>JAXDDX010000054.1:0-2420000 GCA_034670405.1 Hoplostethus atlanticus | reverse complement strand
TGTGTCATCATTGTGTTACCAACACGGATGGAGAGAGGACAGTGCTGTTTAATTCACAGTGTAAGCTAGCTGGCATTTGGAGCTTCAAAACAAAGCATAAACACACAATGATGTCAGATAGAATCAAAGTACTTCCTGTTTTGTTTGGACCACGCAGCTTGAGTTGAATATCCACCTGCCTCATCTATAACACCATACCAAGCACAAAAAGCAACCACAGTGTCATCACTTCAAAACAGACATCTGCTTTGAAATGGCTCCACTCAATCTAATCGCATTTTTGCCAGGGATGTTTGGTAGCCTCTTCTTTGCTTTTAAAGCCTCGCTCTGCCTCCCCAGAGAGAGTAAGAGTGGGCGACGCCGTCTGAAAATAGCACCCGCTGAGAAAGAAATCAACGCGGCACCTTGTGCTTAATTAAAGATTAACGAGGAATTGCTCGGTTGGTGTGGAGGTTTTTCTCGAAGCCTCACTTTACTTCTCTGATTAGGGTTACGTAACACTTGTTAATACTGCATGGGCCGCGCTGAAAAAGGCATGACATCCGCCAGTGTGCCCGGGGGAATCAATCCTGGCCATGACAGCCTGTAAAATCTGGAGCTGGTGCGTTTGCCAGTTTGCCAGTTTGCCAGTGCATTGATACATTGGCTGCTTCGCTGCCGCTAAACGACTTCATCAAGCTGATTTGTGTGAAATGCCTCTGAATAAATGATGACCCCCACCGCCACCCCCATGAGAATTTCTAAGTGGAGGTTCTCCGTTTGTTATCTCTTAGTTTGAAGTGCTAACAGACGGTCATCCTGGCTGATAAGCTGTAATAGTACCGCTACCGTGTCACTTCTGTTCACAGGTTTACATGCAAACAAAAACAGAATTCATACGCTGACCAGGATCTTGGCAGGGGGACGTCCCCGGCTTTGACAGCCTCTTCTTCCTGAGCCTCTTCTTCACGCACAGCCTCAAGCAAACCCTTTTTTTGTCATTTCGGGAGGAACAAATCCACGTTCTACTTTCAGCGCTCTACTCTTAGATGCTTGTCGAGCATCTTCCTGTTGCTGCTGAATCCCTGACTAGGATATTTGTGCCGTCACTTCCACTGTGCAACACCTCCAATGACAAGACACATTCATAATAGAATTGAAAAAAAATCAGTTTATCACACATTTCTGACATCACTCCATCACCTCCTCATATTGTCACCTAGGAATGGCTTCAAGTTGGCTAAAAATACACTCTTATTTATGGACACAGCCAGTGGGAGTAGTTGCAGAGGAAGGGAGGGTTACACACACACACACCTGGGAACTGTAGGTGTTAATATGCCACTTTGTGGTTTTGGGAGTAGAGGAGAGAGCTTGTTCACTGCAACCCAAACCAGTGACTTCTCTACTACGCAGCCGTGATAGCCTTTAAGACCTTATAAATATCCAATGACTGCCTGGCTCAGCAGAGTCAGAAAGCATGAGGTGGATGTCTTGACCCAGACTGAGCGCTGGGGTGTGCAGTGACTATTTTCCCCCTTCGTGACTCATGCACCTATTCCATTATGCAACTATGGCGGTGGCCCGCTGCGCCGCACAGCACCGAGAGGACTGGGAGGCCTGGGTGGATATCTGGAAGGATGGATGGATGGAGTGGATGTTTTTTATGTGATTGCCTGTTGGGATGTAGGAAGTTGTAGGGAATATTTTACTTAGGCTGGTTGGTCGCAGTAAACGTTAGATGAGGATGAATAAGAGGAGAAGCCTGATGAAATGTACAGGCAGGACAAAGGGATACTCCTGGGGATTCAGCATGCAGTGTGTGTGTGTGTGGGAGAGAGAGAGAGAGAGAGAGAGAGAGAGAGAGAGTCAATACTTGTGTATTTACTATGGAAAGGGTCTGGGGCACAGTGAGACAGCTGGTGAAATGATAGATCCCATAATACATTCATTAGGCAGCGAAGAAAGTGTAAAATTACCGATGCAAGCTCACGCCTCTGTAACTGTTCAGAAACTGTAAAAACCCTCGACGTGCCGAAATAAATTTCCCTTGACTCAGACTTGATGAAAAGCGACGAAAAAGCCTATTCTCGGAGAGTCAACATCGCTCTCGCTGCCAAAATCTACACAAGGACGCTAATGGGTGAAAACTCCAATTCAGTTTTACTTGAACTGGCATTGACTTGGTCCTTTATGTGTTGAGTTTCAAGACCCTTGGAATTATAAAACCTTTCAAATTCAACAGGAAGACTTTTTTTTTTGCTCAATTCCTGTAAAGTTGACTTTTCTTGTGGTTTTCATCCAACAGCAGAGACGAAGAACAATTAAACATTTATCCATTTAGTGAAATTCACACCACGAAATCCATCTCCGTCCCACTGTAATGGTATAATGGTGCAGTGTAATTGCAGAGGGTCATTAAACTGTGTGATTTTGTTATGGATGACACTGATGGGCTCGTTACTGGATTTAATGTACAAAGCTGTACTGTACACTACACACTCTAATATGAAGAACCAGTCACATCCACTCCAATCACAACTACTATGTGCTTTTTAAAAGTCTGTACTATTCATTTTTAACAATTACTCTTTACTTTTACTTGAGCAAGGTTTTATTTTTCAACAATGAAATCCATCATTTAAAAATATTCTACACTTTACAAAATTGAGCATTGTTGAAATGTTAAAAATTGACCATCCTACACCAAAGCTGCAGGTATTTTTTTCTAGGCATCATTTTGCACAAATCTAAAATTGTCCAACTACTTGAGCACTTTTTTTTTAGTGTGCTAGTGTTTTACTCAAGTCATTTTCGAGACAGGTGCTCTTACTGCAACTTACATGAACCTAAATAAAAGCACAGTACTTTAACTGGAGTCAAACCTTACATACACAGTGGTACACATACCTTGCACTGCTGTTGTGATCAGTGTGACAGCAGGTCTAAGGAGCTGGAGCCTGTAAACGCTTGTTTAGTGGTGTGTTTTCGGCTCTTTTCATAGTTTGCTGCAGAAGCTGTTAGCGCTCCATCACTGTCCGCTGGCCACTCCTGTCTTGCCTGTTGGAGCCCCGCCCGGCTTCAAAGCAATCCTGTCGCCTAATGATAATGAATGCAGCGTGTCTGCTTATTGTGCTTAGTGGCTCCCTGTCAATCTGTTCCCCCTCGGTCTCAGCTTACAGCGCTGCTCTCACCGCAGCCCGCTGTGAGAGGAACCGCTGCCAAGGAAGCCAGATTTTCCTCTGCCATCTATCTGCCGTAGGCTACGCTGAAGGGCTCTGGCTCTGTGGTCATGAACCCTCTGGAATAACAATGTTTTTGTGACCCTGCGGTCCAAAGGAATGCTCTTTAAACCCAATACAAATAGTCAGCCGTGTGATGCTATGGTGAACTACTGCATTTTGTTCATTTCTCTCCCTGTGTGTGTCTTAATGGAAGGAGGCCGTTGTCATGTATTGTGAAGCTTCCTATATAAGATCGTTGAATATATGAAGGGATAGATGAGGAAATCAATAAATTGGCTGGGCAAACTGGGTCATTAATAAAACAATATAGGAGTCCTTTCAAATGTGGCCTCATGCGGTCTGTCCTTATTGGGTCAAAGCAATCTATTTATGCTTCCTGCCTCACCCCTGCTATCTCCCTGTCCACTCCTTTCGCTCCCCAGATAAAAGAGGGCTCATTGCGAACAAAGCAAAGGTTTGACAGAGCTTTGGACACCTGCAGTGGACCAAACCATTCAGCTCGCTCAGGTTTGATAAAGCGGTCGCTATCTGAGGCATGAGGGACCATTCAGTTACAACGAGGAGTCTGGTTGTCAGTTCGAGTAGCACTCTATTTGAAATTTCACCACAGGCGCCGTAGCTCATAGCCGTACATGTGTTTAAGCCTCTGAACACAATCAAAACTGTTCTCCAGTTGCTTAGATACCGTTAAAGGAAGTACCACGGACTATTTCATATGGTCTTCTCCGCATCACGATGGCCAGCGAGGCGTCACATCAAAAAACAGTAGATAACTAAGACTTCACAATGTCCTCGGAAAGCAATAACAACACCATGTAAATTATATCTAAATCCACATAAAGCACACAGAGATGGAGCGATAACTTCTCAGACTGGGTGTTGCCATGGGAACATGACTCATCACAAGTCTTTCTGCTTTACCTGTGGCAGCTGCAGAGTACTCATGAAAGCTATTTGATGCCTCTTTGTTTGCCAAGCTGCCACCGAGACTCCGTTTTCAATAACGTATCATATCAGTGTGGTAGAAGATGATAAGACGTGGATGCTAAAATTGGGAAGTCTTTTTACGACGAGTGTTTTTTTTTGGGGAGGGGGGCGTGCTCATGAGCACTTTTTGTGGACTTGAGCACTGAGGGAATCAACCTCGACAACGTGAAGCCCTAATTTTGTGAGGAGCAGCAGGTGAAATGACTCATAATGGGACTACTCCTTCAATACTAAATTAAATCAGTTGATGGCAACAGGTGTTGTCGTCTCAACACCACAGCTCAGGCCCTTAGAAGTCCACCTATGCATGGCAGGTGGCGAATCTGTGATCTTCTTTTGTTTGTTCCTGTGTGGTGTTTCAGGTATGTTGTCCTACAGAGCTCTGGGAGGTGTGGAGGGAGCCCATCTGTCACACCACTTCTAACCCTGTAAACACAATCCTGAGCTGTCATTCACGACAAGCCCGGTCCTTTCATCCTCATTACCTGCTTTCCCTTCTGTACTTGTGATGGTAATATATATAGTAGGAACCAATGAATATGAAAGCATTGTCAAAATATCACAAAAACCAGACTACAGGACATGTCTTCATACTAACAGCATTATGATGCATAAGGTGTCTTGGCACTTACATCAAAAACTTGATAGGATGGATGGGTTACTGGTGGAGTACCTCTAAGCATAAGATCAAATATTGATTCAGATTCATACATGATGGATTATCTGAGTCTGAGTCCAGACATGCTTTAAAGGTTAATGACTTTTGACTTCGTCTCTAACCCTATTTGTATCTCCATCCTTATATAAGCTGACCTGTGGTCACCGTGAGCACAGTTTTCAAATAAGCACCACTCAGCTAGATAGAGTTAAATTGAGTCAACAAATGTAATTTAAAAAACCTGATATCGCACTGTAGTTTTACTACTGCAAATAGAATACCTATCGTTATCATACCATAATATCATTTATTTTCAAAGCAACTACAATGGAAAGCAGCAAATGCCACTCCACCATAAAGGTATACTTCAAAACAACACATCCCATATAAACAAATGCACTAAATTAATTTACCCATAAACTGAGTAGGAGATTTCAATCTAATTCAACAGGAAAATCAATAAAACAAGCAATATAGAAACAAGGCAGAGTCATAAAAGCGAGGTCAAAAGCAATTTATGACATTACATAAAAGCAAGTCTTTAAAAATTAGTTTTAAAAAGTGATTTAAAAGATGGTTCATATGGGGTTAACAGGCCTGTGGTGTATCTCATCCATGCCTTAAATGGGTTCAGTAAAGAAATAACTAGTTGAATAGAGTTGAGCTGCTACATCGCTTCAGTTATCCCAGGATTTAACGGTTATGTAGCTTGTGCTGTTCCTCTGAGACAAAACCTACCAGGTTCAGACTTCCCCGAAGCCTGAACCTGGGATGCTGACGCCTTCCTGACCTTCAGCGGTGCCGTACGTTTCCTGCACACTCTATAAAGGCCATGAATTTAAAAGGCATCGTACGGCGGCACACTCCGAGTGACATCCCTGGGTACCTAGGGAGCCGTGAGGAGGAATGTCACTGCTGTGCTGAGATCACACCGGTCCTGATCATCTGAAGCACTTCACTTGCTGCCCCGAGGTGATCAGAGAGTTGGTTTGCGTGAAGGGCAATTGCTGTTATGTAAGATTATTAGCACGTCCCACTTTTGACGTCCCTGGGCAAAAAAAAAAAAATCCCTTTGAAAATACCAAACCTGGATTTTACCATATGCCTGTCGTTGCCATCTTAAATTTTTTCCGAGACGGTTAACTGAATGGATTAATCGACACCTCATCCTCGCGACTGACTTACTGACAGCTGCTGCCGATCGTGTGAATGGGCAGGAATGCCCAAGAGATCGTGACACATCTTAGAGCTACATTAAGGGCGTCTTATTCCCTATTGTACCGACGTCCTGCACATCTTATCTCTTCAACTGTCCATTATCCACTTCCTTCCCTGCCTCCTGCGAGTAAAGTGGTGGACTCATGTTCACAATCACATGTTGGTGGAGCTTGAAGGTCCTGTATTGTAGGAATTCCCTTTATTTATATACTGTACATATATGATCAATGATGTTTAATGAAGGCGTTGTTAAAATTTTTATTTGTTAACAATATTTCCCCAAACTCAGAGGTAGAGATCATCTGGGTTGTTGCTGAGCGGCCCCAGTACAGGCTAGCTAGTATATATAAACCAGCATTTGTTTTATTGGAGGAGGTCCCTGAATGTTACAATGCTTGCCGGCAGTGAGAGAAAAAGACAGCCTGTCCCTGAGACTCAAAACGGTTGAACACACCGGTGTATAGCGGGCTGTCTTGAAGTATTTGAATTGCCCTGGTAACCTGGTATGGGTCATTGAGGCATCTGAGAGAATACCTTAAAGTACAAAGGCGGAAAACCCAAGCCACATGAGAGAATCCTCTAAAAGCAATCTCGCTTCTGGTCCTATTACTGCGTTCTGTACTTTGCCCTGGTACCTTGGTTAGATAATCCACCGCCACTGAGAGTTATATCGCAGGTGACACCCCATCAGGCCTATAAATAGCCTTGCACTTTTCCCCCAGGAGCCCAGCTGTAGCTTTCTCCAAGGCATTTGATCAGTTGTTTGTAGGGGGCTGACATCACCCACCGCTGCTTTGTCTCCTCACTTTCTGACTCACATGCACACGCACACAGGAGAGAATGAGTTACAGCTTTTATTTTATCACAATTTACTTATTTCACCTCAGGGTTACCCTAAACTACATTTGACTATGCTTCACCCAGTCACCGTGAACATTTAACTGTGTTAAGGCTGGCTCTGCAGCAGGGTGGCCCCTCCGATATCAGTCTTAAATAAATAAATCAAAGTATTTAATTGGAGTGCATTCAAACACTACAGGCCAAAACAAGACTCATAACAGTGGGAGTTCGAAGCGAGTGCAGAAAGTTTATACAAAACCCCTTCAGGCAGCGTCTGACCCCTGTGAGTCACTGTCTACACACGCTCACCCAGTACTAGGCATGACTCAATATCAAGCACTACTGCAACATTTCACAAGTGCACTGCCATTACAGGCTAATTTGGAATAGATGCTTTTTTAAATGCCAAATAAAACATGTAACCATGTAGCCAGTTTGCACATTAAGAGGTAGAGTATAGGTTATAAACTCCTACAGCCACCTTGTGTTTATTGGCTGCAGTTTCATCACAAGCTCACAATTAGACCTATCTGTTTTCTCTAATCCAGATAGATTTCAGATGAAGTCATGTTTGCCAGGGATTTTATAATTTCATCTGTCTGGTAAACTGCATGTGACAGGGATATCCTAGTGCTACTTCCCAGGGAATATCTAAACCCTGATTTTAGGTCAGTCTCTACCTTAAAGCTCCGCCTCAATATATCCCAGGCCTGTACTTTTGCATACACAACACAATAACAGAAATTATCATACATACACACATCCGTATCTAGTGACCAGGGGGCTATAAATAATTAATTTCAGGAAAGGGGATCTATTTGCCCATGTGTCTCTGCTGTGTGTGCACCTGGTGCCATTTGGTCACGGGAGACTCGCCTCCAGTTATTCAGCATCACATCGCTGGATCTGGAACACCCATAGTAACCAAGACAAGGCGTGATCAAGGTGGACCCCATAAAACCTGAAAACCTATTTTTTGTATTTTCACCCCAAGTTTGCTCAATTAAATTAAATTAAATTAAAAAAAGGTATGCCCCAAAAATGTAAGAAACAAAAAAATGCAGGCTGGTTCAAAATGAACCTTGTTGTTTTGTGATCGTGACAAGTTGCCCCCATGCCACTGACAGTGACCCCGGTCTCTTCACGTGACATGTAAAAATGATCATTCATTTTAATAGGCATGCGGCTTTGCTCTCCAGTCCCCTATCTGTTTGCTTCACGAGCGGGCCGCCTGCACACTGTTTATATGGTGTTGGCCACACAAAGAGATGCCACACACGACCAGTTTCACTCGGCGAGGCACGCTGCTGCACATGTCAGGTGAGGATGGGAAATAATCCGCAAGTTTGAGGAGAGAAATGGTGGCGGGCTCCCCGGTTCAGCACGCTGGACAGCGCTCCGGGAAGTTGGGGGAGGACGGTCGGGACTTGGACAGCGGGACTTAATTTAACTGGGAAGCTGGTGGAGAAATGAACGGCGGGTAACCATGGTGGATTTTAAGTGCTTATTGTCAACAACAGGCGCAGGTAACCCGAGAGCGGACTTTCTGAAGTGAGACATGGACTTTGCTGAAATTATTTTCGCGTTGTTCATCGTCGTGGTTGCAGTCGTCTCGTTGTTGTCCAACTTGTTGGTGCTGCTATGTTTCGTCCACAGCGCCGAGATCCGCCGACAGGTGCCCGGTGTTTTCACCATGAACTTGTCTTTCTGCAACATCCTCATCACGGTTTTGAACATGCCGACGACCTTGGCGGGGATGATCAGAAACCAGCAGCCTTTTGGGGATTGCCTTTGCCACACGGTGAGCTTTCTGGAGACCTTTCTGACCACAAACACCATGTTGAGCATGGCAGCTCTGAGCATAGACCGGTGGATAGCGGTGGTTTTCCCACTCAGTTACTCCACTAAAATGCGCTACAAGGACGCGGTGATCATGGTGTGCTACTCCTGGCTCCACTCTCTCACCTTCTCCCTCACCGCGCTGCTCTTCTCCTGGCTGGACTACAGCCACAGCTACGCCTCGTGCACCTTGCAGCTCGGCGAGGAGAGCGACAGGATCAAGTTCACAGTTTTCACCGTCGTTTTCCACGCCACGAGTTTCATGCTCTCCCTGCTGATCTTGTGCTTCACGTACTTGAAGGTGTTAAAAGTCGCAAGGTTTCACTGCAAGAGGATTGACATTATAACCATGCAGACTCTTTTCCTGCTGGTCGATATCCACCCAAGGTATTTCACCTAATGCAATGCTGATCTGTTAGCATATTTTCTCATGGGCCTTCCAATTCACATCCAGTTAGAAACGTGATAAATCATAATTTATGGTATTTTGCAAAAGACTAAAAGTCCTTTGCTGTTTTTCAGCGTGAAACAAAGATGTTTGACTGAGCAAAAGAGGAGAAAGCAGAGAGCCACAAAAAAGATCAGCATCTTCATCGGCTCGTTCATCATCTGCTTTGCTCCTTATGTTATTACAAGGTAAGTCTAACTAAAGGACAATTAAAGAAATAAGGATTTTACTTCCTGCAAACTCTCACAAGTTATTACCTAACGTGTTACCTTGTGCAAATAATACATAAAATGCAATGATTTTTAAACTGTTACCTCATCTATCATATTTTACCTCATCTTATGATCCAGATTCATTAAAGCATACTATCTTTTTGTCAAATACTGTAAGGACCCAAAAGAAACAGGCCTGTCACTAAATTATATCAGATTAGGAATGAAGAGCATGATCAGATTACAACCTTTTGGTCTTCCTCCACATCTTACACCATACACACTGTTCACATTCACCTGATAATTCTGGTTATCATCATTTTGGTGAACCATGAGATGACTCACTCACACACACACACACACACACACACACACACACACACACACACACACACACGCACACACACACACACGCACACACACCCACCCACTTCATTACCAAGAGTCACCGGCATTGCCTGGAGGTGCTGCAGCATTGCCCTGCAAACAGGTGGCTGCTCCTGCAGAAATCAACACATTTCTAGGACAACACACCGGATACGTACAACAAAAGTTTTCCTCCAGAGAAAAGAGGAAACGCTTCAGGGGCCCTGCAAAAGTGTTGTCAGGCACTTGTGACACTATGGTGGTGATAATCCATCAGTTTGACATCAGGGTTGCGTGCATGTGTGTGTGGGGAGGATGAGAGAGAACACATTAACGAGGAAAAGTGTCTCAGTTAATTGGAGTAACCTCGTGCCCACCCTGCCCACTGGAAGCAGCCTGAGCGACCCGTTGAAGCTGAAGCATCTAATTATTACCAGTTCTGCCTTTAAGCTCCAGTTTTAATTAGCGCTCAGACTCATCAATTACTGACGGTTAAATTGCATTAATCTTTTCATGCCTCTTCTAGAAATCCACGTGGTAAACTTTCTGTTCTTCGTTGTATTACTGTAGCTCAGTTTGCTCATTTTTGCAAACCCTATCCAAACGTCACACAATAACATCAGCAAGACTAGAAACAAATGGATGTTTTCCCAGGTTTATTTGGTTGTGCTTTTGCTGCTACCCTCCCTCCCTCCAGGTTGGCCGAGCTCCTACCCTTTGTGGGCATCAACCGCCACTGGGGAATCATCAGTAAGTGCCTGACATACAGCAAGGCCGCGTCCGACCCCTTCGCCTACTCCCTCCTACGTCAGCAGTACAAGAAGGTCCTGGTTACTGTCGTCAACAGGCTGCTTCGTCGTGACCTGTACCCGTCGTCTGGCCACAACAGCTCTTTAGACACAGAGAACGACTACTGTCTCCAGAGGATCAGTTAATGGCAAACGCGCGGACATGACAGATACACTCGCAGGCCAAAAATAAAGGTTGCCTCCTGGAAGAGGGTGGGAGGAGGGAGAGGAAGAGAATGAGACGGGCAGAGGCGAGAGGGAGATGGAGAGGACAGGATATTGTTAGGAGGGAAGCGAGAGTAGATAGGGGCACGGGTTGTGGGCGGGGGGAGGAAAGTGAGAGCAGGAAAAATGGTTGGCGGAGGAGGAGTGAAAAGACGGTTAACGAGGGGGAGGACGGATGGGGAGATAGAGGAAGAGACGGATAGGGGAGTGATGGGGACACTGTTGAGATGTTGGCTGGTAAACAAGATTGCCAGATACGTGATTCATTGACACACACACACACAGCCGAGATCAAATGAATCAATATCAGTGAATAAGTCATGGGCTCGGATGAATCATAAACTGGACCACGCCACTGGAGGCCCTACTGCACGCCCGCCCCTCTTCACCAGGGAATAAGAGACGTGTATAAAGCGGTCCTTTTTCCGGTGACCTTTCCTCACCTGCAGGGCGCAGGGGGCGGGACTGCGGGGGCTTGCGGTCGTCGCGTGGCGGTGAGCGTGAGGATGCGGACGCTGAAGCACACATCGGTCCCCGCTGGCTCGTCAGTCATTAGATACCGGTGCACTTCAACCATCACATCTGGGTGATGATGCGCTTTCGCACTGGCGGAAGTCGACGTGGAAACTCAAGTGCTGCACGTGATTGCCATGTTCTGTATTGACCGTGTTAGACTACTTTGCAGTTGTTCACAATGTTTCACTGAATATCGATGCACTTTGTATAATCCTCTCAGAGCTACTAGTTACAGGAGCCAAAGGCAGATATCATTTCTACCGTGTCATTAAAGCGCGAGGTGTAACCGAATGTACTAGAGATAGGCCACTTTTGACTGAAATGCATTTGTACAACTGTACTTTATTTTGCCAGTTGACTCGAGAAAATATTTGTATGGATATTTACATGACGTTATATATATATCTTTTGCACTGTACAGGAACAATTTATTTGTCATCTTCTTCAAATGGAAGCGATGTGATGTAGCATAAGAATGTTTTCGAAGTGCTTTAAACACACCGTTTTGTGTCTGTGCCAGATTTAAACACGTGACTTTTTTAGGCTGCCCAGTACTATAATCAAGCTTTACTCAAACTTGTTTCTTTAGATGTACTTTATGCACATTTGTTTTTCCATCCTGTGAGCCACTTGCTGTTCTTTGGCAGTGTGATTAGCTTTTAGTGGAATATGTGCAATAAAAGCTGTCAATTATAAAACAAAAAACCCATTACAAATATTAATGTTTCCAGCTTCACCTTCATTAGATCATTAGATGCTGTCATATTTCATTTCATGACTATATTTGTAAGTTTATTCTATTACTAAATGTATCAATAAGTGGGTATGTTAAAAGTATTGGATACCTGGGACGTCCTGGGAATCTGGCCCAGGACCCCCTTCTCTTTCTGCCAATCTTTCTTGTCTCTCTCCACTTTGAACCGTCCAACAATGCCACAAACTAATCTTTTAAAAAGTTGGATACTAAATGGCAGATAGCAGCAGGTCTCCCCATTCAAACATAAGCAGCATTGTCTCAACATTGTTTCAACTGTGCACGATAACACTTTGCCACCAAAAATTGCAAAACTTGATTAAAGGTACTCAGCAGAAACGTGTGGGCAGAATGACTTCTAAAGAAATAGTCAGACGTTTCAGACATTTCAGGCATTGAACGTCTGAAATTGATGGAGAAAGTTAAAGAAGAATTAAATGATTTTGGAAAGAGGGTATACTTAAACAAACAAAACAAAGCCCCATTACACAGTGGCGGCGTGCTTTGAACTCCGCTCACCACCAGCCACACAGCTGTTACTGCTCACATTGTTTTCCATCCATCTGCCTACTGTGCCTAATTATACTGCAGAGGAGCATGCAGCATGAAAACTGACAGCAGTGTCACAGCAACATTATTGCTGGGTGCAATTAAAGAGACGGGTCAAAGATCATTACAGCTGATTATTGGTTCTGATTTATTGTGACCCAGTAATGACTCATTGTTAATTTGATGCATGGAAGCAGACCAATAGGGATTACTTGCAGCATAAAGTAAAGGAATCTCTCCTGATGTTTTTTTTAATTTTTGGCAGTAGCGCTAACCCTAGCACCTCTGAATCCAAGCAGTTAAAAGCAACTCATTGGTTGTATTGAAACTAGGCCATGCGTACATCACCACATGCTCTCATTAAGCCCGCTCGTCAAAAAAATTGATTAAGGAGGAATCGGTGATTAAAATTGCTCAAACGGAAAATGTATGCCTGGAAAAACTGCAACACTTAATTTGCAGGAGCTGTTCAGGCTAGCAGGGACAATAGCTTCCTCTTGAAGTGAGAGTCGACCCACTTTTGAAACCACAAGTAGGCCACCCTGTCTTGCCGTGTCCACACCAAACAGTCTTACTGAAGCTCCCCGGATAAAAACTAATAGAACTGGACAGCATTGTGCCAAGCTGAAAACACAAAGTATGTATTAAAACAACTGTCAGGTTTAATTGAGCCTCTGCAAACCTGCACTATGACTCCTAGCTGATGACTCTCCCTCTGACATGCAAGTAAAGTGACTTGTGGTTAAGCCTGGGAGTAGAAATTACACCATGATACTGAACCCTTCAAGCACTTCAATTCACTGTGGGAATGGCAATGAAAAAGGGATCGCTCGCCCAGGAGATTAAAGATGTGGATGAGCGAGCGGTGAAGATCACATTCTGGTAACTCATTCTCTGTGTAGGACAAATACAACAAGAAAAATAAAAGGCAGCTAAAAAGGGGAAAAACAAACTTTATGAAGAATACAGAAAATGATCAGGAAGATAATGTTTCAGACTTGAAGGAAAGGCACTAAGCTCGACAAGTCTCCCAGGAAGAGCTACACAGCTTGCTTCTTACATCTTTTTTTTCGTTCAGGGCCTTCGTGTAACTCCAACCTCTTTGTGGTTTCTTCCCTAATATATTCCTTGCTCCTATTTCAAGTGATTTGTCAGTGGTTTGCCCTCATTGACCCTGTCTTCTAATGTATTGCTTCAAATGACCCTAGTCTCCCATTATGCATAGGCTTGAACCTCTTGTAGATTGAACAGATTCAACCGTACATAAGCCTCTTTCATCGTTTTCTGTTAATACAATATACTCAACCAATTTAACCCTTCACACGACCTCTTAAACCTCTGCTTCACTACATAGGTACACATATTTATTTCTAACATAAGATACATGTCCCTTCTGTTCTCCGACAGCCCATATAGTCATTCTCTTACAGGATCCTTTGAGGTTTTTCATTATGTTTGTCTTTTTCAGCACAAATAGTCCAGTTCACAGTCTCTTTTTAAGTGTTTGCCCATGGGTGTCTCCCATATAGGGTCATCTCTCCCAGGAGGCTTCACGTCCTCCCAGTTTCTGGCCACAAAACAGTCTGTCAGCATAATAAATGGCCATGTTAGAGATCTTATTCACATTCCTGAGTTTGCTCGAGGAGAGTATTAGACGTTAGCTGTCGTCCTCAACTCCTGCTCTCACCACCATCAACTCATTCGACTCATTACAGCAGCTGCCCCAGATGGAGACTGCTCAACATACTCTACCCAGGCTTGAACCCGAGGGTACTGCACCTGCCTGCATGATAAATAATCACGCTACCTATTATGTTAATCCAGCCATGCTCAGCCAAAGGGAGAAACGACCCTATTGCTGCCAGAGGAATGAGTTGAACAAATGCACTTACAAAATGAGGGTTGGCAAGACAAAAAATAATAGGCTACATTTATTTGCTGTCACTAATATGCCGATTCCAGGTTTTTAAAAAATATATTTACTTATTTATTTTTGAACAAGGTACCATTGCCGTGACAGGTGAATTGTGCAATGTCCAATTTGATATATGCAGCCTTTGCAGTTAAAAATGGTGCATATTATATGATGGCATTTTTCAACATTAATATCAGTTCTTCCTTATTGGGTTTGATGATTAAATAAAAAGAAATTAGATGTATATTTTCACAAGTTTAAACTTTCGCACTTTTATTTTGGAGGCTGAATACCCAAACCGGAAGTTATTCTGGTTAACTTAACGCTCCTGGGCAAGAACAGTGTCAAAAGTGTCCACACAGCTAGAAGGATTCACAAAAACATTTACATCCATAAATGCGAACTTGCGAACTCACAAATAAGTTTAAGGACCGTGAATATGGTTCAGCTGTGCAACTGAACATGTTTGTATGAAAATATGAAACTGTATATTTAGAAAATGTTACAATTATGCACAAATCATGGTAAATTAATGACAATTGACATGCATTTATTCACAGATATGTTGTATATATTTTCAAATCAGTTTACATTTTTCAAATGGTCGGTTACAGATGCAAGTCTGGCATTTTGGCCTATTTGTAGACGTGTGGTGTCTGACATAATATTTCTGCGTCGGCTGACATTTGTTTTTAACCTCCTTATGTTTGATCTCCACACTCCGGAGCCATTTCCTATGTAATCTGATAGTTGACCGTAATGCGTGTAATAAAGTGGCTTTTGGGGAATTTCTGGGGAGTTTTTCTGCAGGCTTTAGAGATCCAACGCAGCCAGACAGACAGAGACAGTGTGTGAGGTGCCACATCAAAATGGGATACAAGTCGCGGAAAAGGGGCAAAGTCGTGCTGATCCTGCTGCATTTGTTGGCTGTTGTTTTGTGCGCTCCTCCACGATGTGACCCGGGATACGGGTTTCTAGGTAAATGTGCTCAGCTTCACATGATTGCATGGTGTTAAACGTGGATCAGGACCTGCTGCATGAACTGAACATGACATCTTACAATATGCACGCTCAAGATTACATTACTTGTCGCGTTACAGTAGGGTTGTTTAAGAAAGAATACTTTGTAGAAACACACACTTGATATTCATATGAGTATATTTAGGGCAGCTTGTCTAATGGCCTTAATAGTTTAGATGAAACCATGCTTTTCCTCCTTCATTATGAGGATGACAGGCATGTTGTTTTCACTGGATTCGTTATAATCCAATGAAAAATTCCAAACTTCTCGGGACTTAATGAAACTTTATTGACAGATGAGCATTTGGGAGAGCTGTTGTCATCAGCAGACTTTCTTGCAGGCCACAGTAAAGCATTTATAGAAACCATTCTGCCATCTAGTGTCTCCCACAGGACAGTTACTAACACTGATGTGTTTTGCAGGGCGATGCAAGGCGCCAGCTGAAGAGAAACGTAAGTATTCTTCATTTTGGAGCAACAGTGGTGTCATACATTAACCGATTGGTATCAGGCATCATGCTGTAGCTGATCAGCTCTATTTATGACTCATTGGAACCATAGAAATCATGATCCTTGAAGTAAGTTCTTGACTTGGACTGCAGAATGTGAGTTGTAACACTGATGCATTGGGAGGTCCAGGCTCTAAAGCCACCTCACCCTAGTGGAGCAGTCAGTTGCATGCTTACGCCTATAAATCCCGGTGGATTTGATCTGAGCCAGTGTTTTTCACAACAAAAAAGGATGAGCTCACACAGGGTGTAGTCTTAATGGGATCTGGTCCTCAGGCCATAAAACCATCAGGTATATTTTTAGATGATCAATGGCGGCATGAAATATTCAAATTCTAATTTCCAGAGATAATAGAAACATTTGAGACTTGATGATTGAAGACAGTGCAGCGAGGTGCATGATTAAATGCTTGAGATGTATATATATATATATATATTTGATCCCTCAAGATGTGATTGATAGGGTTTAGATTGATATCGGTAGTTATTTAAAGGTAACTGGTAACACTAAGGTAACACTGTGCTTTCTCCTGCTTTCGCTGAGCAGCTTGTGCTGTCAGTTTAAAGCTGCACTATGTAACTTTTTAATGTAAAAATAAAAGCGCCTTCTCAGTCTGGTTCATGAATTGAGGCTGCGACAGAGAAGACAGGCCCCGCCCCTTCTTTGAGCCGCTGTAGATGCGCTCCATTCACCCCAGTGACGTTTTGGAGTCAGGGTAGGTACACTGGCGGGAAAGTTTTCTCCGACCACAGGAAGTGACCGAACTGAAACTTAGGAGCCGAACGCACACAGCTCGGAAACAGCTAGCGCCTCAGCTATCGCAACAGGAAGCTGAGGGTATTGAAGACTTAAAAAATACAAACAGTTACCTCTTGCTGCCACTTGGGGCCGCCAAAGACTAAATTACACATAGTTACATAGTGCAGGTTTAAGCTAGGAAGCAGAGATACTTGGTAGTATCTCTGGAAAACCTTATTTCTTGCTCACCACTCCATCTCTCTGAATTGCTTTTTTTCTAACTCCAGCCAAATGCACAGACATGTTCCTGTCCTACTGCGACGACATGTCTTACACCCAGACCATGTTCCCCAACATCGTCGGCCACAAGACCCGCGAAGAAGCCGAGCTGAGCACCGAGTACCTTCTCCTGAGCGTGGTGGAGTCACTGCTCAAGGGGGAGTGCACCCCAGACATCCGCATGCTGGGCTGCTCTGTGTTAGCCCCGCGCTGCGAGAAGGGCCGAGTGCTGAGGCCCTGCCGCAGCACCTGTGAGGCGGCGCTGAAACGCTGCGGCTATGCTTTCGAGGGGATAGAGATGGCGTGGCCCTACTTCCTGGACTGCGATCGGTTCTTCGTCAGCGACCAAGAGGGCTGCTACGACCCCCTGGAGGGCCTCAGAGGTAAGGAATGGTGTAGAGGACCTGCCCTCAGTGTTGGCTATGACCCAGATGACAAGACCAAAATAGATAAATCATTTCTCTGGTTGTATTTAATATTTTGGTTTGAGATATGAAACCTCTCAGCCTCAATTTCACAGAAAAAGAAGCACTTGCAGAGGCAATTATGAGATGTTGTACTGAATAAAATGACCGTTCCCGATGTCAGCAGTCTTTTGAGGTTCAAGAAAGCATTTTCTCTCCCGGCAGCTTTCCAGTGGTTATCTGGTTAGCACCCGTTCATGTGGCGCCCCTCAACATGCATTTAAATCATTAAACGGGTCAATCGGAACGCCTTAGCTCCCACATAAACCCTCACTTTGTCTTGTCCTGTGGTTTTTATGATGTGTTATTATGTCATTTCCCCAGTACGTCTTTAAACATTTCAAGAAGTTGACCCAGAAAGTGCACTTTGTTTGACAATGTATTCAGCAGAACCTCTAACAGCTATATAAACCCTTGATACATGAACATTAGATTTCCAGTGCAGACCGAAAAACAAAGCTCTCCTGCCCCCGTCACAACCCTGCCGGCGTCATGTGTGAGCCATATGAGGGCTTCAACATGGGATCTCAGCTCTCAGCAGAAGGAACTGATTTGAACGTTTAGGATCTTTATGATACCACAAATCAGTCAATACAATGAAATATATTGACTCAACCTGCACCACTGTAGGAACACGCCACACTATTTCATGATGTATGAAACCAGTTTTTCCCCAAGAAGAATTTGGTTCAGATGTCTGGCAAAACATTGGGCCTGTATAATTATTCCCATATTCATATTGATTTCAAACTGATGTCCTTGTTCCTGTTTTGACTCCCATTTGTTGTCTGGTGACTAAAACATCTTGGAATCCAAGGGATTGTACGAGAAGCACTTACCACAACCACAGCATGATTATTTTTCACCTTACTATAAGTAAATCCAGAAGCTAAGAAAAAGGCTCACACTCTATTTTTCAGCTATATAGAATAAATCCTATAAATCTGGAATCATTTATAGTTTCCCTTTCCCCACATCATGTATTTAAGGTCTTAGTCGCAGATATAATCTTACGGGTCTTTTGGATCTGACGTTACCAAGGTTTTATATGTGGCCCATATGGTTTTGGAGTTATTAATGATTATTACTGGTGTAGAAATGAGGGCAATCATCAGCAGGTTAAAGAATATAACCTTTCAGCTATGATAAGCACGTTGGTTGATCAGGCATTAGACGCTACACAGACTTTCCACACATCCTCTTGTTGGTTTCTGCTGTACATACCAGACTCTCAAAGCTATTTATAGCCTGGCTGGCCTACAAGAATGGAGAGTGCATTCTCATTTTATTGATGTGTGACCTTAAAATGTGGACCGCTGTCACTCCATGTGAGAGCCAAAAGAAGATTGTACAAAAATGATAAACCGTGCCATATTTTTTCTCTGCAGTGGAGCAAGCGGCGGAAGCCATTGATAGTGTTCCTCTTGAGGATCCCTCCACCATGATCCAGTTTGCCTATCACTCCAATGCTCAGATGATCAGTATCATGAAGAAAACTGAGACGCGATGCTCCGACATAGCCAGAACCTACAGCATCGGCCGCAGTGTGGAGGGCAAGGAGCTGCTCGTGATCGAGTTCTCAAACAACCCCGGTGAACACGAACTGCGTAAGTAATGCTTTTCAAACTCTCAGGTCCGACTGAACTCTCAAGCGTTTCGTTATTGCGGAAACAAGGATGCTTTATGTTGAGAATATCGGCTGAATGTGACCCCCTGCAGTTGAACCAGAGATAAAGTACATCGGCAACATGCATGGGAATGAGGTGCTGGGCCGCCAGCTGCTGATCTACTTCGTTCAGTTCCTGTGTTCAGAGTATCTTTTGGGGAGCGAGCGCGTCCAGACCCTCATCAACACCACCCGCATCCACATCCTGCCCTCCATGAACCCTGACGGCTATGATCTGGCTGCTTCCGGGCTCCAGGACAGCAACTACGCCGATGACGAGGAGGTCAGTACGCCGCAGTGGTACACGTGTAACAGATTGATGTAGTGTTTGAGTTATTTCTGACCATTTTTAATGCCACGCCAATTTGGAAAACTGACCAAACTTGAAAAACTTCTTCCAGTACCTTCATAAAAACATCCTTGAAGTGTTGTATAGGATCTGAAACATTTATCTGAACTTGTAAAATGTTTAAATACATTGAAATGTGAGTGCAAAGCTTCATGAAATGTTCTGAAATGATCATCCATACATCCATTCATCCCCAGGGTCCCAGGTACGATAGCTGGAACATTGGCCGAACCAACGCCCAGAACATCGACCTGAACAGAAACTTTCCTGATCTGACATCCATAGTTTACAGTCGCCGCAGAAACAAAGGCCACCGCTCCGACCGCATCCCAATCCCAGACTATTACTGGTTTGGTAAGGTACAGTATGAATCCTTATCCATATATGTCCTCTGTCAGTAGTGATATTTTGTGGCCAAATGGGCGATATCCTCGAGGGAAGATGCTGGCCGCTTTACAGTCATCATCTCGATTTGCTTCACTTGTCTGCCCGAGTAAGTCCTAATGCTATAATCCAGGTTGCTCCAGAGACCTATGCCGTCATGAAATGGATACGCTCCATCCCCTTTGTGTTGTCCGCTAACTTCCACGGCGGGGACCTGGCGGTGTCCTACCCCTACGATCTCTCCAAACACCCTCTAGAGCGCAACATGTTCTCCCCCACGCCGGACGAACAGGTGAACAGGCTCCTTATGACCATTTAGTACGGTGTCTATTCCTGTGTGTGGATTTGATGTCTTCATGTGCCTTTATTTGTGGACCCCAGGAGGAAAATTGTCTATCCAGGAATTAGTTGATATCAAACCAAGTAAATACTTCTACAGAACTGAACAGCCCAGCTTCTTTGATAATCTGTCATAAAACCACAATGAATAACTGAACTGACAGTGTGAGTGCCTGACTTGAATAATCCTTTGGCTAAGAATAACCCCTGAATTCTGACTCCATAGGTATTCAAGCTTCTTGCAAAAGCATATGCGGGTGCCCATGCCACAATGTCAAGTGACAGTGAGTGGTGTGGATCATCTCGCAACAGTCAGGGAGGAATTGTTAACGGAGCACAATGGTACAGCTTTGCAGGTGGTAAGTAAAGGTATATTTAAGCTGCTGTTATGATCTGATATGAAATGGCAGTTGGTGCCACTAGAGGCTGCTCTCAGACCAGTTATTCTTCAGCTGAGCTAAGATCTTGTAGCAACGGGCAAAACTGTGAACCTGTGAGAAGTCGAGGGGAAATGTCAGTATAGTTTATCATGGATTCAAAGCAAATGATTTCTCTTTATTTGGTCAGGTATGCAGGACTTCAACTATCTCCACACCAACTGCTTTGAGGTAACCGTGGAGCTGGGTTGTGACAAATTCCCCGCTGAAGAGGAGCTGTATACCGGCTGGCAAGAAAACAAGGAGGCGTTACTTACCTTTATAGAGGCAGTAAGCATAACTTGTGATCCTGTTAAAGGCATTTTGCTCTGGCCTGCATAGTTTGGGAGGTTGGGTATCCCCAGAGTTGGTATTAGATGATAATGTAGGTTTTTGTCCGTGTTGAAGTCTTAATTGATGGATATGAAATGACCTGTTTGTACATGACTTCTCTGATGTGGTGTTGCTCCCCAGGCCCACCGCGGAATCAAAGGCATAGTTCAAGATGAGAACGGAAACGGAATCAAAGGGGCGAGGGTATCAGTCAGAGGAATAAGGCACGACATTACCACAGGTAATAACCAGCTAACTAACAAGTTGTGCCATTTTTGCAGAGGAATGCTTGTTTGTTTAAAGGTATTAGGTGAGTGAAAACTATGGACCTAGCTTTGTTTTCTAGTCCAGTTTCTGGTTCAGTGCAGACTCTTGTTATATCAGTACACACTTAACAAAGATAGGCCTGTGCCCTGTAAGTAAACAGACAGCCTCTCCCTGCCTCCCTCCCTCCCTCCCCAGCTGAAAACGGAGACTACTGGCGCCTTCTCACCCCTGGCATCCACATCCTGACAGCTACAGCCCCAGGCTACACCAGAGCCATGAAGAAAGTCTACCTACCTGCTCACATGAGCAAGGCAGGCCGAGTGGACTTTGCGTTGCAGAAAGCTGTGCTGGAGCCTGACACGGAGGAGGACGACTACAACCTCCCATCTATGGGCACCTACGAGCGCTTTGACCCTTACAATCATTTTGAGCGCTACACTGTGGCTGATTCGGGTCAGAACCAGGAGGAGAGGTCAGAGAAGCCCTGGTGGTGGAGCTACTTTGTCCGCTCGGGTGGCGCCGCCCCCATTTGGCTGCTTAGACAGAAGTGAAAGAGCAGTTACTCTTCCCTCAGTATACACACAAGCCAGGCTATCATGCAGATGCTGTTTATTGTTGGCATGTCACAGCAGAAAAGTGGAAAAGCTAGTTGGCTGGCTAACAATTCAGCTTTTACAATTTTATCTATCATGTGCTGTGTATTGTGCCGTGTCCATCATAACATCATGCAAGTTCCAGTAAACCACAGTCTGAATAAGCCGCCTTCATTTTTACTGTAGTCAGTTCACAAGCCTTTGCCATGACAGTTATTCACATTATGACCATGATGAAATACAAGAATATTAAAGACTTATATTTGACTTATATTGTATTTTGTGTCAATACAGTTATTATAGTGTAATATATAGTCACAATTTTATTATTTTAAGTGAAATCTAACCTCACTTTTCGTATAAATCTCCTGCTGAAAACGTTTACACAGATTATTTTTTAATCAAAATAATTTTCACCTGTTTTCAATGTTGGCTGGATCACATGAAGTAGTAATAGTAGTAATGAAACAAGATGGCCACTAAGGGGCAGACTGATGCTACTTCTGGTCCAAGTTACTTTTTGAACCCTTGGAATCTATTGAACTAATGTTTATATAACTAGGAGCAGAAATACTCCTGTTCAAGTCATGACACAATGTGCTGAGTCAATCTTTAATGGGTTTACCCGGCCCGATCTGTCGCGGTGTTTCCTAACCCCTGGCCTGTGATAACAGTAGAGCTTTCAGTTGGAGCTTTCATTGGTCCTGGTTAAATGCAGATAAACAACAAAAACAAAGGGCATAAAATGAGCATAAAATTTCTACTGTAAACACTGAAATGATCACATATGAGTTACACAATACTTTTCAATTTTCAATCCCCTTAAAAACAGGTACAACTTGCACTTGACAGCAAGCTCTTTAATGCCCTGATTAATCCAGGGTCATCAGTGAATTTTTTTCATGCTGGTCTACCATGTTACTTGCATGTGCATGAAATTAAGAGTCAACAGGAAAATGTAGCCATGAAAATAATAGTTAAATAGTGGTACACAGGTGAAAAGGACCAGTTGAGAATAAACTGGATAAATTGGGGAATATTATTTATGACCACAGAGTAAAAAGGTTTCTTCAGATGAGAGAAGGCAGCCTGAGAAGTCAAGCTGACAGCATGAAATTGAACGACTTGTGGGGTAGAGAAAGCCAGTCAAAAAGATGATGATGAAAAAAGCTATCAAAAGGTACCAAACTTGAGGAATCGTTCGATGATGGTAGAGGATCTTAGGAAGGAACAAAAAAGAAAGACAGAGCTAAGACAACATTCTACAAGGATCCCTTTAAATCTGTCATGTCACACTTCAACAAGGAAAGAAAACTAGAGCATGAATTGAATTCAACTAACTTGAGGTTTTCCATCTTGCATGGAATGATAGCCTACTAAATTATAAACGCAAAGCAGCCAAAAGTGCACATTTCTCTAGGCTAATCAGAGCCAATAAAAACAACCCTAAGTTAAAGTACATTGAAGCCGAGATTCAGTAGAGAATCGCACCCAAAAACATTCCCCTACCAATGGCTCTCCGTTCTCTGCCAACGACTTTATGATTTTTTCACTTGTAAAATCGCTCTAATTAGAGATGAGATCACTAGTATACTTTCCAATCTGGGTGCCCCCACTTTGGATAGCTCACTTGGTGTTTCTCAGGCTGTTTGCATACTTTCACAGTTCAAATTAGTTTCCCTAGACACTCTTTCCATGTTAGTACCTACAACCTGCATGCTTGACCCTGTCCCTGCAAAACAAAGAACTTTATCCAATTTTAGGGCCCTAAATGCTTAATAATATTATTTCATCACTTTCTACTCTGTTTTTAAAATAACCATGATTAAGTTGCTACTCCAAAAAACTAATTGTAATCCATAAGTCCATCAGCACAACAGACCCATCTCAAACCTCCCATCTTTTCCAAAATACTCGAAAGGATTGTAGCCAGCCAACTCACTGATTACCCGTCTAATAACAAGTTCTTTGCACCATTCCAATCTTTTAGATCTTTTCATTGTACGTGGTCAGTGATCTCCTGCTTAGCCTACTACTCGACCTGAGTTCAGCTTTTGATGCAATCAATAACATAATATTAGATCATCTTGAAAACTATTGATATTCAAGGATCAGTGCTTTTGTGGTTTAGGTCCTATCTACTAGAAAGAACGCATTGCATCTACCACAACAATATGACCTTAAAGTATTGTAATGTGGATGGGTGTACCACAGGGCTCTGTTCTGGGCTGTTGCTATTCTCTAGGTACATGCTGCCCTCGGTTAAATCATACGTAAATTTGGCATTAATCTTCATTGCTACACTGATGACACTCAACTCGTATATACATAGTCAAACAATGTATGTCCCTAAACTTCCTGCTCCTCAGCGCCTATAAAACAGAGATGTTGGTTATTGGACCAACTCGACACAGGTATCTGTTTGAGAACAATATCCTAAATTTAGATAATTGTGTGATTTGCCAGCGTTCTGCTATCAAAAATATTGGCATTCCATTTGATCCTACTGTCTCATTCGAGTTGCACATCAAGCATATTAGTAAAACCATCTTACCATCTTTACAAATTTGACCTTGTTCAATCATGTTGATGTGTGTTTGTGTGTGTGGGAAAAAGTTTGTCTGCTGTGTGTACGGGTGTGTCTCCCATCTCTTTTAATTCCAGGTTGTGGATGTGGCTAGGCAGTGTTGGCCTCCTTTGTGTGACTCTTCCTCCCTCCTCACCTCTAGTGGTAGTTGTTGTCCATGGTGACTGAGATGGTGCTGATGTCCCTGCACCGGGTGTAGTTCCCATGATGACCTTAATGATGTTTATGTTACACTTTGTAATCAACATTTAATCTTTGTTTGCCCATTCTTAGCACCCATTGCACACCTGACTGTCCTGGAAGGGGGATCCCTCTCTGTGTGGTCGTCCAGATATCTGAGCAGGAGGAATTAACTAACTAACTGACAAAAATATTAGGCCAAATTCTATCAGCCAAACAGCAGGAGACCTCCACACTGTATTTCTAGACCTCTCAGCACCACACAACCTTCTGTGTGTAACTTTCCATTTTTAGATCGCCAAAATCTGGTTAAAGTCTGTTTCCAATGGAAACAGCAATGGAGGTTAGAGATAGAGGTAATTCACCTCCCACTCAACAGGGGCAATATGGTAACTATAACTTCAACAACACTGTACAAAAGGTTGCTTGCCAAGTTGAATGATAACCTAGAAAGGGATAGGATGAAAGTAAACCTGGAAATGAAGAAGCATCTCTATTGTAAAGGGGAAACTCAGACATTTTTTTTTACTTTGACCACGAGGCAATTCCAACAGTGTGAGAGAAACCTGTCAAAAGCTGAGGAAGATGTGTAACACGAACCTTAAAGACACAGATTCATGGGTTAAGATAAGAAGTGATAAGGGGTTTAGGGTTCTTAGAGAGGTCAGCGTCACCAAGCTGTGGTCAAATTGTGCTGTCTACAGTTTGGGCTGATGCCCCAGCTGATGTGGTGTTGACTGTGTATGGGATATCTTGCCTATCAGAGGAATTAAAATGTGCAAAAGTTCCACTTGAGCTGACACTTACAGAGTCTAAAGACATGACAGTAAGAAGTGTAATGCCTACTCCAGCAATGTGGGCCTAAATAAGCAGTTCAGAAAGCAAAAATGGGGTTAGGGTTAGGGGTCGTGGAGCCCTTGGTCTTGCATGGGACAACGCTACAAAATTAGAAGAGAGGAAGCTGGTATTGGAGCAAATACATCAACTGGAGGAAGCAGCAAGTTGTGTTTCTCAAGTTAAGCAGGATCAATGAATTAACTGAGAAAATGCAGAGGAAGAAGCTTAAAGAACAGGGCATGAAAATAACATCACCTGCTTGCCCAACGTAAGTCAGTGGGCGAGTCCAGAAAAGGCAGCACCAGCCCAGTTGGCAAGTGAAATTCTGCGGCAGATTCTCAATCCCATGCATGAATCTACACCAACATTTAGTTAAGGTGTCATAGAAATTTGATTGCTTCTCAGTCAGTTTGACAAATGTTCAAAGCTGAGGCGACAGCGTTACAGACACATTGCAGCTCTTAAGCTCACTGGCAGCAGGACATGAAGCTGATCCTGCAGTTGAATAACTAGCTGGGATGGCTAACATTAATACTAAAACATTCCATTGGATGTTTATCTGGCTGGCTACAGTTAGGCTTTATATAATCGGCTGGTTGATAATCACGATGCTCAATTTCTAATCAATTTCGCCATTGCTTTGCACTTTTTGTCTGTATTGTCATTAGACAGAGCAGCGTGCAGCAGTGCAGTGAACTGCAGGTGACTCTGCACCTGGTGAGGTGTAACTAGCTGGCCAAAGGAAATAGCTATAGGATAGGATAACACTGAATTAGAGATTAGTTTCCACTGTTTTGTCCAGTTACTGCCTTTATTAAAGAAGGGCTGGAAAGCAAATCCTGTTTTTAAAAGATAGAAAATGCTGTAAGTATTTTTGGAGCAGTTGATAGGTCACCAAGTCTGTACTCCTCAAAGACAAGTGTTACAAATGAGGTAGCATTACAGTATGATACTACATTGCACTTATGAGCTACCAGATAGTGCTAGGGTATTAAAATACCCTGAGGGATCTAATCTTTATATGATGAGCTATCTAATGCTGAGGACATACATTTGGCACCAAAAGGTTCATAAGATCTTGGAGTTTCACAACAGCTGTGTATAGATTTGAAGAGTGAAATTTAAAATTGGTTAATGTATGTATCTGTGTACATTAGGAAGTATTAAGATCCTGTAAGTATCTCACAGCTGGACGTTTTTTATCTGTGACATTCTGGGACATCATGGTGAACTTAAAAAAATATCTAAAGAGCAAATAGGCAGAAATAGGTGAGATAACTGGCAAGGATCACTTCCAAGTGCTCCACTAACTTACCTTATTTTAGGAACGTGGGACATGGATGTTAATACCAATGCTACTGCCACTGTCTGTCACAGACGGTGTGACCAGACTGAGGTCAAGACCAAACTGAACACCACACACTACAGTCTAACAGGCTTGTTGGACATGTCACATGCTTTTTAGGGAGCATAGACAAGCCTATAATGTATTGACCCTGTTTGCTTTACTGGGACCTGTTCCCCATGCTACCCATGTGAGGTGGGGTGCCGGGTCACCAATTACTTGGCGAGGTTGAGAAAGTAGCATAAAGCTGCCCTAAACTGCCATGTTGTATTAGCATCATGTTGCTGGTAGGTAGGTAAGTAAGCCTCATTTCAGTTCAATGAAGCTGCTCTCTGTGACTATGACTTATTAAACAGCCAATCCATCCAATATAGGACCACATGTGAAGACAGTATCGCCACAGTAGTTTATGCCTATTTGTTTTTTTAAAGGCATTTTACTTTTGTAAGGCAAAGACAGACAGAAAAGATTAGAGGGGATAACATCTGACAAAGACTAGGGCTGGTATGCATATAGCCAACTGAGCCACCAGGGCACCCTGCTTATGCTTTCATTGGACATTTTTGTAAGTTGTTGCAATACAACAATTGAAATTAATTAAGATTTTTTTCCATCAGCAAAACTGACTCTTCAAGAATCAAAGTAGATATAACTGATCTGGTGTCCTGGTGGCTCAGTTGACTAAGGTGCATACCATGTACCTGTGACGACCTGGATTTGAATCTGGCCTGGGACCTTTGTCACTTGTCATTCCCCCCTCTCTCCACTGTAAACCTGTCCTAGAAAATAAAACAAATCTAAAACTGTGCATGACTATGCCCTTGACTATGCCACCATCTCATTCAAAGAAGCCCCACTTCCCCTTTTATAGGCACTTTCAGTCAGTCCATTCAAACTCCGACCTGCAGCTTCATATTGTCCTTAAGGCAAGGGAATGCAGTGACCTCAGTAACGGGGTATTCAATCTAAAATGTATTTACCCACCTCCCAACAACCCTTCTTCATGTGCACACTTGCAACTTGGTTAGCTTAGGATGTAAACATGCAAAAACGAATCTACTACTCAGTACTCAATCTGTCTGAGGGTTGACTACGAGCAGTTAAAGGGAAACACCGCTGACTTTTAATTTTCAATTATTTTGGCACAGGTTTGGTCTGTATTAGTGAATATTCAGCCCTATATCCCAAACCCTGTTAAAAAGTGAAGGATGCAATGTACGGGTCCAGAAAATCAGCCTTTTATTCATTGTTAAGAGTGCAGCTCCAGGCTTTACATGAATATAACATCACCGATTAGAGCCGTCTTGTCTGCTTTTGGCTTTGGGAAAGAGGTTTCCATGTTTACAGATGCTAATTGGATTGCTGTAAGCCATCACTACAAAATGTGGATTTTTAATTTGAGTGGTATTTCCCCGTAACCACCAACGTACAAATCTTACAGAAGTGCTGGAATTCACCAACTGTTTTATTAATTGTCGACAAAATACTGACTGAATGAATGAACTGGGTGTTGTGATGACGTTTGCTGCCTAGCTTCTACCGATTCATTCAACGCCACCATGATTGGCTATACTTATTCTGATTCGTTATTCTGTAGGTTCTAGGTCCCGCCTCCTTGATGATCTGATTGGTTTGTTCCTTGCAACAAGCCCTTGCTACTGGAGTATACTTCAGGAAAGTTAAAGATATTTGTTTGGGCTTGAAGAGACGATTGCAGTAATGTTATCATCAACTCTGATGTTTGAGCAAGTAATTCAATTCATTTAGTTTGATTCAGTGATGAACAGGACAGGAGTAGCAGTTGTTTGAGTCTCAACAAACAGGCATGCTTGGTGGGGCATCGCTGGATGTGTCTGCAAAACAAAAATCACACCAATTCATGAGATGAGTTTATTTTGCTAGAAGATATTTGTTTTAACCTTGTACAAGTTACACAGTACTGCTGAAGCTTTGCGAATGCAACTAGATTAACTTTTTATGAGCCTCACAGGGGTGAGTCGCTGTGCCCTGCCAAACTCGCATAATTGCAAAAACAGCATTTCATTTCCTAATAATGGCTCAGTGTCAAGTCCAATTCGGTCTGCTTGTTAAGCGGCAGCAATTACCGAATCGTACATGTGCAGACAACTCCTCTGGTGGGTGATAATAAGCCACTTTCTTTGTTACAGACCCTGAACAAACTCGGTTGCAACACGTGAAGCAGAGATAATGCGACCAGTCGAGCGTGAGTGTACACAAAAATGTGCCAGTTCGTCCTTGTAGAAAACCCCTCAACTATGACAGAAGCAGGTCCAACTGAGTTAAGGTGATTCCACGTTAATAGTGTTGGGATCCCTCCCCACAATGGAATATAACAATAGGAAATACAGCTGCACGTTTGTGAAAGTCACTTCCTTGTGAAAATAAGAGGGTGCATGCGGGTTGATTGACTACTGGTGTTTCTGGACATGGGAGGTACACTGATGGCTGCTGGGTTTCTTTGTTGCTTTTTTTTCTGTTTCTTTATTTGATGTTTCTCCTTGAGCGTGACGGCCAGAGGTCACTGTACAGAAAGGCCACACAGACTAATTTGACTGACAGACTCTTTCCTACGAAGAATCAGTTAGATCCAGCCGCCATGTTTGTTGACATGCTATTCTGGAGTCTGTTTGTGTTCGTTTGTTTTGATTCGGTTTTGAAACGCTCTGCTACTCCCTTACACTGGGGGATCAAAGGGGAGGTGTGTATGAAAACGGCATCCGCTCATTCAGCTGCTAGACTTTGCCTCGTGGCAAATGGGCAGCTTAGAACAATCCCACCCGGCTCTACCCACTTTTAATTTATAAGGCAAACCAAATCAATAGGCTATCATGATTTGAAACACTCTCTTTACGTCTAGAGGGGATGAATCTGTAAAGTTAAGAATTTGTGAAATTGTCTTCAAAAAACAATTCTCAATTCCCTTTTCGCTGATCAAAATGGATATCTCATGTTTCATCTCAAACTTGATTGTAGGCAGAAATAGAGTATAGCTCGCAAATGTGTGTTTAGCAAAACAAGCATTATAAATGTGCTGTATCCAGAAGCCACTTTGCAATCTAGACAGCCTCTCCTTCTGCGTTATTAAACCAAGAGACTAATGAGGCAAAAATGTGAGAGGAGAGAGACCCCCTAAGTAGTTTTTCCACTCCATTTTAACCTGCAGTATAACAGGTCTTTCTGTGGGTTGTAGCACATCATAGAGCGAGTCTCAGAGAAGAAATGATGCTTCTCTTGTTTGTTTGGTCTGCAAGGTAATCAAACATACAATGTTCAAGTGTGCAAAAGTAATCGCCCCACCCTAGTTAACTGAACCCAATTAAAGTGATAAGGGATGTCTGTGGACAACTGTAAAACTGTCATCTACTAAAATCTACTTTCTCTCCTCCTTTTGCTTTCATGCCAGTTGGCTTTCTCTCCTCCTTTTTCTCATGAAGAAACAGATAGTATTGTAGCAAGTGCTTTTTAAAAGCAAGAAGCCAAATCCACATCATCCTTTTTAGGATGTCGATGTTTGTCTTGTTTGTTATCGTCTGTCTTCCAGTATTGATTTTCTGACAAAATAGCATGTGAATGCAATACTGATTAGCCGCTCACTTGGAAGTCCCGGATGTTGGACTTTTCCACCAGCGTGTGACACAAGCACAATTACTGTTGATGTTTCTGATGGTGCCGTGGGCCTGTATGACATCTGTGATTGGAGGTGATCACATGATAACCCCAATGACATACCTGCTCTCGGCCACCCCCTTAATCTAGCATCCAAGCTAGGTTTCTACATGTGCTCACCCAAATAGCACAGGGGTTGCATCAGATCCAGTGTATTGGAAAATATGTATTGCAAAAGCTAGGTCATTTGAGCATTTGTTTGCTTTAATCTTATCTTCCCTTTTCCTTAATTAACTGTGTACAAAGGATTTATTCTATTAGTAGACAGGATGGTTTATTAGTTGGGTTTAATCAGAACCCATGCAATGATGCAAAGTAGTATGCAGATCAGTCTAATACAAGTTAAAAATAGTGCAAAGTCTGAATTCTATTAAGATCCACCATCAAACCAAGTTCTCCAAGGTTGAATAGATTTATGACTGGAAACAAATCAAGTTCAAACAACAAAGATGCACTCTGAAAGCTATGGAAACATTAGAGAACACTGAGACTGAACAATAATAAATTCATATGCTGCAAAACAATAATTTGATCATTTGCTTGACTGGAATGAAATTTACATGTCTGCGTTTAGAAAGAGGTAAACATAGCGGGGAATAATTACAGTTTGCAATACGCTGTCTGTGGTGCATGTGAGCGTGCGCATGCATGTATGTTCGTACCAACACATATTTGTGGTTGTGATACATTACTAAATATGAATCCCAAAATTTCCAGGAATGCAATAGAAACACCAATACATTTACAAAAATATTACTCAGCCAACCATAAATAAACCAAAGTAAATTCACAAGGTATAACTACATCACGTCCTGTGTATTGGTAAATGTTCCTTAAAATGTCTAAAACACTATTACTATTTGTTGTACTATTGTAGTTACATAGTATTTACATTAACAGGGTGTCGGTCATCAGCCAGTCCTGTTGGTTTCTTGCATAAACCGAATGCAGTATTCTATCGGATGCAGCCCTGAGGCCAACTATGTTCCAGCCCTTTTGATCACAGAGGCTCTCACTGATGCAATGCATAACCATGAGCAGGATTGTGAACATTATGCTTTCTTTTTATCTGCCATGTTAGAAACAACTACACCTTTATTATATTTGTTGCAGCTGCATTTACCTGCCTTTATTTTGTGCCAGTGATTATCTAATTGGGGACATTATTTAGTGGAAAATCCAACCTAAAGAAGAATTCATATGGAAACAGATTAGTGCTAGCAGAGATTGTATTTGAATTGCATAGATTTGAGTGTCGAGTGGAAGTCCACCTCCTCCAAGGCTGGCAGCAGTGGCCCCAATCTTCACAAAGCCATGTGGCACTGCTTCCTGGAACCAGCCCCTGAAATGCTAGTCCCTCCAACTCAGGAATTGATTTGCAATTCAGGGCCTGGATGTGCTTCCGTCATTGGTGATTTCAGGGAATAGGATGCTATTTAAGCCAATAAGCTTCCGTTACTAAGCAGAATTCTACCATGGACGTGCTTTTCAAGCAAAAGGTGGCAAAGACAAAACAAAGTGCCAATCCAGTTGTCGTTGATGTATTGCCAGTGATTGCATTGATGGAGGCTCAAACAAAAGAAGACGTTTGGTGTAACGGGTGCAGTTTGGCGTGCACAGTGACAGTGATGTCCACATATCATATAGTATATATGATATGTGATATATGATATATATATACCTATATATGTATGATACCTATTTCACTATACGAAATCAGTCAGAGTCGCTCATTAACATTGTCAGCTGTACAGAAGACATAATTCATTTTGTCTGTCAAACTGGAAGTACTTTCAGAATGAGTAATACTGTGAAACAAACTAAATGGCCTTTCAGTCTGAATATCAGGCTAGTGGCACTGTGTTTTGTTCATCTCCTGAGCCAGTGGTCGAGCCTTACTCTCCCCACTTGGTCAAAAAAAGGCCAATTTGATAATTTGCTTACCTGGACGTGGGTGCTGCCCATAGCTAACTCAATTCCCATCTTTCTTTCTCATCAGTTTTTCTCTTTGCCTTATTTACTTTCTTCATATGTCATCATATCTAGCTAGTGGGCTAGTTAGTGTGAGTGAAACTAGGCTAACTAGCTAGCTGGGCAGCTAAACGTTTGAAATAGGTGATGATTTACACACAATTTCTTCCTAAAGTGGCATTCTATTCATTCAATTCACTGCTTTTAAACAACACTAGTTGTCTGCAAAGTAGTAAACTGATGTATTGAGCCTTTTAAACAGCCTAGTAGCTAACTCAAGACAGTCTTGACTGCTAAGTAAAGAGCACAACCTGCCTTGCAGCAACGTTGTAGAAGTCTGCTAGGCTTCCTTGAAGCTAACTACTAGTACTGGGCTTGCTTTAGGAGTAACATGTTTCTTCACTTTGGTATTGTATTTACTCATTTTAATAGATGCCAAACAATTCTAGATTCTCTTTGTAGTTGTAGTATTTTGGCAATGTATGTTGCAATAGACTAAACATCAGATGATGTGGTTCCCTCTCTATCACTTATGAAGATTTCCCAAGATTCACACTGACACATGGGTTACTGTCTCCTCCAATATGATCCTCTTGGTTGGGGAACAGCAGTGCCTGGACCCTATCAAATGTATGTATGTATGTATTTATGAAAATATGAGCTGTCCTACATAAAGACAAATTCATCATCGCCGGAGAGCGAGAATATTTTGGCACATCACCAACAGTATTATGTTACATGCCTCATATTCTGTTTCTCTTTTGGGCTTGGGCCTAGTACTCAGTAACTTGACAAGTAAAGGTTTTAAGATGTTGAAGATATCAGTCCTGTCAGGCCCAGGTCTGGACCAGGCTTTAAAACAAATCAGGGCTCTACGAAAACAGGGATTTCTTTTCTGTACAAACTAACATTATTCTGCTGTAGCATAACTGGAAGAATTTGAAATTACCATGGATGTTCTTGTGTTACTTGTGATTGCATAGTGTTACGATACCAATATTTGGCAAAGAAGACAAAATTCTGTACTGCCTCTCAAGTAACAAGCTGCTGCCTCAAATATTGTCTCCAGTTAGGTTTTAAAAGCTAACTAATCCAAGGAATATGTAGGGAGCACTCACACTCTTTTCCAGCATTTACACTCACATACATTCATACCTGTGGTTATACTGGGTTATACTCTATCTCAATATTAGATTAGGGAGTAATCCTCATTCACTTTCCCAAGCCAGATATGACCAATCTTTGACCACCAAACCTCTGGTCACAAGTCTGCTTCTCTACCCTCTAGGCTACCACCGCTCACACTCATACTTCATAGCTAAACGATCAACTGTTCAACTGTTCAATCAGTAACCTAATTCTCACTAGCGATCTTCACCACATGACTTTCTTAATCCAGTGCCCCTGTATCCACAAAACACAAAGTCACCCTCCAGTTGTTTGAATGGCATAATCCGATGCCTTTTCTATAACCAAATAATGATTCTGGCATGGTGTCTGATAGTGTTTTCCACTTCTATCATTGGGTTTGTTTAAAATCAGTCAGAATCAACGTGCTAGCAGTCATAGGCTAGGAGATGTCTTAACCAAAACCATGACAGAAAACCTCCCGCACCGTCAGAAAACCACAGTGACAGGAAGACATTCTTTTGATTAGACCACATACATGAGAAGGCTCTGCAGCTGTGTCAGCATTGAGCAGCTTGTAGATTTGTCTGTCTGTTCAAGACCATGTGGACTGAACTCTGAATCATGTCATAGTTTAATATGTATTTTAATAGGAGATAATCCTAAATATTATGTTAAGGGATTTCCTATGCCCTCTTAGCAAAAAATTAAGTAAGAAGGAAGACTAATGCTAAGACACTGGAGCTCATGTAGTCAACTCTTCTCTCGCAGTAGGAGATCTTCTCATGTGAGCTATTCTCAGCAAACCACAGTCTAGACACAGCTGAATTAAAGGCCAGAATAAAACATAAAGCACAATTGAAATAAGTGTTCTTGATCTTAATGCACATTATCACTGTGTCCCAGGGATAAAACACTTAAAAGTCAGTCATGAAGAAGAGAAAGCCTGAGGGCTCCTTAGGCTGGGTACATGTCCATGATGCACCCAGCTACTTTAGCTGTCATGCAGCAATGTCTCAGTGCCTTTGCTGGGTGCACTGATGCTTGGCTTAAGCCATTTAGCAGCGCCCTGGTTAACTGAAACCGACAAAACTTCTGATTCCAGCCTGATCTTAGAATAACACCCCTGGCGATTGTGAAGCTGTCTTTGCACATTTCGTCCAGCGTGGTCCCATAACTGCATTTGTAGCTGACAGAAATGCAGAATAAGATGCCTTATGATGTTGCAACTGTTGGCCGGAGAATTAAATTACATGGAAAACACTATGATAAAAAATAAATTATATCTGGCTGACAGTTGTAGAAGGATTAGGGTGAGATTTGTACTATTGCTTGAGGAGAGTGTCAGACCAAAGGGTGCAGAAGTGCCATAACATAAATAAAATAAGATGGCATTTGGCCACTTAAAGCCAATGGGTGCTCTGAAGGGGAGTGTTGGATGATTCCAGGGCAATATTTGCCAAGATTTGCTCTTGGCACATAGTAGCTGCCCGGAATCATCCAGAGCCACAACACTGGGTGACGAGATGTTGTGATGTTTACAATTGAACAGAGATGTGAACACTGGGCATGTGAGAAGTCAAGTTTCCTCATGACACCAGACAGAATTTCACTGAGCATTACAAACACAGTAGGATTTTAAAATGGCTTGGCTTGGGGAACACATTATCTGTAGCTGACACTGTAAATCATGTTGGATATCTACTCACCAATAGATCTTCATGGTTATTATTCTAGAAAAATGATGGATGGCTTGTGGTTTTCCAAAGGGCATTAAGTACCTTCCAAAGTCTTCATTTTTCAAGTGTAAGTTCTCTATCTTTAAGTGATGTTGACACTAATGCTCACTTGGAAATTATTTTAAGAAATGGAATCTGGACATAGGAAAAATACCCCCCAAAAAATGATGAACTCAGCTGTTGTTAACCAATCCAATCCAATCCAACTTTATTTATAAAGCACATTTAAAACAACACAGTTGACCAAAGTGCTGTACAATCAATCAATCGTAAAAACTTAAAAACACAATAAAACACAAGGACCAGTTTAAGAGACAGAATGACAGTAATATAAAAGCAACAAGACCAAACAAAAAGAAAAATGCAACTCTCATACTGAGTTAAAAGCCAAGGAGTACAAATGTGTTTTGAGGCGAGATTTAAAAACAGACAATGTAGGGGCCAGCCTAACATGTAGAGGCAGCTCGTTCCAGAGTTTGGGGGCTACAACTGCAAAAGCGCGATCTCCCCTGAGCTTAAGCCTTGCCTTAGGTACAACCAGGAGCAACTGATCAGCGGACCTGAGTGACCTTAATGGAACATCAGAGAGATAAGGTGGAGCTAGCCCATTTATTGACTTGTAAGCAAACAATAAAATCTTAAAATGAATCCTAAAACATACAGGGAGCCAGTGGAGGGAGGCCAGTACGGGGGAAATGTGCTCTCGCTTGCGCGTTCCTGTTAAAAGACGAGCTGCAGCATTCTGGACCAACTGCAGGCGTGAGAGAGAGGCCTGGCTAACACCAACATACAGGGCATTGCAGTAGTCAAGTCGGGTCGTGATAACACTACTAACACTACTACCTACTACGTCTCCCTCTGTAAACACACTATTTTGGACAATACACACACGTGACGGTGCTCTAGATGCACGTTTGTACTCTATAGGAGGCAGTGGGAGCCACACGGTTAGCACAAGCTGAAACTAACATTCTGACATGTAAAGTGTCTGAAAGAAGAAACAGTGGGGGTTTGTACAAGGCAACAGATGAACATTGTGAGATGCGGAAGAAAACAAGATAAATCCCTGTATGAGCAGAATATAACGGCTGACTAATGCATTGAGGAGACAAAAGCTAGGACTGTCACTAGCTGCAAAATCTCTTCTCCGATATGTTTCTTTTGACACATAGTGCCCCTGCTTGTCAAACTATTATCTAAGATCATTGGTCAAACAAGTGTACTACAGTACAGAACCCATACGATTTGTAATACAAATGTAGTTTAAAGAGGCCGATGTTTTCTCCATGGCATGATCAAGCTAACAAGTTAATTAAGCATAATCCTCTGCACATGAACTTTAAGCTTGTATTACTAGTCAAAAGAGATCTGCCGTTAGGTGCGTTGAGCTAATTATGTGATGATAAATCTTCTATGGTGCGAGGTAATTTCTCAGTGCTCTTTAAAGATAGTAGAGAATATGGCAGATAACTGCTTGAAGCCTTTGCGAGTCAGCTGCGGCTAGGCTAAATGTGGCAGCAAGTGTCAGGCCAAATCAATACACGCTTCCCAGGATTCCTTTGGTGCCATAATCCAGGCCGTGGTGGGCACTGACCCTGGGGAGGCCTGGGCTCTTGTTTTCTTGCCCTGTTTTTTCAAAAGCAGTTGCACTTATGGATATGACAGCAACGAGCAGAAGCTAATTATCTTTAAAAAAAGAAAAGCACAGTTTGTGCAATAAACCGCTTAGCTCATATCTGAGACACGGTGAAACCTCTCTTCTCAACACTGGGGCAGCTAATAGAAAGGGGAGTTCTTGGGAAATGGTGTGAAGTGGTATGCAGAGGATTTATATGAAAGCAATGGGTGGTGGGAATGCGAAAAATGTATATGACCTTAGGCTCAGGAGCTATACGATTGGATTGGAGTTTTATTAACAAAAATAAAGGGTGAGTGTTCAGTAGCTGAGCTGGAGCATGTTCCCGTTGAACTCTTAATGTGCGGTACATAGATGTTTTATATGTCAACTATTCCCTTTGGATATAGGGTAGTGGTCAACTACTTCACCCCACCAATTCAGAACTTGAAATATATCATTATGAACTGCATTTTGCATTTCTTTGAGAGAGGCCCCCAGTGGCTTCCATCTGATTTCACAGATCCCAGATTAAATTATAATCTTGAATTATCTGCCTTAAAATAACAAGAGATAATCCTGGCATCAGGCTAATCAGCCATGAAATTGAGGAATCTCCTTGACTAACTGGGTTCCGCTGAAACAAACTCGGCGCAAGGCAACACGTGATGTGTAATCTAGGCAACAATAATGTAAGAACTAAAGTTTGGATCCAAAATATTTACATTTATAGATATTACATCTATAAAAAATGCTTATGTTGTTTATATTGAACAATAATATGCACTAGTAGGATTTTTGGATTCTATTTTTTGAACAGGAGTCAATGACCATAAAGAAAACCACAGTTTCATCCTTTATTCACCAAAAGAGATAATTTAATCCAGGGTGAAGGAGTCCGAGGTGTAGAGAGGAGGATTGCAAAAACATTACATCTGCCCTTGTAAGTGGTACTCACTTACTTAAGCCATCAGCCAGTCATTAAAAATGTAAAATTAACGTTTTTAAAGTGGAACATGATTCTGTTCTGTGCTCAGGGGCAGTGAGGCTCATGCTTGCATAGGAAATGCATTTGGTCATCCCCCTGGCAACAGAGAAGGAAAGGTGCATTGAGTGAAACAAGAGCAGATTGCTTTTATTCTTTATTTAGAGAGTTATTCTAGACAGTGAGTCACACAGATGCCCGGCCACTGTAAAATCCTTCCTGCTCAATTGAAGCCGTCGGAAGAAAACGGTGAAGCCATGGGTCTCTGTGGGAAAGTAGGAAATGCTTTTCTATTTGTCTTCGAACGTGGTTTTCCATGTGTAAACGTGCCACAGAATTAGCGGGGCTGTTGACAATACATCACCTTTGAGACGGCTATCTATATTATAGGATGGATAAACACAAAATATGTTGTGAATAACGTGAATCTATTGTTTGCATTGTGAAATTGCACTCTTCCCCTGATATGTGAAAGGGCCTGTAGGGGTGTGCATAAAGTTCACAAGCCTTAATAAAATGTACTCTTGTTCACACCTTTGTTTGGCCTTGAGCCTTGGCCATAAATCTAAATGTACTTGTATTAATGTTTTCCGGATGTGTTGTGTGTAATGCGTTCCATATTGTGACGGTACTGCAAAAATTGTGCAATCTCCAATTCCTCCATGATTTACAGCTGAAATCGCCCTCCACATGTACAAAATGTTAGGGCCAAGTCAAACTATTAAAAATACTTGCATGAGTGCACGAGTGTCAATGGGGAAATCAACCAACGTTTCATAGGTTCTAGTAAATTCACTATTTGTGACCAAAGGTTGCAGCAGGACACGTGAATAATGCTGAAAATGTGTGTATGCACGACGTGTTGTAGATCCTCTAAGATAGTTTGGCTGCTGATTTACTCCAATATTAGATGTATCTTCACATTTCATCACAGTTCCCAAAAATCTCAAACGGCAGACTTTCCAATAACGAGGGCTTTCTCACTGAGAATGTAAAGGCACAAATCATTTCCCCTTCTTGTCATCATCAATCATAATTACGTAACAATTTCTTCACCTTGGATCAATTTGTGCCGTTGAGATCAAACAGTAGTGTTAATGGGAGCCCAGATTTCTCTAAAGGTAATGTATATCATGTGGTGTGAGCAGTAGCCTCAAGTCAACCCATGTAGTATATGTTTCGTTTGCCATTGAAAGGTGATACAAAACTGTTTTTTCCCCCAAAGCTAGAATGGAAATATGTTCTTGTGTTCTATCAACATATTTTATTGTCATCTTGGTCAGTCACTTAGATAATTCTGACCACTGGAAACCTGATTTATTTATAGTCAATGAATCAAGATGTATGTTTTACCATTATAAATAGGCCACGGGGTCTTTAACAGCTATTATTTACAACAGGCTTCCTACTGGTGGTGCTTGGTACAGAGATCTGCTTTCTAAATGTGACTAGTCACTTTATTGCTATTGACAAGTGAACAAGGTCCAATCAGCATCGCTGCAGTCTCAGGATAAACTGGATCTTCAAAGCTTTCACCCACAGCGCAATTATGCCTAATTGTCTCTGCAGGCAGTTTTCAAGCAGAGTGTGTTCTCGCTGCTCTTTCTAAAGTCTTTCAAAATACAACTAATGGCAGTAGGTTTTCACAATCTAACATTTTACATCAAAGAAGAAGAAGAATTGGAGAAATGTACAGCCAACACAAGATGAATCACCGCGTTGAGACCGGGATGGGGTTGAAACAAAGTACTTGGACAACGACGTCTGAAAAGGCGCTTGATTATAACATCCATATTTAGAGTCCTCGCCCAATTTCACCACATTATCCCAACTGCATAGAATCATGTCAGAAAATCACAAGCACTTAGATGGCATTAGCGTGTCCATCCCCAAGAGGTGTAACACTATAGTGTTGGGAAATACTGCATGAAACACAGATTTGTGCAGATGAAAAGGCATGGGCCCATCACTCTTTCTTACATAACATGTTTGTAGTTAGCAAGAGGTGTTTGTTTCACACCCCAAGTACTGTAGTTTAAGCAGCCTGTCATTTTAAACTAGTGTGAGCTGAAATATTGCTGGGTGACTGCTGAGAATACTAATGCTTTGGAAGTTGTATCATATGTGGCTCTCTGTGGCCAAAATCAAACCCAGATAGGCACGAGGAAGAACCGAGCAGCAACAATGCCAACATGAGAATAGTTGAGGTGCTTTGAGGCTTGTTTGTGATAAAGGGCCGTATAAATAAAGTTGACTTGCTTGGTAATACGATCCTTCAACAAGTCCAGCTTGGATCAACAAACTTGGGTAATATAGACCTGACACGCCAAAAACACAACTCATTTTTGTCAGTAACTACTACTTATGAAGGAGTCTACAGATCACGGCGATGTAGCTCAAGGAGATGATGAAGATTGTTAATGCTCAGGACTGAGAACCAAAGATTGTAAGTAGTCACAGTAGTGTTTTACTTGTTGCTGAAATAGAGTGGAGCCTGCAGAGGGCCCCAAAGCTGTGAATGTTTCTTTTTATCAAGAATCTATCATGTCTATCAAGTCTATCATGTCTATCTATGTCTATCAAGTCTATCATGGTGTTTACTTTTGGTGATTACGGTTTAACAAAAAGCTTAAAAATGAAATATCTAGCTAGTGGTTTCAAGTAAGCCTCAACTCTTTGAATCAATATAGTATGTGCATGTTGCCTGAAAGACTGCTGGTGTCTATTTTACGTCTATCAATTATTTTTTCTCTCAAGTGAATTTTTATTTTGTTATATAGAAATATAAAAAACTAATAACATGATTAGTGCTAAGATGGATCTGAGGAAGTCCAAAGTGTCCATATATACTGTGGGACACTAAGATTATCCCACAATCCTCTCCTTGTCTTCAAAATGAAATGCACATGACATCACGCGATGGGAGATCGTACTTCTGTTTCCTTCCTCTATGTTTGTAGTAGAACACATCCTCTGGCATTTTATAATAAATCACATTGCTATATAAGCAGTTGCTTCTATGTATGTATGTAATATGCTCTGTATTATGTTTGCTAACGGCAACCATAGCACCTAGCAAGCCAAGTAGCCTGATGTTGTTGTATTCTCTGTAGAAGAGTTAGCCAAAGATCGTAAATCACCTTCAAATAAACTGATAATTAATTAAGTCTATTTGTCATCACCACAAATGCGCTTCGGGCCTTCACAGGGTCTGACTTGTTTTAGCTGATCATATGAAACCTGATTTTCTTGCCAAAACCACAAGTCACTTCAATGAATCTGATTGCCTGTTCAGTGAAACCTGGTGTTATGCCATCTAAATGTTGTGGTTGGAAGCGCTGGTCCAACAACTAAGTGGCTAATGTTAGAGTGAGGTTAGGCAAGTAAACAGACTAGATTGTTTTATATCAGGTTAAAGCTAAACAAGGAAATGAGCAGGTTACGTTTAGGGTGAGACAAGTTTATACAAGAACTAGAAGATAACTTGTTTACTGTTCATCTATGGTTTCTAAGAGAAGTACTCTTACTAGTATCTAGGCAAGATTTCACAGATTTGCAGACATGTGAGTAAAGCACAACAATGCTATGCAACGTTTTGCAAATGATCCTCAAAACCTCCAAGAGACCTTACCCCCCCACTCACCCCCTTTCCCCACACAGACCACAGATCAGTTGCTAACTGCTACGTTACAGTTCTCCCTTCTCTCATGCAAAATGTATAGACTTCTGGCAACGACTTGGTCACGAGGCCTGCTGCTTGTAGGCGTGGTGATAACCTGATCTCACAAATGTTAAGAAAGGATTTCTTGTCCCATCCAAGAAACACATTTCACAACAAACATGAATGTTTCACATTCTATTGCATTAAGCAATTTATTACACCATAACATGAGCAATTCATTTCCTTGTTGCTTGTCTACAACTTGTTATAAAAGACATATTTTGATATTCCCATTTCCCTCCCAATGATGAATAACTGGTTTCTCATTTCCAAGTGTGGGAGTTTAATGAGGCCTAAGACATTTTATTCTCCTGCTATAATGCTGTCTACAAAATATTGCTCTGCTGAGTGTAATCATGCAATGCTATCTGGCACAGACACTCTCTGGCGGCAGTGAGGCAAAACCTGCAGCCCAGAACTGCTCCACTTAAAGCAGGCTGATGTGAAAGGAGCAGACAGGCGAGAGTGGAAGGCCCTCCAGTCATGCAAAATGCAAAAGAAATATGACTTTATTACAGCTCCCTAATGGTGACATAACAATCTGTTCAGCCACTTTCCTCCAAATCTCAAAGCAGTTTTGGAGAATGCTTTGGTCTAAAGGATAGGACGGATTTGAGAATCTTTCAGTGGTGAAAGTGAGTGAATTTAAACGCAATCAAATGTGAAAGACGGCTTTGATCAGCTCGTCACATGACATTTTTCCCCCCTCGTACTGCGTGTCAGAGCAATCAACCTCCTGGCAGAAAAAACATGTGAGAAACTGTAGTCTTCAAGATGGAAATAGACAACTCCTGTTTCCTCTGAGCTCAAATATTGCTCCTCAGTCCTACATATGAATCTCTCCTTTGCTAAGAGCAGTATAAATTGGCAATTTGTTGGATTCCAATGAAAGGAAATGCACACATTGTTCATAATCTTTTCAGGGGGACTGTACGAACAGTTCCCTATTCATCATCTGTCAAATACATTTTTCACGAGGAGCGTTTTACAGCAATCTATTTGTGGATTTAAGAGATATTTAAAATAAACACAAACTCTATCTTCTCTTTTGTGGGGTTGTGGAATTAAAGTGGTGAATAATACATGGCTGAAAGCATCTCCCTTCAGCTGCATCCTCTCTTGGACACTAGGGGATGAACGGGCAAGTAAGCACTGATATTTATGGAGTGTTGTTTGGTTTGAGAACAAAGAGATGTTGTTGAAGACTTCAGTGACCAAGAGGGGACAAAACTGTGAGAGATGTAAGTAGAGGTAAAACTGTGGGCTGTGGATCTTGGATTAGATATATGAATGTGATATATATGTGACATAATTCTCTTGTTAACATTTGCAGATGTAATAACAAGTGGCAAAAAGAGAATCTGCACACCTGACCAGTTTGTTGTAGATGAGGAAATGCAAAAACACTGTGTAGTAAATTGTTAAAAAACAAACAAATAAACAAAATCCTGTCTGACCTCATGTATTAATAAAGTAATCAACAAAAGGTGCAAGTGAAAAGTTTTATAGACTGTATTTTTTCCACATACAAGTGAAATGACTGATTTGTTGATAGTGAACTCTGACCTTTGCAGCACATCATTCATCTCAGCTAATGACTAATGTGGACAACTGCGTTGTGGCTTGAATGACGGTTGACAGACTGCATGAGTGTCTCGTCCCAGTTGTGTTACGATGAGAGTCCAACCTCAGGCTGCTGTCACACCGGCTTGTGAAGTGAAAGGATCTCCGTGCTATCCTCGCCATGCTGTACAGATACAGTAGCTCTCAAAAGGAACATATCTATGGTAAAACAGAATATCTACATTTTCACACACCGTGAGACCAGCCTTCTCAGCTGTCCTGAAACAGCTTCTAAATGTAACATGATTGCTAGTGCATGGCATATCCCCTTGGTGTAGACTCACTCCTAAGTGAGTTGGCTTCTTCTCAGATGTCAGATTGCATAAGGCAGTCTCTGTTGTCTGTTGTGACGATTCAAAAGACAAGAGATGATTTTGGACCATTTCATTTGAATTCATTGTGTTATCATGAGGGACATAATTTAGTGCAAAGTGTTTTGTGTTGCAGTCACAGAACATTACATGAACCTACTAAATGAGAACCCACTGTACACGCCAGCCTATTGCAACAGGAATACTTGTCTTACCTGCACGCTGCAGCGGAAATCATTTCAGAAGAACAGATGGTTTGGGGCCCACTTCTCGGTAAGAGGCATGATAATAGCAGAGTGTTTACTGTGCAGTAATGTGTGGTTCGTTCTGTTGCACCGTCTGTATCTGCGTATCAGTCAGAGCCATTGGATTTGTTTCAGATGAGTGATTCAAACAGAAATAGCTGGAGTGTTACAAATTGTGTTTCACTTGGGACTCCAGTGAGGGCCAAAGAGCTGGTGAACGGGTCAAAGCCCTGGCACAGAGGCAACATTGCTGTTTAGCGCTGATGTGAGTGCTGATTCAGAGACCCGCCTCAGAGGGCAAGTAGCAAACTGTTCATTAGTTAATGATGCTGCAGATTCTGAAAACAAACTGAGGAAACTCATAGTATTCTCATCAGATCACTATTATTTTCAAACAATATGGCACATTGCCACAAATACTGATCGGTGGTTGTCGCTGTCATTTTACATTTTTAGGCATTTAGCTGATGCTCTTATCCAGAGAGGTAGGGGTTCAATATAAGTTGCTCAAAGACACTTTGATAGGAAACATGGCTTATTGGATGTTCCAGTAAATCCTGTAAATCCTGTAAATCCAGTGCAGCTACTGTGGAGTTTGATAGCAGAAATTTTCAGTAAACATCTCAATCCCTCAGAATCAAAGAGCAAGGGTTTCTTTCTAGACTCACCATTTTGCACCGACGGTCAACAATCATACAGGGAGAAATCCAGCGTAGAAAAGGCAGAGACACCAATTTCTCCACTGAGAAGTAGCCTCAATAGACCACAATGCAATGCAGCCACAGCTTGCATCTTTTCAGATCTGTTGTTGGTGGCGTGTGAAATACAACGCCCTCTTCGATGAGTGTTTTGTAATTTGAACAACCACGGTGTTGTTCTCTCTCCACTCTCACATTTTCTCGACTGGAAAAACGTACTATGCTATTACTATCACTCTCTCCACCTATACACACTGAATGCAACAAGCCTTTGGGGCTGTCAAAAGGAATTCTGGGAAACATAGGCAATCACTAACTGAAGCAGAAGTAGACGAGGCAGGTTGAGGGAAAGAGGGTACACCAAAAAAGAAAATGACAAAACTTCATAACCAAACTGGAATACAGTGAACATCGCAGATTGATGATATGTAACAGTGTAGGAGTGTGAGAGGATGGATTTTTCCTTTAATGGTTTCTCAGCAGTTGTGAGTTGATGGAGGTGCCTTGGTGTTCTCAAGTCATAGTTAATGGTTTAAATGTTGTGATGACACAGCCTGTTTAAGAGCCGCAGGTGCATCTACCTGGCAGCCTGCCACTCAGGCTATTAGCCCACAATCCGATGATCCCTATTTGGGTAGGAGCTGTCCTTTTCACTGCATCAACCACAGCTCCATTTATGCTCCACTCAGCCGCTGATTGCTCAGTGATATGTGTTTTCCGATGCTAAATTCCCATGACTGGGCTATTGCACTTGTGATGTGAAGCTGTCACACGGGATGAGCTGAGCGATGCGCAGCTGCTCAGCCCCGAGGGAGAACTGGCTAGGAGCACATGTCGCCAATTCAGAAGGAAGCAAAATGGTTCCAGCACAGAGGATTACGTTTTTTGTGGTAAGAGATGTGGGTCAGGTTACCGTCCTGTCGCCAATTGTCTGGAAGAGGAGGGTAAATCAACAGGAAATACACCAGCTGTCAATTAACTGTCACTTTCACACTACAACCCTGTACTGAATCTGCAGTTTGCTCATGTATAGGTTTACATCACAGGAAAGAAAAGGTTATTCTTTTAAGGGTTGAATGAAAAGGTGTTGCTTTTTTTAAAGCTGTTTTTTTTTTACCGTGTTTAATAGTTAATCTACCTTACCAGAATCTACCTTGCCTCGTGAAAACAGTGCTGCACTTCTACAATAGTGTGAATTTAACTGGACTGGAACCAGCAGATCATCGCACAAGATCTATAACATATATCTACAAGGTTTAGAACAATAGACTAACAGGATTTTCGTTATCACGTGTAACATTGAAGTGCAAATTGACAAGAGCGCGTACAACATTTTGATATTTCCAAACATACACCACCACCTGGTCCGGAGCAAAAATAGTTATTTCATGTTTTAAACCATTAATGAGCAACTAATAACCCCCTATTGATCAGAAAGAGAATCCCCCAAGACAGCAAAGACATTGATATGTCTACATTCACACACATACGTGGTGGAGTATGTGCATGGGCGCGCACGCACTCACACACACACACACACACACACACACACACACACACACACACACACACACGTTTGACTGCAAGCATACACAGACTCCATGCCTCCTAGTTGCATGTTAGTCGCAGTAGCCTCTTCACAATTCAGTCGATAGGCTTCCATTAAGAAGGGGTAGGCTGTCAAAGCAACCTGTGACCTCCTCTCGCCCCCTAGGAGCCCACTGGCCTGTGATGTCCGTATCAATATGAATTTCAGCCCCTTGCACCCATCAGCCACAATTCCCAATGTCCATTAGTCTCATGTATCTGTTTCCTTCAACTTGTATTATTGATTTCTGTGTGTCTTTTGTACAAAGTATGTACAACGATCTTAAAAACAGGGACAGTTTCATGTGGGGTGGATTTCTGTCCCCGGGGCATTTGAAGTTCCTGTGTATTCCACCCCTTAAATGATTTTCATACCTCTGTCACTCTGAATGGCATTGGCACTCTCATCGCTGCTCATAATTGCCTTGCAGCTATGTAGTTGCGCTAAGCAGATGTGTCCAATAGCATGATGACATCTGCTAGAGAAGCAGATGACATGGGGTTGGAAGTCAGCTAGAGGGCTGCCCCAGAAGGTCAGGGCACTTCATCTCTGAGTGACCTGTTGTTGTCATACATAGAAGGATATCACAGCAACTATGTCAGTATGGTCATGCATCCCTAGAGACTACGCATCTAGCTGTGTACATCTGTTACTGAGCATTGCCACGTGGGTCTGGTTTAACAAAGCTTTCACCTTGATATGAAGGGGAGGCACCTTCCTGGGGAAACGTGCAAACACAAATACCCAAGTGCTTAAAAATTGCAGCCTCTGGGTCATTTGGTGCCTTCCCGCTGTGCGCCCAGCATTTCTAAACCAGGAAGAGCATATGCTGACACTTGGATGTTCTTCACTAGCATGACATATTTGCCGCTAGGGGGCTTTGGGGGGATGACATTAGATTGTCCTGGGCTGGTCCCAGAGAGAGGAGAGATGGATGACCTTTGGCTTTATTTGTGTCGTCGCCACTCATGCAGGACCTTTTCATCAGATACGGTCATTGTAATCCCTCAGCCCCCATTCAATTTACAGAGGCACTCTGTCACTCCAGACCACTAAAGTCGACTAAATTAATGGATCAATAAGCCCTCTGAAAGCCTGGTGGGAGGGTAGAGGTCCCCTCAGTCGCTATCGGGTTACCAGTCATAATGAATGGGGTGTTGTTTATGTTGTAAAGTGCAGCGTCATTGAGTCCTTTGAACAAGCCACCCTCTTAGCCAGAACTTAGTGCACCAGTGGAGAGATGATGAGGACACCTTAAAACGCAGGAAATAATGTGGAACGGAAAACAAGAATCTTCATTAAAGATGTATTGGAGTTATCTGGCAAGTTGAGATTCAAGCGGCTCCAGAAAAAGTGCACGTGCTTCACATTTCGTAGCCGATCCTCTCGTTACGGGGCAGAGGAGAGATACTATATATAATTCAACTTAATGTAAATGTAAAAGCTTTGCATAATATATGTGCCTTCGAACGTCTGAGAAACATTTACCCACAAAGCCTGAAGGGGAATACCACCCAGTATAAGGTGAATACAACTCAGGGAAAATGCAATTCATATGTTATTGCTCATTCAATATCTGTGAACATGAACATCACAGCTGACAATAAATAGGAAGCTGACTGCGGATAAAAAGCTTTAGGAGTCAAATGGGCTTTATTTTATAATGGTGCCAACAGTTCAAAAATCATCACAGATAATATAGTAGAGAAAAACTCCCTGAGGCTGTTGTCCCCACTGCCATGTTTTCCATCTTTACCAATTCACTGTGTTGAGTGAGATTTAGCTTTGGGACAACCCGCTCCCTTTATTTCTGGTTATAGGGGGTCATTAATTAATGCTAATGCTAATGCCAGCTGAATTGTCCTGAGGCATTAGGAAAACATGTTTAAATACTGAAAGTGAAATTCAGTGGAATCCCACTTTAAGGTCATGTCACAACAATTGTGAAACTTGCTCTGGGTGATAAATCAATTAGAAACAGGGCCAATTTAGGACGCCCTGGTGGCTCAGTGAGTAAAGCCACACACACCATGTAGGCATTTTTATGGGTTTGAATCTGGCTCATGTGTTGCATATCATTCATTCTACGTTATTATGCATGTCGCCATGGGGCAGCAGTAAGGTTGCCGGTTCAAATCCCCAAACCTGCCAGGCCGAGTGAAAAATCTGGGAGGGAAAGTGAATTACATGCTTTTCCCTCCCATAGGCAAGGACTTTTTTCTGACTGAATGTATGCAATTTCCCCTGGATTCATAAAGGTTAAAGGTGCTATGTGGAGCATTTTAGCATTAATAAATCATCACCATTCATTTTGAAGCATCAGTATAATTCCCATAAATAAACGAGACCATCTCCAAGAAGACTGGCAGCCTCTACCAGCCTCAGCGCTGCATTGTACATCATGTGTTGCTGGGTCGGATTTGGCAAGACCTCTGCTGGATCACTTTACGGCACAAAACAGGAGGAGGGCGCTGTTCTTCCAGCGCAAACTAAGCTGTCAGAGTTTTTTGCAGTGGCAGATGGTGGAAGGAGTGAAAAGTTGATGGAAAAAAAAACACTTTTATTACTTTTATAAGACCACATATGGGAAAATGTGGTTTTAATTTTGAGAAACGCTACCATTAACAATACCAAGGGTGTGAGATAGAGGCTACCAGCCGTCTCAACCATGGTCTCGTTTGATTACGGTTATTATCCAAGGTAATTTGCCAATGATATATTGCTGATTATAAATGCCATGTGGTTTGACTGTTTCAGTGTCAAATACACCAGAAATGTGATTACGATTTTCTTCAAAAAGCTCAGCTGATTTACAGCTCAGTTGGAGTATATCACGGTGAGAATAATAAGCACACCCATCATAATGAATGGTGGTTGCTGCGTCAAATGCAGGCTGAAGCAACTCTACACAGTAATGGGAATGGAATTAAAATGCACAACCGGCCTGTTATTTCAGTATAGGGCACCCAGAGCACCCAGAGCACCCAGCGTTAAAAGATTAACTGCTCATTATCAGGGTTATTACACATCCATTCAAATGTTCAAGTCTAGTTACGAACACGGCCATTGATAAATGATTGATATGGAAATCTGAGTTCAAGTTGTCAATCTTGGTTAAGACGCCATAATGTGACATGACAACGTGTCATACTCTTTGAGACTAAGACAAGTGACATGATGATCCTTTAACTAGCACACACACACACACATACACGCAATACCAGCGCACATGCATGATGGTAACACACACCCTTATGTTGGCCTCCATTTACCCTCTGAGTATTTTGGATGTGATTTAAAAAGACTTATCCAACCTTCAGATGGGTTTCTGAGCACAGTAATGGGTACCCTGATGGCAAAATGATGCAAAAGGAGTTGGTCACATCTCCGCTTCACTGTGAGCGTTCGCATGCTAGTGGCATGAGAAAAGCTCACACCACAATCATTCAGCGGGGCCACATCATCGCTTGCAATGCGGGATCAATGATTTCAAACAATAGTGCTCAACATTCATACATTTAGCTGAGAATCAAAACCATGTGCCGTGTGGGTTATGGATGGTCAAATTGGAGAAAAGCGCTGACAGCTCTGCATGGCCTTGAGGTGTACATCAGCCCGGGATAACGCTGCCAAACTCGCAGCTCTATTTCTTTGTAGAAAAACGTTCTTTGTAGCCACTGTTGGCAGTAAGTCAATCGCATGTATTAAACTACCCCACAATGCTCACCAGTCATCGATAGCCCTAAATGAGTGCATATGGTGTCTTGGCTTTGGATTCTTTTTGATCAGGTTGAGATTTTAATGGATTTTTCTTCGCCTCTGACAGACAAGGCTGGGGATTACAGCCCAGACTGCAGGCAGCCAGTGGGGTCATTTGAACCTTGTGGTTGGAGAGCAGAGTGCTGAGACACAAAGAGCGAGCGCTGCGTTCACAAGTGTCCGACACTGGGAGAGTCAGGAAGTCTGGCGGCTGTAAACCCCACCCGTCCCCACCCCCATCTCAGACACACACGAAGACGCACCAGGCAGGCACTTATGCACACGCACACACACACACACACACACAAACACACACACACACACTAGTTAACACTTTCTATGGAGTCCAAGTGTTCATGAATGCCCTCTATTAAAGACTTATGATGCATTATAATGCTGTAAAGAAGTCGTAATGTTGAGCATGGCTATACATTTCATAGCACTGTTGTTATTTTTCTTCTTGGTGTTTTATTTAATGTTTGCTGATCAAGATATTACAGATAATATCAGAATCTGTTATCAGACCACAGTGTTATTAAGGGTTACTAATCTGAATGGGATTAATGTGAAAGGTGGTACGAGTAGTCATGGAGTAACAGTCCTATTAGTCTGAATCGGCTTATTTCCAAAGCGCCCCTGCCAGTCTGTTGGACAAAGAGAAACTAAAACCCAATCCAACAGCTTTGAAGGCTTCAAAGGAACTGGGAGAGATTACAATTGGTATTCTGCTGGTTTCTAAATAATAATAATAATCATAATAATAACAATACTCATCATCACCTTAATTCAATCATTTTAAAACCTTGACATATTTTAGCCCTTCATCCACAACTTTGTTCTCACTTAAATGAAAACTAGTACAAAATACTAGACATAGATATAGAGTAGTGGTAGATTATCTATGATATACCTGACTGACATCTATACCTGAAATATTGCATTCAAGATACAATACAGGTCCAGTAATTGACAAGGAAATACATTTTGTTCATATGCTTTTTGCTTTCTTTCCATATTCTGCACACCAGGTACCTAAATGAAGAATTAGTATACTATTAATAATTTTGCTCATTTTCTTTTTTATTCACGCACAGGCCATATGCACTTCATTGAAATATGGATCACTATTGAAAAAATATATATTTTTTGTCTTTTAGGCAACAAAAAACTAAAGCATCCTTTTATATGAGTGCGGTTAATGACGTTAAGTTCATTATATTCCTTTCTTTCCCCTTTGAATTCAGACATAACATTGATCAAATCAAATAATGTTCCTTAACTTGATGTAGCAGCAAAAACTAATAATTTGCTTTATGCATAACAAAGTCAAGGTTCTTTATAAGGAATAATGAGGTACTATTAATGTGCAGTAGAGTCGTTTGAAAAGGAAGGTAGACAGGAATTTAGTAGAGAAAACAACTGATTTGGGCAGACTAAGTGGTTGAGTGAACAGGTTAACAGCGGCAGGGCTTTGAATGGCTGTGACAGGGAGAAAGCAGTGAGAGGCTCCAACACTGAAGGGGGAAGTGACCCGGAAACACTGTGTAAGTGCAGCTTGCTGGGCCCTTTAGGAAAAATCTCTCCAGAAGCACTGATGCAAGTCTACCTAAATACACGTTTCTCTATTCCTCTCCCTCTTTCTGGAGAGATGTGTTACTAAACTACACGCATGGGCTTTAAAGGCTAAGAAAGGAGGTATTTGGGAAACCAACACTCATGATGGTTCTTTCATGTTCACCACATTCTCAGTACTAAGACTACTGTGCTACTGTATTTCTTTAGAATAAGATAACTTCTTTTTAGGTACCTTATAGCACTGGAGCCATTAAATTACAGTATGTTACAAATAATGCGGATGCACATGTTATTGTTGTGTATCATGAGTTACGTTGGGATGACAAAGTGTTAAAAAGTGTATTTTTATTTGTGCTTGCCAGGGAAAGTTGGCATATATTGCTGAGGACATGTAAAATATATAACAATCAGCATAATTATCTATTATTGTCTATGGTTTGTTTCTTTTCTTTGTGTTCTACTTTGTCTACATGATTTTTTTTTTTACTTTCTGTTTTATCAATGTTATTTGTTACTTAATTTCTGTGTAATGGTGCAAATAAGTAAAGTAAAGTAAAGTAAAGTAAAGTAAAGTAAAGTAAAGTAAAGTAAAGTAAAGTAAACACAGAGCTCAGCTGCCATAAAGAGGTACACTGGCCTCTAGACTCAGAAAGACTCAGAGTTTCTTTCAAAATTAGGTGAGGGTTGTCAAACTTATAGTTTGTGTCAAAACGTAACATTTACAAACAATTAGCTGAACCCTGACCCGAACTAATCAGCTAGGCACTTAAATTGCTTGATGTTAGCCTGACTTAGCTAGCGTCTATGCTATTAGCTAACATGTGCACTTGCATCTTTAGCGCCATTACACTTTTCAAGTGTAATTCAAAATTCAACTCAAAATTACACTATTGAGTCCCTAATGGTTTTATGGTATACCAGCTTGCTGTACACACATGCTAAGCTAAATGCATTAATATGTCTATAGGTGGTATAACTCAGGATGTGATAGATATGTTGCTTTGCTATCAAATCTCTCTGTTTTCTTGTGGTTTCTGTTTATCTTAGGAAAAATAAACTTTGCTCCAGTGTTTAAAAGACTACAATTATTAACCAACCTATTAAAGCTTTGTAATATTAAAACATGTTTTTCGTCGTCACAGACTGCCAGTTCTTGTATCAAAAGTTTAAAAAAAATGGTCACCAAACACGCTGGGAGCTGGGGCTACCCTTTTGTTTGGTTCTAGAGAAAGGATTGGGCCTTTAAAGGGATAACATGACATTTTGAAATTTTTTTTTCTTCATTGTTGTTTTTTTTCACTTGTCATATTGTGCAAAACAGTTTCCCTATTTGCACTCCAGCTCACCAAAAAATGTCTTGTTGGCATTATTATAGATGCTTATTTCAAGCTAACAGTAACCATTCTCTCAACAGAAATGCTAAAATACTATCAGTGTTGAGAATTATAGGCTAAATAAGTAATTTTCGGTTAAATAAATACATAATACTTTTTAGTGCCCGGTGAAGAAAAAACACATGAAGGGAGACAATTGGAATTTTATGCTCATAATGCTGCCATTCTCATTTTGTGTTACACAATCCAAAATGTATTTAATCTTCTAAATTGAGGGTATACCCATGCATGTTCCTAAAGAATTTAACTTGGAAAATAATATTTTTCTTAACCCAGTTTATGCTAAAAGTTTTAAAAGTTTTACGCCTAAAAACAATACAAATGTAAGCAAATCAGCCTTTTGCAGCCTCAAAATTAATGTAAAGCTAATGTTTATCTACCATGTGCTATCAGATCTTCTATGAAAAGCTCATAAAATTAATTTTGATTGAAAAAAGCTGTCTTCAATCCAGAAAATCACAAAGTAAACAAAGCTACTAATGAGGTAAAATGGTTTCAAGCGGGGTTGCCTTATGGCAATTGGATTGGGCCTTTAATAGACAGTGTGACAGGGAGGGTGAGAGAGAGAGACGACATGCAAGAGAAACATATTCACATCTGCTAATTTGGGGTTTGCCTTCAGTCAGTCAAATCAAATGCATAAATTGAGTTCAGTGTAATATAACTTTAACAAATACAAACAAATGAGTTTAGTTTGCATGAGCTATTTAAGTTTTGAAAACTCTTAAATGCACAGTATTAAGTTGAGCGTTTTAGCACTGTAAGAGTATATAGTTGGGAACTCACAGGAAAACACAGGCAGAGAACAGGGACAAGCATACATCAATAATTATTATGAAAATTACTGTACAAAAGATAGGTTTCTGCCCATTTTTAGCACTGATGCAAACAAATATATTTTAGAGTATACCCTATAGAGCCAACATTTCAACTCAGTGGCTATTTTAAACAGGTTATGCTGCCAAAAACATTGCCAAAACAACTTTTGTAGAAAATTGTAGAAAAACGTAACCTGGCCTGCTGTGAAACCAATTTTACACCTTTAGACCCTGGCTGATACAAATATGTCGACACCTGCCATGTCAGCTAGGTTCATCATGGCATGATGAGGAAATCCTGAGATGGATGTTTATCATTTCAAGTCAAATAATTTGTAATGTTTCCTGTAGCTCTACCATAAGGCACAGCATATTTTCTGGATGCAAAACCTGCATTAATACAAAGTTACCTCAAATGCCTCACTGATTTACAACACACAAAATTGTCTGTTTACTCATAATTAAAGCAAGTAATGAAAACCTAGAGCCAACTTTCAGTCGTTTCCATCTTGACTCAATTTACAGGAGACTACTTAAAGTTTAGCTTGTGAATAGAATCTAATTTTCTTTTCTCTTGATTTAACCTACAATAAAAAAACAACCTTGAAGTCTCACCTGTTCTGTTAAATACGGTACCTATGATGACAAAGCTTTCAGAGGACTTCCTGGCATAAAACAAACATACTTTAACTTATTACCTTGGACCAAATGCACAAAGGAAAATACAAAATAAAAATACTGATCTGCTTGAATAGTCCAAATAATAATAATAATAATCCAAATTACACTTTTATAAAACGTTTTGATACTTTGATAGTAGATTTGGTCATTTAATGTTCCAATTAGCTGCAAAACCTCTTCAACACTATGATTGAGCAAACTTTGGAGATGTTGCAAATATTACAATATTTTATTGCATATATTCATCATCATCATGATATACTGTATTTTAACAGCTTTACAATTTGTCATAAGAAATGTCAATGAAAAGAAATTGTAGAAGTCTTAAGAGTAAGGCCATATAAATACAAATGAAATGTTACTGCACAGAGACTAAAACTGATTCAAAATTCAAGACAAAATATTACAAAGTAGCCTATGTATGAATCAATTAACTTAGGGAGTAATAAAGCTGATCAGGTGAGATGACAGATTCAGCATTATTCCATATAGGAATAGGACAACATTAACGTACATTCATTCAAATTACTGCACAAAGCAAAACTGATGAATGTCCAATAGGCCTTTTTAATGCATGCATAGCTTGCTGGTCATAAATGTACTATTGATAATTTCCTAAGCATGGCAAAATATAATAATAATAATAATAATAATAATGATAATAATAATAATGTTATTTCAACTAACCCAAAACCATTTGGGGAAGGACAAAAAGTGGCACATGCATGTCTTGGGTTAGTTGATATGTTGACATCAAATATGGGAGATTTTAATGAGCCCCAATAAAAAGAGGTGACAGGCCTAAAGACAAAAAGACAAACGTCAGTGCGGACTGAGTCCATATGATTGCCATTGTCCACGAAAGTCGTCGTCTACATCCCATCAGTCTGCATCAAACAGGCCAAAATATTTACCAGCGCTGGAAAAGTAAATGTAAGGCGTAGCGTTTGCAGTTGGGTACATGACAGGGAAAGGCATGGGTAACAAGCATCCGCCTAGTAGGTTGCTATCTTTGTAAAAAGTCGGTAATTGCACGTTTTTTCCCGCATCTGAGAAGTGGTCTGCGGCAAGCGGCCCCTCCATGTCCGTGGAGAGCTGCCTCTTCAGCTTATTGCGGCGGTTCTGAAACCAGATTTTCACCTGGGTCTCCGTGAGCTGCAGGGAACTGGCAAGGCACGCTCGCTCGGAGCTGCTGAGATACCTCTTCATGTCAAAGGTCGCCTCCAGTTGAAATATCTGTCTCTTGGAGAAGATGGTCCGCGTCTTCTTCTTCACCGTGGCTTTGGTGTCCGTGTCGCCGCCGCGCGCACTGTCCGCTCCGGGCGAGGAGTCGCTCGGAAGCATCGGTGCGTCTCCCCCGCAGTCTGCAGGATGGACTCTGGTGTTTGTTTGCACTGTGAAAATAAAGCGACAAAAGTGAAATGTTGTGTATTTTTTGCGATACACACAAAGACTCCGGTAAGCCTGTGTGCAAAACAACCTAAGTGATGTGTAAATAAAACTAAAATACCATATCTCTGTTTAACTTTCTTACTGAGATGATACTATACATTTGCCTCTTAAAGGTGTATAGCTTCTATTCCCCAGATAAAAGGTGGTTGAGATGAGTTTAGGTGGGTTAACCCTCCACTAGTCCAGGCTATCTGAAGTAGTTTTGCGCTGGTTTATCATTACCTCGAGTCCCAGGGTTATGTGGAGTAAAGTGTATCCAGATCGACAGCGGACTCACCTGACTCTTCTAATCTGCCGTCGGACACTCGCCGCCTCCGGACGTCCCAAACCTCACCACGCCGGGGTTGGAAATCATGTTTACATTCACTGTCCGGCTCGTCAGAGTTGGTCCTGCTCTGCTTCAGGTTGAGGATGCTGTCGATGGTGAACGTCAAAGAAGCTGTCCGACATGGGGCGTCCTCTTTGCTCATATTCCCTGGCATTTACTTTGCTCCTCCGAGATTCCCCAAAAACACCGACGTCTTTGGCTGCTCCAAGCACCATTGCTACCTCGGTTGCAACTAGAGGACAGAAGAGCCGGTGCACCGTTATGCACTGGACCGGAAGACTGTGGTTTAGCAGCTTTTGATTGGCGAAGGTTGAGGGGGCAGATGAGGGCGGGGTGCATATTTACGTAGCTATAGCTGTAATATTCTAGCATCAAACCCTTTTTTCCTGTCATCAGAGATTACGCCTGTTTGCTTAATGCACTGTTGTGTCCTTCACCCCCTCCAATAGGTAAGCAAAAGGTCTCTGGTGTTTTATGTTTGGTTCTTGTGACTTTTTCCTGGGAAGAGGTTTGTACTCTGTATACTTAATCATCCTTTTACCCAGAAGACTAAACTACTCAATGAGCCTATTACCTCCTTTTAACTTTCTCATTCTGGTAAATTAGGCTAGACTTTTTAGACTTTTTAATCACGAAAACCATTAACATGTTTAGAATCCGACTAAAATAATCATTGGAAACACAAAGCAATGTACACAATAACAAACTGTTTTATTCATGTGGACATATTGGTGTACAAAAGTCTGTATGAAATCCTTTTAAATAAAAAAAACAACGTGGCAATCAAAGAATACAGCTAAATAACCATGCTCTATCAAAAGACAAACAAAATGTCAAAAATGTCTGTTAATAAATGATTAAGACCAGTCCAAGGATATAGTGCATAGATGTCTGAAGTTACTGTGGACCATTTGTATATTTTGTGTGAATAATCAGCACAAATGATTCAAACTTGTGTGACTTTGTGTGGAATGTCCTCCATTTTGGCCTGGGGACAGGATTTTGAACAGCCTACAACAGTGCAGTAATATCCATCTTAACAAGTCATTCAGTCTAGTATTGAGTCTTATAATCAAAGTTTTCTCATAAATAAGTGAAGAAATCTTGGGTGAGAAAATTGTTCCAATGCAAGTCAACTTGTTTCAAGATTTAACATACTAGTTTATCTCACTCCAATTGCAGGGACTTGACTTGTTTAAGAAAAATAAGACTGTACAACTAAATATGAAACGAAATGACTTGCTCAGATGGGCATTTTGGCAGCATATACTCGTTTTTATTTGATTCATCAGTGTCCAAGGAGTTACAAGTATGCGGTGTCTGCTTAACTTCACCCCCATTTTTATAAAGTCACACCAGACCAGTCATTTGCGATGTTAAGTAAGACACCGTATGAGTGAAATGGGGAAGAGGACAATTAATAGCATTAGAGAAGCCAACCACGGGTGGCGACACTTGAGGCAAGCTGGTCAGTGTCAAGGGTCCAGTGTTCTCGCGATACAACACGGGAACTCTGACTATTCTCTGGGCTGGATAGGGGATGGTGGTCATGGCGCTACTGGCCTCCAAGTCTGCAGTGATCTGCCTCTTCCACTTGTTCCGCCGGTTCTGAAACCAGATCTTCACCTGGGTCTCAGTGAGCTGGAGGGAGGCGGCCAGACCGGCCCGCTCCGAGCTGCTCAGGTAACGTTTCAGTTCGAAAGTGGACTCCAGCTGAAACACCTGACTCCGGCTGAACACGGTCCGAGTCTTCTTCTTTCGCGTCGCTTTTGTGTCACCTGAGAGGAGGAACAAGTAGAGTTTGCATTTAAAGTCACAGTGAAATGGCATTTCGAGAGTATTTTGCTTTCATATTTTGATATATTTGTGGTTGAAACAGGATGTTTTGGTGGGACACAACGTGGGGCGGGATCATTCAAAAGATGGCCGACGGTGTAAACCAATAGGAGAGCCTACAGGCAGTTTTATTTGATGAGAGGAGCAGAGGGGCAGGATTGTTCTAAAATCTGTAATGATATGATTGGTTAGCATTTTTATGTTCGTACGTCATGAAGTAACCACTAAAAATACACTTTTCCAGTAATGGTATCAATTTTGTATTATAAACATTTATTTATTTTTTACTTTTTTACATTTATAGTTAAAACGTGTAGGCTATATGATGACATGACAAAATAGCTAACAAGGTGATAAAGTCATTTTAATTTTATTGTGACTTTAACTGACTTTAGTTTAGCGCCTATTTACGGGTAGGCTACACCAACGTCATGGCGAAGTGCGGCGAACCAGAATCTGCTCCCGTTAATGTAAAAGTTGCAGATACCTTGTTATAATCTGAGGTTTATTTGGACCAATTTACACCCAAGCCAAGACTAGGTTATTTGTAATATCCACAGATAAAAAGTGCGTCTTTTGATGAGTTGTTGATGAGAAAAACGACTCTGTTTTAGGTCGGTACCATGTGGGTTGCTATGGTAACGGCTATGCTCTCGCTGTCTGTGCGAGTAAAACTGGAATGGAAAGAAAGATTAGTCCTCTCAAATATCTCTTTGGTCTCTCTCTCTCTCTCTCTCTCTCTCTCTCGTTGGTGTCACCTGTCTCACACATGTCCTCTCGGGCAAAGCAGGAGGACCGTGCGTCGTCATCCTCCCTGTCGTCCGTCAAACTACCGTCTCCTCTCTCGTCCGGTTCGTCGTTGTCCTCCACCGCTAATGCTGGGGAATCCCGGTCGCTGGTTGGCGGAGGGTGTCTGTGTTCAAACGAGTAGCTGGGCCGATACTGTGGACCTGCGAGGGACGTCATGAACAAGTCAGTGCAAATGTTGGACTAGGCTACATTTTACTGCGCAACTAGTAGGGCAACAGCATCCCAACATTACAACCGAGTTATGCATCAAATCTGTCCGCTGCTGGTCCATGTGAAGCACCAGAGTGAGATTATTATGACTATGTTAAGATTAAAGGCTGCTGTACAGAAGTAGGCTAATAATTGGTGAGTTGTGTCTTTGTTAAATGTAGAAGCAGATGTAGCCTAGTAGTAAATGTAGACTTTTACGCACGGGGTAGTTGGCTGTTTCACATATGATGTAGGCTAAATGGTTTTAACGTTACTCGATATTTAATTTTATCATTGCAAATTGTTGCCAAAATGTTACACCACAGATAATTGGTGTCGTGAGTCTGGTTGGCTACTCTGGTGTAGTTTTTTATCCAAATTATCCAGGTATAAAATCTTAAATTATGTCCTATACGCGTTTCAGGAGCATTTTGATACCCTCACCCACAATTAACCAATCAGGACACACACACACACACACACACACACACACACACAAAACAGATTACAGATGACAAAATCGCCACTCACTTCTGGAGCTGCCATAAGGTCTGCTGGGTGATGTCCCGCACCAGTTCAGTATGTCGGCATCGTTCAGACGTCGTGTCTCCAATCCCGGAGAGGACATCTGGCTTTGGACGGCAACTTTAAACCCCGTGGTCTCAACCTGGTCCTCATCTGAAGCCCTGCTGTCAATCCTCCCAAGTAAATTCTCAATGTAAAAAGACGAGCCTCTCGGAGGAGGACCACGCTGCGATCTCGGCGCTTTATCGTCAAGCATAGTGAGTTTGTTCCCCCCTTCCACCTTAAATATATGATCTTCTGAGTTATTATAGAATCATTCCCGCGGATATCTCTCGTCTCCCATCAATCACCCCATCAATGTGTCTCCCGGTCTTCAGAAACCGTACCGAGGCGATCCACCAGAGCAAGCATACCACAGATCGTGCGAGATCCAGCTAGAAATTGGCGTCTTGTGTTTTGAACAGCAGCAGGAAGCGACGGGAAATACTCCAGAGAAGAAAAGCCCAGGGAATTAGTCGTCCAGAGCCTCCCTGCACCCCGTGCGATAGTCTGCCTTGGGGGATCGGAGGGACGCTTTATTTGGGTCAATTAGGGAGCAAAAGCAAAGCGGAGATACAGTCGTGTCCTCAGGGCTGGGGATGGAGAGAGCTTCATGGAGCATGGCACAGTACCGCCTATTGGTTACATCTGTCCATGCACACTGAACATTTATTATGCACACTATAAATGTATTATGCAATGCAGTTCACACTCTTAATTGCGCTCTTATTTGAACACTGCAAAAGCCAAGAGGGTGGAAAAAAATATTTCTTTCACAATCGCACTTGGTTGTTTCTCGGAGGAAAGTTTGATTGTCCACTAGTAAATAAAGTTTCTTAGTTTAACTTCCACCCTCTGAGGCATGGGAGGTAGGCGTGCATTATAATGCTGTTATTTCTCCTTTCCATCAGCGAGAACACGAGGTTTTCAGCTGCTTCCGCAAGAACATGGCAACGAAACGGGAAATGTGAACCTGAAAATACGCTTAACCTGTATTTATCCCCCGTCAGCCCAATAAACAGACAGGAAGAAAATGTTTTGGACTAAACTGCTGATTTGTTAACCGATAATAAACCGATGAAGCGTGGTAATGAGGGTATTTACAACTTGGGGTATGATATATGAGAGATTCAGTCTGTATAGGCCTGCTATTTTGCATCGGCCTGGAGCGTATCTTCATCTTATTTTTCTTTTGTTTTCTTTTCTTATTATTGTTTTTACAATAAACAGTAATTGAACAATACCAATGGCATTTTTACTGTTTTTAAGATGCTAAGAAGATATATTATACATACATATTGCTCAATGTATAGGCTAGTTATATTGGAGCCTGCAAAAAAGGCTTAGGCAGTGTATCACATGGCCTATCACATTTTTGAAACGTGTCGTTATATTAGGCCTACCTCAAGTGAAAAGTTGTCTAAAATAACAACTTGGCTGGTGTTTATTATTTCCTCCAAATTCAGATTTACAGCAGGCCTAATGTCCACAGCGTGCTAATATGTTTTACTAGACGGTGAAAAGGAGTTATTTATTTTTATTATTATTAATTTGATTTGAACATGAATTCTCAGCTGGAAATCTTCCTATATTTCACACAAAATAATTGCTATTTTTTTTGTTTATTTGCAAGCTTGCATTTCTATATTAACTATTATATACCCACAGGCATTAGTTTTCACATTATCTCACGAAGTGTATGTGACGCCATTAACAGCTGAGAACCAGTTATTCATCCCTTCAAGCTTAAAGGGCCAATCGACTTAAAATGTTCTTCATGTTTTTAAATAAAGATTTAGATTTTCACTTAACAACGGTCAAGAAATCTATAAAAAGCTATATCTAACTAAAATGTGAGCACTCTCCAAGAGTAAGTTTAGCTGCTGGAGTGATTTGTTTTTCTTTGCTTGAACCCCTGCCACCTAATGTCTGTGGCCGGGCCGGTTGATTGGACTGACAGTGGGTTACAGCTGCACAAGTTAAGAAATATTGAAGTTGCAAAATGTTTGCTTAGCTTTGGAATTGTGACCAGTGGAGTAAAACGCCATGCTTTCTGAGGATTAAAACACTGTGGGAAGCTTTCCATCTGTAAGTAGCCTATACTGCTCTTGAAAAAATGCTCAACACATTCCAGTCTGGGGCTTTCGGGTTGTGTGTTTATTGATCAGTGCTGTATGATTGAAAGTATCTTATAAGTATAATATAAGTATTAAATATCTTTTTTTTCTGGCACCTGTTACAATGCTGAAAATATAATACATTTGCACGTACAATAAGTGAGAAATCTGGAAGGAGGAATAATGTAGCAGCCTATGAGATCCATGTCCAGCAGACCAGCTAACAACAAAGAGAAGGCGAGAACAACAAACCATTTGTGTTCGTACAGGAATTACCTAAAGCTCACAGTTGTTCACTGTTGTGCCACTAAATTGACTTTCATGAAACCCTCTTTGCAAGTAATAATACTGTGGAATCTACTTAGCCGATTGTACCTTTAACTTTGAGGGAAAACAGCTCCACAAAGGCATTTTCCTTGTCAGGATCACAATCACTTGATTCCCAATAGGACTTCACATCAGGTGCAAGACATACAAAAGTTAGTAGACTATTACTCTACTTTTATTATGTACATTCAGCAGTCTGTCACTGTGTGAGTTCAGGCAGTATGGCATTAGGTATGGTCATATATTTATAACTGAATTATTATGGATTATAGTTGCTACTGTTATCTGTAGAAATAATATGGGCCTATAATATGAAAATTTCAAATTACATGGATAAAAGTTGTTGTTTACCAGTTTGAGAATGAATAGACATAATCTGATGTTTTCACTACTCAACTGTTTACTGTTGAATGATGGATTTGGCCTTTCAGTTGAGTGTAGACATGTTAGAATGATAAAAGTGATCATTTACCATACTATTACTATTAGCAAAAAAAATTTACTACAGCAAATTATTTTACTGCGGATACCCAGAGCAGCCATGCTAAAATAAAAATATTCTACCAAAGTTTTAATAACGACAAATAATTGTTTTATTACCTTGCATCATATATTAATTACTCTTTTATGGGCTAAAAAGATCTGCAGATCTGTTTCAGAAACTTGCTTGTAACCAAATTCTAAAAACATGATACTGAATCAAAGTTTTTCAAAGAGCTCAAGGTGGCCTGAACTGAGTATTTCAAGGATGCAGTCTTTTGCAGGATGATGAGAAGTTTTACATTCTGCGTGTAATTCGGACAGACATGTTTTTATGTCAATTGGAGGCAACCTAGAAATGATCTCATTCCATTTTGCCAGCAGCCACAAATAACAGTTTGTTTCCTTTCTTGCCTCATTGTGGAGCATTGCACACAGAAGATGACACTGCTGCTTTATAAGTTAGACATGATGTGATGAAACACCTCAACACTTCCTGCTAAATGAACACTGAGGAGGTTTACATGTGAGAGTCCCTTTTACATCTTTTTCGATTTTTTAGTTCATGCCATTGGTATGTGATAAACAAATCCAATACAATAGTGAGGACGGGAAATATACTTGAATATGTTTGTCCAGGCTCAGTGTAATCACTGTTTTCCTACACCTTTTTGCTAATCAAATGACTTTCCCATAACTCTTCCATGACATATAGCACAATTTCCATGACCAATATTTGTGTCAAATGTCAAGTTTCACGTTGAACATCTGATCTGAATGTTCCAGGTCTTATTTCTGGCTACAACTATCACTATTAGGATTCATACTATCAGGAAATTTCTGATTTGCGTTTTTATTCCTCAAAGGGAAGTGGATTAACAAGCAGCCAAGCTTCACATAAACATTTCCCTTTTTGGAAAAACGATTATCAACATATTTCCAACACATTTCCAAAACTACATGCACATATTCCATTTCCCAGGACTATTTTTGAATTCCATGACTTTTCCAGGTTTTTCCATGGCTGTGGGAACCCTGAAAATCTGTTTATCAGGCTTTTCACTTGACTAGTCTGGGCCGTACTGCATTGACAGCCCAACATTATTATTTATGGACAAGATTACTTGTCAACCATACATTAACTCTCATCAAATAATCCCTTTCAAAAGCTCCCAGTCCTCCCAGTGAAAATATACATGACAGAAAAGCTTGTTTAAACTCTCGTCGCCATCCGTCCCGGTGATTACTTTGATTTTCCGTGTTAGTCTTGAGACAGTCCCATCCGTAACAAAACCACTGAGTCTCATCTAGATGGAATTCCAATCCTGTATCATTAACAATGTATACGTTTGCCTCTCCGTACGCATTTGTGGATTACAGAGGATAAGAATGACTGTATTAATAATCTGCTGGGGAATCCTCCATATCATTACTGGGCTGGGAGAGATGATAATAGGCCACTGTGGTGATGCAAGCTGCTGAGGTCAAAGCCACGGCCCAGAATGCAATAGTGTATATGAGGTCAGTAAGGTCCAGACATCTTGGATTGGCCTAAACAGAGTCAGTCAACCAGAAGGCCCCTTTATGCTGTATCTGGCATGGAGCTATTGATGAATTTGCCTGATTTCTCTACTCTTTTCTTCTCTCGCCCTCAGTCCCTTCCTCTTCCTCATGCACCCACTTTTTCAAAACGCCACAACGTGCAGCGTAGCTTAGATTCGTGCCAGTCTGAAGAAACTTGTTTTCCTTTGCATTTTATGTCAAATAGGTCAGCGCTGGACCCCACATGAAAACAGAACTCCAGAGCTGCTGCTGTCACTTATCAGAGTGGGCTTTAATCTGCATTTAATGCTCGCTCAAAAACTCAAAGGAACACCCCAGATCACGACCATTGAAACTGACACATACTTCTCCTGCTTAATCCCTATTAGCTCTCACCTCAGTGCACCCAGAGCCCGATTCATCTGGACAAACCAAAAGGCATTCTGGGAGTTGTTTGGTTTAGTCATTATTCAACAGATTGCTAAATCCTCGGCGGACTCACGCACACACACACACACACACACACACACACACACACACACACACACACACAGACAGAAAAACAGTTAACAAAAATGACCTCGCTGTTTTGTTTTATGAGTTTGAATCTTATCTCTGGCCCTCAAAACAAAACTCAACTGAGTCTTGCCTGGCATAAACTATTAATGCCAGTTTGTTTAACCCTTGAACGGCAAATTAACCCCTGTTAGGACCAGTCTGTCAGTTCAGTACAAAGGAAGAAAAGGCTTGATGTTTTAAACACATTACAGCTTAATGCCACAAACTCTCTCTCGCTCTCTCTCTCTCTCTCTGTTTGTGTTTGGAGAGGTTAGACCAAAAACTAACAAGGATAAGAAAATTCCCACTACAGCCAGGTTTAAGAACACAAATTATATCCTGTTTTTGTGTTCATGTGTCATTATTTGCTTCATCTTCCCCTCAAAAAAAACACAAAAAAAGTTTTCAGAGAACTTATTAGAAACTGGCCCTGGAGCTATTGGTCTTCCTTCACTTTGTACTCATGGCTTTAACAATCGCTGGCTCTTTCCCATGCGTGCGAGTTAAAGCGATCAAGGTTAATCACATGAGATAAGTGCAACCGCAAGCAGGTACAATATACACAGGAAGCATGTTTTATCCCTTGGGGGTGAGAGCGAAGGAGCACTTCTGATGGATTACAGGCCCACCACAAACACCGAGGCTTATGGGACATCAGATCAATGAGCAAGCATCAGTGTTAATTCCAAGACATGATGTGTCCCCCGCAATTCCACTAAAGCCTTTAGCTGTGCCAGGAACTGAGGTCAAATTTTAACACAGCACTTTATTCTGGAGATTATTTCAGATGAATAATTGCGGTAAGTAGGAACTCAAGATTCAAGACGCTTATTTGTCACATACACACACGAGGTGTGCAGTGAAACTGTTATCGGGTTTGATATTTGATAAATGCCCCCTTGCATTGAAAACAAGCACTATGCCCAAACGTTTGATAGTAATCCCACGGAGGCTTTCAGAACATCTTAACTTCAAATGGAGAGTTTGTTTAGATGATGTCTCCCCAACACACTTTTACTGACCCCAGGAGTTTGTGGTTGCAGATCTGTATTTGTTGCAGAAACTTAAAATAACCCCGCTCGGTTGTCAGAAGCTACTCAACGACGAGCCGTGGTCCCTCACAAGTACAGGAATCGCGTGAGAACGAAGCAGAGTGCACTCAAGGTAGCAGGGGAAAGGCAGCTGACTGGAGAGTGCACTGCCCCCAAGGTCAAAGCACTTCTGTCATATTAGTTTATAGGCAGGGTTCATATTTTTCAATAAATCATGCCCCTGAAGGATAGCTGGGAGTACATGGGCTATTACAGCTGCAGCCAGGCCCATTCAGTCTGCCTATACGCTTCCTCCTTCATCTGAATTGCACATAATGAGGAAAGTATGTGACTTACTAATTCTGATAATATCCCATATGAGAGAGATTACTTTTAAAAAAGCTATAATTCCTTTTATGTTTTTATGGTCTTTTTAAATGTGTGGTAATGTGCTTCGGTATAATAAAAAAGAATAAAGAGAGCTGAAAAGAGTTTAGACAACTAATAGATATTTCCAGACATTTCCTGAAGATGGGATGAGTTGTTTGGCTTTGTCCCTGTATTCCTTAATTAACATCAGGCAAACTTGTGGCATTTAACTTCTCTATTTACAAAGCCATAGTTGTCTGTGTGAGTTTTGACAGTTTATTTTTTATTTTTTTAAAATAGTTTCTGTAGAAGTTAATTATCCAGATCCCCTGGTAGCACACACACTGTCCAACTTCCTTTCTTCATTTTGTGGTTTTTTTTAGGTGCTGCTAACATTTTTAAAAATTATTATTATTATCAATAATAATAATAATGATAATGGCAGATTCTACTTTCTATACAGCATTATTAATGTATGAAACAATTTCCAAAAATCGAAATAGAGCTTTTTTAAAATATATTTTTTAAAATAAAACAAACAATTAAATAAATAAAAACAGGAGTTTGCCCACTGACTACTTTTCCTTTCACTCAATTTGGGGCAATCTCTGGTTTCTCCCCACGGAGTCTGCGGAGCATCTGATATGATTAAACATACATGCAAGGGGCAGGACAAGATGAAAGATGAAAGAGTCCACTTTAATGTATGCCTGGAGGACAAGTTGCCAGAGAAAGTCTTGTTTTACCTCTTGTCACGCAAAGTCCTTTTTCTCCTGGCCTGGGAATCTAACCCTGCTCCTCCGCCTCGGATCTATACCTCTTTTGACGAGGTGGAAGTGATTTCTTTTTTTCGATATTCACAGAAAGCGATGAAAAGCACCCTCGATTTCAACGCATTTTAAGATTTTTAAAAATTAATTAATAATTTTTTGTGCCAAACGTCGAAGTCGCGCTAGAGGCCAGTGCAAAAGTTCACCAGCTTAAAGGTTGAAACGGACCCACGGTTAATTAACCAACTAAAAATCAAATCGACTCAATGGGCTGTAGGCGACTAATTGCATGTGCGATGATAGTCAATAAACTGTGATTTTAAAATCCATTTGGTCTGTGATGATTAAACTTTCAGCAGCCCAACTTAAAAAAGCAGAATTGTTGGAAAGGTAGACCAGACCTATAATTATACTGAATTAAAATCGCATTGCAACGAAATTGGGAAACGCTGTATCAGTTAAAGCTGCGGACGACTGGGAGGCTATTAGGGAGGCGGCTATTGATTTATTTTATCTTGGACGTTTCCTTGTAGGGGTCCTGGCTGACCCTTTGGACTAACAGGTTCATACGATGACCTGTTATGTAAAATTGTGAGTCTGCCAAGTTTCAACAGTGAATTCATGAGGCCAAACGAGGCTGGATTAGGATTGAGTTGGACAATCTATTTACAGGGCCTATAACCAAACATCAAACCAAACAAAAATCACTTTTATGAACTTGTATATCACTTTTTATGAACCAGACAAGTGGGCCGCCGTTTAGCAATTGTTTTTTCCAACTTCTTAAACTGTAGTCCTACTCGGATATAGTGTGTAGGCCTAATCAGTTTGAATTACTTTGGGTGAATTAAAACGGATAGTCGCGGTTCTCAGTTCTGATTGGCTGAATCATGTAAACTACCCGGTAAACACACCTGTGACCGCATATCAGTTGATTAGACACCACTTTGTTTAGCTGTTATTCGGGAATTTAGGCGGAAAAAACTTTGAACGAGGCTTATTATCGATTGAAATGAAAAAGCCTGTTGGAAATTCCCATTCCGTCTTCGTAAATAAACTTTGACTTTCTATTGGTAAGCAACGCGCTGCTGCAGGGGGTTCAATGGAAACCAGCAACAGGAAACCAGATGCTGTTAGTTCATTTATTAGGCAGAAATTGCGGGGCTGCCTGGTTTTTGTTTTTGAGGATGGAAGGACTTAGTGAGGAAATGTCACTCCGGGTTTTCTGCCTTACCTTACCGCCGTTCGACTTTATTTTAGGCCGTGAGAAAGCCACTGTTGGGGAGAAGTTTAAGAGTTTCGTTTAGTTAGTAAAATTAGATATTCACCGTTTGAAAAAAGTGACGCGTACTCTTAGAAATTGATTGGCAGCAAAAAAAAACCTCGTTTTTGAAAACAAATAACGTTTTTGAAGCCTAGTCAGTGGGTGGACAAAAAGATGACACTTTATTAGACTGTTTAATCTATGTTTTAGATAGGCCTATTGAACAATAAACGTAAGTCATGTTTTTTCCCCCTATAATAGACACCTGCAGCCAGGCTACAAGCCACTACATTATAAGACCTATCTAGATGCTTTAAGGAAATTGTAAAATTATACACACAAACATCACAAGTTGAACTGGTTAGATTTAGATAGTAACATTATTAGGCTACAGTTTCTAAATCGTAATAAATCGGATTATTCCATAGTCAATCTGTAGATTTTCAAAAGTAGCTGCAAATAATTCCCTCCCGCACTCACCCTGTGACCATTTAGATTAGGTGGTTAGGGAATGGCTGCCTGTCTGATGGTCCTGCACATTTTTAGAAAAGTTTATCCCATTATCCTCTATGGTCCCCATTAATGGGTTAGTCCATCATTATTTTGACATCTGAATTGGGTTTCTGTATGAATTAATGGATGGATTATACAAGGGATTATTACATGACATCCTGTGCATTGATAAATAGGCCTACTATTACCAACTATATATAGTTTAAAGCAGGCAAGTAACTGTGTCTAACTAAACTCAAAACAAGCACCAGAAACAACAAAGTCAGTATAATTCAGTCAAGTTTGTCACAGCATCATTTGGACAAAATATCAAAAAACAGTTTCTCGTCCCCATGTGTTTCTACTTAGAACAAAACAAATCAACAAACAGATGAGAAGACTGCTGTAGTCCTAATGATTTCATTGCTGTGAAACTAGAGAATTGGCTGTTAAGTTGTTTCAGAGGGAGCGGTCGGGGGAGGTTGAGATATTTGGATTGGAGATATTTTCAAGGCTCTTATAGGCCTGCAGCTCCAGTTATTGTAATCTGCAGATTGAATTTCGATTGAACTCTATGAAAACAGAAAAAGACGCTTTCGTGACGGCTGTGTTCCTGCTGGATATTCTGGAGTCTATTGGCCATGGAAAGATACTTTATGCTCAGGTTTGATTGAGTTTTATTTTAATCTGTGTTTTAGTAGAATGGGCATGATTGGAAACAGTAATATCCTGCATCAAAGAGCCAAAATACTAGATAGGAATACAGCTAAAACTCTGCATCTGCATCTAGAAACATCCAGTCTAACAACAAAGCCAGTGGCAATGTCCATCAGTGAAAACGAGGGGCAATGCAACATTTTCACACTCAGAGAGAGAGTCGATTCAGTCAGCCAATTGAGGGCAGCAAAGCACACTTTCCTAACAACCCAGTCAGCGTAATAGAAGAAGATAAGACCAGCAGACCTGGGTAAAAGCATAACATATTTTTGTGATATTTTCAAATATATTTTGTGACTCTACTCTATGACTCTTGTGGTTTGACGTTCAATCTATTGATATATTATTGATATCTTGATATATTTCAGTCTACTTACTGAAATATATCAAAGGTCCCTAAAAGAAACAACCTCTTTTAATGGTTTTGGATATCTGAAATTATCTTACTTTGTATTGGTCAATAGAAATTTTATTGAGAGAATCAAGACTTGGTGTTCAAACACTCTGAGGATAAATTTGTTTTATGCTGAAGGTATTTTAATTCTGAATATTTACCTTTTGGCTAAGTGTACAGTTTAGTCATTAGTAAAATATTCAATTTTTTAGCTACTCCACTAAAGTCAATGAGCTCCTGTAGTGAAGCTCTCATGCTGCTTCTGCGTTGTCCTGTATTCTTGTGTCTAGTAGACTACCTTTGACACATTTTATACAACATGCATTACATAAACATCATCTGATCAGTAATCAAATTGAGATGTGGATTCAGTAAAGACTTTGTGCTGGACTGTAGGAAGAGTCATTGTCCATCATAGAGGGAATGAGGGTTATTTTAATCAGTTTTTCCTGGGGCAGAACCAAAGTTTCTTGGGAAGATTAAGAGACCCCAAACTATTGATGATGGCATAAATTACCGCTTTTTTATTTTACAAATATCAAGTAGAATTTTATAGGATAGTGATAGCCAAAGATAGGATATAGTTTGTTACATACAGTATGTCAATATAATAATCTGAATCATTACTTTTGGGTTGCAATAAAACTTATTTTGAAAATGTGTTTCCTAGGAGACAAAGATAATTGCTTAAATAATTAATTAATTATAATTAAATAATTCTGCACAACAATATGCAGTGTATCAAACTACTTATAGACGCTAATGCATTGTTAAAGGAAAATCCATCCTGAAACTCTGTAACACCGTTATGAAATTCATTCATTCATTTCAGTTTGTTTGGTGCTGTATTTTTCTTATTACCGCGGCTCAGAAGTCAAGACAAAGTGACGTCATGTTGAGGTATTTTCAGCACAGCTACAATGGGGTTTGATAGCAGAAATATTTCAACTATCTAAAACATCAAAGAGCGAGGCCTACTTTTAAGATTCACCATTTTGCACCAACGTTAAACAATCATAAAGGGAGAAAACCATCGTAGAAGAGGCAGAGAATTTTCTCCAGGGACCGCAGCCTCAATAGACCAGAATGCAATGCAGCCACAACGCATGTTGTGTTTTGAGTAAGGGGTGGTCTCAGTTTTTCTCGACAGGAATAACTTGCCCTCTTACTCTTACTGTGCTATTGCTATCGGTCTCTCTACCTATAAGTACTGAATGGAACAAGTTCACTCCTGTTCTCTGGTAGATGTCTAAAGGCATTCTGGGAAATGTAGGAAATCTAACTGAAGTAGAAGTAGAGGAGGCAGGTTGAGGGGAAACGGGTACACCAAAAAAACTAATTACAAAACTTCATCACAAAATAACTCGGGAATACAGTGACCATCACAGATTGATGACATGTAGCAGTGTACGAGTGTCCGGGGTGGATTTTTCCTTAAATCACTTTTGTGGAATTGTTTGATTTTGTGTTTGTAGTGCCATTCTTCTGGCACTAGATGGCAATGTTATATTTTTATGAATCATGGGGGAGCTCTTATGATGAGAATGTCAACCTCAGCTACCCCACCAAAGCCATCACCCCCAACCCACCCACCCCCACATTGCATTATTACATCTTTAGTTAATCTGGAAATTTAGGGGTGTAATGACCTTTTCGTAAAACTAAGAAATCACCACCATTAATATAGTTGAAAACAGCATGGCCCAGCAATTTGGCTCTTCAACTTTAGTAACAGTATCAATAGATAGATACTCATTGTTAGAATCAACAGTCTCATATTGAGCATTAATCAAGCATCAAGCCACATTATGAGGGGAGTGGACTTTGCCTCAACTTGGTAGATGAGCAGTGTGCTTCCATACTGAGAAGTAGCTGCCGATCAATGAAGCTCCTTAATAGATAATTCACTTGAGGAAATTGGAAATGCCTCATCCACCAAGACGATTGTGTGAACTGCAGCAGAGCAAAATTACATCATATGTCATCCTGATGAGAAATATTTAGTGTTGGAGGGGAGGGGGACTTGCACAAGGCTATCATCGAGGTTTCCATTTGCACATAATGTACCGCTGTAATTGCTATCTTTAGATGCGGTCATTAATATGATAATTTTACTGATTACATACATTTTTGATCAAGCACATACTTAAGTAAAAATTGCCCCGAGCCTAAAACAGCATGATGAGTAAGGGGTTTCATCATAGACATTCTAATGTTCTAATGTATAGAACATTTCTAATGTGATGATGACAGTTTCTCAGGTGAACAGGTAGTTGCATCCCATTTATCCCATTTTTTCTTAGCTCATTTAGGCTGGACAAAGGATCCTGGTCTATCAACCATTTACCATATAAATGAGACTTGATTGATTAGATTAGGATTACATACTAGAGAGCAATTCATTTTCAGATTGATAACTCAAAGGACAGATTGCTCTAAAGTTGTAGGTCTCTTGCACTTACTTTCTTCTTCATGACTGTTTCTGAGGCATATACGTCACTTGAGGTCAATATTGTCCACCCTGGGTAGGACATGAACTCCCCAGGACCATCATAGGATCAAGTGAACAGCCCTATCTACACCCCTAAACCATCACTTCAACCAGCAGGAGCAGCAGATTGGCCCTGCAGTGGTCCCATGGCTGGAGTTTCGCGTAATGTTACGACGAGCACCGTTTTCCTCTGGCAGTCTGCACGGCTGTCTGGAGACTCGCGAAATGCGCGTCTGGGCTGCTGTGGCTGGGGAGTGCCGTTAACACGCTCCCATTCAAATTCACCATGCATAATGTACAGCTTAATTCATTACGTGCAGATGAAGGGCTCCTCCGCGTGCACACAGCATGCATCTTCCCTCCTCGCCCTGCCAAATCAAATTACTCCCTCAGAGGAGCTTCGGCGGCGAATATCGTCTGTCATGAGGGTCTTGCGCAGACAGAGTAACAGAGAGAAAATAAATAATTGTTCTGAGTGTGTGTCTGCCTCTTCTAAGGAAAGAATGACTTCCGGCATAATGCAAATGAGTGTTTCTGGGCTTTCACATCAATTGGATTTCAAAATCAATGCGCGAGCGGCATAAGTTCTGCTGGCTGCCTGTTCCTGGGAAGTCCAGCTAGACTCCAGTCATTTACATTGCCCCCAGCTGTCTGTCTTCTTCAACTGCCCAACCACCACCACGCATTAGCAAACAGTCTTGTATCACTTTCTCTTAAATTTTCCAACAATTTCCAACAATTTATTTAATAAGAGAGAGAGAGAGAACCTACAGTACTGTACTGGACCTGCATATTTATTGACCTTGGGAGGTGTGTACTTAACACCTTTCAGATCTGACATGTGCTGTGTGCCAGGCAGTGCCCTATCTGTCGTGCATCCTCCACTCTCTCCCCTGAGGATTATTTTGTATCCCGTGCAGGTATATTGGGGACTCGTTGCTACTACATCACAACAATTGCAGTCCTTTCCTCCACAGCTCTTTGGGCAACACAACGCTGCCTTGCCCTTTACCTCCTTATCAGCCTCCCAGATGGTGCTGGGGCTTAATGCCTACCTGTGCTCACTCCTAGCATTCCCCTGCTAATGGAGATTCTGGATCTCGCCAGCTGCAAGATGCGTGCTCCGCTCCATCTGACATCTGACAGTGCAGGGAGACACCAGGTGGCCGGTGTACCTGTGACAGACCTAAATCTTAATCACAGACACTCACTAATCCCAACAAGCACTTCTGCCTCCGCTCTGCTTTGGCTGAGGGCTCACACGTGTACTGTACCATGATGGATGTATGGGTGTGCGTAAAAAACATATATTCAGTCACATGCAGAGCAAAGTGTAGATACAGGGTAATAGAGATCAGTATCGTTCTGATGAGAGCGGGTATGGGAGGGGAGGGGCTTAATTAATAATAATAAATAACATCTGTGATGGGAGGTGCCCACATGGTAACCATAACATACCAGCTCTCACCTCACCGCCACTTTCCTCTTACATACAAGCTAGGTTTCTGCATAGGTGCTCATCCAAATAGCACAACATGGATGCTTGTATTGGTAAAATAACAATCCCATCATCTGACATTTTAACTTAACCTTCTATTATATGGTTTCTAATGGGGACATTTCTGAATGTTTCTGCTGAGGCTTTTATTTATTTGATTTGATTGCACAGCAAAACACAGGTGCTCAAATTCAGCCTGCAAATAAAATCTGCAGATGTCCAAAACCATCAATTTAATGCATAATATCAACATCACACTGATTTCCCTGCACCACAGGTCTCCAATCAATCCATCGCCACCTAGACCTTGAGTTGTTCTTTACCACGCTGCTGCATTATTTACCAGCGTCCTCTTATCTTGACACGGGTTGTGCGAGTCAGGGCATTATATTATGCATGAGGTAAAGAACCCAAGCCCAAGAAACAAACTAGGTGACTTGAGAAAAAAAAATGACATGGTAGATAACACAGAAGACAGATGCTCCCTGTCATCTATAAGAAATTGGGTACAGAGTCTTTTGTTGTTTATCGGGAATCTAAGCCTCCTATCAGCCCTCTTTTGTTTTTAGCTTCTTTTAGTTGACATTTGCAGGAGGCACTGAGGGAGGATTGAGGATTTGCAGTGATAACACACAGCTGAGCCAGCCACTGCTCTCCTGAGGCTACAAGCAATATAAAATTCCTGACAATGGGCTTTCCCACACTGAATAGCAACCATGGTCTTAAGTGGAGGATAAATTCTGCTGAATTTGGGTGCCGCACATTGAAAACTAGGTGACCTTACACAGCGAATGAAAGGCTTAGGGAGTCATGGGCGTGTCATTTGACCACTCTCAGTTCAACTCCATTTTAGCATGAAATTAGAACCTGATTGGCAACTCAATATCCTTAACTAATAACCCAAGAGAGATCCCCTCAATCTATAGTTGACCCTGTACTGTTGTAGCTGTGTCCTCTGTACTCTTAATCCAATCACGATGAGAAATGGTAGATAATCAACAGCGAGACGAACGCTACGTTGTATTAATTTCTTCGAGGCAATTAGCTTGACGAGCATCTTCACCAGAGCCAAACTGACATTCACTTTATTGACTCAAAGGGCAGCGCAATCACCTGATGACATCGATCATGCAGCGGCGACGACACATTGTCACGAACAACCGCATTGATCAGTCCAATGAAAACCAGCCATTACACTCAACAGGACCAGATTCCTGTTGCATGCCGAGTAGGTCGCCTTCATACAGCCGACATAAGGACTCGTTAAAATTAAGTTGGCATTAAATCCCCTGAAACTCAGTAAGGCCTCAGAAGTTATAGAGGGGCATCAAGACATTTCCCAAGATCAATGTACTGCACTACTTATACTGTGCATGCCCTGCATTGAAGCTATCCACGCCTCAAAACTGATAAAAGATGAACAAAAGCTGCTATAATTGGTCCCATATCTGTAATATCTTGTGTGATGCATCATAATGGGGTTTTTTAAGGAATGACTGAATCATCAAAGTAAAAACTGCTGGGCAAGGGGATGTGTTTTATTGCTGAGCATTTCAAATGGGGAGTTTCCATCGTGCCTAGGTTCATCTATACAGAGCACTCAGCATGTAATACAATAGCTGCTGTTTGCGCTTCCTTCATGGCTCTGGACAATTTTCATGGAGATTATAGTGTTGTAATCGTACTGGGGATGCTGTCAGGAGTAAATGTAATGTTAGTCATTGTAAATTATCACCATCTCAGGTTCTACCAAAGGCTGAGGTCATTGGTTTGGATGATCTGTCTGCCTTGGACTGCAAATCTTGTGACTTCACTGTAGCCAGATACATTTTCCTCCTGTAAGTAAGTAAGTGACCAAATTGTATATATGTTCAAGTCTCTCCATATTTACTATCGCCTCACTGAAGTGATTCTACTGTATGTAGATGGAGTCAGATGTGGGATTTCCACGCTTTAAGTAGCTGAGGTTTGTTATATTTTTCATGGCACCTTTGCTTAGTTTAGGAAAGGCTTGAAAGCGTTTATGTACATTGCATTATTTGCTGTTTCTCACCACAAGGCCGACCTGATTGTTGCCATGTTGGCGGTTTTTGATGTTTCTGCTTCCAATATCACATGACATGCCTACAAGGTTCTCCTGCTGGGCTTTGTAGGTCATGATTAAGGGACTCATTTGTCTCGCCCACTCCGTCTGCTTAGCCTCAGCCTTCCAAGTAATTAAGTAGCTATGGGACACAGAATGCTAGATGGCCCGGGGGGTTTTTCACTCTTACTTTCATGCACCCATTAGCAACTCCGCCAATGTCTTCCATATGTACGCCTATGTATGTATGTTTGTACGTTGCCTTTTCCATGGGAGTCCTCATATAAATTGCAATAGATGTTGTAATTATCCTTTGAGATTCATTTGAAGGAAGAGGTGCCGGAATGAAAAACAACTGTAATTCACATGTATGTAATTGACGACTAATTTAGAGAAGTAGTGAAGTGACACTGCGTCTATATCACTATATAAAGGTATCCATATCATATTTTCAGTAACAACTGCAAGATGGATAAAGGCACCATACAAAATATATGATCAAATCTTAATCAGCCAAAGTCGCTTTGCTCTCATCTCAGCTTTGACAGGATTTGTTTCAAAATTGGGTCTCACACACACACATACACATACACACAGATGCCATATTTGTTTAATGATTCATCACAGCGTGCAGGTGGAGCCAGCAGTGTGAACATACAAAAAAGATTTGCCTAAAATTTTGGGACCAAGGGTACAAGTTGATAGGTATGCAAGACAGGAAAGGGACAGGAACCCTCTGAAGTGACTGCTCTTGATGTGCTCACCCACGGCGACCGATGACTGGCAGCTAATCACAACTATTGAAACAGCTGCAGACCAGAGGCCAAGAACTGTTTTTTTTTAAAGTTTTAATAGATTCAGAATTGCAATTATTATCTCCATTTCCTTCTGCCTCGGCAGGACTGAAGCGGAGTGCTGCAGATAGAATTACAACAGATGGGTTTTGGGGGGGGAGGCTGGATTAAATGCAAAAATGCCTCCATGCAGTGAATACAGACCAGCATGAGAGATAGCTGTGATTTTCTCGGTCAGCTTGCTCATCATGCGTTGGAAAGCCAGAAGCTCTTTGCAAATAAATCATGTTGATTATTCTTTTCTAATGATTTTGCATGTCAAAAGATGGTTCACTACTTTTAAAATATTGTGGGAAGTCGCATTCTTTATTCTTCGTCTTTATTCTTTATTTTGAGAAGTATCAGTTCTTAGTCTTTCATTGTCTCACATTTTCCTACTTCCTTACCAGATACTTTTTATTGAATAGTATTCAGAATCGGTCTTGAGCTATTCAGCATCACTAATTATTAGTGATTTACATGATTGTAAGAGAGTGTAGAATTATTCATATATTATTGTAGAATTAATTATTATATTATTGTTGAATTAATTAATATGTTATTGTAGAATTAATTATTATATTATTACAGAATTAATTATTATATTATTATATAATTAATTATATTATTGTAGAATTAATGCTGGAAACACTGGGAGCCTTTTAAAATCCTTAAAATGCATTTCACTGATTTTTTTGTCTCTCAGTCTGCAAGTCAATCGGGGGTGTTTAGATCAAATCTGTAAGCTCCTCACATTACCAGATAATCTTGGCCAACCATCGGTCCGGACCAAGTGTCTGATTGGGATTTCCTCTCCAAGTATGGCGTTAATCGGCCCGGTAAGCCTCTAGTGTGTGCCCAGCCTAAAATATGAACATCACACTGGGTGATGGTTGGCAGACTTCGTCCTTCACACCTCTCACAGCTACCTGGCTTTGCTTTGACCCGGTGGACAGCTGAGAGACACAGCTGTGATTGGTACCAATTTAGTGTGATTGATCCTGATTTCCCCTGAAACCGATGTAGAGTACATGTGACGCACTATGGGAATTATAGATGGGGTCAAAGTGTAAAGACTTCTTGTCCACAGTAAATAGGTTTCAGCTTCTGAAAGCGCCTGTGAGAATAAACACTAAAATGTGTTTCAGGTGGATTTTTTGTGTGAATGCAGAATAAAATGAAAGGATGAGAAGTAAAGGTTAAGATGATTTTAAGTTGATTTGTTGTGGCCTTTCGCTTCAATCCAATAACGTCACACTAATATCATGCTGGACACCATTGATTTCCCTATTGGTCTGGCCTGTAATATACAACATGATATTCAATTTGTGGTGGAGTACTTCTTTCAGTAGCAGTAATTCTTAATGGAAGATGAACACTCAGACACCTGTGTGGTGCTGGATGAGGTATGAGGCACTCCATTAACTGAAAATCCCAGGTCTGCCTGGAGCTGACTTCCCATTAATGCGGAAAGCAGTGAATTGGCAAAACAGCTATATCAATAATTCCTCTGTACTCCCAGCTGATTTCTGACCTCGTCTGTCTTCTATCTCATTTGCAGTTTATTTGCTCTTATCTCAATTATATCTTAAGCAAATCAAAACTGAAGGCTCGAGGGAACTGATTCTCTTTGATAAAACGAAAGATTGAAAATGTAATCTTGGGTTCAGAATTTATTGCCACAGGGCACAAAAAAAGTCAACATTCACTGAAAGAAAATAAAATAATAGACCGATATATCAGATGTTTAACTTTGAGTAAGTCACATTTAAGATGAAAAATGTTGAGGGACTTTGCGTTATTCTTGAAGACACAAACTTTTTCTTGCCAGAAAAGGCAGGCGGAAAGAAGAACAGCAACGCCTATCAGGGCCAAGCAGGTGCTGAAACAGACCCTGGTATACCGGAAGTCGTGGAGGGAATCTGACGGATCTGCCAGGTCAGCTGTGGCAGAATAACACTTCCCTCTCTGAGGGAGAGAGAGGGTATGGCAGTCGGAGCGGTCGGAGCGTATAAACACTGTTTAAACTGTTTTTGTAGAGATGACATCCCTGACTGGGGTCACCGCGACTTGTCCCTCAAAGCTTTGTTCACATAAAAAACCAAGGGCATCACACAGTATTATAATGCTGTTCACACACCGCATAAACTATCTGTCTGAGCCCGTATGTCTCCCATAGGTTCATAGTTGACCTTGATGAACTACGGAAACACTGTGAGGGCTTTGGACTGTCAGCGTGACTTTGAATGGGAAGGCACAACGATGCACTGATGCTTTTGTCAGCATAAAAACTTGCAAAAGAGTTTCAGAAAGATGGAATTCAGCTTTCTCTGAATGATGTCCAATAGATAACAGTTCTTTCTGCTGTATTTCGAAGGACCAGAAGATACCTATCAGTCATTGCAGGGCGTTGCTAAAATGTACTGTGGGTTTTTGTGTCTGATTTCATGCACTGCAGTGGTTTTTTGTCTCGCTAATGTGTTAGCCACTAGTCAACATGTCTAATTACAAAGGCAAGCATTAGCGCTAAAGTAGCTTTAAACCGTTAAAGCTCCGTTTCCTTTGCCGGTTCGCTTTTGTTTCTATCTCCTTGCTGACGGCTCTTCAACATGACTTGTTTCGAGACACACCTCAACTCTTATTTACAGATGCTTACAAGAATGTACGATATATAGTTGGTGTTAAATGTGATCCACATACTCTTCACTGTTTGCCATGGTAAATTAAAATGCAACACATCTAAAACTATAGGTTGCTTGAAACCATGGAAACTACTGGCAATGTCTTTTTCCACTGTTAATGCATTGTAGGGGGGATTTTGGCCTTCCACATGTTTGGATCAGCGACCTCCTCCATCTAAATGACAGAACGTCTTCATCTACCATTCCCACTGAGGTCTTTAGCCTCGGGCCTTCGGTCCCGACTGCAACCTTCATAGATCTTGCAAACCTTTATTATTTTCATGTTCCATTTCAACCTCACACCGCCTCCAGCTTGATGGCCTTGGCATGTACAGATTTGGACCAGATACAGATATGGGAGTTTTTGGACTGACAAATGGTTGGCACAGCAGCCAGTTACATCGAGACACTAAACAGGTGGGTGAGGAAAGGCGTGAAAAACCCTGCATGTGATAGTACGCCACCATGCTGTGTGACTAGCTTAGGGGTGGCAGGGTGAGACCTGAATGGGTGGTTTGATGGCCTTTGACCTCGGTGGTTTTGTGGCAGCTCTTTTTTGGATTTGATGGTACGGTTGTGCAGGTGATCTGACTCAGCGTCTAGCACATCAAAAATACTCAGAAATTGAGTATTTTTGATGTGCTAGACGCTGACCCCAGTCAGGGATGTGCTAGACGCTGCAGCAAACACTATCAGTACAATGTGTTATTGTCACCCATCCACATCCCCACCGCTGAGACCGGATAGGCTGATTATATCGGTTTTCCATTATATTGAAATATGATGGAGGTTCCTTCCTGACCGCAGCTACACAACCCAACTACAAGAATTTCATTAGTCTGGGTTTCAGTGTGCCATTATCTTAATGCTGTTTGAGAGGCTTTTCCACCCTGACGACTAAAATTCAAGAGAACAACAAATCCGTATCAATGTTTGGCATGAAAATAGATATTGAATATTGACAGAAAATATTGGTCATCTGCATCAGTATCAGTCTTGCAAAACCCATATCAGTCAATCTAGCTACTGTAACATACTGCTTATGAATGAGGCGTTGAATCCTTTGTGGGTTTGAACTTGCATTGATTTACTGTTGTTGAGATAAAGGTCCAAAACTGTTGAGGGTAACGAACAGGGTACACTTGGTACTTTACTTGGTACTTTACTTGGTACTGTAAGTTGGATCTGCATCCGTACAGCATCTACAGTTATTCTGTGGTGTTGCTGAAACAAGAGAGCTAAACTTTGGCATGTAACCCAATTGCATTACGAGATGAGCGGCATCTTGTTTCTGCAATTTCCATCAAATTCATGCACCTCTTGGAGCTCTGGGTTGCAGGCTATCGGCATAATTATAAAATGGATTGTACAAAGAACCCCTTTGCCACGTTGTGGGACTCTGTTACCATGAAAAATAAATCATTATGTCTGATTGGATTGGAACAGCCGTAACCGGTGTTGGAACAGATTTGCGATGCAAAAGAGTAAACCTTAGCCTTTCTGCTTGCCGCCTGCTTCCACTAACACAGACTTCCCTCGGGCTGTGCAAGCTCACTGGAGCAAACAAAACAATAAAATTGACTTAAGGGTTTTTAAGGGGCTGGCTGTCACTCCATACCTCGGCTAAACCTGTTGTTCACTCAGAACATAAGCCGGAACAAAGTGACTCAACCTAATTTGAAGAAAAACAACCTGTTTTCATCATCTTCACAGTCCAATCACTTTATGATTATTATATTTGTACAGGCAAATGGCTACGACAGCCTAAAGCACAGCGGACAAATCAATTGAGGTATTCTGCAATAATGAAAAATTGTTACCTGTGTTAAGTTCACAGAAACATAATAATTTGTTTGCATTTGATATTGAATGCACGTTTCTCACTTAATACAGGCCAAGTTAAGATCCCTGTACAATAGATGGTACATCATTATACACTGCAGTTCAGTGTACCAAAAAAGGCTATGACGGTTACTAAGTTTTGGATAAGGCTTGGGGAACAGACTCTTGCATGGCTCACTTCATATTTACAACATGACTTAATGTAGAGACTGGAATTACCAAATTACTAGACATTTAATTCGGCATATATTTGTCATATATTTGGCAATTTCAAGTGCAGCTTTTTAAACTTCAACTTTTTAAAAAGTTGGAAAAAGCGAGCTCAAGTGAAGAGGAAGTCTGAGCAAAGTGTTCAGTCTGATTCCAGCTGAGTTGTTTGCACTTTCTCATTTAAGCCATTTGACATGGGAGCTGAGCGGTGAGCCAGCGCTTTCGGCTCTAGCAGCGAGCCGCGAACACCATCCGAGGTACCCTCCATCATTAAATATGATGACTGCACTGTGATATATGATCGGCTGAAGTCACCCGCCGGGATAATTCATCACACATCCGAATGTAAATGTAGGAATGGTAATGCAGAGGCTGTTTCAGCAAACTGCACTGCATTACATAACATCCTTATATCAAGTTTTACTGCTGAGCATCATCTAATCTTACGTGAGAAGTCTCACTAAAGAGTCAAGTTCAGCCTTCAAAGGCAGAACCACTCACATATATAAAAGTCATTCCTAAGGACTAAGCTAGCGACGTACTGAAACGTTTAGTGAGGAGGTAATATTTCAAAATAACACTGCTGTCATACTGCCATTTGTTTCTTTGGCTTGAGAACAAACTGTGTCACGATGCCACTCACTCATATCACCGTCCTCCATCTTTGACAGTTGTGTGTGTGTGTGTGTGTGTGTGGGGGGGTTGTTTCCAAAACAGAGTATGGGCCAGAAGGTAGGTGGGTACTTAATTACCAACCTACCTTCTGGCCCATACTCTGTTTTGGAAACAACCGCCCCCCACACACACAAAAAGTGAGTTTTGAAAGCCTCAGCCCCTGGCAAAGCAATCGATGAGTCATTAGTACTGATCGACAACCCTCTCAAACCTCCGCTGATACAGTATATTGTGGTTATTTTATGTTATGGGCACAATACAAAACGTATTTAATGCACCTTTAATCCATCAGTTAAGCACATCAGGGAACCACATGTCAAAAATGCTGGTATTTTGTTGTGTGTTGTGCAGTTGCTTTGCCTTGCAGTGAGTCAATGCTTATATTTTGTAGTTTTAGTTAGGAAGAAAAGGAACTCTTTCAGTGATTTCTTCTGTCTCTGAAGAATACAGCAGCCCAATACATTTTATTTAACTCAGTGAGTGAGGCGCTGCCCTTACCAAAAACCTATTAATCTCCAAAAGAACATTGGGAGAGCAGCACAGGTAAGTGACTAATCTCTGTTTGACCTTATGAAGAAAAGCATGTAATGTCTTGTTGACTTGCATTAAATGGCACATCTTGTTTTTGACACAGGCAGAAACAAAGTGAATGTATTGATTGGTAGAGCAGTCTGATTCAGTTAAATGTTAATGTGAGTACTACTTACAATAAGGACCAATATATATAAGAAGATTTAACCAGAAGAGGGAAACATTCAATACAAGTTTAAAGGTTTTATTTTAAACCCCACTAGTTTAAATAGGTCCCATCAATACCATGGTGAGTAAGATGAGTAAGAATTAGTTTCCTGCTCACAGAGGAGCATTTATCTTCCATCAACCACTTTGCAACGCATTGCTCATTCTCTGCTCTTTATTCAAACAACTGCTCAGACTGGGATGCTGTATTTTCCTTTTTTGACATAATTCCTAATCTCTGGTGGCTGTTAGCAGCAACTGGAAAAAAACAGCAGATGGAGTTGTAAACCATTACAAATAGCTTTTGGCTCAGCAGAGTCTGCCACAGCAGAAACTAGGAGGAAAACAAGAAGTCGGTAGGGGGGATTCTGTTTCACCTCATTCTTGCCCACGGGGGGCTGTGGGGAATATTAGATTATGAGGCAGCCAGGCCTGACATCAAACCTGTTGTGCTAAAAGGTCAGTAACACCTTCAAACCGACGTGGCCAGTTTCCACCAGAGGGACTAAACCTTTTTTTTGACCCCATCACTGCATCTTCATTGATTTCACGGTCCATCCTCAGACTGCTGAGACGACAATCTTCTGTATTGACAATTCCTTACTTTGGTTTGTCAGCAACAATATGACCCTCTGAAGTCTCCTGAGAGGATCACAGAATAAACAATTTGATAGATACTCTTTCAACAAAGACACCTAACTGTTGACGCTGAGTTGTTATGACAAACTGAGTGAAAAGTTGTACTTCACTTCACTTCAAGTACCTCTTTCACCTGAAAATTAAAGGTAATACATCCAGCCTTTATGTAGAAAACAATGCAAACACTACAATTGTTGTGAGGCTGTTCTTCAACATGTTTCTATGTATTTATCAGAGGGCATGTTATGATTTACTGTACTATTCAAGTGTAATTTGATTAGTAGTTGATGCTGACAGAGCACATGGTGTCAAGTATGTGAAGCACGTGTGCACGGCCCATCCGGAGAGCTCCACTTGTTGCAACATCACAACAGAAATTTTACGTAAGATTTCTTCAGCCTTTATTTTTGCATGACAGCAGACAACTTAAGCAGAGGAAAGATGTACTGCACTTTGCAAAATCGAAATCCAAAAAAAACAGCCCAAATAATAATAATAATAATACCGAAACAAAGAGGTAGTTTCTTAAAAATAAATGCTTTGATCTTAAATACTCAGTAGTTTATGGCCACTGTGAAAATAAGGACCTCTTTCGCACATAAATAACTAGCTTATAGACTGGAGGGTCAATGCTGTGTCTCACGTCCTTAAGGTCCACTCAGAGATTATTAGCCATGGTGGATTAGCTTCCTGTTTCGAAATGCCAAGGTCCCCTGTTGCTATATTACCACGATTAGCTGGGAAATGCTACCACCTGTCAGTTCGGTGGCATTCGGGAACTTGCAGAGTACAGCTAACTTGCTTGTGATGCTGCTGCTAGTATCTTTTTTATGCTGGTTAGCAAAGTTACTCATTACATGGCTGACACGTCGATTAAAAAAAATCAAATAAATACATGTTTCAATTTTTGTTTCACTGATGACTGAAAACGATGTAGCTTGGATGGTAATCTACAAGCAGGAGGAAAAGTGTGTACCGCACTAGCATCTTTTATCCAGTTAGCCCTGCCTCTCCTTGTGCATCTATAGGACTCAGAGAGAGCTTGACCAATGGCGATATACTATAAAGCATTACAGCACACTTCAGTATCGGGAATGAAAGAAGCTCATGAAGATACCCAGTGGAGGTTCAGGGTGTGCACCGCTGTGACGGAACAACAACAGGACAATGAGACTCAACAGTAAGTAGAGTGGCAGCAATGGACACAATAGGCTTTTTTTCACTTTGATATTTCATTAAGATTGTCATGGTCGTGGAGGTACAGTAGTTCTTTCAGATCTAAAAGGACTTTTTCCATGACTTGCAGAGGATCTTCTGGAAGGCGCGTCGGAAATCCTGGTTGAAGATGGTGTAGATGGCGGGGTTGAGGGAGCTGTTGCAGTAGCCAATCCAGAAGAAGAATTTAAAGAGCGGTTCAGGGATCTTACAGGATTCCCTGCACATGCCGTACAAGCTGTAGCTAAAGAAAAAGGGGAACCAGCACACGACAAACACCCCCATGACCACAGCCAGGACAAATGTAAACCTCTTCTCCCGGGCCTGGGAGACCTTTTTCCTGGAAACCTGAGCTCCTCCGGCGTTTCCTCCTGGAGGCAAAGAGGTCCATGGATTTGTTACTGGCTCTGGAAACACGACTGGAGTGTTTGGAGAGGGCGCTGTTCTTTCGGCTCGCCCTCTTGGCTCTCTTGGAGTTCAGGTTCTGGGGTTTGTGACCTTTGCCCTCTGAGGAGGAGCTGTCCTCCATGTCCACCTCATCGGTCTGGTGTCCCATGGTGCGTTGGCTGGGCGTAGGCGGACACTGACAGTGGCCGTTCTCTCTCTCTCCGTGGAAAGGTGGGGTGCCTTTGCTCACTCCATTCTCCGTTTGGGTGACGCCATCTGGCCTGGGCTTTTTTCCTGACATGCCTCTGGTTCTGGTTTTGGCCACCTGGTATATTCTAATATACACCAGGATCATGATTAAGCACGGAGCGAAGAAGGATGCAATGCTGGAGGAGAGGATGTACCAAGTGTCATCGTTCAGCTCACACTGTGGCTGAGAGCCAATGTCATTATTGCTGTCAATCGATACCAACGGCGGGGAGGATATAAACGCAGATATAAGCCAAACAATTAAGATGATACACTTGACACGCTTAGGAGTCCGCTTGAGGTTGTACTCGACGGCTTGCGTAACGGACCAATACCGGTCCAAGCTTATTGCGCACAGGTGAACGATGGAGGAAGTGCAGAACAACACGTCCAAAGCCAGGTAGATGCCACACCAAACTTTTCCGAAATACCAGTAGCCCATGAGTTCGTTAGCCAGGGAAAAGGGCATCACCAAAGTGGCGACCAGGATGTCCGCGGTGGCCAAAGACACCAGAAACAGGTTCTGGGGGGCTTTGAGCGCCCTGCTCGTTAACACCGCTATAACCACCAGTATGTTCCCGACCACGGTGAACAGGATGAGAAAACTCACAAGAGCAGCAATGCCAGCAATCGCTGCTAAAGAGTATCCACTGTCCGGCGTCCAGGAGGCGTTCAGATGGACCACCGTGAACGCGTCCATTCCGCTGGCGTTAGACGAGTCCATCCCGGCAATTTACACTTTGCACATGTCCCGGAGTGGTTGGATGTTGGCATGTATTCACGCGCACTCCTCTAATGACGGGACGAGTCCATCCAAACGAATCGGCTCCACGGTAAACGCCAATGTTAATACCGGGCGACATGGAAAAATGCGCGCGTGTGGCACGGAACCGATTTCTACCCGGTTAAACGCAAAGTCAGCCTTGTTGGAGGTTGCAGGCTGCTTGTCCGGGTGTGTTTAAAAGTAACTCGCTAAAAGAAAACTGTATATTGTGTTTTTTCTATGTAGTCTACTCCTATTTGACAGGAGCGGAGTCCTCTCCATCCTCCAGCATAGTGCGCTCTGCCTCTTAATGATGCCCCATGTGTTGTTCTCATAAAACTAACCCATTTCTGCCCCGCCCCCGGCACAGTGCATTATTTTTCCATATCGTTGTGTGAATATGATGGCTCCGATAACACACCCCCCCCCTTAAATAATGTCAACACAGAACACAATAAACACAATAATTTGTTCTTATTTATACTAAATGACCTGAAGAAATCACACATTTCCAGAAGTTGAGAGGATTGTGAAGCAGAAGCCTGGGTGTAAATGTGGAATAGGGAAAGATTTTCGAAATTGACAAGCATCTCCAGCGCATTGGCAGATTTATTATATTTATTTATTTTTAGTTAACACCATTACACTGAAGGTCGGTATTGCTACAGGCAGACTAAAATGATTCTCTGGGATGGTCAAGCAAGAGATGTTCTCAGGCTATTGAGGTCAGAATAATTCAATATGAGAGAAATACGTTATAAAAACACTGCAGACTGTTTCTTGAAGGACTATAGTTTTTCCTCTATGGGTGTTTGAGTGTGTAGTTGTTAGAAATAGAGAGAGGGGAGAGAGAGGAGATTGTAATAAAATGAAGGTGAGAGGATGGTGGGGGAATTTAGAGGAAGTGAAAGTTGAAGCTTGGGGTTTTGAGGTTCAGCTCATCAGCACAGAGGCAGGCAACACATACAGACACACTGCTGTATAAATTACTGCTATACCCCTCCAGACACACACACACACACACACACACACACACACACACACACACACAAATCCACATTTTCAGCCCCATTCTCTATCTTGTCTTCACGTTGCATTTACAGGCCTAGTAAGTGAAAGGACACAGTGATCGCGAGGCGTCAACTTGTGTTTCACTGTGTTAACGAGAGCTGAACTGATAAAATGTCTGCTGATGTCTCAGTGTCAAAATGCTGGCCAGGCTCAGCGTATTCATACAACAATGCTGTCACCAAGGCCTCAGTGTGCCTCCTCAGCTTACAATAAACTGTTCCTCATAGCCTTCGGTATGCGACGCTAATCTCATATCTAATACTATATGAGAGGCATTTGCAGATGTGGGCAAATCCCCATATAGTTCAACATCAAAATGTGGGAAAATCAGCAAAATTGTAAATGGGATACTAGGATGTGGTGTGAAAAACCTGGTAGGCTGAGAGGAATTGCTCAATAAAGCTGTAACCTCAAGAGAATGGGCAGATTGAGGGTGCACTGCTATAATCTACAACAAAGCTCAAGGTAACTTCCTACCTGAAGTGGGTGTAATTTTTGCTTTTCTAGCATTTTATGGGTTTCTGTTTTGCACTTTCAAACAGGATATGAATAGATGCATCAGACCCATGTCTTTTCAATAGACGTATATCCCTGTGGGATGATCCAGAGCTAATAAAAAAAAAAAAACAATCAAGTTCAAGTTCCTTCCATTGCCATACAGCCAGACTGGCAGAATTTATTTCAGTGCTCACTCTGATATTTCTTTCACATGGCAACCTTCAATGCAACAGTGAAGAGAAACATGACAGATAATGCTGCATAACCATGGCGGTGTTAGTATCTTGTTCAGTGACTTGAATGTGTCTGTATATTATACAGTATGTATGTAACATTAATGTTTCATGATCCCTTCTAACCTCTATGAATACAATACACCATGAACACCAACTCACTCATCCAGGTCCACGGTTACAACAGGTGACAAACAAGTGAACCTCTCTTACATATCTTCTGTGATTATCTTTTGAATATCTTCTGGACCTAATATGCAATTTAATAAATTACTTCATAATTCACTGTCAACTACTAGACAGTTATTGTTGACTTTTTCAGGATATATTGATGGATATAATGCTCAATCTTGACGGTTTGGTTTTTATGTTAGGAAATCCCACCAGCTGTAAAATCAAGTCAGCCTCTGTAGACAGGCTGTCACTTTATATCATTCATGATATAAAAGCTTTAGCTTTAGCTTTAGAAAGCTTCTCAAGTTATAGTTAGTATAGGGAGCTTGCAATTTAATGACATCTATCAAACCTTGTGATATGAACTATGTGTTATGCTCCGCACAACATATCTGGTGAAGAAAAATATCCAACTCAATTTCAAGATATTGACCTATCCCTTTAAAGTCGGGGTATTATGGTGCAATGATGTCACTCTTTACATTGCTTACATACATCTCTCTGTGTATGTGTATGTGTATGTGTGTGTGTGTGTGTGTGTGTGTGTGTGTGTGTGTGTGTGTGTGTGTGTGTATGTAGGTGGCTCTTTGTAGGTAGTTGTGTGGGCGGATTGGAGATGAGGGCCTTGGACATCATGTGTGCTTTGTGGCAAGGAAAAGCCTGATGAGACTGTGGAAGAAAACACTGAGTTATATACTTCATATATACAAATACATATATACATTCACAAGCAAACTTTATTCTTATAGCACTTTAAACACGGTTATAAAGCACAGTTACAAAAAATTACAATACACTATTTTCTTCACTATTTTTGTGAATAAAGGGTACCTGGTGCGTCTGATTTCTTCGTGGCCAGAGGCACATAGTGCTCTAGCGGTGCATGGAAAAAGGATTAAGAGGAATACATTATTAGTAGGTGCTCTGACAATTTGGTGATGGAAGAGAACAGTCCGGAGCTCCGCCACAAAAGCTCCTCCCAGGAGGAAACCGATGTCCTCGGAGGCGCAGAATTGCCATGAGTGAATATATGGCACCTTAAAGCCACTGAGGGCGGATGATGTTAAATTAGCTTGGGAGGAGATAACACATTTAGTTAACATGTGTTACTCTGGCCCTAGGAGAACCGGTTCAGTGATATTAAGCAAAGAGCCAAACAGACGTTGAACCACAGGGGCAGTTTGGCTGCAGGGAGGAGGTCATCCATCAGCCAGTCCCTGATATCTGATGCAGCCGCCTCCACAATCCCCACTGGAAGTGTGGAAGGCTTTGGGGGGATAGAGGTTGGCATATCAGGTGAGAAACTGTAAATGTATTATCTAAAGTTTAAAAGGTCATGGTACATTGTTTGCCAAAACATCCAGGTGATAATGTTGGATCACGCATTGTACACACTATTCTCTCAACGCTCTGGGTAGGCCGACAGTAGATTAGAGGGACCGCTGCCTTTGTAGCCTTAATATTTGATCTAGCCCATCTAACAAATCCTTTTATGAAGAAAACCTTTTAAGGTGATGATGGAGGTATTGAAATTCTCTTCAGTGTTGTTGTCCGTGCATCATGGTGCATACTGGGAGCTCTGCGTTGTCTTTCTCACCACAGCCGTGTGTGTAGTTAGAATGAAAAATGTTGTATCTTATTTTTTCCTGCTTGAGAGATTTATATCAAAGTGAAATGGGCGGTCATCTGCAAAAAGGCTTGGCAAGCTCTTGAATAGGATCTGTTCATGCGTGCATCACTTGGTAAAGCCACGAAAGGAGCATAGAAGCTGCCGTGCGCTTTTGACGTGGTCTGATCAGGCTGGCGCCACAAGAGCAAATCCCTGTAATTCTTCACACCAAAATTGCACTGTGCTGCTTGATCTTTACTGACACACCCCCTACTGCGCCTCAGATCACGGTGAGCTGCGAAAATACCAAAGGAAAGGGGAAGAAGGTGTGAGAAAGAAGGTGCGTGTGCCCGACGGAAATGCCGCTAACACATTAAAAGCATTAAAACCAAGGTAAGAAATATAAAAGGGAGGTCAAAACCATCATCAGGGTCATTACATTGAAGCAAATAATAAAAAAGTTTTAAGAGTTTTAAGAGGTGATACAGATTTAGCAGCCTGAGCTCCTCAAGGAGGTCATTTCAAAGTAAAGGAGCCCTGATTGCCTTTTAAGCTACATTTGGGAACAGCCAATAGGAAGCTGTCGAAGGACCGCAGGCTGCAATCACCAGACCCATGTGTGCCTCAAAAGTGATCAGTAAAATCTTTAAATCACTTCTCAGACTAACAGGTAACTGTTTTTTAACCATGCCCGTTGACTACAATAGCCGGGGGGGCTGTGGGAGCGGTGGGACGTTACACACACTCACACATTCTGAAGGGAGAGTGTTACTCACCGGCTTGCCCCGTCCAGATCTTCCCCAAATAGTCCAGGGATTTGAACCGATGACCTTCCAGTTTCAAGCAAGTTCAGTCCTAGTGATTCAGTGTTGCCGGATGACTATCGACAACTCATGAGTAGAGAGCTCTAAATACCAAACTCACAGGAGCTTTCCCTTTCAACTCTATACACAATACTGTGTTGCGACTTGGCTTTTTGTGTTTCTTTGGAGTTCGATGGCCAGAATGTGCTGTTTCTGTCAGGCTGTCAACATGCAGAGGAGTAATGCAACACATAACGTGGTGTGTATTCCTCAATTATTAACTCCAAGCTCTTCTGAAGGTATCTGTATCCTCTCTTATGGAGATATGCTAACCAAACAGCACTTTAAACGGCTATACCTCCTGGGGCTTAAGACCGTAGGGTAGCGTTTCCATTTAAAACTGTCATCATGCTCTTACTTTGAGAGGAGAGAAAAGAAGAGACCTTGAATTGCCAGTCAAGGAATTTGTTTCCACACGAAAACATTCAGCAATGCACACAAGGGCAATGGGCAATCAACGGGGGAACAATGAAAAGGCTCTGTTTTCGTTTTTTAGTTGAGAGACTAGGTAGAGATGTTCTGTGGGGTAAATGATGCATTCAGCGTGCAGGAGGTGAGACGAGTTGACAGTGATCCGCTCCAGCAAGGACAGCGTGTGATTGCTCAGAAGTGATGCTTGTTTTGGAGAATTGTTGTTTTGCTCCGGACTGTCAGCATACATTCCCACCGTCAGATATTGAATGACATGACCCTGCCATGCTCGTAGAGAAGAGCTGCAGCGTGATAGGCGCGCTGCTTCAAAGGTCCTGGATTTCCTCAGAGGAATCTTCGCTGGACTTCTGTTGTCAGCTTTATTGTTTATTAATGCAGTATTCTGTGCTTCTCATGCTCTTTTATAATATCTGTCTTGCTGTCCTAAATCGTCACTGGAGAGAGCTTAGTCCTATAGGTGTATATAACCAGTTCTTATGTCCTTGTGATTTGACTTGACTTGACTCGACTTTTGGTTGTTCAGACTGAAACAATCGTCATTGCACCAGTGTGAGAATATGTGAGAATGTGTTGTTATTTACTTTTTCTCACAAGTTTTCTGAACATGTTTTAAATTTTGCTTCCAAATGATACACACAAGCCATAATAGGCACATATCTTTCTAAGAACCAATTGCACACTGATGCTCTCAATGGAAAAACACTAATATGAATACCTTTACTGTGATGTTGTTATGCTCCGTGCTCCCACAGGCCTGGCAGAGATGCTTAAGAATGCTGCCAGGTAACTCACTGAATGAAAGGCCGCCTTTCAAATGAAGATGCTTTCATGTCGTTGATAACATTGCCATGGTTCTTTGCTCTAAGTGCCGGAAGTGATTTTCCTCTTTCCTCAATGTAACCTGCCCGTTCCACACACCTCGTTAGTGGGTGGGTGGTAGCTTGCCAGAAAATCATTTTAACCGCTGACAACATTACCTGCCATGTGCAATGCATGAAAGGGTTAGGGTTGCATTTTTTCTCAAGTTAAAGGAATGTATTTTGCTTACAGTCTGATTTCAAGGTCTTACTGGCCAGCATGTCGCTTGCCGATTAATCCTTTTTTCAGGTTGTGTAAGTTATTTCCTGGACTATTCTACAATAACATGGCATCAGAACAACATTTCAATGAATGTAAGTATATATTGGTCTTAAATAAGCATTCATTTTGTATGATTACAATTTGCAGAACAGTGACTGAAAAGCAATTTTACAGGTTTGTTTTGTTTACATGTACAAAAGGACTTCCAAAACGACAAAACACAGATGTGTGGATTATGTGTGTGTTTGTACTGAATAATTTAATGGGGATAACGAGTAAATACAGCTTGTGATATTTCGAACTACCTAAACACGTGAACACCCAGGAGAGTTCGTCATCTCCTGAACTCCATCTTCAGGAATGAGTTGACATATTCAGTCTTCAGCAGTTTCTGAACTTAATAAAAACAGCAGCGTCTCTTCATAGTGTCCGTCTGATTATGCTGATATTCACCACACAAAGGGCCACAGAGAGGACTCCTATTAACATGCTGGCTGCATAGAAGCACCCACAGAATCGATTTCACCGGCAGCACCGAGAGCATGTCGGGGGAAGAGATTTCACATAGAAGAAAGAGGGCTTGCTTCCAGCTACTGTAATGCCTTTACAACAGGAGACATACACTAGACAGGCAAGTGCCGACCAGTCAGTCAAGGAGAATTGAATGAACAAATGGTCTCTGCAGAGCATTGCTCAAGTGTGAAGGGCAAATTGTTAAATGCGTACAAAAGACATGGGGGGCCACACAGACTCTGAAAGCTCAGCGAGAATCCTTTTGTTGCCTGATCGTTAGTGGAGGCAGTTTTTTCATAAGTTAAATGTTTCTAACATGTTGTAACGTGTTTGATGTTAGAAAGTGGCTACTATACAGTGACAATATGAACAAGTAGTCTGTCTCCATCAGGCCAAAAAGTGTAATTCTTTTAAAAGCCAGAACACAATGTCAAAATACATCATGGCTTCAAATTTCATCAAAATCGCACCAGTGGTGTCTGAGATCGCACATTTGAGTTCCAAGTTTGACCTTTAATTACAACACTCGCTCCAGTCAGGGTAATTTATAAGGATAGCTGGATTCATGTAGCAAATTGTGAGCTTTAATTATAGCGCCCCCCTCAGGCACTATAATTACAATGTAATGTTTTTAAGTGCCGACACAGTGTCATCACCTCCAAGTTTCATCAATATTGCACCAGTGGTGTCTGACATAATATGTTTATATAATATGATGATTACTACATAATGTAATAGTTATTAAACCATTCTTCATTTAACTTGTGACCCACTGATGCCCCTTCCAACACCCGGAGGGGTCTCTGCTTCCCACTTATGGGTATACAGGGAAGTTTTCATGTGTTGGAAACTGTAATACATTCTTCCTCAATCACAAATGTACTCATTAATGTGCTTTTACTTGTTTGCTTTACAAGTACTTGAAGGTGGAAAAACAAATATCCACAGAATATCCAATATCCAATAGATAACTTTACTGCATGTGCTCCAGTCACAGCTAAATGCAACAAGTCCACGCCCGTTCTCTGGGGGTTGTCAAAAGGCATTCTGGGAAATGTAAGAAATCACTAACTGAAGTACAAGTAGACTTGAAGGAAAGTGGATACAATAAAAAGGTCAATTACAACACTTCATCACAAAGTAAGTCCTGCAATGCACTGAACACCAGATTGATTGCAACAGTGGTGTGAGGGTGGGATTAGCTGCTGGTGAATGTTTGGGTCCTAGCTGACGGATGGTTTTTTCTTGCCGTTGAGATTCATTGGTGAAAATGTATTGGTTCAATTAGTTGTTGACCCCCACACTAATCATTCAAGTTAATCTTGCTACAACTGCAGTTCAGTGAATTTCAATTTGCGCCGTGACATAGGTCTCCATGAACCTTCATTGACTAGAGGTCATGGGAAGTTCAGAGCCATACACACACATGCACACGTAGGTGGATGTCCATTAACATGCACACATAATACCATAATGGATGCTTGCCACATTCACACACACACACACACACACACACACATCTACAGAATATTTGGATCTTTCTATTCTCGTATAGGTTTACACATCCGCCAGAGATGCATTGTGAAGTGCGTCAATGGCTGATGTCAACAAACTGCAATCATAACTGACAGTGGACGCAGTGTGCCGTGTCAAGTCAAATTAATCACAGCGTTGTTGGGCAACTGCTGGAGTGACTTTCAACACTTCCATATTCTCAGGATGTATCACTGGAAAGCATCTGTGTTGAACCTGGAGCTACTCCAAGATCTCCTTTAATACTAACCTCAAAGAGTAGTTCTCTGCTGTCGCACTATAGCAACAAACTTGTACGATATTACCAACAGAGACACACACACACACATTTTATTTTACGTATTACTTACTTACTTCTCCCAGCAAGGAAATATTTCGCAACAGCACATAACATTTCAAAAGACTTTCAGTAATTCATCCCCTCTGTCAAATAACATTACAGTTTACGAAAAAGCATCAATAATTGAGCCGCTGACCGTGAGTACAGTGCGTCATGGTTCAGTAATGAAGCCGGTCATAATGATCAACGAGCCCACCGCCTAGCAGCCAATAAAGCTTGCAGGGTGTACGACATCGCCTGTCTCTTGATGGGCCTTTAATGAGAACGGTGCCGAAGGTGGGTCATCAACACTCCAGACTTTACAGAAGTGAGGTGTCATACTTGTGTTCAAACTTTTACATGTTTTTTTAACCAGCATCGTATCTCTTTTATCAGGCATCAGCAGTAGCGGTATCATTAGCAGCATTGTCTAGGAGTAACATAGAGGACGCAATCTTCATCGATGGCATCTGACGCTGTGGGAGAACCCCATTAGAGCCAGAGCATCGGCACTTGGCCTCCAACAATCTGTCAGTCTCACAAGCCTCTCTTGATTAATGTCTCAATAGAAATTCAGGCGTATCAAATGGTCATCCATCATAACGCCCGAGGAAGATACTGATCGCTGAAAACTTGGAATTGATTTTATTTCACACAGCAGAGAGGCTAACGAGTATGTTTTCATCCAGCGAGGCTTGCTTAGCCGTGTCTCGCTTAGCCGTGTCATATTCAGCACACCTACAGTACGTCATATAACTATAATGCATACAGTGAAACCGGTTCAGGTCCGATCCATTTTAGTCAAACTGTACGTTATCAATTAGTCTGAGGGCCTACACTTGTTTAATGGCTCGTTATCATTGCGACCACTAAATGCTGTGACTAGCTTTGCCAGCTGCGTCCTATAAACCCCTGGATTCATTAACCAGCCAGGTTGAGCGACTAGTCGGCGTGTCCCCCTCGAGTTGTACGAGCATAAGTCAGAAGGAAGCGTTTGCTGTAAAAACAAATCCCCTCTGTCCACATGACCCCCGCCTAATCAATGATTCATGATGTTCAATTATTTAGAGGACAAAAAATTGTTTGCTTAGTGTTGCCCTGCAGTGGAAGGTGAGGCGGATTGGGGATTTCAATGAGATACAATCAACATCGTCATGCATCTATGACTATATATTGTTTTTTTTCTGGTCATGTTTGGACCGTGTTTTAAAGTGACAGCTGTGGTACATTACTGTTTGCATAAGCCTTATACTGCTATTAGCTTTGCGCTTTAACCATGACGACTGTAGAAAATGATACTTACCTCCAGTTAAGCTGAAAATTCAATATTTGATTTTCATGATGGCCCGCTACATAAATATCTAAAATATGTTTTTACAGTAATATCTTGAAATTAAATTGCTTTCAGCAAGGTTTTATGAAACATTAATACATCATTCCATGTTGTTTTTAAAGCACTGAACCTGCACACAGATAATTGACGCCATATCAAATATATCTCCTGGTTTTACCATTTGCTGTTTCTGCTTTGTTATGATAAAACTCACCCACATGTATAGAAAGGGCGAGCATGCAATGAAAATATCAGTAGGTCTCTTGATGCTAATTGGCTAATATCTGTTTACCCTCTTCACTTCCTCCCATTGTTTTGAAGTGGATCAGTTCAAGCTGGTTAAGCTTTGATCATTTTCTGGGGTTTTTTTTCACATTGTTTACTCAAGTGATTGAACAGGCTGTGATCATCCCTGTATTATGCATGCATTTTGTAATTCAATCAGATACAGTTTGTCCTTTTCGCAAAAGTGTGAGTCATGATCTATGTATGAGTAACACGGTAAACGAGGGAGCTTAGGGGCCCTTTGGGCACATGAATCTCCTGTAACAACACCACACTAAACGCTTTCATGTACCCCTATAGTGTTTTTCCAGTAACTTTGACTGTGTGGCACGTTCCTAATCCGATAACATGGAAGATGTTCTTCCCTGACCTTCAGAATAAGGCAGATTCGGAAATCATTTTCACAGTATGGGTGTCTTAAACAGTGGTTAGCCCTGTTGCCTCACAGCAAGAAGGTCCCGGCTTTGATTCCTAGCTTTTTCTGGGTCACTTTTGCATGATCCCCACCTGTTGGCGTGGGTTTCCTCCCACAGTCCAAAGACATGCAAGTCAGGTGGATTGCAGACTTTAAATTGCCCATCAGTATGAATGTGATCACCTCCGTCTGTGTTAATCCTGTGATGGACTGATAACCTGTCCAGCGTGTTTCCCTGCCTTCTGCCCAATGCATGCTGGAATAGGCTTCATCTCCCTGTGACCTTGAACAGCAATAAGTTGGTAGAATGAATGAATAGATGTTTTCTAATCAATCTCTCTATGAGAGGAGCAACTTGGGCAGCAAGGTGACTTAATTGCGTATTGATCAATCAAACAAATCTGTTCTGTTGAAGTGTCCTTGAGCAAGGCCTGGCATCGCTGTCGACGGGGGCACGCCAAAACAGAATTTCTCCTTTGGGGATCAATAAAGTATCACATTATTATTATTTAGCAGCTGATACATAGATGCAGAGCAACTGGCCATCCCTGTTGTTCATGAACGTAACATTTAAGCAACTTTAAGCAGAAGTTAGAAGGACTTTATGCCTCCTTTATTCCTTCCCACCCACCTCTCCATTGTTCTCAGAAATTATAAGCAAGACTCGATGAATATTTGATCAGACAGTTGTTGTTGCATACCATATGCTGTGTCTGCTCTGTCGTCTGTCGTAACTTTCTGAAACATTTATGACACTCATCTTAGTCAAGGTCAGCATGGAGGCGGCGTGAAAGCCTGAAGTGCTCAGTGTATGTGTCTTCATGAAAGAGTAAGCAATTAAAATCAAAGAGAATAACAATGGCTGCCTTTTATCCAAAGGGCTTTACAATATATGCCTCTCATTCACACTCACACACCGATGGCAGTGAGCTACCATGCAAGGTGCTGGCCTGACCATCAGGGAGCGATTTAGCAATGTAGGTGCACTGCAAAAAAATCCATCCTAACAAGTCACTCACCTAGTACTGAGTCTTAAAATCCATGTTTTCCTCAAACAAATGACAAAATCATTTTTCTTATTTCCAATGCAAATCACCTTGTTTCAATTTTCTTCTTGAATATAGTATAATTCTTTGATAATGGAATGATCTATTCTGCCTTTTAGCTATTGACACTTTTTTGGCATTAAAAAAAAAAAGTGCAATTATCTCAGCAGATTTTTTCATTTGTTTCAGGGAAAATGAGATATGAAGACTGAACATGAGAGTAAACGACTTGTTAAGATGGACATTTCTGCAGTGTACGAGTAAACAGGTTTCAGAAACAGATAACAAAGGAGACAACAACAAATTATTTTGGTGGGTGTCGAAGGTACGGTAAGTATGAATAAGTGTGATGTCAAACCTCAAGCAGCCGAGGAACATTTTTATCTCTTTGTTCATGTTCAGTGGAGGTCCAACGTCTGGACCTTGATTCATTCAATTAGTTTACAGCTCCCACAGGCAGTATATCGTTTCCTGATTGGAATAGATACGTTCTTTATTTTAAACATTTCAAACATTTCTGGGATATTGTATTACTGTTTTAAATGTCCCTTTTTACAATGAAAAAAGACTGTTACTGTATGCCCTGTACCTCAGCCTTATAGTCCATCATTAATCCAGTCTCAGAGGCCAGTAAGTAATCAAGTGTAATGAAATTCACACATTGACGGCATGCAATGAATAAAATAGATGAAAAACCCAGGGAAAGTCGTACTCATTGCCGCAAAGTACCACAAAGAGTCACAACATATGCCACAGTGTACCAAAAATACCACAAACAACCACCAGGTACCACAGCCTAGGAAAAGAGCTTTGGATCTCAGTCTGCATTTGGGCTCATGAGGGGTTAAAAGCTCTAGCGAGGCACTAGACCACACAACTACACAAAGTGGACCACAAAGTGGACCGCAAATTACCACAAAGTACCGCAAAGAGCCCCAAAGTACCACAAACAAAGAAGTATCCAGCTCAGTTTGAAAGAAAAAAAGAAGAGGTTGTTAAGGGGGTGGGCGAGGCTGCACAGTTGTGGTATGCTTTGTCGTACTCTGTGGCTCTGTGTGATAGTTTGTGGTTCTTTGTGGTACTTTGCAGTATGCTTTGTGGTACTTTGTTGTAGTTTGTGGTATGCTTTGTGGCTCTATATGGTACTTTGTGGCAATTAGGACCCGCCCTGCAGGTCAACATTAGTTATCAATTTGTGTTCAAGAACATTCAATTCTTCACCTCAGTATGACCCCGGATTTGACATGTGGACTGCAACACCATGGTTCCCAGACAGCCTTTACACCACTGTGCTTCATCAGTTTGATCCATTGGGCATGAAATGTGCTCCAAACATAGTTAGAAGCCATACGGCTTCATCATCCTCAAATTATCTAGAAGTGAAGCACAGCGAAAACATCGAGATGGTTTGAGTGCAGTTCAGCATGTGGTCAGATGGTCTTCACATGCCTCATTGAATACCATCAGAGACCTCAAAAGCAGTAGCAGGTGGTGGTGATGAACAGGATGGTGCTGCCCGTGGTAGTAAATTAGTAACAATGATGGAAGTGCAGGAAATGTGTTTCACTAAATACACACTGTTGGATGTCATCTTATCATTTGGGCACATTCCACACCACCACCCTAATTTATACCCACTGACACTACACTGGGCTTACCTTTAGCCCACAACATCCCAGCAGATAATTTACCAGTTTAGTATCATCAGTCTCATCAGCAATAAACTAAGAGGCCAGTGGCCTGAGCCAGCAGGCTTGAAATACCCTGGTACACACTCCAGGAACCCCACTGACAAACATAGGGCAATGGGATGGCTGAAGCAGCTTGTTCAGCAGTTCAGAAGTCACACGGTGTCAGCAGAAATAGACTCGACGAGAAAACAGTGTGTGTGATTATCCAGTTCTACAATAATATTCATTCCATCCGACAATCACAATCACATATCTTAAGAAATTACATGATGATTTGAAGATTTTGGCAAATACAAAATACAAATTACAAAATGAATTGATTGTGTGTGTAGCTGTGACTGATAGGGGTGCATTATATTATATTGTATTATTATACTGATATTATATTGTCAGCAAATATCTAGAGTTGTTTATGAGCCTTTAAATGTCACTGTTCTATGGTACACACATTTTATTATCTTTTTACAGCACTGAGGGGTTCTTCAAGTAACTTTCTACATTGGAATTACGGCTTTGAAGCATCAAATGCAATTATAGTCTTCTCTACTTTAAAGAGCAAGAGTTACTCATATTATATTTGCCTGAAGAGATTATTTCCATAAATTTACTGAGTATTAGTTGAGTCTGGGAGGGGTGGAGGGGCTTTGTGTCTCCACACACAGAGAACAGAGGCTAATGTAAACAAGACAGAATGTTTTTTAGCAGCACTCATCAGTTCAATGAACTGTAAGCAGCTGAGCTGTGCCATACATCAGTGGGTCTTCTAGCCCCATCTGTGTGAATAATGTCTGACACTGCATGAAAATGAAATAATGAATCACTGCCATCCCTCTTATGTCTCTACAACTCTATCGCCACACTTCTAGAGTGAGTAAGCCGCTTGCTTGACTCTATTCAGCAAGCCAGAACAGAGCATGTGCAGGCGAGGCTGACGTGCTTCCATCACCCGTCTTGAAAGGCAACAGACTTGCTCCTCCAATTGAATTCCCCTTGCAACAATATCTCATGCAGATAATAATAAAACACTGGGAAAGTGAAGCTTAATAGATCTTTGACTCTGTTGCCTGGCGCCTGGATTAGTAATGTCGCTCCTTTGCAGCAGCAGACTTGAGCTAAATTAGAGTTTGATTGCTATTGCGTCACTGAAAATTTACGAGTATACAGTATATTGGGTTTAAAGGGTCTATTAACTGATTCCGAGAGGCAAATAAATTCATGATTAGGGGCGAGTGACTCCTTCCATGAATCATATTTATTGGTATTCATATCAACAAAGCATTGAATGGATGAGAAGTGAACATCCTCACATATCGCCCAAAGAAGTCAAACGAGTAGGAAAGAGCATTCGTGTAGAGAATAAAAAAATTATGTCAGTAAAAAAAGTACTCAACAACATGAAACAACATAAAATACCAGATTGCCTGAATGTACTGCAAATTATTAGATGGTTCTTTTAAGGTTTGATGATGGGCCAATTTTAACCATATCATCAAGTTAGTTTCAGTTGCAGGGTGTAAAACCGAATGATTCATCTCACTATTTAGAAATTAGATGAAATTAAAAGTACAAGAAAAGTCCTTAAAACTGACACAAGTACAAGTGCAGAGTGAGTTACTTTCCTCCCCTGACATTCTTATCTAATTGAAAGAAAATGAATACAGTACAGTACATGAATGTGGTTTGGGATTAGTATGAAGATTTATCATTTGCCCCGTTGCAGCTCTGACTGACACCTGTCCATCTGGCATTTTTTAAGTCAAATATCATTCATCTTCATTGCCACACTCAGTTTTACTAAAAGGCCTATTGCAGAAGAACAACAGAATAGCCAGGCTGCTATATATGCTTGGATAAGGATGACAAAATATGCCTCAAAATGATATTCACAACTCATCCTGTGATGGTGTGTATACTTAGATACATCCAATCTGTTGAAGCCGTCATAGATGTGAGATTTTGGCTAATTTCATTTCTAACTAAGGCAATGTTTCCAAGGAAACGCCATGCTAACAGATCTCCTCCTCATGCTCAGAGTGCTTCAGACCAGATGAAAGGGACACACTCAGTTGATTAATAGTTGATTAGGGCTGTCATGAACCGTGACACACATTGTGCACGACTGCACACTGTCCTCCCTGTAATGCAATTAACATCAGACAACTGTTTCAAACTAAAACCTCCATGGTTAACTTCCTTTCCATGATGCTTCATGACTTCTTGTTGCACAGAGCATTGAGTGCAGCATATATCACTAATGTTATATACTCTCCTTGGTTGTGCCCATATATGCATCTCATGCTTTTTCATGCTTGCGGAAATGCCATGAATTCTGAATTGTGTGCCCTTTGTAAGGCCACACAAGATGCATGGAAGCCTTGCAGCCTTTTCTGGGGAGCGCTCGGGGCACGGTCCTTAATTGAAAGAGACGGAGAGAACAAGGATAGGTAGGGAGCACATGAGAGGCTAGAGTACCTCCTCTCCTTCAGCCACTCAAATGGGAGATAAATGTCAAGCCGTGGAAAGGCCAGGCTCAGCAACGAAATGAAGAGAGTTGTTGACTCCCTGAAATGTCAGATAATATTTTGTCTGTGTAATTCCTCTTTGTGAAAGGTACATATGAAGAACATTCATGTCTTCTTCATGTCATGAAGAAAAAGTAATTCAGTTTAATTGCTCCATCTGCGTGTAGTGGACTGCTGGCTACATCACCTGCATCAATCTGAAAGTTTTTACACAAGTTTCCGTCCTTGATGGATATCTTGCTCTTTTCTAAGTGGCATTTCTAACACAAATGACATACTAGGTCATTGTGAGTCTTCCTCTCTGCCTCTACAAACATTCAGAAGGAGATGTTGGTTTCACTTGACTGCCCCAGCTCTCTACCAGTTATTGAATGTTTTTTCGGAGAAATGGCTTCTCATGCATTTTATCTTATTTTCAAGTTGTGTCAAGTGCTCCTTTCGTATCATGGAAACTGTAATTGGAAAAGCGGAAGAAAAAATACCACGGAATAAATCATTTAGCATAATACCTCATCACTTACTAACCCCAGAAAACATCAGTACTGTGAGTTATTTCTCTCACTGTGTGGAAATGAAATGGGCGCCCATTTTAAAATAGGTGGCAGAAAGAACATTTGCCTCAACACAAATAAATAAGGATGCTGATGTGAGGAGGGACTCGGTGCCATGCAACAACCTCTGCTGGCTCTCTGCCCGGAAGTTGTCTGAACTTCGATGCCAACATCTTGCCAGGCAATTTCACTGATCCAAGAAAATGAAAATGCTGATGGAGAGGCCAGGAAGGAATTGATCAGAAGGTATTGCTGAAATATTCAATCAGATGAGTCCAGAGGAACATCTGAGTGAGTTGTTGGCATTGTAAGGAAAGTGGCCATGGCTTTCCACAAGATCTACCTTTTATCAAGACTTTTTGTTCATATATTGGGATAGGCCATGCACATTATCTTTTATGTCCTGATCAATACAATAGGAAAGGACAAGAAATATTAATACCATCTAAATGAGTTTGTCTGAGATTTGAAAATGTCTGAGAGACTGAGGCTGTCTGCTGGTAGCGGCTGCTACCGAGGCTAGTTGTTATGGAAACAAAGTTCACGTTGCGTGTTTTTATCAGCTCATAATGTGGTTGAGGCAGGCTTTTCTAGTGGAAGAGTGTGAACACACTAACAAAACACTGAGCTGTCTCCTATCAAAATGAAACATTCCCCCGATAACTCTTTTGAAAAACCCCTGTTCTTCTCGAAGGGATAAAATGGGGCTCATGTGTTTTTTTCCCTTAACAATCCTCTAAACTCTGCCTGGTACAAATAGCAATTAGATTTAAGTGGCAAACCATGTCTGAGGAAAGATGAATCACACCGCTACACCTGAGGATCAACAGTCAAGGGCTTTCTTTCGTGCAGGTGACAAGTGTCCATCTTCTCTTTGCAGGCTTTAGATAGAAAAGCCCATTTATCTCGTTCAGTAGAGAAAGCATTAAAGGTTTTCGTTCTTTACACTCAGACAGAATAGTTTCCAGATCAGTCTGTGAGCTTTTCACTTCTGGGTTCTTCCTTATTACTACAGTACGACTTGTATAGTAAAACATGGGTAGCCATGCTGATTTACTCTCCGCAACAAATGATGACTATATGCAGTGGTCTGTCTTATCTGTGTGAATGGATAACTTTTCTTTAAGTTGGTCTCAGGAATTTTCTTGCCAGCCACACACTGCAATTCAATCCAAAACTACGTGTTGAATGCCTTTTATGGCACCAAATGACCTCCTCAGCTATTACATCTGGACAGATCTTTTACCTTTGGAACAACACCATACACTGGATGCTAATGTAGCCTTAGCCTTTTAGCCTTTTAGCCTTTTGCTAACCCGAGCATCAATATTCCCAGAGCATAACAAAACCCCTGCAAGCCAAAGCATGTTCAATATTTCCCTCGATGTCCCTTTTCTCGACTCCGTTGCTTTCAATGCTTGTTTCAAGGACTGTTGAGAGACAGCTCGGGCCACTACAGGGTCAAAGGTCATTCCTTCAAGAGCTGGCACATCTGCGTCTGTCCCTGGACAACCACTCCCTGCTCCCTGCTTTGGTGATTGCCGCCTTGAAAGCTCTCACACTGTTTTATTGTTATTGCTACCTGCTGAACAAAGGACAAGCATAGGAGACATCACTTTCAACCTACACGCGGGAATCCAACTCCTCGTCCTAACCTTAAAGGACTGAATTGTTACTTCCTCAAACGAGACATCTCAGGTGACACCTCAGACACCACTGGGCTCGTTTTGATGAACCCTGGAGGGGTGATACATCGGACTGTGTTCCAGCGATTGAAAAGATGATGGGGGTGCTATAATCAAAGGTCAAAATGTCTAACTTTGAAAGGCCCTACAACATACAACATAAGTGCGACTGAAACTGAAGCTACACAACCTTTCCAAATTACACTGATTGGGCCTATGAGGTCACTGCAATTAAAGGTAAGAATTTTAAACTCAAATGTGATATCACTGACATCACTGGTGCGATTTTGAAGAAACCTGGACGGATGATGCATTTTGGCACTATGTCTGGCATTTAAACAATTACACTAATTGGCCTGTTGGGGGCACTACAATTAAAGGTCAAAATATCAAACTTTGAAAGGCCACAACTGCTGATACTCCACAACTGCAGGGACGATATGGTATGTAGCAGAAATACTAGAAGGTAGTCACCTGGACTAGCTACTTAGTAAATTAAATAATCCGATCAGAGTAAGATCTTCAAATTAAAAGTTTCTTTAAATTGAAAACAGGATCTCTTGTGTGTAAATCTTACAATAATTGCGTTAATTCAGTCATGATATTGCGTTTTCCCCCAGTACTCCGAAGCATTTTCTATTAAATAAAAGTGATAAGAAAGTCAATTGAGTTATGAGTTGTGAGAGGGGCACCAACTGATTATGCTGCATGATAACAAAAAAAAATGTTTTTGTAATAAGCTTTGAAGTAAAACATTTTCACCATCAAGTGTGAAATTGTACGTTTTTGTGTAATGGGAAAGAATATAGCGTCAGGATATGGAGTCAAGGCAAAAGTTGTTGGAAGAAAACTACTGAAACTAAATTTGATGAGATGGCACACACACACACACACACACACACACACACACACACACACACAGTTCATTGTAGGATAAAATGCTGAATTAACATTGTTTAGGGACAAAAGTCTGACTTGCAATTCATATTCTTGGATATGGCCCATAGATCTTTTACCCAGTTACTCAAGTTACTCTAGTCTGACTCCCCATGAGTCATTCAGTCAACAAGGTATCTTCAAAGTCTTTCAGCGTACTGTAGTTAACGATTTGCAGCTGTAGTTTAGGAAAAACTGATGAATCAGCTGCTTGGGTGAGGAAGATAAGCAGTGGTGGGTGGAACGGTTCAGGCTGGTCAGTCAAGGAAATGAGCATCACATCAGTGCCCTCAGACAGAAGTACTTCTAATCTACTGAACTTTCCATTTTGTCCTCTGCATGGTATAGTTTTCATCTCCATATATTGTAATGGGAACAAACCTTGCCATGAGTGATGCTAACCGACTTCTCTGATCGGATAGCCGATATTCCAGCATTTCAAAGTTGTTTATGTAACCTCTTGAAGCGAAAAGGAAGAGGACAGTGATACGTGTCCAGCCTGCTTGAGTGTTGAAGCGAATTCATCTCCTGCAGGAGGACAGAGGGTACTAACAGAAAAATGAGGCACAACATGTCAAAAGTTGTAAAGGACTTTGGACTAAAGGACTTTGAGGAATCTGGACCCTTATTTTCTGAGGTTTTTTTTTTATCGTGAGCGCTGATGGTGGAATAATTACATAGAGCACGTGAAGGCTGCCGATGACAAACACATTATATAAGCATGGCACATTGTTACAAGCCCTCGGGTGTTTTAGAAAATACATCGGCAGAAAGGGAAAAAGAATCAGTGTTGTGTAAATTCATTGTTGCACACTACTGGAAATGGCTCCTAGGGCATTATGATAGTTGTTAATAGATTCTTTCAGTCAGTATCAAGTTTTCTAAGAGGCACATATTAGTCAGCTCATCCCCCGTAGATTACAAGTACAGTCTGCTCCTTGTGCGAGCTTTCCAGTGATGGTTTCATGGCCTGGAGAGTGGGGACAGGCGTATTGATTCTGGCCCCCTATTCAATCCATTATCAAGTCTTTATCAGAACAGCCAGGAAGCCTGCGGTTATCTGATTTCCCATTTTATATTATAAGCAGGTTGGAAAACAGCCACCAAACTTTCCAATTATTAGAAGGTCTCTTTTTCTGTTGTTCTCTTGTGACACTCTCAATGTGAAATAATCAAAGCTTTCATTTGATTTTTTTTTTTTTGATTTAACCTTTCAAGACTGACAGACAATTTGAGTATACATATACACACATTACATTTACATTTACATTACAGTCATTTAGCAGACACTTTTATCCAAAGCGACTTCCAATAAGTGCATTCAACGTAGGTAGGCATGAGAACTACTAGTCACCAGAAATCGTAAGTGCATTTCCTTCCTAAACAAGCATCTAAGAGCAGAACCAGTGCTGAGGTAGAAGTGCAATAAGTTAGCTACCTACTTTTTATTTAAACAGATAAGTGAAGCAAATAAACAAGAGCAAAGACAAATAAGTCAAGCATACAGTGCCTTGCAAAAGTATTCATAGCCCTTGAACTTTTCCACATTTTGTCACAAGCACAAACTTAAATGTATTTTATTGGGATTTTATGTGATAGACCAACACAAAGTAGCGCATAATTGTGAAGTGGAAGGAAAATTATACGTGGTGTTCAAGATTTTTTACAAATAAAAATCTGAAAAGTGTGGCGTGCATATGTATTCAGCCCCCTTTACTCTGATACCCCTAAATAAAATCCAGTGCAACCAACTGCCTTCAGAAGTCACCTAATTAGTAAATAGAGGTCACCTGTATGTACTTCAATCTCAGTATAAATACAGCTGTTCTGTGAAGGCCTCAGAGGTTTGTTAGAGAACATTAGTGAACAAACAGGCATCATGAAGACTAAGGAACACACCAGACAGGTCAGGGATAAAGTTGTGGAGAAGTTTAAAGCAGGGTTAGGTTATAAAAACATATCCCAAGCTTTGAACATCTCACGGAGCACTGTTCAATCCATCATCCGAAAATGGAAAGCGTATGGCACAACTGCAAACCTACCAAGACATGGCCGTCCACCTAAACTGACAGGCCGGGCAAGAAGAGCATTAATCAGAGAAGCAGCCAAGAGGCCCATGGTAACTCTGGAGGAGCTGCAGAGAGCCACAGCTCAGGTGGGAGAATCTGTCCACAGGACAACTATTAGCCGTGCACTCCACAAATCTGGCTTTTATGGAAGAGTGGCAAGAAGAAAGCCATTGTTGAAAGAAAGCAATAAGAAGTCCTGTTTGCAGTTTGCCACAAGCCATGTAGGGGACACAGCAAACATGTGGAAGAAGGTGCTCTGGTCAGATGAGACCAAAATTGAACTTTTTGGCCTACATGCAAAACGCTATGTGTGGCGGAAACCTAACACTGCGCATCAACCTGAACACACCATCCCCACCGTGAAACATGGTGGTGGCAGCATCATGCTGTGGGGATGCTTTTCTTCAGCAGGGACAGGGAAGCTGGTCAGAGTTGATGGGAAGATGGATGGAGCTAAATACAGGGCAATCCTGGAAGAAAACCTGTTAGAGGCTGCAAAAGACTTGAGACTGGGGCGGAGGTTCACCTTCCAGCAGGACAACGACCCTAAACATACAGCCAGAGCTACAATGGAATGGTTTAGATCAAAGCATATTCATGTGTTAGAATGGCCCAGTCAAAGTCCAGACCTAAATCCTATTGAGAATCTGTGGCAAGACTTGAAAATTGCTGTTCACAGACGCTCTCCATCCAATCTGACTGAACTGGAGCTATTTAGCAAAGAAGAATGGGCAGAAATTGCAGTCTCTAGATGTGCAAAGCTGGTAGAGACATACCCCAAAAGACTTGCAGCTGTAATTGCAGCGAAAGGTGGTTCGACAAAGTATTGACTCAGGGGGGCTGAATACATATGCACGCCACACTTTTCAGATTTTTATTTGTAAAAAATCTTGAACACCACGTATCATTTTCCTTCCACTTCACAATTATGCGCTACTTTGTGTTGGTCTATCACATAAAATCCCAATAAAATACATTTAAGTTTGTGCTTGTAACGTGACAAAATGTGGAAAAGTTCAAGGGGTATGAATACTTTTGCAAGGCACTGTATAACCATATAAGAGCCATGACCTTGTAGATCGGCCGCAGGGGCCTCTGAGCGATGGGGAAACCAGTCGCCTCAAGGCAGCAGAGCGAAGTGGTCGAGCGGGGGTGTAAGCCTTGACCATAGCCTGGAGGTAGGAGTTGTTCCTTTCACTGCCCTATAGGCTAGCACCAGGGTCTTAAACTGGATGCGAGCTGCTACAGGGAGCCAGTGGAGAGAACAGAGAAGGGTAGTTGTGTGGGAGAACTTGGGGCGGTTGAACACCAGACGAGCTGCAGCTTCCTGGGACACCCATCCCCTCGAGGGTGGAGAGGAGGATGGGTCGTTCAGTTCACCGCGTCGAACACTGCAGACAGGTCCACACACACACACACACACACACACACACACACACACCTACCTAGCTGCCCAGTATTGTTCAGTGAGCACTCCTATTGGAGCAATAAGTTACTCTTTGTTAGTCCTAAAGCCTGGCTAGCTCTCATAATGACTTTTCTTTTCTTTTCCCTTTTTGTTTCAGTTTGTTTCAGTGACAAGGCACTTCTCATACACCAAAGAAGCACACCAAAACAAGAAGTTCACAGCCATGATCGCCTGTGCAGTTTTCTCACAGTTTTCTTATGCAGCGTGACACACCAGTCACCCAGACAGCTTTACCACCGATGTCTGACGGAGCGGCCTTCTGTCGCCACCTGGTCTGTCTTATGGTGACGTTTTTTTTAAACCTTTTATTTATTCATCCAAAGAACACACTCGCTTTCAGCAACACCCTGCTTCACATTTGTACAGTACAGTCTGCTATTAATGAGACCATGGAGTGAAGATATCAATGTGTCGTGGTCCAAACGGACGCTCAGCGAATACTTTGTTTGCAAAAGACAAATGATATCGCAGGTTAAGATGGACTCGTATTATTTTATATGTACTTTTTGTTTGTTTGTGAGCTTTGCATTTTAACCTCAAAACAACATATATCCAATTTAGTGGGTCCTTAGGGCGAACATAGGAGTCAGTGCCTCCGAATGTGAACACCAACTCTGCTCGGATATTTTTGTATTCCTAAATCTGGGTTTCCGGATTAACTAAACCCAAATTGCGTCACAAATCCGAGGGCAGTGATTTTGAAAACTACAAACTACAGCCTAACAGTTACAATTATTGCTCGGCTAGTCCAGCTAAGTTAGCTAGCTTACTGTGTTAGCAATCAATATTTCTCTCATCTCACTTGAGATGCCCTGACATAATGCCACTGGTCTAGAGGGATTTCTAGCTTATCAGTGTAGCGCAAGGCATGTTGGGAAACTGATCTAAACAATTTCAGTAAACCTGGCTACTCTGTTTCTCCCCACGGTGCCCAATCAGGCTGTTATGGAATATATAGGCATGGTTTAAGCATGTTTGTGTCCAGTACCCTCTTTCTGAAGGTCCACTATAACACTGCAACCAAATAAAGTGGTGCTCATAGGCCATCAAGACCTCTGTGAGATTACAATGAAAAATAATCAGTGTTCAATATCACTGTGGTTTCTGTATTATTTTTTATCATCACATCAATGTGCCCATATGAGACCCTATTATATTTTAGTCAATATTCAATATTCAGTCAATATTCTTTAGTGAAACGCTGCATCAAAATATAACTCTTCAGGAGATCGTTCATTATGAACTGTCTAGTGAGGCTGCGGATTGTGACGACGCCCACTTACCCTCTCTTGGTGTTCACTACAGTCAAAGTGGCAGATCCATTTATGTAGTGGAATATGTTTTACTGTAAGATGCAGTGCTTTTAAAACTAATTGTCAATTGCTTACACTCTGTCAACTTGGCCATTATCACTTACCCAGCGGGGTAATGACGCACTTTGTGTTTTCTCAAAGGAGGAATGAATTCACGACAGAAATAGAAGCGGTGTCATACCTATGTCAAGGTTGACTGAGGAAATGGCTTAGCCTTATTCAATGTTTAACAATTCTTTATTTATTTAGTAGTACATTGGCTTCAAATGAACACATTAATAATAACCCCCGCTGTGTTTTCCAGGACGTTCGACTGAACCTTTTCCTGGAGGCTTTTCATGATGCCACATTGTGATACATATCTCCCATTATGGAGTATGTATAGTGTCTTTGCCGTTCACCAAGACAAGTCTCTGCAAGCAATCACCCCTATCTAAATCTAAAATCTAACATCTACAAAAAAACACTGGAATGGGTTTCAGTGCCGAGGAAAGTACTGCACAGGGAAATGAGCTTGTCAGGGGAGACATCAGATCAGAAGACAAACAAGGGCTGAGAAGCACGGTTATGACTACGAGGTGGGTGATGATTGCCCTATCCGTCAGACTGATCCACAGCTAGTTCATCCCACAGCGGCAAAGGGAAGTCTCAGTGGGGAGGGAGAGCGGGACAGGAAGTACCAAATGAGTTGAATGCAGTTTTCTCATGACAGTGCAGACAGATGTTCAGCATGTTAAAGCTTCCCTATGGGGGTATCAGTGTGTAGTCACAACATTGTCAAATTGGTACACGTTTAACACAGAGTATTACAGTATATGCACACAAGACTGCATCCCAGAGACGATTTAAAACAGTTTGCTGAGAAATTGCTCCGTATTTTTACACCTACAGCACACTGTATACACCATTAAAACCTTCAATCATATCAGTCATCCCCAGTGTGTCCAATCTCGCGTCCCCTGCAGCAATGAAATGCCTTGTAACGCTGATCAAAAGTTTCTGCTCCACACAGATGTGCCTGTTTACCAACAAGCGCTGGCTTCGACTTTTAACACCATCAATCCCTGCACTCTTGTAGTAGTTTTGTACGGCGCTTTTCTTCACAAAGCGCTGTCAAATAAAAACAAAACAGTTGCTAACAATCAGCTATTATGAAGAGAAAGGCTCCATGAAGGCCCCCTCCCCGGCAGAAATAACTCAAAACTACGTTGTGGTAATATAATAACATAACAATACCAATAAACATTGAAAAACTGTACGCTTGAAGGTCCACTCAGCAGTAGCTTTACCAGAGCAGCGGGGACGTTTTCCCTGAATAGACACATGATAATGGGTTTTCTGTATTTTTAAGCCAGCGCTCCCAGCAGGTCTTAGTGGGTCACGATGTGTCAGGCAAATGCAGCAGCGACGCAGGACTCCAACGAGGCCTCTGCTATCTACCCCACCGCTGCTCATCCTGTATCCCAAGAGCAGCCAGCTCCCACACTGACAGACCATCACATTAGTGGATGATATTGCCCAGATCAGCCTCCTGCAGGGTGAGCAACAACAAACTCTGTCATAGCTAAATTTCATGCATTTCAGGCACCAGCATGATGAAGCACCAACCGGTAACAACCCTCCTCAGCAAGCCCAGTCTGTCAAAATGAACTTATCTGGGTGTTGTTCTGCAAAACAAACTCTACTGGAACAAGTATGCAGCCAAAGGCCAAGGACGACCTAGTAGCAGGTGTAGCATGGGTGCATAGTGTTGACTAAAAATCTCAACATACTCTAGCTACTGTAATTAAGTAGCTTTTGTGTACTTTTTGAGTATTTTTTTAGGTCAGTAATTTTACTTTTACTTACGATTGTTTTGACTGAAGTATTTCCGTTATTACATTTTAAATCACATCCATTACAGAGTACAAATGCTCTCCATCGAAAACTTGTCAATGGTTGTCAATTGGCCTAACAGCCATCCATCCAGCTGCAGCATTATTGGTTGGAGTTTGCCTGGTTGTTGTCAAGCTAGTATTTTCTTTTTATATATTAGTTTTCAGCTTTCAGTTTTATTAATACTCTCTTATTAAATGTGTGATATGGTGCTGAAAGAATAAAAGAGCATCCAAAGGAAAATGAAACACAAAGCAATGTGACAAGATATTCAAGGTCAGATCATCCCTGGATCAGTTCTGAGCGCCTCCCGTTTGCAGCTTCCAGGCTACCAGAAAAACAGACACAGATAATCTGTCGTTCCCCATGCCACATCCCCGAAGAATAAGTAATGATTCTTCAAATAATCTGGACACTGGATCTGGACAGTCGTTTAAAGGGTCACTTGGTGTTGCTGGGTTGAGTGATGTGATCATTTGTCTGCACTTCAGATCAACGTTTCTGACACGTTGCTGACTTTCTGCTAACATGCTGCAAACTGAACTAAAATGAAAATCAAGTAAAATAAAGTATGGTAAGGCAAGAAAAGGCAAGGAAGGTAAAATAATATAAGGTATGGTGAGGAGAGGTAAAATATAGTGAAAGTAGAAACAAGGATATATTTCATTCAGTTTCAGGTGAGGAAACATTATTAGAGTTACGATAGGAAAGCTGGAGTATGGATTTAATAGTGTAGAGTGAATTACGGGTTACCATCCTGTGACTGTCAGCGGATGAGCACCGTGATCCATGACATCATGTTTAGCCAGCAGGCCTCCGCATGGCTCGAACAAAAGGGCTGACGGAAATTGACACATAGGAAAGACAAAGGTGCAAAGCAAACAAAACAAAACAACAACAGGGATACGCTTTGTTACCGCGGTAATAACGTGGGAAAGGGGGTTGTTGTTGTTTTTAAATTAAATCTGTTGCATTATTCCCAAAGACACTTGAAATGTTATTTTCCACAGTGACGGTCAACGGTCAGCAGATGAGCATCGAATTCAGCTGAAGTGTTTGTCTTTGGCCGGACAACCATTGTTGAGGAGTGGCAACAGATCAAGCGTGGGTCGCCACTTGACGCCCAAACACGGCACTGTTGACATCTACTGCTGCCGCACCAAAACATCCCACACTGTAATAAATTTCAAGTTGGTTAAACTTAGAAACGAAAGTTCACCTGCTGCCTTAAAAACGTGAGTAAACTCAACTTGAAGGTAAGCTTTGTTTCAACTCACAAAGTTAAGTTATACAAGTTGTTTAACTAATGGTCATTTGTTGCTTAAACTTGATACTCTGAGTTAAAACAACTAACTATGTTACATTATCCATTCAAGAAAACTTGCTTTATCGTGTCAAACAAACATACAAAACCAAGTAGAGCAGCTGTTCTTCTGTTCTGGTTTTGTCCTACATACAATTAGAGACAAGAGTGAGTGAACGCAATACTTAAACTAGAAATCCTTATTTTAGTACACATTGATAATGTGGTGAGCTGAGGTTACGTCACTCACAGATGACCCTAAAGCTGATTCTAGTGTGTCATCTGTGAGTGAAGAAGCCTCACAACTGCACAGCTCGCTTTAACAGCAGGATGCAGCAATTGCAACACCAAATCTTCAACGAAATGGTAGGCAGGTCAGCTCCCCCACTATGAACCACACTCATGGTGTCAACCACCACCTAACCAACAAGCTTTCCAACTAAAATAAAGAACATAAACAAACAAATCCCTGCAAAACATTATCTCCATGAACATGAATTATTTGCATGAACAAGAACAACAACAGACAATGGCAAAGTCAACAGTCTCCCAATGCATGCTGGGAAACCAAAGGCGGGGCACCCCCCCATTCCCGTTTCCCTTTTTTCAACTTATAACTTACAGACATGAGTTCAATGAACGTTGACAACCCGGACAAAACTCACAATTAGTCAAGTCAATGGATAACTTTAAGTTTAACATTTGAAAACGTATAAACTTGAGTTCAATATCCAAAACTTGTCATGACAAGTGGAATTAAAGAGAAGAAATAAGTTCACATAACTTAATGGGGCTATCATATTTTACAGTGCACCCGTTATCCACACACACACCCGAATGCATCGTTGGTAGACATGACAATACTATTGAGCTCAAATATGTTGTGCTCACGGGCTGGAACAGTCCAATCAATACTTATCACAGGAACATATAATAAATGAGAGGCTGAATCTTATTCAATATTCTCTGGACTGATTACATCCACATGAGCTTTATGTTATGGTGGTGCTATCAGCCCCAATACGGCAAATTTACCCACCAAAAAGTGAATGTGAACCAATAAAAGACCCAAATAGCAATAACATGTTTAAAATGGTATACAGTTTAGCTAACCTGTGAAAAACAATAGTTTAATCAAGGTTTACGAAGGCCCGGTCATCACCAATAACAGACTATAGGCAGACCATTAATGCACCCTTTCATATGTCGAGCCAACCGGTGACTAAACGTAACACTCGTCTCAAGAGCATCTTGAAAGCTGAAGGGCTCATCGTTTCCAGAGACACTCAGCGGGGAGAAAAACACTCATCGGGATTTGTCAGTGAGTGCAGCAGTCACTGGACCATAACTGTACACTGATTGTGTATCACTGTTGGGTGTGTGTGTCTCTGCAGTAACAGGCAGCCAGGCCGTGTATCCTTTGTTGAGGGTATGTGGATATGTGAAAGTGAAAGTGAAAGAAAGCCCAAACAAAATAAAAGCCCAAACAAAATAAAAGCTACATCCAAAACAACAAGATTAAGGCATTTCTTCTTGAGATGCCTCGTGGGCAAAGGCTGTAAGAGGCTCTTTGTGTGGGACATTAGGGGTCATAATCGAGTTGTGCTGAACAAGGCCAATGACCAGGGCCCAACGACCAGAGCAGAAAGGTCAGTGGCCGGAGTTTATTGGGTTGCCGTTTGGAAATGTTACCAAACCCTGGAGGCTTTGACCATTTGCAACAAATCTCTTCCGACAGATAAACCGATCAGCTGCTATTTGCGGAAGCATAACATTTACTTAGACCCCATGAGGTTGTAGGTTGAACCTCATCCGCCGTTCAACACGTAGCAAACGCTTGAAAATAACAATCATAAGTTGGAGGTATAGCCTTGCCTCTGTGAACCACGGGGAGTTAAAGATGAATACACTGTAACATACAGTAGAGTATGAACTCACATTCGTTATGTCACTTTCGCACGGAAGCGATGACATTCGTATCTCAACGGCTGATTCATATCGGTGTCCTTCATGTTCACCGTTCCTCGTAATTTAATCTGTTGCCACGTACTAAATAAAATAAGAGGATTGATTGTAGCAAGAGAAAAAGAGTGACGTGAATATCAATCTCATGCTGTGAGAAGGACAGTGGGGTTCAGCGGGGAATAATCAGTGTTTCCAATACAGTAAAATCAGAACAGTAGTAGTATATGTTAGCTAAATGATGCTACCTTCTAGGTCAATATAGTGGACTCAGAGGTGGAAAGTATAGTAACAAATACTCTATTTGCTGTAATTATATAAATGTTTAAGATGAGTAACACCACATTTTTGACTACTTAAAAAAAACTATTTATTTTATTTTTATCTGCTGATGCTTCAGCTATTCTTCTGTGCAGTTGTATTAGCAGATTGCTTTTTCCAGTCAGCATTTCTCCACACTTCAAATTGCTCGTGGTTTCCCGATAAAGTGAGTGATGTAATTTTGCAGCATGACATTGTTTGTTGTAAGCGAGCTTAATCCTTTGTTGACAACGTAGTGTTGTTGGCTGTCTTGGTTTTGGAGTAATCTAGAATCTAGTAATCTAGTAATCTAGTTTGTTTGCCAAAACAAGCATGTAACTAGTGATAACATATCTTTTTTTTTTATTTTAAAACATGAACAAAATTGTTTTCACCCCAAAAACATGAACATCTTTAGTGCCGTCTTCTTTCAGCTGTCCATCTAGATTAGTGCTGTCACCTTAACTTGAGGAAACTCAATTCAGGTCTCTTTCCCCCTATGTGACTTGTTCCTGCCCTGGTCTGCCTGGTGACCTGAGGTGGAGCCGCGCTTGTCAAGCGACAGATATTTGAGATAGATTTACTCACTCACCTGTTTGACCCGGAGACATGCCGCTGACCCAAAACGTTGCATCAAGGTGCCTTTTACCCTCCTCCCCTGAAAACACTCTTCATTCTGGTCTAATGACCTGTAAACAAAGAACAAGGTTGCTGCCGGGGGAGGTACAGGGACGGCTTGTGGCTATTTGACATTAAGCGGTGACTCACAGGGGCAGAGAATGAGAGAAATCATTTTTATGTGAGCAAACAATACCATATTTAATGTTCTCCAGTTGAGAATTATTATTAGCCCGCTGTTGCCTGAAAACATACAGATAAGCCTTCCTCACTGCTCCTGAATAATTGATGGCATTGAGCCTTTATTTCTTTAAAGTCATTTGAAAGGAGCAGCAAGATCAGTAACGAACTACCATGAAGCTGAGGGGGAAAAATGTCCTTGTATTAATAATTAAAAAGATTGAGTTGTTTGAATTTGTTTTCTGACACGCAGAATAAGACTGACAAAGCAAAGCCAGCAGAGTTTGGTTTGCAAGTACCGATTGCTTATTCAGTAGTACGCAGTAGTCATTTTCTCAGAGGTGGAGAAGGAGAGTTCAGATATTAAAAAAGTAACGGGTCAAAGTGGTTTAACACAGTGGCTTACAGTACATTCTTTGACGCAGTGACAATGTGGATAGATGGTAGTCCTCCTGAAATAGAGAAATCTGTGACTTAGTTTACTGTTTTTTCAAAACGAAAAAAAAGAAAGAAAAGGAAAAAAAAAAATGCTTTCATTGACAACTAGATACACACACGCTGTCTGGGTAACTCCCTGATGATACTACCAGCCTCTATTAATGCCTGTTAATTATTTTTCTTTCTTTCTTTTTGGTTATTAATTTATATTACTATATAATATAAATTCACTTACATTTTTATTAATTTATATATTATATTGATTGATTTTTTGACATTTTGACAGTGATAATATGACAGCCAAGTAAGTAAACGTCTGCATGTTCCCGGCTCTAATTTCTTGCTAAATTAAGTGAGTAAATGAGTTTGACCTGCAACACTTCGCTGCACCATAAGGGTTCGCTCCATCTTACTTAAGTTTGACAAGTCAATCAGAGTCACTCTGAGATCTGGTGGACTACAACATCACCATCTTGAAAAATAATTGCTCAGGAACAATGTCTAAGTAATCACCCTGTGTGCAAGTTTTCATTTTTAAAGACAAGATCATTCATAGGCCAGTCTGTAGCACAGTTAAAATCATGTACAAGACCTATTCCTCTTCTCAGGTTCACACACTGCCCAGCTGTAGTTACTGAATCCTTTCCTGCAAAGGTGTTTTGTCAGCAGATATAACCGCCCGTTTGGATCTGAGAGTTGGCCAGCACTGCCCAGTCCATGGTGCTGATGCTTCACTCAATTCACTCCCAATAGAGGCTTTACAGTTGCATCCCAAATCTGGTGCCAGCCGTCTGGTGCAGTCATGGTCCAGTGGAGGATTGGCTGTGCACAAACAACGGCTAAATAAATAATTGGGAAAAAAAAAAAGAATAAGAGAGAAACCTGAAAAAGGTTGTTTTAGTATGGATGTAGGTCCATTCAGTAATTGGTGTAGCCTAGTGCTCACTAGCTGTGTTGGCTACCTGTGAATGCTACGGCTAACTCCAGTGTAGTGATTTTTCACACTTCAAGATGACAAATTCCATCAGATCCCACAGCCTTTCTGTTTTCCATGGCACAGCAGAGGTATGGAGGAACGGAGGAGATGGAGCGTGAAAAGATCAATTTGTGCATTTAAGGTTAATTGGTGCAGAATTATTATTGCTGTTGCAACATGTTTCAGATTTCTTCATTTGTCTGAATTCGCTTTAAGCTATTCCGTCACAAAAGAGTTATGCACCAGTACGTTTAGAAATGCTACCAGCTGTTAATAGCTGCTCTTGTCCAAGACCTGATGAGGACCTCCAGTATGGCCGCCACGATGCGCTTTGTCACCTGAAAGCCTTCTATAGCCTATAAGGATAATTGACCCCTATATTTTGATAACACGTGACAATTGGAATTAAATCCATAGATCAATCTACCTTAAAATGCTCTATCATAGCATACGTGTTCAATGAAAACAAACACATTGTTCATTGTAAGCCTGCTTTATACAGTATGGTACCTGACAGGTTTACAGTTATACCACGGTACATGTGTGATCTAACGCTGGCAAAATTCAACATGCAAGTAGGTGTTATCTATTATAAATGATATTACAAGAAAAAGTAGTGCCTTAGAAAAAAAGACAAGCGTTGTCCTTGAACTCTTTTCACAGATCTGTACATTATTTCTTCACATGTATATTTCATAACAATCCACAACACCTAAAATAGAAACACGTATTTACAGATATCAACAAAATACATTGTAATCCAAATTCAAAGGTGGTTAGAACAAGGTTATCACTGTATTTCAGGGTCTATCATTATAGATATCAATATAATACTGAGATGAGAGTAGCTCTACACGTCACAAATCAAATGTTTTTTCTGCAGTAGCAGTAAAAATCCCTGTGTACACACAGAAGGGGATAATAATAAAATGGAAGTGTGATTTCTGCCACTCCAATGGGTTTATAAGAAAGATGTGTGAATCTACAAATACACAGTTATAAATACTGAAGGCACATTGAAGTACTAGTCGTTTCTGGGACGTTTGCCATTTGACCAGCCTTGAGGGTGTGGCTAGACCAGTTAGCTCACCATAGCTCAGGTTCCTGCCGATGGATACTAGCATCCTGCCTACATGTCCTATTCTCCTGGTCTACCTGCTCCTGTCCACTGACGCTGGTCATGTTTGTCTGTGTGAGTGAGAGTGTGTATGGGTGTGTGTGGGTGTGTCTCCTAGGACGATGCTGACTGAGCGGGCGTTTACGTTCTCCTATCTGGGCAGTGTTGGCTCCTGCGTGGTCCCCTAGCCCAATGATGACACTGACTGAGCTGCCGTTTGCTGTGATGCCGCCCCATCAGATCTGGATGTCCCACCAAAATAAACTTTTATGCATTGTGTATACGCTGCTTGCCCAAACTCGGCATCTATTGCACACCCAACCGTCCTGGTAGGGGGATCCCTCTCTGAGTAGCCCCTCCCGAGGTTTCTTCCATTTTTTCCCTATAAGGTTTTGTGGGAGTTTTTCCTTGTCCTCTGTGAGGGTCTAAGGCTGTGTACTAACCATTTATTGTTTTCATACTATGGGCACTGTGAAGCCCTTTGAGACTGTAACGGTGATTAAGGGTTATACAAATAAATGTGATTTGATTTGATTTTGTTCTGTTTGTTCTGTTTCTGAATTATTATTCCCACAGCGGCTCCACATGAACTGTAAAGCAGAAAGACAATAAGGTCGACTGAGAGACTCTGTTCACACGGTCAATACCAAACCATTAGTTACACCCAGCCGAACAAAAGTCGACAGGCTCAGTGGGGAGGAATTACGCACTCTGGCATCAGAACCATTACTGAATCCCGTTTTTTACTATTGTACCGTAACAGTGAGCTGGCCTGATACTTTCATCTTTCTGTTACACTGAAAAGGCTTTCATACAACTACATCTGAAATGACTATCCCCACCCCGCCACACACACCACCACCACCCCCCAGTTTATTCACCCAAACAAGGTCAAAAAAAGCTTCTCGCATCCTATTAGGGAAGATCCTGGGTGAGCTGTGAAACGCCTCTGACCTGGGGGCGATGACCCAGGTCAGGTCTGGCACATCCTCCACAGGCTACAGCACTGACATGATACCATTTAATGAGGTGTCTGACTCCACAAAGGAAACCTAGATTGAAATATTCCCCCTGATCCCTGTACCAAAACCTTTTGTACGAGGGTTTGCTTTCATGTTGCTCTGTGATTACAGACCCAAGTCTCTCAGGGGCAGATGACACTTTCTGGGAATTGACTATGTGTAGAGCTGGCCGCAGTCATTTCCTGCAAAAATTCACGCTGGATACATGACAATGGATTCACAGAAATCAAATAGCACAGTCAAACTCGAAGGGAACAGCGGGAGCTCAAACAGCCCCATGTTTCTGGCGACGTTTACAGTTTGATGTAGTGGGCTGGTCTTGGTCGGGAGGCGTCCTGCTGAGATCAACAGTTTTATGATGGTGATGGAGTCACTGCGGCACCCCCTTCCTTCTCAGCTCTAGAGTGTGAAGGCCTTCCTCCCGGCCCAGGGCGTGCTGCGTGCCAACTTTGTGGGCGGTCTCTGTAGCCGTGATGTCGATCTGGGCATACTTGGTGGAGCTCTTCCCTGTCAAGACACAACACAGACTCTCCTCAGGATCAGTCATGAAAACCAAACACATTCGTTTACAGCGAACAACTTTTAGAATTTGACCGTTAACATCTTTTAAAAACTTTCCACAAGCCCAGCGTGGGAAAACAGGACAGTCTTGATCAGTGGAAGTTGTTGCACAATGGCTCCACGTCAACAATGCTAATCAAACAACATGACAGCATTTGTGCAAGCACCTGTGAAGTGTGACAGAAGTCAAACCGAGAGGATCTCAACCGAAAGTTATTCAAGTGATTGTTTTCGTCCGTACAGCGTGCGTTGAAGAGTGAAGTATCCGTTCCGACCGAGCACCGAATTGCCGACCGTGAGAAAACGGACTTGCGTGCATGAGCATCACTGAAATGACCTCAGAGCCGTGTGAGTTATGCATCCTGCAGCCTCGCGAAGTGTAGGAAACCAACGGCACCTCCTCGCAGCACATGAACACACCCTGGAGGGTGATCCCATTAGAGCCAAGTGAATTCACAGATGTGATGCGCACGCCCTCCGACCCCTTTCAGCGGCGGCGACCCCCCCCCCCGGGTGACAGATTAATGATGGCACATGCCGGGGCGTAAACTGTACCGCCGACATTAGATATTAACCTCGCCCTTGTCTGTCAATTACACCCCATTATTACGTCTCATGACACGGACTCAGCTGTCTTTTAGCACGACGAGAGCAAATCGGCTCGGTCGCTTAGGAACAATTCCCTTAACTCTGCCCTGTAATTTTATTTGAGTTAGTCAATCACACTATAACTAGAGGCTCTTTTCATCCTGGCTTGATATTGACACACGGGTATCTCTTTCTTTCTTTCTTACAGTGAAAATGTTGCACTGTGCTGCAGAGATAGCACGTACGATATTACAACAACACAGCACAGTTAACAATACATGCAACAACAACACTAGGAGCCCAAAGGATTGCACTTGGATTGCAATCAATTCAGGAAGTGGATTTAAAAACATTGGCCATAAAAGGTGTTTACATCCAATCTGCAGATACTCCTGAGACTCCTGAGAATGAAGGTCTGTATACATCATTTCCACAAACTCGGCTGGGATGTGTCCTTACTCTGTGCTGGGAGATGCGCGACGGGCCCTCGGATGCCAGGCCCCGGCTCCTGCAGCTCCAGCTCCATGTAGTTGAGCTGCTTCTTGGACGTGGGGCTAACGGGGATGTTCACGTAGGTCACGCCGTCACCCCGAGGCCTCTCGGGGACCGGCGCCTCTGGCGGGAACACAAACACCGCCCCTGCCCGTGCAGGAGTAACACCGTGTTAGTTCAGGTTATGCAGGGGGACCGTTTGATGTAAGTCCATCATAAATTTGGATGCATAGAATAAGTGTCTCGTCTTGGGAGTGTTTTAACTCCAATGGGCAGGAGTTTTTAAAGCCAGAAATCTCAGCGCCGGGTGAAGTAATTGTTGAGTCATTGGTATTGATCAGCAACCTTATCAACCCCACGCATATATATTATGGTCATTTTGTGCTATAGGGCAGTAAAAATCGTATTTTTGCCCCTTTAACTCCCCCATCACACCAGCTGTATCGAGGCATATACCCTGCAGTAAACTCGGGTATACTGAGATAAAAATGTCCTGGTGTGTTTATTGGCCAAAATGTAAGGTTATTCTTAATGATAATGTAATAATTTAATATTGGGCTATCATCCTAATGATGAGTTGATACAGACATTAATCTAGTAAAAGTAGTAGCTGCAGGTCGGTAGAACTTAGATTAAAGTGTCACAGCATAATATTTTTTGTACCGCGAATCAGATTCGCTAATAAAACGTTCCTGCCTGGAAAACATTACCGACAGCTAGCAGAGAAAATCCAGATCAGTCGATGCAGCGAGGGGAGAATAGCTATGAAACAAAACGGAAAGCCCGTTCAAACAGCCTGGTCTTTCCTGTCAAACACACAAATGATATCCACAGTGCAGCCTAAAGCCCTGAAGTGCTTTCCGATGGGGGTGCAGTGACAACAGAAAGCCTCCGAAGAGCTTTACCTGTCTTACACCTAAACGCCACCCTGGGTGAAAAGGTAGAGAGGATTTCATCGCTGGCTGGGCTGAGTGCCGTTGACCTCAATGTCTTATTTATACGGTGAGCCCCAAACCTGAATAAAATATGTGCATATTTCAGCTATATGACATGTAACTTCCAACATTTATCTGCAAAGCCAACAAAGATAGCCACGACCTTCAAAAAACACACACTGGATATCTAAGGAATTTGAATTCGTTGTTGTTCTCCCCTGGGGAAAAGAGGCGGCTGAGAAGCAAGATATACACCTCACTTACAAATACTCCTACAACACATGGATGGATCAGAATAGACTCCAAAATACTGAAGGTTTCCTTTCTGACACATATACTCGAAGGAAATGTAAAAACTGGGCTGGTAAACAAAAGAAATACAAGAAAAATATTATTTTTGAGAGAAATATGTCACCCAAACCATTTTCAATGCCATCAGCCAATCAGCAGTATTGTATGTATCAACCAGTTAAGACAGAGACATTGTTTTGCTTTGATTCGATTGGCTCACGGTCAGAGAGAGTGTACGGTGGCCATCAGGGACAAAGTTTGAGAACACGTAACGACCAAAGACTGCGTATAATCAAGGCCTTTAAATGTTATCTATAGGTGTGTCCCTTATTGATTGATCCGCCAAGGACAAATACCACCAGCGTTTGGAACTTGGCGGGTATTCATTTCAGACCCCAGTCAAGTGTCTTAGTGTCCATTCTGTGATTATTTCAATCGTAAAAACTTGGTGCCATTTACAGTTTTTGATTCTTGCAAAGCCTCTTAACATCAGACACACACACGATGACTTCAGACACACAGTGGAAGTCACGTATCACAGTGCACGGCCAATCTATCTTCTCAGTCTATATCGGCCTGGTCCCCGCTGAGGTCCAATTAGCGGCGAGATCAGCTGAATTGTCGCACATCACACCTCATGACAGCACTGAGCTGTCAGCCTGTCAGCTGTCAGTCAGGTGTCAGCCTTAATGAGCAAATGGGCACGTTTGTCAGAAAGTCACGACTTCACCAGAAAGTATAACAATATTTTAGGAATAGAAAAACATTGACAGGAACACATTTGTGTATAGTTCATGATTTTTTTCAGCCCTCTCAAATGGAAACCACAAAACACACACATCACACACATGATACGTACAATGAAATACATGAAGTATAGGTTTAATACTGCTGATGTGTGCCTGTGAATACCTGCTTTACTCTGTGTGTCTATGTGTTATTGCCGTCCTGTTATTTGCTGTTTGAAGATGAAACCAGATTGTAAACCCGAGTCTGCTGTTGTGTCACCGATAAAACAAAACAAGAAGCTGTTACGTCCGCCGTTCCTCTTTCTAGGTCAGTTTATCAAAACAGCGGAGGGCCATCTCAGCTAGAGACAAAGTCATTGTAATTATCTGTAGCAGAGAATGGTTGCTATCTAATGGAAAATACTCTCAGCGCCACAGTACATTAACAAGCCGTATGAAATCTCTAAAAGAAAGACCATCTCAGATCTCGTAATGGCCTCAGTATCACATCTTTTAATAACCACATCTTTAATACTTCATGTTCCTCCGTATTGCTACAGGTAATGCTGTAATTGCGCTATCGTGTAGATCAAACTCTGCAGATGATAAGCAGAACCTGACTGATCAGATTTAGGGCCAAAAGATTTCACCAGATGGCTAAATGGCAGCGGTACTCGTTACCCGCAGCTCGGAGGCATCAACCCTAAGGGACGCTCGCACAATCGCTGAGAAGCCATTAGACACTGGCAGCGTCTCGGTGGGTTGCAGCCTTTGGCAGCGCCTGAGAGGCTCGCTCCCTAATTGATCAGCCCTTGCAGTAGTGTGGGGGTTTTATAATGGCTGCTATTACCACAGTGGGTTTGGACTTTTAGTTATACACTGTGAGGCCATCTGGGGGCGGGCTCAAAGCACTCTGTGGATCCTCAAGGGGAGATGTTGGAGGCAATCGCTGGCTAAGCTCAGTGACCTGGACTCAGGAACTGGTTTTGTTTGCAGCGTACAGGAAAACACAGGTCTGATGGTACTAGAGGGGAGGGGCTTGTTCAAGAGATTACTCCAGTAGACTAGCATCACGCTGAAAGTTATGGATACATTTGACACAGATGTTCGAGGACAGTAGGTGAAGAGGGAAAATCAAGTGTAAGCTAATGCAAGTGCAGCAGAGAACCCCTGAGCCCGTGACCTATGACCTCAGGTCCAGCAGATGGCGTACCAGACAAAGCTTGGCCGCCTCTCGCACGTCGCCCTCCGTCAAACGCCTGCCTGGGGTAGGACGACGGGGGGGGAGTGGCGTGGGAACCGAGGCCAGGAGTGTTGCAGAAAAAGACTGGTAAAAAGAGAATGAGTGACGGGTTTGGTGCCACAGTGCGACAGCCGCCGGGACGTTGCCGAGCAGGTGTGCATTAGGCCGAGGGCATGTAACAGGGTGTGGGACGCCTAAAGTGGCCTGAACCTCCCCTGACAACCGTCTTGTCACCTCACAGCGGGGCAGGTAGCCTATCACACATCACTGCACATCCTCTGTGGGGCGCTTTGTTTGTGTGTGTGTGTGTGTGTGTGTGTGTGTGTGTGTGTGTATTCTCTTCACACAATTGGTTCTTATGCAACTCAAGTTACATGAAATGCAGTTGCGGAAAATCAACATTTGATTTCTGTTACGTGCTGCGGAGAGGTTTCTGAACGAAGCCTTCAGTGATTCACATGCACTTCACAGGTTTGTGCGTGACTCGGACAACGACACGACACATAAATGAACGTGGCTCCGGGGCCGATCCCATTCTTTCACAGGAGGCAACGAAACACTCGTGGATTTTAATTATCGGCTGCGTCAGACGTTGTGTAACTCACTGCGCTGTGCGGTGGGTGCTGAGCAGAGGAACAGCTTGCTGTCAGAGTCACCGTCCGTCACCCATGTCCTTATCGCCGCCGCGGGAGCCTTTACTCCTGAATGAGACGTATTTAATTTTACTTCATGCACACTGAGCTACAGGTGATGCGGTGATGTTGATTCAGGCTCTGGACTTATCAATATAATTCTCTTCTGGTGGGTCTTGGATGTTGTACGGAGCTGAAGTTGTTCAGAGCACTTAACCAAACCTCAAATGGTCCATTGAGAAAAATGCTAGAATCCATTAGTTCACCAGGAGGATCACTCTGAGTATGTCTGACTGGCTCGGCAGCACTAGAAGAGACGAAAACAACATGGCTGTCTGGATTGCTCCCTTCAAGCCTTCTGTCACGGGGCGTCGATCGGTGGACCAGCGAATGCACTCACCTTCGGTCTCATGAAGGAATCTCTGGTGGCCACAGCTGCCCATCAGTTCATACTTGCTTTTCTCTTCTGTCTGCAAGATATACAGGAAGTACCGATGATTATAATCTGCAGTGAGTGACTATACCCAATGCATACATTTATTACATAAGATGTACGACGATGACAGAGGCTGGCGTTTGGGGTTTACAGAAAGCTCACAGCTTCGTCGTACATCAGGTCAAAACATCTCTGCAATGCCTCGTCGTTATGGAGGCTCACCCATGCCTTTCAAATTGTGCCCCATTATCCCCGATGCCAGACAGGCACTATGAGCACAGCTACTGTGGTGTGAAAATTAGGTACAGAAGTGCATCCTTATTGCTCCCAGCCTCACTAAGAGCTCGGAGCGGCAACCAGGGAGAGGTCAACGCCTGCTATGTATGCAGAGTACAGAGGGAATCCTCTAAATGGGACCAGAATGAATGAATGGGAGACTATGGGCCTCACACATAAAAGCTGGTATGTATTGACTAGATTACTCTAAAGTACTGTGACTATTTCGCTCATTTTCAGGTGGCTGAAGCTGGTTTAAAACCATTTCAAAACCAAACTCTGACACTTTTTCAACTGCTAGCATCATCTCATATCCACATCCCATATCAGACACATGCATTCGAAAGCATCTGCCACAGTGATGCTGCTTGCCTCTTCCTTGCTTACTTGCTCCTAGATAAAGAGCAAGAGTTCCTGAGAAATAAACACAATCTGCTCAGTGGTGCAGCTGCCAACATCTGCCGTGGAGCAGAATGAGTCTCAGTGCACACCCACGTATAACTCAGACACATGACATTATTGGGGTGGACTGTGCTTATGCTGAGGGGGGACTATACTGTGATGCTGTTATTTCAGCTCATCACACCGTATGTGAACATCACAGAAACACTGCTGACACTCACAATTCCCTCATGCTTAACGTCATGTAGGAATAAGTGACTTTTCTAACTTACTTTGTTAGAAATGCTGAGTGAACAACACATTTTACGTCGTTCAATTACAGATTTAATTCCTCAATAAGCCCTATAAATTGGTATTCTCGGGCTACCACAGGTTTCCCACTATTGTTTAAGCTGAGCTCAGACCACAACGTGTTCAACAGTCAAAAATGTGTGAGCTTTTGATAGTGGAAAGCGGATTAGAGAGTTTTGGATTGCCTACCTCAGAGTTCTTCTCCAGCGCCCGACTCTCCATGATCTCATAAGAAGGATCAACTTTGCGTCTTTCCTCTTTACTATTAGTCCTCTTGTCTGGTGGTAAAGGAAAATACAGTGTGCTTTTAGATTTATGGAACAAAATGTTCAACTTCTGTGCCAATAGCCAGTGAGTAAAATATTACTATGTTGTGCTTTTGTAATCCATTGTGTGAGCCAAAGCAGTCAAAGTGCTGCCTTGGTATAAATAAATGAATCCCTGCAGATCCAAGGATGGGAACAGTTGAGTAAATAACAGATAGATTCATCATCATAACCTCCCGATTCCACAAAATATTACAGAACTGGAAATAGCATTACTTTGCCGTCTAGTGTTCCCATGTGCGGTGGGGATAAGTGCTGTATTAATCATAGATAATAGCATGAGGAATCGTTACATCATGTCCTGTGTATTGGTAAAGAGGTTACAGACACAGCAGCCAGTTTAATGGCCATCATGTCATTTCCCGCAAATGTAAAACCCAATCTAAACACTTACGCTGAAAAATAATGGGTTTGGCTGTTATCGCTGTTACATTGAAATAATGGAGAGATCCAGTATTTCATTTCTAATTTGATTGTATGAATCTTGCAGTTTCTGCTTTCCACAACCCTGGAAAAAAAGCTCTATTGCACATGCAAGCGCATCAAAACGACAACAGGAAGAAACATCACAGTTCGCAGAGAGAAAATAAAAGAGTTCAAGAAACAAGGAAAGTTTTTTTTTTTTTTTTATTTATGTCGAAGAGAAGAACAGGACAGAATCAAAGAGAGGATTTCAGAATCCATTTCAAAAGGATGCAGACTTGAGAGGAGAGGAAAACACACCAGAGGCCGTGGAGAGGCTTTGTTTGTTATCAGTGAGTTCAGTTGAAGTAGAAGAAGAAGACGGTGAAGAGGCCTCTTACCTTCGCTGGTCACTGTATGACCAGTCATCTCTTCATACCGACTCTCCCCGTCCACGCTCCATGATCCACGGGCGTCAACTTGATACCGCAGCTCCTCACTGGCAGCCACTTCATGTTCTAGGCTTTTCTTCAGGCACGGCGCAGAAGGCACGGGGTCGCCGACGCCGGTGCGGATCCCCTCGCCAATTTGTAAAGGGGAACCGTTAGCGTTGCCTGTAGGTTTCTGCAGGCGTGACGCGCGGAGGCGGGCGGCAGCGTTCTCCTTCACACTTAAAACAGTTCTCATAATTGACGGCGCTTTTGTCTCGCTGTGAGTTTGAGTCACGCGACGGCGCGGAGGTACGAGATGGTTTGGATTTGAGCTCACTGCCAAACGCAGCGCTCATTGACTCATACAAGTTCAGACTGCTTGTCCTTGTCTCTGGCTCCCTATCTGTGCTGGGATAGCCTAAGAGATCGGCTAGGAGACTGGCTAGTTTTTCTCTTCCTTTCTTTAGCAGCGGTGTTTCCTCATTCTTCACCGCTGGCTTCTCTGAGCTATGGATGTTTTCTGGGCCAGGAGAGGCATCGGTCTCCATCATTTTCTTTACTGCAAACATCTTGTTGTGCTCACTGGAAGTGATGGGTCTGCACGGTGATTTGTCAACACTTTGATCTGCTGGATTGAAAATATGATGTTCTGGAGGCAAAGCTCTTCATGTGCACTGATCTAAGTGCACATCTTCCTGGATATTACACACTGTCACATCTGCAAGGTGTGTCTGCTGTTGCAAATCTTCAATGCTTTTTCCAAACATGCATACAATCTGTTCATGCTTGCAATAGTTAATGTGTGCATATCTGTTGATCACACTTACCTGGTATGGCAGGTATCACTGAGCCACTGACAGGGCTGCATGGGGTCCCCTGAGAGATGATGAAGAAAAAAAAAACCTTGAATAGTTTGATTCTTCATTCAAACAGACTTAATTGGCTTAATTGGCATGATGTAATTATAGGATTTATTACAATAAAACACCCATATTATGCATTTTTATATTTATCAAGCGACGCCAAAGGACATATATTTGGTTGTAATTGAACGTTTTTGACTGTAGTCACCATTTAAATGCAAACCAATCAACACTACAAGGGTGGACTGAAGCTGAAACTGACAAATGCTCTCCTACACATTCATATCTAAATACACTACCAGTAGGTGGAGCTCTATGTTTAAAATATACAATAAAGCTATACAATAACAATACAATACAAGAAACAACTCCAATTAACTTTTCATCTGAACGTTGAAATGATGAAATCAAGCTCAACATTTTAAGACAGTTCTGTGACTGCAAACACAAGGAATCTTTCAAACAACGTAATTTGATCTAACCCACAAAGTCCATCAATAAGACCAATATGAAACTTGACATGAAAAAGTGGACATCTTGATGTAACACTGCAGATCACAGCCCAACTGGTTTTATCTCAAAATCCCAACAGCTAAAATTGATTTATCCGAGCCTCGTGGTTCTTGAGGTACTCGAGGTACACTACGCGAGCGCGACAGTGGAAAGTAAGCCTGTAGGATATTCAGGAAAAACAGAGGCAGAGGTGTAACAAGGAGATTCAAACTGCGAGACGGTGTCAACCTCACTCGGCTGTTCGACGGCCAACTTGCGAGACAGATGGACCGTGGGATTAGAAGATGACACAACATGCAGAGCGGTATCGATACACGATACCACAAAGGTCATATTGACAGCGAGCTGCAGAACAGATGATACCGTGGCGATAAGGCCTCCTCGCGCAACCTGCTATAATGATGAGTTATACGGCAGCACTTTTGCCGAGAGCGTGGATGGAGGAGCATTTGAAGGAGACAAGACAGCGTGCTTCAACAGAATTTAGAGGCAAAACAGAAAGCCAACAATGGAGCTGACTTCATGAAAAGCGCTGCGTTCGTTTCTACGGTAACAGGGTTTCGTGAAAACAAAGAGAGGCAGATGTTACTGTACCTTAAACCCACCACAGGACAAACAGATGGTGAAGATGGTTTTGGAGGCTGATGTGAGAGAGCTGCAGACCTGACAGGAGTCGGGATGCTGGCTGTCCCGAGAGGGCGCCGCCTTGATTTTCTTATTCTCCTCTGGGGGGCCTTGTAGGTCTTCGGTCGATGATTCAGCATCATCCGAGGGACCGCCAGAAGTTGTCGCGCTCCTTTTATCACCTTCTGACGATTCTGATGTGAGGCTTGAAGGGGAAGCAATGTCCTTAGTTGGGGTGGAGGGTTCATTGTCTTTGGCACCCCCACTTCCCTCCTGTAACAGACTCTTAGGAGTGTCATAGAGGTACCGAAGTGATGTGGGCACCTGGTACTCATGTCCTGGAACAGGGGGGCAGGTACAGGGGCTCAGGTCTAGAGCTAAGTGTGGAGGCAAACTGAATACAGACCCAAATTCCTCCCCGGGTGCAATATCCAGGCTGCCTGTATAGGAGGAGAAACTTCCAGAGTAAGATGAATGGCTGCCCGTGGCAATGCCGCTGTCAGACGAACTCTGACGGCCAATTTCCTGAAGCTGCCGAGGGGCCTTGGCAACCGGGCGGTTTCCACCTCCCTGGCAGCCTGGAAATTTCTCTGCGCTCTGCAGTGCCACTTTAGCCCCCGACTGACCAATGTTCTCAGAGGGGCTGGAGCCGGCGGCCGGTTCAGTCCAAACGGGCAGCCGGCTGCCGATACTGCAGTCTGATTGGCTGGTGTCGGAGGTGTCGGAGGAGCCGGATATGCTGCGGTCGTCTCCCCCGGCGGACGGGCAGTACGTGGACGAGGCTGCAAAAAGGGACAGCATTGATAAAACTTGGATGAGTTAATCAACATTACTTCCAGCTTTAATTAAAAAACACGTGTTTTATCGATAAAGCGTATCAAAGCATTATTATATCGTTCTGCCTGTTTTTCCACCGGTATCCACCGCAGAATAAGCACAATAAATCAACAGCACGAATAGTGTCAAAATTGTAAAATTAGTTTAAATCAAACTGCAGTATGTTAAAAGTCTCTGTATCATTTGAGGTGCTGGTAAGAGCAGAGATGCACGATCATGCACACCCCCTAGGAAGATTTGTAACATACGCACACTGTTAGCTGCCTGTTTGTAAAAGCAGTTGATAGTATGTAGTTCATAGGATGGAGGACCCTACCTGTGCTGCTCCGGTGAGAGAGCATGCTCAGTCGTTTCTCCAGCTCCTGGGCCTCATGGTTCGCCCTCTCCTCCGACTGCTGGCTGGCATTGGGGTCTGTCAGACATTCACAACACAACCACCCACAAACCGGCAATGAATACCAAAAAAAAAGCAATTTATCGGCACAGCAAAGAGCAATAGTGAAATATTCTATGCGGCGTCGATTCGTAATCCTGCAACGTGTCTTTGACCCGCAACACTTCCTTCTGCTGTTGATATGCTATTTGCATCTGTTGGTTCAGGGTGGTGAATCATAGTGATGCTTGCAAGACACTAATTACCTCTGAGACACGGGATCAGATGTGATCAGCTGCGAACTCCTCCAGAGATGCACGGAGGGACACTGTAACCGTAAGAGTCTCGTCTTTTTTGCGGCAACGCATGATGAGAGACGAACCAGCCGCCACATTTGAGATTAATAATAAGGTGTCGTCAACGGATGCGTGATGTGCTGCTGTTGTTTTGCCCCCCCTGCCTGCGAGGGCGAGCGCGACAGGCGTATGGAAAAGGGGGCAGAGAAAGGGGTCACGCAGGGGAACACCTTGCAGTGTTTGTGCAGTGTGTGTTTATTAATAGCGCTGCCACGTGGCCCCGATGGTACGCACAGTGCTGCTGGTGGCTAAAGATCGGATCTAATGTACCTCGGGACCAGCAAGGTCAACTGTAACGCTGCGTCGGCCTCCTGATCCGCCCGGGCCTCCGAAGGGGGTAACGTGGCAAATGTGTGACAAACATCTGCAGGCGGTTCGAAATCACTTCCAACGAAAGAAGTGATTCACTGGGACAAACCGGTCTGACGACTGCCTTGTGGTCACCGGTGTCCCCCAAGGTACATTATGTGTTGTTTTTAATAAAGTTGGAGACTAAACAGAGACAGTGAGAGGCAGAGAGAGAGAGAGAGAGAGAGAGGGAGGGAAAAACAGATGGAGAGAGAGAGAGAGAGAGAGAAAGAGAAACAAGCAAGGGTGACAAACAGATAAGTGGGCCAGAGAACATACAAGCAAGCAATTAATCAAAGTAGAGATGAAAAGAGAGGTTTAGTCAGGAACGCTGTGTAGGAGAGAGAGAGAGAGACAAGGGCTGGGAGAGAGAGAGAAGAATGAGAGAGAGGGGAGGGGAGACTCGAGCTGGGGGAGTATGAAATGGGGGGAGGGGGCTTAAGGACAGTGTATTCCTGTGGATGAGGTTACACACATACATGCCCAGAGTGATTAGGAGGGTTTGGCTGCTCTGCTTGTGTGAACTGTGACTTTGACCCCTCGCTCTCCCTCCGACATCCTCCCTGCTATTTATTCTACTACGCGCAACAATAATAGGAGTATGAGCTCAGCCTCTGATTGGGCAGGGGGGGGGACGTGTGAAAACAAGAATACCCGCAAGTCCACAGCTGCCCGAATCCGACGGTTTTCCTGCGAGCTTTCGGACCGGGTGGTCAAATTTGAAATCGAAAGAATCGTTTGTGAGTTTTAGTAACATTTAGTCAAAATTTGTAGATAAAGAGAAATAGAAGGAACAGCATTTAAACAAAAGCTGTTCGACGGCATCAGTATTACCAGGGAAGGTTTTTTACCTCAGGACCACAGGAACTTTATCCCGTCAGGAAAACAAACATAATTTTCCCCACGGGGAAATTATATTAAGGCTTCAGCAGGAACAATTAAATAGAATATGAAGACACAAACATCAAATAAGCAATAAAAGGAAGCGATAGAGCGTAGAAGCACAGTTTGGTGCCAAGAAAAATAGAGAAAATAGTGGAAAGACCGAAGGAGCTGCTGCATCTGGCACGACGATGATATGGAGCTAGAAGAGTTCGTGCTGTGAGGGACGCTGGGTGGCACATGCCTCTCACCACCCAGATAACTGACTGGAATTACCAATGTGCGTGGGCAAAATCTAAATTACAGACCTCCTGTGGTAACGCCGGCAGAGAGGGCTTTTATATGAGAATGTTTTTACACTATTTCTGCTTTATTAGATAGTAGTAGAGAATGACGGGAAAGCTGGAAAAATGAGAGGGAGAGCCACATTCAAACATACGTGGTACGGGCCTATGTAATAATGCCTCCTGGACCTTTCTATAGGACATAACCTATGTGTATGTTACATTGTTCTATGTTAACTTTTAGCGTTAAAACAATATTGTAAAAAATATTACATTTATTTTACTAAAAGAAGGTATGCACTGGTTAAAGAAACACGTTTAGCCATAACACTCACTAGTATTAGGAGCAGGACCGAGGATGGGCAAGCCAGGGCTTGGTGCTCAAGGTGCAGGCAGACCTCTGTCACATACCAAGAGAATGTAACATAATACTGAACCAGTTTTGTTTTTAGTATATTTTATCATAGTTATGTCTTCAAATATTATATACAAAACTTGACTAATTGAGAACACGTTGTTTAGTCCATCATTTAACACATGTGAGCATTCATTTTTGTCTGGAAACTTCTATGACACCTAACCAGTCAACCCTGTGATAATAAAAACAAACCCTGGCTCAAACTGTGGTGCAGCCCATCCTCCACCTCTCACCAGCAGCGCTCCACTCTAGACTATACATAGACGATTTAATTGAATTTGCTGCTATAATAAGTCTGGACAGTAGTTGCCCTCTTACATACATATGTTTAAGGTGACCCTGCCGTATACTTTCACTATAGCACACTTAAGTCCGCGGTTAGCAAATTTCACTGCCTAAAATGCTACTATGCTTCAGAAGATAACTCAATTATCTGTAACAGCTGTCAGTCATTTCTGTCGCATCAAAGCACATCCGTCCACCACGCAGGAATCCTCTGGCTCATTCTGCAACCAGCCCAAAAATGGTTGCGTTCCAGGGAGGCGGCACGTGGTGGGAGGGAGGCAGCTAACGGCTATGACAAATCCCCCCGGGAGCTCGGCACTAGAGCAACACTTGGCAAGTGCTCAGTTAAAGTGTTTGCTCTCACTGATAAGCAATAGTGCAGCAAGTAATCAGCCAAACAAGCGTGGTTAACTTTGGGCGATCACATGGACGACCACTTTTTTCCTCCTTTACCATAGCATGCCTTACTTTGCCCCCCGCCCCCCGCCCCCGGTCTGTATAGATGTCTTGGGGTCAGTTGTTTTTTCCAGCCCTTCCTAGCTAAGCAGCATTAAACACCTCTGGTACTGACCCGGCAGAACTGGCCGCAGTCCAAAAGGGCCTCTGGTGGGGGAGATGCCTCTGACGATGCAGTCGAATAGAAAGCTGATCTGCTCGCTCTCTGTGGACGCGAGGAAAAAAACTCCGGCCCCTGTAGGAAACATTTTACACAGTTTATTAGTGTCCCTCCTGGTTTTCAAAGTTAGTTTCTCCAGCATTCAAATGTTCTCTAACAGATCAAATGTTGTGTGATTGGTGGCATTTGACCTTAAAAGATAAACATAACACCGTGCTATAGTAACCCTAGTTATTAGACAGTAAACATTAAGGATGGTGTTGCGGTTTATGTTTGCCACATTTTCTAAAACATTTTAAATTACTGAATATTTACAACCAGAAAGTTAAGTTTCACCAACTTAAATTTAAGACTTTTTAAGACCTTTTTAATGCCAGTTAGAAAGAAATATAAGACCAATTTCAATTTCACGAAAATGAAACTGTAGACCAGTCAGAATATGGTCTGCATGACTGGACTCATTTCTCAACGGAAGAACACAAAAGACCTTTAAAATGTCATTTAAGACTCAAACTGTATTTAAGTGTATTTGAGACCATTTAAGGCCTTGAGTTTGCATACTATAATTTATTTCGCATTTTAGCACGTCATCAAAGGGTGATGTAAAGCTGCCAGGGTCGATGGCCGCGCTCACCCGGCGGCCTCTTGACCTCCCTGCAACCACGTAACTACCCAACCTGCTGTCCATCACTGGAGAGCCACACAGGGTGTCAACCGGGAGAGGGTCGTTGTGTCGCCCTCGTCCCTGAGACCACCCATGTTTCAAGGCTTTCAAGGCTGACCTCAATCACGTTGCAAACCCTCCCCTGGCTGTGAGCGGGGTCAAGTGTCGCCGGCTCAGTCCGCTCAGCCTTCACCCTACCAACCAAGACTGAAGATGCATGTCCCAGGTAGCATGTAACAGGCTCTTATGAGGAAGGGATCAGCTCACACTCTCCTCTGGCACAAACTATATTTAAGTTTGAGAATTTCAGCACTTGTTTTCGTTAAAGGGGTCGTTTTTTCTGAGGGCGCTGCATCTACTCGTTTCACGACTTGGATAGCAAATGATTCAACATCAGCTGTTCTTGAGGCGACTGAGGCTTTAGGACACAAAAAATGAAACAACAAAGAACAGGTGGGAGAGCTCGCTCCAGTTTATGACGCAATAAAGATGCTATGTAGGAACAAAACAAACCCAGTAAGGTTTTGGTTTCTCTACCAGCACAGCGATCAAAACACAGCATCCACACAAAGTACGAAATCTAGTGATTCACGTTCGGTAAGCACCGGGGTTATTATGGTTTGGTTTATATAGTTTTCCATTTTTATTTCAATTTCAGTTTCGGTTTAGTTAGTTTTCAGTGTGGGTTTGCTAGTTTTAGTTTAGTTTTTGGGTGTTTTCCTTCATAAATGTTTAGTTTTAGCCTAGTTTTTATTCACTTTGTGACTCTGGCTTTTTCACGTATCACAATGTTTTCAGTTTAGTCTTTTCAAGTCGCCATGATAGTTTTAGTTTCTCAGTTTTTATTTGTATTGCAGTTTACAATGTTTTCCAAGACCTAGTTTTCCTCTTCGTTTTAGTGTCAGCCCTGTTTCAGTTTAGTTTCAACCTCGGTCAGCGGGGAGTGTAAATTAACTCAAACCTTTGCGGCGAGCCAAAAAGACTCAAGGTCGGCCTTTCTTTATTCTTACCCGGTATCGGTAGCGTCTGACAGTCATCCAAGCAGCCTTTAATTGATACCAAAGCTTGGAGATCAAAGCGCTGAGAGCTCCTAAGTCCCTCTGACAGCTCTCGTCTTATCCGCAACCAAAACGTCACGTTTCGGTCTTCGAGGATGTGTGTGGTTTATCATCACATCACGGAAGATCACAGTGTGTCATTTGAACATGTATCAGTACTATTAGACATGGTCACACCTTGGCTACTGATCCCATTTCCTCCTTAAAACTACCTACTGAATGTAATGTTACTGTTGATTTCCCTATAGAAAACCTAATCCAAAAACTAAAAACATTGAGGGAAAAGCATAAAGAGCTTTTCCAGAGGGAGAGGTCCAGTAACACCGTCGCCCCACTTCTCCATCTGCTGTGGATAAACTGTGTTGAGAGATTACATATCCCGGGAATGCGCGCCCTTCAACGCACACAAACATTCAGATGCGCCTTCACGTGTAGATATCAGCGACACACACATCCTCTTCTGCCGTTTTTCCACATGAAATCGAAAGTGACGTGTGACCTTCTCGACACCCCGGCGAGATCTCCTAGCCGAAGACCGAATCCAGCTAAATAAATCACGCGTCGCATTCTTAAGTCTCGTGTTTCCAGCGGGGTCATCGCGTGTCCGCAGCGCTCTGATGTCGTCGGCTGTCTGGCGTTCCCGTCTCCCTGTCCCCCTGCAGGTGTTGACACACACTCGTCTCCCCTTTAATGGTTTCGTGTCTATTCCAAGATGTAAACTGCGGTATACCTTATCGCGGGCGTGCACACTGCTCAAATAAAGCTTGGGGCTCAACGTGTGTTCCTCAAAAACAACTTCAACTTCACTGCTACAACTTACAAGAAGTGCGACAAACAATAAACAGATTTTAAGTCTTACCTTATCAAGTAACTAGTTAATCAATTCCACAATCAACTTGAATTGTAGAGAAATGTGAAATGGAAAAAGCAATCTTCCAATGCAACCGCAATGAAACCTACAGGCCGTCAGCTGGCCTATAAAGATTACTGCCACATGCATCTCAGACATAAGTTGTTTAATGAGGACCTAATAGAGATCCTACAGTGTCTTAGTGACATCTGCACATGCTTCCCCTTCTGGCAAGGACTAAAAAAAAAACCATCTGGCTCATTTTTCTGTTTCATAAAACTCCACTGAGCATCTTCTCAATGCGTCCGCCTGAGGGGAAACCAGATCTACAAGCAGAGGGAGAGAGAAAAACGCATCCAGTGACTCAGTTCAAGCCTCTAATCCTAATGCTGACACTGATGTTCTCTGCCGACCGAGAGATGCCAGTTGGCACCGGGAGCGTCACGCAGAAGAATCAGCTGTAGAGGAAAATATCCACGGCGGCAAACTCATCCTCCCGCTCTCAAAGAAAATCCATTGAGGTTTCCCAGGGATGAAATGAATCATAAGGAACCGTATATATTGTACGTGAAGGCTGAATCAGCAAAGTGGATGCACCACGAGACTGTATCCAACATATCTTACAAATGTGCACCCAGAGAGTGCAACAGAGATTTTTCAACACATTGATAAATTGTCCAGGCACCGTATGTTACAGACAACTATGACGATGATCAAAACTATCTGTCCTCGAGCAGTCATTACCGCACTGCAGGAGGAATCAATCATCCACGCAATCCTTATCTCAGGAACAGCCTGTGAAGGACAATGAATTGCCTCTGCATACTGAGTTCTCCAGACTGCTGGGCCGGCACGTTATTTCTGCAGACGATTTTTATAGTACTGGAAACAGGTCCAGTCTATTCTAACTGTTGTTAACCTCAAAATTAAAAACTTGAACTTGGTCCGGTTGGGTCAGTGTGGCGGGAGGGAGGGTGGGGGAGGCTTAATTGGATCCAGGCAAAGAAGCAGTCCACTAACTCACCTCTCTCCTGGATCCAATTAAGCCTCCCCCACCCTCCCTCCAGTCCGCCACAGTCAGATTTATACAAACAATAAAAATAATTTCTTCAAATCCCGCCTCAACACATTTGAGCCGCTTTTAACAGATGAGCATCCATTTACTGTTCCACATTACTGCTGCTCTCACTAGTAGCTGTGACATTTCTCAGCTTCTTTCCTCAATGTCATCAAATAGTACGTTTCTAGTTGGCTCTAGGGCATTTCTTCAAAGTTTCACATTACAATATTGTACCGGGACAGTCAGGGGGAAGGAGCCTCCCTTTCACACGCACTGTTGAATAAATGTCACAAATGGATCATCTTGTGTTACGGCCCATTATTATTTGGTCCGTTAAGAGACAGACAGAAGCAAAATGTGGCTCCCTGATGATTTAATGAGCCTCTAATAATGTGAACCAATTGGACTAAAGACTCTTAATGTGACAAGATTTGAGAGAGAGTTATGATAACAGCACCCACTGGCTGAGAGGGGTCTCGCTGCACTAGAAACCCTTGGTGTTTTAGTGAGTCCACATTCCTAAAAGGAGATAAAATACCAATTAAAATCTTTATCAATGAAAGAGATTTCTAAGGATTGCTTCTGTTATCGTTTCTACAAGGCTCTGTGCACAATCTCTGATTGACGTGCTTTGCCTTCATTGAATGATCAGGTCATGGTCAGTGTGAGCAATCATAGGTTATATGTTGTCTCTGCACCTTCCCTTTGTTGTAGGATTGCCCTCTTGTTCTGGATCCGTATACAGAGATTTTCCAGGCTGAAAATAAGATCTCCACCATGATGGTTCACGGTCTTAGGTAGGTTTCTCTTTGTCTGAACACACAACAGCCATCTAACGTCTACCTCTGTCCACAAATAATGTCTGACAACATTTTTTGCCCAATACTTCTTAATTTCTGAGCGGTTTGATTTTTTTGGTTTCCTTGTTTTCATTCATGCTTCACAAATACACACAGTTCATATTTCTGTGAGTCGTTCCCTTCCATCAATAACCAATTAACCTTTATGGTCCAGCTGCTAAGAAGAAAATGTCATGGATGTATGTCATGTCATGGAGCTGCATGGCAGCTAAATGCCTAACTTAGTCCAAACAGAAAGAGCATTTGACTTACAGTAACCACATCGCGTTCCCCCCTCAAACACAAATCCATTTGGAACGGGCCCATATCTGCGCAGGTCCGGAAGGTTCCAATGGCCGATAATAACAGGGGGGGCGTCCCTGGCTAGAGCCAGTAAGTTGTTGCACAAATGAAGAGTTGCAGGTCCACTCTCCAACTTGGTCCCTGGTAAGACGCCAACACTAAATCTGTGAACTGCGGGAAGAAAGAAATTGGAAACACATTAAATAAAAGCCAACAAAAGCAACTTAGATCACTGACTTCATCAAAATGAGTGGAAATCAAATTCTTCCCAATGAATGCAACAACAACAACGTTAGGAACAGAAAGAGAAAGGCATGACTTCATCATTTTCATTTCCATGTGTTTACTGACATGTAATCAATGTGATGCTTTGAATGCTTTTGTAGTTGATTTTTGAAATGTCTATTGGCGCTGTAGGATTGCATTGGAGAGCTGCACACCCTGGCAAGCAACACTGTGGTCAGAATCGATCGGTATGATGGAAAAAGATGAGAAAATAAGAGTCCAGGTTGGAAAGAAAGGAGAGTTATGCTTTAAAAGGGGGGAGAAAACACTATTTCATCATAAAGATGATTACTTCAGCATGGATTTGATTGAATTCAGAAATGAATGGCAGGAAGAACAGCTGCACACAAAGAATGAGATCAGTGAGCTGAGCTCTGAACATAGCAGGCTCAGATCTAAAGCCCAACGCAATCAATCAAAGCCTGTTATAAATATCTGCGTAATTGAGTCAATATTGTTGCTAATAAGAAATGAGCAACGCCGGCCTGGGCCCAGAAGATGCACGTCAAATTATAATGAGTGTGGTGTGAGCATGGAGTGTGTGTGTGTGTGTGTGTCTGTGAGTGTGTGTGAGCAAAGACACTTTCATGCATGCTTTTGTCTGTTTGTGTGTGTGTGTGTGTGTGTGTGTGCACGTTTGTCAGTGTGTCCTGTGTGAGTCAGTGCCTATGCCCACTCATTTACCCTGAGACCGAGTCGCCCTGATGGGAGTTTTGCTCAAAAAGTGCGCTGAGCCGTCCGTGGCCGTACGCACAGTAAATCAATGACTCCTACCGCGGTGAATAAACTCTGGCAGGTGAGACTGAGAGAATGTCGGCCAGCGGCGTCTTGTCATCACTCAGTTTGAGAAAGATTCATACGGTGTTACAGATCACAACAAAAGCGCCTACACAGCGTGGCCCTCAGCCCACAGACTGGCAGGTGACATTTCTGCAGGCCTGGCCACGCTCCACTGTGTGGTATTACTATTAGGACCACGCAAGCATGTGCACGCCCACACACACACACACACACACACACACACACACACACACACACTCGCATGCACAGCTGCAACTTGTTGTTTATAACACCACGTCCTACTCCACACCATCAGGTCTCTTACCACTGTGATTACTAACCTCTTTAAAATTCAACAGGGACTGCAGCCAGCAGCTGAGCAGTCAAATATTTCTATTAGTTCATTAAACTAATTTGTGAAAGAGAATAGAGCATCGACCCAGAATGCATATAAAAGGTGGGTTGTGTTTTTATAGAGAGGCTTTTTGATATTTTGGATGCCTGACTTTCATATCAATGCAGAAGTTGTTCTTTGCCGTCATACTTTTAAATTTCATTAGGCTATTGGGAGACAGAAATACTTTCACTGCTCACTTGTTTGTATTATTTTTTATTGCAGATGCCTACAAGGCCAACAGCATTTCAGAGTATCATTCGTAGCCCCAATAAAAAACGTTCCAAGAGAGTCAGCAACGTGTTGCAACCTCCTCAAAATAGCATCACTATCAAATCATCAAAAATCCCTCCAAACATCTCATCACTTGACTGTTTCCACATGCTTTTTCGTAGCTTTTTGGAAATTGTCAGGCAGTTCATGAAGTGTTCTTTGTTTACTTGCAGTAAAGTTCAAAGGTTATAGAAATGAGCTCGCCACAGATCAGATAATCTGTTTTAAGTGCTCTAATTAGAGTCAAATGTGCCGTTTTGTGAAAATTACAGTCCGTGCTTTTTTTAAGTTGTTTGGTTTATATGCAAAAAAGTACACGCCTTGGACAAAACGGCTTTTACTATATTTGTGGGGATTTTTTGCTCTATTGAGAAAATCTACATTCCTGAAGGAGCAGCACAACCACAACACCTGGTGCCACAGCACTGAAATAACTCGACGTTGTAACAACCCTGAAAAAAATACTGAAACTTTGTAGCGGTGAAACAGAAGCGACAGGACAGACGTACTGACCTTCTCCGAGGCTGTATCGTATGCGGACGTCCCACGCCTGCAGGGCCTCTTTGCTGTCGAAGCCCAGCACCGCAGCCTGGTTGAGGCAGAGGACGGCCAGAGTGCAGCCCACACCCTCCTGCCACTGTCCTGTCTCCAGCCCACAGATGTCCTCCAAGGTGACGCTGGCCCTCTCCCTGTGGCCCTGGGCTTTGTCGGACTTGTCTTTAAAAACCAGCAACACGAGGCAATCTGGAGGAGTCGAAAATGCAGGCGGGAGGGAAGACAAAGGCAGAGAAAATGCGGGTTTTCAAACGCTTTTGAAGTGGAATGCCACAGCAAGGCCGTGCAGCGTGCCTCTCGTGTCTAGGAGAGATAGTGACGGTGAAAGTTGAATGTGTGGAGCTACAAGAGTCATTCCATGTACGGTCCCCCAAATAGGAAAAATGGCCAGCTACAGCCTTGCCTGGACAATGAAAAGAGAGGACAGATGAGAGCGTAGGAGCTTTTAAAATGAGATATAAAATTACTCAAAGGTTTTCGTGATGAAATCAGCCCTGGCCTCTGACTGGGAAGAGAAAATCAATTTACACTGCTGCATAGTCACAATGCATCACAAGCTTCACATCTACCAAACTGATACACTCAAACATTACAGTATTCTAGGTTTGTGAATGAGTTATACAGCCTCCAGTAGCCGATTCCTGTTTTCTAACAGACAGTAGCCACTTTAGTGTCCTCTAGTCTTTTGGCACCTTCGAACAATCAGTGTCAACTGACAAAACAAGACACCCTCTCTCTCTCTCACACACACACACACACACACACACACACACACACCTCATACACATAACTGAGGCATGAGCATAGACAGCTGTGATAACACTGACATCAAAGTGTTTGAAGAGGGGCAGCACACAGCGCAGGCCTAACCTGTGGAACGTTACACCGTCCCGTCGCACCACCAAACACTGAGAGAAATCAATACACACCAGGCCTAGTGTGGCTCCCTCGGGCCACTTCACACAGGTTGCATAGAATACAATGGAGCAGAATGAAGGGCCACGTCTCTCTACGTAAGGCCTCTGGAGGTATAAGTCCATGTAACTGTATTTCAAGGTGTTGGCAACCTTCAGTGTCCTAGAAATGTAACAGGTTCCTGCAGATGTGCCACAAAATGCAGTAATCAAGAATCAATGACTCAAGAACTCCTCAGCCAATCAGACTGAATGACAGATCAACAGTCATTACATCATTATTTGTTAAAACCAGATTTTTTTTTAAAGTCAGTTTACTTCATTTACAGACCTCACTTTATGACCTAAGACCGCACGCGCATGTAAAAACACAGCAAGGCTACCAGTGTTGAGCACATGAACTTTCAGGACTGGGACTAAATTCTGAATGAGAACATGAAACCAGGCCCTATCAATGCGAGGGGAGAGGGGGGGGTCCATGCAACTGGAAAATATTCATTTCATGGCATGCAGAATAGCATCTGGAGTATTCAGCTTCGTCTGCTAGTCTCGCTCCGCTGCTGTGCAACATGCTACTGCGCAACTTAGGGACGGAGAAGCTAAAGATACAAAACAAAGTCAAACGGGTAAAAAAAAAAAACCGAGCGAGGCTTTTCCAGCAGACGAGCGTGAGGTTTACCTGCTACGGGCGATGGCTTGCGGAGCACGACCCACCTAGGTTTCCACTGTGGAAGACACAAGAAAAAAAGTAAAAGGCAAACTCTTTTAGGCACAAATAAACGTGCGCTGAAGTAGTTCTGTAATGCCTGTCAGAAATGTTTCCCGTGATAAAAACACCTTTTTTCCATCTCTGAATTTGACATATCCCTCCACGACAACAGAATCCGTCATCTTCAGTCATGGTTCCTGACAGCTGCTCGGTCGCTGTCTGAATGAGGGGTCACTTTCAAAATAGCAGCCCTGCTTGAGGGGCGCACACTCCCCCAGCCAACACTAGTATGTACTAACTAGTATGTACCAGCCTACCGTGCTGGCCAACAGTTGCTACCACAATAAAAGCAATTTGAGAAGAAAAAAAATAAATACATTTCACATGTACTTCAGTATATGGTTTTAACATATATAAAAACTGAGTAATTCAAACAGAGTAATTCAAACTATGATAGAGAAATTTTGAAATTACACAAAAAGGGGACAAAAATATATATTTGCATGTAGATGGATTCAAAATAGATTATAGGCCACTGGAAATAGGTATACAATTTTTAATAATTAAAAAAGCTGCATAATTATAGTTATTTTAAATGTATTCAGTCTTTTTAACAAAATAATTCAATATTCAATTGATAATATTAAACATTTAAGGATTTATTAATACTACAAATTATACTTCTACAATAATGTATATTTTGAAACAGGCTGTATCCCAAATGCATCTACAAAAACACTTTTCACATTTTTTAAATATTTGAAATATATCTCTAAACCTTTTAGTAGTATATGGGGAATGTATTTTTTTCATATAGGTCTAGAAATTGATTATTTTAATCCATAGCTCTTGCCTTATTTATTAGGCTATTACTAATTTAAGTTACAGTACAGTTTGTTTAATAATTCATAGGTATTTTGAAACAGAGGCTTAAGTTTCACAAACAAAACTTTAACAATCCAAAGACAGCCCACTTTATTGTATTGTATTGTATTGTATTGTGTGTGTAAGAAACTCAAAGTTCGATCAAGTCAGTTAAGGTTTATTCAGTCACAAAATCTTTCACAGTAAAAAAATATTTACTTCCACAGTCATTACAGTAAAAAGCCAGGCTAAAATATCCCATATATGTTCAAGTTAGTGTCCATTCATGAAGACTTGGGTTTGCGTTTGATAACTGAGTTGATCCAGGTGATATAGTTAACCACTTTAGTGTAGACACCAGGTTTCCCAGAGCGGCCGCAGCCCTCTCCCCAGCTGATGATCCCATACAGGAAGCTGACGTCACCCTTTGCGCAAGCCAGAGGGCCTCCAGAGTCACCCTGAGGCACCACACACACACACACACACACACACACACACACACACACACAGCAGATGAAACCAAAGACACACAAACAGTTGAGTCACACACTTGAAACCTAATACATTACAAACCTAAAATTGCATTCTGCCCTCAGAATTTGTGTCATTACACCGTTAGGGGTAAACATCGTTAACCGTGACATTTCCTTTGAGAGAAAAGATCCTAAATGTTTCACATCACATGGCGGTGTGAGTGGGTAGTGATCTGACCCCGTTTCATTAATCATCTTAACAATCACCTCATCGACTTCCACTGGGGGAAATCCCCGCTGCCATCTTGAGTGCCGTTATATTACTCTGATAACTCAAAGTGAACTTTCTATGGAGAAAGACGCGGGAAGTGGAGGAGGACGTGTTAAGATGAGTTACAGAACGGGGCCGCTGTCTTCCTCAGTATGGGTTTTTGGCCAAAGTACGATTCCAAATCAAAAGAACGCAGGTCGGATAAAAATCCCAGAAATTTACTTGCAAAACAAGGATGCATCATATGGTGACTTGGCAAACGAGAGCGAGTGGAAACACCAAGACTCACTGCGAGAATGACGCATCACGCCCAAACGGTGCAACAGTCTACAGTACAGAGTTAAAACAGATGGCAAAATTAACAGCCACGCGTCTTAATCGATCGCACATCTCAACTGTAAGGGTGATATGATTAGTTTGTTCTCTCCAAGATCTCTCCAAGATCGTTCTCCACGAGGACACGAGTATCGACTTGGCATTCTAGGATGTTAGGATGTACACTGAGGGAGGAAGTCCTCTCCTACCTGGCATGCATCTACACAGTGGTTGATCCCAGCGCAGAGCATGTTGGCGGTGACGTGGTTGCCATAGACGTCTGGTTTCGTGCAATTCTCATGGGGATACAATCTCACTCCGGCTTCCTGTATGTTGGAGTATTCCTTTGCCTCTGTGAAGTAAAGCACATGGTTGTCATTATATGGAGCAAATGTCCCACTTGAGAGAACACAGTAGCATTATCTGCAGCCCTCAGGACCGGAGGCTCACATTGAAATGCACACACACACACACTCAAATGCTCTGTATCGTTCAATACAATAGGATATATAGGATTATTGGTATTTCAGAGAAGTATAGGTATTAAGTATATGTCTCAGTCTGGCAGTCAAACAAGGATGCAGCACTTGGCGGTACTAAAATGACGGTTTCCCCATCACTTACTCTCATGCATGTGTCCCCAGCCGCTAATAGTACAGCAATAGTCATCGGGGAAGGTCAGGTTTTGGTCCGGGAGACATATGGGCCGTATGAACTGGCTTCTCCTCACACAGCGGCCATTCTCCTTCTTCAGTTTGACCAGAACTGTCACGGTTAAAGTAGAAATGCAGCGTTACGATATGAGGCAAAGAAACAATGAGAAGAAAAGTTGAAATAATAAAGCAAGTGCTAGACTTGGCGACTCCGTGGGTCTAAGAAACAGCCACACCCAAAACTATGTGTGTGTGTGTGTGTGTGTGTGTGTGTGTGTGTGTGTGTGTGCGTGTGTGTGTTCATGCGGGGAGCACATGGACACAGCTGTTGTGTGACGCACAGCTGTGCACGCAGACTGGAGTGTGAGTTTGTGTGTTTCTGTATAGGCAGGGGGTACACTGGTTTACGTGAGTCACTGGTATTTGTGTGTGTGTGTGTGTGTGTGTGTGTGTGCGTGCGTGCGTGCACTTCATTATTACCGATGTCATGTAGCGTTGGATTAAACACTGAGAACTGTCTCGGAAAGATGTAAGTCTCCACTCCGAACGTCCTGGTGTTGGGACCGGTGGTGTTGAAATTCTGCTGGCCCAACACCACGCGGATCTGAGACTTCAGGGGGCTGAGGGAAGACACACCATCTATCACTGACACAGTCTGGTATATAGGGAACAGTCCTCATTTTTTTTTCTCTCCCATGGCTTAACACTTTTTTGTGAAATGTTTTTTTTAAATCATTTCACCAAGAAACTTTTCAATCACACCAAAGCACAGCCCTTCCTCTAAGAAGTCTTCCACAATACGATACATCTTCTAACAGCAGTCTTCTGAAGAAACTATTGCCATGTAGATAAAGTGTCTTTATTTTGTGCTGGTCTTTATTCTATTTCCTTTCACTGCCACTCACTTCAGATTTAAAGCCTCAAACGCCTCAATGCCGAAAGACCTTTCTCTTCAGCCAGGCCTTTGGACTCCATCCTGTTAGCCTAGTTGTTCTTTTTCCCGTTTAGCTTAGCCTAGTTCCTTAGTGCCTTGGGTTTTGAAAGGCGCTCTTAAATTAAAGTTATTATTATTATTATTCAATGAAAACCACTGGACTTGAACAACGATAACAGATAGCTGTTTTTTGACCTTAGGAGGAAATGCATGTATTAGCGTGTAAACAGCATCTGTACGTCAGATGTTTTTAGGTGTCCCTCGAACTGGATGCTTGTCTAAATATAGCGTGTTCATAAAACTGTGACGCTGAAGGGTCAGAGTCCTTAAATCATGTGAGTTGCGACCTTTCGTCCAGCTGCCAGTCGTCACTTATTTCTTGTGAGAAAATAATGCTCCCCTCACAATTGTGAATCGATAATTTATAAATCTGTTTGCCAGGGGAGCGTTTTTATTGTTCTTTTACTGACACAAATTGCCTTTCAGACTGAAAAGGGCCTCCTATGTTTTGTACCAGGCTGCACAACCAGCTACAAAAATCGCGTCATCCAGAAATCTCTGCACTGCAGCAGCAACACGCGGCAAGTATCAATATCCATTTCGTCTGAAGTGCATGCGTGAGGTACCTGCGGAAGAAGCAGTGCGCAGCAGAGACGACCCAGCAAGAGGAGATGAGCGTGCCGGCGCAGAAGTCAGACTGCCCAATGTAAATGGCTGCCATCCAGGGGTGAGTGCCTGGTAGGGCCGTGTTGCCGCCCATGATACGGCCCCTGGGTATCCTCTTCTTGTGCCTCTTCCCACACACAGGCTTTTTGCTCGGCTTGGCAGGTTGTTTAATGGCGGGAATCACTTTAAAGGGGATTATTCTGCGGGAAAACGCTGCATGAGGAAACAAGATGAGGTTATTTCAAACTAAGTGAAGTGAAACTGCTACTACTACTCACTACTGTTAGCAAAACTAACTAAACTACAGATAAACTAAACCACTACAAGCTGGTCTCACAGTATACTGGCTGATATACACACTGAGTGCCTCTTGTTATCATGTTGGACTTTACTGCTGGCTGATATTCCCCGGTAATAAGCAAAATAAATCTGTTCTGTAGGATGAAATAGTAGGACACAGGGTTACAAATCAACCACGCAACAAAGCATCTTCTTCGTAGAAATCATAAGCCGGGGCCCGCGAAGCGAGAGCGCAGCAGATGGGAGAAGCGTGTGGATTCTGTGCATGCCCATAGCATCATGACAGCAGGACAACTGGGCCAAATGGTCCCACTCACCACATAAACATTTGGCTCCACTTGACATGACATGTCCATTCAGGATGAGTCATTCCTTATTTCCCTTACCTCATCTAGCCCACGTTCACGGCATGCTCCGCCACTGAACTAGCCGACCTGTTTCAAGTCCACATTTCAGAGTAGTGCGACTAGAGATAATTGCTGCATTCTCCCCACTCGTACCTTTATCACAAACATGCGGTTTCTAATTAAAAGTTAGGGCTTTTAACGTTTTGTAAAGTTTTGAATCATTTTATCAGTGTCACAGCTCGCGTTATTTCATCAAGGCCGAGCGAATCAAGCTCAAATAAAGAGATCAACTGACATTCAGCTGTCTGATTCTCATGTCTCGCAATGATAGAGAGCCCATTATGGAGACAGCCAAATGAATAGGCTGTCCTTGATCGGTTACAAAAGGAAAAGCAGCCTTCACCTATTCTGGCTGCGTGTGAGCTCTATAATTTGCAACAGGCTCATTGGGCACAAATTAGCTAAACTATTATTTAGCTGAATGTATCATCAGTCAAGGCAGTGAATCGATGCTTCAAACACCCACACAGGGATGGCGAAGTGAGTGGGAGGGACAAGTGATGACTGCCAAGTACACACAGGATGTATTCATAAAAAAGCCTTGACCATAAGTCAACCTACTGTTTATCAATACACCTTTCAGTGATGACTAAATGATGAACGGGAAACAGAAGCGATTAAGTACGTAACCATCCTACGAAGACACACGCTGACTTAAGGAAATATTTCCGAAAAACACCAGCATCAACCCGCTCCGGCCCCGTACTCACACAAAGGCATCACGCAGGACGGGAGGTCACAGCGATCCCAGGAGATGTCGCCGTGATTTAGGGTGTAGCACCACGGCATCTTGTCCCCATCTGGGTTTCTGCGCACACAGAAACACGGTGGACATCATGGTTTTTTTTGGGCGCCGCACCAGTGTTTATAACAACACACGTCACTCAACAGAGCTCACTGGCAGAACGGATTACAGACGCTCCGTCTCATTGCATTGCGTAATCCTGAGATGAAAATGGCCCAAAGGAGGTGAGAGCTGGTTTTCAGTCTCTGACGGAGCTGTCACTTATATCTTCAAAAATCAATGATCATAAAACTTTTGCTTTCATCTATTTAATGTTATGGTTAGGAATAAGATCTCCAGTGATGTTAAAGCTGCAATAAGCATGTTTTACATTAAAATAATAAATAAATAAGGTGTATTATGATCAGTCTGGGTCTGTCTGTGACCCTGTGAGATTTTAATGATGTTTCAGGATGTTCTGGGGCGTATGCCATTTGCTGCGGGTGTGTCGTATGGGCACAGCCAGCGGGGGGCCTGGTCGGCAACATCAACAATGCCGGAAAGAAGTAAGAAACGGGGCCCGATCAAAAAACGTCGGCATTGCTTCATAATTGCAGATTTCCAGAGGTTTACAGCTTCAGGCTAAATGCTGTTTCAAGGTAGACCGCTCATCAAGGTAAGTGACAAGTGTTGGGGAAGGAACTTGCCCAAACTGAGGGGGAGGAGGGCGGGACTAACAAAACACGTTGCTGACTCAAGGCGAAAAGTTGCATATGGCATGGGTGGATTTAAGTGACGGGTTGTGGCTTTGCAGTTTAGCCAGAAGGCAGCAACCATCAGTGCCTGTTAGAACAGAGGTTTTATTTATTTTTGATACTACACTCCTATATATATATATCCAAGTTGAACTACCAGGAACCTATGGTAGCAGCTATTTAGCAGGATGTCCCAACACACACACACACACACACACACACACACACACACCTGCAGTAGGCATGTTCCCCCAGGCCCCTGAGGGGGGCGGCAACCACCGAGCCCACATGGAGCTCGTCATGCAGCAGGTCCGAGTTCCACGGCAGGCAGCGGGCCCCAGACACCGTGGTGCCCGCCAGCCCTCGGTAGTCTCTGCCCCTGTTGTTATAGCACTCTGTCTCAGGCTCTGTACCGTATCACACACACACACACACACACACACGTATGATGATGATATGATCTAGTTTATGATCTTTGGTCAATAATATTTAACTATACAAATGTGCACTGAGCATTTCTAACGGACTACAGGGGATAGCATCATCTAGCTCTGTAGCACCTATACTCACCAAAGCTACAGTAGGGTCCACTGTAGCCAGGCCTGCAGTTACACACTTCCTCACCAGTGGCTAAGATCAGCCGGCACGCTCCCTCATTCTCACAGGGGTTCATGCGGCACGCTGCACACATCAAGTCACAACACGTCAGCTTGAGACTGCGATCAATAACCTCCGCTTCAAAGGAATACAGCAGCTTTTTGTCAAACTAACCGATGTGTGACGAGTCCGTCCCTGTGTGTCCAGCAGTGAATAGGTTCTCAATGCTTTAGCACACAGTGTATGTTTAGCGGATGGTACGGGAATATGCACTACAAACTACACATGACCAGACAAGAGTAAAACGGCGACCCATCTTCTCGTCACACCACGGCAAGTCAATAAAAGAGCTCATTTTGGCAAAATCTCCCATAAAATGCATTGTAGCGTCTACCAGATAGACTCTGAGACTAGTGACACCATCCTCATGTGCATTTTGGCGAGTCTAGAGAGCGTTTTGTGTTTTGGAATGAGCATTAATTTAGCATTGAGCATTCATTTTAGCCCCAATGTAAGCCAAGGGATGAAAGAGGCAAAGAAGATCTTGGTGCTAAGGGGCTCTCGGGAATAAGGCCCAAACTCAGTAGAGAACTTCAGAGTAAAAGCACATATTCTTACTTGACCAGCCTTCCCAAATTTTCTCAGGGAGACTGTCATGCCTCTCTCCCGGTGTTCCCCCATGTGCTGATTAAAATATACAGCTGCAATACGCCTGCAAGTTTCAGTCGTCATGGAAGGATAACTTCGTACAAGAAATTTCTATATTTTCATTGTTGTTTTATACATCTTGTTGAGGAGGACCCTCAGATATCAAAAGGTGTAAAATTCAAAAAGCAGGATAAAATCTTGTGTTTTCCCCACTGTAAGACAAGCCCTCTAACACCGTGACAACAAACAGTTTCGGTCCAGGGGAGCGTGAAACCACCTCGCCGCCTTTCTCTTTTATGCCGTGGAATCTATGAAGTGCCCCGTGAACATCCCCCCCCCCATTGACATGAAAGTACCGTACGGGACCCATGGGGTGTGCCTTCATGAATCACAGTGAGTCATATAATCTGTCTTTTCTTCCACGGCAAGGGATACACTTGTAACTATGGAGAGGTGATCAAAGAGAGGGCGGGGCCTTTGACATCTACTGCTCACTGCTATGAGGCGGTCTGCCCCAAGCGTGATCACATTTGGAGACTTTTCACAGGGTTTGGAAGAGGCTTGGTACTAGTAATCTACGAGGTGTGATGAGTGAGAAAAGGGCTGGGTCTAAAGCCTTCATTCTCTTAGTTTGCACTTTTCTCTATCTAGTTTTTTTTAGCTCCTTGACAATAACTAGAAATTGAGTTCATTTGACTCAAAAGGCCTCTTAGGGAAAGTTGAGTCACTTCAGTTTCAGTGAGTTCGTGGAAGCGCACAGTGTTTAGGTTATTGTAAAGATAACATCTTATCGAGTTTCACTCCCTTTCCCAACAAAAGAGGACGATAGAGGAGAAGAAAGCGGGACACAGCGGGGAGCGGAGGGACAATAGATGAAAGCACGTCTTACCTGTGTAGCGGACTCTCTCACACCTGATTCCCCACGCCACACATGTGCACTGTTCCACATTACGGAGGTGGATTCTTCCCCAAGACTCTCCTATGTCATAGTAACGCAGGTGTACGGTTTCATAGCACTTCTCTGAAAAGACACAGCACAGCATGAAAGGCAAGTCGCTGAAGCGTGAAAGGAGGAGGGAAGGGAATCGGTCAACGGAGCGGCGCCGAACAACATTTGAGGGTTGGGAACCTAGCCAAAAATCAGTGGTACTTTATGTGAAGTGAAACCCGTTTTGAAAATGACTCACAACTTATGACTTATTAAATTGTGAAGGTAACTTACTCAGCTCGCACAGCCTCCCGGTGAAGCTCTGAGGACAGGAGCACTCAAAGGAGCGCCTGTGCGGGACCAGTGTGCAGACGCCACCGTTTTGGCACGGGTTCACCTGACACGGATCGACGATTCTTCTGGACGCGTGGACGAAAACTGAAACGCATCAACAAGCAGATACAGAATTAAGAGGGTAAATAAGGGTCAAATACAGTGATAGCATCGTTTCACATCCCTAGAACTTTTTTTTGAGTGTGGAGAAGTTACCATCCGGTTGAGTTATCTCCGGTGCACAGAAGCCCCACTGCAGATCCCGGTCAAAATTATGCGTGAGAGAGCACCTACGAGAGGGGAAGCAGAAACATGCAGTCACGCGGTCAAGCGGTAGATTGTTGGATCAGCGTGACGAGTTAATGATCTGTCACGACACACGCATACAACCTAAACGCAACCTCAGGGATGTTGCCGGGTTTGTGATGCTGCCATTTTTTTAAACACACACACACACACCACACAAAACACAGCATATTCCAGCTTTGGGACATGGCCGTATTGCGGTAACTTTCTGGACGCCAGCGCAGAACGACCAAGAGACCTTCAGGGCCATATGTAATTGCATCCAACCATGACTGGAATGATGTCTGACAGTTGCCTTTGCAAACCTGGAAAACCCTGTAGCGGGTATGTTGTTTTTCCAAAAGAAGAATCTAATCAAAACAAGATGATGATGCTGTGTCACAATTTGATGCAATAATAAAAAATTAAAAAAACACCCAGGTGGCTTTACGGCGACAGTTGTTTATAAACCCTGTAAGATAGATGGTATGTTGTGTAGCCTTTAACATAAGTGCGTTTATGACACTGTAACATGAGATTCTGTACGCTGTCTTTCAAGGTATAAACTATTGGCGATGATCATGATGTCGTTACATGGTCTAGTTGCAACAAGCAAACGGGCATGAGGCATACAAGCAGTTTAGCAATGAGCAATTTAGCTCATTACATCATTGAAGATTGCATGATGTGTCTTAATTGCACTGTAGCGTGGGAGCTGTGTTTAGGTGTAACAACCCACACCCATTAGATGCTGAATCAGCTCCCTTTAAACAAATCTCTATTACTAATAATTGTTATTTTGTGGTCAGTCACACAATAGGCAGTGACGTAATACCTTCTGTCTGTGTGAGACTGACGTAGGGTACAGTTCTGCAAGCTTTTGTGGTTTTGTATGACTGTCTCTAAGTGTTGAGTTGCGTCTTTGACAAATGTGTGGCAACGTCGTGTGGCAACGTCGTGTGGCAACGTCGTGTGGCAACGTCGTGTGGCAACGCTGTACGCCGGCGTGCAGAGGGGAAGCGGGCAAATTATCACACCGAGGACTCACCAAGGTCTTGAGGAGCTGAAGATGATGCAGTGATGATGAAGCTTTCCACCCAGACGAAATGGAAATGTACACTCTTTGCCACCGGTAGTGAGAACTGGGGAAGGAGCAAGAGAATTATGTGGCCTATCAGGTATGTGACTGAAAAGAGAAACTGTCACAAAAACATTTGTTTACAGTTTGGTGGGGGGGGGGAGTATATTATGAGGGAGCATGTGTTTTGTTTTGTTTCCCCCATACCTCACAGACAAAGAATTCAGTTTGTCTGAGGCTCTGATCCTGGACAAGATCATGTTATATTGCAACGGAGGCCTTAGGCTGCAATAAATCCGAGCTACATCCTTCACCAAGACGATTAAATCAGCGGTGTTATGAGAGGGGACACCAACACACGCACTCTCCTCTATGGTTCAAGTTGATGCTGCATCAACAGATTGTTTTGAGTTATTACAGTTGAAAATATCTGACATCTATACATGCATACAACCACTAAAAAACTTTCTCTCCAAGTTACACACAGGTAGTGTTTTTGTGTTTTTGTAGGTAGATTTAATAGCCTACCTTTCCGACTGTCCCTGTTTGGCTCTGTGGCGATCGTATCATATCCAGGGAGTACCGTTCGCTGAAACCAAGGAGAAGTTAGCCCACAGTGTCCTCGACAAAAGTTCACTACATCCTAAAATGGATAACCCGAGTCCGAGCAGGATGTTTTCAAAACTTACCGTCCGTGCAGTGAAAACACAAGGTAGAAAAAGTAACAGAAAGTATGCCATGATGAAAGTCTGCCTCGAGTGGTCCCTGCTGTCAGGAGAAAACGGATGCGCGCTCATTTCCTGAACACGGACAGGTCTCTCTCTGGTCGTCACGTTATATCTGTCAGTTCCAGAGTCCTCAGCCTGCTTTTGGTCATAGGAAACGAGGGAAACCCTGCAAGTATTATCCTGTCCCTCACGAGCCGTGTTGAGTAAACCCGTTGCGTCATGAGACTTGTCTGTCGAAGACACCCTATATCCCGGCTGCTGTCGGTTTAACGTGCAAGTTAAAGCGAGGAGACGAGAGGTCGGGTGATGTAGCGGGATCCCTCCTTTCCCAGGCTCGGTCACCGTGTAACGCGTTACTCAATATTGCGTTACTTTTACTAAATATCAGCTGTGCTATGTAAGTGATGCTATTAATCGAAATACAAGTGTTTTTTTTAACACCTCCTATAACTTTCTTTTAAAGTTCAATTATCCAATTATAACTTAGCTCGCGCTAAGATATCCTTCAAAATAAAAGCCCCCCAACGTGCATGTGTCTCGCTACACTAGCTAGATATGGCTTTCTCACGGGTGGACATATTCTAACTACCTTTTTTTTATCGAGTTAAAGAATGGGAAGAAATTAGACATCAACACTACTTGGTTTCTCAACATGAGTCACCGAGTTATCCTGTTTTCTACTGAGAAGAGATGTTGCAGCAGCCAGTTTTGGGGGGTGCAACGGAAAAGTAACGGATTACTGCTGCCAGAGAGTAATAGATAATGGCATTGCTGTGACTTTCTTGAGGAGGGAGGCCAAAAAACAATGGCCACCCTGCGTTGTCAGCATTCCAGCAGTGGCATGCTGTGTCAAGTGAGAACCCCTCGGTCATAACATAATGCACCCTCTAATTTTCACCAGCTGCGGTAATCTCCCCCCAGATGCTGCGTTGAGGAACACAAAGAGGAGGCTGGGCGATTTAACAGCACTTTCCACGGGTAAAGTAGGCCCTAGGTGAATGGAGCGGGTCTCTCAAGAGGAAATTGTTCAACTATGATAACTATGCCGTTAATTATTGACGATCCTGACTAACTTGGCAAACACATTTAGCTGGCTAAATATACTAAAAGTGGGAGAATGCATGACTGTGTCTGTCTTACGTAAGACACTGGGTTATTAAAATACAACAGAGGGGTGTTTCAAGCTGGGGGGGTTTCTAGGTGGGCTTAGGGGGAGGGGTGGGATCAGGGTGGGGAGGGCTAGGATTTCCCTGCTGTTAGAAATGACAGAATTATCCACATAGGACATAAACACTGCAAATAGACAACTCTCTACGTCCAAAAGGAAAAGAGTCCCCATTTGTTGGAATCATAGCCATCAACTTTTTTTTTAATTGTTTGACATTTGAACAACCAAGTAAAATGTCACTGAAAACCACAGACGCAGAAATTACAGGCAAGGAAAGTGTTCATTCATGTATTCACTGTAAAACATGGGAAGACGATATCATGAGGAAAGAGTAAAATACCCAAGGAAATGATGGTTTGCCTCCCTTATGATTCTAGTCCTGTCCCGACATCTGCTCCAACAAAGGTGACTTTTATGGCTTCCTCGATATAACATGGCTCATGATTAGAACTTAATGTACAGGACAGGCTTCGTAGCTTTGTGCGTAATTGAACTGAACTATACCGTGACAAAAACTGATCAGCGTCCCAAAAAAAGCAGTACTAGAAATTAGCAAGAGAACTCCAGATTTTTCAACAAATATACAATATCTATCACCATGAGACTGATGTTTTGGAGTGGAAATCGACAGCTTTGTACAGCTAGCCCGCTGTTTTGTCTAATCCTCTTTCAGAAGACAGTGCCTCGAGCTTTTAAAAAGTGCAGGAGTGGCTGGGGTTTCCCTTCAGACGATCGTTGCCTTGTAGAGGTCTGCCTTGGAGTCTTTGCCCTCCGGTGGGTTGCGGCCGTTGGTGGGGGGCATCTGGGCATTCCTCATCTTGCTCTGGCACTGCCGGAGCTCGGCGACGTAGCCCTGGAAGCTCAGGCTGAGCTCAGAGTCCTCTCCCTGGGATGTGGCCAGCATCCTCTCCTCCAGATGAACCCCCTCCACGTCCATCACCTCCTGGCCAGTCTGGGAGGGCATCGGCTCCATCTGAGAAAAGGAGAAGACATGGAAGATATAAGAACGGGAAGATGCGTTCAGGGGTCTGACCTGTCTGTTTCACGCCAAAGGTTTGAGGCAGACAGTTCAGCACATCCCTCGGTTAAATAACCAAACCTTTTACATTTAACAACAAACAACGATCACATTTTACTTTATTAAAAATGTCCTTTTTTGGCAACAGTGAACATGCATACGGAGAAAATCCAATCTTATTCGTACCCTAGATGTATCTTTGACTCGTATGAACCCGCGTGCGACAGGAGCGTTCTCATTATAGTGCATGATGGCCAAATACGAGTGCAGACGATCTAAGAAATGGAGACCTTGTCCACCGTCACAAGGCTGCACAAGCCTTTCAACTAGTCTGCGTCGCTTGAAAGAACACATCAGTTTAATGTGTTTGTGTAATCTGTTCTTTCTTGTGGAGTGCGGTTGTTGAGACATGCTTGATGATACAATTGCTTCGACAGAAACTTAGTCGACTGTCTTTACAAATCATGGGAAAGGATAGCAAATAAAATTGGATTTGAGTGATATATAGTAGATCATTGTGTTCTAGTCACTGCAGAATATTTCAGCATTATCCCTTGTACTTCAGTTCCATAGAATAGAATCGGTAACATGGGCTAAACAACATTAAAACATAAATAAAACATTAGCCATCACATCTAGAGGTCTGCTGGTCTCGTTGACTCACACAGTGCCCTTGCTCTTATGTAAAAGTGTGCGTGGGGCCAAAAGCAGAGTTTCTGGGTTGCTGCCGTTACAGTTGTGATGAGCGATATAAACTCTGCACTTCTCTTGTGAACCCCGTGGCCCCCTGGGTTGTAAACACAGAGACCCTGAGTGAGTCAAACACACGGACCCTCTGAACTGCTCTGGCTGTGATTCACTGCTGTTAAGGACTGCTGTAAACACCACCTGGAGGTCCCACAGCTGACCTTACACAGACCCTCAGCCACACCATGGTCTTAAAACTTGACTTGAAATTACCCTTGACCCAATACACTGATAGGATGTTGAGTTTTCAAATGTTCATGTTTTCAGCCTGAGCTTGCTGACTTTCTGTGAGGTGTTAAGTGGCCATCTTGTTACGGCCTTTTAACATGGGCATGTCTCCTGCGGCGAGTCTTGTCCACAGCCATGGCAGCAGCAGGGAGCTGAGACTGAGTTGCCGTCCTCTGAGCCAGACTGGAACATAGCCAGCAGCAGTTTTTCACCGAGGCTGGCTGCCAAAGATCTGCGCCGAGGCCCTTCCTGACCGCCAGATGGATGATAAGGCTGGCCCAGGGTCAGCCACGGCCAGCTTTCGTATTTATCGCAGAGACAGAAGCAAGAAGACAGTGAAACAGGCCTGAAGGAAAACTGAGCCATACGGTCTCTCAGGTGCACCCCGGCGAAATTTTGAGTCACTGCAGAGCGCTTGTCAGAGACTGCCTGGCCGCAGGGCAGATGTCCCATTTACTTCCAAGGACACTTTAATTGTCTCCATATGGGCTAAATTTTCCTCTGGCTGAAAACCTCTGAATGACCAGGGATGCCGAAGGGGATAAAAGTTAAACTTTCTCAGTATAAACTTGCTGAATTTATGATTGCTAAATGTTTTATCTTCCCACACAAACTAGAGAAACCGTTTTTATGAGAAGGCCAGCATTATTGTTGACTCATCCTAAACGTCCTGCCTTGAGATTAATCAGCATCATGTGAATGACTATACTTGGGCTGTGTGATATCGCCCTCTAGTGGATGTCTTAATCACTACCGGCCAAACCTACACAATGCAACAACATTTTTGTTTTCAATGCCAGAGAATATATTCCCCATGAACTTTTGAACTTGTATGATTTGATCTAGGATCATAGGAAACAACAACCTCAAAAAATTGTTCCTCTCATCCATTTCATCCCTTATACAAAGAGCAAACAAGCAGCCAAGCTTGAACCCACATTTAATTTCACTGGAATTGAGATGATGTCTAACGAAACTAGCATTGAGTTGGCTTGATGACCTCAAGTGCACTTCTTTGAATCAGAAACCATTTCGCTGTACAATTGGAACAGCAGGGGGCGTCAGTCTAACAATAATATTCACATAAGACTGATAAGTGAACTGCTTCTGCAATCACTAAGTAGACTGACAGCGTGAAATGACTGTTAACTGAAAACTCTACATGGTTAATGTTTGTTTGGACTGATTGTCATTCAGTCGGTGTTCGTCTCTCTCTTTTATACACACCCACAATTGTGCCTGTGACTATAACTTTCCAGCCGAGGGTCAAATGTAATGACTTGTAATGATGTTTTTGAAAAGTGGGGAGGGCGTGTTCATGCTTGCATTTCAGCACAGTCATACCAAGAAACACATGCGGCCAGCCGTTTAGAAAACAAGGGTGCATTTTGAATCACAGCCATGTTTCTATTTTAGAGAGAGATAGATTAAAAACAATAGTGAGAGTTTCTGTCGGTAGCCCAGTCAACTGGTGGATGAGGTTACCATGGCGCCCGGTGGTGGGTAGAATCCGGCTGATGCGCTTAGCAACCAGAAGAGAGGAGCAAGCCTGTAGAGAAGCTGCACGCCTTAATTTCTTCCACATCATCTTGTGTACATATCGGCTATCTATTAATACAGCCGTGGAGGGAAGCGGCTAGGCTCCAACAGGTTTTGTCCGCCCTTGATTGAGAGCATACCTCGTTGTGAGTCAGGTGAACAGGCTCTGGTTGAAAGACATTTGAGCTGGATTGATAATTATTTCCCTTTTTTAGAGCTCAACACAGAGCTTCAAAAGAAGGCTTCTGTGGGATTTCCTTTGAAGCCTGAGAATCAAAACGTGTTTCTGTCTCTAATTGGACATTTCAGTGAGACTGCAGAGAAAGCTTTTAGCCAAAATGGGTCAATTTGACTGTAAAACACTGACTGCGTAAAATGCAGCCAAGACTGTCGGCATTTTATGATTCTGATGACTTCCCACTTCATTTTGCTAGTATATACCACAACCAACATTATTCAATCTCAACACTCCACACGTTACCTTGGAGCACAGTAGAGGAGTGAAAACTAAAAAAAAGTAGGGAGGGGAAATGGAAAATGAAATCCATCTGCAGGGGATGATAAAGATCTTTTGCGCCGCACAGAACGAACCCACACTCCAGCACATAACGGCAAGCTTTGAAAACACACATCTGACACAACACAGACCCGACTGGACAGATCAACACTGCCACGCTGAATCAAAGCTACAGCCCCCAGGCAGCGACAGCGACAGACATGCACCACTATCTGCTGCACACAACAATACACCAAGCAGGTACACCGAAACAGACCAAAGACAATTCGTTTGTTTGTCAGTCAGGGCTGCACAAACACACCAAACTGAACAACATAAACACACACCGAGCAGTGACACCATGAAAGGAAAGGCAAACACACACACACACACACACAGGAGGAGTGGGAGTAGATGAGCGAAGGATGCCAGAAGACAAAATGAGAGAGAGAGCGGAGGGAGCACGGGAGAGAGGCATGCGGAGGCGGCGAGGCGGCGGGGGGAATTGAGCTCACAAACGTGTAAAAAGACAGACAAGAGTGATTTCCAATTCTAACATTTATTAGAGCTAATCAAACACAGGTACAGAGTTTATTGGCAATGATTATCTACAACAGGCATCTAGAGAGGGAGTGAATGATTCAGATAAAGAATGATGGGCAATTCAACAATGTCACCAGAACTAAGGAGCACTCGCCTTGGACAAGTACACACTGTTGTTTAAATTGCTACAGCAGGAGTTGACACCCTTTAACGAGATTTACAGAAGAAAAATAACCTTTTTTTTTTTGGTCACGGACATTGTTGAATTGCGTTTACTGAGAGATGGTGGGATGGAGAGGGATACAGCATTTGATTCGTGATAAGATTTTAGTATAGGCAGGTAGAACAATTATGGTATTTGCTTCCACAAGTAACAATTTCATGGGTCTGCAACGTCTGTTTGCTGTTGTGTGTTATAACTATACTTACACAAAATGAACCTTAAAGACAGTTCTGAATTATACTGTTCATTACACCATTTATTGACTACAGTACTGTGAAACAGTGATCAATGAGCCATATGCATTATGCATATATTGTTATTGAGAAGTCAAGCAATCAATTACATCAACACTCTCATGCACTCAAAGGTACAAAATGTCACTCTCACTGGGCAACTGGAGTAAACTAGTCCCACTCACGGCCCACCCAACAGTGTGTGGGAACGGAAAATGACATCCAAGTAAACATTACTCACTTAACAATATATATACATCAATATTTACACTTGATCTGAATGTAACTGAGACTGATCAAACACATGCTTTGCTATGTTCATTGAAAACAAATGAGTTAAAATGATTGGCGAACTGAGGGATTCATTTTCAGTTTATCGATAAAGTGCATCAGAGTCAGTGTAGAGGGAGTAATCATGGAGGAGGTCAGGTCAGACCGTTGGGAGTGGGCACACATATACACACAGGACACACACACACACATACATACACACACACAGAGCACTGTATTATCGCACTGTAGAAATACCTGAACTGGACTGTCCCTCTCCAGTTGCGTCTTTTGATTGGGAGCAGGGTGGCGGTGGGGTGAAGTCGGCCTCGAGCAGGGTGCTCTCAAAGGACAGCATCGGGGCCGGTGACGGGGGCAGCAGGGTGCTGTTGGGGCTGCTGATGTCGCCCTCCCCCATCAGGGTCAGATCGCCATGGCTGTCCTCCTCCACGGTTCGGAGGCCCGGCCGGGACTCCAAAGGCCGGGAGATGGGGGACAGGTAGGTGCCGAAAGGCGCGTGGCACGGAGGGGGCATTAGACACCGCCTGTGTCCGTTGGCGCTGGAGCTGAGAGAGGAGTCCAGGCTCTCCGATCGAAGGCTGGAGCTGAGGGGCCCCCCGCGTGGGGAGACGCCGTTCGCTCGGCCCGCCCCCTGGCCTTGTTTTAGGGAGTCGGGAGTGGAGCAGGCCAGGTCAGAAGAGACGGAACAGGAGGAGGTGGGAGGAGCCAGACGCAGGAAATCGGGAAGCACCAGGTCGTCTTTGTTCAGGAGTCCGCGCTGGTCGTTGGCTCGGCTGCTCTGTGCCCGGCTCAGCAGCTCAAAGAATTCTGGGAGGGGGGAGGGGGGGGAGAAAAACAGATGAAAGGCGCTGCTTCACTGAAACTTCCCCAACAGGTGAGTACCTGAAGGGGGAGATTAGTTGGGTTTTAGCGTGCAGCATAGCAGCTTCACACTTGAAAGGGAACATAACCCTCTACTAGAGCTGCCAGAGAGATAACACTTAGTCCTGAGGCAAAGCGAAGCAAAGCTGAGAAATCCACAACAGGTTATAAAAGAGAGAGAGAGAGAAGGGAAAGAAGGGAAAGGCGGATTTACCTTCTGCTTCATCTATATTAATCTTTTTCTGTTTTCTCTTTTCCCCTGGGAGCGCTGAGTCTGGTCCACTTGCGCTCACAGAAAAGTCCTTTCCTGATGACCTCTCATCTCCCTGCAGACGCAACAATAACACTCTGTTAGGGGGGAGGGAGGGAGGGTCGGGGAGGGACGGGGAGGGTACTGTGATGAGGCTATGCGTGTGCTGTCCAGATGTACTGAGGCGTTCATACAGTGAGCCTGGTCCATCTGTTGCCCTGCTAGCTCAATGGCTTAACTGACCTTGCTAGTACTATCTAGACCAAGGAGGTGTCTTAATCATTCTTGTCCAATAGCAAAGAAAAATGTCAGCGAGTGAGTCAGCCACAGCAAGTGTTAGAGCGAAGAATCCCCAAAAAAAACAGGAAGTACACACCGATTAAAAGCTTGTCATTGGCTGAATGTTAATAAAGATTTATTTGGGCCGTTATTGAATGATACTGAATGTTACAGAAGCCAGCATAGCAATGGAAAAGCAAAACACCATATTTGGAGTTTATAATATATGAGAAGCAAAGTACTTACTGTTGCAGAAAGGCTCCTGGTTGGTGGGTGGCCCTTTAAGGAGCAAGACTTGGACTTGTCTTTGAGAAAGAGAGAGAATATATATATTAAAAAAAACATTTCAACATTTTTTATTGGTTCAAAATCTACATATAAAGGAGAGAGAGAGAGCAAGAAGAGCGAGAGGGTGGAGGGACACTTGAGGTCAGTATGAGCCACGAGACATGTCCTCCTGAAACTCTGATATGTGTTGATCAGTGGAAGTGGAACAACAAGAAGAGGACGCTGATTACAACTGGCAGCTCAATTCCTGGAAACTGATGTGCAGAAAGGGCAACATTGGAGAAAAGGCGCCAGTGGGAAAGATGATTTTTTTTCCAATCCATAGCATCTATAAGAGCCTGGCTGCGTCTGCGGGTCAGAGCGGGCGTCTATTTCCAAGGTTTGCTGACCTGATGTCAGTTTGGGTAGTTTTTAGTGTGTGGGGTGGTCTTACCTTTCCCCGAGGCTGGGTCTGCTCGGTCCAACACGACACGCAGGCCATCCAGGCTGGATATGGGGGCACCCAGGTCCAACGGCTGACTTTCTCCACTCTAAAACAATACATTTTTTTTTTTAGCATATTAGCATACGGTTGACATTTTTGTTCACTTCTTCAACTCTGTTTATCGGCCTTGTAATTCAATTTGCCTTCACTCCATTTCAAAAATGGCTCGGGCCTTGGGCCTGCTGTATAATGCAGTTATAATGCCTGGAAACCCACAGAACCAAAATAAATCATCTGGCAAGGATTTAGGGGAGGAGTGAGGAGTCGGCATGTTTGAGGAGTGTCGTCATTCTTAATTATAGCCCCCGTGCTCCATCTTCAGAGGCTGGGTTGAGTCAGAGAGAGGGCTAACCACCAAGTAGACATGGAAAAGGATGCGGTCTCTTCCCTCCCCTGGCCATGATACTCCACCCTGTGGCACTGTCATACACTGTATAGGCTGGTCCCTGGACACACAGGAGCTTCAAACGGATTAAGGCATTGTAGCCACCTGTGAGGACTTACTATTTTGGCCACGAGATCGCTGAGGTGGAGGCCATATTTGGCCACCACAGGACGCAAGACCTCGGTGACTGGTTTGGTGGGTTTGGCTTTAAGTCCCACGGAGCGATTAATGGGTACCAGGTCCAATCTAAGAATAAAGGAAAAAGCAAAAATAAATGTCACGGTATTAAAAGAATACAAAGGAAACTAGAAACTTTAGAAGATTTAAACAGGTCAAAGAAAACAGTTTGGCGGTCAATACCTAAACAAGGTGCGCTTCTCCAGTCTCAAGTCCCGTGTGCTGAGGGTCATGCAGTCTTGATCCAACACTAAAGGCTACGAGGAAATGACAGATTAAAAAAACATGACGGACAACAGACAACACATACAACCCCAATGACAAAACCAAAAACACAATAGATACAGTATCTCCCCTTCAAAATAAAATTGAATCTATTCCCAAAGGTTCTTCACTTCAGCTCTTTTCAGTTCAGTCCTAACACTGGATTTGATGTAGTCATAACAACAGAAGGTGCTTGCAGCGGTGTTCTGCTTGTCGAGATACTGGCAGCAGATGTTCTTAGCATTTGTTGGCAATTTGTTAGTTGTGTTTGCCTCCCTCACCTTCTCCCCTCCAACCAGGAAGAGGTCGACAGCAGCCATGTTGACGGTGATGTTGTGACAGAGATCTCGGAGGACCTCCCTGATGGAGGCGCCGGGCCGCAGTGTGATGGAAGAGCAGGAGCCGTCAGGCAGCACTACACTGCAATGTTTGGGGGAACACTCGCGCACCCGCTCCCACACCGCCACTGAGTGGCGATTGTCAGACTAAAGGAAAGAAACAAGGGGAACTTAACATGAAGTGCTAGGTTATGACGTTTTTTTTTGTATTATAAGAGTTTTAAGATTTAATTGTAGAAAGTTAGATGCACTTTTCCTTCACTGTCTGATTTCTGTGGTCCATAAATAAAAAATGAGTAGGCTGACAACATGCAGAAAAGAATAATTCTGGCCTTTCAACAGATACTGTCTAGGCTCTGTGTTGCCATGGTGACTTGTCCAGAGGAATCTTACCTCAATCTTCCCAGCAGAGCAGGAGGTGGCCATCTCTAGGCTGGTACCGGAGGACAAGGAGCCCTGGGACTCCCTCCGCCCGTTACTACCCCAGTAGTCTGCACAAAACACCACAGAAGAAGATGAGTTCACACAGATAAGAAATATTAGCTCACTACTTAGATCAACTTATCTAACACCAAAGACACCGTGTCAAACTTTTACATAACCAACATCAAAGTTCCGGTTTTTGATTGTAGTTACTCGCTACACAAGCCTGTTGGTAGCCAAAAAGGTGCATTCACAGCTTTGAGGCTTTGATTCGTCATGGTAACAATTAGGGCAATTCTCTGTTCTCACCGAGATTAATGTCTCCAATGTCTTTCTTCTTGGGGCCCTTCCCAAAGCTCCTGTTGCGGGACCACGAGAAGAAGATCCCTCGTTTCTTGTCCGCGCTCTCATCCCTGGACTCCTCGTTCAGTGACCTCCCTGACCTCTGCTTTCTGGCCTCCTGTGGGTTGGAGGAGAATCAAAATGTACTTAAGTAACCTGCACAAATTTCATCGTTGAGGCAAAGTCAGCAAAACACATATTTCCCTTGCCATTCCCTTTAAAACAGATAAAGTAAAAATGCTATAGCGGCACCTTTTTGGGGGTGGAGAGGGTAGAGCGGTCGGAGCTGGCGCTGTGTTTAGACGGCGCAGGACTGCATGGGATCTGGTAGGGGTCCGGCAAAGGACGGCCTTCCACCTCAGCCAGCATGCATTCCTGGTACAGGGCGGACTTGAGGAATCGAGAGTAGCTGTCAAACTTCATCAGGTTAAAGATCTGTAGAGAGGGAGGGAGGGGAGATGTTTGTGAGAAACAAGGCAAACAGCCAAACACAGGGGGGCGAGGGAGGTAAGGAGAGGGGGGTAGTGAAAGTGACAGAAAGAGCAAGAAAGAAGGTGTGAGGGAGGAAGAGGTGAGATATAGAGGGGGGCATGGAGCGGTTGAAGGAAGACGAGAGAGAGAAAACAAAACAGAGACAGGTAGGGGAAAGAGGAAAGGGAGGAGACGAAAGTACTGGTGTTAACATATGGTTACAACCGGTGTTATGACAGGCGCCCTAACAGTTAACATTTATGTTTATGTGCAAGCTGTAAATATGCAGACCTGCATGTCTGCATGTGTATGTGTCCGCATGTACAGTATGCACTAGATTCTCAGTGTGGGTGGATGCCAGTTTGTGTTTATCTCTCTGGTAAAGCCTCAGAGCCCTTTCATAAACAAACGCAGATGGTCACCAAAAAAAACCAATATGCTTGTGCAAAGTGACTAAGAGGCTAGATGAGAACAAACCCCCCTATTGCACACAGAATTCCTCCTAACAATAGTACTGTCTAGAAAAAGCTCACGTGTTGATCTTCTAATAGTCAGTGATGAAGTACAACTTAATAATGTTAATGGCAGCAGGCCTAAACTGATCAAATACTTAGATGGACGCTGCCAAGCACAAAAGAATCAACTTGATTTGATTGCAAAAATATCAGCCACAAATGTGGAAACATCAGTTGCGTAGGTTTGATTAAGATCAACCAAGAGCTCCTTCAATCAATTCAACTACGGTCTCTCCAGTACCTGTAGCTGCTGCGTCTTGAACATGTCGGGCCGTGGGGAGGTGAGGACGTCGTCGGCCAGCTGGGCTTGGCTGTCAATGTTGACCGGCGTGGTGGCCTTGCTGGACAGGAAGCTGTCGTAGATCTCTCCCGCTCTCTGAGACAACTGCAGGAAATAGATTCAGATGCTGCTGAATTTCGGTCTTCCCAGAATAAAAGTTGCATCGCTGCACATCTTTGCGTCTGCTGCTGTGTCAATGTGTTTTTTGCTTGCGAATAAATCGTCCATCAAAGTATTGAATGGCATCTGGATTTAATGACACACTATACTGTACAATCTGGCTGCCAATCAAGACATAACATATGTCATTCATCCAAAGCGCCTTACGGCACCATGAGTACATTTTTATCATGGACTGCTCCAGTGGGAATCAAATGTTAAGCTCTACCAATTCCTTCATCACAATACACAGAACCACATAACAAGCATTGGCTGTATCTGTATTTGCATAAGGGGGACTTACCTGCTTTTTGTCAGTTGCAGGGACATGACTGAAATATTCACAGGCTTGCCAGAACAAGATATTCTCCTCACTGAATTCCTTCTTGAGAAATTCCTGTGGAGACAGAAAACACACTGGTTCTATATGCTCTTATACTCGGGATCACCTTCTGATCTCACCAATGCTTTTGTTGCTGAGAACAATAGTGAGGTTAGACATTTTTGGGTGTAATGTTGTGAACAAGATATAAGACTAAGTGTAGGCACAGGGTAGTAGTGTAGGCGGGTTCAGTTCTGATCTGTGTTGAGAAAAGGTGTGGAGGGAGGTGGTTCTGGGATGCCAGAAGTTACTATTGAGCCTTCTGGAGGAGTTGTGGGCTGAATTCAATGAAACATCTTTTGTGTGGGAGGTGCCTCCATGATAAGCCGAATGACATACCCGCTCTCACCCACTCTTCTTCACTCTTTTAATTTAATACATATAACATCTAATACACAGGTTCCGAGTTAACTATCCATTGTGCTAGTTTGGATGAACATAGAAGGTAGAAACATCACATCCTGTACTTTGGTAAACTATAGATCACATCTGCCAGAAAGAAGACTTTTCCTGCCAGCTACCCAAGAGTCAAGAACACTTTTAGTAACCTCTGGTGGGCTTCAATCAACATGAGAAAGAAAAATTCTCTGAGAATTCTCTTTACCGAGAAGTACCGCACGCCCACATGGTCCTGGAGGAGACGCTCGAAGCAGGCGGCCCAGCTGGCCACACGGCGCTCCGAAAGCCTCCGGTGGCTCCCTGCTCCTGGCAGGCTGCCGTTGCTGTTCAGGCTGCTCTGGCTGCAGCAGCCCTGCAACTGGACCCCACCGCCCCCATAGTCTAGAAGAGAGGAGAGCGATACAAAGGTTAGACGGTTCCACTCAGACTAAGGTCAGTGGAAAGACCTTCACGCCCAACCGTGACACAAGGATCCCCACACATTTTCCATGCTTTTTTTCCAACCCGTAGCTCCTTGACGTTAAACATTTTAAATCAGTGTTCAATATGATGTATGCTGATAGAAGCTGAGCAGTGGGTCAACAAGGTCATATCACTCTTCAGATAAATATCATTGCTCTTCAGCTATGTGTTCCTTCTCAAGAGTAGTAATGATCAAATTGATTTTCTTTAGGTTGGGGGGGGCAGCATTAAGGGAGGAAAACTGAAGGTAAAGGAAAAGACTAATTATTTGTCAGCCATTTGTAAAGCCTAGAACCTGATAGTGTTCAGAGAGGAAAGAGGGTAACTTGTCTAGAAATGATGAGAACTTGAGGAAAATGGTGTCCTATGGTAGAGTACATCTATTACCACAGATAGTACTTGTAGAGAAATGAGAGGTGGTTAGAGGTAAAGGACACGGGGGTTGAAAGCTGACAGCCAGAATAATGTTCCTATTGCTGCATGTTTGAGTGCCAACAGTAAAACGATGTTACAAAGCTAAGCGAGGGGAGCAGGGCTAACAGATCTAATTGTATCCCATGACAAAACAGCAGTAGTCGCCTTTCTAATTTAAACTGAGTTGGTAAGAGAGGGGCAAAGAAGGAACAGCAGGAAGAGGGGGCATAATAAAGGAAACAGAAGAAAGAAAGTAAGTCTATGAAAAGGACCCAAGAACTGGTCAACTATCACTAGGGCATCACTCTTCACAGTGCCTGCTATCATGGCAGCAGATGGCCATTTTAGAGCTGTGGGCCGACCAAGCAGGGAGCGCACAGTAAAAACAACACAAAAAGACAATAGTGACACAGTGGGAATTGTTACCACCACATGCCTGTTGCCATTCGGTTGGTAGTCAATCAAAGGGCAAGAGCAACCAGCACTAAATTAATCTACACTTGCTGTCGAAAGTTTGACGGAAATGTCAGATCTTTAGTCTCGAATGCTGCATATCTGTGTTTTGCTGATGCGTCTGTACATGTGGAGGTGGATTTTCAAATAGGTGTAGTTAAACTCTGACTTTGTGACACAGAGGCAATGTAAATAGTGCATGACAGCACCGATTGCCTTACATGGAAGTCTTTCAATTTATGACTAATGTGGCATCAACATAGCTTTCAAACTTACATCCTGGTTTCTTGGCAAACTTGTCAAACTGAATCAGTAGATGTGTCACCAGGTTTATACAGTCATTAAGCCAAGCCTGACCGTCAGAAAAACCAGAATTGTATCTTTACTACATGACAAGCTGATGTTGAAATCCCCCATCTAAAGTTTGCCGGCAAGCTGTTTGTTTGGTCTTGGGTTATCGTATTAGGATTGAGGCTTTGAGATCCCGTGTTTACCACATTGTGTGCAGCTTTGGTAATGAGATAGAGAGCAAACAGCCTTGCGTGTCTGAGCCACTTCCACAGTGAAAGGAGCAAGGCAGCACTCCGCACCGCAACCTCAATGGCCCTGTTAGCAAACGTTATTAAAACTGCTATGAAAGGGGAGACCAGACAGCAAACACGCTAGCCCAAAAAAATGCTCCACAAACATCCTTTGTTAATAAGCCACTCTGCCTCTCTTAAAAAGTCCTTTATTAAACCACTTTATTGAACAACTGGGGGTAGCCCTGAAAATGAGAAATAAAAGGAAAACACTAAGGACTCTGGACAAGCTGCATTCAACATCAAAAACATTCCCTTACCATCTCAATAAAAAGGGATCATGAGGAACAAGTTAGCCCTAAAACTCTGTTTCCGAGCCCTTTATTCAACCCAATTTGATTGATCAGTCAAGGCTTTTTGTATTACAGACCATTTTAAATGTAAAATAGAATAGAAAAAGGAATTGTACTCACCACCGTCTGAAGAAGCAGCAGACTGAAAGAAAACAAAGAGAGACATGAGTGAGAGTCTGCCCTCATGACCTCCTGTGCTGAGACAAGGGAGTGGAGTCTTTCCAGATAGCAGTGTCTCTCCAGGCATCCCAACAGTCACTCTGAGAGGTGTGTGTGTGTGTGTGTGTGTGTGTGTGTGTGTGTGTCTGCGTGTGAGTCAAGAGAGTGTGTGCTACTGGAAAAGGGTTGTATCTTGAGTCCCTACACAGGGACATTACTTTGTAAGTGGGTGGACCCCTGGCCTCTAACACACACGCAGCTGTTCACACCTCCAGAGCAGGACCCAGCCCTCATCACACACACACACACACACACACACACACACACACACACACACACACACACACACAAAGCCAAGAATCAATACATTCCTGCGAACTGAAGTCACAAAACAGATCAGAGCTAATCAGGAGAGAGCTACTTGAGAGGCAATCACTGGCAATAGCGGCCCTCTTTTCACTTGCTAATGCAGGGAGTGAGTGCTTTACAGGCCTATAGACGTCCCCGACTAGAGGCAAATAGGACAAGCACCCTCAGTGGGCATGGGAATTTCACAGTGATGCCTTTTCATAATTGGATGTATTTATAGCCAGAGTATAATGCCCTATAAAATACAAATATATAAAATGTCTGATCTTACGATAGATCCACAAATATTTACTTGGAAAGTTCAATTTGAAGCCGTTGCCTCAGGAGCTGGGCCTCTGAAAAACCTGTTAGCGTCATTGTGGTTGGGCTATTAAAGAGAGATTTAATACCCAAACTGTGATGCAAATATTTTTAAATGCAGGGGAGGATATGAGAGGAGCATCTTAGAGTTCGGTCCAAGAACACTCTTTAAATCAGCGCGTTGGAGGATTCATTTGAAAAGCGGAGACTATTTCCAGAAGAGCGTTTTCTGAGCTGCCACTTCAAAGTGTGAATGTTAAAGGCAGATCATTTGTCTAAACAAGGCACTTATTGCCAGGCTAGTGTTTTCGTGTAGGCAATACTTTCAGTTTGTGCTTTAGCTTGTTTTCAAGTTACTGAATGCAATTTTATGGAACAATCAAAACTAACAACAACCGCTGACATGAGGCTATTTTTTAGAATTAAAACATTAGGAAACTAAATGCTATCAAATCAGATTCAGGACATCTTAATATGGTAAATGTCATTATCAGCATTATGTCAACAGTGCTAGTCTTTTTCTGCTCTGATTCATTTATAGTATAACTACTAAATTGACTATGATTTGTGATCTGTGATTTGATTAGTGGTTTTCAGTTTGATCAATCAGTTGTGGAACAAGAAGAGACATATTCTGGAACAGTCCCTTCTTTTTAGTCGGTGTTGATGCAAACGGCCATCTGGGGGCGAGGGGTGCAACCACGGTCATGTGCACTGAAGAGACGATTCGTGCCGTTTTGGGAGTGACCACATGCAAAAGTTGCATCAGATGCAGACCACTACACCACTAATTGTCTCTTACAGCCTCTTTACAACTCTACAACTACTGAAACCAACCCCACACAGTCAACACCCAAGAGCCACCTCTTCTGTGGTGGCTAGCTTGTGTACAATAACCATGGGTGGGTAGGATGAAGCCCGACATAAAGCCAAAACAGTAAAGAGTAAAAGAGAGAACACCCACTCCATCTGCCCGTCCCTTCGGGTAGCTAAAAACAGCTAAACCTCAAAGCTTAAATATAGATATAGACTGTGGTTCATTCTGACAAAGACAGACATCACACATCATGACGCAAATCTTGGCTTGGAACACATGAAAGGAGCCCACGCTGAAACCTTGAAATTATATGATAGATATGGGGGGGTATTCACTAGAGACAGCCAATACTTGGCATTGACAATTCAGGAGAGTTTTTATTTCTAAGATCTCACACAATACGATGGCAGACATATCCTGTTACTTGACACAGCTGAACTTCCACTCATTCACTGCTAGAGTGGGAGAATTCCAGTGAATTACAATGAACAGCAATGATGACACACGGTTGATGAAATACCTGCTCTTCTACATCACAGTCATGAGAGGGGAATTATCACGATGACACACGGGTCATAAGTTGTGTAATAAGGCTGAAACATCATTTGAGGACCTATAATGGAGGCAAAATGTTGCAAGATCCTGCTATTGATCGGCACACGTGTTACTAAAAATTGAAGATAAAAATCAAATGCTGCTAGCGTTCTCAGATACACTGGCATAATTACACATGGTGGACTGCATAGGCCTGGTAAGTATACAAAGTTTGCTGTGTGTGTGTGTGTGTGCATACACAAACCCACAGGGGTTAGACCACACACCCCTATGTGTTTTTCAGCTCGTTATTGCTTCCCCGCCATCAAGTCTCCTACAATGAGGTCAAAGTGATGACCCAGGACCACCACTTGTCCACACAACTGGCCCGTCTCCCTTCGTTCACACCTCCAGTGACGAGCTGGTCCAACATGGGTGGCTCTGGAGGAGAGGGGCCTCTTTGATCCCTCTCATTTGGGGCTCCTACTACTTCTGAGCTGTCACCCCACAAAAAAGCCCTCTGAGTTGGGTTTGCTATCAACCGAAATGTTTGAAATCACGATTCAAGTCACAGCAAGTATTTTGGCTCCAAACTGAGCAGGATTTGGCCCTCCCTTCCCAACTTTATTATGTTACAGCCCCCACGCCATACAGTCTGGGGTCTTGAAATATCACTTGCTGAATGAACGCAACAAGACACATTTTGTTCGATGATCTGAAGTGAGCCACCATGACAAAAACACACCACGCTTCCATCTATGCTAAATCAGTTGAAAGATACACCACATTCACATAGACAAATGCAAATGGTCCCATTAACACCTCTTGCGGACCGTTGAAGTTGTAAAAATAAAGTTCTTGTACCTTTTGGACATGTTTAGGCATGCACTCTCTCCATCGCCTCACCATAGTCAGAGATAAGGCTCTTCTAAACATTTATCCGAGTCAAGGCAGTCTCTACCAGCGCACAACTGTGGAAACAAACGAATGCAGGTCCCGACTGCCTGAAACAGCTGTTCTGAAGGGGAGAAAGAGGAGCAAGAAGGAGAGGAGAGAGGGAGAGCGTAATGACAAAAACAGCTGACTTAACAAAAAGAGTTCCCCCAAATCACAGAGAAGAAGAGGAGAAGGCTTTGGTCGGCGAGCCCGAGTTTACTTACTACGTTGAAGTTCCAGGATTTCTTGAAAGAAAGTCTCTTTTTGAGACTCATTGTTCTCTAGTCTGCTACGGCGGCAGCAGCCAGACAGATATGTGTGTGCGAGTGCATACCTGAACATTCCCCACCCAAACTCTGCTAACCATGTCTGTACAAGTCGGAGAGAGAGAGAGAGAGAGAGAGAGAGAGAGAGAGAGAGAGAGAGAGAGAGAGAGAGAGAGAGAGAGAGAGAGAGAGAAATTTGACGAGGTACCGGACAGAGCGGGTTGGGGGGGGGGTGGAGTGGAGAATGGGGGTGGGTGGGTGGGATGTGGCAGGGTGCGAAGAAGGAAAGAAAGAGTTCCATTTCCTTACTCCGCAGCTGTTGCCATAGCGACCCGCCCGACAATACATACAGCCTCCACCACAGTGGCATGAAGGAATCAGATGAATTAGTCCCCCCCACACACACACACACACACACACACACACACACACACACACACACACACACACACACACACACACACACACACACACACACACACACACACACACACACACACACACACACACACACACACACAATGTTAAAACCACACTGGCTTACCCCTCCTTTTGTTTCCAGTCATGGTACTCTCTTTATTTGAAAGACAAGAAAAATACCCAGTCGCTATGAATTGAAACCATATGAATTTTCAATCACAATACAAGATTACTGAAGGAAAAAAACGCCCGTGACTTGAACCCTCAGCTTCATTACTCCTCATCATAGACCACTATTCAGCCAAACAAAGTCTCCGCCTCAAGAGTTGAAGGTCCAAACTCTTTAACAAAGGAAATAATACAAGACTCTGATGGTAATCATGTCAACTGGCATTTCTGCTAGCAGTTTCCTTCGTGCAACCGAAAAAAGAAAATAGGTTTGAAAATGGCTTCTGGCATCCATCCCTGTTTCTGTTGCAGCACTGTGCCTCTGTTTTTGGCAAATCTCTACAAATAGTGTGCCGCTTGTTTTTTTTTTGGACCAACCATTAGTCTTAAAGCATAGGTGGCCCGTTCTGAGGGTTTCCCGTGCCAAATGAGCTAGAATTATACCACATTACACACCATTTTCAAGACTGTTCCCATAAATCATGCATCAGCATCTTCACAGGCTGGGTTGCATGCTAGGTTTCTTCTGCTTAATTGGACTTGTACATGGTCTATCACTTTGGAAGTTGGATGGTCGTCATATGCGTTGTGTGTGGGGTGGCACAGATGACACCTTAACCCCCTCTGTATGTGAGGGTGAGAGAAAGACAGAGGGCATGGTGGAGGGGGTGACAAAGAGGAAGAGAGACAGAGAGAGCCAGCGTGTGCATGCTTGCATGTCCAGATAACATCATGCAGTGATTAGAAGCTGTTCCGAGTGCTGAGACGAGTCATTCGTAACCGATAGCCACAAAAGCACAGGACACAAGACAGTCTTGCTCACCTCTCTACCCTTTGACCCCCTGAGGTCACACAGGCCAGTGCAGCCAGGTGAGCTCATCTATAAAGCACATGACCCAAGTAAACAAGAACAAAGCCCGATGGAAATTTCCAAAGAAAAATGCCTTTGGGAAAAGCATTTGTCCGTGGAGCCCCTTGTGTTTCTAATTAAATAAATTGAGGCTATTGCCATAACAAAAATAGGCTTCATGTGAACTTTGTGCCCCCACCCTGAAGTTAAATGAATTTGTCAAACACTTGACAATGAACACTGTCTGTCACAAGACCTAACCACTCACAGATCAAGTTCTAAACCAAGCAATCTTGTCCGAAGAGAAAATAATCTTACTCCGCTATCTATGGCAGACTACAAACTATTCCCTGAAAATAACAACAAGAAAAAGGCCTTGGATGGAAGCAACTTCCTTTTCAGGGAAGGGGGGCAAGGGTGCGGTGACTGATAAGACGAAGGAGACATTTCTTTCCCAACCAAGCAAGAAGGAGCGTGTGAGAGAGAGCGAGAAAGAGAGAGAGAGAGATGAACCAGCTTGGAGAATTATCAAACTCTTTGGACAATATCTAACCAAACAGGACAGACAACCTTGTGTTTGCTTTTTATATTTGGGGGGGGCGCCAGAAACAGGGCCCAACAAGTTTACTCTGGGAAATCACAGCAAATACGCGGGACACTCGTATCACATTAGCTAGGATCTGATGAGCTCAACATGCTTATGTGGTGCTGAGAGACCAGGAATGGTAAATAACAGGAACACAATTAGCATCCCCCTAGATTTGCTATCTGCACAATGTCCCTACGCCGAGGGCTGAGTGACACTGTGCTGAGTGCCATTGGACACTGCTGTGTCCTCTTGATCCATCTGTAGACTGCAAATGAATGTCCATCCTAAGTCATTTAGTGTCTTATTCAGTCCTGTTTTCATTAAGAAAACCCACGAAGAATACAAATGGGGTGAGATAATTCCACATTCCAATGCAGTTTCACTTTTCTCACACTCTCACGTGTGTGTTTCACACCTTTTTTGAGTTATTCGCTGGAAGTAAGTGAAATTATCTCACCCCACTTGTTTTAAGAAAGTCTCAAAGCTACATTAAATGACTTGTTAAGATGGAAATCTTCTGCAGTGTACTAATTCAAATGTAAAACTGATCATCTTATACATGCATACATACATGAGACTACTCTGCAGGACCTAAATGGGAAGCCATCAGTTGAATGGTGAAAAAGATGTTCTGAACAACATAAATCTAACAACAATGTTTTTTCTAAAAAAAAACATTCCTGCTTTATCCAAGATTCCCTATCAAACATTACAATGAAGCTGGAGGGGTATATCTCTTAGATTACAAGTGCAGTCCTTAGCCAAGTAAAGTGTCCAGACCTGCAATCGTCCAGTTATCTTGTAAATGTAATCCCTTCAGCAAACAAAGGGGTGTTCACTCTTTTAAGTCAGGATGAATGTGCATGCAAACAGGGGCCATCACTGCAGTGTGTTTCATGTCTTTATGTCCCTGACACTAATCTACCTTTGTTCCCAACACTGACCAGTTAGCCACAGCAGATGGGGACATCTCCGCCACTTTCCGGACTTAAGAGGCATTACTACGACTTGCACAGGACTGTGTGTGTGTGCGTGCGTGTGTGTGTTAGCCACTTGTTGCTGATAACAAAGCTAGCAGGGAGTGTTAGCATTCCTCTGAACGAAGATGTTTACCTTTCTCTCTCTCGTTGCCCTACTTCTCTCAGGGTCAGCATCTTGATTTAACGACGGTCGGACCAGGCCTTTCCCAACTTATTACTGTAATGTTACATGAACTACGTGAACCAGCACACTTCCTCTCATACGATGACCTCATACTTTGGTCCTCCATGGCACCGCCCCATTACCTATACCGAAAGTAAATGCTCAGCCCGAATGTATGCATGGCGAGTTGATGTTAACTCAATTTGGCATGTTGGAGTTATGAAGAGGAATCTCAGCCTTTCACAAGGGGACTGGTTGGATGTGATGCTAGGGTAGGACTGAACCCTTGACTGAACCCCTCAAAAATGAGACAACTATAGAGAGGGAAACTAGAACCAGCGACCAACCCCTCTCCACCCCCCAATTTATTATCACAGAGAAAGGATTGCACTCACATATGCCCGGAGGGATTGAGGTGGGTAAACCACATAAGACGCCACCACACCCTCATTCTGCTCTCTTTTTCCTTCTCTTCCATTAATGACACCAGAAATGGACTTTCCAACCTGAAACCTGACACTTATAATTAGCCCTGTGACTCCCCCCCCCCCCTTTCCACAAAAATAACATCACAAGAAAGCTTAGTGTGCAGCGTTTCAAAATTTTTTGGATGCTTGGGTGAGTTTGTTGCATTATGAAAGGGCTTTCTTGGTACTGAATATCTGGTTTCTAGATGTGTAATAGGGCAAACCTTAGTACTGAAAAGGAAGTAGTGACAGTTGCTTACTTCGTGAGTACCCAGAGAAAAATCCTTTGCGGAGAGTAGTCATTTCTTCATCTCTTATGAAATAGGGAACATCTTAATTTTGTATCATTTTATGATCACCTACATCTGAAATGTTTCTCCTAAAACCACCTTAAGAGCAAGGAAGAGACAACAGATGATACATTATTGAGACTTTATGAGATAAATTTGAAGATGCTAGATGTGAAAACTGTGTTGAGAAGAAACATCCAAATTGTAGGAGTCATAAAACCTCATATTGGGTTATTTTTTTTAGATCTTTCTCTAGTCTCATGGTCTCATGCACGGAGGCATACACTTATTTAAGATCATTTGGATCTCTTGTTTTGATCAGATTAAGATAAACATATTATATGTGACTGTTTCTCTTGAGTTGAATTTGAGAACGAGGAGAAAAAGAGCTCATTTGTGTCTAGGACAAATTAAAAGGGTATAAATATGAGATCTCTTCTTAGATTTTACTTTCCTATAGGTATTACTCTCAGTGTCCTGACCTTACAGCCTACTGTCTAATCCTACTGGTCATACTGGGAAACTGAGCTGGTTGAGTGAGACTGGGAAAGAATGGAAGGATGCAAGGCTTGGTTTAAATTCATCCCTCTGGGCTAAGAGCCAATGGGATTGAGAATAGGATTCATCAGTGGCCACTCCAGAACAGTCCAACGTTTTGGGTCATTGTCCTGCTGGAGGACCCGTGACCTTCAATTAACAATGGGGTCTTCTGTGGCCGTGACTGTAAAGCCCTTCTTGGTTCAGTGTCCGGTGTATGGTACTGGCTGAAACCATTACCCCAGACCCTGTCCAGGTTAGCCTTGAGAGCTTTGGATGTCATGCAAGGTGTTTTGCAGCTTGCACCAACCTTGGACAACATCTAAGATCAATTTTCCTCTTACCACTTTCTTCCTCTTATTGTTTGATCATGTGCTGTAAATCGAGAGATTGTGCGACGGACAAAAGACAAAAGAACTGTACATCTAGAGTCCTTATTTAGCAATCCTTTCAGCCGCTTACATGTCTCTGTGTGATATGTAAAATAACGGTGCTGATCTATGGTCAGCTTACTTTCCAAGCTCATAAAAGGAAGGACTGTTCATCATTTGCTCATCATTTGTATATCAGGGCAACCTTTATATCCAGCTCCTTTAGACACACATGCCGCAGGTCACAACATGAACAAAACGTGGCACAGCAGTTTACTGAACTAATAACAAGCAGGTCACAGGATAACCATTAGGTATAAACAGACATACTATATTTCTTTATATTGACTAGGGGGTGGAGAAGTTATAGAAATAGCTCACAGAGGAAAATTAGGCTGCCAAAGTAAAGCACCAAGTTGATTCCTAACAATAGCATAGGGAGAATAACTTGGCTGCCCCAACTATCCATGTTTATGACTTCCACAGTGCTAAGTAGACAAGACCTTGGCCTGGCTCTACAGTGTCCTGCGCCAACGCAAGGACAAAGAGATACCAACCACATTCACTTTCCGACCCTCCCTGGGAGCCACTCCAGTTCAAACAACAGTCCGTCTTACTCAATGTCTTAGACATGAAGCAAACATGCCCCAGCGATACCCCAGCCACAGGTGTGAGGTACACAGCAAGCAGCCTGCTGTATCTCAGACATGTCCAAACTGTTACTATGTGGGTGATAAAGTAGTTTGGCAGTTCTGAAGCCATTCCTTGTTGAGTAACCTCCACACCCTTGGCAGCAGATTCACTCAGTCAAGCAGAGGAATTTAATAATAGTAAGTTTAAGGAAGGTAAATACTGTGTGGGAACTGAATCATTTGCAGGACTTTTGCATCACATCCATAGCCGTCCTTGAGTCAGCCTTTCCTATGCTAGGGACGATGAGCTGTGTGGCAAAATGAACCCACGTATCATGTTCTCGAATGGGGAGCTTGCTAGATATTGATAGATGATGCCATGGTGTTGGTGTGACATCATCCTACAATTCTTAATAACAAAAAGCAAACATAGAAGCCAAGAATGGAATTGCAGCGTGTCTCTAGCCAGAGGAGGCCGCTAGGCTAGGCAGCTGGTATTTTCCGTGGTTACGGTTTTGGTCAAACAGCACACTCAGCAACCACAGCCACATCTGGTCATCTGGTTATTGGCTATTGCATATTCATACCCTGAGCAGCTGGACAGTCAAATAACTTCAACTGAAGTTTAATGCACTGTTTTTCCAGTTGGCGGGTTGGGAGAGAAGCAGCTTATTTAATTGCAATAAAACCTCTTACAGGAGGAGAAAAAAAAAAAAGAATTATAGTGGAGACATTTAGAAAATGTCAGGCTGCTTGCTCTTTGCATCCTATAATGCTAGCCTGAGGACGCATTTCGTGAACACAACTGTCCACCCACACTCCAGAGCCGGCCATGTGATGTCAGCGAGATAAAAGTGTGTCGTGTTCTCTTGCCTCCACTGCTAATCCCCGAGAACACACTATTCCTGCTCATCTTCTCACAGCACTCACATTAAACATTGAGGGCAGAATTCATACACTGAAAATATGACATGGCATCAAATACTAATAAGGTATTACACTAATTAATCATACCCTAATAACATGCATGTGTAGATAAGTTATGTTTACTAGGTTCCTTTAAGACATATGACCAACCAAGACCATGCAGTGCAGAAAAAAAAGTTATAACCCAAAGACATATTTCAAAGGTTGCCTTGAGAGAAATGAATAAGGCGGGTGGTGAATCAGTGAAAATGCCTATAGGAAACCAAGAGGGGTAGGGCAAAACCACAGGCAACCACTTCAAGTTCAAACTTAACTAAGGCTGCTACATGGAAATCTAAAAATATCATGCCTGTGAACGTTCACATGTGAGTACATGAAGCCATCTGACGACAACAACCGATGATCTCCGTACGCGCCACACCAAAATGCAACTTCTTCCAATGATGTCAGTTCATTTTGAAATGGGTCCATTGTGAAGTGAGTGCCACAGAGCACGCTTCGTTCAAAAGGCGCATAACCAATGCTTGATGGGTAAGATGACAAGATGACATCCTGGGTCACTTCACAAAACCCTAGTAGTATGACGCCTAATTTGAAGTGTGCATCTTGATGTAGAAGCTAGACCGTATTTGCAGTATACAGCAGCGCAGTGTGTCACGCAGCACATGGGAGTTCAGCTGGCACTGGCCAAAACATTCCTCTGACAGACCACACAAGCTAACCACTGTATGCCACTTAGACGCTACAACAGGAGCTACAAAGAGCCCAAAGAAGGAAAAAGTAACCGTTGCAGAGAAGACACCACTAGCATAAAAGATAAAAGATGAAGAAATGAGGCAAGGCAACATAATCCTAGAGAAAGACTCCACAATTTCATGACGAGACTTACAGAGTTGAGAGTTAAAGTTTGCTCCATGTATGGCGCTGTGTGCGTGTGTTTGGCTCGTCTTCAGCGCTGTTCCACACGCCTGGTGTATGTAAACAAGTCCATCCGATGGAGCTCCTTGGTGCGAGTCTATGTGTTTTGCAGTGTAGAGAGACAGGGAAGCTCAACGGGGGAGGAGAGAGCGTGCAGGAGAGACGAAAATCCTGACAGCTACTGGGAGTTCAAAAGCTCCCTCTTTCTGCTGCTGCTTCCTCTCTCTCCCTCCCTTTTGCTCTTGCTCTCTCCCTCTCTCTCTCTCTCTCTCTCCCTCCCTGCTGTAAACTCCCTCCCTTTCCCTCTCTGTCTACCTCCCTCCCCGTCCTCTGTGTCTTCATGCCTCCTCTTGGTTTCTGCTACACCCACAGGATAGGTCTCTTAGCTCCAGGCGTGCAAACATGAGCTGCTAATATCTCCACACCTAAGAGGGGAATGGAAACCACACGCTCACAGGAGCGAAGGAAATTTCCCAGCAGGCTCCCATGCATGGACAAAAACAGCGTACATTAATTAACAGCTTCCGTTAACAGATGCATTTACATGCACCGACACTTCAAAAAGACATTGCGACAGTATCTGTGAACACAGCACGCAGCGACCTGCTAATGGTGTCATCTCTGAGAAGTTCTTGACGTGTTAGCGCACACACACTCACTGTCATGTGCTGAGCGTTCCTGGCGCAAAGCATCTGCTTGGAGCTGGAAACAGGGAGCCTGTGATGAGGAAGAAATAGGCTGAGAGTGTAGTGCGGTGGGATGTGGGGGCATACACAGCAGCGCCCTGACAAGCTCTGTGTGGAAATAAGGCAGGTATAAAGCACCGCATTCTTCGACATGCCCAAACATAAGAGGATCTGACAACAAAGGCTCAGCGTGCGCCAAGACGCTCCCCACGCTTCATCGCCAGATAGAGCGAAAAGCGAACATACACACACACACACACACTAACACAGAGAATAATAGAGCAGTCTCTTCCTCTACTGAGGCAGAAAGGCACACAAATGAAACAAACCGACAGACTCTATGCCGTTCTGACTTGGTGCGTGGGCTGCAGAAGCTACGTGTCAGAGCCTTTGTAAAAGTAGAGAAAAATAATAAGCATTTGCTCATTCCTGTGCTAGCCGCTCTGACGCACACCACTGACCACGGAAAAAGCAACACGGCCACACGCGTGCAAATTGTTCTGGGCTTCCCCATATCATGCAGCGAGGTCACATCCAGGGGTTATCCGCAGGGGTCTGCCCCGCGCACTGGTGATGAACACTAAAACAGTCTCACGGTGTCCTTGTGAGTCCAGATGCATGCGCTGACTGGGAGCGCATCACGTTTTTTGATACACTCAGCATGAGAGCAGTCCTTCAAAACATCCTTCACAACAATACATAGTAGGAAAGAACTGCAGACCGCCCCCGTGTCCCCCAGTTTGTAGGCTGCAATCATTACATACTCTATCATTAAATATTGTATTGTGCATTCCCTCTCAAGTGTACCAAGTGTACCACAGGCTCTAGTTAACGTGTGTTAGGCAGAGGTAATTATGTGCACCAGAATAAAGCCTGACTGTCTCTCTGCTATGGTCTCTGATCTATAAGGTCTCAATACGGAGATTCCATAACAGAGCGTTATTTTACAGCTGCTTCTAGCAAAAACAGAAGTGTTTCTCCAACTCTGTGGCTAAATTAAACCACCAACCTTTGCATATATGTGCGAGTCATTACCTTGACATGATTAGTAATGCTATTCAATGGTGCTAGGTTCGCTGTGGCAGGGGCTGTTAGAAGTGCATCATCTGATCTCTGAGCGTGAACCCAGGGTGACGCTCAGCCCTTGAAGTGAGAGCCCAGAGGCAAGCATAAAACATCCCCTGGTGCATTATTACCTGAAATGTATAGGCTTACCATGACTTAAAGCTGCATGGGTAAATTATGGCTCTCCGTCAGAGGCAGTTTGAGCTGCTATGAGTGGGGTGGGGTCGGATACTTGGATGTTATCTTACAGCGAGTGTTACCCAAAACCCTCCTGGAGGGGGCGATGGTATCCTAGAGATTTGCGAAGCACGCTCGTAACTGGAAGCTTGAATGTTCAAATCTCCAGACCAGCTAGAAAAATGAGATTGGGGAAAGTGAAGGAGTAACACTCTCCCCTCTCTCAACAACTACTGCCGAGGCGACCTTGAGCAAGGCACTTTACCCTAGACTGCTCAGTGACCAACGGTCCCTGCACTGGGTAGCAGGTGTGACTATGTTGAACTGTATGAATGTGGCACAGGCTGCTGCTAGAAAAGACTAAGCGGGCTCAGACTACTTTCCTTGAATAATAAAGGTTCAAAAACACACTACTCCAGTTGAGTCACTTACCCCCACTTAGCAGCTGTCCACTGACCAAACTTTAATTTGGCTCAGAGAACAGACTGAAGCTCATGTTTTCCAGAAAATACTTAAATGGAATCCTACTGGTGTTTTAAAAATGAATTGGAGATTCCCTTTCTATAAATAGTAAGAGGAAAACCAATAAGTCTTCTGTTTGACATCAAAAAGTATTAACCCCAAATTACAAAGAAGCAAATCTGAAGGAAATTGTCTTTATATGGAAGATCACATTCAATTTCCCACAACACATGGTTACCAAACCAAACTCTACAGCTTGCTAGTTGTTTAAACTCAGTTGTTCTGTAGCTGACCCCAAGCTTTGACCTCGCTGGAGTGGAAAAGCTAAGAGAGAATTTATCTATGGATAGAAAGGATCTGTTGCCGTTCGGAGGGACACTATTATTTTATATTATATTTTAGATCATTTTCTTATTGACAAAAATGCATGAAAATAGTACAAAAGTACAGAAATTCAGTTTTCACCCCAAGCTTCACAATTTTCTACAACTTTTATTTCAAAGACAGCAGGAATAAACTCAAAAATGTCTGTTTGTAGAACGGTTGCATCTGTTTTTGGGGTGTATGGTACGCTCTTAAGTAATTCTACTGATTTTTCATTTTTGATTATCGCTACCGAATTAGCGCTTGTCAAAATTGAGGGGGAAATCTATTAGAATCAAAAGAGAGCAGAGAAGTTGGGCTATACAAGCACAAACGCTACAGCTGTCACAACCTTTTATAGCAGCCTTTAATCCTGTGGGATGTTGTACATCTGGGGCAGACTAGCTGAGAGCCTACTGGAGCTTTTCAACAACACTACTGTTTAGTGAGTAGTGTTGGGACACTAGGTGGAGATTTGTGGCGTGCCTCTGTTAAGTACAATGTGTGGTCTGTGGGTGTGTCTGTCAATGACTGTGAATAATGCATGGATATACAGTACGGTGTGCTGTTTATTGTGTGTGTGTGTGTGTGTGTGTGTGTGTGTGTGTGTGTGTGTGTGTGTGTGTGAGAGAGAGAGAGAGAATAAAACAGGGGGCTGGTTGAATCCCTTAGCAGCACTAATATGGGAGAATGTGAGCACGTCATTTAGTCATTCAGTCATTCAGCAGCGCTAATTAGTGAGGCCAAACAAACAGGACCATGCCTCCGACCCACACAAAGACCACTTTGTGAACCACCCCTTGCCACAAGTGTAGCACCAAGTGCAGAGTTCAAGGCAACGGAAATGAAGTTAAAAAAGAGACGAAAGGTGGAGCAGAGTGAGAAAGGAGGATGGCTGAACTGAATGTCCACACTAGTCAAGCTGACCAACAAGAGAATTACAGTTCCCATAAAAGACTGCCATCGTGTCCTTATTGCAATGATTATGTTATGGAAGGACATAAGCAACTTAGTGAAGATCAGAAATGTACTCTCATTCAATCAACTTGAAAAAAGTGATATCAAATTAAAACTCCAAACATGACTTGCAAGTGAAAAGGGAGGTAAGGATGTATATTGGTAAAATGAAAAAATGTGAATATCAGAAATGTTTTCTCATTCAAACAACCTCCAAATTAGTTAAGGAAAAGTTGAAACTATAGGAAAGCAATGAAAACTAAAAGAGCTCGGTGCCTACCTCAAGGTCATCCAGTGATCGCGCCAGGCTGAGGCGTTTGGCGGAGCGGCGCCTGGAAGCACGGACAACACCCACGCCCCAAAACTTGGAGCCCTATCAGAATATAAGAGAGGAGGATGAGCTACTGACAGTAGCAGACATACTTTCACTTTGCTTAAATCAATTAAAGTCAAATTTCTAACACACAAAATGTGGGCCAACTGAGATAATGTGATTTTTATTTTCCAAGACAGAATTTGTCTGAGTGCAATTATTGATAGAATCTGGACTCAAATCTGAAAATTCATGGATTATATGGATTTATATGGAACTATATCAAGATGACTGCACTACAAAATGAAAATGTGATATCAAAGTGAGAAGTGGCTTTAAGCTGAAGTCAGTTCAAATAGATGTTTAAGGATTTCAACTGCATTTGATAGATTTGCCTGCTGAGCCGTTAGGGCCATATGCTGCATTCTCAGATAATAGGAGGTCATGGCACACACTCCACTCCTCTCTGACAACATGGTTCCCTAGAGCCTAGCCAAATTAGATTGGTCACAAAGTGAGCACCCACTTTGTTGCATCTGTTTCACCTTTGTTGAGAGACAAGTACAACTCTGTGGTAATTTCACCAGCCAACTACCATGGTTTTCCTCCTGCCTATCACATTAGGAAAGATAACTATTAAACTTCACTCTTTTTATCCGCACCTTAGGCTTGGTTTTGTCTTTGCTATGCCAAATGGACACGAGAAATGCATTTTCACCAGCAACCCCTATTGTTATTATGATTGGAGAAGCTGAGCCTAATGGCTGAGCAAGAATAAAGAGTTTAGGATAATTACTGTAGTATGACATGGCTCTACACTGTAATTTGCTTGGCTTCCTGTGCAAGATTGTCTTCTTTCTGATCTGATGCAGGCTGGGGGACAGAGAGACAATTCACCCTGCTTTGTGGACACAGGACGATACTTCTTTGCTTGAATAGGGAAGACTAAAAACACTGGTGCAGATGGGGAGTCACAAAATTGTGAATACCTTTTTTCAGATTGTGTCACAGTTAGATTGCACTAGATTTGTATATGCATTTTAAGCATTCAGCCATTATAAATACATATATAAAAGCAACTGTGCACAATAATAGGGAGGCCATGCATACCCACAAAATGAAACTCTTTCTGTGGCTGAAAGGATTCTAATAGAAACGGATTCTCAAATCTAAACTTCTACATATTATACCATTTCCCTGAGAGAGGCTCATTGGTGAAGGACTAGATGGCGACACAGGGACATCTTGTGGGCAATGAGGAGAGCAACACTAAATGAGGTTCCTTCTCTCAACAAGTTTATGACAATGACATCATTGATCTACAACAGGTGCCGTCTGAGTGTAATTCACACTCACCACCGATTGACCGTTGAAATGGCGGTATTGTATTTCATTTTAGGTGCCACCAAAAACAGACTTAACACCCATACAATGTCTGGAAACCCAACTCCCAGTGATCATTTAATACTTCCTGTGGCATAATGTTAAACACAAATGAAGCACAGAAACAGATGTTCTCAGTATGACCCAGCTAACAATGGAACTATTTAAAGATCGTTTTTGTAAGGATTTCTCAATAACACATAGGTGAGAAATCAGTTGTGATGACACATTATAAAAGCAAAAACATGACTCTCGCTGTCACTGCATGTTAACAAAATGGTATAATATATTTAGTTTTAATTACACATTTCATCAAACAGTGTGTGGATGTTAAAAATAAGTAGATTACTAACTTTGTTACTGCCGTCCTTCCGTTGTTTCCCACTCTGTTCAAGGAATCTTTTGGTCCATTCTTCTCTAGGAGGCAACATCATGGCCTCTGCTGACTGGTACCTGTCTGAAGGGATCTGGTTCATGGGGGGTGGCAGGACAGTAGTGCTCAGGCTAATGCTGGAGGACCAGTTGTTAGTGGTCATTGCCTGGGGCTCAGGGTCACAACTGCGGACTTTAGGCCGCTTTGGCTTGGAGAACCACTTTTGGTTACTATGCCCACCTCCCCAGCTGTCCCATGGACAGCTGGGGAGGTGGGCTACGCGGTGGTTTCCGATGGAAGGGGGGAAATCCCTGTCTGCTCTCTCCTCAGGGGGGGAAGCGTTGCCAATTCCGCTATCGCCATTGCTGCTGGCACTGCCTTGTTTGCCAGTGCTGCCATTCTCCTTGGCTTGCTGGTGGGCTTCCATGTCCAACTTGACCCTAAGCCTCTCCACAGCCTCCCCCATATCACTGTACAGGACAGACACAAAATGAAGGACATCTGGGGGAGTGTGTGGGAATTCCAGGCAGCCTAAGGCATCTGGGTCAGGAGTGCAGTCAAAGCCAAAGCGGCCAGCAATGCCCAGGTGGTCTTCATGGTGGCCCAGCTCAGGGTCAATGAAGAAAACATGGCAGGAGGCTCTCAGAGGACCATCCTCTGGGACATGTCCGTTGGAAATGTGTGCTGTAGTGACCAGGCAAAAAAAGCGCGAGTCTTCAGCACACACAGCCCCTAGGACCAGGTTCTCAGCAGGGAAGGCTGCCAGCACAGCTCCTGCTTCATCACAAAGGCGGATGCAATCAAACATGACCTTCATCATCACTAGAGTATGGGTATCCTGCTCTGTTCCCAACTGTCGTATTCGCTCACGGATGGCCTGTAAGCAGTCCTCCTCTGATTCGGTGGTGCTCAAGATCAGTTCTGTGGAGCTCAGGTAGCCCACCACCATGCTCATGTTTAGAATACTCCAGTCTAGATTAGCTTCTTCTGTGTCGGTAAAAACAGAGTCTGTGTCCCCAACTCGAGCAGTTTCCTCCTTTGGCTGCTCAGCTAAAGAGCTCCACTGTTTTGACCACTGCGACATATCAGGTTCTGACACTGGCCTCTGTTTGGCTTTGATTGCATGACTTGAGTTAGAGGGGGAATGGCTAGAATGGTCCGAGACGGTGCGAAGAACACCTGCCTTCTGGAAGAGATCCTTTCTCTCGCTATTCCCAAATTCTGCATCACTAAGAATGGCATTTCCCATGGTTCGGCCTTCAGCAAGCACAACCAACTGCAAGGGCCCTTTGCAGCTGCCGATCAACTGCACCACAGTCTCATGCGATGCAGTGGACACGTCAGTTCCATTGACACACATGATGTAATCTCCCTGTTTAAGTGCTACCTGGTCAGCGGGGCTCCCCTCCAGGATGCCACTCAACAGACACGGCCCTTGTCCCGAAATGGTAAAGCCATATCCTGTCCGACCACGGACAACCTCCACCCCCCTGAGTTCACCGGCAGGATTAAAGTCCAGACGCCTCCTTGTGACCTCGGGCTGTCCCAATATCCTCATCTTTGTTGTGGGTGATTTGAGACACAATGTGTGGGAACCAAAACACTTGGCTGTTGTCTTATTGCCAACACTAATGTGTTGTTGTCATCCTACATTTACACAAAGTGGGAACAGGGGAAGAAACAAATTAAAATTTGAAAAACAGTTAGCTTGCAATCTAGATTAAAAAATATGCTTGTTTTATACTACTATACTATACTATACTAAATACTACAGCCTGAAATTCCAGATAGAAGACTAACATTGAATCCACGTTGAAATATAGCATTGATTCAACATCCGTGTTGTACCCTGAAATAATTAACAATATAAAAGTAACCAGGAAGCAGGATTCTTTGGTGACTTGCCAGTAAAATAACCAGCCAGTAATATAATCTCCTTTCAAACTGAAAGGAGGTGGGGCTGCAGTTGACATGGTTTTCAGATAACAAGTCACCAAAAAAACTCCTTATAAACTGCTCTATATAAACCTCTTAATGAACATCATCAGTGCCTTTCTCTCAATTTTGGGGTTCAGTTTTATTTACTGGATTTTAATACAATATATTTTAATGTCCAGTTGAAAGAGGTTTTATTTCCTTTTCTTGAGTTGGTGATTTGTTAGTCTCAGTCTTAGATTGAAAGGAGGTCATATTGACATGGTATTTTATATTGTTCCAATGTTAATTTGTGGTTAAATAAATGACTGAATAACATTGCTTGCAATAACATTGAATGTTGGATCAACATTATCTCAGGGTGCAAATCTGATGTTGAATAAATGTGTAAGTTGCGTTGATGGATTAACACTGATTCTACATCGATACTATGTTAATCTTCTATCTGGATTAGGCCTAAATCCATCGTTTCCTTCACTGAAACTTACTATTGTATTTTATCTTATTTACCATAAGAAAGTAGTCAGTTAAGTAATACCTTAATGTCATTCTTCTTTAAGCAATTATTTCTCAAAGTTAAAATGTAGTAGTCTTTTAGGTCCCTAGACAGTTTGCAAATTAGTACGATCCACCCCTCCACCCACCCACCCACTTACTCCCAAAACAGAGTGCCACCGCCACCTGGCTCCCCTACTCAACGACACTTCAATCACAGCCCGATTTACAAACCAAACCAGCCTGAGTACAGTGATTTGGGTTCGGTCAGTTCGGTGAGTGTTCAAAATATATGTTTAACATTTTAAACACCATAATGACAGAGCCACCTAGTTATTATTCGTTTCAAAATGTGTACAATAAAGTAACGTTACACTAGAAACTATCACCGATGAAGCATATGTTTGCATATGTTTACCTTTTTAAGTTCTGTAAAGTTCCGCACCAAAGTCCAGAGTTTTACTCAATACATTCACGACGATAAAAGTCCACACGTGTACATTTTCACCTCACAGGTCTAAAGCTTTCCTTTTCTTAAAATAAATTTCCCTCCCGCAATTCAGTAATCCATACGGCGACGCGAAAGCACCGCCCGCCCTCCATTCACTGTTGGGATTACAAAGCGTCTTTCATAGTAACCATGGCAGCGTAACGTCTCTAAACACGTGACGTATCCTTCTGGCCAATCACCGCGCCTGTCATGTTCAATATTCAAAGATTCGAAATGACCCTATTGGGTGAGATTTACCGGCGCTGTCTAATTTTGGGTCAGTGTAAATCAGATAAGAGTTATATTTCCCAAACCACGTAAACATAGAATGTAGTTTAATCACCGACTCTGAGGATGTAACTAATCCGGAAACGTATGTCAAAGTAAAATATGTGAGCACATGATGAATTCGAAAACACAACACACAATGCTATCAATATTAGTCAATTTTCAATAAACTTGATAACATTGTGCAAATTAGAAGTCTTATTTTTTTATTATTACCTTATTGCCCCTCAGGCACCTTAGATGGGCCGCCCCATGTGTCTTTCAGACAGGAGCAGGACTTTTTTTTTAACCAATAAAAACAATGTAAACATTGTAAACAATACATCTGGCCAAAGGGCTCCAACGGTTGCAAGGGCATAGTTCACATGAGTTTACTACACATGAGGAGCCTACCCACACTTGCAAGAGACATGCAATGGACTGAAAGTTAATTTTTGCAAAGTGCAAATACATACAAAATATATGCAAGCAAAATGAGAATATATACAAATAGATAGGGTATGTTGTGTATGTTGCCTTAGGACAGTATTATATTGGAAACCTTGAAAACCATTTACAACAACACATGATCAAACAATAAGAATACAAACCTGTGACAGGTTTCAGATGCCCACATGGTATAAATGAACCAATTATCCATTTTAAAGTGATAAAACAGTCTGTCCTGCTTCCCTGGTCCCATAAGCCAGACATTGAACCAAGAAGGCCTTTATGGTCGGAGGTCACGAAAGACCCTACTGCTGAAAGAGAAACACAAGAAGGCCCGATTGATCTTTGCCAAGACCCACTTGGACAAACCTAAATCCTTCTGGGAAAATATTCTGTGGGCCAATGAAACCAAATTAGAGCTCTTTGGTAATGCAGATCAGCACTTTGTTTATAGACAACAAAATGAAGCTTTTAAAGACACCCTACCTACAGTCAAATACAGTGGTGGTTCCCAGTCCTATAAAAATTGGCAAAGGCAATGCCCTCGAAATTGTAGCTCAACTCAAGTCTTTGCTTTCTGAGTATTTTACATTTCAGCAATTACCCTGCAATAACAGCTTCATAATATGTTGCTTACAATGGGGGAGTTAAGGCAGTAATGATGAAAGACAAGAATTTAAGGCAGAGCAATGTAGTTTAATTCAGCAGCAATTCAAACAAGAATAGGACATCTTCGCAAATTCAATTTCAAGAAAATGTCTGTAAAGGTATGTAAGGACAGTGTAACAGCTTCTGTCTTCAATTTTTCATTTGTGATGCTAAAAGCAGAATACCACTCAAATTTTAAATTTGCTACTTGTTACTTGCATGGCCTTTGTCAGTCCACTCAGTATGTAAGCAGAGGACCAAGACTATAATATATATGTTATCCTAGTGATGCACAATCTGTTGCTTCAATGACAATGAAGGAGAATGACTTTGTGGACTTTTTACATCTGATAGCAGTGCTTTCAGTTTTGAACTAGGAAATGCTCACTGTGACTACTGTCTTTTGCAATTCATCTTCTATGGAGTTACTATATACACCCGTATGACATCATAGATTCAAGGCTGATCATCAATGGGAGACAGCACTGCCAGTTAATGATTGTTAATACAGACTTTACTGTCAGAGAAATTACATATTTGAAAGCTGAAACTCAGTGACATTCCCCTCCGTCAGAAATCATCATCACCAGAAACAGTTTGTCTTTGCCGTGTTGCCGTTTGCTGACTTGTCCTTTCCGATCTCTCTTGCAACAACAGGGCTTATTGTATCCAGTAGTTGATCACCATCTAACTACCTTAACTCACAAGACTGTCTGATCCACAGCAACAAAATCTATTTTTGCAAGACTATTGTCCTCTCAATAGCAATGATCATGATGGGACATCACAATTACCTAGGCTCAGGATCTGATATAGCTATCCCTTGTGCCATAATCTAGGGTGAATACTTAGTTAGAAACCTTTTTTAGATGGTTAAGTGTAAACGGTGGGTATATCATGGAGGTTATTAACATGAGCACCTTCCATTACAGATATTTCAGTGAATTAGTCAACAGTAAATTGTCCCAGAGTCACACCCCCTATACCCACGTGATGCACTGATAAGATCTATACTTACACCTACAACATCATAAATATTTAAAAGGTTCCATGTTAAACTCAAAAGTAAAATATATATATATTCCATTCCTGGTCCAATGAGGTTACGGGTGTGCCTAGACTGCGACGCTTCACACCTTCCCTGGTTCTTTGGCGGCACTCTGAGCCCATGACGCTGACGTGGCGGAGGGAGGCTGGATCATCTTCTCCAGAAGGTTCATCATACGTTCCTGGAGCTGGAGACACTGGACCTGGAGGAAGTTCTGTTGGTGCATGGCCCGGCGGACCTCCCTGCAAGTCTCCTCTACGGCCCGGCTCACCCTCTTCTGTTCGTGCAGCATGGCCTGCATTACCCTCAGTTTCTTTCTCTTCATGGACTGTTGCTTGATGTAAGTACGCTTCTTCCTGGCTGGAGCTGGATGGGAGCTGGAGAGTAGAGAGGGGACATTTTATTGCAGGTGAGATTCATTAAAAGGTAAAACCCCTCTTATCCCTATTGTCTAGGACAGTCTGATCAGTACAACTCTCTACCAAAGAACTGAAACTTGAATCTATGAATTGATGATTTTGATGCATTAAATCTGGAGTTGCTGCACAATCAATTAATTGGGAGCAATGGTATAGATGATTGTGAAAGCACCCAGGGGGGTTTTAAGGGGATCAGGGTGCAGAATACAGCTCATAAAACAAACACAGTGGGTTTTCTATTCATTGTCTATGGAGCAGCTGCACAATTTATACCTAATAATATCACGTGTGTGTCATAACTCTGGATTCTGGCTTTCTGACTGTTCCAGACAATAGAAATAACATACATGAACTCTTAAATTGAATGGTGTTCCTCTTCAAGGTACTCTGGAAAAAATTGCAAAAGAAACACACCGCACAGCATGACGAAGTAAAGCCATTATCCCAGCCTCCTTGAATTTCAAGAAGCTGCCCTTTGGTACGCTGTTATCACCATTATCAGTGATTAAAGGACCCACACACACACATACACACACATCTCTCTTAAAGTCTAGCTTCTATTACCTGGAGCCCAGGGTGTGCACACTGTCAGAGCTCAAAGAGTCCATTTCTTGTTTCATCTCCACCTCATCTGAGGAGCCTGTGTACTCTGGCAGAAAGCCCATCAGCCCCTCCTCTGACTGGGGCACTAGGGTCTCTGTAGACTGGGAGGAAGTGGAAGGACCTGCAGTGGACGCCTGGAACTCAAAGGAGTTCATCCTCCCGTTCTCCAGCGGCTTGGAGAGAATCTTCTCAATGGCCTTGAAATATGGCCAGTCTGACGTCTCCACACCCTCACCAGTGCTGCATTTCAACCTCCTGTCAGGGTAGAAGAGATGTGGTTAAATATTTATAGTGAAGAAAAAGTCAATTCTGGGTCTTTGGAGTTTGGCATTTGGAGTATCTCTATATCTACTTTCTTTTATACTTGCCTGTACTGGAAGGACATGTTGGTGATTTTCATCTTGATCTCCTCTTTGTAGCGCTGTTCTCCAGTCAGCTCGAAAAACCTCTGGGCCATCTTCTCGTAAACCTTGGCGTTCCTCTTGCTCATTTTCAGTTCACTGTGGTGCTCTTCCCACACGTACAGGAGGGCCTTCATTTCACCGTCGGTCCAGTTACGGGCCCGTCTGTGTTTTTCACTGTGGCCCGGCACTAGGTAGTTGAAACTGTCCTCTGAAGCCATTTTGAAACAGCTGTCTTGGCCTATGCTGGCTCGGTTAACAAAAATAGAATCTTTAGAGGTTGAATTTGAAAGCCTTTTCCTGTGCTAAGACCTCTCTAGACTCTGCAGTGTGGGGATGAGACCTGTAAACAGGCACACAATGTTCTGCCTGTGCCCTTCCCCCTAGCTTAGCTGAAAGAGGAGTCAAAATGGGGCCTAAGGCAGGAGAGGAATCCGGTTAAAAGCTTTTAGTGGGCTTTTCGTCACTGTGATGTCAAGTTGCCTTGGCAACGGTGAAATGGGCCCTTCATATTCCCTCCCTCTCCCTCTCTTCTAACCACTCCCACCCGCTCTCTTTTCCCTCTCTCTCGCTCCACTGGCAGCATAAAAAGCTTTTAGCTGAAAGGCAGCAGTGTTAGCGCATGAGCTTGCTGACAGTTTTGAAATATAAGCCTCTGGGGAGTGAGAAAGCCAGCGAGAGCACGGGTGTATGTTTCCTTGGCAACAAGGCATTGGACCTGGCATCCAGACAAGACGTTGCTCTGTTTAAAAGCTTTTAATAACAGAGAAGTCTTTTTGAGACAGGAGAGGGAAGATATGCTTCAGCCGACATAACATAGAAAAGAAGAGAATACTTTCCTAAGACCTAAATAGCAAGCAAAAGCTTTCCTCTGAAACATTAGTGGAACACTTTAGGAGAGAATTAGAGGAAGACAATAGACAGAAATGGCACCTTCCTGTGGTGATCAACCATTGGCACACCTACAATAGCATACAGTAAGCTGACTGCTCTAATCAGCTTTATATTCATAGCCTTGATCAATGACATTGGCCCCCTTGTAAAAAGGGTTTCCCTTTGACCAGATGGAGACCCTTCCCCTCCCCCACTCCTGGTCTCAACATGGGGGGTGGGTCTCTACCGTCTATCCCCATGGTCACCCTTTTGTCTACCATAGTGTATGTATTTCAGTCTCTCTGTCTCTCTCTCATCCCACCATGCTCCCATATATATATATAGACGCAAATATGTTAACTCTTTCTCTGTAGCACCTTGGCTACTGCTCCCTCTCTCCACATTTATCTCACCTAAAGTGAGAAAACATTTACATGAGCAGAAACTGCAATATGGTAATAGTGACCCATCTTTGCCTTCATCTTCATTAGTGCCACTAGTTCCTGTCACTCCTGTCTTAACTCAGTTTTGGCCAGATTAGAGCCTTAACCCATCTGCTCCTCAGTAACCTGACAGACGGCCAGTCCATTCATCATAGCACAAACTGGCAACTTCACCCAATCCATCACATCTGTCACTTAAGACAATTGTAAGCTCTGCCGTTGCGGAAATGGACGAGCAATTGAAAGTCGACGTGAAAGGTTTTGTGTGTTTGTTTTTCACTATGGCATTCAGAGTATGGTTAGAGGCTTACGTCTCAGATAATTCAGAAACTTGATGGTTCATCGCTTGGTTGACTTCTTGAGGGTAAAAGATTATCTTTTGTAGACGTATTATATTTTCCATGGCAGTTTCTTGGAATAAATACATGGAATAGATATTTCACATAATTTTTTTATTTGTTGGACCCTATTGATCTAGAAAGCCTAAATGCCAAAATAAGCAGCCTTACATGCTGATATTGAAGCTCATAGTACTTCACCAAGGCAGCTGCCTATTATCCCATGTCTGTTTCGATGTCGTGGCTGAATCCCCTTGCTAGGGTCCATTATCGGTGCTTAGTTATCTACATACCTTTTTTTCATCCATTAAGGTGGATTTAATCATCCAGACTACTAATCCAGGAGCCAGACTAATCTACAGATAAACTGCTTCATGTCTAGATTGAGAAATCACTAGTGTGAGTATTCTGTAAAATCTATCCATACAACACTAAAATAACTGGCTCACTCACAATTATTATATCTAACCAAGTAGAAGGTGGATCTCAGTTTTCCAGGGACTTTTTGCAGACATTATTTCAGTTTGCCCATATTGAAGATAATGTATCAGCAAAACTCACTTTAACAAGCTAAATTTGAAATGGTTGTGATAAGAAGGGATCTAGATTAACTGCTTATTCTGATTTGCCCTCGCAGAGTAAATAAAAACCCCCTGAAATAGAAGCACAACTAAAAATACTGGGAAATTAAAGTAGAGCTACACTGTCTACGTAGCGATATTTCAGGTGAAATGTGACGTAAAAGCACAGATGTTCTTTGAGTGCACATCATCAGTTTCCAATACATCAAAACAGCTCGATGGCATTACAGATTATTTAAGTCTTTGGGTTAAAAATGCCCCCATGAAGTGAATTCAAAAATAGCTCAAATAAACAGTACACAGACACAGACACAGAAGAGAGAACTGATAGCGTTTTCATTTCTCATTTTTCAATTTAATAGTCCCACTGTACTTTATATGCAAGTTGCTTGTACTTTATACATATTACTACTTTCTGCGGTCATACTCTTTGTCGGCACCTTATTCATTCTTTCCATAACAATTAATACAAACTTTTTAATCAACAGTTTTTATACAAAGTGGTCATGAGCCTCAAACCACCGATGGAAAGTCAAGATGGACAATCACTGGGAAATTAAGATTTCACATTGCAAACTCAACAGTGAATAGACATTAATGAAAGGTACAGCAGGAGAACACTATACTCATGAACCCACTGGGATGATTTGCCTGAACCAGCTCAAATTATTGTTTTAACATTTTCAATTACATGACTTTAAGTGTCGGATCATTGAATGGTTCCAGGAAAGCTCAATTAGGAATCAGGGAAAATATCAACACATTTCTAATAGACTCATGATGGCCATGTGGCCAAAAACATTCTGGACCTTTCTTTAAAAAAATAGAGCCGCGTATATCCGAATAGAATTACATTTTTAATTGGACTTTGCAACCATATGATGTGGTGTAGGATTCATGGGTTCAGAAAACCTGATATGGTCCTCAAAGTAAAAAAAACAACAAGTGGTTCACTGATGCACTTAAAAAACAATTCAGTACAGATATAAAAACAACATTACATAAAATAAAGGAGTAATCCAGAGTACAGCTCTGTTATATATTTGTACCTTAGAAAATGTTTAATGCAAATTTGTGCACATAAAACACATACATACAGTGCATACATAAAGTATTATAAAGTATAAATGTTTTTAATGTTGGCCTACATTAGTATGTGAACACATACTGTTGTACATCTTGTCTAAAGTACCTCATAATAAACAGGTCCACAGTGGACCGAATGCAAACCGACTGGACCATTTTGGCCAAAGCTGGATCCACAACAACATAGTCTTTTGCACCTGCTTATGGCATCAACAAAATGCGTGTATGACAAAAAACAACAGACAACCATACTGAGGTGATAAGAACATTTGAGGCTGGTGTGTGTGTCCTACACAAAAATAGATACAAGTCGTACCACGGCACCTCACCCAGTCTAGCTTGGACAGTTTGACTGAATAATCCGTTTCCGTCTGAGCATCATAATAAGTAGAAAGACCACACTCTGTGCAAAACCTGAGCTCAGGCAGCAGGTCCAATCTTAGCTCTCTGTGGCCTTCCTCCTCCTGGGGAGCATGGTAGTAATCCACAGTAGCTTCCTCTATCAGTCTTTAACGTCAACGCAGATACAAGAAGACAAAGAAAGCTACTAAATGCACCCATGCTCTGAGGGCAGACCAATTAGGAATGTCAATTTGTGAAGGTCAACCTATCACATACAAAATACTGAAAATGATTGTTAATACTGAAAGGGGTTGGTAAATGGCATAAAAACTGTCAGGCAAACACTGACACGCCAGAACATCTTAACCCTCCCCGCCCCACATCTCCCTCTTAATGCCACACCAAAAGAAACAACGCAATCAAATACACCATATAAAATGATGAGTCAAAACAATAATGGAAATATAAAAAGTGATATAAATGGAAACAATATTATATATCAAGTTTTCATAATATACAGCAATGCAATTTCAAAATCAAACCTAAAAAGGAATGTAGTTCTCTGTAAGTACCACTAGAGGTCAGCAAACATCCATGCTCAGATGTCCAGTCATACACTTGAAATATTTTAAAAGCACTGATATCTGCAATGACAAGTTTCTTACGTTTCTGCCCGCGGACTAACAATTTAAAAAACACTGATATTCTATTCTTACATCTCATTGTCATTTCACCCATTCCATCTTCATTTTAACCTCCTTTCAACTCCGTGTCCCGCTACTCCACATAGCAGCAGTGGTGGCAAGCTGTGTTCACCAATTGAGCAGAAATTAAGAGTTAGTTACATTCTTGATATCATTTGTTGAATTCTCACAGTAGAAATGTTTTTTTTTTTTAAGGTTTTTATCTAACATTAAATTGTATGTGCACAGTGGTCTCAAATGTCTCACTGAATAACATTTGCAATCTTGACACTGTTACTGCATAAGGAAAAAAAACAATTATTTCCCACTAATTGAAAACTGACTCATGCAGTCATAAGAGAAATTTTAATCCCAGCAAATACTGCTGAAACTTCAGTCTCTCTAGTTCTGTAAAATGTCCAAAAAGTTGCATCTTAGTTGAAAAGTCCTTCAATTCCAGTTATTTTTCTTCCAGTTATTCTCCATCTGCTTCCTTCTTTAGTGTTAAAAGTTAATTCGTTCAAGGTGGTTTTGTCCAGGGTTGGATGTTTGTAAATGTTTTGCTCAGCTTGTCTGTTCAGCTGTGAATCCCTTCCATTTGTGTCTCAGTGTTGTGGGTTTACAGACTCAAATTTCTGCTCCGTCTTCCTCTCGTGAAGTCTCCGGTCTCTCTCTTCTGCTCTCCCATGAGCTGGACAGCTCAGTCTCTGGGTAGACAATCCTCCTCGGTGATCCCCTGGGCCTTAAGCTCCTCGAGAACGTTGTCCAAGTGCCCGGGGTCGGGGTAGCCGTGGCCTGTCAGGTTGGAGCCAAACTCCGTCTTGTGGTGCACCTCGTTCCAGATGACTGTGTCTGACTCGCCGGTGGTGCTGGACGTGCCCACTGAGAAAATCAGCCGGCGGTCCCACGCCACCAGCAGTAGCCTCAGAACCTGGGCAGAGGGAGGGAGGGAATGTAAATCCAGTCATGTAAATCCCTAGAAAACCAATGGGGAAAACAGATTTAGGTTAGCCAGAGAGTCGAGATGACGTGCTGCTCACCTTGCGTCCCTTCTCGCTGTCGGGGAGGTAGCAATGTCTGGGGAATCCTCGGGCAGTGAAGGGCTTGCCTGGGTTCGGGTGCTCCGGGCCCTAGGGAAGGGGGCAAAGCTCATGATCAGGACATCATTCAAACACAACCAATACATTTTCTTATATTGATGATATTGCAGGCCTGACTGTACCTGGATGCCAGGAGGGATGTTGTATATGATACGGATGGTTTTGCAGTCAGGGTGTCCGGGCAGCGAGTGGGGGATGACGTGGTACTCCATCTTGCCAGGGGGGCTGGTTGCCGGTCTTGACTCCATAGATGGTCTTGCAGGTGGGGCACTGCAGGCTGCCGTCCTTGTTGCCGTTGTTGTACATGGCAACAAGGCACTGGAGGTGGTACTGGTGGCCGCACTGCGCCAGGCGGCCCACGGACTCGGCTCGGGAAATGCCGCCCACCCCGGGGCCCTTGTACCCGGACGGGCCAGCCAGGGCCTCCATGCAGATGGTGCAGTCCTGAGTTGAGAAGGCAATTAAGATTTAGACTCATGGGTTTTTAAATAATTGAACCCTGAACTTTGAAAAAACCTTTGAAATTATTTGTAGAATCGAGAAGGTAAATAATAGACTCACTTCCTCCGGGGGATTGCGGACCTTCTGAAGGTACCTCTTCACCACCTCCTCAGGGGTCTTACCTAGAAACGAAACGAGACAAAGACAGAGGGAGTAAAAGAGCCGCTAATGAATGACTCATCACGATGACCCACTTGTGAGCGAGCTGTGCAAGCAAAATGTACCTGGTGTGTATGTTTTCTGTGTGTGTGTGTGTGTGTGTTGGTACACGTGCATCCGTCTCCTCTGACCCACCTTTGCGGGCCTGTTTCTTGGTGGTCTTGCGGCAGCAGTGGCCCAGGCCGGGCACAGGCTTGATGTCACTCTTGCTGACAGGCGGAGGGTGGAGCACCAGCTTGGGGGGGCGGGTCAGGCAGACAGGAAGTCCTGCCGCGCTCATCAGGATGCCTGTAATCCCTGGAGACAGCCAGCAGAGGGGGATGTGAGCCGCTATCTGAGGTTTATAATACCAGACTCAAGAGCTCTTTATCCAGGGAGGAATCTATACACCATATTTGGTAAGGCTAGCCAAGGCATTTAGCTAAAATACCAGCTGACTAGGGGGCGTGGTTTCATTTCTCTCTCTCTCTCAAGGGCAGTAAATCAGTGAATAAGTGCTGTGCAAAACTAACAAACTTTAGATAGACGCCTCATGTACTTCTGTAAGGTGACAACAGAACTGTAAATATATTGTACTGAGGGTACTTCTGATCCACTTGCATTCAAGTTCAGTCATATTGTGTTTGATGAGAATGTCTCAAACTGTGATTCTTCCTACCTGCCAGCGCAGGGTGAACAGGACTGGATCCATTCAGGTTCTTCACGGGAACCGTTGGTACTCTGCAACCGAAAAACACACGAGACACGTAAACCTCCAGAGCACTGACACACTAAGAACCAAGACACAAACGGCTTGGTCACCCGACCCCAGATTTAGGGCATCTGATGAGTCACGTGCAGGCTCGACTCTGGCTCATGGCGCGTTAGCAGGTTAAGGAGCTTTTTGCCGAGTCATGAACACATGTAGCACGCGGCCCGGACTAACACCTTGACATATGACGCCACGCGGGTCTTCACCTATCTAAGGCTTAAGGCTTAGGATGTGTATTTTGTATTTTCTTAAGAGGACTTGAGCACTACTAAGGGCGCTTTTGTTAAACCCTAAGAGTAACAAAATCACTGATGATGGCCACAGACAGAAAGCACAAAGAGTTGAATCACTTGAAAGTTAAAATGAGTAGTGGACGTCGTAGGTAATGGAGTCCACCATCTAACCAGCCAATGCACGCAGCTTTAATTTTTTACTGAAGCGACCATTGTCTATTGTCTGATTAAAAATACATGGCAGAGCAATAGACTCCCCCAGTCGGCTGAGTGAACACAAAGACACAGCTAACAACGAGTTGAATACACACCATGTGTCCAACTATCCTTTACCACTGTGTCTCTGCCTGTTAACTGTCAAAACACACAAATGTCTTATAACGGTTCACAATAAGCTCAATAACGTCTTCTCACGTCATTCTGCTATGGTATGTAGCGCTATCCAATAAGAAATGTATACTTACAGTCTGCAAGTTTTGATAATAGTCATCTTTCCCACTTGAAAGCAGCCACAGATAAAACCTAAGATCTTATTCCAGCGCCAATTTCCACGTTTGCTTCGATCCCTCTTTCCCACTTGTCTCTTACTATTCTCTTCCCTTTTCCTGTCTCGCACCCTCGGGTCCTTTAGTTTAGTGTGCCAGTGCCTCTGTGTCTGTAGTTGTGTGCTAGTGTCAGGTCCCCTTCCCCTCTTATAGGGCTAATCCACCTGTTTCCATCTGTTGATTAACCTCTGGTGGAAGGCCAGTGAGACGTCACGGGAGAGATTACCTGTCAGTTACCGTGTCACGGCACCAGGATGCCATGGGGCCGACAGACACCTAGGCTACCTAAACTATCCAGTCTATTGTCCACTGAACTTGCATACGGAGATCATTTTGACTGTAATGTTTGCATCATGTATCATACAGGGAGTTGAACAGATGTGGAGACTGGCAGGTGACCATATTGAGTCATGTGCCAAAGGATTTTACTGCAGTGGGATTTAAAGGAGAGGGTGGGTGACGTCAGGAGAAGGATCTTGAAGGTGGATACCTTGCACATCCCAAAATAACTGCAGGTACCCGTTATAGATGATGATGATGAAACTATTCCACAGCCTGTACATGAGAATGAAATGCTTGGTTAAGATTAAAGCTCAGGTTTAATTAATGTGTTTGTGCATTGCGATGGATTATTTTGCAGCATCTGTTAGGGGTTTTATTTTGAAAGTCTTCCCAACCTTGCTCTTATGCTAGCTATATCTTAAGGTTACGTGCACGCAGTGGGCCGTGTTTTGGTCGTTGCCGCAGATGTTTTGTGAGGCAGCATCTGGTCTGTATGGTAACCCATTAACAGTAAGTGTTGCATGATCGTGCGTGATCCACTAAGTCACAAGACATACCGACTGGGTCAGACGGGAAAACAGGAAGTGGCTCAGAGTTCTAGATTAGAGTTCGCTGGAAATAATTCTGCAAGCTGTTTTCATGTTGACTGCATGAATGGAAGTCAGAGAACTGGCACGGTGGATATAAATAAGTTGAATGACATTTTCGTGCCAGGCAGCAAACGTGAGCAATGTGATAGACGGAGGAGAGAGAAAAGGGGAGGCTGGGAGAAAAGGAGAGAAAGGATGGGAAACAGAGCAGGAGTGTAAGGTAGTCACGTTTCTTTGATCCTGGCTAATCTAGCGGCATTAGACCAGCCTCCATCTGGACCACTGGTTGATGGACATGCACAAGCTGCAGCATATGGCACCACTTACATACACACAATCACACGTAGAAGCTCACACCTTGATTCTAGTCACATACAGAGAAAAACCCTGGAAGCTGTTCAAATACCTACGCTCCGACACAAATAAATGGAGTGTAAGTTGTCTGTTGTAACGACCTCGCTTACAGGAAACAAACCCATTAGGGTGATGGGAGATCTGTGTGTGTGCGTGTGTGTGTGTGTGTGGGTGGGGGATTATGTCTGACGTTGAAGACAACTCAGAGTTGAGAATTCACATGGAACAATAACACAAGTAACTATGTGTTTGAGGTTTATAAAGGCGTATTTTGGTGATAAACTAATCCAACTGCTTAAGGAAATCCCTTTACGTACCATATATGGTGGACAATTAGACTAATCATTGTTGATGATAGCGTATAACTGTGGTAATAGTCTTCCAGCAGAGCGATTACCTAACACTGCACTAAATGTTGCTTACTTTAGTTGATTTCATTGTTTGATTGCATGAAACAGTAGAGCCCTGAGAAAAAAAAAGACTGTTCAGTGTGCTAAATACCAATAAATGTTGAAATGAACTAAATCCCCAGATATAAGTCTCTTCTAAATGTGGGAAACAAGCATTCAAATAAGTTCGGAAACACCCAGGCAGCTTTGCTTTGTTAAAAACAGTTTGATTGCTTGCACCAGCGGAGGCACTACAAATACTGAAGTTACATTTACTCTACATCTTTGTTGAAAATCTTTGTTTGATTGAATAGAGAGTTTGTAACTCTGAGGCTCAGATTAACAATTTTCAAGTGACAGAAAACTAAAAAGAGAAAAGATTTACTGTCCATCTACACCAAACTTATTATAAGTGACTCCACATAAGCTATAACGAATTCCACAACCCTTCAATTAAACTGAAGGCAATTTAGAGTCAAACAAACATTCATCTGACTAGATCTGGGCCAAGTTGCAGTTGCACTTGATTTCGTATCTTCCAAATAATAGGGCAAAAATCAGTTTTTGCTTTTAATTTTCTGGCAAAATAAATCAAGCACACTTAAGTAGTTCTACTAGAAATACTGTATTCAAAACACAGATTTGGGTTGGGTGTTGAATGAAACACAGGGACAAATAATGGTTTCCAGTCAAAGGAATAAAGAGCCCCGCAACAGTAGAGCAATTCATGTGTGATGCAGTGGTCCATGAAAAGCTGGGTAAAAAAAAACCCTAATCAGTGATCAGTTTCCAGAATGTCTTCTTGAAACGACCCAATTTTAATGCAACTTACATCAACGTGATCCTAATGAGACTTTAACAGACTTTACCAGTTGGCAAAACTTTGTTTTGTAAGCAGAACTGTGGGTTAAACTGGGTTTAGGTGGGTTTACCCTCCACTGCATCACCGCCCATGTAGGATGTCAATGTGTGTCAAGTTCTGACTTCAGGATAAGATGCCGACAGCAGTAGCACTAAATGGAGATTAAGCTAAGGACAAGCAGAAGGCGAGAAGAAGGGTGCGGAGAAGAGAGGCGTAGGGAGAAACACAGGCTGAAGGGATCAGAAAGACTAGTGATCTGTGACGTTGGTGGTGTTACCACAGCAGCAGGCGCGACCATCTGGTGGACGGAAAAGTGCTCTCACCTGGTCGGTTAAAAGGAACAGGCCAGTCACGCTAATATACAGCCATCATAAAGTGTAGGGATTACTGAAGCGGGGGTGTTACAGGAAGGATTAAGCCTGGATGTGGTATTGATCTGATGCTTAACTGGTGTTTTAGCTAATGTGACAAGTTGGATGATTGGAGGTTCTGCCAACGCTTGATCACACGGCTCGGTCCACGGTGACCCTGCTCCAAAACACAGATGAAGCGACCGCGTGTATCTGAACGACCTGAGGGGCATTTTGACTTTGAGGCAATGCAACTTCTTGAACAGCGTCCCAGGTTTTTCAAATGTTTGAACATCTGTTTCAGCGGGACTTAATGATTGGGTGAAAAAAAAAAAAAAAAAGGAGAGCTATAAATGGAATCTGATGAAATGTGGATGCTGAGATCTGTAACATGCTCACAGCTAGGCGCCACAAAGTGCACGAACTGCACATTTTGTAAAATTGCTGCTTCACAAGAAATAATGATCATGTTCTTTTCAGACCACTGACCACAGACACCCTTAATGCGCCTCACAAGCCTTGAACGTTTACTAACCAGCACCCTATGGCCATGAGACGAGGATACTGCGACGTTTCCTCACCTTTCTCATTACCACGGCAACATACCTACAACTGTCAATGTTGACAATCGACAGCATATGCATTCATTCGGGTAGTGCCTAAAGGCCCTACTTCCTAAACACGACATTTATCAAGCTCATCCTAGCATCCACATGGCAAATGCAGACATCCATCTAAAGCTCTGCAGATCTGAAACGTTTTAATAGGTGGCAGTGTCTCCCTTGTGGCTAGTCTAGGATGTGTTTGAGGTTTGAGGTCTGGCTATTTTGCAACCAAGAGAAGCTTATACTTTCAGACACTTCTGCTTCCTTCTTAGCTAAAATTTAATATTTGGGCCAAGGATAGGATTGGACAGGATGAGCTGTTCCCTCAGGGCAGAACACACTCTTCTTTTTCATGATCCTACCCCCATCAACAAGTCAACCATTCAAACCGATCCTCAGTGAAGTGAGACCTGTCACTCTAGCTGGTGAGGGAAACTTGCCGCTTTCGTTAGCACAGTTGAGGACTATTGGACTAAACCAAACCATTGGACTAATCTGTGTGCAACAACACACACACACACACACACACACACACACACACATGCACAAATACTCACACAAACATCAACATCCACACCCACGTACACCCCATGTCTGCGTCTCCGTCTCAGCATTGTTCTGCAAATGGGAACCAGGCCTCAACTTCGCCCACAATGGTTGCTACAGTTACCAACCCGGCGCACGCGCACACACACCACGCACACACGCACACACACACACACACTCGCACACATGCACACATGCACACACAAACAATTGGGGGCTTAGGGCCTCCAGGAATGAGAAAAGCCTGGGAACGAGGAGGGGGGAGGGTGGGGGGTATTGAAGTATTAGTGAAGGGGAACCTGTGTATGGTTTATGGGTGCATGGAAAATGTGTGGCAGCGTGGCTTGTCTGATGTGAATGCACTGTATTGTTTTTTTCCATGGAAAGGAATGGCCCAATGGACTCTGTCACAAAGATTAAAGGCTCATGAAAGCGAACGAGTGCTGATGTCAGATATTTTTAATGACTATGTAGGGCATGGAGCTGTGCAAGCGAGGGGCTTCAAACAAATGGGGAAATAATTCTAACATGATTTTCTTACACGTCCTTTTTTTCTGGCCTTCTCGCCATCTTTCCATGTGAGGGCGAACAGCTTCATATATATTAATAAGGGAGGTAATCTATATCTATGAATCCATCGAACACCAGGTCCAAAACATGGCATTTACGACATTACAACAGTAGACAAAGAAGTCATGCCAAATGTTGTACACTGTGACAAAAATATATATTTAAAATATATAAAAATATATATGTTTTGTTGAGTCAGGTGTGGCACAGATCCCCCTACCTCTATGGAACAGCTGTGATGAATTACTGAACTGGAAAAAGTGGCTTTTAACATCTGGCTTCTAAGAGAACTGTGGCCAGCGAGATATAAATAGACAGTATAGGAATACCAGGAGGGAAATATTCCCATTCTGTCATTGAGTATAACTTAAATCCATCAGGTTCTACCGATTTACACTAAAACATAAAACAAAATAAACATTTTTCACCAGTGTTGGAATACATGCTTTAGTTTGTTTGAATGGGTGAAAAGAATGTGTGACACTTTGATTGGTTATTTTTTTGGGGTGCTTTACAAGAACTTGTATGGCTTATAACCTGTGAACGCCACACGCTTTGTTTTGGTGATGGGGGCACATCAACCTACCAAACCTGTGGAGGAAGAGCCTATTCTTCGAACTACACTCATTGTCCAGTGATTGAACATTTAATTTAAAACATATTATATATAACATATATTTTCTTGGCCAACGGAACCAGATAGACTGCAGCAGAATATTCTAAGCAGACTCAAGAAAGTTACTCATGACCCAGGTGCTGATGTACAGCGAAATGTGGTTGGCTACTCACCCAGAAGCGATAAGGGCACGCGACTGAGCCATGGCAATGCGCTGCAGTGCGGGACGGCTGAGCCCCACTAGGCTGGCACGGGGCGGCAGAGGGGCGGCGCATGCAGCCGCGCCAGGCGAAGACACCGGGCCCAAGACGCGAGCAGAAGGCGAGGGCGTGCAGGTGGAGGCAGCCGTGGAGATGAGAGGAGGCGCCGGAGCAGGCGCCATTGAGGCGGCAGAGGAAGCAGAGAGGGAGGAAGAGGTGGACGGGTGAGGGGGAGAGGTGGTGGCAGACGCGGGCATAGTGGAGGGTGGAAGAGGAGGAGGCGGAGGAGGCGGAAGGGGTGGAGGAGGGGGCCGGGTAGAGGAGAGGGATAGGGCAGCGGTGGCCGAGCCAAGGAGGGACAGAGAGTGGGCGAAGCCTCCTCCGCCACCAACACCAAAACTACCAAGTCCACCAATAACACATCCACCCCCTACACCAGCACCACCAGTAGCCCCAATTATGGACGTCCTGTGAGGGGAAAGTGACCTTGTCAAGGTTGGCGGTCGAGGGAGGGTAAGTGAGTAAGACCCTCCTGGGATTGGGTAGCCCCCCATTTTGGGACTAGGTGGCTTGTTCTGGGGCGGCCTCCGACCCAGGGTGTGAACAGTCGACATCGTGCCCGCTTTGACACTCAGCACCAGCATACACTGCTGACAGGCGCAGGGCTGTCCGAGGGACGTGATGGCTGAAGCAGGAAGCGCCCCGCTGGGGTAGGCGCTCCCATTGCCAGTCCCACTCATCCCGATCCCCATGCCCACGCCGGATACGCCCACCCCTAGCAGTCCTCCGGGGCCGGGCATGGATGCGGGACCCCAAGCATGGTGGGACTTGGGCAGGGGTCCGGACACCAGTGGGTAAGCTAGGTCGGAGCGGCGCTGAATGCGTCGGCAGCGCTGCGTCTGCCCGTTGATTTGGGTCATGCTTTGGAAGTCAATGAGGTAGCAGAAACCCAGTGGCGCCAGGTCCAGCCAGGGCTGCTGACGATCACGTGCCGCCTGGATGGCAATGCCCACCTCGGTGTCGTAGGCCGTCCAACTCCCAGCGTCGTTCTCCCACTCCCACAACCAGCCCTGGCCAGGCGCTGAGGTGGGGTCGTAGAAGCTACGTCGCACTGGTCGAAGGGTACCTGTGGCAGCGCACAGGGACAGGTGTCAGTACATTACAGTACATTACAGTCATTTAGCAGACGCTTTTATCCAAAGTGACTTACAATAAGTGCATTCAACGTAGGCAAGAGAACTACTAGTCACCAGAAATCGTAAGTGCATTTCCTTCGTAAACAAGCATCTAAGAGCAGAACCAGCGTTAAGGTAAAAGTGCAATAAGTTAGCTACCTACTTTTTATTTAAACAGATAAGTGAAGCAAATAAGCAAGAGCAAAGACAAATAAGTCAAGCATATAAGCAAGTGCTAAGACAAGTAAGTGAAACAAATAAGTGCTAAGAGGAAGGGTCAGGGTAGTGTTTACTGAAGAGGTGGGTTTTCAGCCTGCGGCGAAAGATGGGCAGCGACTCTGCTGTCCTGACATCAGTGGGGAGTTCATTCCACCACTGTGGGGCCAGGACATACATAAAACATGCATGCACACTATTAACATGTTACTCTAGTGTAATAACATATAACATACAAATATAGTAATACAGTTCTATGGATAGTACACCACAGAGGCATACTGACAGCTAAATTCAGATTTCTATGCATCTTCAGGACTAAGTCAGCTTGAACCACAGACTTTCTTTGGCATGACCGGGTCTACTGACTCAGCTATATTAACTACTGAACTGCATCTACAATGTTTTGGGATGACAGCCGGGTGAAAGAGGAGATAAATGTTTGTTGGATACGTGGCTGCAGTAATATTTGCTGTGGACAAGTAGATTACAACCCTAACAAATTCAACATGTCTGTGTGCGTTCGCTAAGAATTTGGGCAAACAGGCAAACAGGTTGCCCCTGGTAACAGCACACGGTGTTCTGAATTCTGATTGGCTGTCGGCCTTGATCCGACCCAAAGCCGGCTGTGTTTGCTTTCCCAGGGTGTCCAGAGAAACTCTTCATACAGCCTTTTCGATACCAAATCCTGTGTTTAGAACACAAAGCGGACAAAGATTGCTCTAAAATGGATAAGCTTTATTTCAAAGACAGGAATTAAGCCTTTTTTGGGGATCATGAATCTGTTTTGTCAATTGTGCCTTTTCAATTTGAGATTTTAATTCCTCCCACCTCACATGCGCACGTCACTAGTTCAGATACAATATAATCTTTCCCATTTATATGATCGGCAACAACATTGGTGGACAAAGGCCAAGGGCACGTTTCAGTGGAAACAGCGTTTGGCATCTACACTTGAGATAAAGCAAAACCTTTTAGAATACTTTAGAGTCCGTTATTCACACAACAGTCTCTCATGACCCACATATCAGCAATTCAGACATTCCTGGGTTTGGATTCCTCTCTCTGCAAGAATATTAAGGCCGTTCACGATAAATCTCTGACTTCCAAGTTCAATGTGAAAGTGGTGAGTCAAATAATGCTCAAGGCATAAATTAGGACAAAAGTGAACGCAAAACATCTTCGAGGCTCTTTGAAAAATATCCTCACAAAAACAAAATCTATATGGAACAGAAACAGCTTTGTATGCAACACATCTTGTAACAGCTAAATAGAAACCATCCTAAAAAGCTTTATATTTCTACTTCAAAAGTGATACAGTATAGACATTTAACAATGCTAGGGACACAACGGGGTAATTCATTCATCAAATCCGCACCCATCAGCCTCATTTTATCAATGACCTCAGACTTCAGAAATTCACACCCCCCGCCCCCACCTCCTTTCTCATATTTAGATTGGGGCTCCCTACCCCCTGTTTCCCACCCTTGCAGCCTTTGCTGGGCTTGGAAGGCAAACTGCACAAAGGCTTTTGTCAGCCCAAGTTTAGAGAGAAGGGCAACATTGGGATCTTGGCTGAGGTTAGACGTCTGATAATTCCCCTCTTTGTCTCATGACACCCTGCTTTCCTCCCTTTCTTGTTGTTGTTATTAAAAATGTTGAGTTAATGTGAATGCAATGCACCAGACCCATCTATCTAGATGGATATGAGGCTTTGGCATGTGCAAGGTAACATATAGTAGAATCTGTAGTATATTCAGTATGGTATATTCTCATCTTTATTGATAAGGGTGCTTGCATTCCATCACGAGGGGCATATTATTCACTGTGTCTGCGACTATGACAGTTCATCTGCTACCATGCCCTAAATGCCCCCTGCGCGCGCACACACACGCACGCACACAGGTCTTCCTCCCATGACTCACCACTGAGTATTCAATACTGCTGAGATACAGTAACCACAAATACTTAAATACCTCCCAGCCCCCTTCATTCCCAGCGAAATGAAAGGTAGTGCAGGAATGAGGTGCAGCCTATTGAAGAATGAATTTGGGGACCCTGAAGTGCATATTTTCCCGCCCTCCAATCAATTATTTATATTAAAAATAAGAGGATTTATGTGATGTGTCCGGTGGAATGTAAACCCCGCAGAAAACAAATATTTGGACCACTTTGCAGCAAAATATCACCATCACATCACAGTGCCAACATTTGGACAATAATCAAAATAAGGCCGGCCTCGGAAAGACCAAGTAGCCTGGCCTCCACATGAGTAAACAGGCCTGCAGCTTGGGCCTGGCTCCACGCCTAGCCCACACCGTTACACCCTACGCTGCATCCCTCGCTCTCTTACCTGTGTCTTGTCGGAACTGGTGCATGGAATGCAGGTCGATGATGTAGGGCGAGAGGCGAGAGTCCACCTGGCCGAGGACAACACTACCACTCCGCGGGTCGCTCCGGATGACTGCCTCGATGTGATGAGAGACAGCTGGGCTGTAGGGCCGCCAGCGTCCGTGCTCGTTCAGCCATTCCCATACCACTACGGCGGATGCTAGTAACATCCTACTCCTGCAAAGGCAAACACAAAACGAGGCATGAATGCAAGGCACGGGCCGGTCATTTAAACATACCCCGCCGCTGCGCCGCGCATCCCTGCCCCTGCATCCATCTTGGACACTTTTGCAAGCCAGATGTGCCTCCCGTCTCTGGAGATATGCTTAATAACACCGTACCTTCCATGTTTGTGTGTTGTGCACGCAGCAATTAGTCCGATATTTTCTCACACAGGCGATGTTTCAGGGCGACAAAGCTCGCAGGTTCGGTGCATTTTACTCCCTATGCAGATAAGTGACGTCTACTGAAATCGTTTCTCCGGCACAATCAAGTTAGGGTGAGAGAAAATGCAATTTGGGATGCTTCTGGTGGTGCGGCACTCATGAAGTAGGTTACTGTGACAGACTCGCTTTGATCGCGCGACGTTATATCTCGGAGTTTTCTCTGTTTTACCAAAACGTTACAACGCGACTACAATGTAGGCTGTATAACGGGAGCTGCCGGGACCACCTCAGAGGATGAGCGTCTTGAACTCTGAAAGCAAATAACTGACATATTTACCAGTGTAGGGATTAGATCGCTTCCAGTATCTCCAATCAAAGCCAAATACTGTTTAGCAGGATGTTGTGGTTGCTTTAGCGATTATCCATCTCGCTCTGTAGGAATGTCTTGGTTTTGCAGCTTCAGTCTTGAGGGGGGGAAATCCAGGGATTCTGGTTACATAATTGCTTTGATGATGTGTTATTGCGATTTATTTTGCTCTATTTTGGCATAGACATAGATATGGTTGGGTCATCCATGATGTCTCCACCGGCTTGTTAACCCAGAACCACTCGAAGAGATGGAGACACCACTGGAAATAATTTGGTAGGCCTTCCCCCGGCCAAAAGATGTGTTTGACATTTGTGTGCGTGTGGGGACTAGCATGCACACTGCCACGCCCCAAAAACATCGAGTATCCAATCAGATTCAAGCAATTCTTCCTTCTCGCCGAACGCTTGGCCAATCATGAATTCTTTCATCTGGCATTCATTTTTCGTTTTATTAAAGCATCAAATGTATGCAGCGACTATTTAATTTGGCCAGATGAATGTTGTCCTTGATAAACTACATATCCTCCTAATGCTCATTATTACTGTGAACTCACACACGGATCAAAAGGAGTGGAGATGCCGGGGATTGAACCCGGGACCTCATACATGCGAAGCATGCGCTCTACCACTGAGCTACATCCCCATTGGTCAAGAATCTGATATATAGGCGTTTTCATAGAACAGACAGATAATTTCATCTCAGTTGATATATATTGCCTGAGAGGAGCAAACGCACATACGAAAGAAGTTGCACTTTTTTTTACTTCGTACTATTTACAACGCCCCAAAAGGAAAAGAATAACGATATAGTCTCCACACTGGCATACAAGATCACTGCTCATGAAACAATAATGTCTTTATTAAATAAATAATGAAAAAAGACTGTAACATCATGCGCATTATATTCCTGTATAGAGACTTAATGTTTGTCTTTACACAATCGTGAGTTTATAGTGACCTTATCGTACTTAATGGTAGTTTTTATTTCCCATGGTATCATTATCACTGCCCCTCTTGGATTTCTATGTATTATTATTCTCCCTCTTCTTATTATAACTCTATCTGAAACTGAATTTTAGAGATTATTTTGATTCAGGAAAGGCCTAACGGTGCCATGTGTGAAAACGACCAGAATGAATGTTTTAAATTAATGTTTATTCTTGTTTATTGTTCCTATTTTTCTTCTTAGTTCTTCTTTTTCTTCTTACAGTGTATCAGGCTGGCCCCGTTCATGAATGCGTGCAGCCCTAGTCTTGTATTCCTATAATATTCCTAATTCTATAGGATATTATATAGTTTATAGTTTTGCTGTGATATTTATATGGAATCCTTTAAAAAAAAAAATAGCATCAGATTACCATAGTTGTTTTTCACAACAGAAGCCCCATTTCTTTATTCCCCGCTCAAGCCCCACTGTAACAAATGACAATTACATAAAAGGCCACTTTATGAAAAATGTGTCTCCCACTTACTAAAATACTAGGATGATAGCATGAAAGCCCATTAATGGTTGCATTATCAAGTAAATGTAGAAGCAAAATTTGAAGCAATAGCAAACAGGCTTATATATACAGTCAGTTTGTAATCTAATATCTAATGTATACATAGGCTACTATTACAAACAAGTTGAAGTTCTTAACTCCGTTTTGCATTATAGACTCTTATACACACACAGGTCAGCGGACTCGTTCATGTCTGTAGCGGTTTCAGTGATGTCAACAACGCTATCATACTATCAGAAGTAGAATTAGCACTAGCTTCTTTAATCGCGGTGAGTCTCCCTTGTCTTTTATGTCCTCTGATTCTGTTCTCACAATGCAGTCATATCATTGTCCTTGTCCTCGCTTTTCTTTTCTTCAGACCATATGGCACTTCCAGAGAACTGCTTTATGTCTATCAACAAACTCGCCCCCCCACTTACTTCTCCTTTCTCGTTACTTTCTCCATCTTCCATGTTCTCCCCCTTTTCCTCCCTTTTCTCCCCTGCCTCTCCCTGATCCTTGAGCCCGGCTTGCTCCCTCAGGTCCGAGCCCTCCGAACTGGAGTAATCATCTGAAGAGTTATCTCCTTTTCTCTTCCTCTCTCCACACTCCTCCTCCTCGTCCTCCTCTCCCTCCTCTCCCTCCTCTCCCTCATCTTCCTCTTCCCCCTCACTTTCACTTCTCTGGCTACCCCTCTCCACCTTCCCCTCCTCATCTTGCAGTTTTTGCATTTCCGCTCCATCTTCCTCTGCATCACTGCGAGGCCACAGGTTCATCCCAAGGCGGGTCTCAAGGACCATGGCTGCACCCCTCACCCGGTCCCTGACCCCTCCCTCCTTATACACCATGCGGCGGACGGTGTACTCTCCATTGGTGTCCTTGTTCAACTTCTTGTACAAGAGGACCAACAAGAAAACTAGCGCAAGGAGGAAGAGAAGTAGGAGGATCACAGTCCTAGTGGCATTGGTTTTATATTCAAGCTCTGGTTCAATCTCTGATTGATGCATGCCTAGAGTGGAGACAGATAAATAGGTTACTCTTTGACTTCTGAGTCAGCATGGTCACCAAACAAATGATCACAATTAATACATTTCTACAAAACTATTTAGTGGCTTTTCAAGTCAATAATTTAATTTAAACTGCTGGAATGGAATCAGAGCTGGCTCAAATAGTATTTGCAAATACTTTTAAAGGTTTGTTTCTGCCAGATGGGTGGGGGTTATCATGTGGTACAATATCACGTCATATGTTTGCATATTCTGTAGTATATTTCTATTACTGTGCATCTTACCTGACAGCATTTAAACCCCCACACATACTGCAAGCAGGTTAAATACTAAAATACAAATACTAAAAATTATTTACAGCTGCTATTATTATTATTATTATTATTTACCCCGGTCTGAATAGAGCTGACCTATGTCTTTCCAACATAGTTAATCAGAGCATGAGAAATCCTCTTGGTGTTGTCAGGCTGTAAATCCCTCATTACTGGGTCAGATTTGATTTAGAAATGTACTGTACCTTCTCGAGAAGTTCACTGCTAAGTGGAAAATCCTTCTGGCTTGTCCCCACAGTTATAGAGTCAATTCTGCAGTAGAAATCCTGTTTCCTTCAAAGAAAATGTGATATTTTCATCAGGAGGAGATCCATTAGTAAATTTACATTCAGGATCTGAAAAACAAAACAAAACATTAAATTAAATAAAGTCAGTGAAAGTGCTATAAAGTTATTTAATCCTGAACATTCAACTTTGTCATGAGCTAACACCATACTGACTCAATTATAGTAGAAAATGCACCATGCCGTGCTAGCTGACATGTTGTAACCACAGGCTTGTAATTGCCATGTACATTGGAGATGCAACACCACTGACAGGAAGTATCTGCACGGCCTTGATTCTGTACAAGTAGAAACTCTGTGGTATGACCGAGTGACAGGAAGCTAGCATAAACCCTCAGTGTTGCTGGTTTCCTGTCTAAATGATAATTAGGCATCAGTCTGCAGGCAATGGCAAGACATTTTTAGTCTTGGTTTCTAGATCTAAGCTCAGACATGCATTAACCTACATAATACATAATACATTTTAAGTAGGGGCAATCAAAGGCAACTGAAACTGGGAGGCAATATAAGTGATATATTAATTTTGCCTGCAATACTGTTGTAATAATCATTTCACAAGCACAATACTTTGAGTTCATAATTCAAGTATATAAACTGAGTAAAGATGAAGAATTAAGATCATGTATGGGAATGGGAGAGAGTATGTAAAGAGAATGTAAACTTCAGACATTACGATGGAACTAGAAACAAGTTAAGAAGTTATTAATAATAATACAAGTACATAAGAAAGGAAGTAAACGTACTAAAAACTTACCCAATTTGTTGGTATCTGAGTTGGGGAGATGATTTGTAGTGCCAGCAGAAGACTGGTCTGTATCAGTGGGGGTAGTTCTTAACAGAGCGTTAAAGTGTGTGTGTGTGTGTGTGAGAAAGAGAGAGAGGGTGAGAGGGGATGATGCGTTAACTACTGTAAAGAAGGACGGGCAAGGCAGAGCCCTTGATGATATGGGTGGAGACAGAAGGCAGTGAAAGCACAGATGAGATAACTAAATAACTCATCAAGAAGGGTGTGGTGGAAAGATGAAACCTTTGAGATCAGCAGATGTGTATCTATCTATATATATATATGAAAAGAGGAAGAAAGAAATTTCCTCAAAATTATAGGTGTATTTTGAATGCACGTAAAGCACTCGGCAAAGAATATGCAATATTTTCAGAAATTTCAACCCCATGCAGTTAAGTTAGGCTACGTTCACCGAATAAGAGTTGTTAACGCCTCAAGTCCACAATGTGCAACGGGGTGAACATGACGCCGAGGTTGGGTACATCTCCAAAATTTCAACTTCTCAGGGATCCAGAAAACCAGACGTGGTTTCTTACTGAAAATGAAAAAGGTTCTGAAAGTGTTTCATGAGCCCGAGCGCCACAACACGGTCTGAAACCATAGAGAGCTGTGCAATCCTTCAATTTAAGTGCAAACATGAAAATTATATTCTGGAGTTGGGATGTTTTCAGGTGTCACCAGCAATGATCAGATTGCCAAGCAAATGAACATGAACAAGTTGACCACATCCTGTTATTCTCTTCAGGGGCCAGCCACAGCCCCGACGCCCACCATTGCAAGCTGCAGTAAAGCGTAAAAAGTTTAGTAACTCTATGTAATCCAGTCAAGGAAGTGGAAATAGTTTATCAGTGCAATCTTAGGTTCAGGTTTATCTTTTTACATACCACAAAGCCACATATCACAGGATAATAATCACAGTGTGTCATTAAACATTTCACTGAAATACAATAGTAGTTGCCATATTAAGATCTAAGAATTCACACAGGGCTTTCAGTGCCTTCAGAAAGTACACACACAAAGAGCATGGTACTTCCACCATGCATCACAGTAGGCATGTTGTTAATTGGGTGATGAGCTGTGACAGACAGGAGTGCTTTGATTGATTGTTATCATTTTATCAGACCAGAGAATATTTTGCCTCATGTTCTCAGAGGGATGCACTGATTGTTGTCTTTCCAGAAGGAACTCTGTAGTTCTTGCTTCCTGGTCTCCTCCATGACCAAGGTCCTTCTTGTCTGGTTGCTCAGTTTGATCGGACGATAATGAAGCCTACTTTGCTCTTGTGAACTCCCAACAATTTAGAATTTTTTCTTATACCCCTCCCCAGATTTCCATACCTCTGGACTTCATGGTAGAGTTTCTGCTCTGACATGCACTGACAATGTATAGGATGTATTGTGAGTCAACAGTTACTTTACAGTTTGAAATGTTTTAAATATACCTACCATTTTGGAGAACTGATTTCTATGATAAGTCAGACAATGTCCATTAGGAGCAAATTCCACCAATAGTTGATCTTGAAGAGAACATTAGTTATGGTTAATAAAAAGCCATTCCATAAATGCAAAAGAGGAATGAATGTTTATTGGATTTGCACAGTGCAGTCTCGTTTAATCCGCTACTGGTTTACAACCACACAGATAAAAGTTTCCGGAAGTCAGTGCATAAAGAAATATCAGTTACCTTAGTAATCAATGGATGTGGAATGTACCAGAGGTTACACTATCCTTGACTGAAGGGCAAGGTAACAGATAAATGCAAAAAAAAGAATCATTCTAAAAGACCACTCTGAGCTTTCCATCTTGAAACACCAATATAAAGCTGCATCTACATCACCCTAAGACTATAAAGACTTTATTTAAATTGTAACTTCCTCTTTCCTGTGCTTTGGAAGCACTCACTGAACATGTTTTACTCAACATGCTACTCGCTGTAACTAGTGTAGTGTATGTATGTAGCACACCTTAGTCCCTGTGTCCACTGTGCACCTCGGTTTTAGCTGATGGCTCTAAACAAATGCATGGGGGAAGCGCTTGTTGTAGCTCATATTGTTGCTAAGCAACAAAAGTGCGGAGTGTGAAGTGTGGCGCTCTTTTGGTAAAAGTTGAAGTATTACTAAGTTCTAGTGCTGTGTATGCTAAAAAACCCGCCAGGCTCCCAGTGCTGCTGGGAACTCATAACAATCCATCCTTTCCAACCAAAAGAGGGAAAGGGAAGAAGCCAGTGCTGTGAAGAGGTTCAGTGGACACATAACTTACTGCTATGAGTTTTGGCCTTATGACATCACACAGAAAACCTTGTGACATCACAAAGCTGCTGTTCTATCCTGACAACATGAGGTTCAAGATCACAAGTGTTACCTTTTCTTTGAACGCAAAGACCACACAGTTACAATACACAGAAATATTCAACTACACTTGCATCAACTCCCATTCACACTATGCTCACTATCAAAATCATTATTTGCGCACTGACAGATTTTCCTACCGTTAACCTTTTACACAGAGTCCTATGATGAAGTAGTAAAACAAAGTACAAGCCACGCATGAATGAGTCAACAATATTGGGTCTGATATATCACAATTTAGCAGCTTTACTACCTGATTAAACAACCCTAATGGATACATTTTATGAGTGCTTCAGAGAAAAGAAAAACAAGAATATTGCAGGTAATTCATCATTTTGTCAAACTAATTCAGGGTGAAGTCTCCACTTGCTTTAATAAGATGCTGTTTATAACCACCTTATACATTCATTAACATGTCACAGTGATGGTATTGTGACATGTAAAGTTGACCAAAGCCCTTCAAAATTAAGATGCATTTCATATCATTCAATCATTTTACCTAAGGTGATAGACTTTGCAAACCTCAAAGCTGCACTCTATGCATCATCAATATGTTGCTATAATGACCATGAGAAAAACATTACCTATTATCATTATTATATGCAGATGACATCCCTTTCTCACCCACTGTCTATAAAAGAATTGTGAAAAAAAAATTGTAGTCTCTATTCCTTCACTATGGTTGACCTGGTTCCAGGCAACTGTGATTCACAGTTACTCACTAACCTACACTTCAAACTACATTCTCCCACTCACACAGCTTAAAGTACTGTTGATTCTAGTAAGGCTATGGTCTATGCAGTTAAGTAAGAATGCCCTTCGAGTGTAGTGGTGCTCCCTCCTCTTCATACGTCCCCATCCTCGATGCGAGCCAGCTGCCTCTCCAGCAACTCAATTCTCTGGCTCTGGGCGAGTACGACTGCACGCAAGGCCTTCATTTCCGCCAACAACTCGTTCAAGACATCGTCCTGTAAGGAGAGAGGGAGCAAGAGAGGGGTAAGGAAATTATTTGGCCATGAAAAAAAGTCAATAAGAAAACACTTCATTCTTTTAACTTACCTCTCTCTTTGTCCTTTCAGATGTTCCATCCATCTCTCTCGCCACTCTTGGCTGTGACGTGACTTCTTCTGCCTCCCTGGTGGCTGAGGTGGAAATGGGAGCAGCGGCGTTGCCTGCTGACGGTGTGGCTGCCCCTGCCCCAGAGTCCTGCGAGACAAGCGTGGGCTTGCCCCTGAGGGTGTCTCTGTGCTTGGACGAAGGTGCTATGTACCCACCGCTCAGGGAGACCAACAGGGGTGGTGCATCCTGCCCAGCAATCCAGTCCTCAGCCAGGAGAGAGGGCTCCAAGCCAGCTGTGTCTGGGTACAGGTCTCCCTGGAACAGGTCTGACTGAGGTGGCAAGACGGGGATGGGGTGAATAGAAAAGATATTTTACTATACACCTTTGAATGGAAATCCTGTGCATAGAGCAGGCTTGGAGTAGTATTTCCATAGTAAGTCATAATAAATAGTTCTAGTTCTCAAAGGGTGTGCATGGTTTACCTTTCGTGGTACCGTCATGGAGATGGGTTCAACTTTCCTTTCATGCAATTTGTAGAACCTGCAAAATAGCAAGAGATAAATCATCTGACGTGGCATGAATGTGCAAGAGTGTAAAGGACATAAAATCATTACAACAACTTACTTACCTGGCAATTTCACACTTGTTGACATCAACACCTCTTTTACAAAGAAAGCCTGCACCTCTTTGAGGCTCCTTGCTGCTGTACAAGCTGAGGAAATGAACATATGGGGATTCATCTGTCACTTCAAAGTACCGGATGGTGCAGTCTCCCTGAAAAAAAAAAGAAAAAGAAAAGATAAGCGGATCGAACGGTTATTGAATGTTATTGAGTGAATTTGTTTTCCTCACAACAAATTCTATACCTTTCCACAAAGGTAGATCATGTTTGTGTCAGGGTCATAGTAGGGTAGAAGAACCCCGTTACTTGTGTCCATCTCCTGTACTGCCATTGGCTCAGAGAGATCATTCTGTAAGAAATAAAACAACCACCGTTGATTTGACGACCTCAGGGCTGATGGTCTTCTCCTTTTGTAGTTACATGATACTGCTTGAAATTGCTTATTTATGCCCGCGTCAAGTAGACATGTCAGGTGACAGGTCAGACTTACCGTATCCCACAAGGCCATTTGTCTCTCACTCATACGGCTGAAGCCTGTGGTCAGGATCTTCCCATCAGCGAGGAACACAGCTCTCATTGGCCTGGTGCCATCATGGACCTTCTCTCTCACCTAAGGGGCATGTTAGGGATATTAACACAATGTGTGTTTTGTGAAGATAATTCTCTTTTTTCTATTAAAATCTGAATACACAGTGAAAACTAGCGTAGCATCTTGACAATGTAACACGGGTTAGGCTTTTTTATGACAGTCACACATCTCATCTTTTAGCAACACGACTTATTGAGACAACAAAGAGTTTGGAGTAGAAAAGTCATCTTAGTTAGCCTATAAAGCTTACTACCACTGGCATTTCAGGCATGCACAGTTCAACAAGGAGCTAATAAAGAGACATGCCTATGATACACACTAAAGGCAAAATGTTTATGGTTGTCAGCGAGGAGGGAGGCTCACGTTTACATTATTTTATATGCATCTGCACATATGGCAAAGATGTGTAATCACCTTGAGGACGGTGCCCCTTCGTGGGTCAATGACACGCAGTGCCTTGTCCTTGCAGACGGTACAGATGATACTGCCATCCTTGTTCCAGCTGACGCTGTAGATCAGGTCTGGGTGGGAATCGCTCAGCTGGTACACAAGTTCCCCGGTGCCAATATCCCACACACACATCAGGTTATCACAGCCTGAGAGAGGGGGGCACAACATTCAGTGTAGCCTATAGGCCGAGGTGTAAATATAGTGAAAAATGAAAAGGTTATATAGTGTGCTTGTGTAGGATATTCTTAAACCCCGGGAGCTATACAACATAAAGTGTAATTATTTTTCAGGTTAACCACATTCTCCTTTAAACTTGCATTACATGCTGTGAACCGCTGAGGAGGGAAATTCAATTCCTTCCTTGTATAATGCAGTAGTAAATTAACTGGCTGTCACAGAACACCAACTGAGTAAGCTAAGAGCCGTCCTTCAACTCTCACTGTTTACAAATGGGTAACCGTCGCCTTGCTCATGTCAAATGTTTAGCACGGGGATGACAACATACCGTCCAGGATCGTGGGCAACCTTGGTAAAGATAAGAAACGGTGGTAAAAAAATAACGAACTCCATAATGAACTCTAAGCAACTGATTCAAAAGTAATTGTTTAAATAGTTTATTTTAATCTAATACAGATGGTTATCGCAGTAATTGACATACTTTGTTGTAAAGCTAAAAAGGGCCCTTGTAAATTTGTGAAATTCACTTAAAGCTGATATACAGTCATGCCTGAGGTTTGTGAACTCAACAGGGGGTGGTTATTATTTCATGTATTATAATTTAAGCCACTGATCAGTCTCTGGCATCTTCCTGGAGGGATTTTCTCCCACTCCTCCTTACAGAACTCCACCAACTCAGTGATGTTTGAGGGTCTTGCATGAACAGACGCTTCAGGTCCTGTCACAGCATCTCAGGTGGATTTAGGTCAGGACTTTGACTTGGCTAAAACACTGAACTTCTTCCTGAGCCATTCTTTGGTAGATTTGCTTGAACACACAGGACCATTGTCTTGTTGAACAGCCACGTTCAGCCCAGCTTCGGCTCTCACACTGTTCATGAATTCTCTGGTTTCCCTCAGAATGATTCCCTTTAATGATGTTGAGTCGAGAGAAAGAAAAACAGCCCCAGACCAGGACGCTCCCACCACCATGCTTGACCGAGAAGGTCATTTTTTACTTGAGCGTACAAGTAAAAATATATTTTTTTTTAGCTCAAACGTCCTCACCGGTCTGATAATAGGTCGTACAAGATGAGGTTACCTGCAGTTAGGAGGATGTTGAGAGCTGTTGGGTGCCAGGCCAGGATTCCCACTCTTTTACTGTGTCCCTCAAGGGTCACTACAGCCTCGGTCATTGGGCTAGTCAGGCCCCCGTCTGGGATATGCCACACCTACAAACACCACCGCGGCAGGGCAAAAACACTGTTTTATGGACAGTAGGGTTTGACCGATATGGGTTTTTGAAGTCTGATACCGATAGCGCTGCTTTTGTACTGAAGCTGTCGATAGCCGAAGTTCAAGATCTTTACATTTTTCCATTTTCATACCTAAAAATTGGAAGTATTCAGTTTCCCCCAGAATTGTATTCTTGGCAGGGTGGAAAAGCCTCTGAAACAGCATTTAGACCATGAGACACTAAAACCCTCCATTCATCCTTTAAATGATTAATTTACAAAAAGCATTATTGAACAATTAAATGAATAAAAAAAATGTGCAAAGAAATTTTCACTGCAGGTTTATCGTCTGTTTTCATGCAACTGTGGTCATGGAAGAACCTCATATCAGCCGTGGGCGACAATGATTGGTCGATATCCGCCGTTTGATAAAAGGGCAATATTGGCAAAGCCTAATGGACAGTGCATTAAAAGGCCTTGAAAGTGTTGCCTACTTTTACTGTGCAGTCCTCTGAGGCACTTGCAATGATATTGTCATCATGAGGGCACCACTGGATGTCCAGCACTGGCGCTGCATGGCCGCACACTGTAGGGGAGGACTGATCGATTCTGCCGCTCTGTGTGAGAAACAAAAGTACAATATTGTGACATTCTGACATTTTGTCAGATGAGTTTTTACACATTCTGGGAATCTGGAAGCCACTCAACAGTTCATTCACATTAAAACACGAGGAGATGGGAGATAAAACAGAAGCACTTTAAAATATCGACCCACTGCTTAACTAAGCTGAACTTTGTGAAGTCGGATATGCATAAGAGGTCGAACCTTGCTGATCGGCACGACAAGGAAGGTCCCTCCTCCCCCCGCTTCAACAATGACAGCAATGAATTTTGGGTTGACGGCACACAGGGGACCGTCCCACGTCACGCGGGACACTCTGACATCGTCGATGGAATGCTCGGCTTTCCACGCCTGGGCAAAGACGTGGCGGAACTTGCTCTGTCTGACCACACCTCTTCGGAAAGACATGCCTGGGGAGAAAAACATTAAATATGACACCAGAATTAAATGTTAAATTCAACAAGGTGCACTTTTTGTTTTGTTTTGTCATGCAGTGTTGTCTTTTGAATCTCCTTGTTTAATGTGTGTTTTGCATTATGGTGAAAAGGATCAATAGAATTCTTAACGAAAAAAAAAAACAAGGTGCACTTTTTTATTATTATAAAAAGGGAGCTACCAAACTGGGTGGCCCAAGTTAGAACAATGTGCTGCAGATGACCTTGCAGCAGTCTTATTTCATAATTAATTCATTAATGGTCATAATAAGAATGTTTACAAGTAACATTTAAGCATGAATTCACTTATATACCAACTTCAATCACTTTGTTTCTCATCAGGTGAATAACTACCCACTTGTAGCTCTCTATGTGCATCTACATTGGTGCACAGATGATTATCACACACTAAAAGAGTTAAACCGGTGAGCCAGCAACATTTTGTGCATGTCAACGACGGGGAAAGTCTTATTCAAAACAACAGGCAAATTGTCTCATACTGCGAGGCGGGCCTAAAGTACAGTCAGGCCTCAGTGGACAAAAGGGCATGATCCGCCTGAAACCAAAACACAGAAGGGAAGTTGGGCACACAGAGCTGACCAGTGAGGGAGGGGAGGGTCTGTAATTCAATATCTACAGGTTTGCTTCCTAATGCTTCACAGTTGTCAAAGCAAATTACATTTTAGCAGGTACAAATTCTACATTTTTACCAACGTGTGATAGTCAGCAAAAACCGCAAAAACCAAAGTACAGCTGGAAGAGCCCTGACAATAAACCACTATAATACTCCCATTGGGTCTTAAAGTGTGTCTGTAGTGCTCAATAGTGAGTTTATAGTGATTTTATGGCACTTAATGGTATGTTTTATCACATGTGGTAAACCATAACATTACTATATTCCTATAAAAAATCTTTATTTTTACACACTATCCTTATAGAATTTATTATAGGATTACGATTCTTTTTTTTTTGCGTAGGGGAGAATAACATAGCAGCCCATCGATGAAGCGGAATGCTGCGTTTGGAAAGACTCTTTTAGGAATTACAGGGGTGAACAACAAAGGGGATGCATTACGGCGTGTCTAATCCCACATTGGGTTATTTCAAGGGAAACGGCAAGATCAAGGTAGTTTACACACATATTATTTTCGAGTACAATACCTGGGTTTTGGGAAACCTCTCTTAATTGGAAAAAGAAACGCGAAAAGACTCGGGCGTGACAGGAGCCTGGAGGCCGATACAATAATCCGCCGCTACTAGCAGTAACTTAATCCTTTCCTGTGTCCGGGGAGGCGGCTACAGTCCACCTACCACGACGAAGGGAAAAATAAAATGTCGCTGATTTCACAGACCTATCATAAAACACGGTGGTGAAAAATGGATTCCTGCGCAGTATTATCCAGTGTCTCCTTTCTCGGTTCTCCTGCGGGTTTGTGAAGAATTAGGCATGTGTGGTATGATGTGGAAGCCTAACCAGAGGGAGCATGGCCCCTGATTATATGCTACATTAAAATGTGCGTCGACATTGAACGGAGACCGAGTGCTAGATGTACTCACTGCGTGTCCGTTTTAAAATGATTGTTTTGGATGGATGGGCTAGAATCCCAGACACTTCCGCCCTTGGTAGAATGTCTCAAAGATCGTGAGGTACCAAGATAGTGCAGATCCAATTCCAGCCTATGGGAGTCCCTGTTTGCTAGACCGGAAATCGTCGTGTTGATGCTTACAAATGTCTAATATTAGGACAGAATAGTCAGCTTTCAGGATAGCTAGACAATACATAAACGAGATAATTCATGCAAGAGACTTTATGAGTATTCATTAGTCACACATCACCATGAAACGGGAACACCAACATTTTATTTTTACTAATTTAAAAACATATCTAGGTGTCACAACCCTATTAGTAGCTTACGAAGAAGCTGACGGTGTCGCTTTTCTTAATCAAATAAACTCCCAGACAAAAAGGAAAAAGTCAGTCTGACTAAACGGATTTAAGCGAAAACGGAAGTAGGCAGAATTAAATATCTCGCTTCGTCTGGAAACACACAGCACAATCCTCCTTGGTTAGGCCAGCCAGGAAGCCTGCCAGAAAAACACTTCCAGTAAAAATGTCTACATAAAATCCTTATTAATAAACGCTGCGTTTATAAACGTGGCTACGTTTTTAGATGAATACAAATTACAAAATAAGTAGTAAATACGATATTCACAATATTGAATTATTTTATTTTCGAAATTGCAAATTTCATTTTGAAGGTGAGATAGTGTATCTTCCGCTGTTATTCAGCTGTCTGATAATTATAAAGGTGTGTGGCTGAACAACTGCACGACCTTTTAGCGCCACCTAGCGATCAATACGACGGACGAGCGCGCCTGCGAACCTAATATTGCTGTTATGCTTTTTGTTCTTCCTGAGGTTAGTGTAGGTGGGGTGCTCAGTGTTCAGGTTGGAGCAGAAGGCACAGTCAGACTGCTCAAGGGTTACAATGCTGTCAAAACAAAAAAAACAACATTAAGCTCCATCCTCTCAGTCCAACCCCAAAAAGGTCAATACTGCATGTATCAGTATTAGGGCATGTATTAGTGTGCAGCACTACATACCCGAGGTGCAGGTTAAATGGAAAATTCCAGTTTGGGCATTTTGATGTAGTCCACAGACAGCCTTTCCATGAGCAGAGAGGCAAATCCAAAGCTGATCCACCAACCAAAACTGTAGAAGATGAAGAAGCCCTGGTGACCAGGCCACTGGTTTGACTGGTGAAAAGGAAGCACTCATTAGTCATTGGTGAAATGTCTAACAATAATTACAAGCTCAAGGAGGAAGGTATGTCAGAATCTGTTTGTGACCAGCCACTTCTTGCTAATATCCACAGCTTGATAACTGTATTATACAGCTAATCACATTAATTAGCCAATATAACATTATCCAATATATCATTGGCTAATTACACATTGACTTTATATTTCTTATGTTTAGTAAGTAAAAATGTCTTATCTTATGTTATTATTGAATCATTTTGAGGCGGGTGGAGTTTCAATTTGTTCTGCAGCCAGCCACTAGAGGACGCTCTACCATTATCCACCATTGAAGAGATGGTAAGTGGCACAGATAAGCCCCCATGTCTATATAATGTTAAAATAAGTATAATTTGAATATCAATATCAGGCTATATGTACCCAAGAAGCAAGTAAACACATTTAGAAAATAATTAAATCATAACAGTCTACAACTTATTATAATACTTCACTTTTGTGAAGGGGCTTTTGTAACTTTTAACTTTTATGTATTTTTTATGAATCAGATTATGTTAAGATCAACCTTATTTTAAAATCTATACCTTGCTATTACTGTAAGATCAACATAACTACTACATGTTTCAAATATTGATTTGACCAACACGTGCAACAAGTGGCTCCGTGGCGCAATGGATAGCGCATTGGACTTCTAGGCAAACACTAGCGAGGTGATTCAAAGGTTGTGGGTTCGAGTCCCACCGGAGTCGCATTTTTTATGCGTTATCAAGAGTCTCGGTGCATCCGTGAAACAATGTTATTATAACGTTATAACAGCAAACCAATGTTACTACAAAGCAGTGCATTGGTTGCATATAAATAAAACGAATTGGCAAATATTTGAAGTAAGTTACTGTCACAAAAACACTGATTTAACAAAGAAGGAAGAATGTATTCAAATATTTGAAAACTGTCGTTATCATTTTGGAATCACATCTAACATAGAATAAGTGGAAATAAATATTATTTTTTGCCAGATGCGAGTACAAATGTAACTTTTGAACAGTCTGATCTTCATCATTAGCTAATAGCGTAGCCAAGCATAACTTCCTTCACACTCTACCAAATACGTATTGAATATTTTATGATGATTTAAATTGATATTAAGAAGAATGTTGATCCCGTCAGCATTTCTTCTGGAAGGGCTACGTTGAGAATTCATTGACCATATCCGTTGGTGAAGAGAGATAGATACCAGTGTCAAGCTAGCCGGAATCATAAAAAATATGCTTCCGGTAAAACGGTTCAAAATAAGACCTTCGTGAAAATAATGAATGTATTTACGGAGAAAACTTTTGTAAAATAGCGCGTTTTTTACTGTCCTTTTCATAACACGACACAACGATTTTGTTGTTTTGTAAACCCCCATACCCACGTATTATTTTTTTGCAAACGCGACAAACCCTACGCGTTTACTTTGAAGGAAAATCGCTTAACCTCCGGGTTTATGTTGCCTTTTTGGCAGACTTGACGCAGCTAGCAGGGGAAACGGTAGCTGTCAGTTTCTAGACGGGACGAAATAGTGTGGCACCGGGTGTAACCAACGAGCTAACATTAGCCTAGTTAGATGTAGCTAGCTTTTAGATTTTGTCGTCGTACGCAGCTGTAGGATGTGCATTATACACACGGTTATTTAGCGTTGTCGATTAAACTCATTGTTGCTATTGTAATTTACAGTCACACTACCACTGTCTTCGACGTCGTCGGGTTGGTTGTTTTCTAGCTGACCTGTTTTGGTCAGTTAGCTAGCTAGCCCCCTCAGCTAGCTAGCATATGGGTGTCAAAGTTAGCCGTGACTTCACCGGGTGTCTGGTTGCCTGATCTCCTATTACGGACACGTCAAGGTAAACACAGCCATCAGCTAGTTTGAAAGCTAACCAACAAGCTAACGTTGGCTCAACGCTACCCATCTGGCACCTCAGAAATAAACATAGAAACGTTAGCTAGTAAACTGAGCAACCCTATCAGTTGCGTTTGTTGTCTTCAGCTAATGTTAATGCAAAGGTCATTGTCATTTTTCCTTTCGATGAGCTAATTCGACGTCCACTTTAACGTTACTCCCACCTAGCTTAAGTAGCACTAACGTTGGCTAACCTGTAGTGACAAACCCAACGTTAGCTTAAGAACTTTGAAAATGTAATTAGCGTTATATTCTTGATTTAGTGTTGGCTGTTTTTTTAATGTATTGAGTTGAAACGTATTTTTTCGATTGAATATGATTGATCAGTTAATAAGCGTTAAGTTAATGGGATTCTATTAAATTTAGCCAAAGACTTTCAAAGTAAATGATTATAACGTCATTGAAACATTTAGTGCACCTAGTTAAGGCTTAAAGCACTGTGTTTGTCTTCCAAAATGTTACGTAATCTGTACCCTTTGACTTGACACACAACCATGTAATATCAATAGCAGACACTGGCAATAAACCAAGTCAACATCTGATAAAATGTTGAGATTGTGCAGTATGAAAGTGTAAGCCTTCCCCTTCAACTCCTAAACTACTTATATTTTACCAAAGGTTGCTCAAGTCTATATCTTGCTTTGGGGGGCTGTGATGTCGGAGCCCAAGACCCCCACTCCAACCCCAGCTGGTGACACATACAAAGGATGGGTGTTCAAATGGACAAATTATATCAAAGGATATCAACGGAGATGGTTTGTCCTGAGCAATGGGTTATTGTCTTACTACAGGTATGATTTTATACAGAACACAAATGGAACACAGCAACAAATGGACTCAAACATGTCACTCTTGAAATCCTTAAGGCCTTATCTGTTGTAACTACTGTTTTATTACTCTCAGGCTAGATGAGATACAGAGCCCCACCTTATCTGTGATCAACATTTCTAAGGCGAGTCAGAGCTTAGCAATGAACACAAACCCAGGACTCATTGCAATGGTGTGTTGAAGTATTTAAAGCCTTTTGTTTTACTGTGTAACAGGACCCAGGCAGAGATGGGCCACACGTGCAGGGGCACCATCAACTTGGCCACAGCAACAATCGCTGTAGATGATGCCTGCAACTTTGTCATTTCTAATGGTGGGGCGCAGACCTATCACCTGAAAGCTAGCTGTGAGGTGGAACGTCAGCGCTGGATCACTGCCCTGGAGCTGGCCAAAGCCAAGGCTGCCCGCATGCAGGCTGAGTCAGGTAAAACACATGGGTAGAGAGAAGAACTATCAAAAAGAAGGCAGAGATAAAAATAAAGTAAAGTATTCCTATTTTGTGAACCTATTTGTTTCATACATTGAGAGATGATATGAGAATGACAGAAGTGCTTTTGTTGACCATTTTTAACCTGAACTTTAGCACTCTGCTGTCTTTTTGATTCTTCATAGATGACTCTGGGGACGACTTCTCTCCGTCCTCTCCCCCAGTGCCACCTGGACAAGGTGGCGGGACACAGAACTCGGAAGTCCAGTCCACACTGAGGACACTGGGCAGCAAGGTGGAGGATCTGAGCACGTGTAATGACCTCATCTCAAAACACGGCTCTGCCCTCCAGAGGTCAGTCTGTGACTCTGTTGCTCTCTTTTCATTTTACTTAGTAGACTGTGGGGGAAGCAGATGTAATGAGTTTCTCATGGTTGTTCTCCTTTTGGTGATTAATGGAGAGAAGCCAAAACACATATGACCCAAGCATGTATATACGAACGCAGGTATTCACACAGCCAACCACACTATCAACACACACACACACACACACATACATATATGAACAGTACAGTCTTCTACAGTCTTCATATTGCACCAATGGATTCCAGGTCTTTGTCAGAACTGGACAGCTTGCGTCTTACTGGAGAGGCTGGGGATAAAATTCGTCAGGTGACGGAGAGGGCTACACTGTTCCGCATCACCTCCAATGCCATGATTAATGTGAGTGTCATCTCCTCCCTCTATCAGTATATCTATATCTGCCTCTTTGTAGATGAAAAATGTACCAGTAAGACCATGGCCCAGTGACCAATTCAACCATTCAGTTATTTCTTCTGGATTCATTTTGTCTGGAACAGTTATTAAAGTTATTGGATTTTGTATTTCAATAAACAGTGTTCCCAGGGTCTGGTTCCTGTTGCATCTGTGTGATTTGTTGCCCCATAGGCATGCCGAGACTTCCTCGCCCTGGCCCAGGCCCACAGTAAGCGGTGGCAGAAGGCCCTGCAGGCAGAGCGAGAGCAGCGGGTGAGGCTGGAGGAGACCCTAGAGCAACTGGCCAAGCAGCACAATCACCTGGAGAGGGCTTTCAGAGGGGCCGCGCAGGCTAACACTACTGCAGACAGCAAGGGTAAGCACCCCGTCAGCACCGAACCTGGGCCCACAGGTGAAAGAGTGATAGCACTTTGCCTTCTAAGTTACAGTGAAGAACAGCAGAGTCACTCCCCGTCTTTGACGGACGAAAATTAGTTTTTCAAGAAGCACCTCCCCCACTGAATCATATCCCCTCTCCTCTGCTCACTCTTATTTGTTCTCCAAAAAAACCTGTCGATCTCGCTCTGTATTTAATGTGTATTTGTCTAGCACCTCTTTCTCACATGATCATTCTTTTGTGAATTGGTTGCTTGTAATGTTGATGAACTAGGAATTTAAGCGTATTTAAGCATTTTACTCTGGATGAGTGTTGGCTAAATGCATAGAATGAAATGTATTGTAAATGGAGTGTTCTTTGAAATTTCATACCATCAGGGATCTGTAATTAACTTGCTTTGAATCGTGGGCAGCAGGGTTCCTATAGTCATGGAAATATCGGGATGTATTTTTTTCAACCAATTATGTGTTAAATATCAAGCTTGGCTGTTGGTAGTTACCTTTGAACATATAATAACCAAATTAACAAGTTTCTTTTTCTTTTTCTTTTAAGGTTCGGCTGGGCCAGGAAAGGGCGAGGCAAGTGATGAGGACGACGACAACGAATTCTTTGATGCCATGGAGGAGGCCCCTGAGTTTATCACTGTACCTGCAGACCCCCAGTTCCATAAGTCAGTACACACACTGTTAAAAGTGGTTACGACAGATCAGTGGCGGCCGGTGATTGGCTGACTAAGTGGGCCGGGTCATGACAGACACGGAGATCATAGAGTAACATTGTAGCCGACTCGAGTGCACAAACGAATGTGACATTGGCGTGTGCTCTCTTGTGCCATCTACTGACCATGACTACAATGTTCGTTTGATTGGGGTTAAATGAGAATGGCCAGGGCGTTCTGCCCAGCGCCCCAAATGCTATCATAGACCTCAAGCGAAAGTGCAGTCCTTCCAACAACCGCTAGGTGGCAATGCATGTCAATGTAGTGTGTGAGGGAAGTACGACTCGGCGCCCCAGAGCAACAGAGACGGTAATGAAGTCCGCAAACCAACCAAAGCCAATTATTCAACATACATGTATTGACTAGAACACATTTATATGAATTATAAATACAATCTATGAAATGTGTTCAGATTAAAAAAAAAAAAAAATTATATTTATTTATTATTATTATTATTATTATTATTATCCAATCAAGTGGGGCGCCGCCCCTAGCGTCCCTATGGACGAGCCGCCACTGTGACAGATACAGTAAGATAGAAGCTCCCAAAGGTGTAACTCTTACCCAGCCTTCTTCATTGTTTTTCCGTATCGTATCTTATCTTATCTTATCTTATATATCCTATAAGTTTTTTTTAAATTTTGGCTCAGTTTCTTGTATAACATGCAAGTTCATGGCATGTGGTTTGATTCCAGTTCAAAGTTTTGTTTTATTTCAATGTTTATTTTGTATCTTGTACCAGTCTAACCAGTCTTCTTCATGCCCCATTTCCTTGTACGTCATGCTGTTTGTTGAGATGACTATGCAGTTTTACTGAATCTCTTTGTTCTTTCTGGTTTTCGGTTTAACAGAAGGTCAAGCAGTAATATCAGCGGCTTCAATAGTGAAATGTGTCCTGATGATCAGTCGGTACGTCTCAGTCTGGCCTCTGCTGTCCTAAGACTGAAGTGTTTTGTGACATTGTAGAGATGACTATTATGATTTGTAAAGGCTTTAATGCTCTAATGCTCTATCTCATTGACATAGTCTCCCACTTTATCTTATTGGCCATGCTTAGCTTAACGAGGAGCCACTAGCAATCAACCAGGAGTCCCCTTCTCAGGAGGTTGTGCCATTGAAGAAAAGGCGGACCCGTATTCCAGATAAGCCCAACTATTCCCTCAACCTATGGAGCATCATGAAGAACTGCATTGGCAAGGAGCTGTCCAAGATCCCTATGCCTGTCAGTATTTTATTTGTCATTCACTGGTCAAATATGCTCTTGTAACCCATATAGCGAGTGCATACATGAATGTACACTCATTTTCTGTTTTCATCTCTGCAGGTGAACTTCAATGAGCCCATATCCATGCTGCAGAGGTTGTCTGAGGACCTCGAATACCACGAACTGCTGGATAAGGCGGCCAAGTGCCAGAGTTCCCTTGAGCAGCTGTGCTACGTGGCGGCCTTCTCCATTTCCTCCTACTCCACCACTGTCCACCGCACTGGCAAGCCCTTCAACCCCCTACTGGGGGAGACATATGAGTTGGATCGCCGGAGAGAGAGCGGCTACCGTTCCCTTTGCGAGCAGGTGAGAGAGAGAGAGAGAGAGAGAGAGAGAGATATTACCACAAGGAAGTGAGAGGGAACGGGATTAATGTCAGGAAGACTTTTTGTTTTAACAACTGAGGAAAATGGGGATTGAGAGAGGTGGTGAAAAAGTATGGAGGGAAGCAGTTTACTGATTTGAAGTGTGAAAGGTAAAGAGGGATGTGGGTTAGGACAAACAGAATGTGGAGAACAGTACAGGTTAATGAAGGAAGCTGTCGTTTTTAAATTGGAATAAAGGTAAGGCAGGAATAGGTGTAGGCAGAGAATGAAGGGATAGATTTAATATTTAGAGGAGAGAAAGGCAGGAGGAATAGTGGGGGAGAGATTGGAGGTGGCAGAATGGAGGCTGAAGGCAGCTGAAGGGGAGAGGGGAGTCTTTCTCTGAGGAGCAAGAAGATGAAATGATAATCCAATAAATGTGTTTTCAAGGCTGCAAATCCAGTGATCGGGCATCTGTGAACAAAGCTGTATTTGGAGCATGAGCTTTTATTTAGTGGTTCCATTCAGACACAAAGATGAGACTGGACCAGTGGGATAAACCATTCAGTCCTATCGTCAGTGAATGTGTGTAGTATAACAGGTGATTTTCAGTGGATTTCTACCTGTAATTCTATTATTCTACCCAAGTTCTAAGCCGTCCGTTTGCATGCCTTTTAAAACCAAGCATGCAGCAGACACATTTTCAAAATCTTTCCCAGGTGAGTCACCACCCCCCAGCAGCTGCACATCATGCGATTTCTGATCGAGGCTGGACCCTGAGGCAAGAAATCACCGTTGCCAGCAAGTTCAGAGGGAAATACCTTTCCATCATGCCTTTAGGTAAGCGATAAACAAGTGTGGTGTGAATGTGCCCTTGGAATGGAGCAGCATTTGTTTGACGTGCTTGCTTTTTCTCTTCCTTGCAGGAACTATTCATGCCATCTTTGAGAAGGGCAACAATCACTACACATGGAAGAAAGTTACCACCACCGTGCACAACATCATTGTAGGCAAACTATGGATCGATCAGGTGAGACTCTACAAGAATGGCACATTTATAACATGGCATACCATCAAAATGACTCAAAATAACTAGTATTTATCTAATTGTTAAAGTGATATTTAAAACTTTCTTTTTCTTTAATGGACAATTAAAATCAAATGATTGTCTCCAGAGTGTCAGCGATTCACTTGTTCCTTCATCTTTCTCTTTCTGTTTCCCTGCCAGTCAGGAGAAATAGATGTGGTGAACCACACAACAGGAGACCGCTGCCATCTAAAGTTTGCCCCTTACAGCTACTTCTCCAGAGATGTGGCCAGGAAGGTAAGGAAACGGCAGAGAATGTTTTGGCTGATTCAGCCTTAACAGCAAACTTGTTCCTTTTTGTTCTACTTTCCCTCTGCTAGTCATAGCAAAGTTCAAAGCATCTGACATGTTTTCTACACCCCTGAGCACCCTTCTGCCCTGATAATTTCCTCCTTTTCTCTATCTCTATCTTTCCTCAGGTGACGGGTGTGGTGATGGACAAGGACGGCAAGGCCCACTACGTGCTGTCGGGCACGTGGGATGAGAAGATCGAGTTCTCCAGGGTGATGCAGAGCAGCCGAGGGGGAGAGAATGGCACTGAAGGCAAGCAGAAGACAGTCTATCAAACCCTCAAAGCCCGAGAAGTCTGGAGGAAGAACCCTCTACCGTGAGTCCTGGATGCATGGCTGTGTGTGTCTGTTGGAACATTATTTTTATTTCAGTTTCTTATAAGGTTTTTAACATCATAATGGGAAATAACAGACATCAGCGATTAAATATAATAATAATAAAAAAAGGACAATAGTAGTAATAATAATGTAGAATATAGGTATTGTTGAATAAAATCGTTAACTAAAGATTAAGAGTTCAGAGTCAAGTCGTGATTTACTAGAGTATATTTATTTGCAATAGCTGAGCACCCAGGAGAGATCCACACACAGTATAGGGAATACAGATCTCTGAAGACAGAGCAGTTGGGAGTGAGGTTTCATAGACACGAGGCCATTTGTCAAGTCAAAACAACACCTGCATAGATAGTAATACGACTAAACATTAGCGGTTACTTCAGAAAAAAAACTAAAACGTAGAACAGTCACACAGAGGAAATCATAGTAAATGGTTGGTTGCCCTAAGAAGGGTGCACACACTCAGTTTTTCTACCACAGTTAGCAAACCCTGTCTGAACACCGAGTTTCCCATACAGGGAGAAAGTAAAGTTTGACTTCCTGTTCTCCCTCCCTCCCTCGTCCACAGCGAGGGGGCAGAGGCCATGTACTTCTTCACTGACTTGGCGCTCACCCTGAACGAGCCCGAGGAGGGTGTGGCGGCCACTGACAGCAGGCGCCGGCCCGACCAGCGGCTGATGGAGGAGGGCCGCTGGGAAGAGGCCAATGCCGAGAAGCAGCGGCTGGAGGAGAAGCAGCGTAGCGTCCGCCGCGAGAGGGAGAGGGAGGCCGCCAGCCAACGCACTTCAAGCCAATCAGAAGAAGGTACGAGTGGATAGAGAGTTTAATCTTTACTGTGCTGAAGCTCTATTCCTGTTCTGTTTTCCTCTCTACCTTGATTGGGAATAATCTTGGAACTTGGGGAAAAAACAATTTCTATGACCCCCCCCCCCCCTTTCTCTCCCAAAAGCTGTCGATGAGGACTCTTTTACTGACCCCTCTCTGAAAAGCAAGTATTCCTTTTTTCTTTTTCTCTTTCTCCTCATCACCCTTTCATTTCTGTTTTTCTAATTGCTAATTCAATTGCAAGCAACATGTAATCTTCTAGATGGTTTCTTTTACTCTTTTTTTTTTTTTGATAGATTTTTCTTTTTTTTCCTTCTTGTTTTCTAACAGGCGCTTTCCACGACAACTACAAGGCAATGTGGTTTGAGCGCTGTGAGGACTCCACCACAGGTGAGCAAGTTCATATCTATAAGGGAGGCTATTGGGAAGCCAAGGATCGTGGCAGCTGGGAGGTGTGTCCAGACATATTCTGACCTTGGCATTGACTGGAAAGAGCCCTGAACAGACTGGTCCATTGGAGCCCTACTGTAAAGGCCTGCTTGCTCCCCGTGACGGCTGGATCCCTCCAATAGCTCTCTGTTCTAAGAGATCTCGAGGACGGACACTGCAGCCTGATCCAATGGGAGAACAGGGTTTTCCCTCTGGCCTCATCCCATTTTGGTCCCGAGCTCCTTGCCTAGAGTCTTAGCATCTACACCTGTTGCTATCATACTTGAAAGGACTGGAACACTAGAAAACTGGGAAAACTAGGAAGAAGGACTGGAAAACTATGGTCGAGGCTTTGTTTTTAGTGAGACCTGCTTGAAGCCAATAGTGTTCTGCTCTGACTCGTCTGAAACCTTTTGAGAAGTGAAACGGGTGAGGGGCCAGGGAAGGAAATGGAATGAGCAGCGCTTCCTAATGTAGGTCGCCTCCTTTGTCCCCCTCTTGATCTCTTTGTGGTCACTGAAATAGATCAAGAGCAGAAGAGGTTCGATCGACACATCTCCTCCACCATTGTGTGCCGATAGCAGTCTGTGAGATAATGTAGTGTTCCTATCTTCGTCCACGGCCTTGTGCGCTTGGGTGATAAAAACAACTCTAAAAAGGGGTGAAACCTGGTTAGTGTAAATACATAGTTGAAATAATTAATGTCATTAAAATGTTGATTGGTGGCCTTCAAGAAGTTGGAGAGGGTTTCTTCTTTATCTCTCACTGATTTAATGTCTTAATGTAATGAAGTGAGGGTGCCAGTGTGCTTGTGCGTATGATTGCATATCTGCTCTTCCATCACTTTATAATGCTGCCATTGTGCAGCATACCGTCTTTAAAAAACAACAACTGATTGTCCAAAATTACCCCTCCTCACAGTCACTTTTTTTTAGTTTTCGGACATATCCTTACCTTTCCTATCCTTACCTTTCCTATCCTTACCTTTCCTTACCAAGGCCTTGTATTCCACATAGCCCATGCTGATGGACTTATGATGGTGCAATTTACACTTTTAATTTTGGACTATTCTTGTCTGATGTGGCAAGAAGGCCTAGACGCCCTCTTTCTTCGCTGGTTCTCCCGCCTTAGAAACAAGAGCAACCTTCTCACACCTGTCTTTACATCACAACTGAGTGGATAAGAGGCTCAAACTTGTAGATGGTTTCTTGGACAAACATTGAATGGTAGAAGGAAGAGGGAAGAAACAAAGAGGACAAACTGACACAGTAGCAAAGTAGTTGTTCCAGTTGGGAGAAAATCTCCATCAAATTATGGGCGAGTGCAGTTTTATCAAGTAACAGTGAATGAAATGACCCCTTTTCATAGTTAAGGAATAATGTATAACCATTTTGTGTATGGACCAAATGATAACTTGAGTCACATGGCAGTAAAAGTTGTTTTAAAGAGCCTGGGGGTTAAGTACTTGATGTGATTTGTGTTGTAAAGAGAAAATGGTGTGAGTAAAACAAGCAAGTGGGAATAGAAAACAGGGATCAATTAATCCAGTGGTGAAAAAACTAAAATGTCACACACCCCAGCGTACACACATCGGAGTCCTCCGACAAGTTCATACATATGCAAGGTTGTTTTCGCACCAAAAATATGGGTTGTACTGTGTGCGTGAGTTTCATAATTTGTTTGTAAGTGTACTTAAAAATGAAGAATAAAGAAGCAAAGAATTTAAAACCATTGCAAATAACTATGATTTTATAAATGTATAGAAAATCGTATTATAGTATTGATAATTGTATTGATAAGGTAGTTTTTTCTTGTCTTAGGGTTCCTCTCATATTATTGGAAGAGGAATGTCTTCATTTTCACAAAAAAGGGAGTTTCCAAACTTATTGTATGAGAGCGGACACATTGATCAGTATTTTGTCTTAAAAAAAGGAAAAAATTTGTTATAAACAAATGCTGTTATGTCAAACAAATTGATTTTCATACTCTGGTCTTTAATTTTATTTGTTCCATTTTTCCAATTTTCCTTTCTTTGTTATTAATCGGATAACACATTTGAAGGTCGTTTGCCAAATCAATTCTGTAGGCATTTCTGTCCTCTGTACAAGCTGTGCAACATTGATGGGGATGTTGACAGTGAAATAATAAAAAAAAAAACAAAACTTGTGCTGTCATTAGTTTCTATTTCCATTTTTTTTTTCTTTTTGTTTTAGTTTTATATAAGTGTACAGACAAATACTTATAAAATCAGATGATATTGGATAAGTGGATGCATTTGTATTTATGTGTTTTTAAAAGCCCCGTGGGATTGAGCGTTTTCACTTTTCCTCAGGAAGTTTATCTCCTTGCATTTAAAATGTGAAACACCAGAGAAACGGTGCTAAGCCTTCAGCAATGATTTGAGCTTCTTTGATCTGTTACAGTGCAGTGGTCATAAATACTAGCTTCGACTATTTCATGTTGGGAAGCTTAAATCCGTGGTCTCTTTTATAGAGAAACATAGTCTCTTGCTTTCTTTTTTTTGACAAGAGCTCTTTCTTCCACTATATGCACTACACTGCCCCTCTCCTGTCTGTGTCATGCCAGCATATTTATTTTTAGCCAATTTTCTGAAAGGCGGACTGGAACCTACCATCCTATACATGGGGCAGAGAGGAACGGGGACCGGGGATGGGGAGGGGCTTATGGACTAGCCGAACTGACAGCTGTTAGGACCACAGGAAGTGACCAACGCACCTCATCACACGAAGGACACACCCTGTTAGCCTGCATTACAGTGTAGTACTGTTGAGGGGAAAAACTAGACGAGATGTAGCAGTTCATTCGGTCGGCTAGGTGAACGGAAGAGCACAACTAACCCTGAAGGCAAATGCACACAATTTTCTAGTGAAGTTCATATAAAGATACTTAAAGAGGTTTCGATTTCTAGTCTTCTCATTGGTCCAAGATCATCTCAGCTCAACAACAGCCAATAGTATTTGAACACAGGTAAAACTATGAGTTGTGTTTGTTTTTCTTTAACGGGGATCCCATTATTGTGGACGACCTCAAGGCTATAGGCACATCGCAGCATCTTATTTATGTACCAGATAAGAGGTCTCCCTACTTCCTAATGTTATACACCAGGCTTTTGCAGGACCTTTTAGGGTATCTATGTACTTCAACATGACATTTGTAGGCTAACAGGAGTCATTCTCATGGTTACATGAAGCAGAGCAGAAACAGGAGCCATAGAGTGCTCTCGTGTTTTCCCATCTCCGGTGTGGCTGATCAATATTTTCCCTTCCTTACAATATTTCTACGGTACAGTACAGTGGACAAGAGGGTTTGGACGGACGGCGAGAGTCTGCATTGCAGCATACTGGCCGCTACAGCCTGTACATTACTATTGAGAGGGAGAGGCGAGAGAGGGAGGGATGAGAATGCTGAATCAGTGAAACCGCATGAAAGCCTGGGAGGGGGGAAGAGGGTAAACGGCAGGGAGAGAGGGAGGGGAAAAGATAACAGCCAGGGTAGATTGGGTAAGGTGTGTGATGTCTTATCAAAATGACCTGGCATTTATTTAATCTGTGATCTCTCTGAATGTGGAGCTTGCCTAAAGCTTAAATATCACCTCCTCGGTTACTGTAAAAGACGTAAGTCAACCAGTGAGCCTTTGCCACAACACTGCTTTAGAATAGAAAAGTAGTCAGAGTTCAACTTTCAAGACGAAGCTGCCCCTACCCTTTTCAGCCAACCAAGAAAAGTGAGGTAAGATTTCAAAAAACATTATGTCTGCTTTGTGTTGTGGTGATGTTACTGTTGTTTACATAGTACATTGTAATGGTTAATACAGAACTGGTTAACAGATACAATGCTGTATGTGTAGAGAAAATGCAACCTGAAGTCATTTCTTGATACATGTTGAACGAAATATGACGTTGATTTTGGTCAGATGGATTTGACAGTGGACGTGGTGCAAGAAAGATTGCGGCCTTGTTACACGTTCCATACATGGCATGTCTTTGAATGACAGTATCTGCTCATAAAATGTTAACAGGATGTTCAGGAATTGTGAATGCACATTGTGCTATGGGAAGACTAAAGGGACGGCAGTCGAAAAAGACTGAAAAGTATATAGACCAGTTGCATACACGGTTCCACTGGATCTCTTGCCTCCCCCCTCCACCCCCGTCAGATGGAGGGAAAGGCGGTGCGTTTGCCAGGATTGTCCCGGGTCGCTGTGTGTGGCGGCACCCATGGAAACGAGCTGTCCGGGGTGTACTTGGTCAGGGAGCTGCTGAAGGTGGAGAAGAAGCCTGGGGAGGAAGACGAGCTCGCCTCCGTGCTGATGGTGCTGTCGAACCCGCGGGCTGTCCAGCAGTGTCGAAGATACACCGAGACCGACCTGAACCGCTGCTTCACCCACGCCACCCTCAAGTAAGCGGCGGGTGATTGTGAGAGTGGCGATGGGGGGGGAAACGGCGGTAATGCTGCTGTGGTTGATATCAGTGATGGTCGTGTTCGTGATACTTATGATCAGACATAATCAATCGGTTGTCCCCTCTGTCTTCCAGTGGCCCTGTGTCAGACAGGACCCCTTACGAGATCATCAGGTCTCGAGAACTGAACTCTCTGCTGGGTCCCAAAGGGAGCCCCGAGGCGGTGGATCTTGTGTGTGACCTCCACAACACCACCGCCAACATGGGCCTCTGCCTCATCGGTTACTCTGACTGCGACTGGATCTGCCTGCACATATTCAGATACTTACAGGCAAGCGCAAACAATTCCTACATACAGGAGTGATTGAATGACCCGAGCCAGTTTGACGATTGAGTGCAGAGTTTTAGGAAATGGATTACACTGGAACTAACAAAGGATTGGGTTTTGAGATTAGTACCGTTAGTAATCTAATGATAGGACTATGTCGTTTTCAGACGCAGATGCCAGATATACCAGTGAGGTACATCCACTTTAATCTCCCCCCCAAAGAAGCGTATTCCCTCGAGTCAGTAGGAAAACATGGCTTTGGTAAGTTTGTAAATGCCTCATTCATTTTTCTTTGTGGCACGTTTGTTACAACTTATCAATACTACATCGCCTGTGAGACTCTTCCTGTATGCCTTTTCTGCAGCAATAGAGATTGGCCCGCAGCCCCATGGCGTGGTGAGGTCAAACATCTATACAATGATGAAAGCTGGCGTCCAGCACATGATGGATTGGGTCCGTTTATTCAACTCAGGTACCAGGATCAGAGCTGGTGTTGCCTCTCCTTCAGCTCAGAAAATGGGCAACCGTTAACCTTCATTCACTTAAGAACGTAATAGAAACAGTCTATTATAGAGCAAGAGGTTGAATATGGATGATCTTTGCTTCTCATTGATACTTCCCAAGCCTTGCTCAGTGCGTCTTTTGATCTGTTTTCATCTCGAGGTACTATCTTTGAAGGAGGATCGGTGGAGGTGTACACCATGGTTAAGAATGTTGACTACCCAAGAGACTGTGACACCCACAACATCACAGCGGCCATTCATCCTCAACTCCAGGTACTGTATGAAATGTATTTTGTTTAGCTTTAAGAAATGGCTTCAAGGTATAGATAGATATTTCCAAGCAGTTACCAGTTCTCAGATTGAAATGTTGTTGTGCTAACATGCTTTCATTTTTGAGACTGTTCCCACTGCAACATTAAATCATTTTGCAATTTTTATGAGAACTTCGCCTTCAATTTGGACACCAACTATTTGGTCTCTTTGGAACTGTTAGTTGCCTCATGTTGCTTTGAAAACCCACAGTCATTTTTTCAGCATATTTCGGTAAGAAACATCTCAGGCCCCTTAATCATGGGCTGCCTTTTCTCACAGGACCAAGACTTCTGCCTCCTTCACCCCAATGACCCCCTGTTCCAGACTTTCTCAGGAGATACACTGAGGTATAAAGGGACCGAACCTCTGTATCCTTTCTTCATCAATGAATGTGCTTATTACGAGAAGGGCATCGCTCTCTCCCTGGCGAGAAAGAGGTGTGTGAATATTCCTCCGATCCGGGCGCAGACGGAGCCGGAGCGTCAAGAGCGCCAATGGGGATTTGCGTCAGAAGAGGAGTGAAGCTGGACAATGGCTGACATTTGTAACACGACGGATATCACCAGAACCTCTGACTTCCTGACACGGACAAGAGATTTGCTAACATGAGTCCAGATGGGCGATACAAACTGATGTGACTTTGAATAAATAAAAAAAAAACTTTTATTGAAATGATGACAACAGTTGCTTGGAACGCGCAGTAACGCACGCACACACACACACACACACACACACACACACACACACACACAATGTTTAAGCGTACAATTAACTGTTCCATACAAGCTCACTACAGGGGAATGTATAACATTCACTGGATTCACAAAAAGCCAGTCATACAATAACATTTGCCATATATTTACTACTCTACACTAAAGCAGGGATAGAACTATTTCTTGAATATAAAGGCAGGAAAAGTAGGAGTACAATCTGTTTGAAAACTACACTATTTTTTTTAATAATAAAGTATATCCTTACATAGACATTTTTTTTCCCTTCATTTTGATTATTGAGACTTTTACATTGTCATAAAAAATAGAAATTCATTACCAACTGCAACATTCAGGATATGTCCAGAAAATCATCGAAGTGCAAAGGACGACAGTAGTTCTTCTGAATATGGCCTTTAAAATACATTCATAATGCTCAAAACTTTCCTTTCAATCCCGTCAGTTGTTGAATCAATTAAGTTGCTTTTAGCTTTTCCTCATTGAACAGAAATAAACCAATTAAATAGCAAGGAAAAAAGATAAGTACATGGGAAATAAATAATCCAATAAATAAAGGTAAACAGCTGATGTCACTAAGGGAGGCGGAAACCAATTCACATGAGGATATAAGGTCAAGGGAACGAAACATGAAATGGCAAAGAGCCACTACTATGTTAAACGGTGGCTCGGTGTGTCTTTTCCTGAATATTTCTACCAAAGCCTACAAGATCAGTCAACATTTCAAACAATATTCTTGAAAATAGAAAACAAAAAATTGCACTGGATCAACAAAGCAGCTAAACAAATTATAAACATAACCACAGTCCGACCTTTATGATTGTCAGAAATGAATATTAAAAAAAAGCAGAGCTTTAAATGCTTGGTAACAATACCGTAACATATGTACAGTAACAACTATATTTTCATTTTTCACTGTGCTCTTAACAGACGTATCCCCTACAGAGAAACATCTCATGGATGCTAACTAGGTAGCAACTCACCCCAAATGTGTGTCCCAAAGTCCCAAAGCAAACAATTATATGCTGCAGCATAGTTTTTTCTTTCTTGTCACTATCTGACCTTTTCCAAACCCATCCCTAGCCCCCACAGAGATAAAAATATGTATTTAATTCAGCAGATAGGGTTTATTATTATAGTGTACATGCATTTTAATCCTCCATAGGGCAAACTGAACAAATTAACCCCCAATCTCCTTCCTCTGAGATCAATTATAAACGTGTCTTGTTGGTAGAGTGAATCGTGTTAAACATGACAGATCAACAGCAGAATGACACTACACCTATCTGTGGTCGGTCTAGGCCACCCGGTAGGCCGTCATGCGGTAGTAGTTCTGACTGTGGCTGCGTGCCGCCCACACCAGCAGCGCGGCAGCCATCATGTGAAGCGGGGAGGAAATGAGAGCCAGGTAGAGAGACCAGCCCAGAGAGCCGTCCACCTTGTCAGGCAGCACCGACACCCTGTGGAGCAGGTCCATGCCCGCCAGGTAGCAGCACACTGTGGCTAGGGTGCAGAGCCCTGCAAGGCACAGGATGGGGTGTATGGAGACACTTGTTAATCTTTGCTAGTATTTGTTAGTTTGCGTCTTTTTAGCTGGATCAATGTGTCTTACTAGGAAGCTTACATCAACATACTTTAGTTACTTTGTACCGCAACCCGTGTCCCCCCCTCCTCAACCAAAGCCACTGACGTCTGACGTAGTGATGCCTGGCTCCCGAAGCAACGTGGTAACCGACATTGCCACAAAACCTCGACATCCGACCTCAAGGGGGTGTACCCTAGACTTCCAACCTCGCTGCTCTGTCTCTAACTACCACCATACATTTCAGTATGTTGCAGTTGTTACTGCAAACGTTAACACTATGCATGCTGGCTCAGTTTAGTGCATTTTGCAATAATCATGTCTGTTGAGTTTAACAGGTCTTACCAGCCAGCAGGTGGAGTATTCCTATCCCCAGGGTGGGGGCGAGGCTTCGGCAGAGGCAGGCACAGAACCCAATCAGGCCTGCCAGCACCACCAGACCCAGGGACAACAGCGGCAGCAGAAACTGGCACCTCCACAGGTCTATGCATCCATGCACACACAAGCACAGGAAGCAAGTATGAGTCAGTGGGCTTCCCACCATCTTCATTTGCTCATCATTTTATGTGTGACAGAAGGAGGTGCCCAGTGGGCACTATGGTTGGGGGCAATGTATTATTCAAAATAACATATTGGTCATATTTAATGCACTGCATAGTGAATGGAAACCATGGAAATCATTTACAATAGATAATTAACTTGTTGTACTTGAACTTACAGGTGCGCAGCATGTCTTCTCCACTGTTGTGATTCCCTGGTTCCTTGTACTTGGGAGTGAACTGCTGAGGTAAAGTGAAGCTCCGACACTCCATCACCATCTTTGCACCTGAAACAAAGGTAAAAGGTAATAACTTAGAACAGGATAAAAAAAAAAAAAACAAGCAAAAGGCTAAGGAATGAATGATAGCCTTGTTTTCCCATATGGCATTTCACAAATACCCCAGAATGCATTTAGAGATCTGTCTCGAAATATACAAAAAATGTACATGTACATGTTGCAGATAGTGGATAGGAAGGAAATTAATTTCCATTATTATATTGGAAAGGCAATATAAATGTCTTCTAGATGTATTAATATATATCTTTGCCCAGTTTTTTTGTACATTTTTGAAACATATCTCATATTCTGCAGGGATCCATTCACCAGACCCTACAGTATGACAAAATCTCTGCATCTGATATCATTTGCCACCAAAACTTTGAAACTATACCCACTATTTTTCTGGGGACAAAGTGGAGCAATGACTGACAAAAATATGATTTGGTCCACAAACTATCTTGCACAGACACACACAGCACATTTGGACTCACGCAGGCTCAAGGTATACAGGCCCATATCGCAGGGATACCATACCCAATTGACGCCCATGCTCTGAGGTACATGGGCGGTGTGGTGTCGTCAGTCATACCTGGCTCCTTGTACCAGTGGGCGTTGGCAGGGACCAGAACACACCGCCACCAGAGGCCCATAGTCCCGTTGAGCCGGAACAGAGTGTCGCTGTACGTCTTCTCATCGAACTCCCCGTCCATGAACTCCTCGTGCAGGGAGCGCAGCTCGGACACGTTGGCCTCTCCGCGCACGGCGGGGCTGCTGTACTGGTACCAGTGCTGCGTCCCGACGGCCACGGACAGATACACCGTGGCCAAAATGCTCAGGACGCAGCCGATGACCAGAGCCGTGGCGTAGCGGTTGTCAACCATTGTTCACCGACTCACGGACACGTTTAATACAACGGGGGATTAGGTTGCTGTCAGCGGCCGAGTCGCTGCGCATCAAACTGCGCCCCGTCGGGTAATGTGCGATGGTTCTTGTAGCCCAAAATGATCCGAGTCACTCAGTCATCCTCAAGTCTGCAGGGATGGTGTGCGGTAGCCAACGACTGCCTTATTAATGACTGATACCGACCATCTCCAACACTGTTCTCGCACTGACTGTCGGTAGCCCTGCAGCCCTGCTTGGATCCGCCATCTGTCCCCTTGTCCCTACTTCCCCGGTCAGTCACCGCCACAGATGGTGGATGGTCCGACGCTGCGACAGCTTAAACGGCCTGTCCAATGTAACTGCTAACGTTAGTCCTTGACAGAGAAAGACAGTGGATGGTAGCTAAGGGTCTAGTGTCGGATGCAGCACCAAATTGCAAGTGTAAATCGCAGTCGCCTGTTTTGAGCGGCAGCGGTACCGGGGATGCTGAACGATTTATGAGTTGTAAACACACTAATCCATGCGTTTTCCTCTTCCGGCTGCTGCAGGGATGCATGGATAGATAGGAACCCTGGGTATTATAGTTTCTAGTAGTTCTCTTTACAGAACTGAGAATCGGCTTCTCTCAGCCAATAGTGCTTTTTTTCCAGTGATTAGGGTTCATTTTGTTATTTCATCGACGTTTGCAGGCAAAGAAAAATCTCTTGTTAGGCTGGGGTGGCCAAGGCAAATTGGAAAAAAAACAGATAACAAAGTCAGAAATATCTTTTATTTCTTCCTTGTTAAGGTGTAAATTCTGGTACCAATTTATTGGATGACCCTGTTGTGGTGAAACAATCCTATTGAAACAACATGTACATTTCATTGTGAGGGCCACTGGCAATTGGCTGTGTGAAACTAGCTGGGTCATTCAGTTCATGGCGTTGTGCATTGTTGGATTTAGTTAGAGAGACCACAGTTTAGCCTAGTGCTTTAATCTACTATCAGAAACTATGGAGGTTATGACAGATTACAGACAGATTGTCTTACAGTACATCATTTGTTGGTTTGTCCGTGTGTTGTGTGCAGTATTTCGGACACCGATGAATGGACTTTGATTAAAGAATGATGGAGAATGATGCATCTAATCTCTTCATTGTGGCATTTTCAAAAATACACCATTCATTTATTCATCATTCATTCATATCTCTGACACTACTGATCAGATTTTGACAAAATGTGGGATAATGGTCCTAATAATGCATCTCACCATTTCATTTTGGTGTTTTCAAAATTACACTGATTAGCCAATGGGGGGTGCTACATAGTTTATTCATTAATTTGTCCATGTGTGATAGCGTGGATATGACTGATCGGATTTTGATGAAAATCTGGAAAATGATGCATCTCTCCGCTGCATTTTCAGAATTACTGATTGCCTCAAGGTGGCGCTGCAATTACAGGCCAAATCAAGGTGATATTTGTTACTGATTGGCCATGAGGAGGAATGCATCATTCATGGGGGATGACATGTTTTTACTTATCTTTATGTCAGAGATTCAATGAGCTGTTTTTCTGCTTATGGGCAAAAGACAAATATCTGAAACATCCAGGAAGTGGACACCTGGAGGAAACCCGCTGAACCACTGTGATGCCCTGGCTAACTGTTCTGTTTTTGAAAACTGATTTTCAGATTGAATTGCTAACTTTTAGGGCATAGCTTGATCCAGCACCTGGCTGTATCACTGACCTTTAACCACTGGTGCCTTTGGAGGTGTGGCCCTCATTTCAAAGTAGAAAGTTAAATTTAGGCTGGCACAGTGGCTCAGTGGTTAACACTGTTGCCTCATAGCCCAAGTTCATTCGCAAGTTAGGTATGGGTAGGTTATGGATCTGAGTGCTTGTCTATCTGTATTAGCCCTGTGATGGACTGGCAACCTGTCCAGGGTGTTTCCCTGCATTCTGCCGAATATATGCTGGGATAGGCTCCAACCTCCTGTGACCAGGAAAAGGAATAAATGGTAGAAAAATAAAGAAAATGAATGAAAGATTTGCACCAATTACTGTCATTACAGTAACTCAAAATCAGAACTGTAGAACCGCACACCACCTTTGCTAATAATAGCATCCCTTTGCCGTCAGGGCCCTTTACCAGATTTGGAATGATCTGCTGCTAAGATACGGCGTGTCATGATTTACTTTGATGATCTACTCTGGCTGGAGAACAGGGACCCATTCAGTCAGTCTGTCTCCACCGCCAACAATGGCGTGGGACGACTCCAGGATGCTTATCTATCGTCATGCCTGCTATGCACGTTCTGTGGGCCTATCATGACTCTTGTCATTCTATCTCTGCACAGAAAGTTCTCCGTTGTGCTTTCGTCATTTCAGGTTAGAGAACTGACACATTGGATGAGCACTGCAACATTGCTGCTAGCTAAAATGCCAGATATCAGCAACTGATAGCAGCAAATATCTACAGCTTTTGATATGTATGCAATGCAATACATGTGATGGAAAAAACTGGACATACTAAGAAATCTGATGCAATTTTTAAAGGAGAAGCAACCATTTTTTTGTGTTGTGAAATTTACCATGGAAAGTAACACCAGACTCTGACAAAGGGTGATGTTTCTTGCCGTTTTGTTAGTGTAGCTTTTTCCACTAATGCTGTTGATTACGCCAAGTAGGAAGTGGTTTCCCTCGGGCATGAAATAGTTCATGCCCGTCACACACCGAGTTGTTGCGTTAGCAGAGCTCTGAGTTGAAATGGAGAGTCTAATTCTTTTCAGACACTCGAATATTTCTTTCTGTAAAGGCTTAGTTTTGAATTTCAGTGAGGTAGATCATTATCGATGCCAAGTTTGTGCAGCTGAACAAACTTGCTTCAGTGACACTTGGTAACAGCAGTGGCTGCTATTGAGAATGCCTGAAGGAATAAGATTATGTTATAAAAATAAACTTCTGGAGGCATAATTTGATTGTCATGATGTTATGACAGTTTGAGTTTTGCAATGTTCTGTCTGTACACCTTGTTAAGCATTTTTCACTCAAACGCAAACTCAAACAAATCCAGCTGGTATGCTGAAAGTTTTTTCAATTATTTTTTTTAATTTCTTAACAAATTTATTGTTCAAATCATCATGAGGATCTACTAGTTCTTACATAAATTGTGCAAAGTTACAAGTAATTTTACAGAATACACATATGTATGATAATATAAATACATTTATAAATAAGTATTTGATAATCATACAGGGAATTGTTCTGAATGCATACGTTCCATGGCAGGTTTGACATCTATCTCATGCACATTTCTCCATCTATCAGTAAACATGGGGAAATTAATAGAATTAACATTAATATATATTAAATTAATAGAAAATTAAAATCTCAATCAAAAATTGTGACATTACATTATGAGCCCATTATTGGCTTCATGCGTGTTTTCCATGTTTTCTCACTCTCAAACTGACAGACTGAGCAGTTGCTACAATGACTGATAGCATGTGAAACCTAAACATGATTTTGTTTTTGTTTCACATCAAAGTAAGACAGCTATATTTTGAGTTACTGTAGGTTATGCAAGTTTACACCTAAACTAAATTCTGGTGTAAAGGCTTATTGTGTACAAAAAAACAACTGTAATTTTTACTGCAGTAGTTATTTGGTTCTAAATATTGCTATAGCACATGGTATTCAGTAAGGCAAAGTGTACATATACTGTATATTAGATTATAGTGGATTTTTTACATTGTTAGTTCTCTGATTTAACACCTTAACCTGGATCTAAAAGTTGGCTGCACCATTGACTTCATTCTGTCCTCCTGGTCCATCCCACAGTGCAACATGTGTTCAGTGTTTTCCAACTGGCAATGGTGTATGCTGTCACTTGGACACTTTACACAGTTGAATAGTGAATGACATCAAATCAGGAGGCCTGCTCAATTCGACAAAGTCCCTTATCATTTCAGGCCATTGTCCTATGACATTTCACATGGACATCAGCACTGACCCTATTGCTGGCTTGACAATAGCCATGACAGCACCACCAGGAAGGATGCAGTGAGGAGACCGATTTCATGGCGTACTCCACTTGAAATCACTGTAAATTAAGAGAAAAGGAAAAGAAACACATTTAGCAAAAAGTGTTGTCATTTTTTTTTTTTGCAATTTTTGATGAGGTAGTACTCAATATTGCTTACTTGTGCCATTCACAAAAATGGAGTTGGTATCAATGTTGAAGGCTGTGATGGTTTGTGCTGCATTTATCAAAACAGTTGCAATCTGATTATCATTAGGTAGAGCAGATGAAGAATCGAACCCGAGTAGCATGGTATTGATGATTGAGCCATTGCTGCAAATGGAATTACAGAAAAATATTGTTTTAATCATCATGACTTTATTGCCGTTATTCTTTAATTCAAGGAAAGTTAAACAAACAAATTACCTGAATGATGTCACTCTCAAGGAGTCGAAGGACGGGAATGCTGCTTGGTAGAAAGGTTCAAGCTGCAGGAATAAAAAGCACATTATAAATACATTTATGTAGGCTATATTCTTAATGTTTTTTTCTTCCCTGTGCATCCTCCTTTTAAATGACACTATTCCATTTCCTACTTTTAATGGGTTTTTTTCTGTCCAATTTCTTCATTGACTGCCACAGTTAAATTACAGAGGAGAAAGGCCACTGATTGTAAACCCTCAGTCCTTTTATATAGTGATGGAGGGATTATTTCTGTTTTGTTTTTTTAATCTAAGGAACTGGACTCAAATGCCATCCCATAATAGACACAGGTATTGCACACCGTGCTCCACACTTGACACTATGACAAAAATGATTGCTGGCATGAAAGTGTAGAATATTATATTATTAGGTATGTAAAGACATTTCTTTACAAAAAAACATTTTCAGGATGCAATAACCTGTATTTTCAATACTTTGAGTAATGATGATTTGATCTCTCACTGATACAAAAATAGGTGTGATGTTAAATGTGCTACCCCAAGGGAGAGACTTACCGTTGTTTTTAATAATGCAGCTCGAGCTACAAAAGCTGCAGATGCTGAATTCAGCAGGTCACTTGTAAATGTCTCTCCAGCAGATGTGAATGTCAACTGCCTGAAAATGAGTGTTAGGACAGTTGTAGTTGTAGTAGTTGTAGCAGCTGTAGTTGCAACAGTTGTAGTTGCAACAGCTGTAGTTGCAACAGTTGTAGTTGTAGCAACTGTTGTTGCAACAGCTGTAATTGGAGCAGTTACATTGGGGGCTGCAGTTGCATTTTGGTTTGGGCTTCCTGTGAAAACATTTTTAAAGAATAAATTAGAATGATAATAATAATTAGTAATAGTTTGTTCTTATCTTGAGTGTCAAGAATGCATTGGAAATGCATTGGACCTCAACATCAGTTCCACAGTGCTACACGCATCAAAACAGAGTGGTAGCAGCTTATCTAGTTCTGAGGTAGTTTGCATTTTCATTGACTGCAAGATCGCTCACAGAGTAGCTAATCCTGCCACACTTGAAACAGTGTGGTGAACTGTATAATACTAAACAAAATGACAGACGTCTTTATGCATCTGGTTCATAAGCTACCTCCATCTCACATTTACCAACATACTTTACTTCTGTCAGTTCAGGAAATGATTTAAAATTATGTTTCAAAAATTTTGGATCAAGTGACATTTAGCCTTGTGTTAACTATTTACTTACGAGTTACAGCGATGGTGTCAGGATCAATAGTGAGGTTGAAGGTGTTGTTGGAGTTACGCACAACATCTACAAATGCTCCTGCAATGGCAGTATCTGTTGGGATATCTTGCATTGAAGCAGTCCTATTGAACTGAATCTCCATCTCTGCTTCAGTGTTCTCCACTCGTGTACTGGTACGTGTACTCACAGCAGGTCTGCAGCACAAAGGCCAATATCATAGGGGAGTCAAATGATGAAAATATTTAATGATCATTCATTCAAATAATATTATCTAACATTATCTATTATCTAAGCATGTCAACTAATAGCAGTCAAAGGATCCAAAAGATTTTCAAGCCTGATGTAATGTTAAGGTGCACATTGACTGAGAAGATAATTAAAAGGTGAGCTACTGAATTGTAGGGACATGGTAGAATTAGAAGTGTACCTAAATTCTACAACAGCACAGCCGATAAAAAGTACACCAAATCTTCCGTAGACAAATTCACACTGGGAAAAGAAAGCAAACAATTAGACATCTTTAGCAGTTTTCAAATATGATATGATATTCTCCAAATTAAATTAAATGGAATGGAAAATTTTAAATTGCACTTACCAACAGTACAACCTGTCGTTCAAGTGTCCTGAATGCTGGGCTGGTGCGGTCATTCAAGGCTGCTGTAAATGGCTGTTGAATGGTTGCGACGAGAATCACAACTAGTGGGGGAGCAAGAGTTGTTGTTGGTCCAGTTGTTGTTGCCCCAGTGGTTGTTTCCCCAGTGGTTGTTGACGCTCCAGTTGTTGTTTCCCCAGTGGTTGTTGACGCTCCAGTTGTTGTTTCCCCAGTGGTTGTTGCCGCTCCAGTTGTTGTTTCCCCAGTTGTTGACCCAATGGTTGTTGTTGACCCACCAGTAGTTGTTGACCCACCAGTTGTTGTTGCCCCAGTTGTAGTTGACCCACCAGTTGTTGTTGCCCTAGTTGTTGTTGACCCACCAGTTGTTGGTGACCCGCCAGTAGTTGTTGTTGATACTCCGATTGTTGTTGTTATTTCAGTAGTTGTTCTTTGTGCGGTAGCCACTGATTTGTAAGGAATAGAAAGTAAAATATGATTTAAATATGATTCACTTCATGGGAGTCAGAATTCACTTCACATTATACAGATCAGCTTACCCATAAGAAGTAGAGAAAATGATACAAGTGATCCAAAATCCATGCTGTCTTCTTTCAAATCTGTAAAATCAAACAACACAGTGATGTACACACGAAACCAGAATAGAAATCATAAGCCTGTACAATATGTTGGTAGAATAAACATTTCCTCTCTGTGATCATATACTAAAATGCCATTAGTCAAACTTGGCTGGATCCAATTTCAACTATAGAACAAATCTAGAATGTTGGTTACCCAGAAACTCATAGAAGTCTCATAGAATTCAATTTATAGTATCTCTGTCTTGATAAACAGACAATGGACTGTAATGAATTTACTTTGCTGCCCAAGGATCCTAATGGCATAAAATGAGATATGTAAGTATGGTAAATTATGTATTTTTCATTTTCATCTGTGATATATGAAAATAACAAATTCTTTATATCAACTTACCTATGGGTTTGAAGTTGGGCTGAAATAAAAGCAGAAAAAATGTTAGTCAAAAGGCAGTCGATAATTATTTTGTTTTATTATATAAGTTTTATCAAAGCAATAAGCCAAGAGAGGTTGTGCTTTACAGTAATTTTAAAACAGCTTAAAGAGCCTAACCCTATTAGCGTGGTCTTGAGTGCCTTATTGCTTTTATAGAATGGCAGTAACCCACCACTGTAATTAAAAATAATGTCAATGTTATATAATTTTTCTGTTAATAGATGTTATGTTAATAATTAATAATAATTAAATGACAATAAAAATTAAATATCATTCTTCCACCAAGGAATATAGGTCTTATAAAGTACTAAACAAAGAGGTTGCTCATTGTTAAGAGTATATGGTAAGACGGCATGTTATTTTAGTAAGTAAGTAAACTTTATTTACAAAGCACCTTTCGAAACAAGAGTTACAAGGTGCTGTACAATGAAAACATTAAAGAAAATGGAAATAAAATAGAAGGTTAGAAACAGAAAAACAGAAAATGACAATATAAGGACATTAAAACTGCACAGAAGGCAAACACACATTATAAAACAAAGTGCTTACGAAACAGGAGCTTCTTACAACTATCCACTGACTCTGCGTTTTTAATAACTAAGGGAAGACGGTTCCAGAGAGTGGGAGCTACAACTGAATGAGCTCGGTCCCCCTTAGTTTTTAGCCTGGATCTCGGGACAACCAGAGGCCTTGGTCAGTAGACCTGAGAGATCTCAGTGATCTCACTAGAATTTCTGCACTCAATGGGTAACCAATGTAGAGAAGCTTCTATGTGACTCAGCTAATCAGAACAGAAGATTAGAGCTATCTGTTTTATAAATGCATTTTTTCTTAATACTCATTATAATGCAGAAAATTTGAATTCAGCCAATCAGGTATCAATAGCAAATATGCACAGCAAATCAAATCACTGTTGAGTTCTTAGATGAGCATTTATTTTCAAATTAAGTTGCCCCGAGTGATGGACATACAAACATTAACCAAGCCGTTTGATGTAAATATTTAAAACATAGTTTTAGTTAGTCTGGGAATCTGTCCTCATAATGTCAAGCAATGGACTTAAATCCAGAATACTAAATGTCAAGAAAACCCTCCCGGCCAAGGAATTAAATCCTGGTCCCCAGGATACTTATCTAAGCGCACCACTGCTACTCTATGCATAGTGGTGAAAATGATTTATTTTGTACCTTTAGAGCATGGTGTCCTCATACGCTTGCTAATTTAAACACAATTTCACAATTTGCTGCTGTGTATGGGCATGTGTGAGTGAACGGCACCCGTTGCCATTCTTTTCTATGAACATGTAGAGTGACTCAGTGAGTTAGGGACATTCACTCTTATGTGAAAAGGTATGGTTCAGTAGAGTTCAAAATAAATTAAATGAAGGCGGTACTAAGTTACAAACTAAGATAAACCGATGAATCAGGATTCCACAACATATTGCAAAATTATACATTAATATTAATAACAACATGCAATGTTAAAATAAATACAAATGTATACAAAATGTAAAGGTGAGTAAAGAAAACCATCACCCATCACTTCCATCTATGGGAGAAAAGGCAGACACCTAAGAATGGCATCAGATTTGTCTTTTAAATATATATATATATATAGAGAGAGAGAGAGAGAGAGAATATACTTACCCAAAATGAACGACTCCCTGTTTAAAATGCTGCTCTTTTATGTATTTTATTTATATTAGATTTATTAGAGTTCTATTGCTTTTTTACACTATTGTAGAGGCTACCGATCCATATACATCCGTGGTGCACAGGTGCACGACATTCATTAAGTGAGCTCATATATAGTGAACTGTGACGTGGCATTCAGGTATTGACAAAAGGACAAAAAACAACAACACATGATGCAGTTTGTTGGCTTAGTCCCACATCAATTCCTTCCTTTTGCGTAAAGGTGTGTTGTTGATGCATTCCACTCAGGTGCCCTAACCAGACTGTTATCTAGTGTCATTGTCAAAGGCGATTCCACCAAAGATAAAACAAGAGAAATGAAAGTAAAATGGATCAGAAAAAAAAAAAAAGTAAGTCTAATATGATTCATAAATTGTATGTATTATTTAATTAATTTAATTTGTTTCAACAGAATTTAAGTTAATTCTCAAGATCTTCATTTTTTGTTTTTGGTGACATCTTTGGTGCCAAGTGCTCACTACTGTGGTGTCTCCGCACTCCAGAGATCACTTGTCAAATAGTGTGTACAGTAACATCTTTTTCTGTTGATGAAGTTTGAGTTTCTTAGGTGGAGCTTATTTCTTTGTCTGTTCGGCCACGGTGGCCATCGCTGCTCATGCCAACTACCCAGTTCTTCTGTTCATTCCCAACAAACCGCTGCTGCTGCTTTCAGAAATGTAAAACACATCACTTCCTGTGCGCTAGAGGATTTGTCCCAGGAAAGACCTACCAGACACTGGGTGTTTATGTAACGTGGGGGGGACTAAAGTGCATTAAAACCAACTACGCCACCTTTTTTAAAAGAGGTATGGTCCTCTGGCATACAAACAACAGATACTAAAAGCACAGATTCTTTGATGGAGCAACTGGATAAAAGCAAGGAGGCCAAACAGGTAATATGTCATTGGTTTATTAAAATACAGAGACAACACAACTACTGGTATTCTGGCAGGCACTGATTCCAAAAGGGACTAGGATAAGGTAGTAAACACAAGACAGATACATTTCAGTTTAAAAAAGGACACAACACATGTGACTGAAAACCCACCACAACCGAAGAGTCTGAAAAGACACTAAAACAAACATGGCACACGTCATGAAAACTGAATGTACAAGCTTAAAACCACTATCCAATAAAAGTCACAATAAGAATGTCTAAAACCAGCCCTAAAACAATAAAACCAGCTCCGGGACGCCACCAAACTCAGCAGGTGAGTTTGGTGGTTTTATTGTTCTTATCATCTACATAATTTAAACTATATCAACATTTAAACTATGCGCTTCAAAAAATCTCAACATACAACCCATTGTGGTGTGATGGCGTTCCTGCCCAACTCTAATCTGTTGCAATGCTGCCTCAAGGCCTTTTGTTTTTGCAAGGCCTTTTGCATGGCCTGTCAGTTTGACATAAAACCCATTTCTGATGTTCTTCTTAGATGTCATGTTATAAAATATCGCTACAGTAAAGCAGCCACAGTCCTTGGGAGTGGAACAAGTGCTTTGTAAGTTTCACTGGGAGTTTGTTTTTTCAAGGATTTGCTCATGCCAGTCATTTAGAGGCATTTAAGTGCCATGCATCAATGTTAACACACTTTCCTCTTCAGAGCCTTCAACCCCTGGGAGGTTACAATTTAGCTTTGAACTTCTTTGGCCTACAGGTGTATGAGAAAAATGAATATGTTTACTGTACAGAACGCCTTTACACAACAAGTATAGCCACCTGTCCATCTGAGCTTGTGTACTGCTTGTTTCATTGGAAGACTCATTCATGACTCTTACTGCTGTGTTGCTGTTTGGAACCACAGTGTGATACCTGAGTCACAGCCACTCCCAGTGAACCATTCCTGCAGAGACACAAAATAGTTAAAATCTGAAATTAAATCTTACCAGAATCTGTTTATTGTGCATGGCCAACCTGTGAACAAGGCAGACACTGAGCAGACACTGAGCATACATAGCTGGAACACGTACACTCACACACACATAAGACAAGATATATACACACAAACAACATACATTGGTTTTAAAAACACTGCATCTGCATATATAGCGTTCCTTCTGACGCTTGGGAGTCCTCGTTTTCCACATTGCTACTGTTGGATGTCTTGGTGAGATGAAAAGAAGATGAAAAGAGTTTGTTGCATTAAGGGACTTTGCAACCAAGGTTGTATCGTTGGCCGTTGAAACAGGAAATGTGGTACGAATCACGATTGGATAAGCAAAGAGAATGGGCCTAACGACAGCATTTTTGAGGGTATGTCTGAAAAACACAATGTTTCCTCTAGATGATGGAACAACAGTGGTCTTTGCTTGCTTGCTGTTGCGTTGTGTTGACTGTGGTAGGTTTGAGAGCTGATGCATCAAGGGAAAATGAGCATATAGGCTCCAAGGAACTTGTGTTTGTGGAAACATCTGGCTTCGCTGTCACAGGGCGGGAGTTTTAACCTGATGATTTCTGGGTGGCAGGTAAAGTGGTTGGAGACACAAATTCAGGTGTATTTAACAAACTGGCATCTCTTCTACGTGTAGGTTTTAGATCTGATAAAAGAGGGGCAACAGTTGTAAATGTCCGAATTACAGTCAGAGCGCCTACTATACTATACTTACAATATCCATCCATTGTTCCCGATGCTGAGGAAGCTGTCGTGGCGTTTGAAGACGTGGTGCTTTGCTGGGGACAGATGAGGCAGTAGAAGCAGAGGGGGATGCCAGTTGATTGTGTAGTTTGTGATGGATAAACTGACGTTGCAAGAGATGTCGGTAATGGAGACGGTGACCTGGTGACTGATGATGAGGATGACGTGGCATGTAAGTTGTGTGTCGTGGATGCAGTGGAATCCAATGAGTGGGTAGTTGTATTAGTTGGTAATCTGGTGGCAACAACTGAGGGATGTTTAGTTTGTGTGTTTACTGGTACAGTCTTTGTACCTGAAACAATAGCTAATGACGCACTTGGTGTCGTGGTGAATGCTGATGCCATGGATGGTGTAGTTTGTGTTGGTGTTAGGATACATAATGTTGCCAGGCAACTAGTTTCTATTTGTGTTGCGGTGGATCCTGTTGCCACAAATGCTGTAGTTGGTGTTGTACTGTAGTAGATGCATTAGTTTGAGTTGCTGTTGAGGCCGATACTGTTACTCCAGATGATGAACTTTGTGCTGTTGCTGTGATTTGGTCTGTTTTTTATGGATGCAGTGATTTGTTTCAGTGTTGTGGTGGATTCTGTTTCGAATTTGGTTGTTTATGCTACCAGAGGTGCATTTGCTCTCGTCCGCTGGGACTGGGCGGTTGACATTACAGTTTTGTGGTATTATGGGTATTATATTCATTGTTTTAGTGGTTTGAATGGATTTAAAATTTTGCAGCTGAGTGACATAATACAGTGTAGTTCCTTGTAGAGGAGTTATGTATTGTGGGGATTTTGTACTGTTAAGGAGGAGGAAGTAATTTGTTAGCAAGTTACGTGTGCTGTTGTTGTAAGGCTGGTGTAAGGCCAAATATTGAATAGAATTAACTAGAAACCTGTAATTTCTGGTTGCAGCAGTTACATTTAATGTGCCTCAATGTGCTTGTAGGTTTTTTTCTAGTTTTCATTTGTGCTGGTGCAACAGGCGTGTCTGCAAGTGAACAGCTTTTAACTATTGATGTATTCAAGTTCATAGAAAATACAGGTGTTGAATTTGGAGTAAACGCTGGTGAATTTCACTGGTTGCCAGGGGAGCCAGAAATAGCTATTGTAGCAGATGAATTCATGAACTATTGGTTTTGAGTGTGGTAAAAATGGATGAAAAGTAATTGTTTGAACTAAGTTTCTTGATGAGTTGGTAAGGAGAAGATTTGGCTCCTCTGTGACAGCGGCTGCTCCTGTGTCAGTATATACATTTTCCATGGATAGGTTGGTTTGCGTGTTGTCCAGGAATGAGTCTTCATACTGTTCCAGACAAGCTTGTAATTGCACATGCAGAATTGTTGCCTGTGACGTCCAAAACCTTGGGTGTGGCCAGCGCGGCAGTCATAAATATCGTTTGTAGGTACATGGCTGGTGTGTGTAGTTGCAGGATCATGAAGGATCCTCACCACCCCAACAACGGACTGTTTCAGCTGCTGCGGTCAGGCAAGCGCCTCCGTAGTCACGCTGCCAAAACAGAGAGACTGAGACAGAGTTTCTTTCCTCAGGCCATCAGGACTGTGAACTCTGACCTCACCAGGGCCCCCACCAAGACACACACACTGCCCCTCTTATGCACACACACACTCACACACACACACACTTAGGTAATGACTACACATAATTTATAGTATATTACATTCATACGATTTCCCTTACCATTTCCAAAGTGCTCTTACTGTATATATTGTGTTGTTTTTTTATATAAGAGCTCTTACTGTAATTACTGTAATTACTGTAATACTGTAAATATTGTGTTGTTTTTTTACTGTAAATACTGTGTACTGTTGCCCTTTTGCACATTCCCGTTGAGCATTGCCACTTTTCATTTCACTACACACCCCGTGTGTGTATGTGACAAATAAAGTTCTTGAATCTTGAATCTTGAATAGTTGTAAAGTTCTTTGTCTATTAAAGTTGAGCAATCCCTCTGAGGCTAATTTGGTCATGTCAGGTGAAGAACTTGTTTGGGAGGTTTATGGGAAGTCAGAGGGCCCAGTGGTATTGGAAACAATACTTCTTCCATTGACAAAGGCTGTATTGTGACTTGTGGTTTTTCTCTGTTGATGATGCATTTGTTTCCTGCATTGTTTCTGATGTGTGTCCCTTGAATTCTGGTGTATTTCTCACGACTGGAGCTCTTGTTGTAGCTTTATTAGAAATAGATGTCGACACTCCAGTTGCATTGTCCGCATCCGGCTCTGTGGTTGCCGACATCAGAGTTGCCTGGGTCTTTGCTGGAAGTGAATGTTGTCCCTCAAATGATTGAAGAATCCGTGTTGAAAGTGCACTGGCCTCTGACACTGTTTGTCAGAGCAGCCATAGCTGTTGTGTTCATTGCTGGAATCGCTGTACGGGATGTAGCACTGAGTTTGAATGAAAGCTGTGAGAGAGGGAAAGGTCAAAGGTCAAATCAATTAATTACGCACAACAAATTTTATTTATTAAGAGCATTAGTGGTAATCAACATTATGGCGAAGTTACAGGACTATATGTCTTGGTAGCTGGTGACAACAATGTAACTTGGTGACTTCTTTTGTTATTAATTTTCCAAGTTTCTTTTTGTCAGGTCCCTTTTCTTTTCTTCAGAATAAGAGCTCAATCCCTTTTACACTTTAATCTGGCCTGTGGCACAGTCAAGAGTTTTGTCAGCTGATCTGAGACAACACTTTTCCACGTAAGGGGATAACTCAGAAATGTAAGCTGGAGCAGTCTGACCAGGTTTTCTGACGGCAGCTTGTGTGTTTCAGGTGCAGCTATTACATGCAGTCATGGGGGAGTCGATACCATTAAAGCTGATTTACCCACAAGGATGCTGATGACAATTCCGCAACCCATGGTGGCGATTCATGCATGAGCAGCGGGGATATCTGATCACAAAACGAAGTTGGCAATGTGTTCAAACAATCTGCCATCTTGTAGTCACGCACCATAGAGACACGAGGGCCTATCGTACATTTCCTGCATACTTCCTGCATTATCTTCTTAAACTGTCATTTTATTTTCATAAAGTTTGGACAGATCATACGGATCTTTTAAGCTATAGTAATTCTCAACAGTGTGAGAGTCCCACTCCACCCTGCCAGACAAACATCTCATGTCTGGAAATGCCAAGTCATTCAGATCAATTAAAAACAAAAAGTTTAAGGTTGTCACATGTGCATGCCATACTCAAATGACAAAGAAAGAAGTTTCTCAGGGCATTATACCAGGAAGGAAAAGATCTCATTGTATTTGCTGCCAAAGATATCTGCACAGATACCCTGGTATACGTGCAGTGGGTATTTCTACACAAAAACCCAGCCAAACAGGTTGGGCATAAAGTCCTCACAATGTTTGAATCAGGCCTAGGGCCTTATGTTGCATGCGACCCCCTCCCATCTTTCCTGTCTTCCTGTTTCTACTCTAGACTATCAAATAAAGCAAAAATTACAAAAATGAATTACAAAAAACCTCAGCCAAACTATGTCACTTATATAATGCATCTGAACGGTACTTTGAGTGGGCAGACGGAACAGGTGGAAAGAATGTTATGTTTGTTATGCTTTCGACAACAATGAAGCGGCACTTTACAAATCAAATCACGCCGGTGCTAGGTTGGGCGTGCTAGATGCCGAGTTTGGGCAAGCAGCGTAAACACAGTGCGTAAAAGTTTATTTGGGTGGAAAATCCAGATCTGATGTGGGGCATCACAGTGTAGAATATAATTCAGAAAACCACGTTTCCTTGTGACATCTGTAGATGAGATTGGTTCACTGAGAGCAATCCTTTAATTGTTTTATTATCTCCTGTTTTTGGGTTACTCTTGGGTCAGTCTTAGGTCAGCAAATGTCCTCCCACACCTCTGACTTCTTTCCCTTTTTATTGCTTTGTTACCTTAATCATTTAGTGTTTTATTGTTTTAGTGTAGTTAGTTTAGACCTATATAAGCTCCCCTGTAATGTCTGTATGTTGGAGAAGGTTTGCCACCACACCATCACTGATGTGGTCTCGCATTCTTTCTTCCCGTATATACGTATTAAATCTACTAACCGAATTGTTCTCTTGTGTCTGCTGATGATTGACATTAAGGTTGACGAACTTAGGTTGGAGTTCTAAGATTTCCACCACAACAACAAACAGCAGCTTTAAAGAATGAGGAAAAATATTTATTGTGGGTGTTGTAGGTGTCCCTGTGCTTGTGCTCCACCCCACACCACCCACCACATTCTTGTCATTCAATTAAAGATTTCTTTATTATCATGTCATCTGTTTCCCATGCTTCCCACAGTTAAAAGCAGCCATACCTTGGATCAAACTTCCACTATTGTGTGCAAAAATCTACGTTGTCGTAACTGGATAATTTAATGAAAATGTCATTGTAGAACCTCTTTATCAAAAAAAAGCAAATTATTTTTTACTAGAATTTATGTGTGCCAATTAATATTAAAGGACACACAATGTATAACGTGAAACTCAATAATTTGGCATTTAATTATAAATGGGAACAAAATAAAATAAAATATTTTGACAGGATTAGTGCCATTGTACGGCGTGTTTATTATGGATTTATATACTCTTAAATTAGCATTAAATGTATTTGTGACCTGCTCTCACAGAATCAGTCACATTGACCCCAAAAGACATTTTGGGGTTTTCATATTACTTGAAAGAGGAGAATGTAGGCTTTCCAATGAGACCAAAACTCCTACAAAAAATGAGAAAGTTATGTGGCATTATACAACGAGAGACACAAAAGTGTAGTTTTGAGAAAAAGGCCTTTAAAAAAAACCTTTCCATTATGAATCTGAACATTCCATTTCTGGGGGGCTGCCGCTTTGACATCTCACAAACAAATGCTGCTTGAGTGATTATTTTAAATAACAGATATAACATTTAGGCATCTATGTAATGAGGAGAAATTGCTCTTTAAGGTTATATTACACACAGTACACTTACACTATTTATCCACTATTAATGAATCTGTCAAAAGCACCTTGAAGACGTTGTGAAAAATCTGACTCCCCTCCCCAACCCCCCACAATTATGGTTACACATAATTAAATTGTGTAAAAAGAAAGACAAACATACTGATATACATTAAAGTGTTTATGTAAGCACATTCTTTATTTGTAAATATATGCTTAATGTATACAGTAGCCTATACAGTGTAGAAGATTTATGTATAGGTCAAAGTGTCCCTTTGACCTATACATTGCTATAGATTGGTATAAATCTATAGATTGGTATAAATGCCAAGTGCCAAAATATTAAACACATCAGATCCGGACGTCCCACCATAATAAACTTTTATGCATTGTGTATACGCTGCTTGCCCAAACTCAAATCTCAAATCTATTGCACGCCCAACCGTCCTGGTAGGGGGATCCCTCTCTGAGTAGCCCCTCCCAAGGTTTCTTCCAATTTTCTCTAAAAAGGTTTTTTTTGGGAGTTTTTCCCTTGTCCTCTGTTGAGGGTCTAAGGCTGGGGGATGTCGTGTACTAACCATTTATTGTTTTCACACGTTAGGCGCTGTGAAGCCCTTAGAGACTGTAACGGTGATTAAGGGCTGTACAGATACATGTGATTTGATTTGATTTAAACCCCAAAGTAATATTGCAAAAAAAGATATAACCATATTACACATATCACTAATTAAATCCTTAAATTATTCAATAATTCATCTAGACATTCATCATCTCTGCATATGTGATCACCATCAATAAAGTAAGAGGTCCTCTGGTACATCCTTTCTTTTTGCTGCTTCCTTTGGAACAAGCCGTTTCTTTGGATCAGTTCATAGTGCTGCTGACAGGATCATGTGTTTCTCACCTAGGAAACAAAAAAACATCTTAGGCCTACATTCAATTTGTGACAATTAAAATAAATTAACAGAACTAATTTTGTCATTTCAGTGTGAGACCACTCATCTGTAGTTAAATACAACTACAGGGTCCTGTTGACCAGCTAGCTAGCTAGAACTACTCAAAACATTACCTACAGTGTTCATTATTACTGAGAACAAGGTTTAAAGAAGATAAGATAAACACACTTGTGTTTACTAATGTTGGCTAGCTCTATGGGATAAGTGGAAAAGTGCTTACCAGCAGTCACATCTCATCTCTCTCGTTTTTTCACCATAGAGAAGAGGATGTAGCAAGACTTTCCCTGATGACATTTGCAGCCACACTTGAAGCTACGAGCTTCTCGATATCCCCTCCAGATCCGTAGCTCACATATTCATCCCATTCATCCGACTCACGGACGGCAGATATTGGGTCTGTTAAAACAAGTGTCTCCATGTCAACATCTTCATCGTTGTCGGTGTCTGAAATGGGCCTGTCAGAGTCCGAAGTGTCGCCGGAGGTTTCACTGTTGTTGTCCGTTCCCGTGTCGTCCGAGCCGCTCTCCTCAGCCGTCTCTCGGTCAGATCTCGGTGCCAAAAAGTAGTCGTCAATAAGCTCTCGCCACCGATCGCCGGAATCCACAGACAACACTGGATTGCCGAGCGATTTCTTCTTCTTTCTGAGACGCCATTGAAAGTCTTGATGATTACGATACTAGCTTGCTAACTTGACAACCAACAGGTGCGGATGCAGCTGGCTAGATATCGCTAAATGCCGCTGCCGCGATCAACTTCGCCAAATACCATATCTTGCTTTTATGCTTCAAAGTTAAATTTCCACTCCAAAATAGGAAATAATTCATACAGATTATCAAAGCCAAGATTTTGTTTTATTAAAATTATTCAAAATACCAAAATGGTCAAAAATAGACTTTTGATATTAAAAGGCGTTTCTACGTAAATCAGCCATTGCGACTTCCGACTGATTCTGTGAGAGCACGTCACATTTCTTTCAGTATTAACTACATTTCCCATGACCCCGATCGTGATTAGTACGGGAGCCTGTGTGTCCAAAACGTGAGTGATCTGTTTACAGTTTGCGCTAATTGGTCTTAAAGGAGACGCTACTTATACCGGCCTTGTCTTGGCCAAAGGAATTTAAGGTTTGCTATAGCTTTAAGAAAGACAGTAAATATTGCTGAAATATTATAACAAACATCACTTCTAACACTTAACTTTTTATTAATATGCTGGTAAATGTGAGGCTTGTGCGGAGATGGACAGGTAGCTATTGGCCTAGCTGGTCCACAAGGGCCTTCTCCGTTGCTCATAATTTCTTATTTTGTCTTGGGTGTGTTAAACATTATATTGTTAACTAATTACCAAAGTCAGTCAAAGGCATAGCTAAGAAGGGTATGGACTCGGGGGTAGACGGGTTTTCAGGCTCCGGTCCTGGGACAGGGACTACCAGAGAAACGGTGGTTTGTCCAGAGGAGGCCGCAAAACCATCCCCGAACTCGGGTGAACTATCCGCCGCGAGAAGAGGGCCTAAGAGACGGGTGAAAGCCGGAGCAAACTCGCTGTTCTCCAACGACTTTCGGTCTGGTACCGGGGGTTCCGGACGTGTTTTGCGAGACCGAACCTCCCGGGGAGCTGTGGCCCACAAAACTAGTCAGTCCAAGAATGACATTGGCCAGAAGAAACCTGAAAATCTCCGCCGGCGCCGTGGGGGACCTACCGGACTCCTCTCCAAACCCACAGATGCCATGGAGTAAGTGCATGCACAAGCGCGTTACTGTATTGTTCTTTACTTTTGACAGTTAACACAATCAAATGCAGCATTTACTACGGGCTGGTTAGAGGCACTCATCATCCCTGGGTGTCAGTGCGATTACACTAGCAGGCTTGGAGTTGTATTTGTCGGAAGTGTCTTGTATCACTGAGGGTTCTTAAAGCTATAGTTAAACCTGATACTCAAACCAAACAAGTGAGTTGAATACATGCGTTTTAGTGCCTCTGCTCTTGTTGTCATGTTCTTTCACATAGTCACAGGGCAGTAGTGTAAACTCTAACTATATACTACTATAGATTTATTTTGGTTTGCACCTGGCTATCACTGATTGAATGTTTTTTTTACATACAGTACCATGAAAAAGAAACCCACAGCCAAAAAAGGTAAAGACACACCCATGCTATACCCAGTGTCACTGTGAGTCTGTCTCAACTATGGTGAGGAGTCCTATGTTGGTTAACAATTAACACTTGTAATTAATACATGGCCATGCTGTCTACCTCAGCAACCCTGCTGTCCAAGTCTAGTAAGAGCATTCAGGGACCCACAACCCGAGCCCCCCGCGCCACACCAGTACCAGTATGCAAGACTGAACCAGACACGGAGGCTACATCATGTGGTAGGAGAAAGACCACTTGCATACTTTCATCATCTTAATATGCAACCTGTGCCCTGTGTAGACTGCAAGTGCCCTGAAATAACTGCAACATTTTTAATAAAAGCAATCATCTCAAACTGAGATGACAAAATCAGTACCTCTGTTTTTCAGGAGTAGAAAGGGGTGCTTTGAAAGGAAACAATGAGAAGTGAGTGATATTTAACCTATCAAATGATCAGCAGAGTAAATTTTGGATTTTTGTTTCATTTGCTAGTGTAAATTTCCTTGTGGCCAGTATGTTGTTGTTGATGTCCATATAGAATTTCAGAGGAAGACGTGCCTCTTGACAAGGACCCTCCATTTAAAGACAACCCAAATGACCTCATCTATAAACCTGGGGCAAAGAAGTACGCTGAGCTGACTGCCTTTCCTTAATGAGTATTACTATATCTTTATGTGAAAATTAGGGCTGGGTATCGTTAGGATTTTACCGATTCCAATGCCATTTTCAATTCTCCTTATCGATTAGATTCTTCATCGATTCCTATTGGATAAATTGTTAGGGGGAAAAGACGACATACAACTTTAATGGAGTGCCGTAATGTTGATTTACATCATTGTTTGCAATCAATGGCACACCGAAAGGCCCAAAAGTCTGTTGTACAGCTGTTGGAACGAACAGCATCCAGCTGAGCAACAGACTCTGCCCCATTAAGAGAAATCAATAGTACAGGAGCTTATCAATTCTGAGGAATTGGTTCCGATACGCAGCCCTAATGAAAATACTTGTTGATAATGAGAAAACCAATATGATGAATGTGATAAAATATTAGTTTCAAAAGTTAGTTATGTTTTATCTCTCTTTCAACTCTTCAGGGAGAAATCAAGGCAGCGCCCAACATTAAAGCAGAAGGAAGAGAAGAAAGAGAAGAAAGAGAAGGGGTCAGAAAAGGAGGATGAAGAAAATGAGATTAAAAAAGAGGAATTGCCAACGATGGCTGTGAAGACAGAAGATGAAATGGGGGACGATATAGAGCCGCCTAGGAAGTAAGTGGAAGATGGACTGAAGGCTGAATCCACCGATAACTGGAGGTTTGAATGTATGAACTGATAAACAACACTACGTCTATATTAAGCTGTTGAACTTGTTTTCATCTTAGAAGAGGTAGACGGCGAAAAGATGACAAAACCCCTCGGCTGCCAAAAAGAAGGTAAGGTCTTCTTTGATCTTAGTATGAGAAGGCTACAACGTTAGCCTTATTTCTTCATTACAGTATGTTTATTACATGGATTTCCTCTTTTCTGTGCTCATAGGAAGAAGCCTCCAGTGCAGTACGTCCGCTGTGAGATGGAGGGCTGTGGTACTATCTTAGCCCACCCACGCTACCTGCAGGTCTGACACCCTATCAGCTGTAACCATGACAACACCAATTCCCCTTTTAAAGATTTTGAATGCCACTGCTTGGAATTTGACACTGTACGATTGCTACAATATTAATATTAATATATATATATTAATATTAATATTACCTTGAGGTGGAAAAAATCAGCTTGGTGTGTTGACTATAGAAGGTGGAAGGAAAGGCAGTGTTAACTACAGTGTTAATTAGTTTAGTTTACTTTAGTGTTATTATTGCACTACACCCCAGATTAGCTACAACAGTTTCACCAGTACAGGATTGTGACTTTCATTGTACCTTTAACCAATCAGGCCCTTCTTTCTCTCCCATCTCTTTATTTCAGCACCATATAAAATACCAGCACTTGCTGAAAAAGAAGTATGTGTGCAATCACCCCTCGTGTGGTCGCCTGTTTCGCCTGCAGAAACAGCTGTTGCGCCATGCCAAGCACCATACAGGTGATACCGTGGCACACAAGTCTGTTTACATGGTCTTTGCTTTGACACCATATCGAGTAATAAAAAAAAAAAACAGTTTTCAAAACATGTTTTTGCCAGTCCAGTACCATCTATGTCTTTCTGTATTGTCATCTAATTCTTGTCCATTTCTGTTTGTCATCTGTCTTACAGATCAGCGGGACTATATCTGTGAATTTTGCGCCCGCGCCTTCAAGAGTGCTCATAACCTGGCTGTGCACAGGATGATCCACACAGGAGAGAAGCCAATTCAGTGAGTAGGCATAATATTCTTCAATACAAAAAAAATCATCATACGCAACAGTGGACTGAAAACAAACTAATTCCAGTCAGTGCACAATCTTATTTATTGAGACAGGATCCATTTAAAATAACCATGTAATACACATTCTCCTGTTAAGCGTAATTACTAGTTCAGCTTACATGAAGGAATTTAGTTTTTATGTTTTGTTATAAGAAGCTAAATAAAAAATGCAATGAGGCTCTCCACAGACTAGGAATGCTAATATTCACATCAATCTCAGGTCAGCATTTCACCCCAGTATTTGACATGATATGACATGAGCTGTTACTGGGAGTTAGTCCAAGCCAGATGACCTCAAACACACAGGATTTACAGTACAAGGATGTATCTAGTCTAGCAACAACTTGCTGTATTTGTTAAAATTCTACCAGATTTTAATGGAGATGCTAAGGAGAGAAAAGGGAGTGTTGGGGATGAGATTTCTAGCCAGTGTCGACTATAACCTGTTGTCTGTCTCCCCCCTGTGGCAGATGTGAGATCTGCGGCTTCACCTGCCGTCAGAAGGCCTCCCTGAACTGGCACATGAAGAAGCACGACGCTGACACCTTCTACCAGTTCTCTTGCTCCATCTGTGGTAAAAAGTTTGAGAAAAAGGACTGCGTGGTTGCCCACAAGGCCAAGAGCCACCCTGAGGTCCTCATAGCCGAAGCCCTAGCTGCCAATGCCGGCACCCTCATAACCACGCCCGCCCCGGTACTGGAGGCCGTCCCTGGGGTCATGTCACCCACCCAACCCTCTGCCAGCCAGGAGAACCAGGAAGCCCTCGGTGGAACACTCACCTCCCTCCAGCAGGTGGTGCTCCCCCTCGTCCCACAGACTCAGATAGATTTGTCTCAGGGCCAGCTCCTCCAGCTGGCCCCGCATCACATGGTGCAGTTGAGGCAGGAGCAGGAGACCTCCACCTTGCTGCACCTCACCAACGCCACCACTTCTGCTGCTGGCCACCTGTCCAACACCAGCCACCCCCAACTCATCCAGCTGACCACGCTGCCAGCCACCACCACCACATCCATGGCTGCTGCTGACTCCCAGAGCACTCTCCTGACCCTGAGCTCTGTCGCCACTCTGGCTCCCCAGCAGGCTGTGGAGTGGGTCAGGGAGGCCGATGGGGATGCGCAGTCGGCTGGGGACCTGTGGGAGAGGGTGGTGCAGGGCAGGGATCAGGATGTGGGGGAAATGATGTGGGAGGGCGACGGCGAGAGGAGGAAGGAAGATGGTGGGATAGTTTGGGACGGAGAGAGGCAGATACTGTTAGAAAGTGCCGAGGTGCATGGTGATAGCTTGATCTAGATAGACGATTGAAGGGGAGAGAATGGGTCAGAGAGGAACTTTATGGGGTACAAAGAAGCAGAACGTTGGGAGGATTTGGGGAAGGGACGAAAGAGAGAAGGACGTGTCAGAATTTACTAAGCTTACATATGAAGAACCTTTCAAATATAAATGAATCAGAGTTTGTCTCCATGCAGTTAAATACAGTCCTCACTTAGATACCTACACAGTACTACTTTATATCAGGGAGTATGATTTACAGTAGATTATGGACACTGTCTATTTTACCACTTATTGACTATTTTAACAATTACTATTTTGGTTCTGTCAGCTCGTGTGCGAGAGACAGAGCTTAATCATATAATGCATTTATTGACATTTGTTTAATGGATGCGTGTCATTGAATTACAGCTCATTCGACTTATTTATTCAGCACGCTTGTATATATGGCAATGTAATGTTTACCTTTAAAAATTTATTTTCTGTTTTTAATTTTACAGTTTGTCACTTAAAGTAACAAGACCCACAACTGCAACCAAATGAGGGTGTCATAGTAAAAGAAATGATGAGCAATGTCGCCCCAATGACAGTCTGAATTTATACCTTCAAATAAGTGCTTAGATTTTCCTTTTCACTTTGCATTGGGTCAATTGGATCCCGTTAATTGTCCGAATCTCAACTATTATTTGTGTGATAACAAAACTAAGCAATCAAGCAAAAAAAGTTTTCCCCCTGTACTTTGTAAAGCAAGACCTAAACTGTCTTCCTCATTTGGTTCACTTTCCTACATAGCTTACTGCCACACTGTTGGCTCTTCCACATTGTACACCATGTCATCTGTTTTAATAATTCATGGAGGAGTCTTGCTTTGTTGTTGTTTTCATTGTCTGATTATTTCAACCGTTTTATGAACAAAACTATACCTTGTTTGTCCAGTTAAGAGAAAATGTGTTCGTGTAAGCAACAGTGTTTTGTCTGTTAAACCATTAATTATAGAGAATAGAAAAAAATATATACCTCTGTACACTGCCACTACTACTGAGCACTTGTGTCTGCAACCTTAATTTTAATTTATCAGAAAACATCTGTTCAGAATAGAAATAATAAACGGATTATGTTGTGAAATCTTTGAATGGGAGTATTGTTTTTAGGTATACCTTTCAGAGTGTGGTTAAAACAAAACGTTGCAAACTGATGACACCCTGCAGTTTCATTTGACCTTAAGATTAGGAAATATCATAATCAATACTCCTAACTAAAACATACATAATATTCCTATTGGGATTTATGGTAAGTGTGTGGTACTTAGAGAGATTGTAGTGACCTTGTGCTTAGTGATATTTCTTGATTGATCTAGGATATCACTATAATATTCCTATAGGATATTACTTTGAATTAGTTTGAAATTCTAATTCTAAAATGTATCATAGGATTACTATTATTTTTTCTGATGAAAATCTCGAATTGATGACACCTTTATAGTTTCACTTGATAAAGAAATATCCTAATTAAGCCTGATTAAATCTCCTACACGGCTGGAATATAACTAGATATTTTAACAGAGGACATTTATTATTTTTCTAAGAATGGGTGGGCCACATCGGGTGACGTTTTGGAAAGAAAAACCCTCCTGTGCGTCCCCCTAAAAACGCCCCTGTGGCTTGCGGAACCAATTAAATCCCACTGCGTCGCGTGCATGCCAACATGAACGTCGACATAAACACGCTTCACTGACAACTACTAGGGGACCGGTTCGTGTGCGAAGTGTTAAGTATTAATACATTTATTTCCTTTCTAAATTTACGACGTTCCGGGGGAGGATAAGAGAATTTATTTCTTGCTAGGTCTCCGTCCAGCTCGCTGCTAAACCCACCTATAACAAGGCTGGCGCGCTAATGGCAGAGCAGGAGCAGCGGATAACCGTGGACGTGCTGGACACGCCGGTGCCTGGCCGGTCGCGGACGGCGAGTGCAGTGGCCCTTGCCCGGCTGCTGCGTCAGGAATGCACTCATCTCCTCCAGCTATACGTGAGTATCGGTTTACACGCTCATTGTGCTCCCCGTTACATTACATTACATCCCATTACTTGTCGGGAATATTTTGGTCCTCCGAGGCATGCCATATTTTCCAAAGCATGTTTGTGTATGACGTAGCTACCTGTGGGAAATGAAACCGACTCATATAATTCGACTATGCATGCACGTCCCACTGTTTTGGTGATGACTGATGGAGTGATACTGCGGTGCGAAATTTAATCACCCTAAAAGATCCAACCCCCCCATCCGTTTTCTCCTGGGGTCTCAGCCCTAATGGATAGAGTGTATTGGATTTTCCAGCTGTCATGCCTCTGTAGCTCATCTACCATTTGGGACCCCTCTTAATGAATCAATATTGATACAGCTTAGTCATAATTAACCTTAAACTAAATTAAGGGGAGAAGTGCAAGGCCAATGGCGTCTAGCATCACTTCTCTTGCCTTTTCACTCAGCAGCAAGTAGACAACATTTCTCAACCATCAATCAGCCTTGTGCCTCTTTTTCCCCAAGCCTAATGTCTCCCCATCCCTGCCCTTTCAGAGGGAGAGGGAGAGCTTCTTGTCGGACCACACCCCGCAGGGGGGCCGCATCGTGTCCCTCTCCACAGACTCGGACGAGCCCAGCACCGAGGAGCAGGTGCAGTTGCTGCATTCGGCTCTGCGCCAGTGTCTGGGGCTGATCCACTGTCTCATCCTGAGAGAGGAGGACGAGATGGGCGAGCTGGAGGGCGATTACGAGACCATGAGGAAGACTGTCCGGACCAGGCTGGAGCACTTGCTCTACAGCACTAGGGTTCTGGTGGAGACTGAGGACACCACCGTGGAAGTCTCTCCGGACGACCAGTGCAACGAGGTATAGTATCTGTAATACACCAATAGTAGGTAATGTGGCATACGGGTGAATCAGGAGCTGGCTCTGGAGCCCTCCTATTCTCCTTGCAATTACATTTTCTCACCGACATGTTTCAGCTATATGCCTTCATGCAGGTTCCATAATAAAACCCAACTGTCATGTATATGACATTCAGCATAAAAGGATCCCAAGAAGGAGGATATTTTATAGCAGCAGGCCCCCTGCTGTGTTTTTAATAATGTAATAGTCAAATGGATTATTTAAGATTCAATACACCGCATAGCCCAATGTTACACTAGGTTTTTTTCATGCAGGGATCCTGCCCAATTTAGTACCTATAATTGAGAATACCAATTTTAAGAAAATATTCAGTTATATACACAAATCATTCACCCTAAGATGTCACAGGACACCTTTGGTTATTTTTGAATGTATCTGACTAAGGGCCTTGAAGTTTGTCCCAATATATTCATATAGAAATAGCCATATAGTGTCACAACCTGTTGATATAGTACGTTTTCCTCCTCTTCTTCTTCTTTCTGTTTTGATGATCAAATGTTTCCTCTGATCTCATTCTCCTTTTCTTCAAAGAGAATACACAGTCCAGGTTTTCAGATAGTGCAGTGAAAATGGATAGCGAAACATAAGGGTTAAGCGTGTGAGCATTTTAACCAGTGCACTTACAGCAGATATAATAAGACAGTGTCTCATTCATTCTTTCATATTTAGGGCTCATGAGTGGCGTTGAATGTTTATGTGCCAAAGACCTTTATTGCTGTCTTCTATGTAGGAAGTTGATGGTGCTCTGGGGTCTTTTGCGGCCAAAATGTGGACCTATCGAGTGCTGTTGGAGCTAATCCATTGGGCCGACCATGCTGCGCAGACCCTTCACGTCTTGCACACAGAGAGGGAAGGGGCAGAAGAAATCTAATGTTTGATTTTTGTTCATTTTTAACAGCAACTATGAACTGACCCAAAATTCTAACAGCCACTGTTGACTCCGTTGTATGCATTGCAAATGAACAAAAAAAAGTGCTGAATAAACTCTGTGAATGCTTGAGGTTACTCAAATCACAGCTAAGCCCCTTTAACAAAGTCCACTAGAGAGCTTTCCCCAGACTTTGGTATTTCCAGACCAAGTGTTAAAATGACCTCTAGTTTGCCACAGTAGCCTTTTCTTTTGACACAAAGGTTTGTGCAAGCTTTTAGTTCCATTAAGGTTGGTGTGCTGTGCAGTGGCAGAGTTGGATTGGTTGGAAGTTTTTTTTTTGTATACAATTTATAATTTATTTATTTAAGTGGGTTAACTCAGTGATGACAAATTATCTGCTGTTACTAACACTCCAGAACCAAACTAACTGCTAGAATGTAGCCCAAACTTATATGACTGACAAACTGTGACGGAAGTGCAACTGCATCGGAAGCCATATTGGCTGATGAAGTTGATTTGTTATGTAGCTTTTAATGTACTATATTATCATCATATCCAAGCAAAGTAATTCCAACTTAAACACAATATGTTTACTGTTACAGACTGACTGTATGCTTGTATTGTTTTTGGTTTGGCACAATCTGTCACTATCAAAGGTCATGTTTGCTGTTGTGTCCATGAAGTTCCCTTAAAATGACATTGTATCATTATACTTGAATGTGCTGCTATAACAAATGTGTGTTTTAACAAAATTGACTATTACACTAATATTGCACAGTAGCATTGTACTGTCTGTAGCCATAACTGACACATACTCTGTACCAAACTCCTTCACTGTAGTGTTAAATGTCTTAACACAGCATACACTGACTCAGTGCTTTGATAATGGATGAATGTGCTGTGACTTGTGGATGTTTTTATGCCATGTTTTCCTTTTGTCACCAATTATCTCGCTGTTGATTAATTGGATATGCAGTGAAGATTAAAACTGAGTCATCTCCATTGTGCCTATGTTGCAGTCACTTTAAACCTGAAATAGGCCATCTAGACAGCACTTCCAGTAAGAGTAGAGAGTAAAGATCATACGCCCTATCAAATTCAAGAACCCCCTTCCGTTCTCAGCATCCAGTAAATCTGAACATTGAGTTTTAGATATTTATTTTATTTTAAGTGTGTACCCCATTTTACCATTAGAACCCCTAAGGTTATCGTGCACATGCGCATAGTGCAATCTACCGGAGCGCGAGAGGTAGGGAAGGGAGTCCTAATGGCGGAGAACGTACGGTCGCCTTTTGACTACCGGGAACCACCGACCCTCGACAGCGACGGAGATGGGAGCAAACCGCCGCCGCCACGGGGGTGAGTAAAACGAGCCCCTGTCGCCCAACCGGGTGTTTTCGCTGGGGGTTTGTAAGCAAAAATCAAGAGCCAGAAACGCACGCGCTGCGAGCGTGCACGTTTGTTTAGTTCCAAGCCTTTATTCGCGTGCATGATTTTAACGTTATGTTGCAAAAAAAACGGAGCAGGGAAAGTGTTTTGTTTTGTTATGGGTCGCAGTTGCGCCGTTCCGCGAGCTTGCATCTTCTCGTAACCGTCTCGATACACAATTGGCATTCAGCTTTTGATATTTGATATTTTGTCGGGAAAGAAATCATTCTGTTAGCTTAACGTTAGCTACTGTAAGCTAGCTGGCTAGCAGTGGTTTGGCAAGCTTAGCACGCACCCAGCAGAAATCAGTAGCTAACTGTTCGTGTCGGCTATTTAACCTAGTGGTCTGCTCACTTTTCGGCTATCCACTTGTGGACAAGCTTTGTCATAGATTAGATTTTCTTTAGACTGCAAATGATTTACAACGAAGCGCGTACACCAGTATTAATATATGGTAACACTGGTTGGCTGTTCAGTTGTTGTAACGTTAGATGACTCGTGGCTGTTTAGCTTTCGAGTAAACAAAGTTGCTGACCATGAACAAAATGCATCCGAGAACAGTCTTTCACTGCCTGTCACAAGACTGGATGAATGAGGGATGCTTGTTCTGCAAAAACAGTTTTCTGTAACTGACTTACGGTCTAGCGTGATAGAAGGAAGGGGTGGGGTCAACTCGTCGTTTTCCTAATAATCATAATAATGATATCAGATATACTTGCCTTAAGTTGTCTCACTACCTGATTACAGTATACCCAAGGTTGTCGGTCAGGCTACGACCGATGCTGTGCCAATGAAACGGATTTGAAGTGAGTCGTGATTAAATGTAAAAGACACCTGCGCACTGTCTTCACTTGCACATAAAAAACAATTTTCCACTTAGAAATAAAACAAATTGTTATTGGTCAAATGAAATCATTGTGTGTCTCACTCTTGGTCTTTTTCTTTTCTTTTTTACATTAATTGTGGCCTGCCTTGCTTGTCGTACTCTCCAGATATCAAAACCAGCAGTACCAGTTGCGCAGATGATTCGTAAATTAAGTGATCCATGATTGCATTACAAATAGATCAATACATTTCCATTATCCAAAGGGCAAAATTACTTGCTTCAGTCAGCCACTATAAAAAGACAATGAAACATAGGCTACACATGATATGTAGCATTGTCATCATCAGCATCACTGCCATTAAGCTAAATGCCTTCATCACTGATACCAGGCTCACCACTTAAACAGCTCAGAGCCTTTTGGTTGTTGATTTGGATGATTCACCTACCTGATAGAAAAGCACTGAACAGATGAAAGTACTGATTTGCCCCAGACATGGCATGCGTAGCACCTTCCAGTTACCCTCAAGCCAAGCATGTACAGGAGTACAGTCTTCAGCACTGCTTTGTCTGGATGTATCATCGTGCTAAATGAAGCCCTGGTTGTGTTTTTTGCAGGCGTGTGTGTGGGAGAAAAAGGAAGGGAACACCTGTAAAGGTGTGTGACCGAGCATATGTAACAGAAGATGAGGAGGAGGAGAGCATGTCAGAACACAGCTACAGCCCTGGTATACACACACACACACACACACACACACACACACACACACACACACACACACACACACACACACACACAAATCAGTGTTTGCCACAGGGTTAATTGTGGTGGAGGCATGTCAAGATAGGGATCAAATAGTACAAACTGTGTGCTCACAACCCAATAAACACTTCTAATATGCTTTATAATAATATAATAAATACTTTTTTTTATTAGTTATAATTAATCTGTGGTGGGCAGTTTTCATATTGTAGTGGGCCACCAGATAAGTCTGTTGGTTTTTCTATTCACTCTTAGTATTGATGTAGAGTGAATGTGTACCAGTGCACAAATTAGCAGGGTGGCGTAGTGAGTAACCGGTCTGATCTTGCCCAGGTGATGGCCAGTACCCTGAGGGTGCAGAGGACCGCCTCCCTCCACCAGGGCAGTCCCTACTACCTGGCTGACCCTGCCCAGCTCTGGTAAGGAAGACCCTCACCACCGTGACTGCGTTGAGTCATGTGGCTACCGTCAGCAATTTTAGCAAATAAGGGATATCCATTTCTAATCTCGTTTTTTTTTGTTTCCCAGTGTGCCAGAGCTGGGTGAGGAGGGGGCCAGTGGGGTCCGGGGGCCTGTGCTCTTCCACCCCCCGCCCAACTGCCGGATCCGAGAGGTCCACTGCGGGACCCAGGTGCGGTTGGTCGTCATAGCGATCCGAGACATTGCCAAAGGGGAGGAGATCACAGTGGACTACAGCCTGACGGACTGGGGCGAGAATGCCATGGTTAGTGTAAATCAGTCATTGTTTTGACTTAAATACTACGCTTGGTAAAAGGAAATGCTCAGCGTGTGTGTTTTCATTCAGAGTGTACAACCTGAGCTAACAGGCTTGGTTTTCTTTGAAATCTGCCTCTACCCAGGAGGAAGAGGCTGGCCCCCACCCGCTGTCCCTCTCTGTCTCTGATTACCTTACCCCCTCCTGGTCGCTATCGCCCTCCTCCTCCCCGCTCACCCACTCCGAGCCCAGTGACTCGGACCGCGAGGAGGACGAAGAGGAGGAAGATGACGACGATGACGATTACGACGAAGAGGAGGAAATGGAGGAGATGCGGGGCCGGATGCTCCGCCGTCGCAAGAAACGCAAAGTGGCTGCAGTGGTAAGTCCGAAGAAGAAGGGCACGGCCACGGCCACCGCCACGGCCACTGCCACCGCCTCCAGAGGACCCGGGCGCCCCTGTTCGACCTTTTCCAGCCCAGCACCGGTTGCGACCCCAGCCAGATCCCAATCCCAGCCCCCAGTCAGTGCCCTGGCACCCCCGACCACTAACATCAACAATAACATTAACATAAACATTGGCAGCTCCAGTGGGGCCACGGTGAGCCGGCGGCAGCACTGTCCATACTGTGGCCGCCACTATCGCTCGCTAGCACGCCACCTGGAGAAGCACCACGCCAACCAGCCGGAGGTCCGGACAGCCATGGAGTTGGCACACCTCCACACACACGGCCCTTCCAACGGCAGCGCTTCACACCCTCACCCCTCATCGTCCTCCTCCACTGCTCACAGTCATTCCTTCGCTGTCCCTCAGCCCTCCTCCTCCAACCCTGCCCCGCCCCCTCTCTTCTCCAAGGAGAGGGAATCGCCAGCTACCCGCTCAAGTGCGGGCGCCGTCTCTTTCTCACTTTCCCTGACCCCGCCCTCTTCGGCTCAGACGGCTGCCACCAAGAAGGGGCCTAGCTTATCACTGCCCGCCTCCAAACGAGGCACAGCCCCAGTAGTACCGCGTGTAAAGAGTCCGTCGCCACCTCCCCCGGCCACGCCGGCCAGGAGGGGTCGGAGGCTGAAGAGAGAGAAGCAGGAAGAGCAGCACAAGGTGGAAGAGTGCTCAAGAAGTAAAGAAGAGTTGGTTCCTCCTCCAACTCCAGAGCCAGATGTGGATCCAGATGAAGAGCTAGAGCTGAGTGGAGAGGGGGAGGAGGACACCCCAGAGGAGAAGAATGGAGAGACTGTAAGGTGCGGTTGGATAAATGTTGTTTCACATTGAAAACAGTAAGACACTGTTGTCAGTGAGACTTGATTTTGAGTATCTGATGTTTACCACTGCTGTTAACGTTAACAAATCAGGGATTTATAGGAGATTATAGGTGATGGGGTGTTCAGTGGCCCATTGTGCTGTCTGGTGCTTTTCTAAACTCAGTATTCTCTCTCTCTGTTTGCAGCTCCCACAGACATCACATGTCTCCACTTCTCTCCTCCCTCTCCTGTTTGGTCCTCTACCTCCGTTGTCAGCAGCACTCCTCCTTCCTGTCTTTAACCCGCTCTCCCCATTCTGCCGAGGCGTGGCGTCTGCTCTGCCACTCCAGCCTTTCCCTGCTCATCCTCTACAACCGGCATCGTGAGTGCGAGGTAGCCAAGCTCACTATCCAGGACTACCGCAACCGCACAACCCCCCAGGCCAGCGCCACCAACAGTACCCCCTCTGGCATGGAGGCCCTGCTCTCCCCCTTTGAACGCCAGGTCCTCTGTCAGCTTCCGCGGGCCGGTGTTTTAGGCAAGCGCGGCCGCATCCAGCCGCTCATTTTCCCACCGCACTGTGAGTCCTGCCTGGAGCTGCTCCTCCAAACCAGCCCCAACGTGGGTGTGGATCCGGAGAGCCCCTACGTCTTCTCCCGGCCCTACCACTCGCCTGCTACCCCTCTGCGGGGCACGGACCTGCTCCGAAACCTGGCGCGGGCCAGTGGGGCCAAGAACCCCGGGGCGTTGACGGCAACACGGGTGCGGCGGCAGGTGGCCATCCTGACCCAGTTGCTCCTACTAGAGGAGGGGAGAGAGCCATGGCTCGTCGGCGGTCGGCGCCACAAAACGCCTGGAGGACTTCCTGGAGCGTGAATACCATGTGACCCAGAACTGCTCCACTATTGTCCGGGACCCGGCGCTGATGGGTAGCGTGGGCCGTGTGGTTCTTTACGGAGAAAGGGAGGGCGTACTTTTCAGAGGGATGAGCCTGCAGCACATCTGTCTGGAGTTGGATGGTGAGGAATTACATAGTGAAGGCTCATGGGCCCATCAGTATTTCATCCAACATAAATAACATTTGTGTTTCCGTGAAGTAAGAACCAAGTATCTAGATAAGACTTTGACAACTGTGTGTCTAGTGTGTCTACGTTCCACGAACCAATTTTGGTGTGATGCAGTGACTAACAATATTGCAGCTTGTCCATGAAAACGTCCCTTGTGTGTGTGTGTGTGTGTGAGCCATTTGAGTTGAACTACCTCCTTTGTCATGTCCTTCCTACAGTGATGTCTGGCAACTCAGCAGACTCCCTTTCAGATGATTCAGAGGAGGAGGGAGAGAAGGAAGAAGTTAAGGAGAAGGCAGAGGTGATGGTGAAGAAGAAGGGACCAGGCCGACCCCCGCGGAAGAAAAGAGGACCCCTTCCTTCATCAGTTAGCCCATCGCTAGCCAGTGTCCATAAAAGGAGGAGTATTCAGCCCAAATCAGGTAACTGTCTGATGTTTTGGTGTGTTTGTTTGGTCTCGTCTTCTCAGTTCATTTGGTTCTAAATAGGCTACAGAAATACTTAAGGACAGGATCAGTAGAGCACATAGTCTACACCAGGCATTTAGTCCTTCCATTTCCATCCAAGTAGCATTTTGTGACTCCTCCCCTCCCTCCCTCTCAGGGAAGCGCGGTGTGCTGAAACGTCCCTGGTCGGAGGCGGAGCGCGTTGCGGTGGAGACTCACCTGAAGAGGAACATTGTGGAGCTTCGTGTCCCGGCCAAGGCCGACTGTGAGCGCTGCCTGGAACTCTGCCCTCTTTTGGTCAGCAACCAGCGAGACTGGCGGGCCATCAAGTTTTATGTCCACAACCGCATCCAGCTGCTGAAGAAGCAGGGGAGGAGAGAGAGTGCAGGCTCAGTCTGCTAGGTCTGAGACTGAGGACACAGGAGGACAACATACCATATTGTATGTGTATACAATATGGTAACCACGACGAAGAGAATAAGTCCTGGTTATGGTGGAGTGCAGCTTTTTTCCCACCCCCTCGCTCCAAACGTGACTTTGTTTTTAAAAAATCCATGGATGCAGTACCTGGAACTAGGCACGCTATCAGTCCTAGTCCTGTCACCCTGGTCGAAAGGGATTTGTGTAATAAAACTGACTGAACTGAGAGAACGGATGGGATGCTCAGATTGAGGAATATTTGTACTCAATATTGCAGACGCCTGTTTTTGAGATATATTTTAAAGTGGTGGTTGGACGTGATGTACTGAAAGTGTATGAGTTCGGACACGGCGAATGCTCTTAGGTCTAGCGTCCACTTCCACTAAAGGCTGATGACCAAACATGAATGTGTAAAGATATTGGAGGAAGAAATCATTGGTTCTGACCCTTCAAACCCCCCATAGTTAGCCTACAGTCTTATGGACTGAGACCTCTATGAACCTGTATAGTTTGTGTTTGATATCGATAATTGACTGGCATTGTGCCCCCGACCCATGGCTCTCATAACTGACAAGTGTATTAAATGTATTCCTCCAGTATTGGACCATGATGCACCTGTGAAGTGGTTCTTGCATACCTCTACCACAATCATAGTCAAACTAGTATGTAGCAAGGCACGCCTACTTGAATTTGTTTATCGGCCATCGGACTTTTTTTTTTTCTTTCATTATTTTTACTTCAGTCAACATATGGTCTTATTCACAGTGTAAATACTTACTAATCAATGAAAAGTATACAGTAGTGGTTATAAAATTAGTATTGTGCTATGGTGTACATACTGTAAATACTACCTGTACTTATTAAAGTGTATGACATTTTGCTGTGTTTTCTTAAACTGGATTGTAAAGTGAGGTTTTACATCGTGGACGCAGAATAATACAAAGAAAATAGAAATCACAAATAAATATACAATCCTGGGTTATTTATTGTATTGACTGAAGTGCAACAACTACAAAAGCATACAAGTTAGACGATATATTCATAAACACAAGTTATACAGTGTTTTCTAAATGAAGCAAACATAAAATATTAATTTCAAACTGAAGCAAACATAAAATATGACACAATCATCGAGTACAGTCTTGGGTAGCACCTTTCCTAAAATGAGTTGGACTCACATTGGACTCACATTTTAGACAACTGTCAAACGATGCCAGATAGCTGCCATTGTTTATTGATTGTTTGGATCCCCATTAGTAGTACCAATGAACAGCTATTCTGGGGTCCATGGTAACGTTAATCGTAGAACTTGCAGATATTGAGTGTACAATTAAGATCAAGACTTGAATGTTGTCCTGTGCAATACATACATTTTGTTAAAATAAGAAAATCAATCACAAAGAACGGTTGAGGCTTCCTAATGTGGTCACACCAAATACTCATGCAAAAAAAAGATGAAGACGGGGTAAAACTACGATACAGTAGATATAGACAGAAGTATTACAGTTACTGATGTGATATGTGGTAGCTTATGCATTTGGAGCCATAGAGCTCTCCGGTTGAATGGTCTGACCCTCTACCTCTCTATGTAATATCTCATAAGGGCTTTGTCACCTTTACCAGGATTGAAAAAAGGAACGACTTCTCCAGTGAACCTAGTTGCTAAAGTGACAATATGTCTCTTCTCTTCTACGCCATAAAAGGAAAGCTCTCCCTTCTCATAGTTCAAATACACACCAAGGGTCTGCGGTCTGGAATTGACAGGAAGTAAAATGATTGGTTTTGTGTTAACATGGAATCTATCTTCTCCGTCTGAGGACAGGAGCCAGAAACCATTGGATGGAGTTGGTGGTACGTCCCTATCCTCTAGTTTGACAGCTGCACTTGCCACCCCGACCCACCAGGATGTTTTGAGACCTACTTTGTCATGGCCCAAGCTAACCTCCCAGTAGTGCTGTCCAGAAGAGAAGCCAGGTTTTCCTTTTATAGATGTGAGGTGAGTCACCTTTTGTCCATCAGGAAATTCAACTGGGGCTTCTCGCACAATTGTGCCATCCTTTGGTTTTGAGATATTGATTTTGTGTCTCGTCAAGGGTGACATTCACTGTTGAAAACAGAAAATAAGATCAGGTTAAAAACAAGAAAGGTCAGATAGTGTAATACTTAAGTACAAATCTAAGAAAATTTTAAGCAGATTACCATAATGTGTACTAGCATCCTCTAGTGTTGAGGCTGCAACTGTAACAGAAAAAAATTAATAAAATAAAAGTGGATCTTACAGCATACTCCAGCAACTAAAGACAATGATTTGATCCTAGATAAATTGATTGATATCTCATTAGTGCAAGTAGTTTGCATGAAATCCTATCATGGATTGCACTTTACTTTGACAAGTAAAATAGAGAGTTAACCATTACTACATCATTATCATCTTATAATACATAACACAATACAGTATTATATTATATTATTATTTATTTATTTATTTTTACCATTACCTGTTGGTAGAAGTTTTTCATTCTCTGGAAAGAAATAGACAAATGGTTAATAATTTTTAGGTGTAACTTCTGTTTTCGTTAATTATCAAATCACACAGATGATAATGTGATCCAACACATGAACAATTCTCCAACTTGCTGTCACACTCAAAGACATCATTCTTATCACTTAGGTTTGAAGTTAAATTGATTTCTTCACCCTAAAAAAATTGATAATCCTCTAATGGCACAAATCCCACAACCGGATCACCACCAAAAAAAACAAAATCCTTGGCCGAAAATTCTATCTGGCCCAATTTCATGGAAATCCATTCATGTGTTTTTGAGATATCCTGCTGGTTGACAGACTAACTAACTAACTAACTAACTAACTAACTAACAGGTGAAAACATAACCTTCACTTGGCCATTAAGGGCACAATCATGGACTTAAACTGAAATGCTGAGAAACTGTGTGCAACATGACTGTGTGTATCTTCCTTACCATCTCCATGGTCACTTCCTGAAATAAAAGCACAAATGACCAATTAAGATATAAGTCTATCAGAATATGGCAAAGGCATTCTTGTCACAAGTTCTTTTAAAGAAAAAGAGCAGTCTATTTCCCCCACAGCAAGAATTCATTCATTGTTGGCATCTACAATTTTGGCCTTAATCCTTGCACCATAGCTTGACCACACTCTTCATGAACGTGAAAAGTAGCAGATATTTCTTTAAAACAATCCTTACCTTTTTCAGGATCCAATTTGGAGAGGTGGCCTGAAACACAAAACAAACACGTGATGCTTTGATTCAAGTCTTTTCTTCAATTGCTATTGTCCATTGCCAACAACCCACACCAGTTGGGTTGTTTTTCATTCTCTGGAAAGAAATAGACAAATGGTTAATAATTTTTAGGTGTAACTTCTGTTTTCGTTAATTATCAAATCACACAGATGATAATGTGATCCAACACATGAACAATTCTCCAACTTGCTGTCACACTCAAATACATCATTCTTATCACTTAGGTTTGAAGTTAAATTGATTTCTTCACCCTAAAAAAATTGATAATCCTCTAATGGCACAAATCCCACAACCGGATCACCACCAAAAAAAACAAAATCCTTGGCCGAATATTCTATCTGGCCCAATTTCATGGAAATCCATTCATGTGTTTTTGAGATATCCTGCTGGTTGACAGACTAACTAACTAACTAACTAACTAACTAACAGGTGAAAACATAACCTTCACTTGGCCATTAAGGGCACAATCATGGACTTAAACTGAAATGCTGAGAAACTGTGTGCAACATGACTGTGTGATCTTCCTTACCATCTCCATGGTCACTTCCTGAAATAAAAGCACAAATGACCAATTAAGATATAAGTCTATCAGAATATGGCAAAGGCATACTTGTCACAAGTTCTTTTAAAAAAAAAGAGCAGTCTATTTCCCCCACAGCAAGAATTCATTTATTGTTGGCATCTACAATTTTGGCCTTAATCCTTACACCATAGCTTGACCATGAACGTGAAAAGTAGCAGATATTTCTTTAAAACAATCCTTACCTTTTTCAGGATCCAATTTGAAGCGGTGGCCTGAAACACAAAACAAACACGTGAGGCTTTGATTCAAGTCTTTTCTTCAATTGCTATTGTCCATTGCCAACAACCCACACCACAAGACCACACCACATCATACGCTGCATGTTGTCAACAGGTACGCATGGCATAAAGGAAGCACAGTCACATGTAAACCTGTGTGATTAAGTTCAAACATCCTTGCATCTGTAGAATTCTTGGTAGAAAGCCGTGGATGCTGCTTACACTCTTGACCTTTCTTATATCACTTTTATTGCATTCCTATCCACATTCTATTCTGTTTCTAGCTTTCCTTATCTATATTCTAGTCTTGATTTCTGACATTTTTTGACTCGATTGTGCTGCAGAAAACATACAATTTCCCCATGCAGATCATTGAAGTTTCATCTCTCATCTCATCAAAACCACTAGGCATTCACCTCTGAAGTACAGTGCTCCTCCAACAGCAGCTAAGGCACCCACAGCTACGAGGGTCACAATGAAGGCCACCCATCCAGCCATCGGAGATCCAGGCTCTGAATAAAAAGAAATGTATTTGTTTCACGTTATAAAAATCATCAGCACACGTGCATACCGGCAAAGGCGCACAAAAAAAATGCCTGACAAAACAAACCTATTATGATGAGGCTCTCCAGGTGCACTTTTCCCTCCCTGTACTCCTCTTTATTCAAGCCTATGGAGCAGGAAACCATGGACGAAGTGGGGAGAAGCAGCCAGCTATGGACAGACACCAGACCGATGGTGTCAGTGTTGTACACTAGGCTTTTTGGGGCCAGAGTCTGCTTCTGGTCTGACCACCACAGACTGGGCTTTGGATACCAGCCTTCAGACTTACAGCTCACATTCACCAAGTCATCTGGTCTCCACACTACTGACAGGAGAGGAGAGGTGCCCAGTTCTGAGGGAGAGGAAGGAGGACAGAGGGAAATGGGGAAGGAAATGGGATTTAAAGTTGGAGGCAATGTAACTGTTTTTTTCCCCCCCTGTGTTTTCCCTACTTTCATATAACTCACCGGTCACGTTGAGATTGACACTGGCTTTGTCATAGCTCTGATCACTGCTGACATAACAGGTGTACTCTCCTGCGTCCTCGAGCGTGACATTTACCAGCTGCAGCGTCACATCACCCACCTTCAGCCCGTCAGACTTTGCACTCTGCAGGCCAAAGGAGACTCGACCTGCATACCCGGCGAGCTGGGACCCATCCTCCAACTGCCTGTTCCGGTAAAACAGGACCGGGGCATCAAATTGGTCACCGCGGTACCAGCGCACCTCCAGGCCCTCTGCGTCTTTTGGTGGATTCAGCCAGCATGGCAGGGTCGCCGTACGGCCCAGGCGCGCTGACACCGGAGCCTCGGGGACCATGATGTTTTCTGAGATGGTGAGAGGAGCAACATAAATGGTATCATTATTTGAGTTGGGTTTTATTTTGCATTTTGTGTACAGCTGACAGTATAGAGAGAGACAGGGAGATGGGAGTGAGAGGGGAATGACATGTGACAAAATCCCCAAGGCCAGAATCAAACCCACGACCTGGAAGGTACATGACGTGACTCAACACCTGAGCCACCAGGAAGCCCTTGACATACAATCATGATCTATCCGACTGTGGACATAATGAACTGAGGGTAGTAGAAGTAATAATAATAATATAATCACTTTTAAACAGTTTACAAAGTGCTTTAACTCATAATCATACTCAAATTACAAATTAAAACAACTAAAACAAAAAGGCACCACAAGATTAAAAAGGTAGGTAAAAATATACTGGTAAAAGTAATAGGATAAAGAATTTCACATAAAGCAAGTCTATGAAATAGGTTGTAAGAAATGTTTTCAAAGAATTTAGAGGCTTGTTAATACTCACCGGAAGCGGCAACCGACAGAGATGCGGCAGAGAGCAGCGATGAGGCACAGCTGCGTCATCTGAGGGTGTGCAGAAAAATACCAATTAGGAGCCTGAGGATATACTAACTTGAGTATTCATGCAACAGCCAACTCAATAGTGATATTTTGCATTGGCACAAAACGCCACGGTAAGCAACGTAGGCCAGGCCACCAGGCCCCATATGTACCTGTGTTGAGCGTCAATATAGCATTAATTAAAACGATTGAACATTGAAGTCGTGTTCTTGAAATGAAACAGACTAACAGCCGACTATTAATATTTAGATTGACTATAAACAACGCCAACTGAAATCAGGCCCAACCTTTGTGTTTCAGTGATTCCACGCGCGCGTCTAAAACAAAAAAAGCAAGCAACTTGGAGCAGAGCCCTTCCAGAAAGCTGTAAGTAATCCAGAAATGATCGTAAATTGAAGTCAGCGTCCTTTGTTTGTCGTAATTAATTGAAGTTAATTCAAGTTCTGCAATTCAAACGACAATCCCGCACCACTCCTTGTTGAGAGATTGTACTATCACTTTCAGTCATGCAGAGGGGAAAGGACGTCAGTCTCTCGATAAGGAACCAGACGATGAACGCGGCAGGTGTAGCGCTGTCATGGGTTTGGTGACGGAAACTGTACATGACACATTAATACACCACATACTATATTGGCTCAATTTCCTGTGCTGTGCTATTGATAGTATCATTAAAGATCCCATAGGAAAGCAAAATCCAAGAAGAAATATGAAACCACGACATTAGAGAAAACTCAATATGATGTTTTTATGACTTCAACGATTTGGATGCTTCTTCTCAAACAAGCACAGTTTTCACTTACTGCTGCAAGTCATGGAGGCAGCAGCCACATAGTAGGAGCTTATTACCATTATATATGTCACATGTTGGCATCTTCAAATTTATCTCATAAAGTCTCCAAAATATATTATCTCTGTTATCTCCTCCTTGCTCCTAGTCAAGTCAAGTTGATATGGCCCTTTATCACAAACAAGATAAAGAAATCAGTCATTGTAGCCAGTGATGTTTTATTCCAGATATTCAAGTTCAAAGTGACATTGTGTCATCACTTTGGTCTGCTCTTCTAATATTGCGATTAAACCCGATGTTCTATAACATTATTATCATCAACTGAAGTACTGTTCAATGTTTTGGTGTGTTTGTTTGGTCTAGTCTTCTCAGTTCATTTGGTTCTAAATAGGCTACAGAAATACTTAAGGACAGGATCAGTAGAGCACATAGTCTACACCAGGCATTTAGTCCTTCCATTTCCATCCAAGTACATTTTGTGACTCCTCCCTCCCTCCCTCTCAGGGAAGCGCGGTGTGCTGAAACGTCCCTGGTCGGAGGCGGAGCGCATTGCGGTGGAGACTCACCTGAAGAGGAACATTGTGGAGCTTCGTGTCCCGGCCAAGGCCGACTGTGAGCGCTGCCTGGAACTCTGCCCTCTTTTGGTCAGCAACCAGCGAGACTGGCGGGCCATCAAGTTTTATGTCCACAACCGCATCCAGCTGCTGAAGAAGCAGGGGAGGAGAGAGAGTGCAGGCTCAGTCTGCTAGGTCTGAGACTGAGGACACAGGAGGACAACATACCATATTGTATGTGTATACAATATGGTAACCACGACGAAGAGAATAAGTCCTGGTTATGGTGGAGTGCAGCTTTTTTTCCCCCCCTCGCTCCAAACGTGACTTTGTTTTTAAAAAATCCATGGATGCAGTACCTGGAACTAGGCACGCTATCAGTCCTAGTCCTGTCACCCTGGTCGAAAGGGATTTGTGTAATAAAACTGACTGAACTGAGAGAACGGATGGGATGCTCAGATTGAGGAATATTTGTACTCAATATTGCAGACGCCTGTTTTTGAGATATATTTTAAAGTGGTGGTTGGACGTGATGTACTGAAAGTGTATGAGTTCGGACACGGTGAATGCTCTTAGGTCTAGCGTCCACTTCCACTAAAGGCTGATGACCAAACATGAATGTGTAAAGATATTGGAGGAAGAAATCATTGGTTCTGACCCTTCAAACCCCCATAGTTAGCCTACACGTCTTATGGACTGAGACCTCTATGAACCTGTATAGTTTGTGTTTGATATCGATAATTGACTGGCATTGTGCCCCCGACCCATGGCTCTCATAACTGACAAGTGTATTAAATGTATTCCTCCAGTATTGGACCATGATGCACCTGTGAAGTGGTTCTTGCATACCTCTACCACAATCATAGTCAAACTAGTATGTAACAAGGCACGCCTACTTGAATTTGTTTATCGGCCATCAGACTTTTATTTTTTTTTTTCATTATTCTTTTACTTCAGTCAACATATGGTCTTATTCACAGTGTAAATACTTACTAATCAATGAAAAGTATACAGTAGTGGTTATAAAATTAGTATTGTGCTATGGTGTACATACTGTAAATACTACCTGTACTTATTAAAGTGTATGACATTTTGCTGTGTTTTCTTAAACTGGATTGTAAAGTGAGGTTTTACATCGTGGACGCAGAATAATACAAAGAAAATAGAAATCACAAATAAATATACAATCCTGCGTTATTTATTGTATTGACTAAAGTGCAACAACTACAAAAGCATACAAGTTAGACGATATATTCATAAACACACAAGTTATACAGTGTTTTCTAAATGAAGCAAACATAAAATATTAATTTCAAACTGAAGCAAACATAAAATATGACACAAATCATCGAGTACAGTCTTGGGTAGCACCTTTCCTAAAATGAGTTGGACTCACATTTTAGACAACTGTCAAACGATGCCAGATAGCTGCCATTGTTTATTGATTGTTTGGATCCCCATTAGTTAGTACCAATGAACAGCTATTCTGGGGTCCATGGTAATGTTAACAATCGTAGAACTTGCAGATATTGAGTGTACAATTAAGATCAAGACTTGAATGTTGTCCTGTACAATACATACATTTTGTTAAAATAAGAAAATCAATCACAAAGAACGGTTGAGGCTTCCTAATGTGGTCACACCAAATACTCATGCAAAAAAAAAGATGAAGATGAAGACAGGGGTAAAACTACAATACAGTAGATATAAGAAGTATTACAGTTACTGATGTGATATGTGGTAGCTTATGCACTTGAATCCATAGAGCTCTTCGGTTGAATGGTCTGAGCCTCTACCTCTCTATGTAATATCGTCATAGATGCTTTGTCACCTTTACCAGGATTGAAAAAAGGAACGACTTCTCCAGTGAACTTAGTTGCTAAAGTGACAATATGTCTCTTCTCTTCTACACCATAAAAGGAAAGCTCTCCCTTGTCATAGTTCAAATACACACCAAGGGTCTGCGGTCTGGAATTGACAGGAAGTAAAATGATTGGTTTTGTGTTAACATGGAATCTGTCTTCTCCGTCTGAGGACAGGAGCCAGAAACCATTGGATGGAGTTGGTGGTACGTCCCAATCCTCTAGTTTGACAGCTGCACTTGCCACCCCGACCCACCAGGATTTTTTGAGACCTACGTGCTCTTTGGCCAAGCTAACCTCCCAGTAGTGCTGTCCAGAAGAGAAGCCAGGTTTTCCTTTTATAGATGTGAGGTGAGTGACCTTTTCTCCATCAGGAAAATCAACTGGGGCTTCTCGCACAATTTTGCCATCTTTGGTTTTGAGATATTGATTTTGTGGCTCATCAAGGGTGACATTCACTGTTGAAAACAGAAAATAAGGTTAAAAACAAGAAAGGTCAGATAGAGTAATACTTAAGTGCAAATCTAAGAAAATTTTAAGCAGATTACCATAATGTGTACTAGCATCCTCTAGTTTTGAGGCTGCAACTGTAACAGAAAAAAATTAATAAAATAAAAGTGGATTTTACGCCATACACCAGCAACTAAAGACAGCAACTTAATCCTAGATCAATTGATTGATATCTCATTAGTGCAAGTAGTTTGCATAAAATCCTATCATGGATTGCACTTTGACAAGTAAAATAGAGAGTTAACCATTACCACATTATAATATTATTATTATTATTATTATTATTATTATTATTATTATTAATAATAATATTATTATCATCATCATCAACCATTACCTGTTGGTAGAAGTTTTTCATTCTCTGGAAAAAAATAGACAAATGGTTAATAATTTTTAGGTGTAACTTATCGGTTCTGTTAATTATCAAATCACACAGATGATAATGTGATCCAACACATGAACAATTCTCCAACTTGCTGTCACACTCAAATACATCATTCTTATTACTTAGGTTTGAAGTTAAATTGATTTCTTCACCCTAAAAAAACAGACAGACAGACAGACAGACAGACAGACAAACTAACTAACTAACTAACTAACAGGTGAAAACATAACCTTCACTTGGCCATTAAGGTGCTCTTCCTTACCCTCTCCATGATCACTTCCTGAAATAAAAGCACAAATGACCAATTAAGATATAAGTCTATCAGAATATGGCAAAGGCATACTTGTCACAAGTTCTTTTAAAGAAAAAGAGCAGTCTATTTCTCCCACAGCAATAATTCATTCATTGTTGGCATCTACAATTTTGGCCTTAATCCTTGCACCATAGCTTGACCACCCTCTTCATGAACGTGAAAAGTAGCAGATATTTCTTTAAAACAATCCTTACCTTTTTCAGGATCCAATTTGAAGCGGTGGCCTGAAACACAAAACAAACATGTGAGGCTTTGATTCAAGTCTTTTCTTCAATTGCTATTGTCCATTGCCAACAACCCACACCACAAGACCACACCACATCATACGCTGCATGTTGTCAACAGGTACGCATGGCATAAAGGAAGCACAGTCACATGTAAACCTGTGTGATTAAGTTCAAACATCCTTGCATCTGTAGACTTCTTGGTAGCAAGCCGTGGATGCTGCTTACACTCTTGACCTTTCTTATATCACTTTTATTGCATTCCTATCCACATTCTATTCTCTGTTTCTAGCTTTCTTTATCTATATTCTAGTCTTGATTTCTGACATTTTTTGACTCGATTGTGCTGCAGAAAACATACAATTTCCCCATGCAGATCATTGAAGTTTCATCTCTCATCTCATCAAAACCACTAGGCATTCACCTCTGAAGTACAGTGCTCCTCCAACAGCAGCTAAGGCACCCACAGCTACGAGGGTCACAATGAAGGCCACCCATCCAGCCATCGGAGATCCAGGATCTGAATGAAAAGAAATGTATTTGTTTCACGTTATAAAAATCATCAACACACGTGCATACCGGCAAAGGCACACAAAAAAAAATGCCTGACAAAACAAACCTATTATGATGCGGCTCTCCAGGTGCACTTTTCCCTCCCTGTACTCCTCTTTATTCAAGCCTATGGAGCAGGAAACCATGGACGAAGTGGGGAGAAGCAGCCAGCTATGGACAGACACCAGACCGATGGTGTCAGTGTTGTACACTAGGCTTTTTGGGGCCAGAGTCTGCTTCTGGTCTGACCACCACAGACTGGGCTTTGGATACCAGCCTTCAGACTTACAGCTCACATTCACCAAGTCATCTGGTCTCCACACTACTGACAGGAGAGGAGAGGTGCCCAGTTCTGAGGGAGAGGAAGGAGGACAGAGGGAAATGGGGAAGGAAATGGGATTTAAAGTTGGAGGCAATGTAACTGTTTTTTTCCCCCCCTGTGTTTTCCCTACTTTCATATAACTCACCGGTCACGTTGAGATTGACACTGGCTTTGTCATAGCTCTGATCACTGGTGACATAACAGGTGTACTCTCCTGCGTCCTCGAGTGTGACATTTACCAGCTGCAGCGTCACATCACCCACCTTCAGCCCGTCAGACTTTGCACTCTGCAGGCCAAAGGAGACTCGACCTGCATACCCGGCGAGCTGGGACCCATCCTCCAACCGCCTGTTCCGGTAAAACAGGACCGGGGCATCAAATTGGTCACCGCGGTACCAGCGCACCTCCAGGCCCTCTGCGTCTTTTGGTGGATTCAGCCAGCATGGCAGGGTCGCCGTACGGCCCAGGCGCGCTGACACCGGAGCCTCGGGGACCATGATGTTTTCTGAGATGGTGAGAGGAGCAACATAAATGGTATCATTATTTGAGTTGGGTTTTATTTTGCATTTTGTGTACAGCTGACAGTGTAGAGAGAGACAGGGAGATGGGAGTGAGAGGGGAATGACATGCGACAAAATCCCCAGGCCAGAATCAAACCCACGACCTGGAAGGTACATGACGTGACTGAACACCTGAGCCACCAGGAAGCCCTTGACATACAATCATGCTCTATCTGACTGTAGACATAAATTACTGAGGGTAGTAGTAGTAGTAGTAATAATATCACTTTTAAACAGTTTACAAAGTGCTTTTAACTCATAATCATACATACAAATAAATTAAAACAAGAAGGCACCACAAGATTAAAAAGGTAGGTAAAAATATACTGGTAAAAGTAATGGATAAAGAATTTCACATAAAGCAAGTCTATGAAATAGGTTGTAAGAAATGTTTTCAAAGAATTTAGAGGCTTGTTAATACTCACCGGAAGCGGCAACCGACAGAGATGCGGCAGAGAGCAGCGATGAGGCACAGCTGCGTCATCTGAGGGTGTGTAGAAAAATACCAATTAGGAGCCTGAGGATATACTAACTTGAGTATTCATGCAACAGCCAACTCAATAGTGATAATTTGCATTGGCACAAAACGCCACGGTAAGCAACGTAGGCCAGGCCACCAGGCCCCATATGTACCTGTGTTGAGCGTCAATATAGCATTAATTAAAACGATTGAACATTGAAGTCGTGTTCTTGAAATGAAACAGACTAACAGCCGACTATTAATATTTAGATTGACTATAAACAACGCCAACTGAAATCAGGCCCAACCTTTGTGTTTCAGTGATTCCACGCGCGCGTCTAAAACAAAAAAAGCAAGCAACTTGGAGCAGAGCCCTTCCAGAAAGCTGTAAGTAATCCAGAAATGATCGTAAATTGAAGTCAGCGTCCTTTGTTTGTCGTAATTAATTGAAGTGAATTCAAATTCTGCAATTCAAACGACAATCCCGCACCACTCCTCGTTGAGAGATTGTACTATCACTTTCAGTCATGCAGAGGGGAAAGGACGTCAGTCTCTCGATAAAGAACCAGACGATGAACGCGGCAGGTGTAGCGCTGTCATGGGTTTGGTGGCGGAAACTGTACATGACACATTAATACACCACATACTGTATATTGGCTCAATTTCCTGTGCTGTGCTATTGATAGTATCATTAAAGATCCCATAGGAAAGCAAAATCCAAGAAGAAATATGAAACCACGACATTAGAGAAAACTCAATATGATGTTTTTATGACTTCAACGATTTGGATGCTTCTTCTCAAACAAGCACAGTTTTCACTTACTGCTGCAAGTCATGGAGGCATCAGCCACATAGTAGGAGCTTATTACCATTATATATGTCACATGTTGGCATCTTCAAATTTATCTCATAAAGTCTCAAAAATATATTATCTCTGTTATCTCCTCCTTGCTCCTAGTCAAGTCAAGTTGATATGGCCCTTTATCACAAACAAGATAAAGAAATCAGTCATTGTAGCCAGTGATGTTTTATTCCAGATATTCAAGTTCAAAGTGACATTGTGTCATCACTTTGGTCTGCTCTTCTAATATTGCGATTAAACCCGATGTTCTATAACATTATTATCATCAACTGAAGTACTGTTCAATAAAGCCAGCTAACACATAAACTAAGAATTACGTTTAATACTTTCATTTCCAAAAAAAAGTATTAAATGCTTGATATATATACTATTTATAAAACATAATATTCAGACCCACAACTGCTGCATGTGCAACCTCTGTGAATCAGGACTCACCACAGTGTTGGCCATGTTTAATTCAGATGAGTAACTTGCACTCTGCAGTAATCGCTTCCTTAAAAACATCCATAAAGTCTAATGTTTCTTTTAGAGGACGGAGACATGGAGCGGTAACATGTCATGGATGTAATATAATTTTATACGCACGGGGGCGCTCATACAACTAGTCTCACTAAATCAAATGAACCAGAGTAAAAAAGGCGATTGTGTTTATAAATATGTAGTTTGTACATTTTCACGTGAGTAGCACTGAACTGCGTCAAGCGAGCCAGAAAAAGACACAATGACATCGGAAATCAAACGTGTCTGCCTTCAAAATAAAAGCGCATAGCTCGTCACGTTTGAAACATTAATACATGAGGTGTGAGGTGTATAATGAGGTGAACAGAAAAAAAATCTTTATGTTTCGCTGTGAAAAGTAAATTTCGAAAATGTTGTACTTTACGACAGATTCCTGCAAGAATATATTATTATCTACACACTTTCATACTTTCAGCGTCCGTTGCAACACGTTTGTCAATACGAGTTTGATTTTGAAGTTTTTAGCGGAAGTATTTTGCATTTTGTCTCACATGACACACTGGTTCTGTGCAGCGATCACTTTCAACATCGGCTGTAAAAACACTGCACCGTATCGTCGTGTGTAGCGTTATTTAGGTTAACGTTTATTAAGAGTGTAACGTTAATGTTAGCTCCAGTGGCTAGCTGATAGGCTAGCTTAGGCTAGCTTACCGTGCTAGGGGGAGAGGGCTTTGCAGAAAGGAGTTCTCTAGGTTTAACGTTAGCTAAATGGCCTACTTGGACACTTAACCACATTGCCGTATATCTGGAAAGTCCAGGGCAGCTGCATAGCTTTGTCTTTGCTCCTTTAGCTTGCTGTTTTTCAGCAACAATGTCTCTTCTTGACTCCGAGGAACACACTCCATTGCTGAGAGACGATACAAGCAGGTGAGTGCAGAGTTCACTAAGTTAGCCATTGGCTGTTGACAAACTAACCAGGAGCAGCTAGGTAAGTAAACATCGCATTTATTTGGTATAATCTGTTTATCAGCACTGGGAGCAGTCACTGAAACTAAAAACGACCTTTGCTTTCTTGTCCTCTTGCCTGTACACAGTGTTGACTCCCAAGATGGAGATTACAGGAACCGGTGGAGGTCTATCCGAGTCATGTACTTCACCATGTTCCTCAGCAGTGTAGGTGAGGATGCCACTACTGCCTCCTTAGTACCCTATATCCTATATCAAACTGACTTTTGAGACTGAGAAGTTCTGTATTGTAGTAAGTCCATTGCACACACAATTGACCTTGCTAAGGTGCTAAAGTAAAAAGTTTGTCATATAAGTGTAGAAGGACCTCCTGCACGTTTGGGTGGCATAGTGATTAGTGAGACCTTCCTTCAACCGGACAGCCTGGGTTCAATCCCCCACAACAGCTGTGCCAGTGGTGGAAGGGAGGAAGTGAAAAAGACACATTTCTCCTTTTAGGGATCAGAGATCAGCAAAACATGTTTTCATTGGCTGTTCGTCAGCCTCAAATGCCCATTAGATAACATAGATAGATACTTTATTGATCCTCGGGGGGACATTTTGGGGTTGCAGCAGCATAACGGTATCACAAGAAAAAGAATGTACAAAATACAAAGGCAAGGTACAAAATACAGAGGCCTAAATACTAAATACTACAGTACTAGGTGACATAGTACAGCAGATTATCCCCCATTAATACATTTGCATTGTATATTAGGCTTCTGTGAGTGTGCCTGACTTTGGTATGATGTTGTGCATGATATATGGCTTTGTGACACTTCTGTGTTTCATGTCCTCCTTTAGGTTTCACTATTGTCATAACATCACTCTGGCCCTATTTGCAAAAGGTAAGCATGGCTCATGCTTTTCTCTGGGTAAATATCTAGGTAAGTTCATTTGGAGAAAGCAGAAACACTATACTAGCCAATGTATCTGTGTGCAGTGTCAAACACTCCCAGGAAGGCTGCTCAGACCATTGAAATAGTTCAGTATTGTATATTTTGTATTGTAGCTTTTTCATTATAATGTCTATTAAGTGAACAGGGCAGAGTTTTGTCCGAACTTCTGATAGAGAAGAGTCAGACATTCCCCATGCCAATTAACACTTGGTTCGGGGTGTGTTTCTTGTAGATTGATGACAGCGCTAACGCCAGCTTCCTGGGATGGGTGGTGGCGGCCTACAGCCTGGGCCAGATGGTGGCCTCGCCCATTTTTGGCCTGTGGTCCAATCACAGACCGCGCAGGGAGCCGTTGGTGTGCTCCATCGTCATCAACGTGTCGGCCAATGTCTACTACTCCTATGTATACCTGCCCACAGCAGATAACAAGTTCCACATGCTCATGGCCAGAGCCTTTGTGGGCTTCGGAGCAGGTGCTGTGAGCCTGAATGTGTTTAGCATGATTTATTGGTGAAATCCGAGATTGTGAGACGACTTAAGTGATGAACATTTACAGTATGTGACTTGGGGGAAAATGCTGGTGGCCATGCCAATTGATTCGCTCATATAGTGTCCATATGCCTGTGCTCTACCAGATGATGTGGTCTATGGCGTGTATCCCCTAATGTGGGTGTTGGTCCTGTCTGGGCAGGTAATGTTGCCGTGGTGAGGTCCTATGTTGCTGGAGCCACATCGCTGAAGGAGAGGACCAGCGCCATGGCGAACATGAGCGCCTGTCAGGCCCTGGGCTTCATCCTCGGACCAGGGTAAAGATGGCTGTGTCTCTCATTTAATCTGACCAGTTTACTGATGTCCCAGTCAAGGAAAGTGCTGTTGGGAATACAATCAAAAATTCAGACAATTCAAGGGCAGTATTGAGAAAGGCAGTCCTCACATCAGGTGGTCCTCACTAGCCAGTATGCTTGTGTAGTGTGTAAGGAAAGTTAAGGTTGTAGACTTGATTTTGGACATTTTATGTATCTTTTGCCGCATCAGCTCTGCAGGCATGCCTGTCGTTCATTGGTGAGGATGGTGTCACTTTGAAGATCATTGCCCTGCAGCTCAACATGTACACGGCCCCGGCTTTACTGGCAGCAGCCTTGGGCATCATCAACATCCTGTTGGTTCTGTTGGTGCTGAGGTGAGGCTTTCCTCTGCGTGTGTGTGTGTGTGTGTGTGTGTGTGTGTGTGTGTGTGTGTGTGTGTGTGTGTGTGTGTGTGTGTGTGTGTGTGTGTGTGTGTGTGTGTGTGTGTGTGTGTGTGTGTGTGTGTGTGTGTGTGTGTGTGTGTGTGAGTGTTATTGGATTTGAGGGGATATTAAGGGATATTAAGAGGCCTTGATAATTATCTAGGATGACTGTCTTGATTCTCATCAGCAGGGAGCACCAGATAGATGACTATGGGTCACACATCCACGCCATCAACTACACATCAGAAGGTTTGTACCAACCTACTCTTCACTTCATTTGATATATTAGTCCAATAATTTGACTTGATGTACCTGCAGTGCTTGATGCCAGATATTGGTGAGTTTATTTTTATTTTTTTATCTATATTCTCCTCTTTCCTCTCCTGTAGATAGAGTTGACATTAGCCAAGACATGGTGGAATCCATTGACCAGGTAGCGGTCGTCACCTCCAACATCCTCTTCTTCATCATCATGTTCACCTTTGCTGTCTTCGAGACGTATGTATTTCATTCCACAGACAATGAAGATACCCAAGTCAGAATGAAAAAAAAAAAAAAAAGCATTTCTTGTTGCCCACCTCTTTATACCTTTCTAATGCTTTTTTTGTAATTCCTCAGAATTGCCACCCCCCTGTCAATGGACATGTTTGCCTGGACAAGGAAAGATGCGGTGCTGTACAACGGCATCATCATCTCCTGCATTGGATTTGAATCCATCCTGGTGTTTGTAGTTGTAAAGTTGGCCTCTCAAAGGTACCTAGACAGTTTTGTTCCACCACACCATGTGAATGAACCAGAGAAATAATAATATATTTCAGTTATAAATTCGGATAATTGAGGGGAGTGTTTGCATCCTTCCAGGATTGGGGATCGTCCTGTGTTGCTAGGAGGCTTGGCCATCATATTGTCTGGTTTCTTTATACTGCTTCCATGGGGGAACCACTACCCTAAAATCCAGTGGGCAGGTATGAATTGTTTTTATTTGCAAAGATGGATCCAATTTCCTGTGTAGAGTGATTAGTTGCTGCAGATGGAATGTCACCTTGGATCTTTCCCCTCTTTTTGGTTAAAATAATACTGCAGTGGCCTCTGGGATTTGTTAGTTTTAGGTTTTTATCAGGATTTTTAATGTCCTTGTGAAGTTACTCTGTATTTGGTACTGTTGAAAATTATGAACACCCTGGCTGAGAATTTATTTGGATGTGCGTGCACATTTTTGCTTGTCTTTTCAAAATGCAGACATCAAGAACAACTCGGCGGTCAGTCTGACCTTTGACCACACGGTGGCCTCCAACAGCTCTTTGGAGCCAACGGGCTGCCCGTCTGAACAGACCTGGTGCCAGTATACTCCTGCCATCCAGCTGGCCCAGTACATCACCGCTGACATCTTGATTGGGGTGGGATACCCAGCCTGCAATGTGATGTCCTACACACTGTATTCCAAAGTCCTTGGACCCAAGCCTCAGGTAAGAACAGCTTAGGCTGACGGTAGGCTAAAGGTTAGAAAAATGAGCTTGTGATTGGAAGCTCTCAGGTTTGATTCCCCATCAAAGTGCCCCCTGAGCAAGGCATTTAACCCTCAGCTGCTCTAGTGGAACTGCTCAGTGGCCAACATTAAAAGGCTGGGTAGCTCCTATGTGTGATTTGTTTTGTTTTTAGGAATAGTAATGGACTCATTGAGATGAATGGGTCATACTTATCTAGTATCCTAATAGGAATCCTTGTTGCTTGCCTACCAGGATGAATCATTTTTTAACTCTCCAGTCCTGAAAAGTTTCATGCACTTTGCCAAATGGCATTTCCAATTTGGTGGGTGTGTTTCAAACCACTAACAATGCGTTCATAAATTCCCCAAAGGTTTATGCATTTTACTTTATCTTTGTAGCATAATTATTTGAATAAACTGTCTTTAAAATCTTGTGTATGTTGAGTATACAGAATGTGCATGTTTACTGTTTGTCCCGGCAGGGTGTGTACATGGGCTGGCTGACAGCGTCTGGCAGCGGGGCGCGGACGTTGGGCCCAATCTTTGTCTCCCAGGTCTATACCATCCTGGGACCACGATGGGCCTTCAGCCTCATCTCCACTATTGTGCTGGGGGGCATTATCCTCCTGTGCTCCCTCTACCACAGACTCATTGCCTTCTCCGTACGCCACGGGAGGATTGTGGAGTAACAAGTGGAGGCTCCCTCACTTCTTAATTGGAGGGAACTGAGGACCATTTCCCCCTTTTTCTCTTAAAGACTTGTAGCCAACATGTGGGCTATAATTTAGGCTCTTTGTTGCTGTTACTTTGGGATGTGGTAACTGTTAAGCAAGAGTTTGTGACTCAGGTTTGACCTTTAAACTGTTTGGCGGAGAGATAAGGCCAGGTCATCTCTCGTGAGCCGACCAAAGGTGGCCTCTTCGCTGGTTAAAAGGGAGTTGATGCTAGCACTACAGCGGCGTGGAACAAGCCATGTCAAGGATATTCTTAATCCTGTATGACCTTAACTTGTCTTAGGTGGACCAATGATCGCAAATAGATGGTATATTTGTTACTGAATTATTATAACTTTTAGCACATGTGGTATGTAATGACATTGTTGGTTTTAAAGATAAGCAAATTTAAAAGTATTTGAATTCACAGCAGTAAGCATTTATCAGACCGGATAAAGTTCTCAGAGTGTTTGCATTTCAATGATCTCATACATTTGTGGCTTGTGGATAAGCTCCCTACGCACATTAATTGTACCTCACTGTAATTCTGTAATAAAATTGTTTAATATTCAGTTTTTATATACAGAAAATGTGCTGATTACTGAATTATGTTGGATCGGTTAGATGCAGCATTTTTTGTTCACAATATCCTGATCAAACAGTTAACTGTTTTTAAGATGGATATGATTATGATATGACAATTTTAATTATGTGCATTGATTCTTGTCATTCAACAAATGTGACTCATTCTTGAGAGATAAGCAGATTTATTTTTATTATTTTCCTCTACATGAACAGGTTGACAATATTTATTCCCTATTTCCTTTAACAGCTTCACTTGTAGTTAAAACTACACTGTTTTCGCTTCCTGAAATAATTCATAAATTAATGATGTGTGTTTGTACTAACTGACTAACTGAGTGCATTGGGTTGAAAATAAATGTGGTCTCAATTTTAAAATGGCTTTCTTAATATTACATCATATACTTTTTGTTAGATTTCACATGGATTGAGATGGCAGTGCATTGAGATAGAGTTGTGGCTCTCTTCTCCATCCAATTCCTTATACAATATGATTCAATATATAGGATATAATATGAGCTGAGGCCAGTATCTATTCTCAGTATCTATTGGCTGGTAACCATACTGCCTCTTGCTCTGTCATGTAGCAAGGAAGGGACTCTTGCCAACCAGAGCTAGTAAACAACATGAAAGCAATTCTTTGTATTATGTGATAGAACAGGTTTTTAGGGCGGGAGTGGATAGGAAAAGATCTGCGTGACTATTCATCAGGGAGGAGCAAACGAACTCCGCTGGTGAATAAGAGGTCAACAATGCGCATGCGTACATTAAATAAGTTCCGTTCACCCAGAAAAGCTGAGAAGCTGATGCAGAGCGCGCAGAGAACATGCGCGCATTCGAAGTTAGAAGATACAAACATTAGCGATAAAGTAACGCCGCTTATTATGTACTTAATCCGAATCTCAGTGTATATTGCAATATAACAGGATTCGCATTATTAAGTATGGCAATGTTTAGAGAAGACACAGGTAAGACAGTGTTGATTTGCTTGTTATAAGAAGTTGGTGGCTAACACAAGCTAGCTCGCGCTTAATAGTTGGGGTTTACCGATAACGTTACATTAGTGTGTGTGTGTGTTCCTCTTCATTTTATTTAACGTTTAGACAACAAATTTTACTTGGGTTGTCTCTTCTTCCTCCTTTCCAGATTATAGAGAAGCCCGAATGGTTGTAAGTACACCACCTAACTGTCCCCTTTGACGCTTGTTTCCAACAAGCCTTAAAATCATGGAATCACCCACATTTGCGCACTTCGTTTTTGGTTTGCTAACGTTAGCTCACAATATTGCGAACGGATCGTGGAAAAAACGGCTTTCCGGCTCTCTGCAGTTGCCTTTGCATTCAAAGCTTGTTTGAAATGGATTCTCCACAAAGCATTTCCAGACACAATCAAACTTGATCAGTGTGTGAGATTGTTTTTAAGAGTTTAAAAAACAATCACTGACTTCCTGTGTTACTGCACACTGTTGCGCGTGAGAAAGTAGTTAACAAGTTAGAGGCGTGTACCACATAATACTTCCCATCAGCGTAAATTACTGCAGAGATCCAGTAACTTTGCCTTGTTGAATTGTGCTGATGTCCCGATGTGTTTTTATAAAAGGGTGTGGAATTGAACTTGACATATATAAAGAATGAGATGAACTGGAAAGTAATCTTCATTCTAGTCTTGTAGTGTGGCGTGAATAGTGAGTTGAGGTGTTTCTTTACATTGATTTTCCCCCAACATTTGAGCATGATGTTGAATAATATCGCTGACCTTTTATTATAAGTTGATTTATGGAGTGGATGGATTTATGGATTTATTGTTTTGGAGTGACTTCTTTAACAGCCTCTCCTGTTATCTGTTTTGCTTTGTTTTGTTTTGTTTTTTAGTACAGTGACTGCCTGAATCCCATCCAATATCCACACTCTGTTTCACTGGGGTTTAGTGCTGTGCCAGTGCAATAGTTCAGTGCTGTAGTTCATCCAATGAGTCAGAACCTCCCGTTGTGAAAACAAAAGTGAAACTTATCAAGTGAAACTTTCCATTCCATGCATCACACTGCTTGCATGTATTGTTAATGATGTGTCCAGGACAGAAACATGTTGAAAGTTGGGAATCTCTTCCTTCATAGTCAAACTAGGTGAAATGAAAGTAGGTTGATCTTAGTTCAAGCAGTTTAATACACACGTGTGGACAGAGACGTACATCACCAAACAAGGCAAAGCATGAGTCTGTGTCTAACAAAGGAACAGGCTTAGGTCAATGTATACATTCCAAAGACATGACTTCATCCCTGGCTGGCTATCTTCTCCATTTATGACCCCTACTCGTCTCCACACAGCCCTGCGACCCTTCCAGTCCTAATACCAGATGTTTTAGACCCTATGGACCCTGAGGGTCCTTTATAAGTTAACCTACAGACAGTGTACACAGTTAAACCATTTATACATGCTCAAAAGGTGTGTGTGTGTGTGTGTGTGTGTGTGTGTGTGTTGAATATAAGAGATGCAAAGTTAGTATGAATGAGTTAATATACAATGATACAATCAGACACGGCACATTAATCATATTAAATGTAATTATCATGTCTCAGTCTATAAATTCACCTATCACATGTTGTTAGAGAGTTGTTAGAGATGTGTCAAAAGTTTTCCTACTCACTAGTTAGATTCGACAGTGACTTTTCTGTGATAGCAGAGCTGAGATGTGACGTTTAGAGGGCGGAGAGCATGGGAGCCGTGTCAACAACTTATGGTAAAAATGATGCATGTTATGTTATTGTCTGGCAGTCTATGTAAATAATTACTGTTGATGGGTATTTTAGATTTTCCATATCTCGATATCCAGAATGTTGTCATGATTTTACAGTATTGCCATTTTTTCAATAAAATGGTGCTCCTTAATTTGGGGGATAGGGAGCACAGTTTGGTTAATATAGATCCCTCTATATAGTATAATATAGCCCAGGACACCTCCAGAAGGTGATTGCATCAAACTAACTGTAGACTAATTGAAAGTTGCTTTGAGTAGTTGTCTAAAGGAGCCAAACAGCTATTTGGAGCTAACATTGTTGGCATCCCTTTCTCTCTTTTGTTTTTTTCCTTCTAGCAAAAGGTGGTGGATTTGTTTGAAAGTCATCCTCCTGTTCAAAGGATAGTGAACTTTGCCTTTCATGGTAAGAAGATACTACATAATGCATGAATATATGTAATAATGTATTTTGTGATTCACTCTTTGAGGTTTAATGTGAATGTATGTGGTCAAAGTTGGCCAAAGGCTCAATCTTCAATCTCAACAAGCAGCCAGTGATCCTTCAGTTTGTTTGTGGTTCTCACTTTGGTACCGTTTGAACACTTTTGATCAGTTCAGCACTAAGTAGCTTCCTCTTCCCCAACAGGTGTGGATATGGAACATTACCTAGGTGAAGATGATTTTGAATCAGATGGCTTTTGGATAGACCACAAACACCGTTTCCATGGATTTCCTGGCCTTTCTGAAAACATTAATAGAAGATTAATTGGGAATCCTGCAAGATCTTCCAACTCTGTGTTTCTGCCTCCATTGCATAGCTTCACAATACGATCAACCCACGAGCGTAACCTGCAATCAGTGCCAGTTGAGAGCGTGAGTTCAGACTGTTTTATCAGTTGAAGAGTCTGTTTTCATTGATTCTGCTCAGTTCAAATGGTTGAACTCTGTGTAATGTCAGTTGTGCCACCCCCTCCCCTTTTAGCATGCTGAAAGTACGGCCAGATTATTACAAGAGGCGAACAAAAGCAAAGAAAAGACTGAGAAGAAGCGACTTAAGAAACAGGCAAGTTGTGTTCTTGTATTTATCACCAGCCATATCCCAACAGGATCCTACCAATAATGACCGTTAAAATGTGTAGATCAAGTCCTCGTCTGACACCTGTATTCTTGCCCAACAGAAACAGAAGGAAAGAAAACGACTTGAGAAGGAAAAAAAGAATCCTAAAAGTGCAGAGGTAATTGTGACTGGATTTGAAGTGTAAAAATGAACCAACCTGGAGCATCCAACCAAAAAACACATCAAGGCACATAGTCATATCCTTGTTTTCTTTGTATTTCACAGGAAAAGGATGTCTCACAGCAGTCTAAAACAGAGGAGAGTCAAAGTGATGATAAATCTACCAAAGACGATACCGATTCTAGTGTTCAACATTTGACCTCATCTAGAGATTCAGACAGCAGTGACAGTAGTGAGGAGGAATCCAGCGAAGAAGGGAGTGAGCCTGGGAGTGATTCGGGCGACTCTGAGGTACCAAGAGCTCATACTTAACAATAATAATAATTTCCTTTTAGGTTGGAGTCACTTCCATTTCACCACAAGTCTGATATTAAATTAAATTAAAGTAATATTAAAAATCCAGCGATGACCAAAAATAAAGCTTATAGAGATGAAAGTTTAGTGTTTTGGATTGGCCAAGTCAAAGTCCTGACTTTAATCCAATTGAGATGCTGTGGCAGGAACTGGAGCGGGCTGTTTATGCCAGACAGCCCTCAAAAAACCTCAGAGTTGGCTGAGTTCTGTAAGGAGAAAATCCCTCCAGGAAGATGCCAGAGACTGATCAGTGGCTGTAGGAGACATTTACTCCAAGTCATCCAAGTTTATTCATCTATAATATATGAAACCCCATGTGGGTTCACAAACTTTCAAGCATGACTGTATATAGTGTAATTTGTAGTTCAGTTGTAAGAATGGTCCAGTAATCCTGTTCACTAAATACGTCCTACACTTTAAAAAGTCCCAACGTCTGTTTTTGCCTTTGCTGGCTTAACTGCTTAGAAAGGTGTTTTGTTATGTATGCTTTTTTTTTTTTTTTTTTTAAGTTTTGTGATCTTGCCTGTTTTTTAGGAATTGGATTTGACCAGTACTTTTGTGAGTAAAGCTGCTCTCATAGCCAGGCGTAAGTTGGAGCAGAAGCCCAGGCCTGAGAGGAGGGAGCAAAAGAAGAACCCGGTTAAAGAGGAAACTCGACAAGCCACAGACAAACTTAATGAAGACCAGAATAATGGAAAGAAGGTGGGCGCATTGTGCATAGTAGTCTTCTGTAAAAAAAAGACAAGACATTTTTAATGACAACCAAAGAATAGGGAATCCTGATTACTTGTAATGTGTGACAATACAAAATTACTTCTCCAAGAAATACAATTTTTATAACACTATCATTACTTGAGTATGCCCACTCTTGTCATCTTACATTTCTCTGTCATTGTCTCACCAGAATACCACCACCCCTAACATTCCCACCCTTGAAGATAATCTAAGAATAAGTACAGAGTTTGCAGGTGAGTTTTGTCCACCCGATGTACATAAATTGTCAGCCAATTGGGTTCATCATTGTTTGTGGCTAAATCACTCTTTATATGTAACTTGCACTTTCTAACAAAAGTTGTTCTTATTTACAGTGCTTGGAAATAAGTTTGCGAGTACTGGACAATTTGATGTGGCTGTGAAGTATTTCACAGACGCAATTAAGTACAACCCCACAGAATTTAAGTAAGCATAAGTCTTATCAAATATAACCAATTTTACTTTACCCTCTGTAATTTTACTTGAAATCCCCACTTAGCCTTTGTAATGCTGTCCACAGGCTGTCAGCCAGTGTATAAACTGAAGTTGTTTTAATTGTGTTGCAGGTTGTTTGGCAATCGCTCCTTCTGTTTTGAAAAGATGCAAGAATATGAGAAGTCACTGACTGATGCCGAGTTGTCCCTCAGCATCTTTCCCGGCTGGGTTAAAGGCCTTTATAGGAAGGGTAGGGCTTTGGCAGGTCTCAAGGTAAAAGTCTGCACCACCCATACATGTCATGTAGCAAAGTCCATGTGGTATAGAAATCCTGTGTGACACATCGGGTTGGAATGACCTTGCGGTCACTTCAGCCTCGTGTCGCAGTGTCATTTGACTGCCCAGGCTCACATTTGATAAAATTGTTTGACTAGCCCTTTACTGCCCATTCTGCAAAATGTGCCTAAATAATTTATTCTTTATTGCTTTTTAAAGCTGTTATAACAGGGCTGATTAGTCCTGCAAAGTGACTGTCTGTGGTCCTGATCTTGGGGCTAGACCTGTGTCAGGAGGATGTGTAGAGCTCATGGTTTCCTCTCCCCACAGAGGTATGATCAAGCTGCCCAGGCCTTTAAACACGGTTCTGAAGCTGGATAGCTCCTGTGCAGATGCTGCCCAGGAGTTGATGCGGGTGCAGATGATACAACTAATGGTGAGTAACTAAATATTGCCACATTTGTGGGATGTTCATACTTGGACTCAGTGATGTGTATTGGTCCAATCCTTGAGTTTATCTAACCATATAACACGTGATTCATTGATACTATCTTCCCTTTTGTTGACAAGAGAACAATGTTGTGCAGAGAATTGTCAGGCAAACTAAAGATGCTGTTGTCACACTGTTGAATCGATTACATGCTCTGTTGTTGCTAACCTGGAATCCTGGATCTTGTTTCAGGAGCATGGCTTCTCTCGGGACCAGAGCTCAAATGCCTTAATAATTCACGGGACAGTAAATAAAGCACTAGAGGTCCTGTACAAGTTAAATTCTAGACCAGGTGAGTGTTTCCTTGTCTGTGGTATCAATCACTACTCTTTTGATGGTTATATCCAGATGCTGCTTTGTGTCAGAGGAAATAGAAAATCTATTTGCATGAGTGAGGCTCGTCTGTTTTTGAGTGGATCCATGGTGTTGCAGCTTCAGTGGAGTTGGTAGATTGTATGATTATCCAAAGTTACTCTGGCTAATCCCAGTTGAGTCAAGTGTTGCTAAAACTATGTCCATCATGTGAACACTTCATTGTCACCTAGCTCATTGCTCTCTCCCACCCACAGTGGAGAACATCAACAGAAGCTCTCTACTCCCTTCAGCCAGCCCAAACCCCCATCCTCCTCCTCAGGCCCAGGATGCACCAAAAGTAGCATTTATGAACGGACCTTTAGGCCCGGTCCAGAATATGTCAAATGTCCAGAGTCAATCAAACCCCATTTCTAATCGGGCCGTGAATAACAATGAAGATCGTCAATCAGCACAGTGAGTATTTATTCAGTTGCTTTACAAACCGATTGTCCCTGCTCAAAACGTCAAGTTGTTTGTTTAAAAACACTTTAAAACTTTGTGATGAAAGTGGTTAATGTATATTGAATAATCAGGGCTGAAGAGTGCGATCATTTTGTTTAGTGCGAGTCTCGAATTGAATGAACTTTACAAACAAAGCAATCGCTTTTGCCGATTGTTTCATGCACAACAATGCAGAACTTGCCCCGACCTTTGGTCAGGACTCGGTAGATACATGCCTGCTCGCCCATGCTGGCAGGGCGGCTCCTTGTTTGCAGTCCTTGACGAGAAAAGGAAGCTTTTTTTTTTTCCCCCCATTTTCTCTAACGAACTGCCAGACTCTGCAAACACTGCCACGAATTCACCTCTTGTATCAAAGGTGATTTCAATGTGCACGTTTGTTACTTGCAGTGTATTTGTTGAGCCTTGTGTATTTGTTGAGCCAGTGTGCTGACAAAGTCCACAGTTAATTGTCTGATTGATTCTTAGAAATATTCTTGTTGTTCTTGATTGTGGTGATAAGTGGTTATTGCATTGTTGTAGGCACTGGGCCAACATAATTGTAAAGACACTCAAAGTAGACTGCGGCTAATAAACCATAGCACATACCAGTCCAAAAGAAAACAAGCCACATCTGCATCTCTCTTCATCATCCCCTCTCATCTTGGAATGCTTTTCATCTTGGAAAGGCAAGGCAGATGTTCACTCTAGTTTTAGCTCAGACAGTCGTTTTGCTTTTTACCACGCAATCTGGGCGATTGTTTCTGTCCTTGGAAACTGTTGAAGATTTGAGTTTCTGTAGGTACTGGTCTATTCAGCCATGGTGGCTATCGCTGCCCATACTACTACCCAGTTCTTGTGTTTATACCAAGCAAGCTGCTGTGAAATAAATCACTTCCTGTTGTTTCTGAGGAAAGTACCCAAAACCAGTAGTTTAGAACAGCAAATGTAAAAGCTTTCATGAACTTGGCATAGGTTGACTAGTCATAGTGACTAGGTCACTATTGTATCAATCAGTGATTGAGAACAGCAATCATTTATTTGAAAAAGTTGCAGCTTCGACATTTTGCATGTATGCATGTCAGTACACACGCATTACTCATCATTACGTAGGCCTAGAGTATGCCAAACAAGTTTTTCTTCGTACAGTGATGGAAAATGAACTACTACAAAAAGCAATTTTCCCAAACATCTTACAGTTCTGAAGGTTATGTTAGAACAGGGTTTCTGCGGGTCCTTCTTAAATTCAATTATCTAAATTCAAGGCCTTAAAAAGTCTTAACTTTAACTTGCTGAAACCTGCAGCAACCCTGTAGAATTTCGTTGTCCAACCAATTCCATCCGTTATATGGCCTAAACTAAATTGTCTAAACAAGGAGAAAATCATCAAATTTGTCCTGCTTTCATGAGGTTGAAGCGATGGGCTACGATACAAACTATTCTCTGCCACAGTACAAATCATGGTGCAACAATAAAATGTGGATCTCAGCGTGGGTTGCATGTCATCTATCACATACTTCTTTTTTTAAATCTCTAATCAGTATCTTTAAATTATTTCTATATTTTCTTTAACAGGGGTTCACTGTTTCCAATATGGGTGGGAAACATGGTTCCCACAGTAACTGAGGCCATGATAACCAACCTATTTAGCAGGTAAGGGAATACACTTTATATATTGCTGTATATTTCTGAAATGCAACTGATTTATATAATCTAAAAGGACTTGGTCAACACAAAAAGGTCACTCAACTTCCCATTGAATATAATGAAAGGTTTTATAGGAAAGGCAGCCCAAGTGCTTAGGTCGCTATAGCAACACTGTACAATAACGTTTTACCTATGCCATTTAGGGCTAGCTAGCTGGGAAGATTGTATCACAGTTGGTACTCGACAGCCCCAAAGCTTTCTTGGCGTGATCATGATGATGTCCATTTCCATTCACCAAGACTTGTTTCTGTTCTCTTGCAGTGTTGGGCCGATCTATAGTGTCAAGCTTCTGACTGCCAGACGATGTGCCTTTGTAAACTTTACCAACCAAGAGCATTGTGATGAAGCGATCCAACAGTTTAATGTAAATGGTCTCTGGACTACGGGGTAACGGGGTGGACTCAGACTGCCTTTGCCGAGTTCAGTTGTACTTGTTAAATATTGTAATTGGGTGGGGGTCCATTGGTTTGAAGATGCATTTCAAAATGTAGGTTAATATTATGGACATTGGTTTAAGTCATGGACCATTAATTGGGTGGGGAGCACAAAGACATGGGCAGTTAGTTACTGAGCCCCGCTTATGAACTTACTATTGCTGATTGGGCCCTTAACAATCTGGTCCCCATGCCAGTTATTTGCTCTGCCTACATGTACATTAGAGGAAGTAGGATCATACCAGGAGGGTATATCAACTTGCCTCCCACCTATGTATTTCTACTCCTCTGATTTGATTTGTTTTTTTGCATTTCTTCAGGGGTATGACCTAATGGGAACCAAGATTGTTGTGCGATACCCGGACAGGATTCCCCAAGGCATGGGCATGTCCAGGTCAGCCCTCAAAGCTGACGACCTGCAAGATGAGAATATCAGGTGAGTGACTTACAACCAACCTTTATTTAAAATCAACTTCTGGGTTTGTTTGCATTGGCCTGTTGTTGGAAGTGATAACGCGGTGACTCCTTTATGAAAACTGGCCGTAGTTTCTCTATGAAGCACCACACCAACTGGAAATAGTTATCATTACTAAAAGAAACAAACTGGCTACTCCTGTTTTTACAGGCAAAATGAGCGTTTCAACTGGAGGAATACAGGTTACAGCCCGAGACCTAGCCGCCCCTACAGATATCTCCCCGATCACAGAGGCATCCACAAGCAATGAAAGGAAAACGACCCCAACAAGCTTCCTAACATCTTCAATAAAAGCAGAATCACTGCCTTGTAGTCAGACATTTACTGGATTTTAATGCTTTGCTTGCTCTTGAAATAATGGCAGTATTTCTCTTAACAGTGGGCTATAGTAAGCTAACTGGACAGCATTCTGTAAGAATATTTTTAAGTATTAGTCACCAAAAATGAAAGCTGCAATTTAGAAGAGATTAACTATATTGATTCCATGTTTCCCCAAAGCATCTTGGCAGCAAGATCACAGCAGGTCAATTCCAAGTGCTGAAATGTTGGAAACTGGAATCATGATTTGCTTGCAGCCAAAAGATTCAGAAACATTTCGAGACATCCTTTTTGTATTTTCATTAGCGATGTTTACTTCTACATATTTGGCTGTCCTTGATGTCAACAGACTCGAAAATATGAGTAACTTTGGAATACTTATGAGTGGAAAAAGAGCCTCTTGTGGCCGGTCTGTCTTAATTCAGAAATTCATATCCATTGATTGATTAGATTTGGTTTACTTTTGATGCATGTTTCAGCTTGCTGTCTGTCATTACAGTTTAAAAAAATCAATACAGTAAAACACGGATACTTTTATTTCCTGTTTTTAAGATTGCTTTGCTCTGTCAGTGATCGGCATTTTGTCATTTTATATTTACACCACTTCAATCAGAAACCTTTGTTAATTATGGCATTGGTGTTCTTAATCTAAAGAATTAAAGATTCTTTCATATTCTGACTTGCTGTCTCATCACTTTATTTAATTGAATTTTCCTAATGTAGTTTTGAGGCCAGAAAACCAACAGATGGCAGCAGAAGCCAGGTTTTGCATCCACAACCTAGTGGCAACTTAAAATATTCAAATGTTGCTATGTGAAAATCATTCCCTTTTTATAGCCGTTCATTTTACTGGTTTCTTATGTAAACAAAGCACCATATAAAGCTGTTTACACTGTACCACTTTGGCAGATGGAGTTCAACTCATAACCTGCATGTTATGTACCTTTATTCACTGAAACAACAGCACTGGATATCACTGTAGTTTGAAATTTGACTGACTTCCTCAGCACTGAACAGTAGATGTGATAATATCATGCAGGACACTTACACCTGTAGTATAGTGAATTGCCATTTCCCTGCAGCCTCAATTACAACAGTGATTTCTTTATATTGTGATCTGCAGAAACTCTACTAGGGCCATCGTTGACCATAATGCTGCTACTGTGGGCCTAAATCTGAAATGTGCACCATCTGGCACCACTTAAGTTTTGGTTATTTGAACTATGAGAATGTTACAGGCTTGAGAAACTTGTCAGAAATGCAAAAATGGATCCTTAAGCAGCAGTGAAAATGGATTGATGATTGAATTCCTCACAGGTCCACAGCACCTTTCAACCATCATTGAACTTGCCAAAAATAGGGGCTCATTTATCACCACTGTCTAAGGGGTATTTGAATTATTAGGGTTTTGGGATTTGAGACTACTTTCCTAACAAGCTCATAAGTCATGCAAATGTACATCGCAATCCTTTGTCTCAATGTTAATTACTGTTAGGCTAACTCAACATGGAGAAGGTGTCGTCGACTTATCAAGGCAAAACAAGTTGCTGCAAGACTATGGGAATGTTCAAGCCCCACAACGTGCTGTCAAAATATCCACTCTGAATAATTGTCAGTGAAATACCTAAAATGTATCTCTTTCCATTTTCTGTAACATACTGTACTTAAAGGGGGTGCCACTTTTTTAAAGCACATTTTTATATTATTATAACACGATTTGAAGTAGAGAATTGAGAATAGTGTTAAGCACCAGGTTAAACTGGAATCCATGATCCAGTTCCTTGACAGTCGCCACACAATAATTCTTGATCAAATGTCCTTAACAATACCTGCTGCTACTAAGAAGCCATTTCACTTGGATTGTGGGCAAGTGGGATGAAAATGCATTAGTTTTTCTTGCAACACACTGAGGTGGCAACTTTGGGCTTAATTAGTGCAAGAAATCTTGCGGTGTGCACCCACCCGTGACTGTGTACCGACAGGCTCTGACAATAGCTGTTGTCAGCCCTGTGTATTAAATACCCTCCTTGGGCAAAGTTTTTAGATTGCCTGTGGCCATGGAGAACCTGTATAATGCACCAGCCTCCACCAGGTGCACTGCTAACAACCTATTTCCTCGGTATTAGTAAGACGCAGAGGGAGAGTAAGGGGAAATAATGAAATAAGCTGATAAAAAGCGTCTCAGGGAAATTTCCACAATGTTATACCCAGAATGTCCTACACACATCTTTAATCAATGTTTTTGTTTTAACCTGACGGGAACATCTTGGTTAGAAAACAAAGTGATTTTCTTCTATATCTTCTATGCTAACTCTCCCATCCCAAATACTTTGGCAAGCAGCCAGTAATCCGATACCCTGTCACTTCAATTTGTTCACTACACAAACACATAAAATCCAATTAAGAGGGAGGATAACAGAACCCAACTGATATGACTTGGTTTAATTTAGGCCTGTTATGTATAATTGTATTGATTCCCATCAGTTCGCCTCTTTTGTTTAGTGTAATGAGCATTAATTCCACCTTGCTTCCTGAAGCTGCTGTGGCATCACTTTCAACCACTTGATTGAATTCGTTTTTACAATAAAGCAAGGCTGTGACCTGTGACCTCGTTTAACTGGACAATGGCTCTTCAGGATTTGGTATGCAGGATGGTCATTTCATAACCATGTCAACTAATGAACCAAAGTGATGTTTCACTCTTAAAGATACAATCAGATTTATTTTGACTATCTAAAGTTTGGTTATATCTAAAAATGTTTTACTTGTCAGTGTTAATAATAATTTCATTTGGGAAAATAGGGCAAACTATGGGGTCTCAATTAGAGGGGATGGGATGCAGCCCCACTTTGTGATGTTGGCTGATAAGACGGGTGTATTTTTTATTAAAATCTCGCCTAGTGTAGCTTTAAGTCAGAACTTGAGAAACTACCACCACACTACTTACAGCAAGCTCAGTGAGCGAGAAGGGAGCTAAGCTCTTGTTAGAATGCCATCATGGCCCTCACCACCCTGGCCCGTCTGCCAGAGGGCTGTGATGCTCGACACTGGAGGATGTGGAGTGGAGCAGGAATGCTCCTCTGATAGGCCTGCCGTCACATCGCTGACTTACTAGCTCTCGGCTGTGATGCAGCCGGCTCTTTTGTGGAACTCCACACCACTGGAGAGAATATTTCACACACTGATCAAAGTTACAACATACAAGAGTTACTAGCAGACAATAATGTGAAAAGCTTTTTTTTTTTTAACTTAGAAAGGTGGATGTTCTTTACTATTTGCTTCTGTACCTTGCAGTTGGGAAATCTTATGGACCTTGTTTAGGAAAAGTATGTGTGATCCAGGACATCCAAAAGAACAGCATTTTTACATTGTTTCAGTTGTCTTTATCAAAGTTAAGCTTCAATTACAATATATGCCACATAGAAAAAGGTTTAATTTCAACTTACACAGCTCCTAATATAGTGGGAAAAAATAGTAACATTTCTATTGAGCTTGCTCAAAAACAAATATTTAAAATTCTGGATTTTGAGAAAAATCATGGCAGATTTGTGCTTACATCAATTTCTATTGTCCCAACTTCAAAAACCTCCGGCTATCCTTCCCTGATTAAAAAGAGAGGGACAGGTTTAATATTAGTCCCGAGACATTCCTCTTTTCAAAGCAGAAGGCACCTGTGTTTTATCTTTTGCCATCTATTCCTTCTTAATCCTGAAGAATGTCACTGTGCATCTACAATAATGAACCTAGAGTAGAAAAATAAAGGGTGCGTCCTCTGGCTTCTAATACAACTAAGGGGAGATGTTCCTGTTTGTGTTTGATATTCCTGACGGCTGCTCTGGCTTGCCACCCCCCCTAAGATTATCAGTGGTAGAAGAGTCCTGACCTCCAGTAGTCCACCGTCTCGGACGATTCCACACTAATCTGAACTCAGACCAGCTCAGAGGCTGCACAGGTTGAGCCCCCATCTCAGCCCAGGTGAGTTCCACTCTCCCAACAGATGTTGTATTTGTCATGCCAGTGGAGAAGTCATCCACCCATCTCTATCGGACGTTAGAGTTGTCCTGGATCACCGACACTGCTCCCAGGTCAGCTCCAGAGGCAGATGTTGCTCATGGCCTGGCAGGTGGAGCTACTCTCGGCAGGAGAGAGGTAGATCTTGCCACTGGGGCAGACGCACACCTCGTATATGGCCTGTCTCTGGGAGGCCTGGCGGGGGGATGCTGTGTAGACGCCAAGTGGAAGGCTTCCCAGGCGGATGGTGCTGGCATCTAGAAGTATCTGATATGAAATAGAAGAGACACACTGGATGCCATTATCCAATAACACAGAACTATGCTGCAGTGACGTAACGCCACCTCCAACCAGTGTATTAATACAAATGTGATCAGTGAATAGGGCAGGAAACCCTAAATACAGCATTGATCTGGTGAGTGATGAGAACAGTTGGAGCGCTCGCTGTCCTCACGGGAAATTGCAATGCTAATTTAGGCCTTTTGAGAAGTGTGCCTCCTCCTCACCTCTCCCTCTGTGGATCGGAGCTGGAGGTCCTTTCGACCGCCGACCTTCAGCGCCCCCCTGGCAGCGGTCACTTCCACCCCTCTGGGAGCCTCCATGGTCAGGGTCCGTGTTGGAGATTCTAGCCTGACGGAAACAAAACGGCAGCACCAAGATGTGGCGCCAGGACTCGTCACTTCATTTTACTTCTAGATTCAGGACGTCTGGATTTCAATAGAATTTAATAGCACATCACTGAGAATGCGAGACCTGTTCAAGGTTAAATTGATTGTTCTTGTAAAGTTTATAGTCTACCAATGTGCCTGTGGAAATACACGTTTAGGGCAGGTCGATGGCATTACATCAGATTGTATGTTTCATAACCAACCTGAAGGCAGTAAACCAGTTAGAAATTGTGAATCAAATTGCCTCATGAAAGTTTATCACTTTGTACATTTGAGAAAACAAAGCAGCTTATTGATTGTTCTGATGTTTGTTTCAGAGAGCTGTTCTGCTGTGGAGTCTTAAATGTTTGTATTTCAGGCTCAGTTAGACCAATGACTTCAACACCTGTAGAGGAGCTGGCACCAATGTTCATGTTCAACTAGCTGCTCTTATTATTCCAACCCAGAATTATGGCTTCTGAGCAGCCCATAATTGTATCAGCTGATTTTGACCTTCAGCAACACTGAGGCTAATGCAATTATGCATTTTCCGTCCGTGGAATATTTGTTTACATGGGGGAAGATAAGAGCGAGAGCCAATCAATGTGGAATTTGTTTTCATAACGCATTACCGTTTCAAATTGATTTTTCCCCCCCATCTTCCCCAAATCTGTTTTCAATGAATTTTTAATGGAAGACTTTAAGGAGCCGTCTTGAAATCGCTTAAATCTCCATACCCTCTGAAAGTGACAAACATTTTGGATTATGTGCTGTTGGAGGGGAAAAAAAGCAAAAGCAAATGAATTCCATCTGCATTCGAAAAGCCTCTTAAATCAGCTTTCCCAACATACACTTCTGTGAAATGTGTAGAGCTAGGATTGTTCCTGCCCTCGACCTGTAAGTATAGATAAGGTGGCACATGTCTGCTCACCTAGTTTGTAAAAACTTTTGAAATGCTTCAAACCAACAAAAGATACAATTTGAACTCCAGTAGGAAAATAATTATTAAATTGAGAAGCATTCCCATTTAAAATTCACACCAAGGAGAATCTCTGATTTTTTTCATCATTTATAAGTTTTTGGCACTGTACAATGTTCTTATGATATGATATTCTGTCTTTATTTTCTTATCTCCTCTCCTTCGTTTCTTTTAATAATTTGATCCACACTTTTCATTCTAGTTGATGTTCTTGGCTAATAATAATAATAATAAGATAATAAACATTTATTTTTCTTACACAAAGTACTTTACAATTAAAAGAAAAACATACAGAAAAAAGCAAATATAAAACAAGACATTAGTTGAATGGAGGTCGATAAAAGTGAGTTTTCACTTTGCTCTTAAAAGAAGATACAGAGTCAAAGGACCGCATTTCTTTTCTCTGCAAATTGTTTAGGTGCCCTAATTGCAAAGGCTTGATCACCTTTAGTCTTTAATCTGGCCTTTTGTATTTATATGATTTTACAAAATGTTGACTGTTCTTTGTTATTATTCATTAGTAAACGTTGAATAATGTCGAAAAAGGTTACATTGTTAAAAAATAAATAAATCACTTTCTATGACTAATATATTGTAATGTAACAAATGTATTCTATCTCCCATAGCAACGGAGCATGGACATTCCATCCCACCGGTTCATTAGTGTCACAAGAATCTAAATCTAAGTTTTAGAGTTCCTTAACCTATTCTGTAGCTTCAATAGTTACTTCTGAAACAGTTCCTGACTATCTATGGACTGGATAGAGAAAGGAAGAGACAGCTTTAGACCAATTTAAAACATTTTACATTGATTACATTGATTAAACTGTGCATAAGAAGTTAAAGAGTGATATTTTAATTTCCTTAAAGAGGAAATTATCAGCACCCAGTGTACAAACAGGGTCTGAAATTCTGCTAGGAGACAAAATACTAGATCATTTACAAGTAAGGAGTGCTTTGTTTCAGGCTCAGTCTGAAATCAAACACCAAATAAATTCAGTTAAATTGACGTGCTTTATAACCACTTCTAATCCATCTAATTCCACGTCCATGCAGAGAAAGATTATAGTCCAATTTATGAAGCTCCAACAGCAGAAAGAAAAAGTCCCATATCAGCTAACTGCTGACTAGTAAATTGGTAATTTGAAGGGCATTATCACACGAAACTAGATCTTTTGACGAAAAACATAAATGTTCAAGGCTGTACCCCAGTTTCTTTGTCCGAGCTGGGAAGTGAATGTCAACATGAAATTGATAGATATTGACTTTGATGTTTGAGGCCATCAAAGGAGATACACCTGCTGCCATGGCTGAGGGGATTCTAGTGCTCAACACCAAAGAGCTGAGAAGCAAAACACTGGACAGTAGGGCAGCACGCTAATAATGCATGTGATTATTGTACATTTAATTCATTCAATAATTTTCTCTAATCACTTAATCCTTCTCAAGGTCGCGGGGTGCTGGAGCCTATCCCAGCATACACTGGGATGCCAGTCTGTTGCAATGCCAACACAGATGGACAGACACATGCGTTCATGGGGAGAACATACAGACAAACCACAGACAGAAAGAGCCAGAGATCACCAGGAGTCCTCTCCATCTTAAGCCTGAACTGGATGGTAACCTGATCCATACCCCTGTTGTGAATCGGGCTAGAACCTTCATCACCCCTGATAGCAAGATGTCCACCCTGGTTGGAGAACCAGCACTACCCAACCGTGGACTCTGCCGTTGTTTCAAGCACACTGGTTTCTCTGACCATCCTTAATGAGGTCCCTGCCTCCACTGTGTTGACCAAGCTAGAGGCCAAGACATCCTGGCCCACGGAGGGGAAGGAGAAGGTGGAAAAAAAATCCTCTCACAACACATCAGGGAGGATTTATTAAGTCCTTTCACACTACAGCGAATGCCTACTTCCGTCAAGATGGACTGAGGCGTGAAGGTCAGCAAGTCCAAGAAGAAGCGTGTCTGACATGGACTACAATTTCCACAAAAAATAAATTCAATGTTGCTTTGCCGTCCGTGTCGATGATGTGTTTTAGCTGTACAGGCTCAGCTTGCCCTCACCAAAAGCCATTGTTAACATAGGACAGAACTTGCTATCGGATGGACTCAATACAGGTCATACTGTATTGTATATCAGTCATGTAGAGGCAATTTTTAACAGTACAAGAATGTAAAACCCGATATATGAATTGACTCTTACAGGGTCAATACTTTGTGCAGTAGTAACAAACATCTCCATGCTGCAGTCTAAGAAAATACTATATCCCCTACCTACCAAAGCCTCAATTCCACCAGGTTAGTGGTAGAAAAGACTGACCAGAGCATTAAGTAGAACCAAGAAGATTTCTTCTGTTCTCTCTATCTACTTAATGAACCTTTCGCTCTTTTCTTTTCTGAAAGCTGCAGGGATCATGACAACCAAGAACGTGTATACATCTGCTCAGTGCAGGTAGACCCTAAACCAAGGACGACTCTACTAGCAGAATAATGAGGGGAGTCTAAACTGTTCCCTCTGCTCTCTTATGCCTCACCTGGAGATGTGCCATGTGATGTCTGCACTGTAAGAAAGCAGAGAGCCCTCAAATCCCGTCTGGTGTGCCTGGCTTTCCGTTGTGAGACTCGACTCCAGTCACACAACAAATTCCCTGCCTTTAAGAGGAACACCTTGTTTAAAGTCTTTGAAAACTGCAAGAAAAGGTCTGCTCCTGTCACGACGAAAGTCCCGGAGGTTTTCTGTTGCACTGATCAGAAGTATACCTACCATCTGTGCTCTACGGATGCACTTAAAGGTCACAATAAAGTCTCAACTGCAGTATATAAAAGGGTCCAGGGAAAAGTCCTAGTCTCAGTAAGTTTCATCCTATAATTGCCAGTGGAATGTCCAGTTAGATGGCAAAGCAGTTTTACCGGGAGTAATATTACAACCATTAGCACATATTTTGAGAAATTTGCAGGGAATGTTTCAGGCAACTACTAATGTAAAATGCTTTAGGGAACTGAGGAACTTCAACACTAAAGTCTCTCTCAACTCCCCAGCTCATTCTTCGCAAAGTAGTTCAAACCACCCGATACCTCATGATGTTCCATAGGCTTGATAATAAAGATAAATGGGAAACAAAATAATTGCGTTTCATTTAATTCAATTAATAACATTTTTAGCATCTCTCGCCATCATTAGCAGCTTTTCACCAGCCTGGCCTATCTTGTCCCCTCTCATGAGCTGAGCTGGTATGGTAAGATAAGAGAGAAACAAACCTTAAACTAAGGTGAAATGCCACAATATCTCAATGACTGGCGAGCTGAGATTTTGTATATACACTTATACAGCTACCTTTAGGCCAATTCAATGAACTGTAATTATTGATATTCTCTCTATGTATTGCTTCTCCCTTTTCAGTGAATTCGGTGGCTGTTCGACAACAATAACAACAGTAGACAGAGAGGGTCCTTGTTGATCAAAGTCAAACAAAACCTAAAATGTACATCTTCAATTGTTAGAATAATTGTCATAATAGTTGTTGTATATCTGCAAGAAAAATAAAATAAAATGTGGTTGAAACATGAGAATGAAATGCAGTGTTGCACTTCGACAAAGCTTCTAATACACTTTATTTACAGTGAAGTGAGTCTAAGAAACATTCCCAACATTTTGAAAACATTTTGTCAATCTTGTCAATCAAAACTGAAAATGCCATTATTATACTCGCTATACTCAGTGGTTTGTGATAATTACAAATGAAGAGAAGTTGGAGTTGGAGCAGTGAAAGCAGTAGAGTATATAGAAGAGGCGCTACAGGAGAACAGGTTCTTCAAAGACGGGGGAAGATCTCAGGTGGTTTTCTTTGATTTCATCTCCGCTCTGTTCTCGTCCCAGATTACCGTTGGCTCGGCGTGAAATAAACCAGACCACAAAGTGTGTGAGATAGTTTAGTTTTAATTAGTTCTATCTATAACTATCTTGATTAGGGAGGAACAGAAGGGCAACATGGACGCTAGCCAGGCCACGTCTTTGTCATCCAGAGAGGTTTACTGACAGGTGGCAAGTGGTTTGCAGAGGGTAGTGGAGAGGAGAGAACCGGAGAAATTCTGCAGACTAGGGATATCATGAAACGTCCTGGAGTTGAGATAATTGATAGGGTGCTAATCGGGTGATCATAATTTCAGCCGCACAGTTAACATGGCGATCCTCAGTCCTCTAGTGTAGGGCTGTACCTGGATTACAGGGAAGACAATCTGTCCATCGGCAGCGTCTCTTCACACCCTGCCTCACCACCTTTCAGAGTCATTCAGCCCCTCTAGCACGATGAATCCAAACGAACTCCACTCCAGAGGGCTTCAGATTAGCAAGGTTCCCCTGTGGCTTTCAAACCCTGCTGTCACAATACTCAATGGGTTATACTATTCTGCTCACATAGGAATCTCAACTTGTTCGGTGTTTGATTCTTGTGCATTTATGGATATTTGAGAAAGTGCTAACCAATATCAACCTGAAATGGATATAGAGCTTGAAAGGTGAAGCAAATTAATGGAGTGAATGAGCTCTATTTGGACTCATCATTGAAGGTGCCATATTTGTGATGTAGTTTAGTTAAAAGAGGAATTTATTGAATTAATCTGAAGACTAAGTCCTCAGAGGCAGAATAGTCACGATACTGGACCCTGATTGACTGACAGCACCAGCTCCTCCCTCCCCTTCAAATGAGGCAAATCTGCTGAATGGAGGCTTTGCAGTTCAAATGCTGCCTGACTGGACAGATTACTTTAGTGAGGGGAGCCAATCAGGACCAAGCCCATTCTTGAAAATGCAATAACCTCAATCAAATCAACAAATCAAAAGTCAAATCAATGAAAGAGCAAAATCTAATTTGAGCAATGTCTTTATTAAGCATCTTTGATCATATACTGTATGTATAAATAGAGGGGGAAGAAAGTCTCTTTTGGGTGCATCGTTAGGATTTCGACCACATGCAGATGGTCACCCCGAGGCTGAGCCAGTGTGTGTGAGTCCTGTGTGTGTTGTGTTTGCTTTAAAAGTGAACTCATCAGTATTCCACTCACTCCAAGGGAATTAGCTGCCAGAACACTGCTTTTTCTGCCAACTTTGATCCCAGCGCTCTCTTTAGGGCCAGTAAGGTGGACAACAAACCGCACTCGTTATAGCTTGTTAATGGACCGACAAGGGCCCGCCGCCTCAGGCAACGCGTAGCGGGGAGTGCAAGCGTTGGAGTCCATGTGTCTAATATGTATGTTCCTCGCTTTTAAATCGAACAGGATATGAACATGTGACGTTAAGCTTTAATGAATTTCTGTAAAGTCGATGAATTTGAACTTACTTCAGGTCTTCAGAAGCCTTTGCCTGGATTAGTGGAGTTTCTACCGAATGCCCAAAGACAGCACCTTCTGAACCTAGTGATAGAATTCACACTTTTACGATGACATTTTATCAAATTGAAAGCGCATGCCATGGCACGCTTACCGTTTGGTCATTCTGCATAGATTTCCACTTCTAAAAGACTATTTTACCTGTGACGGTGAACTTTTCCGTTCGCATGCTGACCTCCTCCTCATCTGCAGCGAACAGCAGTCTGCTTCCGTCCCTGCTGCGCACCTCCAGCCTCTGACACTGGGCCTCCACCGCCTCAGGTCCTGTAGGAGAGTGCAGCCCAGGTTGGAGCCCTGGGTTTCAACTACGCAGCTAACAGAGGCATCAGCATGACCGCCACTAAACACATCCAAAGGCCTCTATACAGACAATTACTCTGACTGGGACTGTCGCTGATTGCTGTGCTGGGAATGGGATTGCTGCTATGTCTTGGATCTCTGAGAATTATAGCTATTTTTATGTGTTTGCTGAGGCATTGTTTGCTACTGCATTGATCTTCCATATTACATCAACATTTGATAACTGGAAAGCCTATCCCAATGTTAGCCGGGATACGCCTAGTAGTGAAAATTGATTTGACACTAAAAACTGTTTTACTAGGGTGCTATGCTAACAATAATGCTTTGAAATCAAGGTGTTCTTATGTGCGTCTAACATGGCAAAGAAGCTTTGAGAAACTGGCTGTAGGCATGTGAGGCTGCTAGTAACCTAAATAGTTTCTGGAGTGCTTGCACTGTAAAGGGGAAAAAAAAGGTTGTATCAGCTATTTTTTTATAATTGATGGAAGTAAACCAGTAATCTGTTCCACTGGTGTTTTTCCAGATGTGCATGCAGAAAATTGAACATCTCTCCCTCTCTCTAATTAATCCACAAGGAGCGTCGACTAAGGAATTTAATTATTCTCGCCAGGTTTCATCTAATTTTGTACAAAATGCATTTTCTACTTAATCAGACACTAATTTTCAGCGGAAGGTCAAGCGTGAACCAAAAAGTGTCATATCACAACGCCTTGTCGACTCGCCATCAATTCTCAACTTACGCCGGATAAAATCAATAGCTATTAATGTTAATAAGCAGGTCGTTTGCTTTCCAGTGGTCATTAATCACATAAATGACTTTGGTAATTTGGACTGACTGATGGCTAAACTTGATGATAATAAGAAGAATCCATTGCCCTTTCAATGTGTGCTTCAAAGGTTAATGTCTGGAAAAAATGACCCCGTGTCTCCGCAGGCACGGAGGCCGATTTGTGACGAGTCCAAGACAAATTGTTGCTCTAATCTTGATTAATACAATGAGATCGATCAGGCAATTTACAGTAGCAGTCAAATTCAACTAGACTGTTTTTACTAAATTGTACTAAGAAATGGGCATGAAGGCCAAACATAGAATAAATAAACATGTAATCTAAATGATTGAGGGATGTTTAATGTGTAACGGCTTACAAAGCAGATCCATAGGAATCACTGTGAACTCACCCACTGTCAGCTGGCCAGTCAGTTGGCCTTGGTTGTTTCGAGCATTCAGCGTTATATTCTTTTCTGACCGCAAGACCAACAAGCTGTCCTAGGGGAAGCATGATGGGGAAGGAAAAAAGAGAGAGAGAAAAAAAGAGGGGAAGAAATAGTATGTTACATTGTGTTATTATGATGTTATTTGTGAGGGGAAGTTCACCGGTTTAAATGGTCAACTACTGCACAGGTGCCACTGAGCAAGGCAGGTGTGTGTGTGTGTGTGTGTGTGTCTGCATCAATGTGCAGCAGTTCAGTGCAGCTCAGTAAACCTTCCCTGGATCCATACAACTGAAGTAAACTAAATTAAGACTAGAACTAATAAAACAAAGATGACTAAGAGTGAAGTGATGTAATGGTAGAGGAAGTCTAAATAAGCGCGTTTGTGTGTGTACGAGTTCACGCGAGTGTGTATGACTTTGCAGTGAGCAGCAAGTGATATATGATTAGCTGCCAAGTTTGTTAGGTGTGTAACTTTGCGGAGGTCATATAGGTTGTTTTCACTCCCCGCTTCCAATATTAATGCGCGCCATGAACCGAAGTTCTCCGGGAAGCACTGTAGCATGAGGAAATTTCACTTCTCGATTTGAAGTATCGCTTTAAAGAGTTTACAGGTCTTAAACCTTTTTCCTGAGGGGCCGTGGCTGAGATGCCGTTGCTCCCCTGAACACTTCTTTGGGATCACATGAAAGACTTTTTAGTCATTGCGCCTCTTGTGGAAGGTCAAGTGCAGATCAGAGTGAATGCACATAAATGGAGCCTGTTGTTGGAGGTGCAGCGGGCCCTGTCAGACTGAAAAATTACCATGGCTGCTGTAAGGCAAAGGGTGCTTCCCTGCATACAATGAATAACATCACAGCCAGAGGCAAGAGCACGGCAGAGCAGTTTTAAACAAAGCAGAGTTGTAAGATGCTCCCATCTTGCTGTGAGTGTAAGTAAAATAAACTACAGTCCTTTAAAGCAGAGTATAATCCCAACTAAACTTAAAATATTTGAAAGTTGAATTCTCTTTTGCCGTTATGGTAGAATCTCATTTCCCTGAACTGCATCCTAACTGGCCAAACAGGCGCCATGAACACCATGAGGTGAATCTATTCTGGTGTGTTGTAATTTCCTTGATGAAAACTATAATTAAAAACCTTTCTAGAGCAAAATAGATGCTACGGGGCATTTTGGAACATGACTGCATGCATTTTTTATATTTTGGAAATAATATTTCATTAATATTTCAATGCATTACTGTTATCCAAATTTAATTGGATTGCTCTGTTCCAAGGATCGTCAGATTACTGGGGCACTGCCGCAGTGTGCTCAAAAACACCTCTGATTTTGAATCGTTTTAGCCCACATTCATAATTGGCTGTTACAATGGTCTTTGTCATGCTTATCAATAGGAGTAGACAAGCCTTGGTGAGGGAGAGGTTTCACTCCCATGAATTACACCTGCATCTGATGCTATTTATAGAGCAGTCAGGGTCCCCAGAGACAATAGCTACAGCCAACAGAGCTGATTAACTATATCTGGGCACTATGCTGCCTGATGTTACTTTTCAGACGGAGGCAGGAAATTCAAAATGAATATTCAATTTCAGGGCTCTCACTTAAATTTCAAATAGTCCAGTGCATTTACAGTGTGACAAGTGGGAGAACGGCCATAAGGGAAACTTCGCTGCGTGGCAGCTGAATGTGAGTGACCACATGTGAGGATGAAGAATATCAGGCCATTTCCTTCATCACACCTCTATTTTAAATACAACATGCATCCTTCCTACTTACATACATTTCACCGCTGAGCAGCTTTAACAGTGTTACCTGTGTAAAACAGCATGTGCAAAGTTCACAGCTATCAATTCCACCACCGTACTGAGAGCATTGATTCAGCTATTAAAATAACGAGGTGGCTTTTCCTACAAATCACACTGAAACTGCTCATTTGGGAGTCACTGATTAAGGCTTCAGATTTTGATGGAGTCTTCACAGCGTGAGCAGTGAGAAGCAATGCTACTCACACGCTGCGATACTTTGCATTACACCAGATTCGCTGAACAACAGTTTGGGTTGAGCAAAAGAAAAATAATACCTCATGATACTGGTATTAAACCTTCATAAGACGTCTCCAGTGCACGACTGTGTCCAATGCTCTTTGTGGTAATGGCTTATTGATCAACGGTGGTTATCTGACTGTGGTGTAAACTCTCCACCATTCACTGGAGAACCATAATCCCTGCTCTCTCGGCGCTTGACATATTTCCTCAGGTGAGAAATATATTGAGTGACCCACAGAAATTTTTGTCCTGTGAATATCTCTGGTGCCAGCAGATAAGGGTGCCGTTGCACAGCCCGTCTGTAAAACAAGACAGTAAAAATGTCTGCGGGCGGTATTGCACCGCCGCCGTTTGCCCACACTGGGGAACGGTAATGTTCGGCTGGGGCGTCTGCGATGGCCTTAAGGTGTTTGCTGTGTGCTAAGTGCACCGCTGTTATATTTAAATAAACGTTGAGCATGAACTGGAACATCAAAGGCTCTGAGTAGGCAATTCTAACTTGTTTCTCAATCTAGTGTGGCAAATCGCACCCACCATCTAGCCACTGCATCCATCGACATCCTTCAAAATAAAAATCGAATCTACATGGAACTCCAGCTTCCAGTGCTTGAAATTGCTTTCTGCACCATGCCTAATCACTGAAAAGGGAATGATCCCAACTGGGTGTCTATGGATCGTGTGGGAGAAGAATATTTGGATCAACTTTGTGCTGGAGCTGTGTTGGTTAATCTACTGAACATCAAAGGGGAAGGAGGAGGAGGGAGGCAACAGAGGGGGGAATTTATCGCGTGGGCTTGATTGGAAATCCAGCGGGGGACTCTGGTCCCTCTGTAATCGTCTGTAATCTCCTGTAGGGTTGTATGTGGACTGTGAGCAGCTGAGAGGCAGCCTATTACCCATCTCCTGCCCGATGGGAGCCCCTGATAGCACACCGTTGGAAGATGGCAGGAAATGAGGAGGAGGTGGAGAAGAAGAGCACACTGGACAGAGAGTGAGAGAGAAATAGTAATCTCTCCAACCCAGGCACCATGCAGGCTACATCAAAGTGCCTTCAAGTCAGAGCCTCAGAGGAAAGTTGGCCTTTGTTGTTAATAAATTGATCATACTTCCTCAACACTGAGGGATCAATACCGGCTTGTCGAGATTCTTCGGTAAGATCTTTTTCCGAGCTTTTAGCACATGTCACGGTTGACGGTCGGCACCTTGAGGTTAGCGAGGAGAGCAACGGAGCAACTTACCCCTCTGGACTGGATCTCGTTCACATAGAGAGGCAAGAGGAACTCGGAGATTCCCTCCAGGCGAATCCCGTCTTGGTTCAGCTGGAGGTTTCCCATTCCATCCTACAACACGATATCACAGGAATAAATACAGACGTTTGCATTACTGCTCCCATCCTATATTGCACTGCGCATTAACAGCCATACCAGTGATGTGATGAACAAAAATATTATTATTAACCTCTATTAACCTCGTTGCAAAACTTCATGATTTGACTGAAAGGATTTGAGCTTATGTGCCATGTCTTCCCGAAGGCATAAAATAATTGAATCTCCTGTCCCCGGACTGCATCAGACTGGGCAATAGCCGTTGTCTATCCATGCTGGCACTCCAGACAGGCAGGTGGACCGGCAGCGCTGAATGACAGGGCAGAAGTCGGACATGACACCGAGGTGATAATGGTATAGACATTCGGTGCTGTCAGGGTGACAGCCTGGGTGCAGTGGGAGGCAGACCGAGTAAAACCGTGGCTAATGTGGCAGGAAGTGACAGTGGGGGAAAGAGTACTGAGCACCAACCAAACCAAAATCCAGATTTACATTCATGCAGATTGACTTTGTTCTTTGGAGAGTTTTAAATAAATTAGTTTTGGTGCTACGCCCAGACAAAAAACAAAAACTAGATTAAAATGAAAACAGCCTCTGTGCACCTTATCTTCCCCAGTGAAGAAGTCAGGGACGAATGAGTCAAGATGGAATACAGGAAATGGATGATGCATACATATAGTATATTTAAAGATTGCAAGGTATATGCTTTTTTTTTGGAGAAAAAACAGTAAACGTGCTATATTTATTGCAGTGAGTGAGTGAGTGTCACTGACGCACTTTAAAACAAGAAGCATAAAAAAAGCATTTTCTCTCAAAAGTGTGTCTAGCTCAGAAGCAAACTTATTTTAATTCCAGTGGGAGGAGGTGTAGGCTGGCAGGTGTTTTCTTACTGAGCTGCCTGAGTCCTAAGAGATCGGGAGCAGTGGAGTACATTTTCTGGAGCGACACCAGCAGCACTGATAAGGTCTTTTACTCATGACACAGATTGATGGGAGGCGAGGGAGTGGAGGAGTGATAGCGATAGTCAGGGGACGCATCCGTCACAGAGGGGAAGGGGGAGGAGGGAGGCGGTGGTGGTGGTGGTGGTGGTGGGGGGGGGGGGGGGTGCTGCCCTCAGGACTTTGTTGACAAAAATGGTAGATTGTGTGCATTGTCCCTGGAAATGTCACAGGCGCTCGCAGCATCTGCCTGCTTGGTTCTCCCTTTCCAGATTAACACATTCTACGTCAGCCACCTTATGAAAAGGTTTTAAAAAGAGCCGGCGTAAATATAATTCTTCCTGTCAGGCTTTGTATTAAGGTCAAGGCTAGATTCTGTATCCATAGCATTGAAAAGCGATACTCGACCTAGTATATACTGCAATACAATTAGCATGTGTTGACAAGCTCTCTCTTAACCTGGAGAAAGTACGTTACGCAACGTAGCATCAGGATGGGGTGCTGCAGTCACTTTCTCTTAACATGGCTGAATATGGAGGCCAAAATGGTCTGTTATGTTGCCTCATTTTCATCAGTGTCCATATTTGAAATCCATATTACACTTTTGTGAGAACGCAGTAAAAGACTCATTTTAGCTTTCGGGCCCAATACTTCTCCATGTGAAGTCTTTTTCTGCATTCAATGCCGTGGATCAGTTTATTGTTCTGACTCCACACAGTGAATTTCCACACCTATGGCGAGATAAAGTATCATGTACACTTTTGATTGTGTTTTAACAAACGTTACCTGTAAAGCATCATAACTGCAGGAGGCCAGTCACAAGCTTCTGTATGGTATTTTTTTATTTTATTTTTTCTTTACCAGGAATTAACAAAGTAATCGAGTATAGTTTATGCCTCACAAGCACACGTTATAGTCAATCAGTCTCTTTAAAGTGGTAACCCACAGAATCTGCGCTTTTATTTTGGTGACTTTGGTGCTAAGTGGTCATCGCTGTGGTGTTTCTGCACTTCCCAGAGATCACTTGTCAATCAAAACAGTGTGTCGAAGCACTGTGACGTTTTTTTTCCTTGGAGTTTACGTTGTTGGAGTTACAGTTTCTGTAGGTGGCGCTCTTTTCTTTGTCTGTTCAGCCGTGGTGGCTTTCGCTGCTCATGCTAACTACCCAGTTCTTCTATTTATTCCTAACAATTCGAGGTTGCTGCAGCTGGAAACGTAAAACACATCACTTCCTGTGTGGCGGAGGGTTAGATCCTGGAAAGAGCTACCCAACGTGGGTGTTTAGAACAGCAAAGCCAGCAGATGTAAAATCTTTCATGAACTGGTTATAGGTTTAATCACTATTGGCAATAGAGAGCAGTAAAACAGACATTTACTTCATCACAGATTATTACTTTAATACCATCTGCAGTTCAATTCAGGGCGCATAACATCACCTGCCGAGCTGACTCAGTATTATTAGTATTATTATGGCGAAGACGCCACGGTGTACTCACCACTGAGAAATTCATAACCTTTATTATCCAGACAGTGAGGGCCAGGTTAACGATCATGATGACCAGGAGCAGCAGCAGGAAGAAATACAGGCATCTTTTCCTCCAGCCGTACAAACCCACTGGGTAGACGGCATCGCAGCCAGGCCGCTGGAGGTGCAGGGACTGGGACGCAAGGATATACTGCTCCTGGGTAATCTGGAACACAGCCGGAGACAGGGGTGTTAACATGGCTGGAAAGAACATATAGGATCCACAAAAAGCACCGTCATGCACCGTATGCAGTTATTACTTGGCATGTACCACCAAAAATTGACTCCGGGCTTGAGAATGAGCTTGGATATGAGAAAGTACCTCACAATTTTGAAAAGTGCTGCTACTAAAAAAAAAAACAGCAAAGAGTGAAATCATCCTATGAATGTAAGATGGGGTATTACCACAGGGTGAAACGTCTTGCAAGGTAATTGAATGAGTGTTCGAAGGGTTCAAGGAATAAACTTCAAAATGAAAATACACTGGGATGTGATTCTTCAAGTTTCCAAGTCAGGTTTTCCGTTTTTAATGGGAGATTTTCCTGCTTTTGTGAACACATACCTGGCTAAACTGGCTCTACATACTCTTAAAACTGTACCGATAGAGTCATCCATCAAGCCTGACGCCCAACAGACAAGGTTATTTGGGTGACTTGATTTTATTAACAGAGATACCACATCAGTTCCCTTTTTTTTTTTTTAAAGAAAAGGTGTCTTTGTGTCGACGCAGGAAAGTGGGATCATCAGTCAGGATTTAGTGATGACACTTAGTGATCAGTCATGGGAATGATTGGCCCAAAAGTGCTGTTAAGAAATATGCCGAAGCTCCCGAAGAGCATATTTACACTTCCTTGTTAAGTCAATGAACAGAGATCTGTAGCCAAATGTACATACTAATGGGCTAATCCTATTAAACAATGCGACTCGGAGACATTTCTGACAGGCTACTACATCCCTAAACATCATTTGTATGGATTTAATAACCAAGTGTCACAGCTTTGTTTTCAATTCTAATTAAATGTTGACATTTTATCAAACTGGATCCCTGTGTTCACAAAGAATGTCACCATGACTGACAGCTTCCTGCAGCCACAGCCAGTTTATTTCCGCCCCGACGCTGGGATCTTATTAACATTGTTCCATTGTTTGCCATCCACGGTTAAAACAGTGAAGTATTTCTTTACATTAATAATTCTTTTTGCACCAAGTAGGTATCGGCAGGCTTTAAGGAACTCCGACCAGCAAATAATATGAAATTGATGGAGACAGTTGCCAAAGGCAGGTTTTAAAATCAAGTTGTTTATTCCAACCTTGATGGAAGGACATCTTTCACGCACGTTCTTCACACATCAAATTTCATGTCATAAACAAATTAAAGGGTCTGTTTCTTCCACTCAATACTAATGAAAAGAAAAGTTTGAATCTGGGACAGAGAGTCAGTTCCATGCCAGAGAATTACACTTCTGTCTGGGAGAGTAAGGCACTCCCTGGCAGGACTCGAAACCCACTACATTGCGAGCTCTGATCCAAGATCAGAGCGGCTGATGACTGTCAAGTGTCATGGTCGAGGCGAGTGTCAGCAGTGGTTGTTCTCCAGCCAGTTGTGACCGCAGATTGACAGGGTGTAACTCACCATCACGGGCTGCAAGGCTAGCTGAGCTGCGAACACCACTTTCTGCTCAGCTATGGATGAATTCATGCTCAGGCAGTCTGCCCTTCCACACTGTTGCATAGGTAACGGGTAGAGCCAAGCGCCTGGTGGTGCACACGGAGACAAAACGCTACGGCTAATTGCATGTCTGGCAATGAGAGAATGTCTCATGGTGTCAATTTATGCCAAAGGTTTTTTTTTGAAGTTTGTCATACTTTTTACCGGAGCTCCTGTTCATTTACACTGCTAGTAAGAAATGCATGAGACACGCATCCATAATTGACACATGCATGAAGTCTTCCCGAAGGAATAAGCGTTATGGATGCATAACTCAGATTCCATACCCCACATGCTTTATTCATACCGAGCGTGTCATTGGCACAGGACACCGACGCCAGTGGTCATTACAATGTATTTTGTCCCTCTTTAACAGCGGCATACCAATCTGCTTAAGGAGCAGCGGCATACAATCAGCTGCTACAGAAAATGTATTCACAGAGCACATCTTTTAAACATCAGCACCATTACTCTGAGGAGAACCTGCTGCACAGGGTAGGTCGATTAAAACATCTGAAACACAGAATTAGAAACTGATCAGTCAACCAAAGTGGAACAATCTACTTTAAAAAAAAGGATAAAACCAGAATTCTTGTCTATAATTCACAAACCCACAAACATGTTTGGACTGCGTACTAGCCTGTTCTCATATCAAGTTATAATAACAAAAAGTGATACAGCATAATTTTGTATGAAAAATGTAATTGTGTGAAAAAGAAGGCGTATGTAAGGGTGTGGAGGTGGGGGCGGTAGATGGGCGTATACTTTTGCTGTCAACTCCGGCGACCCCGGTTTGAGTCCCGACTCGTGCAAAAAAACGGTGAATTAAGGTTTCATTTTCAGCATTTTTTCTGATTTAACCGGGACCACAACAACCACACCTTAACCAAACTTGTTTTAGTGGCCCTGCGTAGGTAAAAGTACGAATCAAGGGTGCATCATTTTCTATAAGACGTACGACCGTGGTGACGACTTTGACTTCACCCTATAGTTCAATATACTTAGCGCACGCATGATTGGACAACCACCTCTAAATCACGGTCCCTTTGCACCACGTGTCCCAGTGCAACCGCCCCGCTTTGCCATTACGCCCATAGCTACTGCACCTCAGGACATGGTGTCTAACAAAAACTTTCCACTGGCTATACTACTACTACATAATTTAATCCACACTTTTAGAGTGTTTCCTTGGAAACACTAGCAGGAAACCCTCTAGTTTGGGTCACATCTGCCAGCGCTGGCAGATGTCTCACAAATTGATGTTGCAACTTTGCAGCAAATACAAATGACCCATAACGCTGGCCTAGAAATGTCAGGGATTCCAATTTAGCCACCAATACAGTTGAGGGACAAGAGCATTATGAGAAGCGGGTACACCAAGGCTGGTAAGCAAGTTATAAATTCAAGAGCTAGGTCACACAAGCCATTTTCACAATGGATTAACAACATCTTTCCACAACATAAAAACCGGTGCCATTATAGTGTTGTAACTGTTATTGTATTGAGAGGCTGTAACAGCAACTTCGGAAGATGTCTTTACACTTCCACCTTCAGATACACCATTACACGTCATGTGATCTTCAGTGTATTCCAGGAGTTATTTTGTGACGTTGGAAGTGTTGGAATTTACTTTTTTGTTGTACCCACTTTCCCTCAGCCAGCCTCGTCTACTTCTGCTTCAGTTAGTGATCTCCTACATTTCCCAGAATGACGTTCGACATCCGCCAGAGTTCAACATGTACTGTAGGTGGAGAGAGCAATAGTGATAGCATAGCAAGAGAGCAAGAGTTTTTCTAGTCAAGAAAAAGTGAAAGTTGCGCCCCTTACTCAAAACTCAGCACGTCTTGTGGTTGCATTGCATTATGGTCTATTGAGGCTACTGTCAGTGGAGAAAGTGTCTCTTCCTCTTCTACAATGGATTTCTCCCTGTATGATTGATGAACGTCGGTGCATCTAGAAAGAAGCCCTTGTTCTTTGATGAGGGGCCGACACCAAAACCTGACGCTTACCGTTGATGTTTTAGATCGCTGAAAACTTTTCCGCTATTAAACTGATGTGACGTCACATTGTCTGTGTTTGGCCAGTTATCCACAGAAATAATAATCCACTAAAATACGGCACCAAACAACAAAAGAGGCCCAGAAATGCAAGGCACGTCGGCAATAGCAGTTTTAACAGTGTTCAAGTGTTTTAGGGTGGATTTTTCCTTTAACATAAAACCACACTGAAGCACTTCGACGGTCTCTCAGTGCTGAAGTCCTGAAGTCCTGAGCACTTCAGATCCTCTTTGCAATAGTTCTAACATCCTTACACATAATTGGAATTTGAGAGACACTCAAGGGTATATAAACATTGGACAATACCAAGAAGAAAAAAAAAACTATGGCATAACACCAAAGTTTTATCTTACAGCCACGCCAGTGCAGGACAGCTCCAGTCTATTTTCAATCCACTGTTGCTAGGGGAAACTTCAGCACTTCTAATTTCTATGGCAACCCACTGTTCCCAGCGCTGGTCGATCCTGCGATTTCTTTGCAGAGTTTTAATGCATATATTACCCTGGTTGCGTCATGCCTCCTAACACTTGGTTATTGACAGGGCAAATGGAAGCGCGCGTACAGCAGAGTGTGGCAGACTGGAGGGAGGGTGTGGGTGAGGCGTAGGCTGGATCCGGGAGAGAGTTGACTCTCCCTGGATCCAGCACCGGCTGCGGCCAATTAAGGCCGATTGCAGCCGGACGCCTTTTAACCAGTGTGTGCATGTGTGAACGAGAGTGCGTCAGTGTGAGAGCCTGACTGAGAGCAGTTGAGTCGACAGGAGATCGAGAGTCGGACTGTGGAGCGGCGAGAGCGAGCGGAACCAGCAGGCTGCTCCGCGGCTGACCTGCCGGGACAGAGGGGAGGTGTGCTGGCCGGGAGAGACTCAGCTGGAAAGTGGCCGTCAATACTGGGTGGTATTGAGATTGCCGTCTGTGAATAAAGCGTCCTGCTGGCCCGTTAACTCTGCCCTCCTGCCTTTGTCTCGGTCTGTCGCGGCCCCGGTAGTAGCGAGGATTGCTACACAGAGTGTAACTGTTTTGTCAATCGGTCATTTCAGCATGCCAGTCACAGTTGACTCTCACAAACACGTCCCTTGTACTGATCGAGATGGCTTACGACAGGGGGTGGACAAAATAACAGAAACTTTAACTTTGAAGTAACTAAATCACAATTACAAGGGCAGCAACACAGACAGGTCATATTAGGTCTAATGCCAATTAGCACTTTGTGCCAGCTTTAAAATAGGTCTGACAATCACCACTTTTTATGTGGCCTTTCAAAGCAACATGAGACAACAGAGAAGTCAAAGCTCACTGACAGGTGCAGAAGGGCACTTAACACCATAGTTGCTAAACACCACGGCCTCAAAAAACACAGAATTGAATCAACACCTCCATATGCAGCCATCTCATGGGAGACATTCTGACGATTGCTCTGCATGGTTTAATAACGGGCAAAGAATATGAGGCCATTTTAAAAGAAGATGAAACTTTATTGATCCAATGGGGAAATGAGGTTGTTGCAACAGCAAAAGTAATAGGATTCAGAAGGGGAAAGGAAATAGAGTATGAGCACACAACTAGAGTGTAAAAATAAGCAATAAAAATGTAGAAATAATAAAACAATAAAATACAGTAGAAACAATTGTGGTTTTATGTAAACATATGTTGTCGACAATTTCAAGGACCAGTGCCCCCTATGCTGCAAACACCCTCATGATGTTCCCATATTCCAAGATGGTAATGGCCCCGTACACGCTGCTAAACCAATTCAAGAGTGGTTTCATGAACACCAGGATGAAGTCAAACGCCTTCCATGGCCTCCCCAATCACCAGATATAAACATCGTGGATGCTTTATGAGAAGTTCTGGAGCGCAGAGTGTGAAGTAGATTTCTACCTCCTTCATCCCTGGAGCTTTTTCGTTCTGAAGAAGGATCCAATATCCCACTACACACAGTTCAGGAAGTGTAAGACACCAATCCAAGGAGGAATGAAGCCGTTCTGAAGGCCCTACTCCTCATTCAGTCAATGATATTGATATTGTTAGGTGTTTCTGTTATTTTGTCCAGGCCCCTGTAAGTCCGTGAGAGCATTTTTGCACTCCAGTGAAATTTGAACACCATGGAAACCGATGAATTGTGCATGAACCAGTCTGTGCGTGCCACAAAAGAACACACCAGTAAATCTAAAAGTCAACAACAGTAAGACAAGAGACGCAGATTGCAAGAGAATGAATCAATGCACAGATCGTCCATGCCCAATAAAACTGCAAACAATGTACTTGTACTTTTCTCTCCACGCAGACACAAAACCAGAACACATCTACTGGGACAATTCCTCCATCCTCATCTAAGACTTGCTTGGGCACAAGTCATTCAGATGTCTCCATGATAAAAACATGAAAATATAATATAATATAATATTCCAATTCAAGAGGAATATCGTGAGCAGAAAGGTCTGAAACCTACCCACCACCTACTATCCAAGCCCTGATTACATGCAATTTCTATTTATAGCTCAACACCTCCACAGTAACTTGCATCTCCAAGGTACAATAAGCTATAAAAGCCTCTATCTTTGTAGATGATCCGCTGCAACAGGAACTGCGAATGTGACACAGAGCCATATTTATCTTTTTAAAGGGTATTTCATCAATCCCTTTTAGGTTTTTGCTAAGATCTGTGTCAGGTTTTTTTGTGCTAGTGGGAGGAGGGGGTCCTCAGAGCTTTGACAACATACATTACAGCTGGAGCCAGCCAAGGCTAGTAATTACCCAGCAGTCCCTTCCCTCTGCCAGCACGCCTCATCTTCACCAATTAGCGTTGAGGGCGATATTCTACATGCTGTTTTGATCAATCAGTAACATGCTGCACAGGCAGCAAAATGCAGCTGAGAAGCGCCTAATGAAAGAAAATGAGACGTTATTAATGCCTGATGATGTTGATCAGCAAATCGTCCGATTCCCCCTCGCTCAGTGGTGCCACAAGAGTCCCGCAAGGCCTCCTCAGCTGGAGGTAAGAAAACATCTGAGATGCGCTAATGACTATATGCTTGTGATACTCATCCATCCTGCATTTGCTCTGCATATGAACACTGCACAATAGCCTCCCGACTGTCGCTGACGCAGCAATAGGGAGAGTGGATGGACACATTCAGGGAAGAAGTCCGACATATTCCAGCATCTATTTGTCCTGATTCTAACAACGTGTTTTTTCGTTTCTCAGAAAGCCAAAATCAAAAGACACAGACAAAAAAGTGTGACTGTGCAAGCAACTTTACAAACAGGAAACGTTGTTGTCGTGACAAGCAGGAGTCTGAAAGAGGATGCTACCGTCAATAGCTGGTCGACTAAAATGGAAATCCAATTTTCTCTTGCTTGTCAATGGTTTGAACCTTTGCTGTGTGGTTGCCCTTTCTTTGTTTGATGGATGACAGTGCACTTTCCTCAACTGAAAGCAAAAAGATAATCTACTGTAAGTATGGGACCAGCAGAGATCAAAGATCTCCAATAAGGCCGCCACAAAGAAAGGTCACGGCTGTTCAATCAGAGCACAAGGCTGAACAACACAACACAAAAAGTAGTTTGAAGAGGTTTTTCAGAGAGAATTCCATTGTGCTGATACATGCAGCTTACACCTCTATGCTGTGCTTTTGATGACAGATTCATGAAAAACCCACACAAACGCTTGTTCAAGGTCTACGGCAAAAACAAACCACCATGGCATGCCGCAACTCTGACTGAATGAGAAAATGAGATCTTTGTCTGTAACCTTTGCTACGTTCATTAATGCCGAGATGCAGACAGCTGGTCTTGTTGTTGCCTGGGCCTTGAATGTTTGGAGCTCTGTCAGCTCCTTTCTCAATGTTGACGGTATTGGCAATGGGGAAAAGACGACAAACTGCTGATGTAAACAGACAGACACTTCTCCACAGTACACTAGCTTCCCTTGCTAATCCCTAGCAAACCCTCAGAGAGCCAGCGGGGCCATTTTGGACAGCACCCCCATAGACGGCATTTGCATTCACCGGTCGAACACACATGGGGGAAGTGCCAGGCTGATCACAGCATCATCAACAATAATGAGAGTTATGTCTCAAACACATCCATTCACTAGTTTAAACAATGAAGCCTCTTGGTGAGTGGGGAACTGAGGGCAGGAGTCATTTCTTAATTGATGAGCAACACCCTACACCGGGCCCAGAGCCGTTAACGCCAGAACACTGTGTGTGCAATGGGCCGTGGACGGACTGCACAGCTAAACAGTGGCTCTGCTGTGTGTAGGTGAATGACACCGATCTCTCCTCTTGCACTGCAGCAGCGAGAGAAGATGCGCTCGTACTGTATCCAGAGGTTACTGCCTCCCCTCCTACACGGGAATGATGATGAGAATCATGCAGGCAGAGTATTCACAGGCCGCCACATTACTCTGATTCTTGAATGCATGCAGTATGAAGTATAGTGGAGGAGGCTGGGATTCACATCAATCAATTCTCCTTCAAGACTCTTGTGGATTTTGAGTAGTGATCAGTGTTTATTTATTATCATATACTAGCCTGGAGTAGCAGCAACAACTAGCACGAACCTAGACGAAGAGTGAGTACACAGCTTAACCTTCATCTTGTATTTGTTGGAAAGGAGATTATATCCTTTTTTACAGAAGAAAGTGAGTGGTGGGTTCACCTGTTGCAGAGAGGACTGAGGTGAAACAACTAAGACAAGGGTATTGATTGTGCAACATTCTTTGAATTACTGAAAAATAAGTAATGATAGATAGACAGATAGATAACTACACCAAGCACCATGTTTAACCAATCAGATTAAAGTCTTCCACGTGCTTCAAAGGTGCTTTTCAAATTTGTCTGAATATGGCATGTTTTAGTACTCAAATGAAGGAAGACTCAGGACTCACTCGCCTGTTGCATAACCATGATCAGATTTAGCCCAACTGAGATCCTCTCCACTAAAACACTTTGTCAAATTTGACAATAAAATAATAAAAACACAATAAAAGGCTATAAAACGTGCACATTTCACGTGTTGGTGGTCGGGTTAGTCAAAGTTGTCTTACCTTGAGCGTCTCTATGTCAAGGGTCGTCGACTGCTCCATGTTACAATGTCATCTTTACATATTTCCACAAAGTTGATACGAGCTGAACGCACGAAATTCAGCCCCGCTGGATGGGCCAGCTGCACTTCTTCAGTCCCATTTGAGAGAATTGTATCCAATGCTGCTCTCAACTTCGTAAATAGCAGTATCAAAACGAGATTTTTCAAGCAACATCATGTCAATGGGCATCACGGGGACTAGTCTAACTAAGAACTGCGGGCGCAGGTGTAACCATCTGCTCGCTCACTTTTGGTTCAAGGAGCCAATGTCACGATGCGCCCTCCTCCAAACCTCAACCATCGTCAAGCCAGCCACTTCCGGTATGTACTTTAAAAATAAACCCTTCTTGACGAGCAACGTTTTTTTGAGTAACGCAAAGTACCAACGTGAAAATAAAATATATAACTCAGGGGGAATCTTTAGTGTTTTTACACAATTATTTTCCCCTGTAATGTAATTTTCTTAGCTTATCACGACCATTAGTCGGTTCTGTACACCCGATACTGAATCGTTTTTTTCAAACATGACTAATGTTTCGTTTTATTTTGAAGTAAGAATCGATTGACTTCCGGTCTACTCTAGCTATCTCTGGCAGACTTGACGCAGCTCAAAACTCGCAAGAAGCGACGCATTGGATGACAAAAAACATTTAAAATCTTACAATCAAAGTTGGGAGCTGCAGGATTCCTATCGCCTATTCACTAATTGATGAAATGGCTCAGAAAGACTTGTGGACAGTGGAGTCATCACGGAAATCTTGTTGGGCTCCGTGCGCTTCATCACCTTCATCCCATCAGAGGAACATGCGCTCTCTCTCTCTCTCTCTCTATGGTGATAAAATTGTGATTTTCCGAATGGGTTTCCTTACAGTTCCAGTGATTCAGTCATAAGCTATTAATTATAATTCCTTAATTCTTAGTTAGTGGGCCATGTCTGTTCCCATTTAGCGGGGGTGGGGGTGGGGGGTTACACCCTATAGGAGATATGGTGACGCTGCAATAAAAGTAAAGCTAATTTATCAGTTGAAGTTGTTTAAACTGCAAAAACAGTTCAGTACAGTAGAGGAATGTAGGCTCTTTATTTGTGAAGTAGACTTATTATCTCATATTATCTTATCTACCTTATATATTTAAAGCTAATATGAATCTTCCTCTTTCTCACAATGAGGTAAATCACATGAAATTAGTGCCCTTTCAAAGAAAACCAAAAGCTTAAAATGATATTATTTGAAAACTCAAAACTATTTTATGTGAATTATAAAATATTACATAAAACAAGAATAGAAACAGAATATAGTGTTTGATTCGAAAACCTAGTTTTCCTTTACCCACATTTTACTTTTTGTTGGAGTACGTTGCAGTATCCAAGAAAATACAATAGAGGGCAGCAACATTTCAGGATACTGTTTTCAGACAAAACTAATCAACCCTGAGTTTCCGACACTACAGGGAATAGTAGTCAATTGTCGATGGGTTAATCGAGCCTAAGAATGGCAGACGTCAACAAGCAAATTGCACAGAAATGGTAACGTTAGCCTTATCGCTACGAGCTGTCGACTTTTTAAAATTGAATTTATTTCGCAATACGTTTTCGCTCCCTGGCATCCAAATTGTCGTTGCTAATTCAAACCTCCCGTGGTAAAATCACCGATCAACACCCACAGTGTCAGCTCGGTTAATTACGCTTTTAGATGATTACAGGATATCCACTCAACCTATCGATAATTTAATTACTAGTGTTGCTTGTAATACTTGCTGATGATGAAGATGTAGATGAAAACTATTGGGCTTTGTCAGTTGCCAAACCAGATTAGCTTGCGGCGTAGCTGGCGTGGTCATATTACATTATTATTATTATGTATTATTATTGTATTATTTCAAATAAATCATTTCTATGTCTTCTTTCTTGCAGTGCTAAAATTGCAGCCGGAGCTGTGGTGTGTGTTGAAAGCGAAATAAGAGGAGATGTGACCATCGGTGAGAATTTGCTGCTGTTAATTTCATAAGTGCCATCTTTTATCCAGCAATAAACCACTGTACAATGCTTTTCATTTTGCTCCTGTAGGTGCTAGAACAGTTGTCCACCCTAAAGCACGGATTATAGCAGAGGCAGGCCCTATTATCATTGGGGAAGGCAATCTGATTGAGGAGCAGGCACTTATCATTAACAGGTATAGTATGTAGTACTTTTTCCTCCTAATTTTATATTTTATTTCTATGCTTAATCAAATCGTTTCCCCTCTGAATCCTATTATTATATTTGCTATAATTAAAATGTTACTTGAATGACCTCATTTCCTCCACCGGATCATTAAAGTTTAATTTTATCTTAACTCCCCACATGTAACCATATAATATTCTCCTACTTAAGACCATCAGGATACTATTGAGGAGCATGTCTGTTATCTTTAGTTATCCAGAGAATATCATGCCAGACACAGAGGGTGTGGAGCCAAAGACCATGACAATTGGGACCAACAATGTCTTCGAAGTTGGATGTGGTATCCTTTGAAGTCTGCACTTTACTGTTATTTGCACTTCTGGTTAGATGCCAAACTGCATTTCGTTGTCTCAGTACTTGTACTCTGTGCAATGACAATAAAGTTCAATCTAATCATCTAATCTAATCTAACAGGGCACAGTTGTCTGCATTTACCATCAATGCAATATGCAATGGTTTAAATCCTTAATCATTCTGCCAAAGTCTCTCAAGCTTTGAAAATTGGTGACAACAACGTGATCGAGTCCAAAGGTAGGTACTGTAAGACACTTCATGAATTTCTGTAGCCCACATATGTATTTATATTTTGAACCACGTCCATTTTATCCTTTCCAATGAAATATTTGTTTTGTTTTCTCTTCAAAACTGCATCTATTTGCTGCTATAAAACCGTAGCTGATCTTGGGAGAAATGTGATCCTGACCAGTGGCTGTATCGTCGGGGCGTGTTGCCAGGTGAACACGTGTGAAGTCATACCGGAGAACACAGTTATCTACGGGTCTAACTGCATCAGGCGTGTGCAGACTGAAAGACCACAGGTCTGTCTCCCTTCACGCTCATTCATCCCTTTTAACACTATGAAGTTTCTCAGTATGGTTGCATGCCCTTCAAGAATAACCAAGGGTGTGTGAGTGTTAACCACTAACTATCTCTCACAGCCTCAGACTCTGCAGCTAGACTTCCTCATGAAGATTCTGCCTAACTACCACCACTTGAAGAAGACGGTCAAAGGAAGCACCACGCCTGTCAGAAACTAGCTTGGGGCTGGCTCAAGATGCCTGGCACCACCTGCCACTCGAAGCAGCCGCACAAACAGAAGTGCACCAGGAGCACTGGTTTTGGTCGGAAAAGCGCGCTTTGACTTCAGCTTGCACTTTCAGCACTCCTAGACCTGTCGACCACTGTAGCTCCCTAACTTCTTGTACATTGCCTGTATTGTTAACGACGAACACCACAGCAGTGCATAAGACTCACTACATGGTTGTGCATATGAGGAACGCCTCTATTCTGTATTTTATTCAAGTTTTAGTTTTATTTATTTGTTAACTTTGGCTGCTTTTTTCTGTTTTGCCAATTGTTGTTTCAATTCATATTCAATTTCTGTTATATTTTGAATCTGAAATGGTTCATTCCTACTGTCATTTTTATGTTAATCAATCAGATTAATCTTTATTTATTATTGATTTAAATAAAGATAACGATATTTAAAATTGAAGTGCCAATTTTCTAATGTGGGCTTGTATTATATTTGTAACCACAAGGAGGGGCTATTGAGCAGCTGTTTCTACACCATCTATACTGGCTCTTCAGAGGCCATTGCTTACAAGAGATCTAGTTCACATATTTATTACAGTAGCAATCTTATCAAGCTGCTACACTATAACTAATCATCACTCAGAATATGTGTTTATAAATAGTTACATACTCTGAGCACGGCAGTAATTCCTCCCCTCATGAGGAGTGTGTGTTCTGAGTTGAGAAACAATCTTGACCTCACAAGTATGTGCAGCAGTTCTGGCAGCGTGATGTTGTAATATTCAGTGGTATTCACTGATTTACCAACAAAAACGAGTAAATCTTGAGCAAAATGTCTGAAAGATCGGTGTGGGAGTGGTGCTCCCTGTGCCAGAGAGGAAGATCTTTGTGTGGATTGCCACTCCGTGCCCTCCCACCAGGAGTTGCCAAATTGGTGCTGTGGGTGCAGTGGGAATTCAACACAGAGCATAGTTTATCGTAATTGACATGGGTGTGGTTGCTACTTGCCTCTCCACTGCAGGATGGGGCTGAATAATGGCACCCCCCCACCCCACAGCTGCCCCTCGGAGCCCCTTGTGCGGTGCTCCATCTGCAACACACACTCATGGATGAGTGTTTGGGTGGGGATGGATAGGATGTGTGTGTGTGTGTGTGTGTGGGATGATTCTGTAGTATATCACCGCCTGAAACACCTAACTTCAAAGTTCATATGTCATATTTTACAGTTTCCATTAAACCCCTCAGTATGATGTTTACCAAACAGCCCACGATGAAACTAGCTCGCGGCCCCGCCTGCTCTCACCGGTTACAGGGTTTCTGTCGTGCTCCGTGGGCATGGCGCTGCACCGCACAGTAGCTCCCTGTAGGAGGTCCACAGCTGGTGTCGCACACTGCCAATACGCATTTAAATGTGTCATGGTGGAGTCCCATGAGGAGTCCAGATCAACCAGGGGCTAATTATTTCACGGGCGGAGTGCAGCCGGGGCCCCGTCTAGGCTCCTTTCCGTTCTCACTTTTTTTCCCACCAGCATCATTTTTATTTTGGGGTGTCGCCAAAGCGTCAGTTTAATATGACAAGGAAGACAGATGCTGGGCACAGTTGCACGGATGTGCAGAGTGACAAGGACCTCATGGGGGGCATCTGTGGCTTTTTAATCTGCAGAGGGGTTTTTCAGAGGCAATATGTTTGTCTATGTTGATAGGAACTCATGATAGGAATTTCAGAGGAAGTTCAAATGCTGTTCTATATTTGGAAGCAGTTATTTATACCCGTCCCTTACTGTACTGTTGTGAAACGGGTTTATCCAGCTTCCATGGGTACATTAAAACAGTGTTTGTTCATCAGGGTGATTTATTGTGTTTGGTCTATATAAGGTACAGCACACTGATGGACCGTTCCTCACAAGTTGACATGTTAAATACCGGTTTCTCCAGCGCGTATGAAATGCAGAAGATATTTGCTTTGCTTTCATATGATTAACTCAAGCTAATATTTGGACGTAACTACGAAATACAACATTCCCTTAAGTGTCAATATTATGTTATCTTAACCAAATAGAAATGTCTGAGATTTTAGTTTGCAAAGTGAGTATTGGCTATATGAAAATGTGAATGACAACCAAGTAAAGTCACATTTCTTCACCACCGCTAACAGCTATAATCAGTTTTTCATAAGCTAGGGCGGAAACGACAGCGAGTTATCAAACTACAGCGCTTTGCCAAAGGATATAAGTCGGTCCTATAAGTTGCAGTTCAAGTCGTACTGTAGTCTAGTCAGTCACGTTCACCACAGGCCACCAGTCGGCTTGAGCGGATAAAGGCTTTCTGACAGCTGACCTTTGCATCCAGGTCCACCCCACCTTTGAAAAGTGAAATGTGACCTATAGGGCACAGTGGCGTCCGTTGCATTTCAGCAGAAATAATTAATTTCATCGCAACGGGGACCGAAAAAACCCCACTGGATGACGTGTCCTCAACCCTGCCTTTGTTTGAATGAGAGAGCTGCATCGTCTTGGCTACGTTTCTCTCAGTTCTCCCACAAGCACACACGACTTCACATGAGCTTATTTGTTATTGTTGTTTATTGCTTTTACAGAAACGTGAAGAGAATGTATTAAAGTGAGTTTGTGTGCCAATAAACAGTATACAGGATACTATATTATATTAATAAGAAGGACAAAAACAATGACTCTTGCCTTATATGATTGCGTAATATGTTCAGGCAGGAAGCGATGGGAGAACAAAGGAACTATTTTGTTACACTTTGTTGAGACATTAGAGATTGGGTTGTAGTTTAACCTTTTATTGGCTCCGTAACCCAACAAAGACGAAGGTATACATTTACCTGCTACCCTTTCAGCTGGTTTAAGACATTTCAGGACCACTCAGCTGCATTCCAAGAGCATTATAGTGCATCATGAACCCCCATGTCAACAGTTGGGAACTCAAGCCAAGCAGACATACTTAGGTTTCTGTTCTCTACTGAACCGTTTATCTCTCTGCTGACCCGTGAAAGCTCATACAATACACCGACATGACGCAGACCTGCGCCTCTTTCTCCTGTTACATTGCGGACATACTGTACCTCGACGGAATTTATTTTGATATATGAGAAAGGATGAGAGGAGGAGGGAGGGAGGGAGGAGGGAGGCTTGCAGTTGTTTTCGTTCAGCGCACGTTCCCGTTCTCATGGCTTGTCAGATTCAACACACGCCGGCACTCGGTGACCCCTGCCGTGCCCTTGAGGATAAACTCACGTTCTATCTCACTACCCAGCAATGCAACCTACTTAATCACAAGAGCTCTGGCACACTCTCTTTCTCTGGGCGCACTGTGCCGTCCTGCAGGAGAAAACACGTTGAAGAGCAAGGAGAGGAAAACGGTGATAATGCTAAGTTACCTCAACTCAAATTTCGGTGGTTTTTTTTCCCTCTCCAATCTGAATCGGATCTTTATGTCACACGGAGCCTTGGTGTTGAAGAAGCCACTATTGTTTGACATGACACGTTGAAAAGAAAGAACCAGGCCTCACGCAGCCAATTAGAGTCAGTCTGACCACAAATTGCTCGTTAGTGATCAAAGGGCGCTAACCATGAGGGAGAAACGTTGCATATCACTAACTCAAAGGAATGGAATGGTCTGGCTCGCGGCCCGACGAGAGCCACTTACTCCGCATCACTCACAGGAGTGAAGTGTACTCTGCCAAGCCCAGCGCCGCTGTCAGGTTTGACAGCATTGCTTGCCTGTTTTTATAGATGACTTCAATGCCACAATGTTGTTTTTTTGTTGTTTCGGTGGTGGGGGAGGAGGAGGAGGGAAGGTGGTAACCATGGAATACTGTGATAAACTGTTTGCTGTCAGTTCTAGGAATGTAAAGGAAGAGAGGAAGGTGGGAGAGCTAGAGCTATTGACCCCAGGTACTCCCCTGGGAGAAACACCGTTGGTCAATACATCGGCGTTGTGTCATGAGAGATTTACTTTTCAGTGCTCATATGAAACTGGTCTTGAAGCGATGAGTCAGTGGTCAGGAACTCTACACTGATTTGTCTCTACAGCTTACAACTTTTCTCTCTATCTATCTGTCTATCTATCTATCTATCTATCTATCTATCTATCTGTCTATCTATCTATCTATCTATCTATCTATCTATCTATCTATCTATCTATCTATCTGTCTGTCTATCTATCTATCTATCTATCTATCTATCTATCTGTCTGTCTGTCTATCTATCTATCTATCTATCTATCTATCTATCTATCTATCTATCTATCTATCTATCTATCTATCTGTCTATCTATCTATCTATCTATCTATCTATCTATCTATCTATCTATCTATCTATCTATCTATCTATCTATCTATCTATCTATCTATCTATCTATCTATCTATCTATCTATCTATCTATCTATCTATCTATCTATCTATCTATCTGTCTATCTATCTATCTATCTATCTATCTATCTATCTGTCTATCTATCTATCTATCTATCTGTCTATCTATCTATCTATCTATCTATCTATCTATCTATCTATCTATCTATCTGTCTATCTATCTATCTATCTATCTGTCTATCTATCTATCTATCTATCTATCTATCTATCTATCTATCTATCTATCTATCTATCTATCTATCTATCTATCTATCTATCTATCTATCTATCTATCTATCTATCTATCTATCTATCTATCTATCTATCTATCTATCTATCTATCTATCTATCTATCTATCTATCTATCTATCTATCTATCTATCTATCTATCTATCTATCTATCTATCTATCTATCTATCTATCTATCTATCTATCTATCTATCTATCTATCTATCTATCTATCTATCTATCTATCTATCTATCTATCTATCTATCTATCTATCTATCTATCTATCTATCTATCTATCTATCTATCTATCTATCTATCTGTCTATCTATCTATCTATCTGTCTATCTATCTATCTATCTATCTATCTATCTATCTATCTATCTATCTATCTATCTATCTATCTATCTATCTATCTGTCTATCTATCTATCTATCTATCTATCTATCTATCTATCTATCTATCTATCTATCTATCTATCTATCTATCTATCTATCTATCTATCTATCTATCTATCTATCTATCTATCTATCTATCTATCTATCTATCTATCTATCTTCTATCTATCTATCTATCTATCTATCTATCTATCTAAAAGCAAATATCTTCATTTTTTGGGGAAGACATTTAGACGTCTTCCTCAGGACACTGACCAGACGTCTCCCCCTTTCTATCTCTCTCTCTCTCTCTCTGTATGTGTGTGTGTTTAGGGGGTGGGGTGGCGTGAGGGGAGAGAGGGGGGGGTGAGCACCTCCCCTCTCCCCTCTCAGAGCATCAGACCACACAGCTCAGCCCTGAGACCTGTCAAACACAGCTGGGACATCTCCTCCCCTCCCTCCCCTCCCTCCCCGTTCTTCCTATCCTCCACTCCCCACCCCCCCTGCCCCCCCTCCTTCCTACCTCTCCTCCCCCTCCGTTCTCCTGAGCCCAGCAAGAAGCTTTGATAAAGGGGTGTTGAGAAGCAAGGGGGAACATTTCCATTTTTATCTGCTTCGAAGACTCGAAGACCCTCCTCCCTCTCTCCCTCTCTCCCTCTCTCCCTCTCTCCCTCTCTCCCTCTCTCCCCACCCCGGACTGTTTCTCATCAGCATAAAAGAATCTGCCATGTCCCTTCTTTCGTTGCGTACGCTTCAGACGCAATGTAATTGATACAGACACGACTGGGGAGGGGAAAGAGCAACATTCACCCAAGACCAATCCACAGTGACTATTTTTCCTTCTTTTGTTTGCTTTCGAGGTGCAAGTTCAGCAAAAACGACGCGCTCTGTTTTCTGCACCGGCTGTCATAAAATAAGGGCTTCTGTCCTCCACAATAAATGTCATACAACATATAGTCAAAGCCTCCAATACCCAGCTGCTGTCAGCTCCTGAACATTTCATCGCAAAGAAATACAAAGTGAAGCCGTTGCTCAAAATAAATGTTTTGAAATGGGAAAGTGTTCCAAGTCTACGTTGTCACCTGATCGTTTCTCTTCACCCTGGGCTATAGACAATAATAGGTTTGCCAGTAAACAAGACCACCCTTGCAGCACTGGTGTTAATTGAGACATTGCTTCCATAGCTAGAGGGTCTGTCTGTCTCCACACTCAAAGGCCATGAATCAAACAGTCTTAGGTGAGAGCTCACGATGGGCTTGAGTGACTTATCATATTGCAATCTTGACCGAGCGTCAGTCCTCGTCCTCCAACCCCTCTTTAGATACGTTACCTGCCGCGGTCATTGTAAATGTGAGCAGTACCGATAGGCCGTACCTGTGATGTCTCCGGAGAACTATTCGCCTGAAACCACAAACGTACTCCGGGGCCTTGAAACAATAAACTGAAGAGCCACGTGAAATTTATGAAACAGTCCAAGTTGATTATTGTCTGCGTGTCTTTACAGATGATGAATTATGCTGAGTGGTACAGTTCACGGTGTTGAAAGCAGCAGAGAGAGAGAGAGAGAGAGAGAGAGGGAAACTCATGAGTGTACATTCCTTGCCAGTTAACATCTTGTGACACCAGATTCATGACCTCGGTTAAAGGGTAAGCAGTCATAAAGAAAATGACTGACTCTTCAAATGCCTATAGGAGGATAATAGAAGCTAGGCCGTATAGAATAAGAGTCTTTTCCAAAACAAAGCCTTTATCCCCCTGGGGCAGGCAGGTATCCACCCAGTCAAGTGCCCACTCAAGCAGATAGGCAAACAATACTACAAATAGCTCCAAGATAGCTGAGATAAGGGGCATATTTGTAGGAGAGGGCAAATTTACAATTAAATTACCAATGTATATATAGGAATATAGGGGCTTTCGGGGGCCTTGGTGGTCCGGAGCCTTGTAGGTAATCCAATAATTTATCTTATCTGTAGCCTTGTAGCTTAAATCTCCTTTATACCCGATTGCAAAAGAACTATAGTATAATATAATATATGTTTTAGATGGACACTATACATCACATATCACAGAAAAGCTTTAAACATCATGCAGCTTGTGGGTCCACAATTATTTTATTATTATAAATTATTAAAAAAAAGAACTCTATGAACTCACTTGTGCCATAGACACTATACTAAGGGATAACAGGTGACTGGTGACTGAGATTGATTTTCCATTGTTGCTCTAACAGCACTTGATAAAAGTTGACAAAGCCCAGCAGAAGGCAGGCAGACGGCGCATCCCACCCTTTATCCCCTCCCTCCATCCCTCCCTTCCTCACTAGGAGATGCGAGAGAAGTTTGCCTATGGTGCAGAGCAGTCCAATGAAAATTCACTGTGTTTCATTCGGGGACAGCGAGAAGAGCCTCCGGTTGAAGCTTTCCAGGGAATACCGAAGTCCAATGAGGAATATCTGACTGCGCTGACGGGGCTAGTCTTAGAAATAACACTTGTGTCGGACTTTTTTTTTTTTTTTTTTTTTTCCCCACAAGCTTTACTTATAAGATTGATGTCACCTAACTAGTCTACGCTCATTTTGGACGGGACTGCGCGGACTGTCTTTCGGGTGGTTTCAGAGTAAAAGCAAAAAAACAAAAGAAAACAAAAAAAAAACGGTCCAAGAGAAAAGTGTTAAAGAGTCCGTATCAAAATGAATAACAACAAAGAGAAGGAAAACGAACAAAATGAATTCACCAACCACGAAGAGGAGGTAGGACCCGCATCCGCACCAGATCACCTGGTCTCAGTTCTGTTCTAGCGCTCTTTATTGTCATGTAGGAATATGATCACCGACGAAAAATCACTGTAATCTTCCTAAAGCGATTTACAGTATGTCGTAGTACTCGGTAGTGAGTTTCGAGCGACCTTGTCGTACTTGGAGGCGTTTCTGTATCTCCTATGATATCACTATAATATTCCTATAATATTCCTATAGGGACCTAAAGCGTGTCTCTGGTCTCAGTACGCCTTATTCTACCTAATGGGTTTTCATATTCTATGGTATTACACTTGTTTTAACCTTTTATTGTGTGAGTTTATGATTGTGCTTTGATAGTCGTAGCCCTACAGCTTCCTTCTATAATATATCATAGCGCTGCTATAGTTTCCTAATGGTAATGGATCTCACTTTAAATCAAGCAGTCTGGTTTTCACACAAAGACCTCGTCGTGTTGCATTTATATAGTCTCTATCCACTACATGACTTTTTGAATCTGGCATTGTTCTGCAGCCACATAAAAGTCAAATTCCGCCAAGTATTTTTTTCTAGGTTATTGTACCATGAAGCCAGACTTCACACAACACTGGAAAGCTGTAGAAAGGGAATTCTCAACCAGGGCAAATTAGTTTTCATTGAAGCTGAGGGAGCAATTGAAGTTCAAACAATTGCTGCTGCAACATGTAGGCAATAACTTTTTTTTTTTTTTTGCTAACCCAGGCCTACAGCATTATAGTCACGCAAGAGTAGCCTCTCCACCAATATGACTTAATTACACTTTTACATCCCAGAATGTTATTGTTTGTCCAAAAATGTAATCCATTTAGCTGCGGTTGAAAATGTAATTTCTTTCTAACATGCTGACTAATGGCCCGGTTTTGCCCTTCTTCTTCTATAAATATTAGGGGGGGTTGCACAATCTGGATCCAATTTCCTAATATCTCTCTCCTGGTAAACAAGTTTGTAGTGGTGTCCTTTGCATGGGGTGATTTACTTTGGCTCTGAGACGTCTCTATTCAACTGACAGACTTGTTATTTTAGAGCTCCACTGTCTGTGGAGCCAAATGATGTAAGAAAGGTATATCAGATTATATCAGTTATTTCTCTTGGAGCAATTTGATTAAGGCTCAGTGTACTGTTAGTCACTTTGTAACTGAATAGCCAAACATTCCTGCCTGATGTAATTCCATATTTGGTCCACTGTTTAGGTTACTATGGAGGCAGACCAGTCACTGTAGCGCTACACAGATGATGTAAATAGAAAAGAACTGACGTCTTTTAGACCTAATGGAGAGGCTTAAAGCTGCACTCACACACATTTATACTGCAACAGTTGGTATGCTTATAGAACAACGCTCCTTGTCATTTTTATCAATTATGAAATACTTTCAGTGGTGAGGGGATTACAGCGTTTGAGCTAGCGTAACGATGTTTCGATGAAAGGTATATGTAAGCAAACTCCTCACTAACAGAAGTCTGAAACACTGTGATGCAACGGGCTAAAAGAGAGCCGTCTGCTGCACGGCACGAACAGGCGACAGGTAGAGAGATGCATTAGAAACTGCATTAACGGACAGAGGAATCTAACGTGGGATGGTTTGGAAGCCGTCCAGACCGGCAGGGAATTATATTTACTCAGGAATATTAACACGAGGTTAGACAGCGCCACTTTATCTTATGTTTAATGATGTGTGATACAATGTTTTTAATAGATTGTACCACACACTTGAGCCTAAAACTGTGCTCACACACACACTAGCGGGCTTGAAAAGGTGCGACCTCACACACTGAAAATAACTGATTTGTGAGAAACTCAAGACTGCCCATGACTTGCAGTTTCTCCAGGTTACTCATGAACATCCGATTTGAACTCTGGACAAAAGTTGTAGCTCTTTCATTTTTATGTCATTCCAACTGTGTTATTGATGTTCCAGTGAACATTTTCCAGTGGAGGCCAAAAAAATATGGACAGAAACCCATAAACCATAACCTTTGGAGAGCCAAAGTTTAACAACCTTTTTGGCATGACTCTCACATGCAGAACAATAGCAGCACCTGTACAGTGTAGCATGCGACTCAATGGATCACTGATTCACCCCGTATAGCCAAGCTTGGCTTCTCATGCCTGCTCCCGTCGCTCGACCTCGCACACCGTCATCAGCGCACACTTAAGCTTGACGATACTCAATGTTTATCTTCTGCGGACCAGCGGTCACCAAACATGGTCTTGCTGCAGACAAGGTATGCAGGTTCCCACTTCGAGCCCAGCCCCCGGGAAACATCTAATCTGGCGAGGCTGGTTGGATAAGTCTTATTATCAGGTGTTCTGGATGTTTTCACACACTGTGGCACTCGAGGGCCAGGGTTAGCAACCAGCCCTGGTATGTCTATGTGACATGCCACCTCTTTACATGGTGAACGTCAAAAGATAAGTCCCAACCGTCGGAGGGTTTCCAGACCTTGTATGGACAAGGGCACCTGGAGTCTTCTGAGAGAGAGAGAGAGAGAAAACAAACAAAGTGATTGGAAGGTGAAGAAGATGAATGGCGTGAAACGACGCTGCCGCAGAATGATTTGTCCGCTGTTAATGGTAGATGGAGGTGATTAACGGCCGCCATGTTTGTTTTCGTGGCTATCACGGATGTTATCATGGTAACATGTCATGACAGAGAGTATGGAAGGAACAAACCCCAGTCAGCAAAGGTTTTCTGTCTTGACCTTTTATTTTATTTATTGGATAGTACAGAGACAGACAGAGAGAGAGAGAGAGAGAGAGAGAGAGAGAGACGGGATTGGTTGTGATTTGAATTTGAGTTTGTGGAATGCGCCGTAGACCCACCAGGTCACCAACAGTCATCTTGACCTTTAACCTCCATGCTGTCAATTTCCTCCTGCCCAGCCCATGTTTACTTAAATCAAGACGTACCCAGCCTCCTCCTGCCTCGGTGGTCCACCCTCACGTTGCACCTGATTGTTTGACAAATCACTGAACACAGTGTATACTTTGTTATTCTTTCCTCCGCTGGATGAAAAGATTTTTCTCCCTTCCACGGAGGAAATTTAGTTTTTTTTTTGTTTTTTTTTCATAGGGAAACTAATAAATGGCTTCCCTGGAGCTAACAGACTAACGCAACAGGGGGTTGATCCTTGTAAGACATCTGTTGATTTTAGATTGTGGCTGACCATAAACATGTAAGTGGATCTTTACCAATGCCCGGAGAGAAACAGAATATCACTCAAGCAAGGAGTTCAGCAAATACGGCGTGTCTCCCCGGGGTGTAATTGGATTGTGCTCGGCCTGGTTCGGGTATCTACTGGGCTCTCTTCAAAATAGCGGGTCATGTGGCCGGCGTGACCTTTTTCCTGCGACGCGATCTAGGCGGGGGAGCTACGCTGCTGGAGGAGCGCGGTGAAGCGGGGAGGGGGTTAGGTCCACGCTGGTCTTCTTCAAGCACAGTTGACTCGGGCATGTGTGTTGCATGTATCTATGAAAAGGGCATGCAGATATATTAATGCTCTGTGACGTGAAACGTTATCGGGGGGAGTAAAGAAGCTCGGAGCGCAAACGTGAATCGTACGGAGAACGGAGAGAGGTTGCGAGGTCAACATGCCACAGGTATACAACGAAGTACAAGTATACGTTAGGATATACAACAAAGAGGCACTGACAAATATAAATACACAGGCGAACACAGACAGGCCGCGCTCCATCTATCCGACTGATAGTTTATTTATAAAAGCACTGGGGGAATTGTCATCTTATCTTAGCCATTTGTCAGCTGCGCGACAAGAGGTATTTGAAAAGACAACAACGAGGCTTAGCGTCAGGAACGGCTGGTACACGAACCTGCTAAACCGACGCGAGAAAGAAAAGAAGAAAGAGAACCGCGAAAGAATCGTCCTGCCGAATAAAAAAAAAAACGATTTAAAAAGCCGAAGAGAATAGTCTCTTTTATGGCTTTGCCTTAAAGACCCCGCGTTGTTGTTGACTCTGAGGTCGAGTCTTATGCCGCTTTGCAAATAAATGACACGCCGCCCGAGCGCAGGAAGTGGGAGCTTTTGCGAAGGCGCCGTCGGCCATCTTGTCTTGCTTTGTCATGCTGTATTTATGTGCTTATGTCACCGCCACTTCATATTGCTTACTCACAAAGCTAGAATTATCCATCTTACAGTATACAGTATCTCTTCACTCTCTCTCTTCACCCCTTCACTCTCCTTTTAGCACGTTTTCAGTTAGACGCTGTAATCAGCCGCTTCTGTCATTTCTTCTCAGCTCCCTATCCATCCTCCTCCTCTACTCCCTCTCTCCATCTTTATCTCCCTTCCCCTTCATTTCCCACCCTCCTTCCTTTGCTCTCCCCCACCTTTTCTCTTCCTTTATCTTGCGCTCTCTCTGTTTCCTCCCCCTTTCCCGTCCTCCACCCTGGTCGCTCTCTCATATTTTTGCCACTCTTCTCCTGCTCTCTCTCTCTCTCTCCCATTTTAGACCCGGTAGACAAACTCCTTATCCCTTATCGCCCCATAAGTTGGTGGCGTGACCCTGAAATCTCTGAACAGAAGGACCGTTTATGGTCATGGGAAGAGGCCCTGAAGACAGCGGCGAGCCAGGCAGAACGGTAACGCCGAGAGAGCCCGTTCAGCTGTGTGCCAACAGCCTTCCTGCTGGCCAGCGAGAGTTAGCCATCCAAGGTCAAACCCCCCCACAAGATTAGCTTGGAGAGCTGGAGGCTGCAGGAGGTTCACAGAGTTCAGTTAATTGGTTCGTCTGAACGGGCCACACTTGAAATCGGAAAGGATTGTGGGTCTTTATACCCCTCGCAAAGTAGCTTTTTCTCTTCATCCACTTGTTCGGTGTTGCCCGCCGACTCGCCGCAGTAGTACGAGGTGCATCGCACAAAGGGAACGGCGCGTTAGCAGCAGGCTCGGGTTTCTTTACGCCCGACACGCCCGGATGGCTAAGCGTCTCGTGTTGGTTTCATGCACCGGCCACTTTAACGCCCCGGCCACCCAACCTCCAAAACCAAAAACACTTGAAAAGGCGTCCACTCGGGCAAGCAGCAACAAAAGGGGAGCTCAGGACAGGTTGACGTGGACTTGCTCAGTTAGTCGGCGTTAATGAGCGCCTTGGAATGTAGTTAAGTCCGTTCGTAGACTCGTCAGATAAAAGAAGTCGAGCAGACAAGAGGATAGTACGAAACATTTTGATGAACCCTAAACTGACGCGCTTGACAATCCGCGAATGGGTCTCTCTTCCACACACGTCAGCTAAACAACACCTTGAGACCTCGTCGGCGCCGGGGGTTCAAAATGGTTTGTCCGCAGACCGATAAGAGAAAGAAGACCGCATATGTGTGTGTCATGGAGGGAAGAGAGAGAGAGACGTCGCAGCTCCCCGGGGGACTATTTTGCCAGGTTCTGTTCAAAATAAGGGGAAAACTATTACGAAAGAGAGGAAGAAAAGTGTCTTGGAGCGAGAAGAGGAAAAACAGGTTGGAAGTAGGCGCTTGCTCGCCTTTCCTCCTCCTTTCCTAGGTCATTTGTTTTAAATGCCTTTAAAGGTTAACCTGTTGGAACATTTACAGACCCTCACTGAGTGGTAATTGTTGGTCGAAAGCTCTTATGGGAGTAAGAAAAAAAACCCCTTCTCCTCTTTCAGCCTTCTGTCGTGACGACGGGAGTGTGTTCAACCTCACAGCCGACCTTTGCGGTAACCCCGTGACCTGTGACCCCCCCCCCCCCCCCCACCGAATGTGAAACTTGACCCCTTTGAACCCGGTCGATTAACACTTTGAAACGGAGCCATCCATTTATGGTTGTTTGACACCTAGCAGGCCTGCAGTCTCGCCCTCGTCACATTCTCCAGTAGGGACAAAAAAAAAAAAACCACTTGTGAGGGTGATGGAGAGTGATGCCAACACGGAACAGCGACAACTCAGATAGCAAAGGAGTGGGAGTCTTGTCAGTAAGCATGTTTTTTTTTTTTTTTATAACACCGTGACTAGACTGATGCAGGACACTCAACGTGCCCTGAGCTCACAGGAGTGTATGGGCACAACTCAGTCATAGTGAAGGGTTGTGTGAGTGTGCAATGAAGTATTTCTTCATTCCTTATATGCAGTTAATGACAGTGTTGCCGTGTGCATGCACTGCAGGCACACCCTCACACACACACACACACACACACACACACACTACAATAGGCTACAGTACGCTCTCTTTCTAGACTCCCAAGGTCAGGGCTTGTGTCCCACCACATCTGGCTTGAAGGACCCCCTATCTATTTATTTGGCTCTAGAACACACACGGACACACACAACAACAACACACACACACACACACACACACACACACACACAGGGAGAGAGGGAGAAACATCTCATCTCAACATTCATCTCACATCGCACCAAGGTCATGTCCCTCATTTGGGCCAGAATGAACGGTCAAAAAAAAAAAGCGCTCGATAAAAAGTCGGAGCAAAATGTCTGAGGAGGGAGAGTCACGGAGTACGGGAGATTATGATGAGGCGTTTCAGGCAATAGGTTTATTTTAGGAGTCGGGTAAAATGCAAGCTGAATAGAAATGACTCGTCAATCGGTTGTTAAAACAGGTCATGTAATTAAACTAATGGAGACCTTGTGGTAATGGCTGACGAGCAGTAGTTACCCTTTTATAATGTTTGATGAACTCAAACAATTGATTTTTTTTTAACAGGGGAGTCGCCCAATAATAACATAACACAGCAGTTATGTCGTCAAGCAGTTATGGTGTTAATTCTGGCCTTGTTAAATAAAGCCGGATGACGTTTAGAAATGAAAGATGTCCTCCCACGCGATTGGCCCTTTGGTCCAAGGGGCGTTTAACCCACAGACCAGAAAGAAGCATCATACTGTAGCTGATATTTTTATCACCATGTTGGCTCAAAATAGAACTGAACAGGCTTTGAGTGGTGATGAAGATGGGTTTTTTTCTGGATATGGCACCTGGTTGGTTCCTCTGTCTGCCTCTGCCTTTAAGATTGAGCACCCCACTTCCCCTCCCCACCCCCTCCACCGATGAGCTCAGGGTGGCACCAGAAAGCTCGCGGGGTGCTGCGATTGAATATCAATAAGGTGACGACCTCATCCGGGGGGCCTGTGGAAATCGAGGATCTCTGATTAGAGGTGCATTGTTCCCCCTGGGGACACGCTGCAGAAGTGGCCTTAATAGGATCTGATGTTTTTGGCCCGGGGCGCCACACTCTCCCCGCCGTGCTCTGCTGAAGCGTTGCCAGGGAACTGCGCCGCTACGCCGGGTTGTGAAGTTCTCAGCTGGCTCACGGTAGGTAGGGACTGCTGTTTCTGATCGAAGCTCGCCTGCGTGTTTGTGTCTTGAGCACGCCATAAATGGTCAATGATTCAAAGGCCCGTACCAGACCGCTCAGCACTATGGAAATGCAGGTATGTGGAAAGCTCAAAGTGACTCATGAGGAACCAATAAAACGACGGCACTAAAACCCAATAAACTGGCAGAAGGTTTATCCTTGGTTTTTATGAAACTGCAGAATCTGCCCCACTCCTGACTTGACCTTCGATTTAGTTTACTGCTTTCGTGAAAAGCTTGATGTCTCATTTGATCCGGTGGGGAGCGTGTTTACAACTGCGCCGTGTTGCGAAAGTGTTTTGGGAACAACATAGAATGAGAGCGAGATACTATAATCGACAGCAGATGTATGCAGGGAAAACCGTCCACACACTCGCCTGTGAATCATCCAGTATCTACTGTGCAGTCGGCCTCCCTCCAACCGATCATATATCACAACAACTGACGTCAGGAAGTCTCAGGAATGAGAGCGAGCGCCCGTCCAACACAGCTAGCGTTGCCCCATTGTTCTGTTTGTATAAAGAAGTCTGTTGTGCGGATTTGTCTTGACTTGCGCGTCCAGAGCTCTCATGACTTGAGAAATCTAAGATAACCTGTCAGGGGAGAAAGCGATGACTAAGATTTTCTTAGTGCGTCTGCCAAGGCCCTCTTCAAGGTACGGCCGCAGAAAATGTGGTAACGGATTAAAGCTGCACTAGGCATGATTTTTAATTAGAAATAAACCAGTCTCATCAGCTTAAATCACAAAGTGGGGCTGGGCTAGAGAAGAGGACGCCCCCCCCCCCACCCCCCTAATCCAGACCTCATACATTGTTTGCCAAAAGGAAGTTCTGGTATCAGATATGGACGCTCCACTGCTCACAGGAAGTGATGAATTTAAAATGTAAGAGTGAACTTGTTGAACTCTCCTGAACGGCAGCGAGGGAGCGCCCGGTCCAGAGACTCAGCGACGTCAGATCTTTTGCCTCTTTGGTGTCCTTTGGTGTAAAGCCATCCCCGACTGGCCAGGCTGGTAAACACGAGCGTCCTGTGTGCAGATTACTGATGTCACATTACATGGTTTCTTGGTCTTGAAGTTACAATTTTTTTCAAACCGTCACCTCTTGACGCTATGAGGAGCTGCCAACGTGTGAAGTTGGCCGGTGCATATTTGCTGATATGGTGCTGGCAACACGGTTTTCGTCAGACAGTTACATAAAGCCTCATTAGAAATTTCAAACTGTCAGCTTTGGTGCCAGTCCTCTTGTTTCACCATTAGTATTTTTTTTTTTTTACTTTTTACGGCCACGCTGTTTTATCAGCTTCAGTAACTGTCACCGATTGCCCTTGCCAGTGTCTGATACCATCCCTCTCTGAGTCTTTGTTCCCCTGTAGCTCTGTGCCATATAAGGACACCCACAAAAGGGTTTATTTAAACCTGGCCTGCCAGTGACAGAGCCCAGTGACAGCTCCCCGGGGTGCAGCTTGGCTCAAGATAAGATAAGATAGCAGCTAAGGTGAGAAAAGTCACCAAGGTGTGTTTTGGTGGCTGGGTGGCTGGTTTGGCGCTCGCCAGCTTTAGCTCCTCAGTTGCTAAGCTGCTTTGTTTGTGTGTTGGTCTCCCCTTGGCACTAGTGGCGTGTATCAGGTTACGTTGTGGGGATGAGGCGTAGTGTTAGTTCAGCAGTTCCTTTGTGCCTCGACTATCAAAGTCAATCTGATGAGTCTGGGAGCGTTGACTGGAATTGCAGAGCTTTATTCTGAATTTAGCTTTGAAAAGAATCAAATTATTATAGAAATAATTAAATCCTGAATGCGCTCATCCTGGTATTGTGGGGGCGTGTTGTTGGAAGAGGGGGGTTGTAACCTCACCACACCCTGACCAGGTTTAGACAAATCTGTGACAACATTCATGCCCTGATCCATGCCCTGTACACTAAAGCAATGATTTTCCTCGACCAGACCGATCGAGATCAGGTGATAATTCCAGGTTAGACGCTCCATCGCCGTTTGGATAACACAGCTGTCAAAAGAAAAAGCTGCGGCGGTGTGAAACGGTCGGTCAACAATTTCTTTCTGTGATGGAAAAAAACTGGTTGCGAAAGAAGAAGAGATCCAAGTGAATGTGTCAGTCTTTTCAACGTGTTGTGAAGCTTGAGAGAGTTTGATCGCCAGTTTTGTAGTAAATATAGTTGCTACAGCGCCGGGGGGGGGTGAGGGGGGGGTGGGCAACCTTCAGCTGCACTGACCTTACGTTATGAGAAAGACCCACCTGATACCACATGTAACACATTGAGTTATCCTGCTCCGTCACACTCAGACATTCAAAATGAAACCAGAGCCGCATGGCAGGACGTCTGAGCTTGCTGATTTCCTGTAGCGCCGCTGAGCCCTACATATGTAATTGTTAAAGTGATATATTTCATTTTGGTGAAACATCTTCCCCCTTTTTTTTAGCACGCAGACCTCCAGGTGAGTTCGTGAACATTCACCCGGCGATATCAGCTGCCCTGAGTATCTTTTAGTCACCACTAATGCCATCCAGCCTGGAGTCACCACTGTGGTAGTTTGTAAAACTGTATGCGTGTTGGAAGGATTCGTTTCTCAAAATCCAAGTAAATTGCGAGACAGAAAAAAAAGCCTGACCACGTGTTCATGAACTCATGAAGGGATAAGCATGTATATGGCACATATTCTTTTTATTCTATTGTTATTATTATTATTATTTCTTATAATATCTTTTCATATATTTTAGTGTGAATCTTTCTATTTTATATTGTATTCTTGACCTTTTACTTGCTTTTATTCTTGTTTTGTTTTTATTCTTCTCTTGCGATGTTTATTGTTACGCACCGAACACCAAGTCAAATTCCTTGTATGTGAAAACATATTTGGCAATAAAACTGTTTCTGATTCTGATACGAAAAAAAAGGGGTTATCGCTTAAAATGTCCACCTGAACAAACTGCACCTTGAACAATCACACTCTGTGATACGTCCAGATTCCTCCTCTCCTCTATCATCCAACACAATATCAAGGGAGATAACAACTTCCTTACCAGAAAAGCACTTTCTTTTCTGAGGCATTCTCCTGTTATTCCTCCAGTGGGGTTTCCACACACACTCTGACTCAATAGGGACCGAACAATCAAATCAGATCAATCAAATTCCTCCGGCCTCTTTAAGCCAACATATAAATTGTAATTCCCCTCCAATGCTCAGGCTCATTTAAAGCACTGCCAAGTTGAAAAGTTCAAATGTAAAACAGAGGGTAGAGCTGCGGGGGAGGGTTGCCATAAAACTCAGTAGGCCATAGATTACAGAAGAACACAATACTGTAGAATGAGTGCTTATGATAGTGTGTGTGTGTGTGTGTTTGCTGAGCTAAGACACCCCTATAAGTAAACTGCAATTCAAAAGCCTACCTTTTGGCCTAAAGCTTGCACCCGACACTCAACACACCAGAACCATTTACACCAGATCAGGCCAGTTGCCAGTCCCTTTTTTTTTTTTTTTTTTTTTGTCGTCCTCCTTCACAACTTCATCTGTTACTGTCAGGTACGGGAAGGTAGCTATTTATAACTAGTGGAGGTTAATGAAAAATACATGATCTCTCTCTCTCTCGTCTCCTCCCCAGGTCCGAACGCTATTCGTCAGCGGGCTACCACTGGATATTAAGCCGCGAGAGCTCTATCTCCTGTTCAGACCATTTAAGGTATGTTTGTACGTATTAAATGGATGGCGTGACGCTATTCTTAGCAGCTTTCTTTCCAGCAGTCAATGGGACCTCCATTAATGGTGATGAAATGAACGGAAAATCTCTCGAGGTTCAAGTGTCTGTGTTCCTAAAGCCGAGGTTCAATCAAATCTTGATCCGCAGGAAGCCTGAGGGAGTCTAATGGAAAATGGCTGGGTGCCTGTGATACAAAAACAAAGCTATCTGCGCCGCACCTTAGAAAAGACGGTCAGTGCATCAGAGCAGATCAGTTTGACCCGAACTACAACGCAAAGAGAGGTGACATTGAGGGGAGTTTCGTGTTCCAGGCTTTTTTTTGGACCCCGGCCCTGGAATAATGTACTTTAATGGCACAGGAACGGCACGGTTAAAGTGAATAATGGGACAATTGCTATGCATCTAATCCCTCACTTAGATAATGCCCGTGGTATGTACTGTGGAAATGGTTTGTATCTGAAAGTGCTGAAAGCAGTTAATCTTGACTAATCAGCTAAGACACCACAGCCCGGCCCATATGGTTTTCATAAGAACCCCCCGTGGCCCATGACACAACCTCGCTTAGCTGTGAACCTGTGCTGCAAAAACAGGGAACCCGTTTACTTGTACAACACGGTGTTTTGTCACTAAATGTTACCCTGAAATATTTTGCCGTCTGTTTTCGCTAATACCCATAAATCAAAGCTGTTTCCAGTTTGTTTCCATTGTTCTGACTGGTTTTTGTTTGGTGTTTGTTTCAGGGCTACGAAGGCTCCTTGATAAAACTGACTTCCAAACAGGTATGCTGAAGAAATGCTGTTTCCATAGAATGAAACGAATGAATGAAGCCATCACTCAGTCTCTCACCGTGCTGTCACTGTTTGCGTTACGCAATCGCTCGCTCATCAACACCTTTTATGTTTTCCTTTTACCACTTTTTTTCCCCCCCTCTCGGTGCATCGGGTTGCAGAGTATGAAGGACTTTCTTACTTTGACAGTCTCCTCCTCGTATGCACAAGCGTAAGAATTAGCACCCTGGAATAGAAAAAAAAAGAAGCTTTTTTGGGGGGAGGAAGGGAAAAAGTGTTGCACCAACTTGCCTTTGGCAGTCGGGTAGTATTCTTGTAGTCACAGACAGTCAACTCTGGTGGGATGCGTAGGGATGGGAAGGGAGACGGGAGACGGGAGACGGATTTTTTTAGGTGTCAAAGCGAACGTTTTGACAAGAGCGGTACTGACGGTTGAGTTTTGCCTCCAGGGGGGCAGGACTGAAAATGAGCTCAGTTGGCAGGTGTCCACATCCTAAGTTAAGCAATTTAGCTTCATGTCAGTGTACTTGTTACCACATTACAATGCATCCCACTAAGAGATGACACGCTCATTAAGTGGGGTTAGGATGATTTAGATAGCATGTGCTATATAAAAAAAAATGCTTCTTGACAGGAAGTTTTCCTTCTTCACTCCAGAAACTAGTACATCTCAAATTCACACTCCTGAATTGGACAGTTTTGCGATTCCCCTGTAGCTACATGCAATTAAAAAAATGTAAAAAATGCCGTTTCTTATTCTTACTAAGCTTAGATCCAGTTTCTTATCGTTATCAGTGTTTTCTGCTCTACCTCACTGCCTTGTGAAGAATGTGTCTTTATTGTTCAGTTTTTTCTCTCAGGTTCATTAGGCCTAAGTCAACAGCCACTAGAGATAAAGTCCCTGAATCTAGCAAATGTGGTCTCCCTAGGTTTTATGTAGGCTTTTGTATTGCATGTTTACATGTTAGTGAATGAGTCAGCCAGTCAGCCTTCTCTATGCACTCCGGCCTCTCGCTAAATGCCACGTGATGCCTATGTACAGTTCTCACAAAGTAGCTCTCAGGGTGTGTTTGTTTTGAGCGACTCTCCCATGCCCCCTGAACTCCTCCTGACTAATGGCAATGACAATGGTAACGTAAATCAATCGATCTCTCTCTCCATTCCAGCCGGAGAACACGCAGCCATCTCCATATATAGCAAGAGCCAGATCTTGGGCCCTTTCTATTTATATTCCAGTTACGCTTCCTCCTCCTGACGTCTTCACTCAGTCTTTTTTTTTTCTTCTTTTTTTTTTCCCCCCCTCCTCCTCCTCCTCCTCCTCCTCCTCCTCTCCTCTTCGCCTTGTTCAAAATTCCCATAACCCTAGAAAGCTTTCCAGATCGCACACTGGAGCGCAACCCCATGAGAGCAGCATGTTTAGAGAGCTCTTTTTCTCCTCTTCCTTTCTTCCCTCTTCATCCCCCCCTCCACCACCACCACCACCCCTTCTGCTTTTGGGCTGACAATCTGCGAAAATGTGTTTCCTTTGTTCGTAGCTGCAAAGACGGTTTGAGAACTGACAATTCCAAACCTGTATCCTTGTGTGTGTGTGTGTGTGTGTGTGTGTTTTTCTTCCTCTTCCTCGCTCTCCTTTACTGTGGTGAGCGCAGGGCTAATGGTGATGTCACCGGAATGTAAAACGAGCACCCGTGTGTGTTGGTGAGAGAGCTTGTAGAACAAGTGTGCATGCTCTGCCGTTGACAGGCCCGTTTCGGGGAGGTCTGGAAAACTCCCTCTTTTTTCCGCCTCCCCCGTCTCACTTTCATCTTCATTCTCACCTTCAACCTTGTTATCTTCTTCCTCCAGCTCTTTCTCTCGCCTCTCTCTTTCTCAAGCCCCCTTATTTCTCTTATTCTCATATTCCCCCTGTGTCTCCTTACTCCTTACTTCTCTCTCGCTCTCTCTCTCTCTCTCTCTCTCTCTCTCATGCATCCTCTTGCTCTCACTGCCCCTTTGACCATATTTGGGCATAGGGGAGCTATGCACTATCCCCCGAATGATGAACTCTCCCTGGACTTTACAATGTAAGCTTCCAGCCTCCCCCTCCTTCCAGTCTCCCTCCCTCCCTCCCTCCACCTCTCTCTCCCTTCTCTCTATCTCTCTCTCTCCTCTTGTTTCTCACTCTCTACCTCTCTTGTCTCCACGATTTTATAAACCTGGGTTGGGGAGAGGGGATGTAATAAAAAAACAAAAAACAAAACATGTCTATGTCAGACAGAAGTGCCGACTCAGATTTCTGCCTTAAACCATGTTTCTTTCTTCTGTTCTGTCTTCTTGTCTCCCCAGCCAGTGGGGTTTGTCAGCTTTGACAGTCGATCAGAGGCAGAGGCTGCTAAGAATGCCTTGAACGTAAGTGTCATGCCCTCCTCACGCTGCTCTCAACCACCGACTCAGCTCTAGTGCTTGCTTGGGATGATTTGGAAGCCGCATCCTCTCCCGCCTGTTGTGGAAATGTGGATTTGAAAAACAGGAAATCGTTGCTCCTAAATGTTTGACCATATGCCAGAGGGAGAATAATGTAGGCAAGACAAAGGTGTGTGAAATGATCATTGCTCTCCGAGAGTTTCAGCTAGCGTTTTGAGTAAATGCAGCCTTATCTTTAATACGCTTCGGTGTTGGATCTTTCAAGGTCAATCACTTTTAGCAGAGGAAAATTAGCACTTCTTCCACATATAAATAGAAGACATTGATCTAGGATTTAATTTTAATCTCACTTATTTCAGAATGTGGCCTCCGAGCTGCTTGGTGGAAAGCCTTGATGAGACGGACTCATACGAAACAAGAGCTCATCCTTGCAGGGTTTTAGCCCAGTCTCGTAAAACAAAGTGTAGAAAAAGAGAGTAATGAACATCATTATTTTCCCATTGTGTTTTTTTTTTTCCTTCTTCTTTCGTTTGATGTGTGCAGACGTATTGTATTCTTACAGTTTCTTACATTTTTTGTTGGTCTCTTCGCCACCGAAATAGATCAGTTTAATCATCCCCCTGAGTGGGACCCTGACAACTCCCACGGAATCTGTCAACTTTCAAGCGTGGAGATATCGGTGTGCTTCAAAAGGCAGGGGGGAGAAGAGTTGAAGAAAGGACACAAATTATTACGAGCGAACAATAGTCAGAGTTGTTTCCGCAGAATCACTCGGTGGGGCTTGAGAATTGAACAGTGCTCTTGTTTTCAGGGAAGGCTATGTCCCTGGGGTCATATGGAGATAAGCCAGATTTTGCAACAACATCTATCTGCATATTGAAAAGTGGGAAAGACAGAGAGACTGAAAAGAACGAGGGGATTTGATGTTGACGGTGAATGGCTGTATAACTACAACCAGCTATGGCCTCTAAAAGAACTTGAATTCACACACAGTAAACGCAAACCCACTACGGGAATTACAATCATCAAAAACACACAACGACATGAGGAAGTGCGGCGGCAGCATTGCGAAGAAGTTGAAAAAGAAGAGTAAACATTTCAAGGCAGAGTATCAATTCCTCTGAAAGCCCTCCCCCCCCGACCGCAGCTCAAACCGAGAAGTTCTCAGGCCTCATTATATCCGTGTACCTTATTATACCTCTGCAGCTTCGACTGGCAGAGGCCGCGAGTGCACTGAGCCAAGGCAATCCTAGTTAATTCCCTCCCCTTCATGAGAAGAGTCATCCCTCGCTTGTTGCAGCTCAGCTCTCCTCGAGCCTGCAGGGACGAGCCGAGGCCTTTACGGGTTCTCGCTCGCTTACTGTAGAAAACTTTTTGCCTCGACTGCCTTTTACTCCATTAGTCTGACCTGCGTGTTTCTTTCTATCTCGGAATTTTTTTCGCCGTCGAGAAAGACTCACATGAGGTTGATGAGAGGGTGATTATAGCCGCTGGCAAACGTCTGCTCGGCCTTGTTGGTTCCACAACGAGGCAAACAAACAGCAGCTTTGTTTTTAGATGAAGAAGACCTTTGTTTATGTCACATTCCATATTAGTAGACTCCTGTTCTCCGGGGGTGAAAGTAAGGAAGGAAGGAGGTATTTGATGTAGATCATACAAGTGGAAGTGATAAGCAACCGTCAGTCGGCTTTTCGCCAAGCGCCAGTATGTCAGGACGCTTTTACCAGCGGTATCCCGAGAATTTGTCGGGGGGTTTTTGGCTCGCTCGAGGTGCTGGTGCTCGCTGTGTGTCCGGACGATTGGAGGGGATTTGATTTCATGATATTAAATTACAGCTACAGAGTTCAATAGCGAGCGTGGCGAGGGGCCCTCGGTGCTCGTCTGCCAGCGGTGTGAATGACACCCTGCGCCGGCCAGGTTTGTGTCACCATGTTTTGAGCCTCAATTGCCGGTGTCGACACTCATCGCGAGCCAGAATGACACTCTAATCCACATTGAGCCACTCAGAACAGGCTTTAACATGAAAGCGACTGAAAATGCCCTCCCACCGCGAAGATTTCTGAAAAAAAATCTGTTTTGAAATTAACTACTGGTCAAAAAAAGTTAAAAAGTTAAAAAGAAACATGCAGGATATCACCCAGATCACAATTACCACGGTGGAAAACACAACCTGCATAGTGCACGATAGTGAACTCCCAGCTTGCTCTACATGACTCAGCTCAAATCACAAGATAACAAGCATATAAATTGCTGTCTACAGTTTAACCCATCTTGGCGAACACACCAGTGGTGAAAACAAGTCACTCATTTTTGTCAGGGAGGTCGAATGGCAATGCCCAAATGCGACTCATCTAATCTGTGCCATCATTAAGAGTCATCATGTGGTGAAACATAATCTCACTCACCAAAAAGACCTTTCGGGGAAAACAAGAGGACATTTTCTGCACAATCATCGTATTTGGGCCGTGGCAGATGTGAACAAATGTTGTGCATCGTGAAATGGGATTAGCCTGCAAAACATCTGAAACACTAAAATCTTAAGATACACAAACTGGGATACAGAAAACTGGTTGTAGCCAAAGAGTTATTATGGTTATTATGATGCTTGAGCTTTGCAAGTGTTCAAAAGAGCAGCAGCTTTACATGAAACCCCATTTTTATTTTGCTGACCCATCCCACGTCTTTTCTTTTTGATCTCAGGGCGTCCGATTTGATCCGGAGATCCCCCAGACCCTGCGTCTGGAGTTCGCCAAGGCCAACACCAAGATGGCCAAGAACAAGCTGGTTGGCACTCCCAACCCCCTTCCCTCCCAGCAGAGCCCCGGGCCACAGTTCATTGGCAGAGACCCATGTGAGTTGTCCTACCACTTGGTCTGTCTGTAAAGGGTGTCTTGCGTTTTGTCTGTCTGTGCTGCTGCTTCAGAGTCCTTCCATCCCTTGTTGGAGGGCAGTTGTGTCCTGTGTACTTTTTGCTGTTTCAGCCGCGACTAGCAAAGAAAAATGGATGTCCACAAATCTCTGAAATGTATATATCGTATTTTTTCTTGTAATGCTATACACTTATTTTTCCCCCAGTGACATGATGTAGTTTTGTGCAGTAATGCTAATGCTAGTCCTCTGAGAAATCTGCTGAAATTAATCTGGTGCAAAAAGTTTCCTTTGAAATCAAATACGGCTTAATTTTAATGTACTTTTGCCTTCATGGGTTAACTTGATTTCTAGAGCTTTCTCCCTAAGTGACACATCCCCCCCCCATTAGATTAATGTTTCATAAACAGTACGTGCTCACTATTACCCACGGCTGTAATTACTTGGAGCCAAACCTTTTGAGTTCCAACTCAAAAGTGTGGAATCTGCTAATGTAGCTCTGTACTTTCTTCCCCATCTAGTTAAATATTTTGTCAAGGGGTTAAATGTTCCGCGAGAAGCAGGCATTGATCGTTGAACACAGGCCAGCTGCGGTTGTACATTCTTCCCCAATGACCAAACTGCTCTTATCTTGGATCTTTTGACCAGACCAAGGGTGTGCACTTGTTGGGCCCCAGTGGAAAATGGAAGGAAGCGATTAATGAAACCATGACGTAATGACCAGGAGAGAAATTGCTGTCATTTCCTGATAAGGGTTGTTTAAATCAGACATTCTTCTGATTGTGCCTTGATAAACAGTTACCAAGAGACACTCTGGGAAAATGCTCTTTATGCACATTGGAGATCATCATGGCCGTCTGATGGTTCTCCAAAGAGTTGCTTTCAGCTGATTTCTTCAGATTCTGCATTTGAACTTTTAAGTTTGACCCCTTTTGACCCCAAACTCAGTTCAATTGCTGTGTATCAGCGTTCCCTCAGTCCGTACCACTCTGCGCCTCACTACTGCCACCGCTCTCTTTTCACTCATGCACTTTGCTCTAGTTCTCTTTTGACATTCACTCGGTCATTCCTGAGTCGTACCTGACTCAAAGGGCCAGTCGCTACATCTGAGATGGTTTCCTCACAGTTTCTCCCGAAAGTAAGAAAGGAAATTGCATTGAACAAAAGGAAGCTACTTCAGATAACTCACACTCACCCGTCGTGCACCTCCCTCCACCTCCACCCCGTCTCTCTAGCCACCCGCCCGTCCACTGGCCACTCTCCTCACCCCACTCCTCCTCTTCTTCTTTCCACAGATGAGCTCACAGTGCCTGCTCTATATCCCAGCAGCCCAGACGTGTGGGCATCATACCCGCTGTACCCGGCGGAGCTGTCGCAGGCCCTCCAACCCGCTTTCACCTACCCCTCCTCGCTCCACGCTCAGGTAACCTGCAACCCCTCCGTCCCACCACCACTGCCCCCCACCTCCTCCCGAGCCCACTGCCGCCGTCAACCCCGAAATTTCTCTCTGCTCCATCCTAGAGATGCACCACCCAATCTCCTCCATGGCTAGTGTTTGGCTGCAATAATAGCCAATCAGAATTAAATGGCCATGTGCCCTTAGCCTATCGTGCTAGGCTAAGGGCAGGCTAGGCTAGGCTAGGCTAGGTGCTATCTCACTCCAATCCTGCCAGTGCATTGTTGCACAGGGTTCTGTAAGTCTGGAAAAGTATGAAAAATAAATCTGATCATTCCTGAAAGGTTTCTTGTTGTTTTGAACAAGGCGATATGGTCTAGTTGACAGTGCCCAGCCGAATGAACGTGGATCCAGTCAAGAGATAAACTGTGATTCGTTAAATGTATCCCAATTAGCGGCATCATCCCGATACCTGAAACCTTCCACTGTTTGAAAGGTTTACATCATCCATTTGACCATCACCTATTTCATGAATTCAACTGGGTTTTTTTCTACCCGTGACCCAATTATCCAGGTCTTGTAATCTGCACCGCTCCACTGTGAGTTCACATAGCAGTAGGTTATTGATCTCTTGAAATTCTTCTCATGAAGCTTGTTCGGTGCTGGCTGGCCCCCGATGAGACGTCAATATTAGCTGTCCTATCTGAATTTTTGCTTGTTGATAGTTCTTGCATTGATCTTCGCTCACCGATTCTCAGGACTTTATATATTTTAAGCTCAAAGAACTGCAGTATCTCGGTCCACTGTATTGGTCTTTTCACAGAGTTATCTCTTTTATCTTTGATGTTACTTCAGTAGCTACCGTACATATTTCCATATACAATGCAGATACTCAGCAAGGTTATTCAAGTGTAAGGGCCCCTAGCAAAGACACTGAAGCTCAATCTCTGATGATGATGTCAGAATTTGAAACAAGCTCGGGTTGAATCTGCCTAGCTGGCTATTTTCCCATGGTTGGGTATGTGAGCACACACAAGCAAACACACACACACACTGACATAGTGACAAAAGATTTATACAACTATTAGAAAACAGAACTCTATTTTCCCATTTACTTTAAATATGAGAAAGGGATTGTGGGAGTTTTGAAGATTCCTAAATACATTTTAATTTTCTCAATAATCCAAATTTCATGTTCTTTGATTAAAGCAGATACGGCTCCATAGAGAGCAGTCATGATTTGTTTGTTTCATAGCGGCAAGCGTGCCACTGTGACTGACTGATGTGGATTGGCCTCACGAAAACAACATTGCTGTGGCAACTGTGCCATCATAAAAATAGATGTGCCAATAAGGAACTGGTCCAATCAACTAAATGTGAGAGTTGAATGTAATAACGAGAGTATGAACTAAACTTCACTTAATGTTACAGAATTGAAAAGCCTGATGGCAAAGAGTCCAATTGTATAATAATAATAATAATAATAATAATAATAATAATAAACTGAAAATCACATTGGAGGGACAAAGATGAACTTAAAGAGTAGGTTGGCTTTTATTTTGTTAATTGTAGTCATGTAATTTGTATGTATGTACGTGTGTGTGTGTGTTTAGATTCGTTGGCTCCCACCTGCAGATGGAACTCCTCAGGGATGGAAGTCCAGGCAGTTCTGCTGAAGTATGTGTGAGTAACAGCACACACACACACACACACACACACACACACACACACACACACACACACGCCCTGCTATGACAAAGAGGTATACATTGCACCATGCTGTGAAAGTACTCTCGTAAATGTTATGACACTTGGCGTAAACAGGCACAGAGACGTTCCTAAACATTTGTCAGGAATAACACGAACACACACACACACACACACACACACACACACACACACTCACACACACACACACATACACACACTCACGTGGCAACTTTTCACAACCAGTGCCCACTCTCACTCACCCGTGGCCGAGCTGATGTTTTTTCCCCTCGAAGTTCACATGGAAAACCACCACCTAAACCTAACCGACCAATTAGTCAGCCGACTTCAAACACGTAACATGTCAGTAACATCAAACAGACTATTAGCCTGTTAGCGCTGATGGGTGGGAGTGGTCAAGCCCTCATTGAGACTTAGGCGACCGAAACACCACGCCCACTTGATCCTGCGTCGCCATGAGAGATAAAAGGTGCGGTTTAAAGGGGGAACTCCGTTATTTTCCCCATTCAGGTTGCGGGGTACGGCCGGTTGACTTTTCCCATTGATGTGACGCTCGAGCTCAGATGCGGGGCATCAAAGGCAGCAGCTCAAACAGAATATACAACGAGCACCGGGGCTCAGTATTTTCATAAATCAGGCTGGGTCGATCGACAATCAGTTTATGGCTAAAATAACCATATCAGTTACTAATTGTGCACTCCATGATTTGGGGTGCAAAATTACTTTATTGCACTTTTTGCTTCTTATATCAACATCTTGGCTATTTTCAGCTGCAACGGTCAATCTAAATGAAAAGAAATGTTTCAATATTGGCGATATGACAGGTATTCTCTGATTATTTATTGATGCCTTAGAACTGAGTCGGAGGAAAGTGATCGGTTCCACGGGTCTGCCTATGCGACAGATGCCTGACATTTATCGTACTTGTGTGTGATGGGAAAGTGTATATTACTGTGCGCAGGTTGCCATAATAAAGACCTAATATTGCCTTTTAATATTGTTGGTATCGTAGACTAGATATTATGGGATACTTGTCATCTCGTCCTGGCAGGATGAAATACTTTAATTTGAAAACCTTTTTGGCATTTCTGCATTATGAAGTATACAGTGGAGAATAACAGAAAGGGATGGACGATGTGATGCGCCAAAAGGCTTTATGCACAATATGCACCGTGGCCTGCTGAGCCACCCGGATACCCCCGGAAGGGATGTTTTTATGAATCTTTATTAAAAAAAAAAGCAGGAGGGGAAGTTATTCCAAATAAATGACAGTTTAATTACTTGAATCTCTGTCCAAGAAAGCAGTTGTAAATGTTTTTTTTCCAGGGTAACTGCTGTAGACAGTGCACAAACCAGTTGCCGTGGAAGAGCCGCTTTGATAAGGGCAACAGACAACCATAACCGATGCGAGAGCCATGCAGCACATGTGCTCCGCTCTCCGCTTCAGACAAACCGGACACTGTTGTGCTACCGGAAAAACAAAACCACAAAGCATGGCAAATCCCCTTTTAGGCTGTGTGTGTGTGTGTGTGTGTTTGCTTTGTGTGTGTGTGTGTGTGTGTGTGCGCATCTGTACTCGGCGCCAGTCACACAGTCACCAATACCCTCCCTGCAACGTCTTGGGACAGGAAGAAACATGTTCCCCCGACCCCGTAGGGAGTCAACGGGGAGTGGGGTGAGTGGTGGAGGGGTCGGATGGGGGCAAACATTCACAGAGCTGTTGATTGGTGCTAGCCCCGTAACACCCGCCCCCCTCACCGTTTACTGGTCTATTTTCAGAATACCATGAGAGACAGCTAAATATACTACTATGAGAAATAAGACGTTGGGAAGCATTTTTATGTGTTGGGGATTTCTCTCCATCAGGGGGGGTAAAGGAGGAAGGGAGTGGAGGAGGGAGGGGCTAAGAGGAAATAATTACTCCCCTATCAAACCGGGAGGAAGTCATTTGGCCGGTCAGGCTGCCCCCAGTGGATATTAGCCCCCTTGATGAAACATCAACATCCCCGTATCCGGCTCGCAGTGGAGGGCGAAGTGGTGGAACAGCCGAGGTGAGACTGAGACTCAGAAAATAGGCAGTGGTGATAATTATAGGCCACTGCGACTGCACATAGGCACACACACACAAATTATCCAGTATGCAGCATACATGCCCCAACATAGGGCCTCCCACCCTGCAAACAGACACACACACACATGCACACACTGAGCCCCTACCTGCTCACTCATTGTAAATTGCTCTGGATAAAAGCATCGGCTAAAAATGTAAAGGTAATTGCCATAGCGTTCAGAGAAGGGTATCTATCCAGTGATCCCACAGCGAAATGTATTTCCCCCATCGTAAATTGTTATTTATGTTCTACTGTATCTTTGAACCACAGCAAAAATGAAATGCCGCCCATTTCCTAAATTACACTGCCAGTGATGTTGGGAAGACAGATAGATGGAGTTAAGCTTCACTTTTTGTCTGTCTGTCGCCAACACACATTTCCGTTGTACCAACCCTCCCAGTCTATTTATGTCAAATGAATACAATCTAACATAGAAGGACGATAAAAAACAGTGCAGAGATGATTCAGTGTGTGTGGGAAACTTTTCTTTTTTTTTCTATGGACTTCATTTTCAGGGGGTGTATGATTCCCAGCACCACAAAAAGGAGTGCATGTTATTCAGCTTACTTCAAATGAATACAACCTATGAATCAGGAAAGCAGCTACTTCAACTGGACTGAGGCTTGGGTAGCGCTTGTGCAATGCAATCTGGCAAGCAAACCGCTTGTGAAACTGTTGGGTTTCACACATTCCAACAGTGTTCAACATTTACTGTAAGACAACAAGAATAAACATGAACTGAAGTTGCAGGGAAAATAAAAAATCGTATTGCACCAGTATTGTACAATCTTGTCTGCTGTCGATTGGTCAAGTGTGTTCACAAAAGGTTTTGTCATTGCTGCTCTCGCTGAAGTCGTCGAGTCACACCGAAGCAATGCTCCGTCGGCAGCCACAGTCGGAATTCGAACAAGCTTACGACCCCACAGTCATAAGAGGCTTGTGGTCAGTCAGCGGTTGTCTAGGCATTTGACAGGCGGGCTACACTCACGGTCAGAGTATGCAGCTTTTCTCGGGAAGTGTAGCCGTGGGAGAGTGAATGTTTGAGTGTGTGTGTGTGTGTGTGTGTGTGAGAACAGCTGAAGTGTGGTGTTCAGGGTCCCTTTGCTCTATGCAGGGGAGATCTTTAGTCATGGCTGGTAATGAGCTTTATTAATCATCTGGGAGTCAGTGAGAGTGCCATTTTTCAAAACTTCCAAAACACCAACATTAGCACATGCGAGTTCAAACGGGTCGCAGGTTGCTGGCCAGGGTGGATTTGCTTTTTTTTTTATCAGAAGTTTTGCTAAGACCCCTGGGGGTTTTGTTTTGGGCTATTCAGACGTCTGAATGTTTTCTGAAGCTGAATTCTACTTGACATATATACTCCAGCACAGAGTTAGACAACAAAGACAGCCTAATAGTGGACATTAATGCCTAGTGAACTGGAGGGAAAGGTAATCCGGATTTTCCATCTGACAAGACATGGGGAGGAGTGCAGTGTGTGTGTGTGTGTGTGTGTGTGTGTGTACCCATACCATGCATGCGTGCGAGTTTGAAATTGAGAGAGAGCAAGTGGTGCGTGTGTGTGTGTGTGTGTGTGTGTGTGTGTGTGTGTGTGTGTAGTCTGGCTGCCTGCCCTAAGGGGCTTATTGGCCAACAGCCTGACAAAACCAGTGGTTCCTGTGCAACTTTGGAATAACTCCCACTAGAGAGCGGAGGACCAGCTGAGGCCCTCACTAATAAGGAAGTGGGACTTTATTCTCTCAGCAGCTACTGACACATCACACACCCACACACACACACCCAGACACACACACACCAGCACACACACACACACAGCACAGAGCCATATAGCCCCACTGTGGCCTTGTCCCTGTGCTGGGTTTCAGGAGCTAGATACATGTCAACAGCTGCATTCATCGCCACCCAGCTCCACCAGCTATTGCTGGTATGTGAGAAACACAGTCTGGGCCTAAAGGCTTTTCTTCAGATTAAAGGGGCTTTGGCCTGGCCTCATTTTCATGACCATGCTGCGCAGGTAAAGGTCTTAACATGGACTCTGGACGGTGCAGAGCTGGAGCATGGTCATTTTGAAACTCAGCGATTAATAAAACTGTGCTGAGCATCTATTCAATTCTATTCTATTCTATTCTATTCTGGAGTGTAATTGCGGTCTAGCTCTACCATGACGTTGAGCTACAGTAGAGGATCTCTGCTCACAGATAACACGGGCTGGAACAATTGCTAGGTGATGCTTAGCTAAAACAAAAACAGTACACACATTCATGAGAAACCAAGACACCCCCCTGCACACACACACACACACACACTCACGCACACACACATTCTCAAACAGCACTTGTTTACCTATCTCACATTATGCGCCAGGGCCAAGTTATTGGATGTAACACATTAAGCCTGCAAATCACTAAACCTTCTCCTAATCCACAAAGACATGTTCAATGATCAACCCAATCTTTAACCCTGGTGCCTCAGTCAGAACAAATAGGGTGGTCTGGAAGTATGCGTCGCGTCAGCTTAGCCAAGCGGCTGTATAATGCATCGATTCCCTCATCCTTGATTGAACGCGCAACAGGGCATTAGCTAGGCCAGCCGTGCCCGGGCATGTTACCTTCAAAACACCCTGTTCTCTGATCAGGATCAGGGAAACGCAACAGCCCGCCTCCTCCCCCCCCCGGCTCAAAAACCTTCTTTGTCTGTCTGCCTCTCTCTCTCTCTCTCTCTCTCTCTCTCTCTCTCTCTCTCTCTCGCTCTTTCTTCCTCTTAAGGTCATGTTTGCTTTTCTAATTGTTTATTGTTTCAAAGAGTTTCTTTCCCCCCCTCCGAAGTCATGTTACCACAGTCTCCAAGAGATGTCTATTTTTGGCAACACATCTGGAGGCGGAGGGGGTCAGAGGCTTGACCTTTCTCATTGGTCTGCTGGTTGTCATGGAGTCATGCTGGAGGGGGATCATGGGAGACATGGTTGTTAGGAGGAAGTTCAACTTAAATACTAAATACCATACTCAGTGGACAGCATGTTGGTTATAATGGTACTTTGTCATAACAATGGTTATTCTGACTATAATGTAATAATAATAATAATAATAATAATAATGAAAGAATAATCCTGAACAACCAAGTCAGTCAAGTCAAGTTTATTTATATAGCATTTGATCACAAACAAGCCTCACTGAGGTCAGGCTGATAGACAATCAAATGTATGACACAATCAATTATCAATCAATTATGACAGTTAAGATGTTTATAGAATATGATCACAACAAAAGCACATAAAAACAGATTAACAGGTAGAAGAGGCCTGAAAAGGGACTCTTCCTCCATGAAGACAAGGAGAAACTGGTGGGAGAGTGGGACAACCCTGTCCTTAACCGTCCACCAATCAGGATGCCCCTTTGCCTGTCGGAGCTCCGACCAGGTTCAGTAAAACCCGTCTCCTCTGTGTCCTTCAGGTTCCTGATGTGTGATGGTGGCCGTGGCCGGCCGTGACGGGCGTTGCTGATTGCCTTCTCGTGTCCCATTAGAAAACCAGGAGGATTGACATGAACTCCACCCCTCTGAGCAGCGGACCGTCGGTGAGTTCACGGTGAAACGCTCTCAGCAAGTGAACTTCACGGCCAGTGATCCCGGCAGATGAGGCCAAAATGTCCAAAATGTGTAAATCACACCTTGCTGTGGCGGCGAGGCTCTCCCGTCTGCCACAGGCGTTTGATTTGAAAGTGTAGATTTGCATTGGGGGGAAAAAAAAGCTGAAAAAACCCTGTTAAGGTTTTCGGAGACAATAACACTCTGCCAAAGACATCTGCTGGAGAGAACATAAAAGCACGCAGCCATATTGACACTGTGTCAGCTTTCATGTGTGTATGGTTTCGTTTTTGCTCAACACAGAAGGATTTGAAAAACAAAAGCCAGAATCAGATATTTGTGGGACAAAAAGTGGACGTGTGTGTGGTCTCGGCATTATGCCAGCCTGAAGGAGGGAAGCGAGAGAAATTGAGTGAGAAAATAAGAAATATGTTGTTTTTTTGTGAGTGTGTCAGTGTTTGTGTGTGTGTCGGTCTATGTATGTGTGTTGTAGCTACAGTATATACCTGCGTGTGTGCATGTGTGTGTGCGCGCGAAAGTGTTTGCGTGTGGTCTTGCTGCAGTTTCACATCATCCCTTGTGTTTTCATTAGTGTACATGTGCTCACGGTTTGGGTGCTGTGACCATAGCAACCTCCTTCCCTTTTTTCTTACTCTCTCTCTCTGTCTCTCTCTCTGTCTGTCTCTCTGTCTCTGACCCCCCTCCCTCTCAGGCAGCAGCAGCCTCGTGGGCCTCAGGACATACCAGAGCCCAGCCTCCATCACACATCAAGCCCCCTTCCCTCCAACTCAACCCTCTTTTTATACTGTTACATACTCAAGACTTACTGGTGGCACTTTGGCACACACTTCCTGTGATGTCTACCTTATGATGCCTACATGAAAGGTATCAGACATGGTAAATGGTCCACAAGCCCTTTGTTTACCAGTTGACTCTACTTCCTGTGTAATGAAAGCAGGTGTCTTGCGTTGCATACTGTAGCAAGTGTAAAGAGAGCGGGACAAATTTCTGCAGCCATTTTGGAAGGACTTCCATATGGGAGTGTGACCAAAGTGCTACTGGGTAATGTTATTATATGACTATAATTATTACTATTCTGTATATCATTCATATTAATGTTATTATGATTATTAAATACATGTTGAAGCATGACTTTGCAAAAAAAAACAAAAAAAAAACGATGCTGTACATTTTTAGATATTTTAAAGAAATACAAAAAGGTATTTTTGTAATCAAGCCAATGTTTGAAACGGTCCTGTTTGATTGGTTAATGTTGTGCTAAAAGTGTGTGAGGAACTTGTTTGAAAACCTCATCTTTTCCTACTTTTTTTTTTTTGTTTCTTTTTCGTATTTGTGCCATTATAAAATGGGCCGTTGCTCTGCTACACCAAAGCAGTCTCGTCGGTTTGCTATCGTCTTTTCTACATACTGTGTGGATTTGGTTTGGTCACGTGTATCTCGAAGCGTCTTTACCTGACGAAGCGCCGTAAACGCCAAGCTTCCTACTACCTTTGTCTCGTTTCACCTGATGTGCTTTTGGTCCAACGCGTGAGCGGTCTTTGTTGTTCCCGGTCCGGACTAGCCTTTCCCATCCCTTATGAATAGTAGCACCAACACACCTGATTCAAGCAAATCATTTCCAACTGTATTGCAATTTAGTGTAATCAGATGTGTTAGAGCTGGAAGAGAAGACAAGCTCACAAAGACAATGAGAGGAATAAGCCATCGCTGGTGAAGGTAGAGTGACCCCAGGGACCGCAATACACGGCAAACTGAGCCCTGCTATAATTAGGAAATTGCTCCTTCATTGTGCAGCAGGGCGACAGCAGCACAGTATAGAGAAACAAAAGACCAAAGGCAATTTTTTTTCTTACACTGGAGAGCTATCTAGGCTGGTGGAATTATTCCATTTTTGACTGCTTTGTACTCCTCAATCTGAATTCTTATGAAGTATGATATTTTTTGCTGCATGTCTCTTTTGGTGTCACTCCAAAGAGTTTCGCCACATCTGAAAGGATATTCATTTTAAGCGATCTTTCTCTTTTGTCTATTTTTAGGGAGCCAATGTGATTCAACCTGGTTTTTTGTAAAATATGAATTTATATAGTAATGATTGGAGTACAAAAAAAAAATCATGTTTTGTAATCTTTTGTTCCTGGGCCTGCAATAACTTTTTTGCTGTATGACATATCGCTGAACAATAATAGTTTTGTGACGTTTTGAGGCCAAAATTCTCATTGTCATTGCATTGTCACACATGGAAATAGTGATTCCTGTAACTTTCATGATCCAAAGGATGTGTCAGAAATTGAACTAAAAAAAACAATATCTTCCCTATAATGTTTAGCCAAATATCTACAATCATTGGAGTGGTTGAATCATATATCCAGTGTTTGTGATGAATATAAGAATATGCACATCATATCAACCTATAGTGGATTTTCTGAAGCTGTTTCGTTTTAATACAGACAAAATTTTCGAGCCAAGTGGGGCTCCAAGTTTGTTAGAACAAGTATTTACAGGGTGTGTGTGTGCGTGTGTGTGTGTTTTTAGGAATATTACGTTCTAAAGTCCACAAAGGATGCCCATCATATGATTCAGTGTAAGTATTATTGTAGGTTCAACTGTATATTCATCATTTTTTGAGAGCTTCTTTTTGTGTTTGAGTGATTAGAACATATGTGGTATATGAATACTGTTTTACCTAGATACATTCACTGTGAAATCCAGAGGAAAAACATGCTCTTTGGAAGAATGCTAGGATGTTTTTTCGTGTTTGCCACCAGTAAGGTACAGAATATCCTGGAAATTCGTATGATGATCCCTCCTTCTGTCAAAAAAAATGATATTCCTCTATCGTTTCAATCTACCGTGTGAGTACCTGTGTGTTCTGTGCATGTTCACGGCATGTGTGTGTGTTCTTTTTTTCTTTTCCTAATGCATACAGTACTGTTGATATTTATGTATTTTAGCCACTGTAAGGAGAAACTGTATTTCAGTGAATTGCAGAGGTTTGTTAAAAACCAAAAAAGGTGATCAAAAAGAGAAGTTTTTATGAAAATGTTAAATGAAGACATTTCAGGCCATCTGCCATTAAAGATTGACGTCAACCCCCGCTGTCGTGACTCCATTCTTTTCAAACAGACTGATATGCTGTGTGTGCTCCGTGAAGCGCGCTTGGTTTAATGGAAGGAATGAGCTTCAAACCCGTGCCTTTTGTTCAAGCCAGGCACATCCGGAAGAATCCAGAATTGAGATCACATTTTAACCGCGTTGAGAAATCGTCTTTAATACACATATAAATCACATTCACACATTCTTACCTCTTGCTCTGACACTTCTCTTTGGCTAACACCTCCCTCACAACCTCAGGAGGCCTGCCAGAACTTGGTGTGGGAGCCTATATGGCGGTTGGGGTACCAGGGGAGCTGGCGACCTCGTTATGCCCCCTATAAGAATAGTCCATCTAACTCAGGGGCTGGCTACTCAAGGGATAGAGGGCCTAGCCAATTTAGTTTCTCTCTTGCTCTCTGCTCTCTTTCTGCCTCGATCTGTGAGAGGGAGGTAAATACACACATCCTGTCTTCATTTGTCTTCTCCAATCACACCAGGTTCTCACATACACACCTCCACACCTCGGAGGGGGGTGTTCACACAATGCTGCACACGGCGGAAACCGAGTGTGACAAAAGTGTAGTTCGGTGGGAGTGAAGGTGTTTGTGGGTGTGGGTGTGGGTGTGCTCACAAAAGTGTGTGTGCATGCCTGTGTGTATCCATCCACCCACCTGGCAACACACTGTAATGGTGTTACTCCCCTTGACAAGTCCATTAAAGAGGTGTCGCTGTCCCTTTTCACTCACGCTCTTCCAGCGAGGACGTGTGTCTCATACGCCGTAATGTGTCTTCCTGCGACGGAAAGAGAGGCTCAAGGATGCTCGCCTTCAACTGGCTCCCTTACGGATGACGTCATGAACCTCACATCCACGCCGGCGTCTTGTTTTCACTTCAACAACGTCAGCCTTTTTTGCTTTGCTTCATCCACTCAAACATTCACCGTCGTTTGAAGCCTATTTTGGCACGTTAGCGTCCGGTAGCATGCTAACAGAGACACATGCTAACATAGAATTGGTCCTTTCCTATTGATTCTGACATCATCAGCCTCAGCATCATCATACTAACACAGACTACCAAGCCCACAAGGCTGTTAGAGATAACACAGCATCTGTGGAGAATTGAACTAACTACTCAGGGTCAGATACTCAGCACTGACTCAGCATTAAGCAGCCTGCGTGTGTCTCCAAAGGTCTGTACAGTCATCGTCTAAACAGTGACTGGCCAAAGGGGGTTGTGCTTTCTTGGAAGGATTACTTAACCAAGTGCCTGACGTTGCTGTCCACTGTGATCATTATTAATTCAGATAAGACTCGGTGGATTTGGTCTGGTTTTGGAGTGGGCAGAGGAGAGCTAGTGTTTTTCTTCCCGCACTGTCCTTTCCGCTTTCCCTCCCTCTCTTCCTCCGCCCTCCCATCCTCTCTCTCTCTCCCTATTCACCTCTCCCTGTTTTCCTTTTTCCTCTCCTCCCTCTCTCTCTCTCACCCACAGCTCGGCTCTCCCTCGGGTGGGCCCCTGCGCCTTCAGTCTCATAGCAATCAAAACACTGGAGACTAACTCTCCCCACTTCTTTGCTCTTCCTCGCTGACTTCATGCTGTTACGGTCTGCTCTGTGCCGAGGGCATCCGAATGAATACAGTAAAAGTCTTGTTGACAGGGAGCGATCCAATAATTGACAATTGCACTGTATATATATATATATATGTGTGTGTGTGTGTGTGTGTGTCATATGAGTATTTATCTGATAGATTATATTCTGTTGGTAGGATGAAGGTGTGAGGCGGGCCCAGTCCTCTTCTCTCCTTTAAATAATATAGAGGTCCACATTGCTACCTACTGGTCATGGAAAGATATTACAGCATCCATCCAAGTCACTGTTGTTGTTGCCATAATTCATAAGGAATTCCTCTGCAAGACCCTTTTTAAAACCTCACTGTAGAGTATACAGGGTTTTGACATGTTTAATAAGCTAATTCTGAAATTTCAAATTATTTCCTTCAATGGAGAAGTATCATTTTGTTAGGAAATATCGATTATGATTATCATCATCATCGTATGTCAAAACACATCCAATATTTCATAAGATCATAACTCCCATCTATTTTTCAATGACCAGAAAATGTACCGCAGACACTTTTCACCACAGAACCAAACACAATGGAGGACCACCAACCCCTCTCAGCGCTGGAGTCATCTTCATCTTCACAGTCCTAGAGCCTCACCGAACCTGAAGGGTCTCAGAGGACTCCGCTCCCCATGGTGGATTCAGGGGCGAACCAATGTTCAAAGGAGCCCGGCCTCAGCCAGATTAGCTTTGGGTTTATACTTCCATGAAAGAGAGTGCCACTCAGTGCTCAGCAGGAGGCCTGTACTGGGGCTGGGATCAATTGATGCTAGGCCTCCTGTCAGACAGATGAGTTTATGTGTGTGTGTGTGTGTGTGTGTGTGTGTGGGGTGTCTGCCTGCATTGAATGCGCCTTGTTATTATCAAGGTTTCGCCTGTGTGCCCTGATACAAACGGCTAGGGTGTTTATTAGTTACTACAACATTCTCACTGCTCAGTGGTGAGGACTACATTTTGACATGTGCGTAGGTTGTCATGGCTCCAGCAAGCAGTACAGCATCGCTCCGATGGGAGCCAGCCACAGGGGACACATCTGCCCTCATCTTTCTTTCTTTCTTTCAATCCCCAGTGGCCAGCCCATACTGGGTGCTAACCAGCTCATCGGTTAGAAACACAATACATAAAACAGGTTTGTCAGGCGCTCCATCAGCACCAGACATGACTTCAAACTATGTTATACCACAAGATTCAAATATGCGTGTGGTAGGCAAACCTTCTCTTATCAAACATGGTGCTTATCCAAAATATGTTCAAAGGTTAATAGGTCAATAGGTTATATACACAGTGAGTATCTAGTGAAACTGTATATGTATATTTGTATGTTTTTTGTATTGAAAGAAAGAAAGAAAGAAAGAAAGTGCCTTCCTAAGATTGGCACTATTGGGTGACAGCATGAGCTCATCTGAAGGCCCTGCTAATCTTGCCTGCATTTTGAACCATTTTGGACCTGACATCTGGTAAGAGCGTTGCAAAACCGATGAATGCATCATTTATCTTTTACAATAAGTGGGTACGTGTTACCCTCTTGTGGCCAGAGAGGCTCGGTGCTCATGTGCTGTTCATTTCTCTCTCGTATCACCACCTCCTCTTTCCCATCCATTCCTATGAATGAAAAAGCAAGGGAGGCAACTACCTACGAGATACCTACAAATGAATGAAGTGCGTTGTCCACCACACTTATAAAACCCTGTCATGTGAGAGACCCCTTAATTCACGAGTCTGTCTGCTGAGGACGAAACCCCCCAGGCGAGCACATGACCGCACAAGATAACACTGTCATCATGTGATCAGACTAGAGTGGTGCTCTGCAAGGAGTGAATCTGAAGGAGGAGTATCTCAAATCTAAACCTGTTACATAATAGCAGGAAGTTGCATGTTTTCCTTTTATGGGGTCACTGCAAGATATTTCAACTTTAACATCAGAGTCTGAAATGCTTTAATACAATGCTACTCTTTATCAAACCTGCTGTTATGAACGTATGATGCCCATAAAGTGTAGTCATCAAGAGACAATCTTGTGTTTGATAACCATGACTTGATAACAGTTGATTGGCTTGGGGTCATGGTATAAGAATAAGAAACTACATAATATCTTGCATTTTTCTAGACTTTATATTCCTACTTCGTTTGGTGGTTAAAATTTTTTTTTAAAATCACCCTTTTCATGCATAAATATTATGTTATTCTCCATATATTCATAAAAAAATCATTAAAACAAAAACTAAACTAAATTCAATTCAATTTTAATTCCCAGTTTGTCATAAAATAAATCCACTGGCACATGAAAACACCTTTATTGTTACAAACCATATCAAAACTTTTAGTACGATATGTCTTATTTCCCAATTGGTTAAAGGTGCGTAATAAAACCTAATTTATTTCATATTGTGTGGGAATTGTGCAGCATTCTGTCGAGGTGCTCCACTTTTTGTGGCACTTCAGGCAAGTTTCCTTCACAATGATTAAGTCTAGTTTGGGACTAAACGCTTTCAAATTAGATTCTAGCGCGGATGCAGTCGTTGCTGGGGAGGCTCCAGTACTGTGGGAGCCAGTTTCCCAGACAAGGACTTGAACCTAGACTAAAACAAATCTGTGGTCCGTCTCCAACTCGTCTTCATCCATTTCTGGGAAACCAGTTGTTTTGGCACATTGATATTTTATACAGCAGAATGCAATGGTCCACTATCCCAGTGTCTCTTTCAAGTTTGTCAGCATTTTAGGTATAAGGAATCAAATGTAAAGGGGAAATACACTTGACTTTGCCATGCGGTCCTATTGTTAGACAACACAAATATCTATGACAAAATATAAACTGTGAATTTTCCCTTCAGACTCCCAGGTTACTGCTTCTTGAAAACCCTCTTGGCGTCCACTCCCTCATAGTTGTAACTCTGTGGAGAAAAGAGAGTGGTTTGTAAAAAAAAATTGCAACAAAACATGTGAACATTAAAGAAAATATATGTTATCATGGGTTAAATGAGATCATCGTTGACCTACTGACCTGTACGAGCTCTCCTCCCACCAGAGACCTAGTGGTGGTCAGGACCTTATTGTTGTCTTTCCTGTTGAATTTCCCCTTCAGCACCTCTCCCTCCAACTCCCACGCACCCTGGTTAAAATATAAGGGATTCATCTCTGGATTATTGTGGATGAATTTACACGAGCAAGCCAAAAGAGCTTGAATTCAGTTTTTCTTTGAATTTAATGCAATTTGGGTACACAGTTTTACATGTTGTATAATCTCTGCTCATCTTCTGTGACATTTGCACATCAATTGTTTTCAAAAAAAGATGTTTACAGAATTTCACTGGCAGAAGGGAGTGAGATTTTTCTTTAGTTTTTTTTGAGGAATTTATACACATTCATTCATTACAGCCTTTTCCATTGCTTTCAGCATGTGCTTGAATTGCAACAGGAGCAGCGCTTGCGCTTTTCCCATTGGTGCCACTGTGATGAGATCAATCATTGTACCAAGTCTTCGTAAACTGGACCAACTGCTGCAGGTTCAATGGAGGCCTGAACCGCTTTACCCTACAGCACTCCACTCACTGAGACTTCAGTGCCGTCAGCCAGGGCGTAGTCGAACTGGACGCCCAGGGTGAAGTCGATGTCTTTGTTACGGAAGGTGCTGGACTCCTTGATGTGGAACTTGTCTCCCGTCTGCTCAATGATGACCTTCAGGTTGTCGTGCTCGGCCAGCTTCCTCTTCATGACGTTAATACCTAGTTGGGAACAAAAAAAAAACGTAGAAATATATTTTGTGCCAATATAGATAAAGACAGGAAACTATTCTAAGTACGTCTACATGTTCACAGTTTTTTCTCCTGTAGCTACAAATGAATTATACTCACTGAAATAAAAACAGAAGTTGTTTGGAACGTCAAACTCTTTGAGCTAGACCCTGCTTGGCCAACGCCCAAGTGTTTACTTGAAGTTTCCACCAATATGCTTTCCAAGTAGTAAACCATGCCAAGGTCCAGAGAAAGCATTTGTTCGTCAACAGGCTCTTAAATTAGCAACAGCTACTACTATAGTTAGTGCCATATAGTGTCAAACTTATCAACACTGCACCGCACTAATCCACGTACAGCATTGTCAAATCTGGTTGGCAACGTCATGTTTCGTGGAAATACAAGATAATGCTTCAGACAATGCTTCAATAAAGTACCTACCTACCTAGTTACACACATGACATGTTGCACAATGACCTCATAAACTAGACATACACTATGATCATAACACCAGGCAAATACAATTGAGGTATTGGAGGACATGAATGCACACACACACACACACCATGCACGCCCATGTGCACTCCCTCACCCATTTCCTCCATGAACTTGTCATAGTTCTCGCTGCGGTCGACCTTCCAGGTTCCGTTGAACGCCATAGCTGGGGGGGTTGTCGGGTTGAGGGCGGCAGCAGTTGGTACTGAAGCACTAACAGACCGTGGGATTGTGAATGCCCGCTGGCCTCCATTTATATATACACCCCTCCCCTCTCTCCATCACCCCCTCCTCGCTGGGTTGGCATGGAAGATCCTCTTCTTTATCTCACTGATTATCTGTCTGCTGATGTGGCCATTTAAAGACTGTGTCAAATGTAGGCCGATTGCCGCACGCCTTCAACGATACACTGATAAATAACTCAAGGGCAACTCCCCTCGGTGAGTCTGGCACGGGCAAAACACTGTAGCACTGTTCTGGAGGAGAGAAAAAAAGAGTGGGCTGTTTGTGTGGTTGCCCATGGCAGTCGCTCAACTGGGCCCCTCTCTGTTGCTCACTCTTTCTCTGTCTCCCCATTTCCCCCCATCTCACTTTGTGCCTGGCATGAAAATGACTTGTAAAAGACTTTGACAGTGGAGACTGAACTCGCATGCTTATTATGACTAGTTGTCCAGAAGAACCAAACACCTAAAACTGGAACCACGGAAAACGTTGTCCTACTGTTAAAATACCAGAGTCGTTGTCATTCAGTTTGTGTCCTTGGACTCTCGCTGCATTCTTGAGAAGAAAACTGTGGGCTTGGAGTTGGCATGGTGTGTGGGGTTATGGTAAGAGAATACTGAATACATTGTTCACACCTCAGGAAATCATCCCAGTTAAGACGCCACTGCTGAAATCCACACAATATAACAATATTACCAGAGAAGCACAATGTTTACTATTGGATTGGTGAATTGTGAAATCTAAGTGAGATAATGACAGTTCACCGGTACTACCACTTTCCATGCTTGGCACACCACATTGTTAAAAAAAGACCCTTGGAATTATGGGTAGTGCTACACAATTGGGTGAGTGTAGTTAATCTAACATAATATGACTGTTCTGGTTCATAAAATAAAAATGGAGGAAACCCAATCAGTTGAGTGTTCAATGTCCAATGTCATAGCCATGGCAAATAATAGTTGTGATGTCTTAAATGTTACTTAAGCTAAAATAGTTGGATAAACTGCACTTTCAGACTGAAACCAAGCTGACTGTCCTTAAAACGTCTTTACTTCATGCAAGACTGAGGGAAATATGGCTGAGAATATGACAGAACTGAAAAAAAGTATATAGTATATTTATTGGTTAATTGTGATATAATTTAAAAGCAGATAAAAGCCGGTCACACTGGTGTATCCCTTTGATAGATGGTTTAAAGTGTTAGTGCATGATGGACATAACTCTTTATTAGGTAAGAGTGGAAGAGTGTCTTTTGGGAGATTTTAGATTTTATTGGTAGTATTGTATGTTTAAATAAACTAAATCAATAAAGCTGAGAACCAGAATATATTCAACAGCCAATACATAGTACATATTTCAAATAGTCAAAACATCTTCATCATTCAGAGGTGCCTAAAATACTTGACATATTCACTCCACACCTTTAGACATACGTTTTTGTACTCTTGGAGCCTTTTCTTTATTTGGGCAACAAACCTGTGATTGCATATCATCAAACCAATAAAGTGGTATGTTTTGCAACTGAGAATGAGAGTAAATGTCATAATGACACAATGAGTTTGTATCTGAACATATCTGTATCTCCTCTCCCTTTTTTTTACTGCTGCCAATAAAGGCATTTTGTACTTTGAATTGTTCTTGGTTGACCCATCTGATACAATGTACACCATAGAGTGTGTATGGTATATGATTAGGTCTGTAAATCTCAACACAATAACATAAAGACAGACTCATGCAATTAGAGCTTTATATCCGTTAGATACCTGCTTTGTTCTACACAAAAAATCACACCTTATCCCTCCACTCTCCATCCTCCATCTCCTCCATCCCACTCCTTTCATTTTTTTTCGATGATGTGCATGTGTGCATCTCTCTGGGGTGGATGTTGCACTTTGATGTCACACTCTGATATGACTCTATATAATCTAACTAATGACTCCCTACTGTCTGTGTTCCTCCTGCACAGACTCAACGCAACTCTTTGTAATGCACATAATCAGTTGTTTTGTCCATATTGGTAGCTCCCAGTAGTCTCAATTACTTCTGTTAATGCTATCACCACACCTGGAACCTGTCTAGTCTACGTTAGCACTCGACTCTAAAGTGAAAGAAGCCTTGAACCCATGAGACAAGGTCACATGAATGTCAGTGAGTTCATTGAGCTTCATTACTGCATTAATTGATAGTTAACTGAATTTATGTATCCTTGATAGGAACTTATTTTGCATCCCCGTGATACTTAAATGGACATAACTGTAAACTGCATCACACATCATATACACATTATAAGGTAGTGTAGTAATTCTTGTATTGTGTTGTTGAAAAGGGTGATACTACATGGAAATAAAAGGAGTGGCAAGCTCAACTGGTGTTGGAGTTTAGTCCCTGCAGTGGGATGGCAGAAGTTCATAATGATCATATAAAGGGTGTGCATCACATGTAATGAGATTATTGAGAACACTGGTTTCATGGATTAGTCCGATCCATTTTGCTAACTATAGTTTTCAGCACTCCAACAATACGCGCATACATGGGATGTGTCACCGCAGACAGTTATCATGGTTAAACTTAACCATATTAACCGTATTGTTTCACCACAATATAGTGTTGTCTGGCAGCAGTAAAACTTGTCTATACTACTACTGTGTTTAACAAACCCATATGAAGAGGATCTTTTTTTTTAAATACTTCTTTATTTATTTAAAGAAACAACTTGGTTATTTCTCTGTAGAAATAAAAAGAAAAAATCAGTTTGTAAATGTTCTGCATCTACATGGCCAGAGGAGGCCACTGACTGCTGGGTGATCTATGTGTCTTTTACCATCATGGCGGCAGGAAGGAAAACTGATTCAAGATCAGTAACTCTGCTGCCTGGATATAGGACTATACTGCTCTGAATTGCTGTTATTAGTAATCATGCCCACACCACGTCCATGTTTTAAAATTTCTATAATAGACGGATGTATGAGCTATACTGGCCAGAAACACTCTTCTGTTGCCTAGTGGTGTTGGATGCCATCTAGTGGGATACTGACGCATCTACTGTACACAGTTATTTCCCTCCTGGAAAACTGAGTCAAATTGCAATAAAAAAAACCCTGCTGAACAAAACATAGGTTTTGATTGAACCTGTCTGGAGTTGCACTTTTGGGACCATTCCCTCTGGATCCAAACGTTTACACAAGCACATTTAAACCACAACATCAACATATTTGAAAGCATGTAATCTTATACACCACAGCTATGGCACATTTATAAAAGGAATCTCTTAAAAAAAAGGGTTTATTCTTGAAATGTGAGCAAAAAATATGTTTTAAATTTGGAGAGAGTTTCATGATCGTCTCACACTGATAGTTATTTCCACCGCCTCACGGCCAGATAAAACACAGCCCACAGTATCTGCATGCAGTCCAGAAAAGCCACAGATGCACACATAAGAAAAAACAATCCTGCTCTAAATATATCTCCAATGCTTCTGGGGAGTAAGTGAAAGTCAATATTATTGAGGCTGGGCAATGAGGCAATATTTGAATTTCAAATGAGCCTCAGATAGCACAGAAAGCAAGCATTCAGTCACCCTGACATGAGAGTACACGAACAGTGAAGAGGCGTACGGATGACAGGACGTTGACAAATAGCGGGTGCATTACGCTGAATGAGAAACACTGTTTCACCGAGGGGAAATGGGATAATTGATCCAAATTAGGAAAGAGTGACCTAAAGCACCTGTGAGTGCCAGTGTGAAGCAGAATGTGAGTAGTGTTAATACATCTTCTCAAATGAAGTAGCAATTCACCAAGCCGCAAGTATAAATGCGATGGTTTATCCAGTCAAATGAAGGAATTCGTTCGGGTCCATTTGAGTTTAAATTCATACTTTTAGGAAAGACCTTTTTGCTTGTCTTTGCTTGTCTTTGCTTGTCCGTGTGTCAGTATTTTATGGCAATGTTACATTTAAAAAAATCTCCCAAGCCATGTTATTAAAAACCCAACCTCAACATCATGAAATAATCTAAGGGCATCCTCACTTTGTGGGGGTTTTAGCTTCTCCCCTATCTTCCCTCCATTCCATATTTATTTTCCTGCGTCGACGGTGCGTTCCAGCTCTGAGAGAGGGATTACACGCCTGGCTTGGCCTACATCCTACAGGGCCCTGCTGGGACTGGTGTTGCCACCCAACGCAGGACCTCGTGTGCTCCAGGGCTACCAGCATGGCCCGGGTGTGGGTTTGCAAATGATCCAGGACCAGGCGCCATGCATTACCACCCTTAGAGCAGACCCCTGAAGCACCCCACCACCCACCACCACCCCCCATCCCGTTATACTGGCAGAGTTGGAACCCAGCATTGCACCACCCCTGGCTAAAACACGCACATCAGCTTTTTCTCTCTTCTTCTTCTGCATGTCCATGACCGAAAATAACTGGACCCTACTTTAAAAGAGACAGTGTGTGAATGTTAGACAAGCTCAAAAGTGTATGTATACTGACAGATTTCACACAAACTTCTGCTCAAAAATGATATTAAATACAACTTTTTTTTTGCTGACACTGTGAGCCCTGACTAGCACAGTCTGATTAAAGACGTGTCACTTGATGCCAGACACAGAAGTCATATTTTAACTATCATTTCTGCAGTTCTGAAAAGGTCCTCAAATTCCAGCAATAAACGCGTAAACATGATTTCATATTTCCACACTCCTCCTCCACTGAAGAGTCAATTAACTGTTAATTACAATCAGCTCGTCTTATGCTGTTGATTCTAATTTGCACTCGGTGCGTTTGACCCATTTTTCTTTTTAATGAAGTTGGCATTTTCAGCAAAGTTGAGATGACTGAAATGTTTTTGCAAAAGACAACTTTCAGGTTTTACACTCTCAGCATCCCATCAATCACTACATTATACAGAACAAGGTCATTACCTCTGCCAGGGAGGTTTGTTTGCCTGTCTGTCAGCAGGATACCTCAAAATGTATGAAATTTGGTAGACAGACAGTCCTTGGGCAAACAATTTCTACTATTAGATCATTTTTTAGTCATAACTATGAAACTAACAGAGATAGAGACTTGATTCTAAATCCTTATGATATATTTGCAGGGTCAGAAAATCCATTTATCATAAAATGTAAGTGATGAAGATGATTTTTTTGGGGGTGTAACAGCACGTTGGAGACTTCTTCAGCATCGGTTGAGGTTTTGCGCTCTCCGAGTGCCTTCCAGTTAAATAGTTCATCACAGCTCCCTGTTTTTTTCCCCCCCTATTACCATAACAGTATACCTTAATCCTCGGTGCTGTGTGTTTCTCCAAACAGCTTAACACCTTCTCTTCCTCAGCAGATGTCCAAGTATTAATTACTCAGCCGAACATATGGGGAAACAAACAAAGGCCTGTTGATGATTGTGTGACCGTAGTGCAAACCTCAAACCCCGAGGCCTTAAAGTGCTTAATTGACATTAATAGCCGCTAGTTATCAAATGCTTCACAATAGCTGGTACACAGGGTATAAGGTGACTGTCCTGGCATCCTGTAAGTAATATTCTGTGACAAATGTTCTCATTCTCACAAGTTGGTCTAATACCCTTGTGGTACTTCCTACCTAATCTCGATGTTTCCTCTGCTCTCCTCGGTCCTATTTGCTGAGGGTTTTTGTGCTGAGGGGGACGATCTCTAAGCTTTTAATTGCAGGCGGTGTGTGTATGCTTTACCCAATCCCAACCCCTTTGTTCCCGGTGCTGTGGGAGAGACAAAGGTTCCTTTCTGCTCCCTGCCTTGACTCTCAGAAGAACTGCGGGGACGAAGAAAGGATTAAGTCAACATTTCTCATGACCTGTGAGGCCTGGGATTGGAGGGAAACCCGCACAGCGTTTACAGTAAGGAACCTGGCAGAGGTGTGTGTGTTTATCACCTGTCAAAAGTGCTTAAAAGAAGTCCAGTGTTGACAAGATTCAACATAAAATGCATTTTTTTATTAAAGTGCAAAAAAAAAATACATGGCTACCGTTGTGCATTTCATTTAGTAAAGCTACACTTGAAACCTTTTTCTGAGAATACTTCACTGAAGAATCCATTCAAAATCATTTTGATTGTTTAAAACCTAATAGCGAGCCTCGGTTTTAAAGTGCAGACATCCTCTCAAAACGATAATCAAGTGCTAATGTAATTCTGAATAGTGCCTGCTCCAAAAATCTGCCCCACTGAGATCGAAGGAGTCATAAAGCATTGAACAGGCTGCTACAGTTAACTGTTGTTGTTCATTTGTCTCTCATTACAGAAGCCCCATTTTGGCTAATTAGTCTTGATGGCAACTTTTCCCTGTGGTGTTGATTAGATCTAATTAATGACTGCAGGCAAGATGGAAGACTGGTGCCCTGGAGGAGCCATTTCCATACATCCCAGACTAATTGAAGCCTTCTTTTTTTTGCCATAAACACACAGCTATTCTCATATCTTGTTGTCGCTATTCTTGTTGTCATTGCTGCTGCTGCTGCTTGTTTTATCAACGTACAATTATATTAACATTATCATTGCATCATTTTTATTTTTTTTGATCAGGGTTTTTTTAATTTTTATTTTTCACATTATATCACAGGTCCAAACAGGTCCAAACAGGAAAAGAAAAGAAGCTTAATCAAATCCCCCACCCCCCAAATACCAGACATACACATATAAACATTATACATAGCCAGACATCCAAGGAAAATAAATAACAGAAAATAGAATAGAATAGAATACATAGAATAGAATAAATAGAATGAAATGACCTCCTCATGATATCCTCAACAAAGTTTAAGAAAGGCTGCCAAATAGTATGAAATTTCCTAGTAGACCCTCTGACAGTATATATCATTGCATACTTTTGAACACTGTATGATGTCAACAGAGGCCTATTGTTGTTATGGGATGTCCCTGCAGCCAAATCGTGTCTTTGAGCAAGGCACCGAACCCCCAACGGCTCAGAGGCCAGCGGTATAAGACTGGTTGCACTGGGCAGCCCATCAGGTCTGAATGTGTGTAACTGTATGAATGTGATGCAGGCCAGTTCGGAAAAAGTGCACGTGCACCTGGAAAAACTTCGCTGAATAAATAAAGGATAAAAAAAGATAAATAAAGCCAGTCAATAAGTGGCTGAAAAAGTCTCCACATTTCCTTCAAATTAATTACATGACATGACTAAAAGGAGAGAGGTTTCTTTGCTCCAACACTGCATCCTACATAAGCAATATAAGCAATAAGTAATATTTCCATACTGACTAATCCACTGCTACCTGCCAGGCCACATCTACCGCAGTCCTGTGGAGTGGAGAGCTTAGCGGGATTAGATCTGAGGTGAATTTCTCAGAGGAGAACACCATGCCAAACTATGCATGTTGCAGGGGAGCAGATCGTTTGGATGATCTGATTAACAGTGTGAAAACTTGCCTTATCTGCGATGACTTGAAACCTCCATACAAAGAGAGAGACAGCGAGAGAGAGCGAGAGAGAGCGAGAGTGAGAGAGAGAGGTGAAGATGGTGTGATTAAGGTGGAGATGAATTTGTCACGTATCTGCATTTTCTGCCAACAAGTCAGAGCAACGATTTCTTCACGTTCTTCACGAGGCCTGTCACATCACAAAGCGTTTTGAAGGTTAAATTATGTGCAGAAGAGTAACTGAGTATTAACAGTATCAAGTATTTTGTCTCATTGACAGTATTAAAGGTATTAAGATGATGTACAGGTACAATTGTTCATTCTAAATACATTTCAACCTCACTCTTTAAGATGCTCGATCTTTACCCAACCTTAACCACTTCCTCTAATGGATTGTCTATAGAAAGTAGTCTACCTATGACAGACCTCTGTAAACCGCCGTGCTTTCACCTGGTCCCCCAACAATGGGGTTGGTCCCTGTTTGAGAGACAGCACTTCATTCTTATGCTGGTACAGACCATAACCCAGAGTAGAGCACAGTATTTCCACTAAGCCCTCCACCTATATCGCTATCCCATATTTTCTACAACATGTTGTATAGTGCATTGTGAATGCATGGTGGGTTGAGGTTGGGGGCATTGGGGCGAGATATGGGGGCTCCCGGCGAGCGTTTCAGGGGCTGGTGTCGGTGTGTCTCAGAGTCCCTGATGTTTATCTGGTGATACTCCAGAGTCTGATCACGGATACTCCTGCCTCCATCACCACCTGCTCTCCGAAATCCAAATAATTACCCGGGCACTAATGTGGGTGGTTTTCCTTATCTGCAGCCAATCGCAATGAAGCATAATGGAATCACTGCCATTGCTCAGGGCATTGCTCATTTCTCCCAGATAAAGACGGGAAATGAGACAATGAATTAGTTGAGATAAATAATTGATACGGTTGCTAAAAATCCCAAAATGTTGATTAAAAACAAATGTTCTATATCAGCTAGTGTATTTAATGCCATAAAATCATCTATATACTTATCTTACTAGGTAAAGGTGGAACTTGATAACAATATTCTTTTAATTTCACTATCTTCCTTACTTTTGTCATTGGAAGCCAACGAAGACAAAAATAATCCAGCAGTGTCAGATAAGTGGAACTATCTTTCCATGCATCTGCACAGACTTGGCTTGACAAGTTGACCAGTCATAGATTTCAAAGATTAAATAAACTACTGATTGACACGGACAAATTGGGAAACATGTAGCTACATCATCCCTCACTATAGAGGTGTTTGACAGGGCAATAGTAGTGGTGAAAAGGTCTGTAAATGGGTCTATCACTGGGATTCCTTCTGAGTGGCAAGTACTGATTTCAGAGATAGTGCGTAATATATAGAAACACACCTAGCTCTGTTCTGATGAGCCAAAAAATGTTTTCCCTCTGTGATTCCCTCTAAATGTCTTTACTAATAACTATCTTTATTATCTAAATAAAACCTTTGGAGGAAATAGTGTGTCCTTGGTTTGACAGATTGACAGGAGGCTGGCCTGGCTGTTGTAGATCTGGTCTGTCCTGCTCCTGAGGACCCAGGGTATCTCTACACCTTGTTAAAATCTTGCTCCTCCCACAGCTCTTAATGCCCAGCATGACAGGCATACAACCAAGCAAGACTCCCTGGGTCTCAACAATTTCGACCCTTCCTAAAACACAGGGGAAACATTCGGGGATTAGTTTTTCAGAGTCAATCACCTAGAAAACAGAGCCCTCAATGGGTGCCCAAACCAATATATGGTCACTTAGGCATAGAGAGCTGGCCAAAGAGCACACTCAGGTGGAAGGAATACAGACATGCTGGGAGTTGTGAGAGTGAATTAAAACTCACCCACGGAGAAAAAATGTGGAACAGCCTTTCTCACGTTTCCAGGTCTGCTCACAATAGCTGTCAAACTGGCATGAGTCGATCGTTGCAGGAGCCAAACACCAAAGTGCTAGCGAGTGATTTGCCTGTTATTATTCTCATTGTGGGGAGACATCATTTTGTCACATTTTGATGTCGAACATGATGAGATTTACTCCACACTTCACGGAATCCAGATCCGTATTGCTGTCGACTCGACTCAAAAAAAAGTTTGTAAAGTTTGTAGGCACACATAAAGTTTTATCTGCCACCATTATTTGCACATTTGTGAATTATTCATTAGATTGAAATCCCCTCAGCATGTTTTCTAGTGCAAACTCATAAAAGAATTCCACATTTGTACAGATACTGCCAAGTCACAACATTGCACATATTAAGATGGATGGCAATTACTGTTCATCAGTGTTCAACAGAATCTATTCAGAGGATGAGTGAAGAAGAATACTTGCAGCACATTGCTTCACAATGCATTGGATTTTGTGTAGTTTGAGCAGTTTCACTAGGATAACCCATATATTATGATAAAATGTTGAATACTTGATGGATCTTTAATCGAGATTAGCATTGTTTTATTGTTGTTGTCACATACCTCTACTGATACCCCCATACACTACTTAAAATGGGGAATGTGCTGCATTCTGACTCCCACACCTCACTGCAGTCCATTCAATAAACATTCATGTGCATGGCAAAATCTGATTATGTGGGGCAATTTACCCCTAAAGCATTGGGATTTTACAATGAGATCTTGAACTTGGCATGTTGGAATGCCTTCGTTTGATATCCAGCCACTTATGTTATCATATGTTAATACATGGTTGGGAGGTAAAATGACGTTGGAGCACAAAAACATGACAAATGGATAAAGCGTGGGCTTACACTGCAAAACGTTGTTCCATAGAAATACGGACCCAATAATTTCTTAATAATCCTCTGACTCATTTAAGTTTGAGACATCTGCCTTAAAAAGCTCAAAAAAGCAAACATTGTTCTACTTGATCATTTTACATTAATAACTTATCACCTATTTTTAAATGCCACTTATTACATTTCTCAGCACTTATGCTTATTGATAATACGTTGTAACACTTAGGAACAAGACACCTGCAGCATAAGGCCAAATAATAGCTTGAAAGAATATATAACTTGTTTTACATTTTCACTATTACAAACACAATTTCCTTTTGGAGTGCTGTTTATTTTTTTTGTTGTTAAAACAATTTCACACCTTAAACCTCCTAGTTGTACTTGTGCCATAGAGCTATTGTATTCCAGAAAGTCAGGTAAATCCACTGACAGATTAAAAACAAAAGCTCTGCCTTTGTTAAAATCAACTCATTCTCTTTAACTATGGGCCTGTGGCTAAAACACTTGAACACAACAAGTATGTATGTAAATAAAGTCATCTTTCATAGGACAATGCCCCAATTGCAGTAAAAAGGGTTATTTACTGCAGTCACATTATTTGTATTTTTGAAAAACTATTTTTCTGCTCTCATTGAGGAAACACTGTACAGTGCTACTTGAGGTGAAATTATCCTTTGATGCACTGTAGCAAAATGAGCAGGCTTGATGCCTAGGACACACCATATCGTAAATCTAGTCAGCCACTGCACCAAAAAGACATGGGCTTATTTATTACTGTCATTTAACCATGTCTCCTTCCTTTGTTGCACAGCAGACCATGGGTTCTTGTAAAACAATATTATAGGATTGCTGGAAGCGTGCATGTGATGTTTGTTACCTCCTGGTGTGTAGAATTCACCACTCAACTGGGTGTGAATTTGATGTTTATAAATATCAGAAATATCAGAAAACTAATTGCAAGTATACAATTTTAAATTCATCTAATGAACTACCCCCCCACCGGTTTTTAGCAATAAACTAAACTATTCACACTATCAACAAACTAGCCAACAAATGTTTTATGAATCACTTGAAAATTATTGAAAGTATTGAGAAAAATATAATTTTGGCAAATTCACTGTTACATCTATGTACTCGGGCTATAAATTAAATATAGTTATTATTTCCAAATTGTGATTATAATTATTATAAATGTTTCAAACTCTTTTACTTGCCACTTTTGATGCCATTGTTGAAAGCAAAAATACAAGGGAAGCAGTAAGAGCCTCACTTCACTGTTGATGGGGTAAGTTTGCTTTAACATTCGCTAATGAAAGGTATCAATGTATGGATCTAAAAGTTAGCCACACAATTAAACACAAACGCTTACCAGCAGTGTGCTATTACCTGAAAATTCACCTGCATTTTTCTCAGTGGGAACCTTCTAACAAAGAGGTGTTTCTCCTAACAAAATGAGACTTTGATGTTTTCATTCTTGTGTTCAGCTTTGGTTACAGGTGGACAGCCCATCTTTCTTTCTGTGCTAGCAGGGAAGCAAAGCTTCAGAAGCTTTTCGAACCACTGTTTTCATGGTTCAAGCTTTCATCTCATTTACTGGTTGAGGAAGTGCCATGCTGCTGTGGAGTGGTGTGTTGTTTTGTTGTTAGGGGCAGTCTCGGCTTGTGGGGGGGTTAAAGCACCCTGCTTGCTTTAGGAAACCAGGTTGTCCTTAATAAGACAAAGTCCAGGCATTGATTCAACACAACGCCATATGGACTTAGATGTTGCAGCACAAGAAAAACACAGCTGGGGTAAAAACAATTCTGTCTTCAGGGGGTAGCCATCCCTTTGGGGACTCATGTACCCCCTGCATCCCTGAGAGGATCAAAGTGATGTCTTGAGAGAAAGGGAGACAAATTTGTCAAATTTCAGGATGAAAACTAAATCCTCCTCCTCAGTGGGAGAAGAGGAAACATGCATTAGCTTAATAGGCTAAAGTGTAATCGCAACACCTGTTCCCAATGACAGATTAGATATGGCAATTGGTAACTTAAACTGATTCCTTTGCTTGGTCAAAGTAGATGATAGTTATTTTAGATATTTTAGAAGCACACCCTTTACCAGGATTCATATATTTATGTTACTTGTTATATTTCATTGTTCTGTGTTTATGTACCAACCCTCAGGTCTTCATAGATAAAGGTACTTAAAAGGTGATGAACTGCTCGTCCCACCAAGGCTTGTGATTAAAACAAACAAAAAAAAAATAAATAAATAAAAAAGAAAGGCCATTCTGAGGTTAATCACTTATCAAAGAGTTCATTATTATAGGAGAAGGCAGGGTCTGACAAGAATAACACAAAAGAAACACAACAGAGGCTCTTTAGTTTCAATGAGCTGCTCCACTAGTGCTAGGGGACATCAGAGGACCTCTAAGCTGTCCATTGTGTCCTTTCCTTGTACGCCTCGTCTTTGGGGCCGTCCCCCTCGTTCTCACCAGCAGGTTGTTTTCTCGTCCTCTCATTAAGCCCTGATCCCAAAATTAGAAGCCCCTCCAGCAGCCCATCTGACCCTGGTGTGACCCTGGTCAAGTCATGGAAAAGAAGCAGGTGACAGTGATGTTTTGGTGACAGTTAAGTCAATGGGTCCAGTTATTAGAATTATTAAACACAAAAATGAAACAAAAATAATAATGAAAAACACAGTGAAATGTAATCTGGTTGGTTGAATGTATGCAGATAATGCACTCCTTTTCACAATTTGCAAAAAAACATAAAATATAACATCAGTAGTTTTATAGACTTGAAACCTTGCCCATGCATGCTTAAGAAGAATCAAGATCCAATTTAACTAAAGATGTAACCTGTTTGTCAATGGAACATAAAACCTTAATACTTACTGTACCAGAGGCTTGTTTATAAGGAAGTACTAGTGAATGTGAAATGCCCTCTGGCTTGATCCTCCCCCAAGATACTGTTGAACTGTGACAACCTCAACACACACCTCTTGTCTTTACTTCAGTGATTTCCTCTCTTTCACAATCTATGTTGTGTTTTATCCACTATGGTGTTCTGATTGATTTATACCCCTGGATATAGCTGAACAACAAGAGTTTAGTTTAGTTCTGCCAGTGGTGTTTCTGATTAAAGTGCTAATGCTTTACATCTTATGGTGAAGAACTAGTTTGCACTGTGTCAGAATAAGTAATGCTAGATCGATTTCATGGACATTATGTTTGAAAGACTCACCAGTGCCCATCCTCTAAGCTTTATAGGGTTTGTAAATAGTTTCATTACTTCAAATAAAGTGCAATACTTTCTCACACTCTCCAAAGCTTCATGAAGAGGACCTTTATCAAAAAACGATGAAAATGATAAGCAGTGTTTGTGATTCGGTGCCTCATGATCAGATAAATTCACTAAAGCCTGTGAACTTAAGGTTGCAGTTCTTAAAATCTAACACCCGCATTGATGTTGGGACTTCAGTTGTACAATTATACAGCATCTAAACTGATAAAAGATCCTATTTATCTTCAGTTTTGGAGACGGGAAGGAGTAAGATCTTCAAAAAGCTCCCCAAAGATCCAGGGCTCCCTCATTTGGAAATGTTTTTGAAAATCATGCTTTGTTCACACCTGTGGTCAATGCTTTATTTTCTGTTTTCCCTTTATCTGGGTGAGATCTGCATGCAGCCAGCATTTTGCAGTCCATAGTTCTGAATAGACTGCAGTGTGCATGGTTATCTGTTCCCCTGTCTCTGTACCTGACTGGCTATGGTTCCCCAATGGCTTTGAACCACATCCAGGTGTCAGTCCCTGTAGATGCTTGTTGCTATGGTTTGGTGCCAACAACACTAATGTGTAGGAAACAAGTCTGACTTGAATTGCACAACTTCAATTTTAACTGATGTCCTGCCATATAGTACAAAATCTGTATTGTCTATTTTTGAAAGCTTAAAAATGGTAAAAGACTCTTCCATTGTTCAGAAAGCAGCTTGACTATCACAAATGATCATGCTTCGTCCTTGAGTCATTTAAGAGTTATTAGTATGATTAAGTAGTCAGTTGATTAAGCTGGAGAAGCAGGACAAATTTCAGCCCAGCTTAATGGTTCTTACCTCATGTTTCACTGTTTATCAATCCATTATTACTCTGTATTCATTTGTCAGTGGTACATTCACTACCACACCACCACAGCTGCTAGAGAAAATAATAATAACACTTTAATTTTGCTAAATTTCCCTCTTAAACACAAAGAGATATAGTTCCACTGCACTTATATTTTATTATGATAAAATATCCAACGAAAACTACTGTTTTAGAACAGCAATCAACAATTGAAATACAACTGGGAGCAAAGCATTTATAACGCTGCAACGTAATTTTCCATTTATTGTTCTAGCAAACTCAGCAATACTAATTAGGGGGCAAAATATGAACATAACTTGTTGTATTCTTGGCCCAAACATTTGGTTACCTCAAAATAACATGCTCCTTGTGATTGTGGCTGCACCTAAAAGAAAACCAACCTTGAGTTGCTTCGATGACAGTGAGTTGAAGAATGAATTTGTCTAATACAATTTGTTTTAGTTTCAACATCCAGAAACGCTTTATTTGATTGTAGAGCTAAAGATTGTGAATGACAAAATTGGCTTATATCGCTGAGAAATCACCATATCTATCGTTAAAGTAAGTATCCTAAGTAAGTATTAAAGATTTAGGCATACTGTAAATGAAATTGCTTCAAAAGTGTTTCAAGTAAAGCCAGACTCTTGGGCTTCTCCACTTAACTACACACCAGGCCAGGTCAGGAAGTGCACAGCAAGGTGTGGTTAAAATAAACAACATAGGGTTAAAATAAAGACAGCATTGTGTCCTTCCCGTCCAACTGTAACAGATTTGTCATGTCTCAGTGGTTGCCTTTGTGATGACTTTCCTGGTATGAGTAAGAATGACTGACAGTATCCGTAGGGCTGGCTAGGCAGGTATTTTAAGGTTAACAAAATCCACAAAATCTATAAGCAAAACGGGTTCTGATGGAAGGAATTTATCATCTATGTTATATATGTTTATGTTTATATATGTATGTTATATATATACTGTATATATATGTTTGTTTTTTAATAACACATGTATTTAGAAAATGTACATTTTCAGCAGAAGAGCATGCTGCAGACTCAGGAATGCTCCCACGTCTTCCCCGACAGTTTTGTGTTTCCTCTAATCTGTGTAGCAACTCATGTTTGATTTGTTTGTAGATACCATTCACTATCAGAGACAATGTTTAACAATTTCTAAGCTGTTATTGTCTGTTACTGAAAGCCTGGGGTATTTTCCCATAACACCCTGGCAGAGATGTACATCACTGATGTCTCTCTCTCTCCTAGACCATCTGATAGTACAGTTACAACTCCCCCTTTACTTGTTTGTAGTTTTGTTCTCAGCGGTCTGATTTAACACGGCTGTTGCAATCTCGAAATGTTCAAGGCTGTTCCAAAGTGGCTACCTATTGCAACGGTGGTACAGTTAACAGTATCATGGATCTATGCAATGCTCCATGCGCTATGCAATGCTCCACACACAGCAGTCATGAGATAACTTTTTTATATCAACACGGTCACGTGTTGCTTCCAAACTGACAAGTTCCATCAAGACGTACATATTGTCCAGTTTGTCTCAGGCTTCCAAATCTAAAGCCATTTCCTGAATAGTTTAAAGTCTGATTTACTGAGGGTTTTTCCAATGCCCAATTTCCCAATCTGATCCTAAAGATAGCTTGAGGAGGAAATCTCTTCAGCAAATAGAAACTCTCCATAATCCGCTCCCATTGGAATGATGAGGTATCCTTTCACTCAAGGCCCAGTAAACAATGCTTTGGAGGTCTTCTTGATTGCTTATTTGTATATGAGGAAGGTGAGGAGAGAGGATCTCAGCTTCATGACTTGCCTTTTGTAATGTGTAGAGGTCAGAGTGGCTTGAGAGCAATGTGACAAGGAAAAGTATTGGAAATTATTTTAATCAGAGCAATAAATCTAATCGCTCATCTTAAATCCCCTTTCCCTCTATCATTATACATTACTTGTGACATTTAGTATATTGACTCCAAGCAGAAACCTTTATACTTCTTCACTGACTGTAAGATGAAATTACTGTATATAGTTGAAGACATAAAGAGCACATCTTCATAACCTTTAATATAATTCCTGTATAGCCATCACCTGTGTTCGCTCAAGCCTCAGTGGTCAACCACTGAATGAATAGTGCTTATTCATATTTACTAAGTGCTAAAAGAGAAGTCCTCCCCCACATTGCGTCCATTTCCTGGTTAATGCCTTCTTTAGTGCTCTGCCAAGTGTCACATGTTATGAATAAAACACACTTAGAAACCTGACTCTTCAAATGCTTCACAGGTTTTTTTTTCCCTCATCTGCCACTAAGTTATGCATTGTTATGCTGCAAAGCTCTCCTTGTAAGTGTATCGTTAAACAAAAGGGCTTCTTTGACGGGAAACAAATAGTGAGTGTAGCCAGAGTGAGTGCAGAATGGAGCACTCTTGGGTTCAGTCTCAACCTGTTTAGACAGTGCAGTTTGCATTCACTGGCACCTGACCAGAACCTTTCAAAGTACTAATGTTCCCCATCCCACAGACACACACACACACACACACACACACACACACACACACACACACACACACATCATTAGCACATAAAAAGCATACCCACAGACACACATGCTCTGAACCGATACACACTTAAAGACCACCAGACTCTCAGACACCACTAGAGAAGTGAGCATGCATTTTCTTATAGATGCAAATAATGCGATGTGTTGATGCAGATGCAATATGCACGATTCGAATGTGTACACACACTCATGCATCCACACAGACACACTCATGCATCCACACACACACTCATGCATCCACACACACACTCATGCATCCACACCCACACACACAATCCTCAGGAGCAAACTTTCCTGTCTTTGGCCTGCTATTGTTCACTGGCACTGAGGCATTGCCGGGCTAAGTAAGGGGCCCTGATGGATACCTACCAGGCTCAGACCACCAATAAAGGTGTGAGAGGAGGAGAAAAAGACAAGAGATGGTGAATGGAGGAGTATTGAATAGGGGACAAGAAGATGCCGAGAGATAGCAAGATATAGAGAGTCCCAGGGAGAGGCGAGGAATTGGAACAAAATCTATTGTCCCATGTATTCAAATGCACAGGTGTGTGCATGAGTGTAATATGGACGCTTCCCTCCCTCTGTGAAACGATATGCCACTCTTCACAGAATAAACAACCATAATCCCAACATAGTTCAGTACCAATTAAAGAGTTCATTTCCAGAATGCTATGCATTCATTTTAGGAAAAAAAAAATCATTGGCTTTCATTAATCAATATCTTTAAAGGAAGCATGTAAAATAATTATAATTGCCTAATGCTACTATCCAAAGTAGCATTATTTATTTTAATTTTGTGATATCATTCACTTTGAAAGACTGTGTGTCACATTTTTTTTCAAAAAGTAGACATCTCATTTTGGAACAAAACTCTAGAATTACATGTCAATTCAAAGTGCTGCAGCTTAAAACTAAGCGGTAGCCTGCTCTCCAGAGAAACGAGCATGTTTCCGTAGGGTGCTGGGTGCAGAGGCATATCTCATGCTCCAGGCATTATAAACAGACATAAAGTCCAACAGCACAGCAACACTCAATATCCCTGAGAACAAAAATAAAACCAGAGGAAACCGTGTTGAAAGCTTTGCTAAAGTAAGATGCCTTGTTGAACTCGCTCAGTGGCTTTTGGATAAAAGGGCCAAATATGTACAAGCGTTGAGAAACACTTCTATTCAGATACAGGGAAAAAGAACATTACTGAATGTTACACTTGATCAGCAACCCAAAGAACCTGGTGGGCGTCATTGGTGGCCATTCACCCTGTCAGCAGGCTGAAGTGGAGGCTACTATGTGGCACTTGAATGACAAAGGTGTGCAACCAGGGTAATTGATGAGAAAGCAAACACACAAAGGACGAGACCCTTCACATGTTGAAAGAGTCATTTGAATCTTGTTTTCGGAACAACGGTCTTGAAAGTTGAGCGTGTTATGAGCATTGAAATGTTTCCATGTCACGTTTCAAATTACTCAGCTTCTACGGTTAATAAGAGTTGGAAGAGGACAGTGTGGTTTTCATCTATTGTGGATCAGAAGACAAGATCCATATTTCAACATTGGGAAACAACAATGTTACAGTCACATTGTGATGTGAGTTATTCCTGGATTCAGTCACCTTACAGAAAGGCTTTTACACAGACGGAAGATTACAAAGACAAGTCCAGTCCTATGATTTGCAGAGTTTAATGACCGGGTTTCTCTCCGTCGCTGCCCTGCCTCCTTACCTCATCGACCTCCCTCCCTCTCTTCATCCCTCTGACAGCGGGGGACATAATCAGGTTTTTGAGAAATGTGAGTAGATTAGCAGCCACCTTGCTTCAGATAAGGAGCTGGGCTGATAAAGCCCTGTCCTGGGAGGCACAAGGCTTGTGATATCTACATGGGCAGATCTGTTAAGAATACAATTAACACACTGTTTACCCATATCTACTCTAACTCAACGTATCCCGACTAATCCCTTCAGTCTGCTCACTGTTGCAGAAGGTTGAGGTTGCAAAATTACAAAGAAAACAATATGTTACAGTATCAGTGTAAAAACAGATCATCATTATCTTCTTTTTCTCTCAAATAATGGCACTGGATTAATGTTTTCTATAATTCATAGGGATAGTAATGTTGTATGCTGTACTGTAAGTAGTCCTGTATATTATATTATACCAGTCTGAAATGGCTTCCTGGCAGCCTCATGCCCCACAGAGACCAAAGAAGTAGCAGTAATTAAGTAAATAAGTGAATAAGTACATACAATCCTCCAGCTTTTATCCATAATCCAATTTATAGAGGATAGTCTAAAACAGATTTTTCTCCCTTTGAGCATTTTCCCAGGGCACAGACACACATCTTGCACCCCTCCCATGCAAGAGAAGGCTCTACCTGGTCCACATAAACTGAAAGCCACGCGAGAGCAGCTCAGTGTGCCTGGTTAAAGCTTGCCAGCCACAAATCCAAGCCTCAAATTCCACTTCACAATAGATGAAATGATAAAAGCTGCATGTGCATCCACATGGCAACGTGCATCTGCATTACCGGCATTTATTTCTTTGGCATTTGCTGTCCATGTTGATGGTTGCATTTCAGATTATCTTCGTGTCGGTGCTGTACTGTGCAGCTGGCACCTCTAGCAAGGCCCAATCCTTTCTCAAAGCCCCTTCTGTACAAGTGATTATCTGGATGCTTTTGTTACGACAAATGCCCATACACATCAGCATGGAAATTGTGTGTGTGTGTGTGTGTGTGTGTGTGTGTCTTGAGCAAGAGAGAGATAAAGTCTTTTGCACTTTATCTCTTTGCATGCCCACAAATGTGTGTGTCTTTGTGAATGCGCACATGCATGTATATGTGTGATTGTATGGTGTTTGTGTGGGTGGGTGCGCGTGTGCATGTGCAGCTCCCCAAACACAGTAGATACCCACAGTAGCTGGCAGGTAGGTATGCTGCTGATAAGATCCATCACTTAGGGACTGATGGAGCGGGCATCCATGCGAGAAAGAGATGCAGATAGAGAGTGATGGAAGGATGGAGGGAACAAAAAGAGGAGGGAAGATGTGGAAACAGGGAATGGACCGTCTGCTGTTTGCACAAGTCATATAAGAAGCACTCCATTAGTTTCTTAGTTTAAACTGAAATAATCATATTTTTTCAGCACGTGGCACCAGTCTATAAATATAGTCAAGTAATAATAAACATGATTAATATTAGATAAGTGTTTGCATTATAATCTGATTCCCTTCCTTCAGCAGCTGTAGTCCTAGAGATACCCTTGGAGGGATCATTATCTCAGTAAAATGCCACAAGGGAGTTGAGGTATCCTATATTCCTCTTTAACCTACATCTGTTCAGAGGGAGTCTAGTAGAATCAAAACCAGAGGGAGATCATAGGCAGGGTTGGTATTATTATTAACATTTACCATCAACCTGTTTGTCTGACCATCATGCAGGGTAAATTAATGAGTGTGCATGTATGTAAAAAAGCCCTGAAACATTAAATTCATTGCCATACTGAATGACTGCAAACATGTATGGAAACAGCAGTAAGTCTGGGCTTATGTATATGGAGCTGGCATTGTTTTACCCATGCGTCACCTTTGGCAACTGCCAGTGCGTTGAGATTGCCACATTATGTCCTGTTGTTTTCCTGTAATAACGGTAAGACAAGCCGTTGCCGGTGTAACTGGATCCTGTTTGGATTGAGAGAAATGAATGAAACATGTGACAAGGTGCGATTAGTTATCCGCCGATCTCACTGGGTGTTTGTTGACAGATGGGTCTTTTGTCAGGGTAATTTGTTCAACAAAATAACCAGGTAGCTAATTGCCCGTTCCTATGTGGCTATTAGGGCCATTGTAGCGTTAAGAACATCTTAATAGTGAAAATTCATTGCTCAATAGGGCGACCAATGGCGCTTATTGTATCCAGATGACCTGAGGCAACGTCGCTTTTCTTGCCATTTTGAAATAGTTTAAATGAAGTTCCTTGAGAACACCTATCTAATTCACTATAAACCACAGTTTTAAAGGATTCGACGACTGGTGGTGCAAATTTAACATTGCAGGCCAGCATATCGATCCTAAAAGTTTGAATGCATACAGTATTTTAATAATTTTCAATTAAATACCATAAATTCTGGACTATATGCTAAGGCAGACCTGAACCTAACATAGCCTAAAACTACCTGGACTCAATTGCATCAGATCAGAGCCACTATTCACCCAGGACGCAAATAAACATGATAGGGTATTAAGAGGTTGGAGCGGAAAGGGGTGTGACGACGGTGTTGTATTTCATGTCAAACCACCTGGAGTGGAGACACTTAAAGCGCGCTGGTTCAGGGTGCCAGCGGCAGTGGAGACCCGCCAGTCAATAAGAGAAGGCGCTAAATTAACTGCACTGGACGGCCCGGACAACTCGTGCGCATCCCAAAAAGTAATGGACGGCAGTATCAGAGCGCTAGGCCTGACCGGGCACACCGCCAATCCTCTGTCGGTCGCTGGCTTGCAGGTGCCCCCTTCCCTCTTGCGCCCTCCGCCTCTCTTCCTGCGGGCTTGTAACCCTGTGCTGGAGAAGGGTTACCCCCGCACCCCGAAGTGCGCCAGATGCAGGAACCACGGCGTGGTCTCGGCGCTCAAAGGTCACAAGCGCTTTTGCCGCTGGAAAGACTGCGTGTGCGCCAAGTGCACCTTGATAGCGGAGAGGCAAAGGGTGATGGCCGCGCAGGTGGCGCTGCGGAGGCAACAGGCTCAGGAGGAGAGCGAGGCCCGTGAGTTCCGGTTCTTGTACCCCGGCACGGGCACCAGAGGGGACACCGTGGTGTCGCTGGCATCACCCGCGGGACCAGCAGCTACGAGTAACGCCCCAACTACTCCCAGTTTTGATGCTTTCGGAACAGAGAAGCAAAAAGATGGTGAGTTGAAAATATGATTGATTTTTTTTGTTATTAGTGGTTGTGATGCCTTAGATATTCGCTGACTGGAGGTCATAGTTTACCCAACTTTATTACTTACATCTACATCACTGTATGAGATGATTATAGGTTGTTGTTATTCGGTTTATTTGCAGTAAATTATACACAATTCTGAGTTACATTATAAAACAATAAAATGTTTTAAAAGTCGTTTTACTTTTCTATTTCTGTATGGTTTTACGCGTTTTACCCACACGCTGAATGCTGACGAGAAACATGTAGAGATGAGTATTAAAAACATATCTGTTTTTCTTATTTCAGATGATAAAATGAGCAAGTACAACTTTTATAACGGATTCATAGGTCGATCTCTCTTTGCACCTCACACCTCACGACTGGCCTCTCCAGCTGACAAGAGGGAGATGTCTCCAAGCAAGGAGAACACCGGTGCTACATTCAAGGAGGACAGTGCCAGTCACTCTCCAGTCTTTGACCAGCGGTCAGACCACACAGAGAGCCCACAGCGGTCGTTGTCCCCTTCGGATCCGGAGTCGGGGAGCGAGTCGGAGAAGCCCAGTAATTACCCAAGCATGGACCGGCACCCCACCGATGTCATGGCCAAGATATTCCCCCATCAGAAACGGGACACCTTGGACTCCGTGGTGAAAACATGCAACGGTGACATTGTGAAAGCGATTGAACTCATGCTTAGCTCCAAAGAGAACAAAATCGACTCTGATAGCTTGGCCATGTCTCTGTCTGTTCACCCAAACGCTCTCAGGCCTAACATGGGATTGCCTGGCGCACTGGGGGCTTTGGGAACCAAGTCTGCCTTCTCCCCTCTGCACGCACAACCGACAGCCGCCGGGGGGGACAGCCTGTACGGGCTCAACCCTCGTTTCGGTATCAATCCCCTGCGACTGGCCTATTCTTCGGCAAGTGGTGGCATGACAAGTTTTATGTCCCCATATGTAACATCCGGACTGATGCCAGTGTTTCCACTGCGTCCGCCCTTGGACTACTCTTTCCCGGGCATGATCCGAGACCTTTCCTACCTCCAGAACAAGGAGTCACTATGCAATACAGGTCTCTATACTCGTCTTAACCATGAAAAATAACTGTTCAGTTAATCTGACTTTAAATTGATATTCAGATTTGTCTTTAAAGAGCCTTATAAGTGCCTCAAACCTGATTAAAATCAATAGTGCCATTGAAATTTGGCTATTTTTCTGTCAAGTTGTTTTAGTATATTTTTGAAAATGTACATTTTGTAAAGATTGTTTATTATAAATAAAGCTATCAAAAGGTGCTTTTCTTTATCTTTGTCTCATATACTTTGTAAAGATCTATCTATCTATCTATCTATCTATCTATCTATCTATCTATCTATCTATCTATCTATCTATCTATCTATCTGTCTATCTATCTATCTATCTATCTATCTATCTGTCTATCTATCTATCTATCTATCTATCTATCTATCTATGCCTAATGTCTGTTGATATCCACTTGTAGACATCTAGTATATCTACACAGGATATTAACAATCAAAGGTTTGGGGACATGGAAAGTTGTTTCTCAAATGTAATCTGTCACATATCACAGCCACCTGCCTAAAATAGCATCAGTGATGTAATGCACTAAACTACTCCAATTAATAGCTTTGGATCACTTTACCTCATAGAATAAGCTATGATGTTAAATTAACTAGTCATCAACACTTTTACACACTGGAATGTAGTTAACATCCTGCACAAGCTTTGTCCACTGTTAGCTTTGATAGTCTCATAATCCAAATTACCTTTTCCCTTCAAACATAGAAAACTACCAAGTAATTACTTATTTTTCAAAGGTAACTAGTCTCATTACTGTGTATTTCAGAAACTGGAATAGACAACGTTGCCAACTTTATCTATTTAAATGTAATTTGTAAATCTCCAAACTAGATGATTCCTTACTCTACCTACACCTATACTTTTTTAATGAAATCAAAATAAACCTAATTTTGGACCCAAAAAAAATGAACAGAAAATTGGCATAAGAACCAACAGTATTATAATAATTCGGTTACATTAATTGCAATAATCACTGAAAAATTAAAGCCAATAGGTGACTGTAGAAAGGAGGAAGTTTGGATTGGCTTTTGAGATTGGGGCCAAATCTTGTCCACGTTGCAGCATCCAGGTAGATTGCTAGCCTGTGTTTTAGTTTACATTAACATTTCTTTGCCAAGCAAATCTTTTCACTTCCTCAGCAGGTTCAAAGCCTTTTGGCAGCAAGTGAAACATTTTTTGACCCACTTTTGTGCAAACAATTTTTGTACAAACAGTACTGGGCAATTCAGTCTACCACTCTCTACATAAGGTACAATATGTGGTATTTGAGTAACGGTAAGTGAAAACCATCAGCTTTCTGAAATGTTGTCAGCTTACAGTTGCAGGTAAGTGCCAATAAACACTGTATATCACCTTCTTTCTCTTCAATAGAGAAAGATCACAAAAGACTATTTCTAAAATGGTGAGTATTATTTCCAGATGAACTATTCCCACATTTTGTTTGCTCAGTTTTCGTCAGTACCTCACAATTGCCTAACATCATATTGAGCTCCAATCTTCATTTTGTTCTGTTAGGCGTATCTATTTGAGGTCTACACAATGCACTTTAGCAGCAGTTCATCGACATTTCTGGCTGTAATAAATCAGTTTGGGTCCAATGCAAATGAAAGCACCAGCCTTCAGTCTACACATTTGGCCTGCACAACATGGCTACCAAGCTACAGGGTGTATTATTTTCAAACCAGGAAACCATAGTAACCCACTCCTGCTTTTGTTTGCTTGCTAAATTCCAGATATGACCCTGGTGTTCATGATTTATTGTCTCTTGACAACTCACATTTGGTGTATTTGAAAACATTTTGTGGTTGTATGCTGTGTTATGAAATTCAGTGTCTATATTGCATGCTTTGCTTACAAGATCTCATGTCCAGTCTACACATCTTCGACTAATTGAAAGATTAGGCAATGAGGCTGACAACTGTGCGTTCAACTAGGTTGAAAAAACAACTGTTTTGTTCCATTTTAATAAGAATAATGTCTGAATATTGTTAGATTAAAATATAAACAATATTGTTTATATGTGACGCTGTTTTTTGATCGAGACTCAAAAGCCACCCTCACTGTTGATTGGTCGTAGAAATCACAGGGGCTCGCAAGACAACCAATAGAAAGCGTCACGTGACCGTGTGTTTCAGGAAGTCGTTGACAGTTTATTGGAAAATGTTTGAAGTGTGATGTGAAAAAAACGCTTGAGCAGTGTTTTCTGTGGCAGGAGAGTAAATGTTTACAAGGCTTGCGCTCTGACATGCGTTGCCACATCATTATTGCCGTTGTCTTTTGGTCTGTTTGCGTAGACTCGCGGAAAATTAGAGGAATATCTTTGTCCTGTAAGTGCCGTGTCCCTTACTAGCTTAGGCTAATGTCAACATCTTTGTAAATAATGCTACTACATGTATGTTGTTACTTGGACGTTGTAACAGCTTCAAAGTTGCAATGCAGGCAACATGCAGTGAGAATTCACCGCAGTGTGTGTTCACACTGTAATAACTATACACAGTAACAACAATATATATACCAATAGGAAATACAGTATAAACTATATATATATATATAGTTCCTATTGGTATTAGGTTAGGTAGTCACTCTATTGTCAATGTTTTAGTTGAAAAAGTTGAAAATACAATATTATTTCAACTGTGCTTAAGCCCAAAGATAGAGCTGTCCATATTAATGAATAGTACATGGGATTTTATTCTTGTTTTGTTGTAGTATTGTTGTAGGTTACCCACAAAGTTGCATTTCTAGCTGCAGTTCAAGGTCATAAACCTGTATCAATCTCTAATATATTTACTCTGTAACAGACAAGCGGTTCTACAGAGAGAGAAAGTCCTTCCTTTGCATCGATGGGTCTAAAATGATCCCCTTTGAGCATGTGAACGATGACTACTGCGACTGTGAAGATGGTTCTGATGAACCAGGTAAATGAATGTGAATGTCAGACCCCTCTGGAGGAAATCAAATGTCCTGTACAGTAGACCACATTTGAGCACAAACAGACATTTAAGTATTACTAAACGACATTGCCACCCTAAGGGCAATAAAGTCAGTGCATCCATGTTACCTACGTCAGTGATTGGATGATTAGCCGTTATAGAGCCATATCTCAAATAGTTTTCGCAATTGTTTCTGCAAGTAATTTATTATGCAACCTTGACCTCTGCTCTTTGCTCTCGGTAGGCACTGCAGCCTGTCCCGGTGGCCGATTCTACTGCACCAACCTGGGCTTCCGTCCCCACTACATCCAGTCATCACGAGTCAACGATGGGATCTGTGGTAAGGCCTTCTCTATTGCACTATATCAGAATCAAATAACGTATTGAGAGAAGACCTCGGTAAACTTTAGAGAACGTTTTGAAAGGAGGCAATGGATAGACAATGTTTTCTACTTCAAGGCTGGGCAGGGACAGCAAGGGCAATATTGCAAGTGCCATAATGATTCTCTGTGAAGAACAGATTTATTGTTGCAGAAAATGAATCGCTGTAATAGTTGCTCAAAAAAAGCTGGTTGAAGCGTATGGTGCCAAGCAAGAGCTAATTACAACTTACAACTTTCTTATTTCAAATATGTTTGTGTGGTTTTAGTCAAAATAACAGTATGCTATGAATTATGCTTCAAAAATCACTCAGGGAAGTAAGGTCTGAAATGAAATGGTTTCAATTACCCACCACATAAGCATAATAGGAAGGATTATATGCTGCCTTTCAATAACTCCACGAGAGCAGACGTTCTGCCTGCAACTACAACGGGTGAGCCACTCAAGTATACAGAGCACTTACAAAGTTATGCCCGCTGCTTGCTTTTTCCCCCTTTACACACACACACACACAGGAATACACATGCTGTCAAAAGATTGACATGTTGGAAGTTGTTGTCACTCCTTTTTGTGGTGAAAACAAACAGGGATGAAGGGGTAGAAATGGCAAACAAACTCCTCTCTCTTACACACACACACACACACACACACACACACACACACACACACACACACACACACACACACACACAGTCTCACCTCACTCAATTTCCCATGAACAACATTCTGTCCTTTATCTCAAGTCCTTTCTCCACTCTGTCTTGTGAAACCTGCTGCACTCAAATCGGTTTTGAGCCCCCCTTCCCATCCAGTTCTGTCCCATTCTCCCCACTTTGGATAAAATCAACACATTATGTTGTCGACCACTCTTCCCTGTCACCCGTGTCCTCGGCAGCTTTAGATGGCTTACAACATAGTGGGCAACTGAAAATGAGAAGGGATAATGAAGGGGGGGGGGGGGGGTAGAGGAAGACTTCTTACAGCCCCCTACTCCCTTTCCCCTTTTCCCTCCCCCTTTTTCTTCTTCCATTTGTTTTCTCATACCTTCTCTGCCTTGAAAGGAGCCACTTAATAGCTAACACACCATCGCTTTTCCTCTTCGACAGCTTGCTGAGAGATTTTCATTGACTTTCTTTGCTAGGCTCTAATGCTCTTCTTCCACTGGTCACCAATGGGGTTCTGGATAATTGAGGAGTTTCACACTGTGACCACTCTCCCGGCTGAAACATCTGAGTCAAAATCAGATCTGAGCACTTAAAAAATATAGCTGTTCCTATAAGTGGTTGATCTCAAGAGACCATCTCTGAACCAGAGAGAGATCTCATGCAGACACCAAGATCTATTGTTCACCAGTCAGACAGGCTGAAAACCGTCTAGATGAACAACATATGCACCGAAGAGAATACACTCATTGTTCAGTTTTATCTGTACTGTGCTGTAAAGAACATGTATGTCGAGAAGCTAGGGATACTACGTTCCAAGAAGTGCCATGCTACCACAAAAATAAGTTGTTTATGTCATATATTTTTTAAATTAGCAATACAATTAATTTCAGTCCCTAATTATTCTTATTGCATCAGACCCAAAAATTGTGAATGTGAAGTTTCAATTGAATCCTCAATATTCACAGTAAAGACACATTGCTCACTTCTCTTTATTGCTGTAACTTCTGTCTCAATGTGTAATGGATTGGTTTCTCCTGGTTCCCCTTGCCAGATTGCTGCGATGCTTCAGATGAGTACAACAGCCACGCTCACTGCCAGAACTCTTGCAGGTCAGTTGAATCAATACTGAGATTAAATATTTGAAAATATCTTGTAGATTTTGACTTGGGACATCCCTCACATTGCCAATTTCTTTTTTACCAGAGTTTACATGGGATGTGATGTATGGCTAAAGAATCAGAATCTGATACAATACCTATGGAGTATGGTATAAAGGAAATATATCAAACAACACATTTTGGCTAGATTAAAAAAAAGACAGGTGTTTGTTTATTGTAGGTACTGTTATCATTACTGTTTATAGCGACAGTGCAATATACTGTAATACTGCTGTTTCATTCTGTTAATTCTGTTTAACGTGGCAGTGACTCCTTCATTGTGCCACCAGGGGGCGTGGTGTCACTATGATTAAAAACCTACTGTAGTTCTGTACTTAGGTTTGTGTGACTCCCCCGGTACACAACTCTTCTGGTCTAATGTAAATACATCAGCGACGGGTTTTGAACAGTTGATCCTGGATAAAGAGAATCTGACTCCCCACCCTGTTATCCTTTCCCCACCGTGTAGCATTTACAGCTAAAGTTACTATGACTGTAAATTGTACACTCGTTAGTCCCATAGTGGTTTTCATGAAGAGAAGATGATTTCCTTGCTTTAAATTACATCTTGTGTAGATGGCAGGTTTGCATGCATTCTCTCTGACAAGTCCAGGTTTGTCTTTTTTTCAGAAATGTACTCAAAACTACACCCAGGTTTTCGCTGAGCTGCACTGCAAAAACTGACCGTATGCTGAAAAGTAGTCCCCCTGTGTAAACCCAACTTCTAATACAATAACCCACTTATTTTGTTGACAGTCCTCTATTATTTCATTCAATGCTATATGCCTCAAAACCACGTATACCCGAGGATATCTCATTATGATTTCACAAAGTCCACACTCTTATTGGGTTTGCCAGACTTCGAAAACAATTTAGTTCAGCCACAGAGCATCCACCCCCGTCTTATTTACTCTTCTATTTTTCCTAGTGCATAAAAATTGGATTGTGCCATCTCAAAGACCATAGGGGGGTGGGCTATGCTTTGCCAATAATGATGGAACCGTGCATCCTCTTTCTCTCTCCTCCAGCAATCTGGGACAGAGGGAGCGAGCGGATGTGGAAGGCCAGATGAGGACCTTGGACGAGGGGCTGCGACTCAAGCAGCAACTGATAGAGGAGGGCGTGCTGCTCTGGAGGGAGAAACAGGTACGGTCTAGTATGCTGCAGTAACTACTACCATATGGCATGTAGTAGTTACGAAAGGAAATCATCAGTCCTGCTTTCTCCTCAAAGCTTTATCCCCGGTGTGTTATAAGAAAACCAATGACTGTCAACCAAATGTCTGACTGCTCAAACTACATTCTCTCTGAATGGCATGAAATATAAATTCTGTATGTAAAAGTTTTTTACATGAGTATATGAGGATATATTTCTTAGTCCATGGATCAAGTGAGAAGAACTTACAAGCTTATGATGCAAAAAAAAGAAAATAGAGAACGTTAATACATCAAGTGCTACAACAAAAAGGTTTGCATTGACCAAAAGCTTCAAAAGAAAGGAACTGCTGATTTATCACCACCAATGCCAGCTCTGCAAAGCAAATGATGTGAGATTTATTACAGAGAAATCGTTAATAATTTGAAAAAACAACATCAAAAACCATGCACTGTTAGGTAGCACTGAATACAGGCTGTAATACTTCTAGGTGCTAGCTACAATTATTGTCTCACTTATTCTCTTGCTGTAAAAAACTAGGCTACTTGTGCTGTGACTCCACTGTGCTATCATTATTACCTGGCTATCTAGCTAGCTAACCTGACTGGTAGATAAGAGTTATGCTTGCACCTGAGGTTAAGTTGCTTTTGCCTGTGCTGTGCTCTGGGAGTTACTGATGTGAATGCTTACTGATGCTTGTGCCCTGTGATATTGTTTTGACCATACACGCTCATGGCAGACAACCTGCTGCTGCAGGCATCTGCTGTGCAGTTGCTAAGCCTTACCCTGCTGTGCAGTCAGTTTTTGGAATGTCAACACGAGATGTTCACTATTTTCTGCTTCTAAGGACAGTTAATAAGCATTTTCCTAGCCATCACCATGTTTTTATTTTATCCATTAGTGTCATTTTAAAATGTTTGTACTGTGAGATCCCTAAGAATTTGGACAGCAGACCATACTCTAATGGTGGTGGGATGGTACAACAACAATTAGGTTAGACATAGATTATAGATTATAGACTATAGACTAGACTATAGACTATAGCCCTTCTCAACATCTGTAACCATAAACATCACCAGACTCTTGACATCTTGTTGTCAGGCTCTCTCCTGCTATAGCAACTGTGCTTTTCAATGTATCTCTATAAGGATTCAGCTGTGGCTATGCTTTGTTTGCAATTCCTTTAAAGCAGTATGGAGTAAATAGATGTGAATTGGCACAAGTATACAAGTGTCTGAGTTATCAACCCAGTTTCAATCATCATGCTCCTTCAGCAGAGCTTCAAGATAAGTATGAACTACTTATGCAGTTTTTTTTCCCTACTCTCCATTGTCTCATTGAGTTCAACAAGCACTAGTCCAACATTTGGAAACTGGAGCCCTGCAGTACTGTGCTAGATACAATCAGCAAATATGACAGATTAGTATCTCTGTAGACATTTCTAAATTATATTTTAAAGTTCAGTGGTGTCATCACTTGATGTATTAACCCCAGCCTAACCCTGCTGTAGGAACTACACGGTGCCAGACCCCCTGTGTGTGTTTGATGGTCACGTCTGGCCTCATGTATGTAGAACATTAGAAGGTCAGCAGTCGTTTTTTTATAATAGACCAATGAATGTTTGAGACCAAAGCATTAATACATAAAAACCTAAACAAGCAAGTACAGAACCAACATTCATTCATTCAATCATCATTTTTGGGATATATACTTTATATATATATATATGTATATGTAAACTGGCCACTATTTCGCTTATAGACTGAAGTGCACATTTTATCACATGATCAGTAGCCAATGAAAAAACATTCCTGCAACACAGTAAAAACTTTTTCATTTTCAGGGCTGCCCTAAAACTTGTTTTCATGCATAATCATGAGGGGAACTGTTTTATTTCAAGGCATTTGAATGAACTTTAAAGCGAAAATGAAAATGCTGTTTTGGGATTGTCTGGCATATCTCAAACCCATTTTTGCGATAATGATATATTTAAAAAGATATCACTAATTTGAGAACGCAGAGATTTTGACTGAAGGCCACTCTGTCATTCGCATGCATGTGCACACATGGCTGATCGCCAGCTGATGGTCCTCTGAGTATATTCTTTTTTTTTTTTGTCAGATATTTCTGTTCCATGTTCTTTTCTGTAGCGGCTGATTGGCAGATCGAGGCTGAAGTGTCACCCAGCCCTCTGAGCCCTGCTGCACAGCGTGATCCTCTGTTCTCAATGTGTCTCTATTGATATGGCAGGGTTACCTCAGGGGCCCCGTCTCGGGAACCTTACACAGTGACTCAAAAGTGAACTCTTCCGAGGGTTCAAGGGTTAAAGAAACTACCGCTGTTGAATAAATGGAATGGTGGAAAACTTTTTAATCAAATTAGAAACCCTCACAGAATGAAAGCTGCCGTTAGAAATGGGGATGCTGCCATTAATTGACCACAACTCGGTATTTAATATCATTCACTTTAAAGAGCTCTGTGATCAGCCGGCTAGTGATTAGCCTACTCTAAGGGTCCAGTCTTATTTTGACAAACATTAACTGGTTTGCATCATTTTGTCACCAAGCAGTGTATGGCATTGTATCTGATACTGGTGATCACAATTACATTCTATCATCTTATAGTGCTTTTTCTGTTCAAACTATACTACAGTTTTCCAAGAGAAGACTCCTACCAAAGGTCAACACAGTAGGGTGAATTCCCAACCCTTACGTTGTATGGATCAATCAGTACCAAATCTGTCTTGCTTGATCTTTCAGTCAGTGATTGGTATCTTAACAAATCCCAGTTGGAGCATTCCTACATTTTCTGTTTAAGAGGTCTTGATCTTCCTTGGTTGTTAATATGCTATATGTTGAAAAACCTGCTAGTGTGGTTATAGAAACACGAATGTGCATTAGCTGTTGGCGTGCCATAGCTTTGGACATGGTGGAAGAACTTTTTAAAACCAAGACGGTACTATACACAAGAGCAAATATGCTCTTGCACACTCAAAATGGACCCCATAAATCACTCCAGCAAACTGAAAGTGGCTAAGCAAGCAGCATGCCCCAGAAAGGTAGTCATCCCTATCCGAACCAAGCAGAATCCATCACTGCATTATGAGAAAGTCTCTGAGGAGAGATTGGAAGGTAATATTGACACACACACACACACATGCACACGCACACGCACAAGCACACTCACACACACACACACACACACACACACACACACAGGGGCTGCTGCTTTCATATTAATTGGTCTATTACAGAGAGTGATGATGGGTTATGTTTGTTTGTCATATGCTGTCATTTCTGGTGCGACAGCAACACCTCCTGATGCAAGTGATGGTCTGTTGTGTCGGCCCCATTGCTTTCATACTAGTGTTTGTAAATATGGGGGGTGAGGGGCTAGGGGGTAGGTAGATTGTGAGAGAGAAAGATAGAGGAAGAGAAGCAGTGAGAGAGAGAGTGCGACTTAAAACATATTTACATAATTCCTACTTTATCCAAATGATCTTGGGGCTTAAAGGAAAGTGTCCCCCTGTCACCTATTATATTACTTTATTGTTGACATTACATTCTTCAAATACAAAATCTAATCATGCAAGTGTAGAAAACAATACATTGAGAATCCTGAGGGGTTTGGATAAACAAGGTTGCTCCAATGCTCCAAATTGGCAGACATATTGAAACATAGTCTTGGGACAAACATATGTTGTTTGCCAAACGCAGGAACTATCCAGGAACTTAGTACTATTGGCACTTAGTTCCAGGATAGTTTCTGGCCCCAAAACAGTTCCTGCTAGCGAGGTAGTACTTTTTGGGGGATCAGGAACCATTGGGGCGGAGTTGCAGTATTGAACAACGCTAATTGGTTGGTCTCCTGCCTGACGATAAACGCCTATAGTCCTGGAACAAACATAGTCCTGGAACAAACATAGTCCTTGGAACAAACATAGTCTTGGGAGAGTCTTAGACCCAGTCTTGTAGTCCTCAAAGGTAGAGTATGGCACTAACAAATTGTAAGGTGCTCTGTAAGTGTCGACCAGTTGGCATATGTTAACCCATGTTATGTTGATGCTAACCCTTGTGTTTGTCTCTATTTAGGCCCAGCTCAGAGACCTTCAGCAGGTAGCTGAGGACCTCCAGATCAAATTAGAGGAGCACAGGAGGAGGAAGCATGAGGCTGACCGACTCAAAGAGCAAACGCTAAAGGCACTGGAAACAGGGAACAGTGGTAAGTGTCACGCCACCTTCTCTAACATGTCATGATGTGGTCAGAATGTCTTCTCAATGCAATTTACGCAACCCGTAGGATCCCAACAGTTTGCAGACACAGTAAGGTCATTATTACAGCTACCGCAGGGCTGGATCGTGCAACAGCTTCCATTTCATTTCAGTTGAGCTCCACATTGGATGAAAGTGAATTGACCAAGGTGCCTCGGGCCAGATGGTCAGGATGACAAATGGTAGGGCTGCAAAAACAGTCGGAAGGGTTAAATACGAGTGCCCATGTCAAGGAAATAAATGGACTAGGAGAGGAGTGCTGACCAACAGCATATTGCAGTTCGCCAGCTTTCCTTTTACATTCTTCAAACCTTGAGTGACAAGTTGCTTGTGACTCATAGGAAAATTCCCTTATCATGCCAAGCACAAGCAGGCCAGGCACTGCCGTTCCAACTGGCGTTGTTGAATGTACAGATAGTTGTGGGTCTGGATGGGAAATGGGGACACTCGTTTTTGCACTTAAGTCCATAAGGATTCAGATTAATTAAATGTGTGTGGGGGGGCAGTGGATTGGGTTGGCTGGGGTTAAAGCAAAGTGTTTGATATTTAAATTGGATCACAGTCAGTCATCCTGTTTGGCTTGCACAATTAATTGAAGTGTTTTACGTGTGTGTTTGTGTGTGTGTGTGAGAGAGAGCGAGAAAGAGTGACTGAGAGAGAGAGAGAGAGAGAGAGAGAGAGAGAGAGAGAGAGAGAGAGCGAGAGAGAGAGCGAGAACCAAAAGAGTGACTGAATGAATTTGTCATTTCCTTTGTCAAACATTCCTATTCTTAATAACACCCTACCTACACACACACACACGCACACACACACTACTCTGATAGGAAGCCATCGTGGAAACCTGGAATTATGTTTCAAAGGTATTTTGTTTTTGCAGCACTGTCTTTCAAACCGTTGTTTTTCTTCTCAATAAACGAAACAGCTGAAGGCATAAACAACATCAGAAATATCACAGGCCATTCGATGAAACTACTTTTTTGATACTTTGCTCTCAATTTTCACACATCCTTTTGCAACATCTTGGAAGTGTTCCTTGATTGATTTGCTGTCTAGCATGAAACTACCCCCCAAGTAAAAGTTTTTGATTCTAAGAAAGGTCATTTGACTTTGGTGGCTCCACTGCGTGTCCATCCATCATGCTCCCCACAGCTCCCCACAGTGCTTGCTGACCTTTGCTGTGCGCTTTTTAATGACACGTTAATGACATACGTGTGGATCACGGGCCCTCCACGTTCCTGGGCTGCTGTCTCTTCGTTCCATCACCGCTCATCAGGCAGCGCCTAACAACCATCAATTTTCAGTTCATGTTGGCATGTCTTGTCATTGTTAGCTATCAATCAAGACTTCGTTATGCATTTCTAATGGCAAATTGTGTGTGTGTGTGTGTGTTTGTGTGACGTAGATAAGAAAATGTGTGCATTCATGTGTTAGTGAGTGTGCATGAGTCAGTGCCCTACAGATTGATGGCAGCCTCTGTGTGTATTTCAGAAGGTGAAAGGGAGTTTCAGTGACTTAAGGGCTCATGTACCTAGCCTGCCTTTTTGCCTGCCGGCAGCCTGTGACATTACATGTTGATTAATACTTGAATTGAAGTGAATAAGCACCATTAATCTGCCAAAACTATAACTCAGCAACATTTTATAGCCCCCCTATGGGCCTTTAGTGTTATTGTTTGGTGTGGCAAGCTGATAGCGCTTTCTTGTGCATTTTGATTTCATTCCCGGAATTAAAATGCACAGAATGACGAGGGCGCTGAACAAATGAATAAGTGATCTATAGTATGTATTTGCAATCTGGAACTTTTAAAGGTTGATGGAAGTTTTGAGGTGATCTGGCCAATGCGTGGACCTGAGCTTGTTTTTGTAAGAGCTTTTCACAGGAGCAACCTAAGCAGTTCTAAATCTGCTGCCTCTTGGCAATCCTGTGTTTTGTGGTTACGTGGCATCAAGGCATCAGGGTAACAATTGTTGGGTTTTACAATTTCCATTTAAATTGCAGGCATTTAGCTGACACTCTTATTCAGAGCAACTTTAAAATGAGTGCAACAGTAGAATAATGTTTACTTCTCAGATCACCACCATTACAAGCAACAAAGGAGGACAAGGGTTAAAGCTGTAGTTCATTCCTGTGAATGAATTAACATAACAAGGAAATAAATAAAAAAAATAAATAAAAAAGAGCTGAGGGAAGAGGAAGAAGATTTTCTTTTTTTACAAGAGCAATTTAGAGCGAGTAGAGGAGGGAGATGTGGCAGAGGGAATATGATTCAGTGGGAGGGTGACATCAGGTATGTGATGTACATTGTCTGAGGAGCATGGAAGATTGTGTTGGTATTTATTTTGAGTTATACAGTAAGGGCTTTTAGTAAGCTCTTTAGAAAGGTAGAAATGTGCTCTTATAGTAATGGCTGCAAGTTCCACCTCTGGAAAACATCACGGATTTCATATCTGCCTCTAGGATTGAATCTGTTGCCATCAGTGATGAAGCGACACAATAAAGATTATTACAGGTACAAGTAAATGGTCACAATTTGCTCCAAGTCATCATAACCCTTGAACATATTATAATTTCACCAACATAACGTGTCAACTGAATGCCAAACTTCATTTTGAAAACGTAAAGGTGTAATTCTGTAGTTTGGTGCGAGGCTAGAACATGAACAGTTAAATATAGCCATAGACACATAGCTTTTAGATCCCTTTTAACCCCTTCTTGGAACATTTCCTGCTACACATGTAGTTCTATCATGGCCATTTTGGATGTTTCATAAGTTTCTCCTCTTCAGACTACATTATTTTCTGGGCCTTTAAAACACTTCTTTTAAAATAACATTTAACTATAGAAGACCCATGAGGACAAATATTGAGTTATCTCAATTGAAAATAGCACATCTCAATAAAGAAACAATGGTTTCTCATGAACCACGTCTTCCTTTTTCTTCCTTTTACAACCAGTCAATAGCCTATGTCAATATAGGAGCGAAATGCCGGAAGAACTAGCAGCTGAGCCTGCAAAGAAGAACTTACAGAGTCTTCCCCTTTGATTACTGCTGCTGTTGGTCGAGCTTGTCTCCAGGGCTTCATATACAGTTATTGGGGATTTTTAAAAGGCTGTGTTATTGGTGCCCTCAAAGGAAATTACAGTACAACAGTTTCTCATGGACGTGCATTTGGGAGAGAAAAAAAAGCATGGCTTTAGCAATTAGAGATATTGGATGTTGCAAAGCGTTTTTGACATTTTTGTGTTTTGTGCAGGATTCTTCATAATCGCACTGAAATGCCCAGCTACCTTGGATGGTAAATTAATCTCTGTCCATTTTTAACGAAATGTAGGGGGTTGCAGGTCTTTCAAAAGCTTAAGGTCAATGCTCATGACACCTTGACACAATCCAACCCATAACGCACAACAGACGATACAAGAATATTACACATTGTTCTCATTGAGGGGACTTCAAGCTGTATCCTGTTTTTTTTTTTTCATCAGCCAAGTGATGGACTCTATATCCACAGTACCTTCAGGTTTTGCAAGGCATGCTGGGAGATTTGGACTTAATCTTCATTGAATAACAAAGGCTTCCTTGTTCCTTGTTCCTCGTCTGTTTGTTGGAGAGGACACTGATCGCGTGGGCTTGTGCTTCTTAATGCAGCCATGATAAGCCATGGGTTCACATTGAGGTTTATTTTCCCTCTAATGATGTTTGTTTGATTTGATCCCCTCATAGAGACATATTTTACTTGCGTTTCTTTGAAGGTTAATGGTACGTCCCAATATATGAAGCTATGCAGGGCTTAGAGTTCGCCCACGGTTTGAGGGGTTTTCTCAAGTTCACTGCTAATCCGGTGGTTGACCTGATTTCATTGGTGGGCTGTCTTGCAATCCTCCCTGCTACCCATGTTTTCCAAATGGGTGAATTCAGAAACACTATTCCATGACTGTGTGTATTGAGAGGCCCGGATGCCTCACCAATCAGAGCTAATTAGTTTACCATTTATGCTCATAATTCCACACCACATGCACAATTTTGCACAATGAAGCCTGCAAATGTATTATTGATGATCTACAGTCCAGACTTGCGTCAACAATTGTTCATGTTTTTGAGCTTACGTGGTCGCAGATCGGTAGGGTTTTCCTCATGGGACGATTTAATCAAGCAGAAAGGTCAGACAATGACAGGAGGGTATTTTAAATTCAATTTACTATTCTGTGTTTGACAACTTACCTGACACTGGGCCATATTCATAAAACTCAGCTGGCAGCATGATGTTAAGGGCTGAGACCATGTCTCAGTGTTTTCTTATTCATAAATGTACATATTTAGACTGACCTGGTAATTCACTCTACGATGATTGTCTCAACATCGGCATAAATAGGGTATGACAAGGTGTGGCACTTTCCATACTCTGCCATTTTCTGAATGACCCCTCGTTTCCACACAGTGTTGCATTATGTGCCACTACCTATTCTCCTAAAATATATATTTTTTGTCTTTCTCTTTCTCTGTCATTCTGACACATGTAGTATGCAGTCCATTGAACTTGCATACAGGCACTAGCTAGCCAGCTAAAAAGTAGATTCCCGGCCATATCGTTCAAAATAACGAACATGACGAACATGTGTTCCAAGTATTACAGAAGTTCTAACAGTTCCAAGTGCAGAAGCAAAAATTAAGAAGAAGAAAGAAGGAATCTGGAGTAAATGAAAATACATTTGCGTTTTTTTTGGCAAAATGCCCTTTTGACAGAATATATTAATAGTGATATTGCAAAATGGAATATATACAGGGCTGTCAAAAATATAAGATATTCTAGAGTTTCACTCTATATTTACTGTGATGATTCCACTGAGTATATTGATACAATATTTGTATTGTGTACACCTTAATGCTAAACTATTTTTTTTCCAGAGTGACAATTTCACTGTTTCGCTAGCCATCTCAAGCTTGCTTGACACACCTCACACAGGTGTTGACAATCCAGGTGGTAATTAAATGTGTAGCACTTAATTACCATGTTGATTTTCATTGGCTGTCACCTGGACTGTCAGAGAATAAGTTAGCGGTAATGTGGCTCCGTCACGGTAATCACAGCCTTGGTAAAACGTGTGAACAAGTTAAAATTACTGAGCCACAGATTTCGGGCAGTGCAATGCTGTGACTGTTGAGTTTCATGAACAGGCCCACTATCTGAATCATCCTGATGTGGTAAAGGTCTTCTACAGTATCTCCTTTTCAGGTGAATTTGATCCATTTCCGTCTCAAAGCCTTTTTCCCCCAGAAAGATGTAATTTCCGGTCTGCAAATATTGCTCATTGTGTGTATGTGAGAGCAAAGTGTGTGTTTTGTTAACCTTAGAATACAGAGCCTACAAAAACAAAGAAACCTCAGTATGGATAACATGGTCTGTAGCCTAGCCATAGATCCACAGCCTCCTGCTGGTATGTTCCATTTTCTCTGTTCTCTTTGTGCCTCTCTTATTTTACGAGCACGCTGTGCTATCGCCAGGGTAACGTGGGTTGGATGAGTGATGGTGTCCATTAGTAAACATAGCCAGCTATATGTGCCATCGGGCCAGAGAGCCAATGTCTTGAACCTCCCCTCTCTCTCTCTCTCTCTCTCTCTCTCTCTCTCTCTCTCTCTCTCTCTCTCTCTCTCTCTCTCTCTCTCTCTCCCTTTTTCCTCTCCCTATTGTCTCTCCCTCCTACTATCTCCACCCTCACTCACTTATTTTCCACATTCTTCCCCACGCTTCCTTTACCTTACTCTCCCACAATCTCCCTTTTCCCCTACTCCCTCATTCCCTGCCTTCCTCTCTCCCCTTCACCATCTATCCTGCTTACTGCTGTTTTTCATAGCTACAGCTTTGCAGTAGAGGCAGGGATGAGACAGTTTCTCTACCTCCTTCCCCGCACTCATTTTGTGAGACAGGGAGAGTACGGGTGGGTTGAGAATGTCAAGCATTAGGGTGGGAATAGAATGCTGTTCAAACAAAGAAAAGACCACTGTCATGACAGATGCTGTGTGTATTGCAGAAGAATATCAGCAAATCTTTTTTTTCCCCCCTGGTTGGGTAGAGTTGACACCGGGGTGAAGAGTCTGGCTTTTCCATAAATGCCTGCTGCTTCCTAGCACATTGTGGTCGACAAGATGCGGTCTAAAATCTTGTATCTTTTTAAGCTGTAAACCTGCACTCGAAAATATAGCATGGCTTCATAAAATGTGAAGTCAAGGTTCATTTTGCCAAGGCTGAATTTACAAAAGTGTGGATTTTTTATTTATTTATTTATTTTTACATCACTACTGCACACACGCAGCACAGCCGCTCTACTTTATGTTGGAAAAAAAAATGCTAATCTCACAATTAGCTTTTCTGTAATTAGTACAGAAAGGTAATTGCGGCGGATGTGCAATTAGCATTATGTAAAGTGCTTTTCCACCAGTCTCAGGGGCCAATCAGTTTGCCCCTTTAGATTCTCATCTCTGCTGATGATGTGGGAGACGCTTACCATTGAACACAAGCGAACACTTCCTCTACCTCCCACTCCACCAAATGCGATTCAAAAAAATGATTCGGTGGGGGTCATTGGAAAGGGGTTTGAGGAAGTTTGCGCTTCCAATTTATCCGCCTGCGAACATGAATGGAAAAGAGGGAAATCACCATCATACCAGCCGTTACAGCACAAAGCTTCCTGATTGCATTCTGGACCCTGATATGATTTTCTCCTACAGGGGAACCAAATGTTCTTGCACAGCACGACTGACTCATCGTCTGATTGCCCAAAAAACCTCCATCCTTTTCCCCGCTCCCCACATCCTTGAACTCAACTCGACTCTGTAATTTTCTCTATCCCTGGTTTCCAAACCTGCTTTTCAGTTTGCATACATATGACTTAGCATTGATAGCAGTGATTGGTGATTAAAGAGAGGTTCTGTCGCTATTTTGCAATAAAAAAGAATCCCTCTTTCTTTTACGGTGACTCGTTTTTGATACATCACAATTCTTGTAACATAAACGGCTAGATTGGTATTTCAGCCTCAATCAGCCTTTTTGTAGTAACCCAAATATGATTTTCTTTTTTATGCATAGGTCTCAGACGTCAGAACAGAACAGTAACCAGCATTTTCCAAATACTGGACAGCAATAAAGATGGCAGGTAAATAACATGCTGATTATTTTGCTGTTGTTCAACGAAAACCTTGTGACTCCAATTTCAGTGTTTTTACTTGACTGGGCCATATGCTGAGCCATTTTAATGACTTTAGGACCTATGAAACTCCTTCAAAATACATTGTATAACCTCAAAAATGCACAGATGTCAGTCTTAAAACATGTTTTTCTTAATACCTAAAAAGGTGACCTTTTCTTTTGGACACAACGTTTTTCATCTAACAGCAACAATTTACTTCATGTCTGTCAATCTGGATTAGGAGAGTGACAGTTGTAGAAAAAAAAAAAATGATGGGGCTACAAATTCATTCATTTATTCGCTCTCACTTCTACTGTAAGTCTCAAGGAAATCCAACAAATTGAAAAAAAAATCCAGATCAAACTCAAAATTACAATAATGACTGATATACTTTTTTTGCTCTCTAGAAGATAAATGGCTGATTCATGACTGCGTAATTCACATTGATTTATACATCTACCCTGTTCATTGGTTGCACCCTAACTTCTGATGCAGTGAAGTGTCATCCGTCTTAGTTGAATATACCCCCCCCCCCCTCCCATCCCCTGAAACGACTCTGCCCTGGAGCGTTTGTTCTTCCCCCAACATCAAAAAGCAATTCATTGCCTTGTCTGCAATGTATAATCTGAAAGTCCCAACAGGGCACACTTGTCACGCCCCCACCCCCCCGCCGACCTGCTCCCCCCCCCAGCCACCAGAGTCGACTAACTTGCTGCCGTGAGCAGTGTTTAACCTCCGCCAGCTTCGTGGAGAATAGCATTCATTTGGCTTTTCAGCGAGATATTTAAATTTGCTGGTGGCTTGCAGAAAAACAGAGCCCATGATATCCAATGAGCCTATCCCCTTCATCCTCTCCTCCGCCGCCATCCCCACCCCACCCTCGCTTTCCTCACCTACCCACACCCCCCCCCCCCCGCCTCCTGAAAGGAATCAATACTGCTTAAGCTAACTGGGCATATTCTCCCGGAAAGGAAGCAAGGGCCCGGGCATAGTAAACCGAAAACGCTATAAAACATATGGCCGCATCGAGGAGGAAGTGCTTGTGCAGCGCTTTTTCAGGAGCGCTGTGTGCCCACTAATGCATTCCTGAGCTTGGATGTGTACCATTATTCAGCCCTGCTGCCCCCCCCCACCCTCGCCCCTTCCCTCCCTGCCCCTGCCTCCATCTTTCCCCTCCGTACCCTCCATCCCAAGCGGTGTCTGTCCATGGGCGCTGCGCTTAAACAAACACATTACTAAGCTAAAATATCTGCAAGTGCCGCTTATTTTTCTACAGCCGTTGTTTCAGTCAATCAGTCATTGGGATGCGGGGGGGCTGGGTATCTTGAGGCAGGACATGTATTGATGTTCATTTGAATAAAGCAGGAGGCAGAGGCTCTGTATATGTATGCCACATCACCATTTTTCCTGTATAGCGCTGCAGCTCACACAGCCAAGTGTCAAGCTTGATTTAGCCGGCGTTTTGATAAATGCAAAGTCCAAAGTCATTGGTATACCTGATGCTTGCACATTCCCAGGTGACCGTGCTGACGTGGAATCGGATTAACATGCACAATGCAGACTCCTTTATCTTGTCCCTAATGACACTTAGCAAAACACCACCCTTTTCTTAATCCACTGCTAATTATCTTTAATGCAGATTCACTGATAAACTCATTTATAATCTAACTCATTTTGTCATTTAGCCTATTATCACTAATAATTGCTCATCATTTTCTCGTGAACCTTTTGATTCCCCTCTGAAATACACATTTGAAGAAGCTGACATGCTATTGATTCTCGTGGTATTACATTATCGTAATGTAATACCATGAGATATCCCCTTTGCAGAAATGCTGTTTTTCACGTATTTTGCGGGGTAACAGGTTTCAAAAGCGGGCTCACATGTATATAACAGGTTTAGTTACTAAAGGTTTACTTGAAAAGTCTGCTTCTGCCCATTTTGTACTACGAGACAGTTTTCAGAAAAAAAACATGGCCCCCCTACACATTGGTCATTACTGTATGTTGAATTTTGACTTCTCTGCATTATCAAACCTTCCCAAGCACCACACACACACACACACACACACACACACACACACACACACACACACACACACACACACACACACACACACAAGTGCCTCCCCTGTGCCAGCTGGCAGGCAGTTGGCAGCCCAGTGCAGGATTAACTGGTACCAGTATGCTGGCCTATAAATAGAGTCTACCAACTGCTTCAGGAAATGAACCATGATGGAGCCTCCCAAAGGCCCACGAACAGGTTGTGCTTTTCATCCCCTCCTCTCTGTCAGGCTGCGTGTGTGTTCTCTAATGTGTATTAGTGTCTGTTTCAGTGCAACCCAGGTGTATATTACATAGCACCTGATTTTGTGTTGCCGTGTGTGTGTGTGTGTGAATGGATGTACAGCACAGTTTTTGTGTTTTAGTGTGTGCCGTATTAGTCCCTTTATCGCTTTTAAGAGTTGTCAAACTGTGTGTGTGTGTGTTCCTGCAGTGTGTGTGTACGAAACTGCTTCTCTAGCCCCCTCTGTGATTGTGGCCAGGGCCAGTTTTCTTCACACAAGATTGCCTGAGCGACTGCGCTACACCCTCTGTGCAGCCTCACAATGCAAAAGCCCATCGTATTTCTCCGGCAGTTACCCTGAGCATTGATCCTCTGTAGTGGAACGAGCCATTCGCTTTGTATGTTGGCCTGCCCATCCGCTTTTGATGGGCTCCTAGGATTGATCCCGGCCATGCAGTCATTATCTCAGCTCAGTAGTGTTAGTTTGGGTGGAACCACTGGAAACAAGACACCAGCGGGGAAGAATAGCTGATAAAGGGATGTGCCGCTGTGTGCGATCGTGTTATGTGTATGTGTTGTTGGTCGGTGGCTGCGTCGGCCACTCAGAGTGAGATAGGCTAAAAGGGATGAGAGTGTGTGTGTGTGTGGAAAGAAGTTGATTGCGTCCCAACTTATTTAAGATGTTAAACTCCTCTGGTGGTTCGGTGGAATAGGGGGGCAAAACCAACAACTTGGGTTTGAGTACAGCTCATGACAGGTGGAATGATGAGGAAGTTGAATTAGTACTTTCCCTCCCATCTTCACTGTCACTCTCCACTGTATGCTATCTGATCAAAGGAATTACTGTACTTCTAATTCAAGGACAAGCGTGTGCATAATACTTACATAACACTAGACATTAGACTTGTGGGTGTGAGACTGGGAGAAGGCTCACAGTAGTCTTTGCTAGCAAGGAAATCTTTAACGTGTAATCCCTTAAAATGGCAACATAGCTCACCAATGACAGCTACTGTACAGGTACTTGACAAAGCAACTCTTGGCTTGATACTGCTGTATGTGACCATGAAGCTGAACCTCCCCTCCTCCCTTTGCTCATGTTCTTTTCTAATGTTTTTTCCATCTTGCTTTAGGTTTCAGCTTCAGCACCAGCTTTAAATGTATTCTTCTGTTCCCTTCATTCATTCCTTCCTTCCCCCCGTTCCTTCATTGTTCCCTTGCGACTTTTATTTTGGCTAATCACGTCATTGTGCTAAATCACATTAACACCGTTGCCATCTGTGTCTTTTGAACACCACAGCTTAACAGTGGATGAAGTTCAGGCCAAAGTGGCATTCATCCAGGATGAGGAGCGGATTCTGTCTGAGGAGGAAGCAGTGGTGAGTTTGCTCCTACATTCGTACAACTACGATGCTGTCGCTTCCTCTACCATGTACATCAGTGGTTCCCAGGGAGAGTGGTTGAGGTGTGGGGCTGGATGCGGGAGAGAATCGAGCTAGTGAGCTGGTTCTCGCTCTCGGCTCCTTTTTTATTCCCCCTCTGTCGAACTCTTCCACTGGAACACAAAACACAGTTTAAAAGGTCCCTGCAGCAGTTAGCCGGTGCCGGATCCAGGGAGAACCAGCCCACTAGCTTGATTCTCACCTGCATCTGGCCCCACACCTCAACGCCGCCCCCCTGCCATCTGCCAGAATAAGTTCATCATGTTTTATTTGAGCTTCATTATGTTAGCTGGGCGACAGGGGTCAATGGACCTGTCACTGGCATATTTTTGCAGAAAACAAGTAATCTTTCTTTGCCTAACTGTGAGGTTGACACCCCAAGTTGCCAGTCTATGTAAAACTCAACCTTTTTTGGGGGCCTTGATGTTGCTTAATATGATTTTACTGATCTTTGATCTTGGAACTTTTTTTTCAAGACATGTGACCTGACCTAAATTAACATCTCCAGACTTGAAATTATTAGCTGAACCTCTTTCAGAATCTCTTGGATGCCTTCTGAGGATCAGTTGTAGTGTAAATTTGAACATCTTTTCAATACAGTGAATTGCTGTATGATGAATTGGATGATTAATATTGAGACACAATGGAACCATCTACATTTTGATTTAGCTGACTCTCCTATCCAAATCAATTTCCAGTGAGTGCAACAGTAGAGCCAATAGTAAGAAGCCTTAGTTCCCAGACAATAGATGTGACAAATGTTCCTGTTTCGCTAGAATCATCATTTATGATAATGATGTGATGAGGATGAGAAATGCTAGGTAAAGAAGAGCCACGGGGAAAAGGTAGGAAGGTGTTATTTCACCTTTAAGGACTTAAGGTAACCTTCACGCTGTCACAGCTTTCACTCAGGTTGAGCCTTCTGCTATACCTTGAGGTATCTGGTGATTCCCAACTGTACTCAAATGAGTGAGCAGACAGCTACATACTGGATCCAAATCCAAATCCAATGGTAAACTGGTAAAATACCTCATGTCCATTAATCTGGCATAAGAGGTGATGTTAAGTGTAACTCTTAGGCAGAAGTTTATTGCGACACACAATCAATCACACCAATGACGAGAAGGAAAATAGTACTTATAATGCCGAACAGCCAAAGCCCATTTCTTACATCTACATTTACCTTGCCTTCTCTGCGATTTTGTTGCTTGCTTGTCTCCCACTGTCATTTTCTCCTCTCGTGAAACAGGGTCCCATCCACTTTCATTTGAATTCGGAACTGGACGAGCGCAGTTCCCCAACAGTGATTTTCCTTCAAGCTGCAATGTGTGAGAATGTGGCTGTCTGCTCCACTTTAAACTGTTGAGCCTCCCTCCTACCAGGCAGCAGATATCAAAATCTCTGGCTGTAAACAAAATGGCTGGAGCTCAATTTTTCCTCTTCTCACCATTCCCTTTTAAATTATAAATGTCAATTTGTATGCACAATCACACACACACACACACACACACAAAAACGAGGTGTGTTGGTGCCTCCTGGTGCAGAGCAGGCAAAGTTCAGATTCACATAGTAGGTAGTCGCATCACTGAGAAATGGGTCTGTTGACAGAGATGCACAAATTCAAATGCATATGATCGTCTATATCTGTGTCCTCTAGTCTGGTCAGGTGTGAACGGATGCATGTGTTTCCCTGACATTAGCTGTATGTATCTAGAGTTGGTTTACTGATTTTTAGCCACAGTGAAATGTCACACCAGACTAGTAGTCACGGGGCTGTTTTGATGTTGTGGTGTTAGTATAGAATGAAAAACCAAATCTTACTCTGCAACTGACATGAAAGGCTCACGGATGGGGGGAAAAAAATCAGTGCTCGTTTGTTATTTCTGCTGGCTAACAGGATGTAGTCCTAATGAATTCAAATGCTTCTGAAGAGAGTGAATGAATATGAATATGCATGGGTGTGAAAATGCGCACTTATCTGTAATCAAAACAAACAGTGATCAAGCTGGGCAAATTAAACACGCTGCCATTGACAGTAGTTAACAGGCAATTTACATTAGAACAGATAAGCAGCCCAGCGTTAACAGTTTAACATCAAGGACCAAGGGCAGCAGCAGTGGTACAACACTAGTATGTATTTGTGTGTATGTGGTGGGTTTAGATAAATTATTTTGTTTTATATTTGTCCAATAACATTTAGTTCCTCTTCAACTCTTATCGCCGCCCCCCCAGGGCATTTCTGCAGTACAAAGACATTTCCTTGGCAGCTTGACATTGCAATTCTGTTGCTGTACAGCCAGTGCATACCCTAAATATTTCGGGTTGCTTTCAGGTGGATAGATAAATACCACAGTTGTGGCAATAACACAATAACACAGGCTTTATGTGCTGTTCTCTGTTGTATAACCTGTGGAGGGAAAGGGAAAGATCGAGGAGTTATTTCCTCACTTGTAATGTCTGAAGACGTTGATTACTTTTCTTCTGTCAGAGTCAGGAATGGGGCCACACACACACACACACACACACACACACACACACACACACACACACATATATATATTGGATTATTTATATATATTTGCAGGCTTCCTCAATTTGTGTCATTTTCACACCTTTTTATTGGTTCCCCCCCCCTCTTTTTCCTTTCTCTTAAGAAGCTTTGGACTCCACAGACATTTCTGTTTCCACTTCAGTGGTCCAGATAATTCAAGAACAGAGAGGATTTTCAGGAGAACAATTTGATGATCAAAGGAGGCACTCCACTCTGCAGGGAAAGGGACATTTTGAAGCGGCGCTCCCTCAATATTGTATCATTATGTTATGGTCCTCCATTCCTGCAGCCGTTAATAATGTAGATTCAAGCACTCATTTTCAAAAGGTAATCATTGGTATTGAGGAGGACTTTGCTGTCATGGTCATTGAAGAATAGTACCATACATATTGAGTTGTCTCCCATTTCGGTACACGTTAAACACGGGACAATTTTTCTCGACAGATGTCATTTGAGCATTCAAGCTAAGCATTTTCACTAAATCTGCACATAGCAACAATTGCTGGAGGACTGTCCTCTCTTTCCAGTTCACCTTGTTGTTTCAATTTGACATCTACCACGGGACAATACATTCTCAGAAGCACTGATGTGTGACCAAGCTTGGACAGTAGCTGTTGGCTGGCGAGCAGAGCTGGAGGAAATTGCCTTCTCCCTAGCAATAGACATTTGTGCAGAGGTGAATTTCACTCATCCATCTACGGACCCACCCCCCCTTCAAAGCCCCTAAGTCACTCTACCAGAAATGTGGAAAGACTGAGTATAGAATACGTTTTTTCTATTGAACAGGAGAGTGAAAGAAATCCCCTGATGAAAAAAAAGAAAGTCAACCTTTGGTGTTCAAGCGCTCCTTGGAGGTGATAAGAGGAGAGAAAAGTTGGGGAAATATCGCTTTTGAATGTGTAGATGATAAACATTACTGTAGGTGCATGAAAGGTTGGGAATCCCCTATAATAGCCTGCTAGTGGGCATGGCCATCTGGCTGCTTTCACTGCTTAATAATATTGGCTATTCTCCAGGGGATTCTATATAGGGGAGCTGACATTAGTCTGTAACAAGGCAGAGATGAAGACAGTAGTACTCTAGTGTAGTTGGGAGTTAGTGGTGCATGGACAAAGGGAAAAAACAGACTCCTCTCATTATAATGAACTCCTTGGCATTGATAGGTACCTTCATGCAGTCCTGTAATGGCATCGCACTGGTATATACAATACTCCATTTTTCAGCGAATGATGGGAAAGGAAATACGTTTGAGGCTGTGTAATTGCATTGAAGTTGCATTCTGTTTGCATTCAGACTGTTCGCTCGTCTGATAGTCTGCATGATTGCATTTCTATACTGTGCTGTAAAATACAACGACTACTGTGTATGTTTATTATAGACACACGGGATCATCACAAAGGGCTCTAGAGAAAACTAAGGATATACAGGACAAATACACATGAAAACAAGAATAATAAAAACAAACTACAGACTAGATAATAAACTTGTAATGCTCTTCTGAAATGGAGATCAACAGTGTAAAGTTTCCCCACGCTGTCATTTTGTTCTGCCATTGGCCTCGTAGTGGTGGATTGACAATGTCCCACAGAGTCTCAATGCACCTGCAAAGCTAGCAGGCCTTGACTTGCCACCTTTTCATCTTGCCAACACCGAGCCGCTCTTGATATTCAGACCAGCCACTGCTACACAGACACACACAGACTCTGTGCCTTGCGCTGCCCCCCCTCTCTAGTCGCTACCAACCAAGGTCAGCCACTCGGCCCAGCTCTTCACACCATCTGTTTGAGCTGGTTGACATTTGGCCCTAGCCAACACTGAATTCTCACTTCAGAGGGGCTGGCCCGGCACATTTGAATTCTGTTTCTGTATTGTATGTCAATAGGGCACATTTCAGCCATTTTTATCTCAAAGGTGAGAATAAGGATCTTGACTCAATGTGCAAGTTATTAGCCAGTGAAAGAGATTTAATGATACAATTTGGATCAATGTCTGGGCTTTGCATATATCCAAACGCTGTAATAGCTTTTGACTCTTGGTAGAACGGTGCTTGCAACCTGCGCATCAGAGTCCAACTCTAACCTTGATGTTAATAGTTGCAAATTTCATCAACCCTATTTGTTGGAGTCTAAAGTTGTGATTCAAATTACAGCCACATGAATAGGAAGGCAGACACCACAGCTTGGCACTCTGAACGATGTCTCAAAAGCCTCCAGAAGGGGGCAGCAGGCTTCCAAGTTACATGAGCGCTAATGGAAAAATGGAAAGTCACATTCACAGGTCATTTAATCTCTTTGTTTTGTCATGGGCTGGGCCAGTGGTGCTGGTTTTCTGCCTTGCTCTCTCAGAAAAGGGAGAGTATGATACCTTCTGTTCAAAAAAGAAACAATTTTCCATGTGTATGTAGGGGTTTTGTAAGCTCACAGTATTTCTAGGATGTAATGTTTGTTTTTTGGAGATTTTTGGAACTGGACAGGGCAATGAGAGTTTGTTTTTTATTGTTAAATTCTTCATAAATGTCCTTTTGGAACACAGTATACAGTCTGTACTGTACTGAGGATAGCCTAGCAGGTTTATAATTGCACAGCTAATCTGTATTTAGGCTTCTCAGCTTACTTAACTGACTGTATGGATATAGGCCTTGGTGTTGCTGTGATTCTGAAAGCATGGACAGGCTTGACATACCACATGTTTTCTTATGGATCATAAAGTAGGTGCGGTGCGCCATATGTTCATATAGTCTACAGGTTGGTATTACCCAAGTGTTCCTGTAAGTGATACTACTGGAGACTGTATCATAGCTAGCAGCGTCAAGGTTGTATGTAGGGTCGTATGGCGGCCACATAAGGGTTTGCATATCCATTTCTGTATCCAACCAACATTATTGTTGTGTTAAAAGCCTGCTATGTATATAGGGTTAGCTGGGCTGAGAGGAAAAATGGGGGTTGTCCGTGCTCTCTCCTCCTCAGTACCGTTCATCACCTCCCATCACACGCCTCATGTTTTTTCATCCCCGACTAGAGTGCTTTCAAGTTATATAATGTGAAATGACAGGTTGAAACCAGGGGTGGAGTGATATGTGGTTTGTAGTGCTGAGGTAGAAAAACTGACCTGCTAAAAAATCCTGGATTGTGTCATGTTCTTTTGAGGTGGGAGGACAGTGGGCGAGGGTATGACGAAGGATTTGGGCGGTAACTGTGACAGTTTTTTTTTTTTTTTCCCGGTTGGAGCTGCGAACCCGAGAGGAATGTGAAGATCCTGTCCTCCTCGGTCTCTTTCCTTGTGCCTGCCCTCTCCCCCCCTGCACCTCTAATCTTCTCCGCACTCATCTTTTGTTATGTAACTGCTGAGATTGGATGCACTTGAGGTCGCCGGGGTGGTGCAGGTAATGGAGCCAGTGGGAGGTCATAGGCGAGAGAAGGATGGAGCAAGGTGCGGGAGGCATGGTTGTGTGCTGCTCCACCAACTCCTGATGGAGGTGGGGATGGAGGCTTCTCAACAGGCCTAATTTCACCTGAACACCTTTCTTACCCAAGGGTGTGTTTCTTAGAACTGAATACAGTGGCCTTGGACAAGCAATGTCGTCATGGACAGCTAGTACTGAAGATTAAAGATACATGCATGTATGCACTAATGTACACACACACACACACACACACACACACACACACACACACACACACACACACAGAGGAAGATGTCTTTAAGCTTGACACAGCCTCCCCATTGCGACTCTGGCCCTTTAGCCCTTTAGAAATTGAAACGGAGTGTAACCACTGCTTGATCATCAGATTTTTGACAAGCATTTGATTGAATGTTCATGATGTTTCACACCAAGCAGTATAGAGCCCAACTCCCAAGACATGGTGCCCCTACCAGGAAAACAATCACTCTGCACCTGTCACCATGTAACAAAACCGTGTAAAATGGCAAAGGAATCAGAAACATCTATCTGTCTGTCTGTCTGTCTGTCTGTCTGTGAGACACAGGTAGGGGGGAGACACGGGGGAGAAAGCTCTGATGGCATTGAATCCTTGGTCAATAGTGTATTTTTACCATCTGTGAATACAGTGCTGTCTTACAAGCTGCATCGACAAACCACCCTTAAAGTAAGCCCAGGCCAATGATTTGTGTTCTTATCAGCGTTAACCACTCGACAAATACTGATAATGCTGCCACCCGTGCAACTGCAGTCTCAAGAACAGGGTACATAATGTGCAACGAACTATGTAGGAGAAAAAGACATTGGTTTCCCTGTGGTTTTGCTCCCCAGGTGATTGCATTGACCAGTGAGCTCATATCACTGTGATATCACCACAGCATCGTGTGTGTGTGTGTGTGTGTAGCTGAATAGGTGAATATCCCCAAAACATTTTTGGACTGGAATGGGACTATTCTCCAATCTGCTCCTTTGTCAACAAATAAGTGCTAGTAAACTGCAGAAAATCCTCAGGATACTGTTTTTTTTTTTGTTACATTTTGCTGTCTAATACATCACACAGCCTGTAAACAGTTAAACCTGAACTGGAATTGTTCAAAGGTGAGCTGAGGCTTTTCAACTAAATCTCAAATCAAATGACATCAAATATCCTCTGGGTTAGGGGAGGGATGTGGCAGACAGATCGGTGGCTCGTTGAAGAACGCCGTGTCCTTTCTGGGGTGAAAGGAGATGTGTTTTGTGAGGTCTCCATGGCGACCCCACTGTACGGCATAAGACGATAATGACAAGCTCTCCAAGACCACAGGGGCACCAGAATAGTGCACATCCTCCAGGTTTCAGCTATTGTGGTACTTGGAAGAGTTACACAACCTGACGTTCACCCTGAGAATGTTTCTTTCCCCATCATCTCGGGGCTTTTGAGACCGGCAAGATTGGGCTTGCTAGCAAAGGGATGACACATGGAATGACAAAACTCCTGTGTCTGTCTGTCAGGCTTGGTCTTTATCCGACTGACATTTGCTGGCTCAGGCTCATCCAGGCTCTGGAGAAGCCAGGGATAAGAGTCAGACACAGATGTTTTTTTTCCTTTGCAATTCTGTCTAGCGCAAGATTCAGAAGGAAACATTTTTTTTCCGAATCTTCACCCTGTTTGCATAAACCCTCAGAAATGTAATTGCTCACACGAAAAGTAGGAGAGACCACAACGTGTGCACATAGTGCAGCAGTGTGTTATTGTTTTCTGCCTTGCAGTGTTTTTCCAATTTCATTATTAGCCTTATAATTCCATGCACATTTTTGTTTTTTTTCTATCTCGCCCCAATCTATTAGTGGGTAAGGCTTGGGAGGGTTGCAACCTTTTCTGGTTTCTTGTCCTCTGAGTACGTCAAAAGAACAACACAAAAATGCCATGTGCCATTGCAGACGGATGAGGCAAAGCCAGTATGAAGGAGGAGAGGGGAGATGTAGGTGTTAAGTTGATTGGCGAGAGAAAAAAGCATCTGCTTTGCAATAGCTTAACAGTTGCCTCAGAAGCATGCCTGCCATTGTTGCCAAACAACAATGCCCACTTCAGTGTGCTGTGGAGTGTCGCCTTTGGAAGAAATCTATGAGAGGGAAAGAAATTGTTACATAAGGAACATTTAGAGCCATCTTCTTTTTATAGCCTTCTAGGACCTTGATCTATTTCTCTTTTTTGTTTTTTACATAGCTACCTCAACTCCTTTCTGTTCTTCAGGCAATTCAGAGTTAATACGTAGGCAGAGAACAAAAGACAGGGGATGCAGGGTTAGAGTCAGCAGCTGATCCAGTGACAGAAATGACACAGAGGCGAGAGGGTCCCAGGTGTAGCCCTGACTCAAGTACCACTCCACGATAGGGAGTTGTGATTGAGGGGGGCAAGGAGCAAAAAGAAGCATGGGGGCATCATGGGAGATTGCGTCCTTGTGTGACAAGCTGACTGTTGCGTGCATACTTCTTGACAGCGAGCAAAGCAAAGAGACAGGACACCTGACCCCGTCGACCTTCACCAAAACAAAACAGCACCCAGGTTTCTGTTAAGGGACAGTACTGGCGTGAGAGTGCAGCTCTCTTGTCTCTGCATTCATTTCAGTAAATGTGGTTGGATCAGTAAGAGGTCACTGGTGTTGTTCAGATACCCCCAGAGAAACGTCTGCTGACTGGAGAGGCCAAAGTGCTCTGGGAAGATATTTTTGTATCGGAAGCAAATATATTACCTAGCTGCTCATTCTTTCTTTCTGCACACAACTCTCACAAAAAAAGATCATGTTTATCAGCAGAAGTCCAAGTGCAATGACAAAACAGGCTCTAGTTTGGGCTTGTAAATGTCCTATATCGAATGCTGCTGCAAGGTAAAGCTGAAACTAACTGAAACTTGCACGTTAACTACATTTACTAATATCAGCCATGCTAGTGCTGTTGACCGTAGATCTGACAGCGAACGTCTAGGTTTAAGAAGACCATGCAATTAAATATCTTCTAGACATCTGTTTCATTTATAGTCAAACTCAAAAACTGAAATGATGTAGACTCAGAGAAAGCTCTTGATGGGGTCATGTAACATCAACAGCGACAGGGTCTCACAGCTTATTCTCCCAAGCCCCTCTTGAATTTGTATTTACAAACCGAGGTCAATTTAAAAATCACACCATGCCCTTTGAGTCAAGAGAACAGCGATGCAATCCCTTACCCCGCTGTCTACTCCACATACACTTTCCTGCATCCCTGCTGTTGTATGTGTTATAACAAGGCAGAATCGCTGCATTTCTACCTTCCTTGTGTTCTCCCATGGACTGAAGTCAGGACTGGTATTATATTCACTCAGACTCCTTTCTTCTCTCTTCCTCTCTTTCTCACGCACTCGCCTTACTCCCTCTACAGAGTGACATTTATTAATTAAATATGGTGTACTGCCGCCGGATGCGCTTCCCTTTCCACTATCTCCAGACACTAATAATTACATTGGCATTTAGCTCCGTGATAAGCCGACCCTATGGCCTTTATGAAATGTTCCCTGGGCCCGGATACTGAGCAAAATATAGACCGATGCGATGCTGTACATCGATCCATCTGCCTGCCTTCTCGCTTTTATGTTAAGAGTAGAGGCACTGTTTATTAGCATAGTCAAAGAAGTAGAAGTAGAAGAAGAAGAAGAAGAAGTATCTGATGTACTTTTCCTGACTGACTGACTTTTACAGCATTGGGGCATCAAGTTGAGCTTTGCTGTAAACATACGTCCTGTATGGTCTGTTGACCACCAAAGAGCTGATGATGTGAGGTTATGACAGGCCATAACATGAACTGACTCAGTTACAGTCAACTGATTTGTTGCTTCCCTGTAGCCTTCAAGTTTGAAGGTTGCTTTTTCATGCTTGGATGACTCCTGATATATGCTGTTTCCTTGAAGGATTTGATTTCCTTCATTGTACCTATTTTCACATTATCCATTTGGCATTTCACATCGCAAAGCTTGGTTGTTAAAATTTGGGCTCACTTTAACGTCCCTTTATTGAAATGTCAATGTGAAGGCGCAAATGCACTGGTCTGACGCGCACGTCAAACCACGTTGACGTGTCTACTCTGAAATTGGTTTCATTTCGGAGTGTGAAAACACTGGCCACAGCACCGCTAGCTAATATGGATGGAGAAATGCTCATCAACGAGATCCAAAATGGCATAGTATTGTGTTGTGCAACAAGCGGTTTTACTCTAGGCTAACTGAATTACTCGTCCAGTGAAATCTAGCTAATCTAATCTAACTAACTAGTATTAGCTAACAGGTACCAATGTTAGATATAGGTAGTACACAGTTCAGATATAGATAAAATATAAATACTAGCTGGTCTCCAACTAGGTTATAATGAACAGATTGTAGAGCAGAGTATAAAACAATTACATGTGATACAGTACCCATCATGGTTGTGAAAATCAATGGCTAGTTGTCCTGTTAACGTTTAAATTTGATGCTTGCAGAAGCGTCAGTTGACTTGTCCAGTGCGTTTGGGCCTTCAGGGTACATTGGTATTGGTACTGCCAACTGAAATCTGGGAGAAGGCAAGGCATGCACAGAAATGGAGGGAGTGTGCATTAGGGGAGGTAGCCAATCAGATGATCATCTTGTCTAGTTGAAAACAAGGAAGGAATGTGGGAGTTCAATAACAATTCCAGTAAGGTTGTGTGAAAATTCTTGTTAAATGTTCACAATAGTTGAACTGTTACTTACTTTTATCTTAATTAGATACTACTCAATAAACCAAAGAAAACAACATATATATTTTTTTTCTCCAGTACCGTGAATCAATTTTGAATGGAAAAGTGGTATATAAGGGTTAAGTGTCTGCAGACTGACTGACTTGACTATTTTGTTCCAGCTGTTCTACATTAGAACAAATGTTACTTTCCTGGGCAATTTGCCAGACATGAAGGCTTTTTACCTGAAAGGAACAATACGGCTATTTTTATAAATAATTTGGCACTACTGAGTTTGCAAATCTGTGGGAAGTTCAATCTGAATGGGATCCCATGATTACTGAATAATACTGTGAATTTGAATGACATATCCTAGGACACAACAGCCTATGTGGGTTTGAAGTAGCAGACAAATTATAGGTTTAAGACAAAAACTCAATTACTTCACGATTTCCCTTTAAGATTTTGCCTTAGCGCTTGTAGCTTAAGTTACCCAAAAAGCTTTAGAGTGTTACAATTGATTTTGCTTTACCTAATTACTTTGCCTCAGGTGGCCTAATCATGCTTGTACATTGCAAGATTATAAAGTGGCTTATCAGCTTGAGGGATGTATCAATTGATGCTTAAATCACAATTACTGTAAACATTAATTTAGTGTGTAAAGGGCTCCCTTGCACCGCTTGCATATTCTGTCATCTCTGTCACCCACAATTCTCTGCTATCATTTTCCCATGATTCCTCTTCATGTATGACTGCTTCCCTTCCTTGCACTTGCAGGGGGAAATCAAGAAGTTTTAATGGCACATAGTTGTTATTTGCAGTAATCTTTCAGAATGTTATTTCTCAAAAGGCTATACAATAACTTAACTTTCCCACAAATAGGGATTTAGTTTTCCACTGCTTGGGTAGAAGAATAATTCCAAAATCTTCTGCAAAGCAATCACCCCAGATTGGTTTGCCTGAATAATCTCTGATCACAAAATTAAACTTGGGAAACAGATTGGAGCCTAGCTTGTTCCAGCCTGGCACTGGCTGAAATCACCAGGGAAGGTATGGGTGGAAATCATCTGGGCTTCAAATTGGGCCTTTGGACTTGGGATTGTATGTGCCACTCAGTATCAGCTAAGCTGATCAGTGTTGTACCTTGGGAAATCTCCCAATGAGTTCTATTATTTTGGTCAATGATTCCCTCCTCGTCTGTCAAGGGGCCTGAAAGGGGATCGCTTTTTCTGTTTGCTTTACTATCTGAACAGCATGCTGCGCTGCAGTAGTGGCACTGGAGACTGAACAGAGTAGAGGATACTCCCCTGAAAACTCATATAGGGGGGTGAAGAGGCTTGGATAAGGAATGCTGAGATAAGGAGGATTTCATATTATACAGTGTAACTGACAAACCTGTTACAGATGCGACATATGCACACACACATGCACTATATATGCTTGACTACTGCGTGGGAGTGTTAATATTTTCTCTTGTGTGGGATCATGGTAATAGATGTCTCATCTTTTTGTTTGTGCTATTTCCACATATATGCAAGGTGATACATTTCATAACTATAACAAGAAACCTAATATTCTCTTGCCAGGTGGATGTGAGTGGTATTTGTAGGTCTACGCTGCTCGGAATAGCAGGATCTATCAAATAACATAGCTCACAGTATGTAACTATGTTATTTGATCTTCCTTCTGGCTGTAGTGCAATATCTTTGCATACAGTTTTATCAGCCCTCCTGTTAGCTTGACTAAATCAACTGTAGAACGTATATGTATATCCTATCTTCATACTTCAAAAGAGAGCTATAAGAATTGTGAACAAAACTACTTATAGAAAACCAACAAACTCACTCTTTGTCAAATTAAAGGCTTTGAAATTTAAAGATTTGGTCGATTTTAAAGTGGCTCAAGTTATGTATGAAGCTAATAATCAGTTATTACCCGGAAGTATCCAAACGTTGTTTGAAAAGAGAGAGAGTCTATATGATCTGAGAGGAATTTGTATCTTCAAAAAGCAATTAGTGAGGACTAATAAAAACAGCATTGTATTTCAGTCAAAGGAGTGAATTTGTGGAACAGCTGCAGTGAGGAACTGAAAATATGTGCAACACTTAACAAGTTTAAACAAATGACAGCATAATTAACAAATATGAAAATGGATGATTAGGGAGAGGAACTGACATGGAAGGACGGGATGAAGGAGATGTGAGTTGTTTTCCGTTTGTGTTTTGTTTTATGGTATGGTTAAAAGGGTAGGCATTATAAGCTGTAGCTTCAGCCTACACCTTTTTCAGACTATTTATGTTGTTTATTGAGAATTTGTTGTATAAGTTTACTGTTAACTTTATTGGTTATTTTGTTATATTTCTTTCCTACTTGTATATATATTTTGTCTTTTAATATGTCCGAAATAAACTATCAATCAATATGTCAAAACCGTGGGTGAATCACCACTACTTGCAGTTCAGATGCAAGTTACATGCCTGGCGTACAGTTCGACCATCGATGTTTTTTTACATATTACCCGGGGGTGGAGAAAGGGTGAGAGGATGAACCCGACTGCAGCAATTGTGTCACTTTATTTTCCCACCGCTGTAGCATTTCACTCTGCAAACTTCACCTTATTCCCCTATTAGACCCCTGGTTATTTCAACCAGAGCAATGGGACCAATTTACAGTTACCCAGATTCAGGTTGTCTTCTACTATTAATGTGACATATTAATAAATTAACATGAATAAGGTGGAAGCGCATTACAATTGTATGCCGAGGGAATGGAGAAGGTTCAAATTAGTTCCCCACTTTTCTGTCAGTCTTAAACTGTTGGCCAAGCATGCAAAGAGGCTTCATTTTCATGTTGATATAAACAATGAGAATAATATGAAGATGACTGCAACCACGAGTCTGCAGGAACAAACCAAATTATCACAGGCATTTAATAACATGTTTAATAATTACTATTTGCAACACATTATCAGTACAAAAAATGTAGATTGAATACTGCACAACAGCCAGTGAACTTCAACCTCAAACAAAACTCACATTCAACTCATTCCCTCTCAGTACACACAGCATATTTTCATGCATTTCAAACAAAAATATTTCCTAGGCTTTGAAAAGACTACCTAAGCTAAAAACACGTTCACTGCTGAGGTCCAGGGTGATTTTCAGCACCTGCCTCCCGGTCCAAATGTCCAGATCCACGTTTGTATTTATTAGCTTAGCTTAATTGTGCATAGTATCTAAAGGTCAGCACCTGCTGTGATACTTTGCTGCCAAAATGGCTCCCAGGGGACACTGTTTCACACGAATAAACACTGAGAGCTGCACCAACTTCCACCCCTCTGTCCCCATCCTTTACCTCCCAATGTGCAGCAGCATCGCATTCAGCTTCACAAGCAAAAGGCCCCGATGACTGATGGGTATCCACTGGTAGGCGTCGCCTCGCTGACTTCCATTTCAGCCGGCAAAAGGCAGCAGATTAATTCGCTTGTCAATTTTCCCCCCCTCTTTTCTGCGGAAGCCTATGTTTATTCAGATAGGAGGAATGATGTGTTTGTCGTCCACTGAATTAAAACATGCAGTATATCTGTGTAACTACAGCCTTCTCTATGATGAATGGTATTTGATTTCTATAAGCAGTAAACTTCTCGCTTTGGCTGTAAAAGCTGATTTAATGAGAGAGTGACTTGAATAGATAAGCAGATATGACAGTGGGGATATTGGGAGGCGACCTGAATGGGGAGATGGATGTGTGTAGTTTATCATCAGTTATGTAATGCACTTATTTTATAAGCTCGTACCTGCAGGGCCGGCAGGCAATAGATGTGAGATTGTGAGTGTGTGCGTGACGAGTGTGTCAGAAGATGTGTCAAAATGCGTTTGCGTAGGCTGTTCATGTCTTAGATTGTGTTAAGCGTTTACAAGGTGCAGTAGGTGTAGCCTATGTGTGGTCACGTCTTTGTTTCATACCTTTGTATGTTGCTTGCGTTTGTATGACGTCTGAAATAGAAGGCGTACTACGTGTTTGCACCTGCTCGTTAGCGAGCGTCGGTCGGTCTGTCCGGCCCGGGTCAAAAAAAGTATTTGCAAATGATTCTTTGTAAATTGAAGTTTTTGTTTGAATTTCCCTAGAGCATCCTGGAGCGGGGTTCATTGCATCAGGACAATTTAGATAGTGTCACTGTATTCTCGATAGGTCTTTTCACTCTGTTCTGATCAGTATCTTCTCCCCCCAGGCTCTGCTGGGAGGAGGCCATCAGATGGATCTCTCCATGTTCCAGCACACACTCTGGAACAGTCTGAGAACCGGGGACAGTGTCAAGGTGGGTTCAATCATCCTTCATTGCCTCCCTCCACTTTTCCTTGGCTGTTTTTTTTTTCCATCTCTACTTTGCTAGCCAATTACATTTTTCTTTCCCACCTTACTGCCTTATGCTCCTTTGTTCTTTCTATGATTTGGTCTCTTACATTTCCTGTCTCCCCCTTCCTTGTTCATCCACTCAGATTCCATTTTTCTGAAACCTTTCCTTGTCTGTGCGATTTTACTGTTATCTATTCATCACCTCTGTCCACTGGCTCTGCTTATGATCTTAACAATGACTGCATTCATTCTTATAGGGGAAATTCACCCTGAAACACAACATTGTTAGACAGGTATTTGACAATGTACCTTGCATTTCTGGGCCCGTTTTGTAGTGTGGGGGTGTATTTCTGTTATTCCCCCGAATAACTGGGCAAACATAGGAGACTTGATGGCGTGCAATACTTTTAGAGATATGAAGTTTGATAGCATAACATTTAGTTTTAGTATCTGAAACGTCAACACGTCAGGTTTTGGTGTCAGCCCGACAGAATCAAAGAGTATAGGCTTCATTCTAGACTCACCATTTTGCACTGACGTTCAGCAATCATACAGGGAGAAATCCATCATAGCGATGCAGAGATACTAATTTCTTCACCGACAGTAGCCTCAATAGACCATAATGCAATGCAGCTAAGACTTACTGCGTTCTGAGTAAACATGTAAACATCTTACTCCTTTCTTTTCCTTTTTTTCTTACTCCCTTCATGTTTTTTGCTGTTTGTCCAAACTCATATTGATGGATACTTTTGATGAAACGTATAATTGCCTACAACACAAGGTTATTTCTCAGCATCATCAACAGGGATACTCAATTGTTGGGTCTCAAAATGCTCAAATAAGACCTTAACCTGAGTATGGCCGAGTTACTCAGCTACTAGCTTAACGTATCCATCGGTGATCATCATCATGTTGTTGGTTCACTTTGACCTGGATGCAGGGATGTGCAGCTAGTCACCAGAATGTCATAACATTATCTCCTGGGTTTGTCCTACCTTGACACATGGAGTGCAAATCACCTCATAGTACCTTCCTTTCCCGAGTCAGTGTTACCATAGCATACCTATGCTGGCACGTTGCTTTCCAAGCGTAGTTTGATAAACCACTTGTTTTCGTGTGACGGGCGAGGCCCAGAAGAAAATGCCAATGCCTCCCCATTTCCTGAACCAAAGACGTGGCGCGTGCGAGATACCATCCTTTCATTTCCTCTCCTCCAGATAAAAAGATGAGAGAGAGAGAGGGGACGAAAGTGAGGCCTATCGCTGGGCAGCAGTGATTGAGTCCCTTCGCTAAGCCACAGAGAGAGTCTGCTCAAATAACCCACTCCGCTGATAAGAAGCTAGTCATTTCCATAGACAAAAACATTGGGGGTTCAGATTAGATTTCACCATCCGCCCGGCTTATCTTGGTGTTGCTCCATCATGGAATGTGAATAATAAGTGGTCTCTTGTCCCTCATCTTTTCACAAAAACACCATTCAGATACATATGGGCTTATGTTTCATTATTATTATTAATAATAATAATAATAATAATAATAATAATAAAGATTTTTTTTGTGGCTTTTGGTTCTTGTGGTAGATTGAGTTGATTCATGCATGATCATTCATATATTTATCCAAGGATCCCCATGATTGCTTCTATGACTAGAGGGGTCCCGTTAGTTTCTGTATGGTGCTTAAATATCAATATGACACTTAGTTTACTCGTGAGTGGCTTTGGTGGCCTCTTGACACTGTGTTTCCAAACCTTTGAGTTTCTCACTGTTGAACGCCTGGTGAGTCATCGCCGTCACATCCAGATATATTCATATTGTTTTATAATCTAATCTTCCTAAAATCAACCACAGCCTCAGCTCTCCATATCCTCTATATCACCGTTTTTTTTTTTTTGTTTTTTTTAATTTTCTTCAGACGCCTAAATCAAAACTTCTCATATGGGAAAAGAATGTATTATATTAAGACTGGTGACAGATTTGACCTTTTCACACAGATACAAAGGGACTGTGTGGGCCCCTGGGTCTAATTGTGTTATGTTGAAGCGTTGCGCGGAAGCTGTGGTGGCTAATGTCGCGTTTTTCACTGTACTCCGCACCATGTTACGTCCCCTTATATAACACGCACCGCAAGCAACGGAGGCCGTCACAAATACAACAATGGCCATGACAGACGCCGGTTTCAAAAGCAAACATTGGTAATGACTCACTGCGTCTCTTATACAGCCCAATTGGAAGCTAATTATTATTACGCCTTCTCAATTTTGTATATGACTTATATATACTTTGTCTTATCAAAGGGTTACAGTGTGGTGTATGAGAGTTGGTGGTAACAAACCAACTAAGTCACAATTGAGGAGATAGTACTTTGTGCCCCCCACCCCGAAGCACAATGCCACTGATCTACTGTCCTGGATCTTTTCCATTCTTTGCCTTCATGGGTTTTGAATGATGCACAAACACATAAATAATGGTTCTCGTTTTCCTATCAGCACACAAGACTTTGTGGGAATGTCACATTTAGCCTCAGTGTTCAAAACGTTGGTGTAGATTGATATTTGCAAATGTATATCAGTGATGAGAATGACAATAAATATACAGTACAGCTAAGTTCCAAAAGTCAAAGTTTATCATGGTTAAAAGCAATGAATGCACGATCTGTCATTTAAGCACAATGACAGTATTAACTTCAAGTGTTGTGACTCTGGGAGGAAGTTCATAATGTGCTCCATTATTTCAGGGACTTCCACAAGGAAAGATGTGCCCGCGTCTTCAGCTAACTGGTTCAATATTAGGTAAAGAACAGTTTATGTGAGGGTAATTGGCTCTGCCTTTAACCGTGTGTCATTCATCCCATTTATGAAAAAAAAGTGGATTTGCAGAGTAACCACCTCTAATTGTCATCTTAACAGGCACTAAACATAAAGATGGTGCTTATAAATGGGACCCCAGGTGAAAAAATACCTTAGAAGATGCTTGTGTTGACAGGTTGGCCAAATGAGGAGAATCTCCTGATAAAGCAGTCTTGAAGAAGCGCAGTGGCAGAGCAGATGATATTAATAGGTTAATATATGGAGGAAGAGGAAGAGCGTAGTGTCTGCTGAAGGCCTACTCTTTGTTGCCACTTACATCCAAAACATATTTAATGCGAGAGAGGCTAGATAATTATAAACATCACCACTTTTTATGGAAGTTCAAGGATTTTAGATCGAGCTATACCAAGAGATCATGGAAGTGTCTTCAGCCCGTCTTGCCAGAGTGGCACCAGCCACAAGTTAACAATGAAAATGAAAACATTTTTCTTCTTTTCAAATCTTTTAAGAAGACATGAACCAATTATATCAGCAGAACTAGCAAACGGATAGTCTTGATACCTAGTGAGAGTATGGCAGAATTATTTTTGGGGAAGGGGGGCTTATGCTGTGGCGGCTGACGCGCTGTAAGGGGCGCATTTGTGTGAACATTTAATGGACCCCCTGCTGGTCCCCCCGTTGCCCCTCTTGTAAAGACGCCTAAGCAAACCTGACATCAAGAGCATTTGGGGGACTCTCCATCTATCGCGGTACAGGTTTTTTTTTTGCCCTCCCTCCTTCTTCTTTTTAAGCAAAGACAACTTTGGTGAATATTTCATGGGGCACATTGCCTCGGTTTCACTCCGCCGAGCAGGGAGAGTGGCACGTGATGACTACTGACAGGCCGATGCGCTAGCATCCGCTAGGAGACAGCCTTTCTTTTTTGGTCTGTCCTCCTGACACTTCTACCCTTTTTTCCTCCCTCTTTCCTTCTGTCATGAAGAACACTTCTTTGAGTCTGGCTGCTGATAATTTAGCCAGTTCTCTCAGTTTGAGTATGATTAGACAACAGCTGCCTTTCCATCTATGAGGCAGTTAGTTAGAATGGCAACATATGTACATCACACATGTTATTTTCAGAACATACAGAAAATTAACGTTGCTACTTTTGCCCACTTTAAAATGTACAGTTTAAGAGTGAATTACTGCATTTTCAAAGGGGAAGATAACTTGTTCCTCATGGTTAAGGGAATGCACTTACCAAATCATTCCATTTGAAGTGTTTTAATGTTCCTTCTGTTAGTGTATAATGCCATTTCCCTCTATCTCTTATCCTGACCTTACGTTTCTCTTCGCTCAGCTCCACATTACCAAAATGTGCTGTATAAACAATAAAATAATGACACCATCTTCTCACATCTGTTGTGTCTTTCAACGCTACTCAAACTCCAGAGCCCAACCTCTCAATATCATATTACTGAAGTGCAAGCTTCAATGATTGTCTTTGCTGTTATTGGAAAGCACACTTCATTTCCTTTCCCAACATTCAATTTCATGGAGGGATGGGAAAATGCCGCCTCGCCATGGCAATTATGAAGATTTGACGATGCTGCTGTGCACTCACTGGTGATTTGCTGATGCTGACTCCTCCTCTCTCTCCTTCTCTTGCTCTCTTATTTCATAAACAGTGTGCTTGCTTGACTTAGAGTGTGTTTCCACCTAGCCTCGCTCGGTGTGATGAGCAGCCGAATGGTGTCACAGTGGCAGGAGTCGCTCTGTTGCTCTGTTGTGACAACATCCATTTGATGTGGAAGTGGCAGTCCTCGGCTGCCATGTTCTCCCTTTCTGCTCTTTTACTTTCTTGTTCCTACTCTCTGTCTGGAACCCACCACTGTCACACGTTGGGGAAGCCAACTGGCATGACCTGAACGTGTGATGGAGACACACAAGCTGTCATTTTCCTCTTCATTCACCCTCCAATACACACAAGCACGCACACATACACACACACACACAGTGATTCACCTAGATTAAAGAACTTTTATACGCTCTTAGTATTGTCTGAGCTGTTTCCCAGAATACAGCAGAGGGTGCCAATGCAGTGTGAGCATCTCTCACATCCTGCACGTGTGTGTGTGTGTGTGTGTGTATTCATTTCCATTTAAAACTATCAAAGTAAAAGTTATCACATGTCCATGACTATGTACTACTATCTGTAGTTTCCAAAGTCAAGTAAGCTGCTGAAACATGTTATACCTCTCACTATCTCTCTCTCCGTCTCACCCCCCTTCTTACTCAATGTCAAAAACGTGCGCACAGACACACACGCACACACACACACACACACACACACACACATACATACATACACACCATCACATGTAGCCTTTTTTAATATGTAGATACCATTTATAGTCCTCACATGTTTTTCCCAATCGATTAATTCAATAAAAGGTGCAAAATGTGCACCTGCAGCCGCCACTCTAGGCTACTTCAGTATCAAACACAATCGTATTCAACTCATGTTTGAAAAGTAAGACATGACAACTTGTATTTGTAGAGACAAAAAGCTTCCCCCTGTGCAAGAATTTTTATTTTTATTTTTAGAAAGTGCCATTAAAATTAATCAAAAGATTCACTCGTTAAAAACCACCCCGACTCACTCCATCACTCTTCTCGCTGTGAGCTGGAGAGACAGAAGAAGAAAGTGCCAGCAGCCGTGTATGGGATCGGAAAAAGAAAACCACTCAGGGCGACTTTGTCCTCTATTTGAACAGCACCGCAGAGGGGGAAGAGGAGTGGGAGGAGGGAGGAAAAGGGTGGTGGCGGTGGTGGGGGGATAAGAGAGACGAAGTTTCTCACAGCTGCCCAGCCTGAGGCACAAGATCTGTGGCGCTTCCCTCGTCACCGCGTCACCAGCCATCCGCTTTCGCCTGTCATTATTTTACCTCTCACAGAGCACACACACACACACAGACACACACACCACACACACATTATCTATGCTGCCAGTATCAGCTCCTCAAATATGGCACAACTTAAGTGAGGAGGCCAGCTACATGGAAAACACACACTGTACTAGAGTTTGTTGACAGTCTGTTACTAAAATACTGAATGTTGGCTCTGCAGTATGAAATGCACGGTCAAATATTACACTTAGCAATACCTGACATAGTTAAAAAGCTGCTGTAAAGTTTATACATCAATTGTTTAATATTACTCAGCTTTCAGTTCTTATAAAGTGGAACAAAATGCCAAATGTTATCCGTACTGACAACCTGAAGAGTGTGTTTCTGAAATACTGCTCTTTCACAGTGACGCTGTCTTAGTGTTCATACTTCTTAGTATTATCACAGTGTTCTTCAGAGTGTTACCCTAAAGGTTCATTGGGATGTCTAAAAATGACGTGTGTAGCAGATGTTTACATGGTAATGGCATGGTCTATATGTATACCTTGCCAACCGTAGCAGCGTCTTTTCAACGAGAGCTATATGTCAGATTTCCATCCATGTCCAGTGGGATTTGAGGCTTCCTGTTCTGTGCAATCTCTTGCGTGGTATCAACAGATCTATCACAACTTTAACTCAGCATCACTGACCTCTTAAGAGCCTGTGGGGCCACTGGCTGTTGAATCCACTGAGCAACGCAGGAGTAATAATGTCGAGCAGGAACACCCGGATGTACACGTATGCAGACAATGCCACACGCAGAGAGCACACGCACATATACCACACGTTCGAACGGACACAAAGCACACGACACATTAAGTATTTACAGAAATATGCTGTAAAATAACACACAAACACTTATCGGCCGAACATACTGCTGAGGGAATTCAATATAACACACACACAGAAGGAGGCCGTGTCTCCTAGTTGGCTGTCATGAATATAGGTCTGCCAAACTGAACAACAAAAAACATCTATGAGTGTATGAAAGTGTTGCGTAAGTTAGGATTCTCTGTTGATTTGGACCTTAAGTCGGTGCACAGGCGGCTATTTAAATTGCATCAGTTCCTCTGATGTAAATGTGTATAGCCTTCAACTCCCTGAGAGCTTTTAGCCATTTATTTTGATTAGGACTGTATTTATAAGATAAGTCTCTTAAGTAAGTCGCCGGGGAAGATGGGCTGGCGAGGATGGTGGTGGGGGAACAAAATGAAGTCTGTTTGATGATTATAAACTCGGAAATATCTGCTTGTCAATTAATTAAGCGCTTCCTGGGTATGTGTGCTCCTCTTTTCATTTACCGGGCTTGTCTCTCGGTGGACAAATACCCGCGGTGCCCCCATTGTATGTCTAAGCCATAAAACACATCTCTGGCAGCTGGGGAACGTAGAATCAGAGACCCTTCAAAGGCAGACAGTTTTCTAGAGCAAGCCTCTGTTTTTTGTGCGCTGGCTGATTTCGGGGAGGGTTGCGTATCTGGCTGCTTGAAGGGCTATACTGTGTTGGTGTCTCGCTCAGACACAAACAAGTGCCGGAGAATGACGTGGGAAGGAAAAGGTAAGCAGACAGAGGACTGAACTTGGAGTAGTGGCTCTGTTATTGTACCCCCCGGAGTGTGACAATGCGAAGAAGACACTTACAGTTGCAAGAAAAAAGTTTGTGAACCCTTTTGAATGACCTGCATTCCTCCATTAATGGCTCCTAAAATATGGTCTGATCTTCATCTTAGCCATAACAATAGATAAACCCAATGTGATTTAACAAATGTACTTTTACATGTATTGTTCAAGCATTAACAGCCTAAACTGGAAAAGGAAGGTGAACCTATAAGGTAATTAAATTAATTGCACTTCTCAGTTGAAAGAAAATCTGATGGTATTTGCGTTGGAGGGTTGATTGGTTTATCTATAGTAGAGAACAGGAATGTTGCGTTGTTTTGACTGCTCATCAGCACTGATAAGTACGATTTTCTTGCCTCTTTCATTTCTCTGTCGAGCAGTTTTCATTTATTCTTATAGGGTCTCCAGACCAGACCTATTTCTACATTCTCTTCGTAGTTTTAAGACTGAACTTTTGTTTCTCCATGGGTCTTTGTTCTGGCCAGAGATGGTTTTTAGTGGAGTAACTGTATTAATACATTCAGTGAGGTGCGAATTGAATTTCTGAGCCAGGAGGTTGCATGTGGAGGCCGTTAAAGGAGGTAGGGGAAGCATGAGGTCAGTGACGGCGTCAGAGGAGGACTCCGAGAGATATCGTTAGGTAACAGTCCACGTTATGGCCTTGGTGCTAAGTTGTAGTTAAACAATGTAAAGCATGTGCATAAGCAAGTGCACATACGTAAGGTAAAATGAAGATTAAATGAAAAGTGTAATTTGTTCACAAAGCCCTTTATTCAATGACATATAAATGATCTTAAGATGCTGTACTGTAGTATAGATCTTGTTCAGAAGATGTTCTGTTCCAGTTGAGACCAGACTCACCGCAGCCTGAATTTCTCTCAGTTCATTGTAGGGAATAACATTTGCGAATTTGTACTTTAAAACAGTTGTCAAACACAATACTTGGCGACGCATTTTCTTATGGGTCTTTCACATGACAATTTTCATGACGTCTCCTTTTTTTTTTTTTTTGGTTTCAGTCTGTCATAATATTCTGAACTGCAAATACTTCTCGCAGCATCAGACCGATCAGAAGCAGGTTTTTGTTCTCCTCAGAGGTGGTGAGTCACATTCCATTTGGCAACGCCTCTCTCTCTCACAGTTGAGATTACAGTCTGGTTCCCAGTGGAGGGAATATGACGGTATGCAACATGCGCCAAGTCATCAAACAAGACCCATATTTCCACTGTCCCGTAATGTGGAAACCATTTCATATTTAGTCCTCTTAAGCATCACAAACACTCCAGAAAAAACTGTGTTTTTACTGTGGGTTGTTATTATTGTGCAAGACATTGTTCAAGGACTCTTTCTTTCTTTTCTTTTCTTTTTTTTAACAGGAAATGCCCACAAGCATCAACAACAGAATATAGCACAGCTGTAACAACACATGTTTGATCACAGGGATAAACACTTTCCTTTCCTCAGGTAGCTTTCCAACTAGGGAGAAATGTCAATATTTTGATATTCTATATATCAATATTTTACTGACATAGCATAGCAATCAACGATATTTACTCTAGGAAGGGGCTAGACAGAATGTCCCTCCACTCAAACCTCCCACAAGGTGAGGGGTCCAGAATTTCATTTGACAAATTTTGCTAATTGAACGGCGTCTAAAAGATGACTTGTAAGTGTGTAAGCTCTGGCTTTTTTCCCCCAGTGACCTAAAACAGAACGCTAGCATCCAGGCATGTCGTCTTTCATCATTTAACTGTCTTTCACGAGCTCCTGAGACCCTCCTAGAGCATCGAAGGAACGTTGTATGTTGCAACATCAAGTGCAGCCACAGTGTCTTCGATATCTGCAGGGAGGTTCATATAAGAGTCATGGTCTGCGGAGCTACACTGATCCTTTAAAATCACGTCTCCCCCCGCCTCTGTCTCTTTGCCACACACGTTGGGCGGCTTTATACGTTAATGTAGGAGATAGGCATGGTCTTTATAGTGTATGGATCTTTGACCTCCTCTCCCGCTCTCCTTCCATTATGTGCTCGTAGATCAAAGGCACACATGGTGCGCCAGGCAGCCTGGTGGATGAAGACCCCAACATTAAGGCAGCTGAGATGGGTAAGTTATTATACCTTACCACCCTCCTCTCTACTCCCACTACTCCTGTGAACCCCTCTGTTCCTCCTACCCATCATGCTTTACCATATAGCTGTTAGATCAAGGCAGATGACGAAGCTTGTGTGATTGTGTGTGTGTGTTTATTTGTGCCACCATACCACATGCACTTTATTTATACCAAAACACTAGTTTGAACATGTATGGTTGTAGACCGCTGCATTGAGCAACCTGTCTGGAAGACAGGAGGACATTAAAGGCATACTATGGAAGGTTTATGAAAAATAGCACCCCCTGCTGGCGCAAAGGTGAATAACGGATCTAAATCAAGACAAAGGGTCAAGAAGTTTATTTGTCACATACACACACGGGGGAGCTACCACGACGGCGTCTAGACACGGCCGCGCCATCTTGCAGTCTGTTCGAAATCAGGTACTGGGTGCTATGTATTGTGTTTCGTGTGTGGTATAGTGATTTTATGTACGTGAGAAATGCCCAGGAAGTATACTACATTAGCAAGAATTTCTGAGCGCTGCGACCGATGTTTCTCAGTGCACCAAGATGCCCTAAAGTACAGTGCTGCTACGTAACCTCCTTAGCCACGCGTCACTTCAAGCCTGTAATGACGGACGGAGAAAGGGTGACCAACACTCTTAAATATTTGATATTTTTTATACTGACTTGAAATGAGATAACCATAGTTATCAGTTATTAGGGTGCGAATCAACGTTTCCGTAAAATATCATACAAGCGGATGAGAACACATTGAGCTATGGTATAGCAGATCACTAACCGTGGCCCTTAATCTATGGCTGACCTGAAAATGTCTGCATGGTTATTGTCAAGATGGCAGCAGCTTTACCTTCCAACAGGAGACAAGCAGATACAAAGCAGGTTTCCACTGGAATGCAATGAACATGGAGCGAGTTTGTATTGAGCATAATAAAGCAGAGGCACACAACTTGTTTTCAATCAAGTAAGTCCAAAGCGGTTGTTGAGACTTTGGCCAATAGATACCTTGTAGTTTTAGCTTATAGTAGAGTGCAACTCAACGTGTTGTAACAACTAGAAATACTCAAAGGAAAAGCAGTCAAGGTTTTGAGGCTCCCTGGTTTCTGTTGGCTATGATTCAGGTTGTTGACCAGAAGCAAAGGCTCTTTTCCTCTTTTTGGACTAGACCTTTATGCTTTACATGCATCGACCTTTTGGGAGTGGGAAGCATACAATGGATGATTGTCAAGACCTTGTTATGGCTCATTTTTACTGTGTCACTGGTCATTATGCTGTAGTCGGTACTCCATTTTGTTGACACTGTTATCATTGTTTTTTATTCAATGGAACTATGACAGATAAAAGTTGCTCTTTATGCCTATGATTACTTTCAAGAGAATAAATATTGAACAAACATTTCTCCCAAACTCAATACAGACATAATGCACCTGTGTAATCTTGGGCAGTACATTTGCCGCACAATCTCTTTCCATCTCTAACATTGATATATTTAAGCAAATTATCTCTGAGTGTGTATGTTATGTATGCATTAGTTTCTAGCTTTGTTCATCAACTAGTTTTAAGAAATATATCAGAAGCACCAAGCTTAACCTTTAACATTAAAGTGATGCTCGTAATAACATCATGCTCCACAACACTGTACAGGCCATTCATTATTATGTTTTAATTTGGGAATATTTGGTTATAAAACATAATTTGTGTTAATGTGTTATGGAATTGTACAGACAGAGGCGAAATGAACTTCTGCTGCAAAGTTACTTATCCTTGATATCTTGCGGTACTTTTGCCAAAGGTTTAAACTGAAGTTTCATGGCATGCCGAGGAGCTTCTCTTTGCCTCAAAACAACCGAGTACCGAGAACTTTGTTTACCATGCCTCCTGCACCATCTCCCTCGGCAATAACTCCAACCTACATTTAAGTGAGAACGCTCTTCCTCTAGATATGTGGCTGAAGTGGAAGGCTGTGTGCATGTGTCGTGTTTTGTTTTCAAGGTGATCTTGCTAGTTTATTTCCCCCCCTTTTACCCCACCAGCATATTCTCCTCCAGCTGCTGCGAGGAGCCAGGCCCAGGTATTTATGGCCGGCATAAAAATGTGTATATTCCCTGTCACCCTACAGCCCGGATTTACAGCACATCTGACAAACACACTGAATTAAAAAAGAGTGTCCAATTTGTATAGGAGTTTAGAGCCTGTCTGTTGTGCATGCTCCCGGCGGATTCTGCTGTTTGTACATGTGTGCGCATGTGTATTCCTGTCTATGTATGCCTCCCGCTGTGCTGTGTCTGTGTGTGTTTGTTTGTGCGTGTGCGTGCGTGCGTGTGTGTATAATGGTGTGTATTTCTGTGTGTGTGTGTGTGTGTGTGAGTGAGTGTGTGCACACCGAGCCCGCCTGCTCTGAAACACCAGCAACAGATAACAGATGGTCCCCCTGCATTAGAAGTGTTTTATTTCCCTGCGGAAGCCAGATATGTCAAAAATAAGCATGTGCAACATTAGTCATTTGGAATATTCATGCCCCTGCCGTCCGCCGGTTTCCTTTTCACAGCCAAAATACCGCGAGCCCAATCCTCCTAAGGAAGTAAGGGTAAAGGGGAGAAGGGTAAAAAAAAAAAAAGCACTCCTCAGCTGAACTGGTGGGGGAAAAGGCTCGGGCCTACATGCAGCTCTTAATGGAAGGATTTTTTTCTCTCCTCCTCGCTTCTTTAGCATGCTAGCGTTGTAATTAAAAAGAGGAATGTAGATGAATCTGGGGTGTTCATGTTGAGAACCACATGGCCCAGCGCATAAGACACACATATCCATATGCACACACATACACATAAAATAACCTCATCCAGTGGATCATACTTCTTGTGCCTCTCCTCATAGACTAGCTACTCAACCGTGGAGGGCTGATGGCAGCTCTCCTCTCCTCTCCTGTACCTCTTCTCTTCTCTCATCCTCCCACCTCCTCTCTCCGCCCTCACCTCTTTAACCATCAGATTCTCTCTAGTTTCTATCTCCACCTCCTCTCCTCCCCAGCTTTTTATCTACCCTTCTCCTTTATCCTCCCACCCACCCCTTGCTCCCCCTCCCCCCACCGTCAAGCGTGGCTGCCATCCTTGTCCTTGGTGGCGGACATGAGCATGCATCATTATCAGGCCTGAATTAACCATCCACGCAGTCGGCAGCCCGGTCCCACGAGGGGCCAATGGTGCGGTTTTCTACCACTGAAAACATGAATTTTGAGCAGCGCTTTCTCACTCGCTGTGGTCCCTCATGATCAGGGTTAATGCGCGGCAGCATGCGTGAATAGTGTGGAAAAGAAAAGCGGAGGCAAAAAAGAGGCGGGGGTGGGGGGGGGGGGGGGAAACTACCAGCATCAGTGCACTGCTTATCACGGAAATGCAATATAATTTATTCTGGAAAATGCAAATCCAGAAATCACTCTGCTTTGTTTACTGAAGGGACCTGCTGATTCAGAGTGTGAAAGAGAGAAGAGAGAGAGAGAGAGAGAGAGAGTAAGAGGTGGAGAAACACAATCCCAATCTCATCCAAATGTCCACATACATGCACAAAGGCGTCTACCAGCGATGCATTTCAGTGGTCTTATTTAGATGTAGGAAATGAAGAGTGTAGGACCATTTCTTAGTCGTGTCACAGCTGCAAAAAACTCATTGTTGACCTAGAGAGGGTTGTGTGCAGTTTACCTTGTATACCTTGCTCACAAAGAATATATAGATCATTGGGATGGATAACATGCTATTAAGACTGCTTGTAATCAATAACAGACTGTACTTCCAAGGTGGCGGCGAAAGCATTAGCACACTTCAGTAACGGGTCAGGGTTAGCACATCTACAGTACCCTCTCACTGTCTTAGTGTTTAAGGAGCACATTTAAAAGCAATACATTAGATCATGTCATCCCATAGTCCCTTCAACGTTGACATACGCAAACCAATAGTGAGCGGTTGTCCTGCACTACAGCACATTCAAAGTCAGCTCCTTTTCCCCCGCTTGTTTTTCTTCTCTTCCCTCCATGTTGAAGACTTGTTCATGAATGTGAGAGGTGTTGCTCGCCAATTAGTTACCCTGCAGCTAGCTGCCTCCTTAGCCACTTAATTAGCACGTTAGCCTTTGCTGTAGCCATGCCCACAACCATTTGCATGCTCGTGTTCACACTTATCCTCACCTCCACCTACTACTCCAGAATAGTTATGTAATGTGACAAGACAAGGGAAGACAATATCGATGAGGAAAGAAGCGAGACTGTCGCTGTAGAGTGCAATTAACTTAGACGTAGTGTTCACTGAAAAAAAATGTTGCATGTAGCATGCAGGGCATCACTTGTTACTCTGCTGTAGAACTAGACTATCCATAAGGATTAGCAGTTTGAACTACAGCTACGAAAACTCACTGTTCAGTGATTCAGTGCTTGTGAGCAAATAACAAATCTGAACCGCACTATATTGCTTGCCTATGTGCAGATTTTCTGTGCTCCTATGTGATTAAGATTTCCAGTGGACACAGTAGATTTATTCACAGTGTATATAATGTAATGCAGCAAATGTGAATGTACATTGTGTAGCTCTTATCACTATCACATGCTGGACAGACTTGAAGCTGATCAAAAGCTGAGAAGCAGATGAATCCAAATGTGTTCTACTTGTTGAGCTGCTTTTCTCATAGGTAACTAAGAGTTGCACAGTTTTTCTCTTCATCTTCTCTCTGGGTTCTGGAAACAGCGATGAGTTGCACCCATTTCCTGAGTCCCTGCTGAGAGCCCAATTAGCACAGTTATATTGTTTTCTTAGCACAGCGTTGCAAGTACTTTTTCAGGTGAGTCCCTACAGCTAGCGCGAGTCCGTGGAAGACAACAATTATCCCTTCCACCAGAATCTCTAAGGCCACACAAAGGAAAGTAAAGCTCAGAAAATTGATCCTTCCAAGCTTCCAGGCTGGTGTGTGGATGAGGGGAAAATACTATATGAGGAGAGGAAAGGCAACCGACACAAGCTAGGTCTATGGTAAAGAGAATAGCTTGAGAATTGAACAATTAGCTTGGCTTTGTGTTTCTTATTAACCTCATCTGCTTCTTTATGGCCATCTTTAATTTGAATCATGACATTGTCACAAAGGGGTTATCGCTTACATGCATGTGCACGTTAAGTTTGCAGAGCTATAAGGAAAAGTATGGTAACACTTGAGGGGTCATATCATGGTTGATAATGTCAGTAGGATGCTATTTTAATGGTAGTAAGAGCATTTAAGTATCATCTTGCATATCTACCCTACTGGAGAACCTCCAGTGCTGTCTATCTTACCTGGAGCTCTAACCTATCATGAACAGGATGCTTCATTTCTTCTCTGGATAGTCACTCTGCTGTTTTATTTGCAAAATGGAGAAGTATTCCAAGTATGTTTATGAATTTTGGAGTTATGATAGCATTGCCTGAGCAGGGATTTGATCTCATGCAAGTATATGCCATGGTCATTAGTAAACTGAGCCACATACAACCCCTTATTTTTATTTATTTATTTTTACAGAGTTTACGAAGATGTAGTGGCTGAGAATTTCTTTCTTTCCTCCCTAAGATATTTCTCCATCCCTAGACACAGCACTTTGCTCCTGTAATGTATCTTACGTAATGTATAAATAGATTCCCGGAGATCTATTTTTAGTTATTTTATTGTAAATGGCCGTGGAAAGTATAATGCAATACTCAAAAATCTGTGTATTTATGTAAACCTGGGTAGCAAGACCTGCAGTGGACTACATCTTAGATATCGTAGTTACCACACCATCATTATCAGATCATATACTCCAAGGTTTGCTCATTAGGATGTCCTAATCACTTACACTATTTTGCACCCTCTTAATTTGTGCTGAGCAGATGTAAACAAGCCTGATTGTAAATAGATTGAATGTGCATCTTGAAACACCTCCGTTGTTATGTCTGCGTTCAGTGATAATCTAGCAGATTATCCTCTGATGTACTACTTCTTGTTTTGACTGGTTCTGCTAAGTGGAAGCTCATTGGCCTCCATGTTTGCTTCGCATCAACAGACGTGCTCCTACATGCTATGAAACTGTTAACCAGTGAGCATCACATTTAACCTCCATAGTTCAGCCTCCTCCATGTGAGAGGTGTCACATTTATTATGACAAAGAATTAATTGGCCGTATAAAACATTTGCTTTTTCCGTTTTATTTTCAGATTCCAGTATACGCCGCAATTCACTGTGCTTTACTTCACCCACCCACTTCACCCTCTGTCCATTGTAATAATGGGCATCACCGTTACTGATTTGTACAGGTGCATTAGCTTCCAGAGGTTCTTGCACTCGATTGTCCCGTGAATCTCCAATGTTCATATTCCAACTTGAATGACTGGGAGAATTGCTCATTTTCCCCCTGAATGTATGTCATATCAACAATGCAGTGCTAATCTGCTGGGGTCAAACACCCTCCACCATGCTATTTTTGCCACACACATCTTGCATGAGAGGTCAGCGGCATAGCAGGGTTCTTACTAGGTCGAATTGCTTGGAGGCAGAAGTTAATTTCCAACTCAACAGAGATAAATTACTTTGCTTTGACCTCCCTTGCTCACCGGCACAACAAAGACTTTGTGCTTTTCGGGGAGACAGGCACAGTAAATATCTATAATTTGGAAGCGGTTGTTCATTATTTGCAGAATGAATAGATTTGATTTGGTAACAGTGATTAGCCGAAGTCGGCACTGTCTTTTTTCTGCTGAGCTCTGTTGGTCTCATACACTAGAGCTAAAATATATGCTCACAGAAAGCACTATTCTGCCTGCTTTTCTTCTTAGACAGCCAGATTGGATCTCAGATGAAGGCATTCATTTCTGTTGAGCGTTTTTACCCCTGCAATCTCATTCTGTTCATAAAGATTTTTTACTTCTTTGTTTGGACTCCTGAGAAGTAATTTGAATTCTAAATGTATCCCTCTGTGGGTTTCCACGGTGATTCACCCACTGTCATTTATCAACCTGAAATGCATGTTGTGCATCTACTTTTCAGAAGAGTTTTCATGAAGTTTTATAATGACAATGTGTCACCGTGTCACACAATGTGTTTAGATCATGTTTGTTTTGGTTTGGGGATTTTTTGGAGCATTTTTTGGGGCTTTTTTTTGGCATGTGCACTCTGCATTCTGCTTCATAGTCTTTCATCCATGACTACCTCATTTCAACGGGGTCTGAGCTCCCGGTGTGTGAGACGTCACATATTAATAAGCTTGTACATTGTTACATTGATTATTCAATTGAGGCATGTTCCCAAGCCCTTTGTATCGCCTACAGGTTTATGTGACATTTAACATCAATTGATATTCATAAACCTTTCCTCATACCACCATTCAGCATGTCTGCTCAGCATGCAATATGCAATTGCCATTTGGACATGTTTAGATGTATTAACTCCGATGAGTCACAATGTAAATAGAAAGTTTCAATCACACCAATGTTACATACTGAGATTACAGCTTGGCTATACAGCATTGTTAGTCTGTGACTGGATGAGGAGGAATATATTGGGATAGTTAGAAAATCTATACCATGCTGAAGTGAAGGTATTCAGAAGGCTGTTCACGTTAGGTGGCTCTTCCTTGAGGCATTTTATTATATTCATTGTTGTGCATTGATGCCTGCTTAGTAAAGCAGGGCAATCTCATTTCAAATCTCTTGGTTCAAAATAGGCAAGATTAGTGTTCACATACAATTATTATGTAGAGTTTGGTACAATTGAAATGATTGTGTAGTTACAGAACATAGTCGAAGTTTAAACACATAAAATTATCCGATATTACAGGTATATTGAATGCATCTACATTTTACCTGCCAAAACCATTTTTTTAATAATTTTAGACAGTGGCATGGCACATTATTTCATCCAAACCATCTAGTGATGGATCATAATCCTGCAAGAATTTTCCATTTCCAGATCCTCCGTGGAATTAACCCTCATGGAGCATGTTATCAAAATGTGTTATGTGATATGCCGGTATCCATGGAGTCCTTAGTATGGATGTGCCTGGCTATATTTAACATAGAGGTTATACATGCTGTAAGTGACCATTATGATCTCAGTTATCGCCCCATATTCTCCCTCTTTGCCCACCATGCTGCTTTGGCACTTATTAATGGCACATAGGCTCACCCACATAGTCCACCCTCAGCCCACCTCCAGCCCACATTTGGCAGGTAATGAGCTTGAACGAAGAAGCAGCAATAGACACATTTTCTGCATGAGCCCATAATAGATCACACTTGAGGGTGACTATAGGTGAATGCCAGGATAGCTGTTTGTTTTGATTTGTGCCTGTAAAATGGTTCCAACCGGCAAGAGATTGAAATTATTCAGTTACTCCATTCCCACTGGGCTTTTGACCACGAAAGAGAGGTATTAGAAGCAGTATTTTATATTTTTTCATGAATCTATGGGTTAGTTAAGAGCACTGCATGAAAATTGACAGCATTACAGGAATGCATGCACTCAACGTGCTTTAACAATGTGCTGTAACATACATACATATCAATAATATCATATTGTTGGTTTGTTATTGTTATCAGTATCATTGTTGTTGTACATTAATTCAGTTGCATAGCATAACTGTAAGACAGTTTTTCCCTTTTGTAATTTTTTTGTAAAATTTAAAGCCTCTGCTTGATAAATCCTCTAGTAGCTATGCATGCATTATCTATTGGCATACATGTAATCTCTACCAGTCATATTCAGCTTGACCATCACAGGCTCTCAAGTTCTGTTACAATTTATCGTAGCACCAGCTGACTGAAAGGCATTTCAAGAAACAGTTGGATGAAATTCTGTTAAAAAAAATCCCCTGTTGCATTGAATAACTGGGCTATTGGCAGATATGTTTCTCATTAGATCTGCCTATCAGATTTTACTGGAACAAAAACTCATGCTGACTGAAAAATGAAACATTCAAACATAGGGGACATCATGCCAGCCTTGTAATGATACAGAGAAGCATAAGTTGTCTCCCACATTGGAGTGGTGTTAATTACAGGATAGATTTGTAATGGATGCTTGTCTACTGCCCTTTCTATGAGTATTACAAGGAGATGCTGACCATACCTAGACAATGGATTCATCTTTGCTGCTGTTTTATGCTAAACCTACCTTTGACAAGATTATGTTTTCAGTTGTTTGAGTCGGATTCTCCCCAGCTATATTTTGCAAGAGTTGCAGTCTTTAGGCCTCAAGAGATGTAATGGTCATCCATACACAGAAAGACTTTCACGAGGAAGCATGAGAGCAGCAGAAATGCTCAGCCATGGGATTTACCTGTCAACTGCACTTAAGCATGTGGGATAACATACCCTAGATGCTGTGACCGTATAATAAAGGCTGACATGTCTTTCCTGTGATCTTTGGTCACTGACTGCTTCATGTACTATGTCAGTGCCCCAGTGCTAAGTAGAAAATAGACTTGCATCATAAAATGGTTGTCTGGATGTTTGAAGGCTTTAAAACCTCTACACAAATCGTCATTTGAAATGTGAGCCAACATTTTAATGATATGCTCTGCTTTATTTCCTTGGTTCCATAGTTTTGATGGGTGACTTTACAGTATGGTAGTGCAAATAAAGTGATAGGTTGTAAGTTATAAGTTACAGGTTTTGTGAATCACTGGTGCACGGCGCAAAGCATAGTCAAAGGCATGTGGCACAAGCACATAGGACGTGACGACTGTTTTTCTTATATTTTTGTGGCCAGCACAGTTGGAAATTGATTAGGAGGGACACATTATCACTAGGTGTGGGGTGCCTGGCTTCAATTATGACCAATCAAATGCGTCATGGCACACACTGACAGTTATGTGTTGGATCATTCACACCACAGCCACGTGTATAGTTGTATCTATGTTGTATATTGTATATTTTTTCCTGCTTGAGGGATTTATATCAAAGTGAAATTGGCCAACTTATCAGTCACAAAAAGAGTTGGTAGGCATTTGAATAGGACATTTTCATGCGTACATCACTTGGTAAAGCCACAAAAATATCATAGAACAGGCCATGCACTTTTTGATGTGGTCAAAATGGGAGAAGCAAGTGTAAATCCCCATAATCCTTTACACCAAAATTGTACTTCGCTGCTTGATCGTTGCTGACACACCCCCTTCTGCGTCTCTTCTCCCACTGAGGTGCAGTCAAGTGCACAGCGAGTCACTAACATACCAAATGGGTGTGAGAGTGAGAAAAAACTCTGTGCACCCGACGGAAATGCCACTTAGCCAGCGCAAAGCCCCACCATCCGCCATGCAGCATCACAAAAATATAGTCCATGGTGTCTTTTTAAAATGCAAAGCTTGGTAATGCTTTATAATAACTTTGATTAATAAGCCATTAACAAATCCTTAAAAGCATGAACAAATCATTAGTTCATATTCATTTCATAACTTATACATTATAAGTTAGTAGATCATTTATTGGGTCCAAGGATTCATTTTCTACCATACACAAATCCCAAACTCTTGATGGAAGAAAAAATAAAAAGGAGAAAAGACCTTTAAAGTCTACCATTGTCTTCAGTATTATCTAAACATGGATCCTGGGGACAAATAAATGATGCGCTAACATTTACTAATTTTTTACAACACATAATTAATTGAGAAACACATTGACAAGCTACTGGAAATCACTCTCACCATTATTTATAAATGTGAATAAACATATTACATCATTCATTAATCATAATTTACTAACATTTGCAAATTTTGAAATGAATATGAACTAATGATTTGTTCATGGCTATTAAAGACTTGGCTTTTGAATGAAAGTTTACGAACATCAGTATGGTTTTTGCAAGTCACACTCAACCTATATGGCTATCTCTTATCTGGTTGAGGAACTCTACAAAGCACAAGACAGAAGAGAACACACAAAATGCAATATTTCTTGACTTGTCCAAGGCTTCTGATATAATTGATCTTGCCATACTCCTACTAAAACTAAAATCTATAGGCATTTCAGATCTCTCTCTACTATGGTTTTGCAGTTAGTCCCCCAGGGCTCTATCCTTGGACCTCTTTTATTTCTTATATATAAATGATTTATACAAAGTTTCTGATGTTCTGTCAAAAATCAACAATTTTATTGAAGAGAAGAAGAATTAGGGACTATGTGTCTCATTTTCTCAATTTCTAGTCACGCCAGAGTTTGTTTTCCTGCTTGCACAATGACAACCAATAAAAAAAATCATAGATTCAGCCACAACTTTTTGCTATCGATATTTGTGTGTCCCTGGTTACGTGAAGTTCTGACTACCCAGAACACCATTCACAATATTACTATTCAAGTATTCAAGAATATATATTCTACTTGGGAAAAATATATTACCTGGTATTCATTCATCAGAATATTAGTATTCAGGGATTCAACAGCGCCACTGTTTAAATTTGGAAAATCTATATTCTTTTCGGGAAAATTTGGAAAAACATTACCTGGTATTCATTGCTCAGTATCTTCCAGTATCCATCTCCTGGCATGTTGTTGAAGTAAAAATTACTTTTTTTAAATGATGTATTGCATTTAAATAGTGATGAAACAGTTTTGCTAAAACTAAAACTGAAACATTGTACTTGAAAACCATAGCCACTGTGGGTGCTCCTGTAATGTCTCTCCATAGTTTCGGAGCAAAGTGAACAACGAACAATATCATCTAACCTACCAATGAGCAAAATGTAGCCTGATATTAACATTTGAGATCTGCAGTTCCCTCCTCAACTTCAGACTGCTGTGTCGAAAAGTACAGAGCAGAGTTTGGGGATTTAACTAAGCACAAGAACTCAGCTCAATTCCCAAAGCATCCGCCAACCTCCCAACTGCACAGCACTTTTGGAAAATAGACACACAGGTAACTGATTTCTCCACTGACAATGCAACAGAAGAAAAGCTTGCTCTACCATTCCTACCATCTGGAAGTCTGGCTGAGACTTGAGACTGATGTGTAACTTTTAATTGGAAAGACAGTGGTGGGAGGCAGGAGAGTAGCAAGGAATGATCCCAATGGATAGACAGGCAGTGCCTGCTGCCAGATGGACAACCTGAGTGTGCTGGAGTGCACACCATTTCACTTTTTGGCCAAAGTGATATGTGTTCTATTTTTTGTAGTAGGAGATTTGGCAGCTTGTTTGGCCCAAGATATCTCAAATGCTGTAAAATACTGTTATTTTTGTAGCACATTTTTTTCTCAATGGTTTTGAAAAACAAAATAAGCCTACAGTCAACCCCTTTGGACTAGGCAGTGACAGTGCTTACATCTGCTTGACAGTCAGTTGATTGTAATTGTTGATGTCAGTGTAAAATGTTGATGAATGTGCGAATCTGTGTGGATAAGAGTGTATTTCTAGCCACTGCTTCAGCCACACTTTGCCTGCAAGTAATGTATTAAAAATAAACAGATTGCAAACACAGATTGCTAGCATTGTAATTAACAGGTTTGGCTAATCTATTGCGGTCACTGGGAGATGCATAAAAAAACAAATCATATTTGGGTTGTATAACCCAAATTGGCGAAATAAAAGAAAAGAACACACATCACACAATGATTGTTTTCCCCCCAAATGTGGACATTTGGATAGATTATGGTGTGCAAATGCTTCCCAATAAATATGACCCCAGTCAGCCTGATGGGGGTGCTATATTTAAAGGCCACATTTTAAAACTTTGAAAGACCATTACTCCAACAATGTTGACCCAAACCTTGGTAAACATATCCAGCTATCCTTGCTCTACAAATGTCTCAAGGACAGCCAAACTCTGCCATATTGGATTTGTTTGCTAATTTGCAATCCTTTTTGAAAAAGAGTTTTTTTTGCCCAAGGCTTCTTCATTTTTTTAATTTCCTGCTGCTCTCCATAGAGAATCAGTACTATGGTTTGATCCTATTTAAGTGTAGTTTTGGAACTGCTGAACCTTAATAGAAAATCACATATTTCATACAAATGTTGTCAGAATTGGACCGGTGGTTTCTGAAATATTGTGTGACTACCACATGGACCCAGAGTCATCCATAGTATCCCCTCCAGTCCCCAGACCCTTACAATGGTTTTAAGGCACAATGGAAATATTTATCCAGCTCTCCCTGATTGTAGAAAAATATTTTTAGTTTCAAGTCACTAACTGATACACAAATCTCTCTACTATCCTGCCTTTTTCTCTTTGATACACTGAACTCAACTAGGGATTTTGAATGTTTCAGGCAAAGCTCACATCAGTGTCAGTTAACCAAATACACTCCAACATTTCATTCATTTGTAACGCTGGCCACAAATTGGCCTCTGTTCCAGCCACAACTATGGTCTCACAAAAGCTCCAGTGGAGGTGTTCTCTGCAAGAAAAGCCTGGGGCCATGGTAGTGCAACCAGAGTGATACAGATTGTGGGTGGGGGCGGGTAAGTACTTTCTACTTAGGTTTTTTTTTTTTTTTAACAGTTTCTGGCGAAAAGAGTTTGGGGAATGAGGTCTTAAACATGTACAATGGAGCCACCCTCTGGATTCTACCCATCTCTTCATGCCCCTCCCTTTCTCCATCCGCCAACCTCTTCGGGCATGTGTATGTTTTTCTTCATTTCACACGTCTCTCACACTGCATATTCATTTTTCACTACTATTCCCTGTCTGCTGCCCCCACCTAACCACCCAACCTCAAACCCCTTGACGTGGGAATTCAATTTGTACTGTATGTTTCATTTCTTCTCAGAGTTAGATTTATTTCATGTTGGCTGCTTTTAATTAACTCTCTGGCTATGCGACGAGGAGGGGGGGGAGAGAGAGAGACAGGGAAAGATAAAAACTCCTCACATCCGCCAATGAGTTACACCGGCAATCATTTACCACTTAGACAGTAGTGCAGAAGCCCCCCGTCCGTTGCCCTAGCAACCGGCGCCTTGGTGATTGATTCCTCGCCAGTGTGGCATCGCTGCGGGGAATAGAGCGCGTGAGCTTAGCGTGCTCGCTACATCTTTCTAATTAAAATGGGATTACAGAGTCATCGCCGTTGTATGTTCAAACAAATTCAAGGCTGTGAAGGAAATCAATTTTGGTAAATGTCAGGGCTGTTAAATACAACAGTGGATAAACAAATGTAAGCGAGCTCAATGTACTGATATGCACGCCGAATCTATACATGAAGATGTGCCTTCATGCGATTTGTACATGTTGTGGTTGTAGTGATTGAGGGCAACAATGCATCCTTCTCATCTCGTCCAAGAGACGAGCTTGATTGACGGTGCATGAATCATGTTTTATTCAGCTCAAATCACCGCACACAACAATTAGTCTGTTTGCTGCTGTCTGCTAATCATAAAATATTCCTCAAATTGGAGCTTAATGTATATCTTAAATGAACAATGGTTTCTTAATGTAATTGGATTAGGCAGAAGTCAATCATGCCCATGCTGTTTATGCTGTTGTCTTTCAGACTAGTGTGTACTGAGGGGCTAAATATTCTCCTGTGTCTGGGAGTGAGACTGGATTACTTCACATCTTACAGTGGCTGCCTGCACTCGTGCCATGGGGATACTGCTGCACACCAATGTTGTATTTCAAGCATAGTCTCACATACAAAGCTATGAATGGAAAATGAATGCAGAGTGCACTAGATGTAGCGGCAGAAGTATGGGAATTACATATAAAGTAACACAGGATAGTAGCACTTGACAAATGGTGCTGCAGAATCAGTGGGTCTATTTTAATTCTTATGTGTAATTATTCTAGCCGTTGGCAGTTGGTTCTGGGGCTACTTTTATTTTTTATTTTTTTTACAAACTCATAACATAGCCACATAAAAATATTTGCAACATATTTATATTCACAGCACTCTACTTGTAACATATTCTTGTCGGCTAGTACAACTCCAACTTCTATTAACTATTTAAGGTCCATTTTCCAGCACATAATCGTGCTTTCGAGAGTCACATTCTTATGAAGTCTCAAATTCATATTGTTAAGTGGGCTCTCTAAGCCAACAATGACCCCAGAGTGGCCCTAGAACTCTTAAGAGCCAAAGAGAAGGAGATAGAGAGACTGGTAGTGAGTGAATGACTGATACCAGAAGGGAGGGAGGGCGGCGTAGATCTAAGAAAAAAGAGGTTACGCACTAGGTTTCCGATTTCAATCACTACAATGCATTTAGCAAGGTGTAACATAGTGCCTTGGGCCCATTCCTAAGCTGAGCTCCTTGGCACTTGCTGTGTGGGATGTGTCATTACAGCAAAGGTAATAATAGACCAGGGAATTTATAATGTGACGCCTTTTACGTGCCTGTGAAACAGTGCCTGAAAGCCTTAGACTGCTGATGGAAAAAAAGGAGAAATGCATGTTTGGTAGTAAACGACAGAAAGCCTATTACTGGCTGATGGTCATGTGACTGAAACATATATTAAACCACACATGAAGGACCTCCAGAATATAACACACTTCAATTTCAACCACATCGAAATGCGAAACGAGTCTACCCATAGACGGAGGGTGTACCGGCGACTCCATACCACTACTATATCATCCCATGAAGTAGAGGTTTTTACAGGGCTCTCTGTGGGTAATGAACTACTCTCTGAAATGAAATGAGTGCTGTTATAGCCATATGAAGTTGAGTGCCCAGATCAAGCATAAATCAGATTTTTTTCCTTCTTGTTTTGCTCCCTCAATCTCTCCCTCACCTGAAATGTGTACCTGGCTTTTGTGTGCTCAGCAAGCAGAGTAGCGAGGTTTTCTCTTCTTTGTGCTCTGAAAAACATATGAGAACATGAAAGTGTTACTTTTTTTCATTGCCCTTACAAGAGTGTAAATTGGAAAAAAAACTATTTTCTTTCTTCTATTTTCTTTCTTTTTGTGTGAATGCCATTTAATGATGCCTTACATGAGTCAGTCGAGTTGAAGATGCACGTTCGTGGCTCAGATTGCTACATTAACTTTTAATGTAAGTGAAAGAGAATTGATGAAACTACAGCTAGAGCCTGAGATTTGTCCTGTTCATGTCAGACAAAGGTCTTTATACACAGATATCAAAAGAAATATGACCATAATAAAAAAAAGATTTAAGATTTAAATTAAATATAAATTAAAAATATTTACTCAATGAAAAGTATGAATGATGCTGCATGAGTTTGCATTGTTTGGCTGTGGTAGTGTGAGTGCTGTTTGATTCTATATAGGGCAATGTAATGAGTGTCATAAAGTTTAGACAATCACAGCAAAGTATTTGAAAGCAAATGTTAGTGGTAACTTGCCTTTCACTGAATTGTCCTGATGTGTTAACCCCGTCCACTCTTTTACTCCAAAAAAGCAATGCTCTTTTGCCATGTCTGCTGTTTACCAAAGTCTTAGCTGGGATAAAAGGAGCGGGAGCATGAATTCTCCAAGTGGCTTAACTGGCTGAGGGAGGATGACAGTGTACTGTACCGTTGTTGGAGTGTGTTAAAAATCACACATACGTGTGCGCGAACGGCAGCGCGTTCGCTCTCCTCTCGAGCGGAGAAGAAAACCATCTGGGATTGTGTTTGTGTTAAGCAAAGTGCAATGCTTTTTTTCTCTCTCTCTCTCTTTCACTCACACAGACGCCTGGCATCATGTAGGGACTAATGTGGAATCTAAATCTGGACCTTGTTGATAGAAAATGGCAGGTCACACTGTTTGGCGTGTGACTCTGACAAACCTCAGTGCAGGCAATGGTGCTAATAGATAATTGCCACCTTAATAGGAGGTGACATGTCATATGATGCTGCACTCAGAGCCAGTGAATGTGCTTCTAAATAGATCACTTTCTTAAAAATACCATTTCTGGATTTTTGCCTTAGGACTTTAAGGCTTGCACAAGGTTTGTGAGGTTCTTTCTCTCTCTCCCCCTTTAATTTCACTCTCTACATGAGGCCCCTTTTTTCTTTTATTTTGTCACACATTTGTAACACCCCTTTTTGCCATTTGTCACTTCATTGTTGTTATCAAAGTCACTTGTGTCATCTTTTATTGTGGTGTTTCTTATGAGTTGAGATGTTTTTTTTTTTTTTTATCACACCAGCATATTCTGTTAACCTGATAGTTAATATTTTTTTATGTGTGGAAATAAATCAACTCTGATTTATGATAAATGTAATGAAACTAGTCCAGCTGTGTCACTGTGCACAACATAATCTGTTTGATTACTCTGCACTGCCTGGATAGAAAACATACAACATCACATGAAACGCGAGCTATCTTGCCTCCTGATGTGAACTTTTGTTCATAGATTGCAACACTTTGCGTGCAAACCCCTCTGTCTCTCGCTCCCTTACACACATAAGTCCTCTTTTATAGACACACACACACACACACACACACACACTTGGCTCATCACAACCGTTTGCTCTAGACTCACGCCCCCTCCCTCCTCCTCCCACTCATCCTACTGATTGGAGTTGTCAGGAGTCAGAGGGTCACAGAAGAGGATGTCAATAGGCCTCATCCACAGACACAGAGAAACACACACACACACACACACAGTAAAGCAATAAAGGAGAGAAGCAGACAGACAGGCAGACAGACAGTAATACAATCCTCTCTGGAGTGTGTGTAGACACACTCACAATCACCCCATCACGTCAACAGCTGTGCATCAGCTCACTCTCCCACTCACAGCAGCCACGCACAGCGATGCCAGGGAAGAGCATTCAATTTATATTCATTATTCACCAGTCAACTGCCTTGATTTCAGTGATTGTATATACCCTCTACCACCTCCTGGCTCCTCCCCCCCCCCCCCCCTTCCCTCAGTCCCAAAGGCTCAATGCCTCCTTTTAGCTCCCGTGGAGTGGATAGCTCTCTCTCTCTCTCTCTCTCTTTCTCTCTCTCTCTCTCTCTCTCTCTGTCTTTTTGTGTCTTTTATTTACGTTAAATGGTACTGGGCACGTGGCAGAGAGAGAGGGCTTTTGGGATATAAGTTGAGAGCACATCTGATTGGATGGATTCCAGGAGGACTTATTCCTAAAGAAAAGAGAGATGGAAGGGAAAAGCTTGCAGAAAGGTTCAAAACCCCAAAGCTTTATTCACATAACACTGCTGCCTCCAAAGACTTCATATTCAAATTGATGATGGGCAATGTATTTTTTATTTTTTTTTAACGACCTTTGTTGATATGGAGGGCATAGTAGTGGTGTATTTCTGATCTGTATAGTAGTAGTACAAATAGCACATACACAAGGATATTGCAGTACCAGTACTTATCGATGCGCTCATCAATACTTCACTGGAGTGTGACTATAAGGTATTTATTGGGAGATAGTTATTGCTACGTTTAATACATTTGTCATTTCAGATGTTTCTGAAATCTTTCTTTATCTCTAACCATAAGCAGAGGCACACACACACACACACAACCTCACAGGCAGTTTGCGCTCAAATTGTTTTGGGCACCTGTCATCCTATATTATAATTAGCAAGTGGACGTCTAAATAATTGCCATCAGGGCACGGCTGCTGTATCGGTGTTGGTAGCCAAAGCCCCGTCCCCGTCCCTAGCCTTCGGTTCTAGTATTATTTAAAGGGCCGGAGCGCCTTTGCAGAGCAGCGCCCTCAGCGACGTCTTAAGCTGTGTGTGTTCACTCAGCAACAGCATCTGGAGTGCTGAAAATAATTAACTGACGCAAGACGGTTTTGCTGTCAGTGGGTGTGTTCGGTGCCTCACCATTTGTTTTGGCCGCGCTCCTCCCCGACACACACACATACACACAGCTTTTTGATTATAATTGTGACACTGCCAGGAGAAAAAAAAAAAGGTAGCACGCTTGTCCCAGTGCGGTTTGAGGATGGTTGTAAAGTAAAAGTAAACGAGGCAGATGGGTCTGTCTTGAATTGTAGGATGAAAAAAACTGCTTTGAGAGATAAAGATTGAATAGCTACGTTGAAGCACTTGAATGGGACCACACAGACACTGTTGAACTATAGTACAGTATTTGTATATAAATCACTATAACACGGCTCGGATTTCTATTTGATTAGGAATACAAACTAGCCAAGTAGCATCTAAGTTCACGTCAACCATGTGGTGACTTGTGTGTTGGACTATACCTGGTTAAAAAGCAGGTGCAGTGCCATCATCCTCTCCTCGTTTGTGTGTGTGTGTGTGTGTGTGTCAGAACCAGGCTTGCTGCTATAAAGAGCTACGCTCGGGGGCTGGTGGGAGCTATCCCGGAGTGTATCGCCAGCCGTCGCGTGACGACTTGACTCACACTTGTCGTTCTCCTCTCCTCCTCTTTCCCCCTGATTAGACTGATGTAGTGCAGAGATGTATGTCAGGACCACACACACACACGCACACACCATATTCGCAAAGGGCTGTTGCCTGAGGGAAAAGCATAGGTCACCAGGCTCTCGCCTCCACCACCCCCACAACCCTCCATTAGGGGCGCCATAGCTGGTTGAGGTCACTACGTCTCAGCAGCGCCCTCTATAAATCTGCTCACTGTGGTGGTGTGTTAGATGAGGATTAGCCAGTCACTGACATTCAGTTTAGTCCAACAACAGCTGCTGCCTCTCCAAACCAGCCACTTTCCAGAAAAACATCTCCAGGGCTTCTTCGACTCAGCCCCCCCCCCCCCATCCCCCACCCCCTGTTTCCTCTCCCCATCACCCTCCTCCATATTACCCTTCCCCCTTTCTCTCTCTTCTTCTACACGCTACCTCTGTCACACTTGTACACTTCCTGTGTCGCTATCTCACTGCACAGTTGTGTGTTGTGTGTGTGTGTGTGTGTGTGTGCGTGCATGTGCATGTTTGTCTCTCTCTCTCTTGCCTTGCAGCTCTCTAATTTGTCTGACATGTCCTGAAAAGCCCCCCATTTGGAGAGACATTAGCATAGTACAGCTTAGAGTGCAGTGGTGTCTATAAAAATAACTTCCTGTACAAAAAAGATACAATAGGTCTCTTATGTGGGGTTGTTTTCTCCCAATGTCCCCTGGAAGTGCTGTATAACTGGTGTCACTTCCAATAACTACCTATTTTTAATCCTGGCACAAGTTAAAGGATCTCATACAAAGCCTATATTTGAAGACCCCCTGGTCAGATGTGGAGGAAACTGTGACTGGCAAGATGATAAAACAAAATGTGGAGAGCTGCCTTGAACCTGTGTTTCTGATGTTAGCTACACTCATGTTGTTTTGTGTTAGGGTTGCTTTAGCCTACTGAGTTACTAGCCAAGGCTCTTCTCTTTTCCTGGTGCCTGCTCAGCTAGTGTTGTCCATGGTGCTGATTTAGATGGTGCAGACTAGTGCTGTCCATGGTGCTGATTTAGATGGTGCAGACTAGTGCTGTCCATGGTGCTGATTTAGATGGTGCAGACTAGTGCTGTCCATGGTGCTGATCTAGACGGTGCTGATTTAGATGGTGCAGACTAGTGCTGTCCATGGTGCTGATTTAGATGGTGCAAACTAGTGCTGTCCATGGTGCTGATTTAGATGGTGCAAACTAGTGCTGTCCATGGTGCTGATTTAGATGGTGCAAACTAGTGCTGTCCATGGTGCTGATTTAGATGGTGCTGATTTAGATGGTGCAGACTAGTGCTGTCCATGGTGCTGATTTAGATGGTGCAGACTAGTGCTGTCCATGGTGCTGATTTAGATGGCGCAAACTAGTGCTGTCCATGGTGCTGATCTAGACGGTGCTGATTTAGATGGTGCAGACTAGTGCTGTCCATGGTGCTGATCTAGACGGTACTGATTTAGATGGTGCAGACTAGTGCTGTCCATGGTGCTGATTTAGATGGCGCAAACTAGTGCTGCCCATGGTGCTGATCTAGATGGTGCAAACTAGTGCTGTCCATGGTGCTGATCTAGATGGTGCAAACTAGTGCTGTCCATGGTGCTGATCTAGATGGTGCAACCTAGTGCTGTCCATGGTGCTGATTTAGATGGTGCAAACTAGTGCTGTCCATGGTGCTGATCTAGATGGTGCAAACTAGTGCTGCCCATGGTGCTGATCTAGATGGTGCAAACTAGTGCTGCCCATGGTGCTATCATTACTACTGCTGCCCATGGTCCTTGCTGAGCTACAGCTGACTGTGTTAGCTTTTGTTGGCTCTGTCTATTGTGCTACCTCATCTGTTTCTAGCAGCCGTCCACAGTGCTAACACTGGTGGTTTGGTCCATGGTGCAGTTTGAGCTGCCCAGTAACCGATTATCGAAAGCAGTGCCAATGTGTGCTGAAGATTAGAAGCTGCTAGCTTGCGCTCAGGCTCCAGTGGCTGAAACCTTGTGAGCAAGCCTTTTCATACCCCGCCCATATCCTGCCAGTTAAATGTATCAGGAAGCAAGATTTGTCATAGATTTTTGTTGGTGAGCTGATACCTTTAGATTCATATGTAGACATAAATTGCACGCTTACACGCTCTGTTGGCAGTGTTAACATTGTCTTGAATCCCCCCAAGAATTATTTGGCTCACAAAAGTACAGGACGTGTAAGGTGGCCAAAAGCAACAGCTATAAGCACAGGGAAATCCGGACGTAAGCCCTGCTGAAGCCCAGGAATCGTGTGGATCAGTGGTAGGAACCAGCATGCCTTGGCACGCAATGTCATAAGTCCAACTGCGGATAGACGCTATTGCATTGTCCACATGGTGCAAGCGTAGTTGCAATTTACTGTGGTGCAATCCAGGGTGCTATTTTTGGTTCTGCTGTTTAAGTTGCTTGGTCAGATGCCGCTGCTTTCAGTAGTATAAACAAATTAGCTTTGTACATATGAATGCTGTGGAGAAGGGTTCACTTTGATCCAATTTAGTTAAGATGCATTGAAAGACATGAGGATATCTCATTAAAACAGTGAACTTATATTGAATTAAGGGCCATAAAAAGATATTTAAAGATGAGAATGTAAGATGGTATAAGACCTTGTGTAGGGGGTATATGGAAAAAATGGCTCAATCATTTTAGGCCACGAAACTAATTATATCAGCAAAATGCTTTTCTTGATATATTTCTGGTGTGGTGCTCTCTATCAACATTCTGTGTATGAACTTAAATTGGCTGTTCATGTAACAAGCATCTTCTCTCAGAAATGCTGGAAAGACAGCTACCTACAAAATTGCACTCCTACACCTGTCTTCCAAACACTTAAACATGTCCCTCGGTTCACACTGGGGTGACCACAGAGCTTTCTAAGACGACGTATCTCAGCACTCAACAAATGAAATGACAGGTGAGGCAGTGGAGCTTGAGTGGGTAAGGCAAGAAGAGCAAGGGGATTCTGGTAGGTTACAAACCTTGGCAGGGGCTGATGTTAATTAAAGGTTCTGTTCAGCACTTTCCAAATTAGCTGTGAAATGTTAAGCAGGAGGGCTTTGCCATTAACGTGGTGCTCAGCGTGACCCCTGACCCTGGCTGAGGGCGACGCGTCCTTGAGACATAATTGTGCTCACCTGGACTGCTAGCTCGACAGAAGGAGTGAGAGAAGAGTCAAGAGAGGGGCAGGGTGAGAAAGAGTACCAAGGCTGCTTTTGGTACACTGGCAGAATGAGCTACTACTACATTTTCCTTCTTCTTCTGTTAAGCTGTTGAGAGGTTGAAAAGAGCTGCCTCTCGCCCTCCCTCGCCCTTACTCGTGTGTGCTGATAGCCACGGGAGGAACGTATTGGATTGCAACCATACAAGGGATACACCAAATTAGCCCATTTTCACATCTCAAATGTTGGAATTGTGATTTGAGTGGCTGCCAGCTTTCTGTCTCTTATGTTGTCTGAAATAGATTTTTTCCTCCCCAGCTCCTGAAGCTAACAGTGTTTGGCACCAAACCAAGATGATCCCAGATAAAGATATTTTATGAGATGGTGCAGACGAGTACTCTCCAGTGTGCAGCCCCAGTTATGTCGAGAGCTCTCTTTTGTCTGTGCATACTTGTCCATCACACATTTACTCCATCCTCTTCAAATAAACCTACCTTCTTGTATTCATTCCACATGACACAAGTACACATTCAAGCATTAGGCATAGCTTTTTACATGAATCACTTAAGACCATTATAAACCAAAGTGTTTGTGATCTATACATCTACATTTAAGCAAGCAAAAGTCCTAAACCTGTCAAAACTCAAATCAATGTCAGCAATGAAAGACATGACATAGCATTACCCTGAATACTCCTACTGCTGTACAACCACCTATTGAATGCTTTCGCTTAGCAGACAGTGATCATCACATGCATAAGCATCAAGAGGGAGCACTTTGATTTGTACGTGAGAGTGGCATGCTTCCTGCTATTACAGTATGTTGCGAGATGACAGAGTTACCCCAGAAGGGGACCAAGTCATGAGGAGCAGAGGAGACACAGAAGTAGGTCGGCTCCTAGGCGATTGTTACATCACACATGTTCATAAACAGCACCCAGTTGTTGCAGAACAAACTCAATCCACACAGACACAGTTTCTTCTGTTCATCGGGCCCCATTCTCCGTTTAAATGTTTAATAGTGATACCCATATCGTGGATAGTGGATCACCCGACTTCAGTTTCCCCCTTTCACAGAAGTCATTATCGTAGAGGTTCACCTACTTTTTCCAGCTTAGGTTGTTAATGTTTGAACAATATGTTCAATAAAAACATGTAAAGGTACAAATTTGTGTGTGTTATTTGCTAAATCACATTGTGTTTATATGTTGCTACTGTATATGTTTCCCATATATATATTTTATGACAACATTCTTTTTCTCTAAGCATGCAAAATGTCTTAATTGAACCATTGATAATGTGAATAAATTCTGATAATCAATTGAATTACAGTATGTGCATGTAAGCGTGGTCGCTGATGCTCATCATCTGCACAACAACATTGGTATTTAATTGAATCTAATGTAATGGCAGTTGTGCAGTGAATGGATCCATTCTCAATTTCATTGTCAAGTCCTGGTCGTGGGCCGCTTGTCCTTCAACCGCTCTGGATAAAAGGAGAGTTACAGGAGAGTGTGGGAGAATGAATAGAAACTGAGTCAGTCACAGGGCTATGAATCGCACTGATAGTCCAAAACATGATGCTATTTCTGCCAGCTACTGTTATTCACTCACCCCTAATACCATCAGACACTCCAACACAACGATTATGCAGGGGGCGAGACTGACCTCTTCTCAACTCCCAGCAGCCTGTGCTACAGTTTTGGAATCATTTGTGAGATTGAGAGGGATAAATGGAGAGACAAACATAAGGATAGGGAACACTGTATTTCAGTGGAGCATATATGTTTAACGGTCCTTTCTCTGTAGTCTGACATGTTCTAAGCTAAATTTCTTTTACTATCTACTGTACATAACACCTCTCTGTACGTTGCTGTAATGCTATTATTACCTTTGTTACATTAATTTAGCTAATGCACCTTTTATTTAGCAGAAGAAAATGTCAGCAGTGTGTGCCTTTGGGCGGTCCGCTTTGATGCTCGCAGGTAGTTATTACTGCTATTGCCTAGCCCGTTGACAGTAAATGAAGGAGACTCCTGTTTACTGTTACAAGCTGTCATAAACATTTCATTATGGGAACCCTCATCCTATACTTTACCCCTTCCCGCTCTGCAGTCAGAACAAGGTCTTCAGTTTAGGAGGGAGAGAAAATGAGGGAAATAGAGCAAATGTAGCTAGAGAGAGAGGTTGGTTTGGGTGATAGGAGAAAGACTCAGGAGGTGCTCAAGCTGAAAATATTGAAGGGAAGGAAAATGTTACAGTAGAAAGGAGAACAAGGGATTGATAAATGGACGTGAATACCAGAGGGAATGGAGGAAAAGAAGACAAAAATGGAAATAGAAAGATGTTAACCAATGAGGAAACTTGAGCATGCTGCCAGTCTATATTTTAAAGAGCAGGCTTTTACAGACAACAAAGCAAACTCCTACGTGTGCCTGGTAGTAGACATAGTCTAGTTAAAGGTTCCTGTTGCTTGCGTGAGTGTGGGGTTCAAGGGTGACCCCACTGAATTCCCTTTGTTTTCTGTTAAGCATGGCCGCGGTGCACATTGCAGGGCTCACAGGCTTCTTTTCTGAGAGCTGCAGAGAAATTGCCTCGTCTATTGATCCATTCGCATGTAAACAGAGCATCTTTGGTCTTTGGCTCAAGGTATGTATGCACAGGGGATTTCAGACAGAAGATGGCACATACTATACAGTGCATCCCTTGTCTTCTATTTTTATACACAGCCCCTGTGCTTTAACAACCCTCTTGATAGGGTCCAGTGCTGAAAGTGAAACACTACCACACTTCCTCTACAGGAAAATGTCATCCACCATTAAAAACTGTGTTTCACAGAGTGAAATCATTTGCCCTACATTTTCCTTATGAACTTCCCCAAAATGTAGAGATACAATAAAATGTGTTTTTTATAATAGTAAGAGCAGCGAATAAGGAGTCATTTCTTCCAATGCACGACTCAAACACTAAACACACACCAATGCTGCGTTGAGTAGTTAATTTATGCATGCAATGGTTGTGATGCCATGATATCCATTGGCCATATAACCAATAATTCAATCTTCATCTTCAATCCTCATAATATCATTAGCCCACCCCCCTCAAACGTAAGCGTTAGGCATTTTCAGTATGCATTGGCCTTAGGTTATTTTGGCCTGAGATACAATAGTTGGTGCAGAGACCGTTCGAAAGACTCAGAGAGTCTTTAGTTGCCCTGTGTTTGCTGCTCTGGGTACTTCTGTACGCCTGGCTGCTCACCCTGAGTCTTTCTTCCCCTTTCTCAACTCCCCCTTCACCATCACCACTCTCCATACACGCCTGGGCTGCTGCTAGGGGTCAAATGTCACCCACATGGGATTCTGCTTCTCCTTTTGTCATTGCTCAGCCTGATGATTGGTGTGTGTGAGAGAGAGAGAGCGAGAGAGAGAGGATGTGAGCTTTGAAGAGAAAATTTAAGTGTGTAATGTGAGTATGACTGTGTGATATTCTGAAGGAGTTTGAGGGGATTGGGGGAAGGTTAGAGACAGATCCTCCCTTCTTGGTGTCACACAATAGCCATTACAGCATGGAAAATCACAGCTAGCCTCTTGGATTCACCACGACGGTACTAAGTTCGACAAGAAATGGGTGCTGGGAGACTGCTGTGGGGGGTATCTTTATGGGCGACCAGCTGAGACCACATGCAAGGAACATGCTAATTGGTATTCAGGCCAGGGCTCTGACAGCCTCCCACACAACCCTTGCTGCGTACTCCTTTCTGTTGCCACGGCGCCAGGCCCCAGCGAGAGTTTCCTCGACGACAGAGCCGAACCTGTCCTCTTCCAGAAACCCCAGTAAATCCCCAGGACCACCGACGCAAGACAATTAAACTGGAGTCTTTTCAGCCTCTCTTCACTTCTATTTTCTGCCATCTTCTCTCTCTCTACTTCTTTGTTCTCTTTTTTCTCATTTCTGCTGGGTCTTTGCTTCTGTGAGGGTTTTCAGTCTTCCATTCATGCTTAATCCTGTTGTGAAAGACAGTGTAGTTGATGTGGTTCACTTATGAAATGATACTTGTTATGGTTATGTACTGTTTTAGGAATATTTGTCATCAATTGATGTGTCAACCTCCTGTATGAAAGTGATTCACAACAGTCAATCAATCAATACTTGAGATACTAAAGCATCTGATATACAGTATGGGTTCTAATAATGGAAACCTCAGGAAGCTCATAATAACAACAGATGCAGCAACAGTTCTCAATTTTCAGTCTTTTCATTGCAAGCTATCACATGTATGAATGATACAAGTATGAACAGAAAAATACTGTACATATAGGCTTTCATTTCCATTACACTGTCTACCTGTCACAGTCATATGAATTGAGTTTAAATACCACGCTTTCCATAAGAGTGTGACACCTTGTCATGCTAGGAGCAGCACCGGATCATACCAATGTGACAAAGAGAAACAAACATATCACCATTGTGGTCACCTCCCATCCTCTCACGCGTACTCCTTTTCATTCCCTCTGTCTCGGTTAACACACTTGTGAGTGTGAAGTGACTAATTAAGCCCATGGGCCTCTCAGCAGTCCCACACCTGGAAATAGCATGTGTGTGTTTATATGCAGCCTTGCTCCTCTCCCAGTCCTAGATATAACACAGCCTATATCGAGAGCCCACTGTTTGGCAACATGCAGCTGTTCACATGCAACAATTCTGCATTGTTAATTTGTCTGACCTTTTGTTTTGTCTAGCTGCAGAGAGGGAGGCTACCAATCTGAAGAAGGTAGAGGAAGCCTATGAGACAGCCAACATGGAAATAAGGTAAGAGAAGAATAACAAAGAGGGAGAAGTCTAGATTAGTTTCCATGGTCACGTATTGGTGGCTAGTCCCTAATAGTTTACGCTCCCCCTGGACCAGGCATTTGCTTCTCACCTGTGCCCGGATACTGGTAAGCATGCTATTGTGAGCAGGGTACCATGGTATATAACCAGGCCTTAAAATAGACCCTGTCCTTCTGTGCCAGAGTAGTGAGGAAAGCTGCACAGTAATGAGTTTGCACTGTGTGACACCTAAGGCGAATTTTAATGAAGAAAAACAAATGCTACTGGTTGCCTACTGTGCACTGCTAGGTAGGCCTATTCCAAATTACTTTCAGCAGCACACTATCTGCCTGGGCATGAATAATCCAAATGCACCTTGTCAAGACAGACGTGGAACAAAATAGCTGACAAACACTGTAATTATTTTGTATCAATGGGAAAATGTGCCATCCTGTCACAACACAAAGAGATGGATACCTAAATATCCATCTAAAATCTGCCATTATCAAAGAGCTGTATGCTAAAAGTGTTCATATTTACAAAGAGATTTCAATGCATTCCATAGCATTACCTTTTACAAATGTAAGGGAATCGTTACCCGTACGTTACAGTACACAGTCACACTTCGACGTGCTTACACAGCTGAGAAGGAAAAAAAAAAAAGGCTGAGCAGGTTTGGATGAGGATTCCTATTATATGCCTTTGCTCTTTTTCAGATGTTTACACAGAGCTCTGAGCCAGCCAGCAATAGCTGATAAGTAGCTACTGTGGCCTTAGGCCTGCAAACTGTTCATTACAGTAGGGGGAGAGGAGAGCCAACCACAGAGATGGCTGTTACCAAAAGGTCAAGCTTTTTCTCCCCCTAACAAAAGCCTGCACAAGGAAAAAGAGCTGGCATGGGTCCAGTTGCTCTATTTCTTCATTTGCCACCTTGCTTCAATTGCTGCTGGTCAAATTACTCATGTACCTCCCCGTCTGTCATCTATGTTGGAGCACTAGGAATATGGATTTTTTTTCCTTGCTTACTCTCTCTGGGCCTGGCCCTTTTCAATGCTGTGCAGATATAAGTGTGCCAGTGTGTCATGTATGTGTGACAGGGAACTACCATGAAATTAAAAGGTGTCCCTTATTGAATCCACACTACTTTTTAGCTCCTCCTAAAGCCTGATTTATGCTTCTGCGTCTGTGAATCTGCGTACATGCACGGGTGACGCTCGCAGACGTCCGCATGGGTGTTTGCCAACATACTTGCATGTAGTGTTAACGTGTGCACTAGGGGGAAGTGTTGCTTTTACTAAAACTAACAGTACAGAAAACAAAGATATACCCAGAAACTGAAACCCGTTTTCACCCCCGGTAAGAGTGTAAACAAACAGACGTGCTCGTTGCGTTGTAGTGAATCAGTTTCTTTTTATTTTGCGAACCTCACCCGAGAGTCGCTCCTCAAACTGCTCCATTGCTATTCTCCGTTTGAATGCTTTGGTTCTTTGTTTTGTTCTGTTTTGGGTCTTGGCCCAACTCACAATGCTACCGGATATACTTCCCCGCTCAACCAATCAGCTCCGCGCAACACGTTGTTTTGGATTTTGGAGGTGTGCGCGTCGACCCGTCTGCGAGCATCCGCGGGCTACGCTTACCCATAAACCCCTTCTCTGCGTAGCTAAGCGGAGACGTTTGCGTGTATCTACGCAGAAGCATAACTCGGCCACACAAACACACACACACACAGAGTTATGCAACCTGCACTGCTTTTTTGACCCTGATTCACACCCCCACTCCACCCTACCTTATCAGCCTCAAGAGAAAAATCACCCTCCCTAACCAGTTGTTAACCCCATTAGCAATTCTGCATTATGATTATGGAAATGCGGGCCTGTGCACGGTCAGAGATAGGGCTCAGTTCCCTTATTTGTGATTAGTGAGGGGAAAGCTGCTGTGGCCAGCTCTGATAATTGGCGACATTGCATAGCAATGGGCCCGAAAGGGGCACCTCATCAACAAACCATCCAAGAAGTCAGTCACTCAAAGTAGGAAAAGAAAGAATGTACATTGTCAGCACAGCTAGAAGTCATCCAAAGGTTATTAAAGTGTTAGGTTTTATCCTCAGGAAAAAAATTACTTCTCAGTGACGCTGAATTGACAGTATCCAGAATGGTCAAGAGAACAATTGTTCATCAATTACATGTGCATGAAGTAGCAATTGCAGAAAGTGCAATTTCCTCTTTCCTCGTCTCTTAGTGTCTTTCCTCTTTTTTAGTTTTTGTTTCAACCAATCTTATAATTAACAGGAAATGCTTCAGTGACTCCACACATTAAGAGTCTGGCACTTAATTCGACATTTTAATTTTGTAATGTTGCAGGTGCCAGCACATTTAAGATTATGCATTGTTTCCAAGAAACCCTGAATGAATTAATACCTGCAAATGAATTGTGACACAAATAGTTACATGAGCCTAACTGGTTTGTCACCAACAATGAAGTATATCAACCACATTTCTCCTATTTCAGTGTTCCCAGATAAAGTCAAGGTTTCTTTCTTTTTCAAATACCTGAAATTATTTACAAGAACCCACTATTGCCTGTAGTGATTTCTCAATGTTTGGGAGTACTATGCTTTCAAATGTTATTTTCAAATTCATTGCATATAGCCTAGATATATATTCATGTACTAATATATATTTTTTGTTTCCCCAGTGACCTAAGGAAGAAGCTGACTATAGACTATGGAACTGATTGGGAGTTTCTGTTTTTGAACACGCAGTGTTATCAGCTGAAAGTCTACGAGTAAGTGCTGTCAGAATTTACCTTACAGTCGCATTATGTGCTTCATTTTGTACAACATTCATATTAATAGTTGAGACTTCTCAAAATATGGAGAATTGACAATGTATTAGTTCATCAGAGCTCGTACCTGCACACCACAGGTAGCCATAAAACCCACTGGACATAAAAAGCAAAACACTTTTAAGAACTATCACAAAATCAATATGTTAACCTGAAGGTGCTTCAAAGACTCGTATCCATCTTATTTTGAGCTACTGGACAAAGATTAATCCTGTCTGTAGCAAATGTGAACCACCTCAGTAAAGATCCAGCCATTTAAAGTTGATAATTTGTGAGCTCCAAGTCACCCTGGAGAAGGCAAGCAGCTAAATCAACTAAATTTAATCAACAGAATGAGCTTCTTTCACTCTCGCCCTGAGTCCCTATGGCCCCTGCCGGTGTAGAATCTGTTCTCCTCTGAATTGCTTGCCAGCTGGAGCTTCCCAAGCCTGTGGGTGGTTGCAATTTTGAAAGAAAATTATCTGAGATCGACACTGCACATACATTTTTCAGGCATCCTTGGAATGTGTAGTTTTCCCATGCCCTTACACACCGGTGCAATTTGTTTGTTTAGTTTGCCATTTAGGAGGCAGAATCTGAAAGGAAGAATTGCAATTCTCGAATGTAGGCCAAGAATCTAGATGTCTTTTACTAAGGCTAATATTAGAAGACAAGATTAGGCTTCTTTTGCAAACTGTTTGCACTATGATTTAGGGATGCATTTCTATGGAAGCTGTGTGTCTATATATGTATATGTATGTGTATATATATATATATATATATATACACATACATATGTACCGACACACTTGAAATGCATGCATTCATTTCAATGCATGCAATCAAAATGCATAGAAATGTATCCTGATCGCAATGTGGACTTGACAATGTATTAGTTCATCATCATATATACTGTATATAGTCGCTGTCGGGGGCCTCATATCTCCAAAATGTCAATACACTGAGTGATCAAAATATTGCATATTACCAATATATTACCGTTCTGCACAATCCTTCATCCCCATCTTCACCTGGTCAGCCTGTTTCATGGAAATGGCAGGTCGACCTAATGTTTTGTCCACTCAGTGTACATCCAACCACACACAAAATATCACAAATAATCCAACTCTTACGAGCAGTGTCGACTTCTCCCAATCTCACATCCTCAGCCTTCTGCCCAGAAAGCCTTACTCTGTTACCTTTCTTGCCATGGCCGACAAGCATCATACACTCATACATACATACATACTATTTTTCATCCTTTAAATCACTGAAGGGCACAATATCCACCAGCGTCACCTCAGTTGAGGGTCTTTTTACCTACCAGGACCCTTTCAGCAATGTACCAGTTCCTCATCCCTCCCTGCCTTTATCCTTGCCATTTGCCTTGAACCATGATCTTGAAAAGACATGACATTGACAGACAGATAAACCAACGGCTCTCTATAGCTCTCTCTCCTATGTCCTCGAGTAGTGAACTAGCAGAGCTCCAGCTCCGCTCCGCTAATGGAACAGAATCCCACACTCCTCTCTCCAGCTTCTTGATCATCAGTAGAAACCATCTAACATCTACCCTCCCTAGTGTTTAGATCTCTCACGTTTGATTAAATTGCTCCCTCTTTTTTCCTGAGCGGCAGCCAATATCGGAGAAAAGTGCCTGGAGCCATAAAAGTGAGCCGTGGAGCTCCCACTGCCTATCTTTAATATAACTAATAGCTGTGCATTATTTAACTGAATGGAATTCATTTGGTCCTCGTGTGGTGTGGCAAGAGTAAGAAGGCAAATGCCACTGCTGGAGGATCATTTACAGACAATGATACGAGTGTAGCAGCTCAGTGTATTACATAGCCCTAATGGAGCAAGGAAATAGAAGGAGCTGATTGCTTTTTTGGCAGATGTACAGAAACTTTGTGTTTTGTCTTGTTTATCCTCATATACTGTGTAGCAAAGTCTTTAATGTTAAGAATGTGTCTGAGGGCGTCAACTGAGAGTTGTGTTTTTCTCTTGTGAAGGATCCTTTTCTCTGCACCTCTTTTGTCAAGTTATTTCCTCTGCCTTGCCTCATGATGGTATGAATCACTTCTTTAAATTGGAAGCTTGAAGCCTTCTCTTGTTTGTCCAAGGAAAAATATAATTACTTAGATTTCAACGGGGAAAAAAGCCTTTTGTTGTTGAACACTTTCAAGTGGAATGATTAGTAGCTAAATGCTGTGTAGTAGTGCACTCCACAATGCCTTCTCATCAATTTCTCCAAAGGCCATAAACAATATGAATAAAAGCTAGAGAGATAGCTCGTTCTGGGTGCATTACCGTTTAATGGCATTTGCTGTTATACCTTCATGCACTTCCCTACAGACCAGCGTTACCTTTTCTTACATTACGTATGACACATTCAAGATACAAAAGCTGAGCTCCAAATATTCATCCATTAAAAATCCATGTATTCCCGCTAAAACGTTCTTTGGGGTGCTGGTGGGCCCTTATCACAAGTCAGGAATTTCAACCGCAGGGTTCTGCCAGTGAATCAGAAATAAGCTTGGCAATTCAGTCAACACAGCCTGGCACAGCATGAAGGAAGACACCCCATAATGAGTTCTCAGAGGCGGAGTTCCTACCTACAGCAGAGTCTAATATTCCTCCTGTGGATTTGTTGACACTCCTCAAAGCAACTTAAATCGAAGGGCCGTGATTTATGCAAGACTGTCAGGTCAGATTGACTCAGCCTCCACTCTCGTGTCATTAGAAAGTACAGCACTTCAGTGAGTCATGCTTGCCGCTGTGGTTCAGTTTTGACAGAGAAGAGAGAAGGATAACGCAGCACAAGTGGCACTTGCAACTGTCTATAGAACATCACATGGCCTTAACAGAGTAGTGGGTTCTTTTAGGGAAGAAAGAGACACCATTAGGACCCAAGCCTAGTGGGAGCTATTTCAGATTGGATGGAAACCCAAGGAAAGGCGGGGTGTGTGGAATCTTAGATGTGCCTGCTGACTGCCGTGGGAGTAACAAAGGCAGTGGAAATGGAGAAGGAAAAGATGGAAAAGATTTTGCAACAGCTGTGCTGTGAATGCTATGTGGTTGCAAGTAGGGGTTGACAAGACCAGTGGGATCTATAGCTAAAAAGCTATTTGCTGTATATTGCCCACAGACATTATAGATAACGTGACACTCGTCATATATTTTTGTAAACTTCTTGCTGATATTTGCATTCTTGAGAGCATCTGCCATGTTGGGTTTAGTGGAAATGAGAAAAATAATGAAATATAAGAAGAAATTAGCTTGCAATGTCAAATCTGAACTCACCCAACTTCAATCTGAAGGCCTTTTGTTTTAAAAAAAAAAATTCTGTTATGCCAGAAAACAAAAAGGACTACAGCCAACAACAGACAAATGCATGTGCACATCATGAAGACCTTGTTTTCACTGGTTTATGGAGGGAACTGCGAGGCAGAGGGCCCAGTTAATCATAATTGGAATGTTGTGAAATGACAAGTGGTTGTGCTGGCACTAGCTGCTTATGCAGGTCCATGCTTCAGAGCACGAGCTCTTCGTCACACTGAGTAGCTTTCAAATTATGATAGATGTGTCAGGGACACTGTTGTTAAATTAATGCATGAAATTCAGCATTACTCTCAATGAGATGCTCATGCAATTAATTAACTTCAAAAGGTCACGTTTGGTCAATTGTCAATAACAGAAGGGGCAAAAAGAGATCACATTCACCTGCTTTCGGACACAAGCATGCTATGGTGGTGCTGTGATTAATACAGCATTGTTAAAAATGGCTTTATAATCACTAATCGGAACAGTTTAATGCAAGTCTGTTCTCATTGCAAGCTCTCATTTGCAGTGAGAACAACTGAATTGCTCAGTTTAACATCTATTAATAAAATGTTCCCTTCAATAAGTGGAATATTTTGCATATACTAATGGAAGAATGAGCAACCATTTTTTTTTTAACGTTTGTCATAAAAGGTCAGAATAGGTTTGAATAGGTTAAAACTAATACAGCCTTTTCACCGTTGAACCATTGGAGTGTTACCTCAACATTTGACCACATTTTGTTTATACATTAAATAATATTAAATATATACATGCTTTTCATACACACACACACACACTATATATATATTCAATTAACCTTATTCCAAAACTCATTACAGTAATTATTAGTGCCCAGTAGGGCTAAGCATTGAAATTCAGTGTTCTTTAGGTACAGACTGAATTACATCAAAACCAACTTACAGCTCACACTCACAGCAAGGTTATGTTACATTTACAGGCAAGGCTACTAGCTTCGTGGCAGAAAAGAGACCAACAAAAAACAAGACATTGATAAACTGCTGACCTAATATTATTTTCTCACAATGCTAAAAATGAAGTGGTTGGAGATGTTGATACAGACTAGCAAATGTGATATAGCCTAATATTGAGAGAGAAACACAGCAAGCAATTGCCATGCAAGTACTCCTAACTTTGTAAGTGATGTGATAGATGTGCTGACAGGGCTCTGAAATTAACACCCGCTAAGCGCCAAAGGTGGTAAAATGTGTTTTGCTGGATAAATCAATGAAGGTCATCTGCCACACTGGCCAGTAACCTTTGGAGACATTTGAATCCCTCGGTTATATATAGTTTATGGTCTTTGCCGTTTCTCAAAGTTTGAAACTACTCTTCAAAATGCTTGTGAGAACAACCGACTATACAGATGGAGTTCCAATGAGGAGGCAGAGAAACTGGTTTGTGCCCAACCATGTGAATTTTATTCACCACATATATAGTATGATTGAAATTGGCAGCCTTTTATACCCTCCTGAGATTACCTGGGTGCTACCAACAACAAAGAGGTTCCTATCACTAATGGCTCCTCTGGCAAAGGTTACGTTGGCCTGTAATTGACATAAATAATGATGTCACATTTTCACAATAGAGACGAGTCCACTAGCTAATTAGAGTAGAGGTCCAACAGAAACGTCAAGTGAAGAGGTAATATAGCACAATCCAAAATACTGTAATAATAGTAATACTGCTTTGTCATTTGCTTTTCTGGCTGGAAAATTAGGCTTTTTTCGTAGCTGTCGTTCGCTCACTCGTAGCCCTGTCCTCCATCTTTGAGCAGATGAAAATGCGAGTACGTGGGTGGGGATTGGGAGTTTCAAAACAGAGTATGGTCTGGAAAGTAGAAAGAGCAGGCGGGGCCCTGCTCTAAATGGCTTGGGTTTTATTCTCCTTCAATACACATCCTTCATTGTATCTGCAGGTTTCAGAAATTTTAAGAATTTTTAAGAACCTTTTAAGGCAGATTTAAAACCAATTTAATCACCAAAGTAAATACAAACCTGCATAAAAAAGCATATATCCAATTGAGCATAGCTCATTGATGTTCTGAAACTATAACTGGGCATTATAAGAAAAAGACTATAGGAATTTAATTGTTTAGCGTCATGTTTGACATATTGTGTTAACTCTGTCCTGTATTAACCTGAGAGTGGACATGCATGCAGATCAGACTTTGTGACCAAGTGTAAGTGCAAATAAAGCAATACAACATAAGAAAATAAAACCAACACTGCTGCCGGTCTCATTCACATCTTTTGGTCAAACTACGTAATTCCTGGTATTTGCCTTATTTTGTTTTTCCTTGAATCCCAAAATGAACTTATCATGACATGATGAATAAAAATAGGCAACCAATAAATATTTAAAATATTTAATCCTTTTTAAGGCCTTCCATTTAGATAATTTAATTCAATACTTTTTAAAGAGCCATGGATACCCAGTTGTTGTCCCTTAGTGCCTGTCATATCTTCTGCATGTCTCAACCTTCAGCGATATTGAGAAGAAAATAGCAGCAATAATAACATCTTGAGAGATGGACTTAGCGGAGAGAGAGTGCAGCTTTAAATGACCTGCCAGAAGCTATTTGCCTCATTGCTTTTAGTGATGGCTCTAAAAACTAAATTGGCTTTAAGTTTGGCTTGTTTTGTTTCCCATTTTTCGCATATAAATTGAGGCATTTTTCGGAGGAGAGAGGCTCTTTCACTCAGTATCATATTTTATTTTTCTTGGGTAATTTATGTGGGAAAGGGGCCTCTGCTGTGCCTTCACCTATCCTCCCCATGTTGTTTCACAGAAGCAATTCATAATAAGATAAAAAAAAAAATATATATATCTTATGCATCAACTCCCAGCTCTGAATAAAGAATTTCAAGGCCAAAATATGATAAGCTGTCAGGAAAGTGAACTTCAATCAGACTGATATTGAAAACACCGTACACCATTTTATTGAGACTTGCATTTGTGGTTCGCCATGTGGAAAATGAAGGCAAACTGAAAAATGGCCTACTTTGAGTATGCCTTTTTTTTTTAAAACTCGCTCTAGAAGGATAAACAAGACAATGGGTCTTCGGGCTGCCGGCAAACTCTCTCCGCAGAAACTCGATTACCAAGTGGAAAGGATTACAATGACCCAATCTCACAATAATCATGATGCCCTATTTGAAATGATTTGAGTCCTGGAAATGGAAATTGAAATAGACTCCCTAATATAGTTACAGTATTAGAATTTGATTCCGCAATTGCACTTGAGATCCAATGAACTGACCATTTGATATGGTGCAAAAAGTGAAACCTTCATTATATGATGCACTCATACTTGTACTGCTTTACTGTATAGTCTGAGAGATCCAAAACACTGCAGAACTTTCTCAACACGAAAGACATAAATCATAGTGCCTTGCTTCCCCCTTCGTCTCCAAGGAACTCTTACATTGGATGCACCACACAGCCCTGGAAAAACTTTTTCCACTGTAGTAAGACATGGCAATTGTTCCTGAAATAACTAGTTTTCCTGTGAGTACTTAATGACTGTAACTGCAGTAATAACGATGCAGTGATAACGAGTGCGATAGTGTAGAGAAAGTGGTACTCATTGGAGCACACTCTTCATGCCAAGTCAGTAAGCATGCTGCTCTGACGTATAGAGCAAGAGAAAACTACTGCAGGATGTTAGTGATGTGTTCATGGCCACAACATTGGATTTAAATTTTGGTCAAATGCCTTCACATTGAATTACGGCTTTACGTATTGACATTCTTGATATGTGTTCAAGACATTGTGTCCCTCCAAGAAAGTCCTACTGAATACTGTGTCATCTTTCATATTGTCTCTCAATGAGGCAATGTGGTTCTGAGTGATTTTTCAGCTCTTGTTCCTGACTGCTGGAGCCGTACTGTAACATTACATCTTCACCAAAAATAGATTGAAGGCATTAAAAACAACATACGGCTTAAGCACACATTCAGTACACAGCAAATATCAGACTTCTACAAAATGCACTTGCAAGTCATATTGATTCAACCTTTAAAAAAAAAAGAAAGAAAAGCGAATCACTGCTATCCAAATTGAAACCTGTGAAACGGCAGCAGAATATGAAAAGATCCACCCACAAACAAGTACAATAAAATATGTTGTAGCATTACTAGCTCTGCATTTTTGTAAGTTGGACTCAAACTGGAAAAAAAACTCACCTCATCAGCAGTTATCCAAGTTTAGTCCAGGGAATGCCCTTTTCCAGGTGCCCCGTTTATTCTCATCCAGCATGTTGAAAATTGTACAGGTACAGCCAGTGTTTGTAGGTAAACACATTCAAATACACAACTAGAATCCAGAATATGTTTTCTATTTTGCTAGCTAGTGTGTATCCAATCATCAGTTACTGCAAATTGGGACTATGGATAGACAGACCAAGACAGACACATTGAAGTGGTATAGTGGCCCAGCTGTAACCTGTACCATGTCTAGCTTGCAAGTCTAAGTTAGTGTCACCACTTCAGGGACACAGCCAGTGTTCTGTTAGATAGAGTCATAGCATAAGTAAAGTATTTGTATCTTCTCATGGGTTTATATAATACTTTATTCATGCTCTGGGTTATTTAGTCTTGATTCAGGTAGTTGAAAAACACCAATACTGACTGGTTCACTACATTAAAAAAGATTGTGAATGCGGTGCTGGCCGTGCATTCAGAGGAAGATAGATGAGTTTTACAAGTGCTTTGTCCATTGGAGGTCTAGTCAGACACTAGGACACTAGGAACTCAGATGCATTCACGGTTCCGAAAGTATATTTTCTCAATGCTCATAGTCTTAGTATATAGTATAAATTATTAGCCACAATAGTTTTAGCAGACAACATAGGATGCCCCAGCCAGATTGTGAAAGTTAATGCACTGACCAGTAGGTTATTAGGGTTTTGTTTTGAAACCTTTTTTTTTTTTAATTTGTTTAACTGATTACAAAAAATACAAATTCCCAAGGTTCCTAGTGAAAGGCTAGGCGAAGTCAACAGGAAGATAATTGGGGGAATAAAAACTAGTGTTAGAGTAAAGACATACTCACTTTTTATGGAAACAACAGACTGTAAAAATCTCTAAATCAAATCCAGCTGCCAATTAGCAGTGTTTATTACAGTTGTTCTCAAAGTGATCAAAACCTGACACTCAAGTACCAAACTCTTAAACCTGCAAAAAAAGTTGTGCTTTTCACTCAGACTGCAATTATAAATCATACTTTTTGCAAAACATTACACACAATTCTGTACACAAACTAGAATCTCTCGTCCGCATGGAGAAGCACTGCTATTCAAACTGCTCAACTGAAATGACATCTACAATCACTCGCTGCTAAAATTGTTCACTTACAAACCAGAGCAGCTGGTCAAAGGTGAGCTCTGCTGTTTTAGAGATGAATCGATGGCAACATTGCAGAGAGAGGCAAGAGGGAAAGTAAGGTGAGGGTAAGAAGAGGAGGAGGAAGACCACCCAGGGATCCATCCAGGTCTAGATCTATCATGCCAGGCGATACTTCCCCTGCTGCTTAGCCAGGGAAAACCTTGCCTGCCACGTGGACGAGATCCTGTGGCCAGACAGGAACCGAACACAGGCTGCGGCCTAATGTCTTTACAGTCGTACTACTTTCTATATTTCCTTCCACTGTGTGTTCTGTATGTAGAGCTGTATATGCCCAACAGTGTTTTCTTATTGTATTTGTGTGTTTGGCTAATAACAGGCTACTGTACACATAGAAAACAAAGCAAAGCAGTAAATGTGTTCATAGTGTTTTTCATCGAGCACATCAGTGTGTAACTGGTAAAAGATCTGTGCATCTTATGCCTTGTGTATCATTTGGTCGCGAAATTTGTGTTTTGAGGAAAAACTAAGAATGTAAAGGGCAACTTCATGAGGCAAAATAATGAATACAGACTTCATACACGTATACACAATCTACCCACCCCCCCATGGTGTTGGGCAGTAACAGTTACTATAATTCTTCCATTTTCATACATTTAGAAAGCAATGGAGTGGCTATAATAATCCATGGATCCTTTTTGTTTGTTAGCACATTTTAAGTTACATGATACATCGTTATAAAAGTGCTGTATCGCAATATTCACCCTAATCAACCTTTTCTTCTTGAAAGAGCAAAACAACAGAAAATACAATGAACCACGGGCAACTAACTGCCCACTCTGATCCTTTTCCTCCAGAACAAACAGGCCTATTAGGTACCTTTTGGGAGTCTGAGTAGGTGTTAAGCACCTAGTTTAAAGTGGCCAATTGACTTATTTTAGCTCCTCTGACCTTATTACCATTTCTTAGAGAACCATACTTTCCCCTTCAACAAAAGACCGTGCGGCTTATGCTTTTTCATTTCTCTATGAAGATTACTCTCAGGGGCACCGCCATTGTTACTGACACCACAGTATTGACGGTGGTGTGCAAGATATATATATATATATAAGAATAAGAATTAAATAATTAAATAAGAACATTACCCTATCCTTACCAAATTAAAACAAATATCCCTTTAAAGTTCAATATTACAAGTGGCTGGCACATGCACAGTGTGCTAATTGGTTTTGGGTTCATAAAAAGACAAGTCACTGCCTCAGCTTGTTCTGCTGATCTATGTTCAACTCCACTTGATAGCACCACTATCAACAGCATTGGAATTACATCTTGTTGAACATGTGAATACACGCATGCAGTAGCAATGTAAGGGAGTTTTTTTTGTAAGAGCTTCCATTTTGTTATATAAATACAAGCGTTTATTTAAAGATGACTGTAAATAAAACCAACTAGAGTACAGAGAATAAGCTGTTTATGTTGAGAAATTATACCCCTTTCACACTGGAGCAACGTTGGTGTCATTTGTTGCTAACTTATTGCACTTTTACCTTAGCGCTAGTTATGCTCTTAGTTGCTTGTTTAGGAAGGAAATGCACTTACGATTTCTGGTGATTAGTAGTTTCTCTTGCCTACCTATGTTGAATGCACTTATTGCACTTTATGCACTTATAAGTCGCTTTGGATAAAAGCGTCTGCTAAATGCCTGTAATGTACTGTAATGTAATGGCGTCAGGTGTTGGTGTGAACGGGTCAACCCGGGTTACGCAATGGACAGGAACTTCATTGGTTACGATCAGAGGCGCATTCGTGTGCAAGCCAGTTCAAGGAACGTTTCAATAACGAACAAATAACAACGCAGAGTAGGAAAGATTCAGAAATCAGAGAACTTCTGTCCATTCCTGGGGAAGAAGAAATAAATAAAGCGACAAAATTACCGGAACTCTAAAAGATTAAATTCTCTACGGCGATATATGAAAGGTGTGAAAGACTGCTTGTGCACTGTTAGGCCCACGGTTACCCCTGGCTTGTATGGTAATCCTTTGAGATTGCAACTAAACAATCCATTATGTCACAGTTTGTAATCCAGGGAGTCACCTTTGACCTCTGGCATGCTTATGTTACCTGTAAACCAATTAGCTAGTGTTGAAGTTACTGCAGAGTTTGCAATGTCACCCTCAGTGAACTCCACCTACGCAGTCACACAGCAGTCCAGTGGGAGAAGGGCTTAATTGCTCACTTTCTCCAGTTCCCTCTCTCGACTGGATCTCAGTGGACTGAGGAATAAATATGCTCATCTTTTTTTTCTTTTTTTTCCTCTCTGTGGCCCTAGTGAGTACCAGCTGGTTGATTGTGTCACATCTGTAATTAACAAGGGATAGTTCATATGGGCAAAGCTTGGTTTTCCTCGCACTTTCTGGCATTTTTTTTAGTCAGTTTCTCTAACAAACAGGAAGATGGGAATTAGGTTTATACTTTCACATTATACTGTAGCTTGTTTATCTAATTGCAAGAGCTTAATGCACGTAATATGCAGAAATTGTTCCAGAAATCTGCAAATTTGTGAGGGAATTGAGCCCGCGGTCCAATCCAGTGAAGAGTGAAATACTGCCTGAGGGGCTAAGTGGTTGCATCTAAGATATTTATTCCCTGGCTGTGTACCTTCAGGCCCCCAGAACACCTGCCAAAGATTGACACAGTGGTACCAACTTATTATGGCTGGTGTCAGAGCTGCATTGTCATCCGGTGACAGATGGAACAGAGGGGACAGAGAGGGGGCCCCGCACGGTGTGTTCAGGACCCAACTAGAAAGATCAACCGTTGTCATTTTCGATCTGCGCTGCTCGCTCATACCCTTCTAATTGTTGTCAGAGGTTTAATCAGTGTGCCTGGCCCCCCGTGCGGTATCATCTCCGAGCCTCGTCGTCTCGTCTCTCTTCTCTCTCTGCACCTTGTGTCCTCGCCGCCGCCACACGTCATCATCAGTCATGTTTGCTGGGCCTGTACAGTCGGTGATTCACATGCACAGCGTCACCACCAGCAGAATCTGCCTGATTTCCCTCCCACTCTCTCTTGCGTGCGCTTTATTTCTTTTTTATCCCTCTGTGTCTGTCCGTGTACTCCCAGATACCCGCTGCACTCTGTCCGTCTCGCTCACCCTCTCCTCGCAATTCTACCTCTATCGCTCTGTTCTTTTCGTAGCCTTTGTCACCACCTGTCCATCTCAGTGGATATTTTCTCCTTGTGTCACATTGTGTTCATTTGCTTAGGGTAGCAGGGGAGGGTGTGTGTGTTTGACCTTCCTGCTGCGTTTCATTTATGTAAAGCAGAGGGCAGAAATGTGAAGTGTCCGTCTCAGAGACAGACAGCTAACTGACTCACACCTGCATCCACATTTGGGCCTTGGCATTTTCTAATCTCTCTCTCTCTCTAAACTTTTTTACCCCCGAGACGCGTCTCTTTGTTACGCTGCGACTCCCTCGCCTTTGTTTTCCCAGAAGCTGCCACGTGGAGGTGAGCGGTCCAAGGTCAGATCGCAGTGCCCCCACACACAAATAGCCTAGCCTTTTTTTTTTTTTTTTTTTGTGCAGCGCTGGCGTGTCAGCAAAAGTGGGCAGGGATGGATGGCTTTGCCTTGAGGGTAAGAGATAGAGGGAGGAGAGAAGTACAGACATGCAGGGGTACTCTCCTATGGGACTCATTTGATTGCTCTTTCACTGTGTTACCCCCTTTCCCTTCCCCCTTCTCCCTTCCTCTGCTGACTACACCTCTGTCTATCAGGTGCCATCTGTGTTTGTGCTCAAATGAGGATGTTCGTTGTTGCTCGAACACTTCCTTTACACACTTAATGAATCCAGTGGCTTGTATAAGGAACAATAAAGGCAGCGTCGAGAGGGAATTCTATTTTTTTTAATGGGAGGCTTTTGTCGTACACTACATAGTTTTATTCTGGCTCAGATTGTGCTGAGCACCTCGACGGATTCTGGCTGACTACGGGTAAAGTGTCTGATTTTGAGGAGCAGATGCTCACTAGTGCGTTCGAAGGCATGTATTTCAAGTGTCGTGCAAATGGTTATGTAAGGTCTCTACTGGTCCTTCAGCGTGGGTGCCCCGCTAAACTGTCAGATGATTTTTGGAGCTAACTGTGGGTGTTGAGTGTCCTTGATGAGGTCAGGGCCAGCTGTGAAGGAACCTTTTAACCACTGCATGCCTCCTCTTGTATCCTGGAGAAAGGAGAGAATATGACCAATATGATTTTATTTCTTTAAAGAAGTTAAAGGAAGTACATTTTGATGAGGAGGTATTGGGGGGGGGTGGGGACAGTGCTCTGTGGACGCCTTCCTTTAGATTGGTTTGGTGTCATTGGTGTCAAATAAACAAAAATATCCCAGAGGAAACCTTGCTGCACAGTGTCAGATGTCTTGGAGGGGGGTGGGGCAATAGATTCTCAATAGGCTTAGTCATGGTGAGACACATTTAATTCTACTGCAAGCCGCGCTGCTTACTCTGCAGTCAAAAAGATGCTTTATTTCTCCGGGGCTCTTATCTCTGGCGGATGGGGGAGGGACACCACTGTGAAACATACAGTAGACATGAAAGGATAAATGCCTAAATGAAACTCCGAGAGATGAGAAACATTTAATGCTGTCCGCAAACAACCGCATGAGCAGGGAACTCGGCAGCCAATCACTTACCTCTCTCTCCCTCTATCCCCCTTCTCTCTGATGTTCATCATTTTCTTTTCTTTCATCTTGCTTTTCTCTCATACTGCTTTTGATCCCCCCCCCCCCCACACACACACACTTCCCGGCCCACGTCTACTTATGCGGCAACCATTTTTTTTCCTCCACCCATTCCCTGCGTTCCCCATCTCTCTCTCTCTCTCGTTGTGACTGTCTGGGCATCTTGTGCTCTTTCATAACGGCCAGTGCTTTGGTTCAAATGTCAAGGAAAAAAAAAATCCCCGCTGCCTTTCCCCCCCCTGTCGGTTTCGCCATCAAGGTCTTTGATCAGTTTGTTAGTGGAGCTAGTGATCGAGCCTCCACTCTCCACCACTAGCCCTGGCTGGTACATTAGTCATGGTCTGTGCCAATTGGTAACTCCTCTAGTTTCCTCTTCGCCTTGGTAGAGACACTGGGTGGCAGGGTAGCTGGTAGCTCCCTGTCAATCTCCTGTCCCAGTAGGTCGCTATTGTGCCAAGGCCGAGGCGCCACTGCTCAATAATTCTGCTTAGTGAAATACCTGCTTGAATCTGCTGTTTTCTCTCTAGCTCGAGCATGTCGGGGTCGTAAAGGTGTCCGCTAGTCTTGCTATTTTGTCTCCAGAATTAATGTTTTGCTTGCTATCAACACTACCAACATGAAAAGCAATGTTCTGAGGAGCAGCAACACTTCTGCACCATTTGTTTTCAGCGTATATTCTGTATTGTTTAACCCCGTAGGTATACTTATATCCTGTGCCCCTTCAATCAAGTCACACAAAAGAGTGCTGTAGGAACAGAGGTCTCATTAGGGTAAGTACCTTCATCACCTTTTGTCTCCATAGTTCATTTGGTGGATGCCTTCATCCAAAGTGCCTCACAGTAACATGAGTGTATACGTTTTTGGATATCTGTGGCTCCAGTGTAAAATTTAGAGGCTGCACAACAACACACTCACACTTCTGATATGCTGCCACAAAAAGATTCATGTTATTTGGATAGTAAGTTAGCATTGCCCTTGGTCTTTCATCAAGCAGTGAAGCTAGAGTGGTTTATTGTCTTATTTAAACTAATTGGCTAAATTCACATGACAGCATTCTTCATTTCAGAAATTGACTCGATTTGCTGCTTGATAGAAATCCCACCACTGCACTTGTCCGAAAGCTCTTTAATCATTGTTACAGTGTTCATATGAAGTTACCCTAAGACCAATATTTGCGCTATTGATCTTTTTTATTGTTATTCAATCTCTGTTAGGCTTCATCTGACCTTTAATCAATCGCTAACAGATCTCTATTACAGTTTTAATACCTTTTGATCAATGACAAAGAGGGGGCGAGCTTCATATACTGCTGGGGTTGTATTTCCTCGGCCATGAAGGGTTTCAATTTCATCAAAAGGATTACACTGTGGCCTTTTACCAACCCCGAGGGATTGGCTGTGTCGACTGCTGGACATTGGTCTGTATCAAAATGCCTATGTGCTATGAAAGATGCCACTCAATCCCCGTAGGAGTGCACCTTTAGATGTCACTAGACATGCTCTATTTTCTCCTTTATTTTGTCTTCCTGGAGTGTCAGTATGGTAGTGAGATTGCTTCGAGGGGTCAGCAAAAAAAACAGACGCTATCAACAGTGTAGGTTCCTTGGTAAAATATCATCAATATCAATATCATCATTTACCTTCTTGTTCTTGATGCTTGTATGATCACATTACACCCCCTTTTCTCACCACCTCCTATCTGTTACCTCTCTGTAAAGTGAAAAAGACTTAGATATCTTTCTGATGCCATCCTTGTTTTTTTTTTCTTTCCTCTGAATTTTAGATTTGAGGTGATAATTACTGGATGTCGCCACGCTGTCCTCTTCGACTCTCTCATTAGCCTTAACCGTCAGTCATCCGACACTTTTATAGGGTGCAATTATAGAAACGCTATTCCATTGACATTGACACTTCTCTGGCAAAAAAAAAAAAAAGCTTTTATGCTTTTATGATTTGCCGCAGCTCCTCCCCAAAGATGAAGACTCAATTGCAGGGCTGTTTTGGTTGTACCGGCACATAGGCTAACAACTTGTTTTCTGAACAGACAATATAAAGGCCTAAATGACCATGGAAAATTTGCGACAGAGTGTCAAAACATTTTCTTTCCTTCGAGATATGATGCCATTAGGCTCGTCATGTTTTCTTTTGGCAGCTTAAGTGAGACATTAAAGACACATTGGGGGTAATTTATTAGCATTTAAACGTTCTTGCACGAGCAGTTTTGCTTTCAGTCGGCAAACTAATTGGAATCTAAAGCAAGACTTTGTGTTCTTTTTGCACTGTCACCTCCCACACTACCCACTCACTTTTGGAGTGGAAAGTGCAATGCTTCACCATGTTTTAGCGCAGGAAAGAGGAAGGACAGAATGCTAACTGTGAGTAATATGACCCCATCTCTTCTGCCTGCCTGTCACTCATGATGGTATGGAAGGGCAGAAGGACCAAACTGAGCCAGTGGTCGAAGATATCTCTTCACACGTGATTTGAGATATGGTCACTCTGCTTGGAACAAAATCAGCGCAGAACTCAAGAGAAAGATGATATTCTCAAAGTGTTGCAGATAGTACTGTTGCTGAATACAACAACAGGAAAAAAGGTGTGCCTGTGAAGAAAAAACAACCCTTTTCCCTCCCTCAGAAAGGCCAACAGAACTAAGAGGATATTTCATTTTTCATCTGCTGGTTAATGGAAACATAATGCTAGGATACTGTGGATTACTTTGTGTGGTGCGATATACTGTAACTCACACACACACATATGAACACCTAAATGTGATTTGCTGGGGGTGGGCATGCGGTGCTATACTGTATGATGTACTGTACTGTTTCCAGGGAGAGTGTAGTGAAGGCTATAGGTGCGGAGGGGTTTTGGGGAGGGGGGGGAGATACATGAATCATAGCCGGCGCACTGGGAATAAAGTTCATTTTTTATCCAGACAGACCATCAGTCAGCCCTCGCAGGATATGGCTGGGCCTCCTGATATCAATCTGCGTGGCGGCATCCTCCTTCTCCCCAGAGTGGGTGAGGGGGGAGAGGGGAGTGCTTTGATTTAAACGGCAGCATTTATCACACCTGCTTCAGCATCCTAAAGGACAACCAGCGAGAAAGAGAGAGAGAGGGAGGAAGAACATTAACAAGCGTGGCTTGTCAACAAAAGTGTGAAGCGGTACTGCCAGCACAACTGTGACTACTGTTGCCACGTATTTGCAATCAGTTTTACTTGCATCTACCACTTGACTATTAGGTGCAGAGCTAGTTATGTTGCGTTTTCTTTTGCTTTGCAGTATTAAATGGATGGTGCTGTTGCTGAATTTTGATTATAGCTCATGCCCACTGCTTGGTTTGTGATGTGTGATAAGGCTAATAAAATCAGTGTACATTGTTCACGGAGCCCTAACATTACCACATGCTAGGTGTGTGTGTGCGCCTGTTGTTGGGCCATTAACCATACAAATGTCCTTCAAGAACAATAAATCAGCCTGGGAGCACTTTCTTTTGCTGCTGCGTGCCTTTATGCTTCGGCCACACACGTTGCCATTACGGCGCCATAAGGCACAGCCGTCGTACTGTATACTCCCAATTATCTGTAAATATAGATATTATACAACACATACTCACCCATGAATTCCCAATGTATCCCATTTCCCATTTAGCTATTCTGCCCGCTTCCTGCAACGGCTACTGTAACAATAACATCAGCTATGATAATGATAACAGAGTAGGGGAAAATGCTTGCGACAAACGCCGTCCCACTGTGACAGCGTCATCCATCTTCATAATGCGCCCCCCCCCCCCCCCCCTCCCCCCTCCCACCGCCTCAACGCAAACACGCAGGGTACAACGACAGGACAGCAAAACAGCATACGGTTTACAAAATGTAGTCTACCACCTGGAAAGGCAAACAGATGTATGTGGAAATGGGTGATAAACAGTAACATGCAGTGGTTCTAGTTCTTTTCCGCTAGCTCTACAGTATATATCTGTAGGCTGAGGGAAACAAAACAGGGCGCGTACAGTCGATAAAGAAGTTGGCATGTTGTGCTGTACATTGATTAGTGCTACGGTCCTTGCAGCTGCTTTCAGTAAGGTTAGGAAGTGCAATGTGCAATAGAGGCTGGTTTGGCTAAAGTTGAGGACTCGTTGAGACGCCATGCTGCTTAACCCTGTGTTGCTGAAATGAGCTTACATAACATGAAGGCATTACTGTTATTGACAGTTTGAGGAACAGACCACACACACACACACACACACACACACACACTGACCCCCATGTCACCAGCATAGCACATTCATCTGTATCTCACAAGCCTCGGAGACGGGTTTCTCTGCAGTGTCACAGCAGACCTGAAGCAGGAGATCGAACTGCCAAACTAGGAATACAATCAAATATGTTCTTGTTTCTCCTCAGTTTTTTTATTGTATGAACATTATGTCACCTTTAAGCTTATTTATCCACGCTTCCCAATATGACATTGTTTGCCAGCTTAACATTATCATTAAACCGACATTAGCAACAGTATGTAGTACATAGCTACTTCTAAAGTTTCTGACTCACTTGAGAGAAGTGAGTTAAATAGGAGCTGTAGACAATCAAATGTCTGTAAATTAAATAACAAATATACATTACAGACACAGATGAAATATCTTATATAATCACACAAGGTAATAAGCAGAGTAAAACAAAGTGAAATGTCATTTTCTCATAGGCAGAGATGCAAAGAGACAAGAAACAGCTCTATGCTCAATCAAGTATAAAACATCAGACAACAGCAAAAAGGAGTACCTACTATAAAACCTCAATTTTATTTTCTTTGAAATAGCCACGGTGGCCTAAAACAAATACGTACAGTACTAAAGCTCACTATCTATGTCCTTTATTTAACTTTTAAAATGGACGTCCCCAAGAAGGACCTTGTCAACATCGAGTAATTAGCTGTGTTCAAGCCATTTCCTTCCTAACTGCTAACAACAACAACAAGTACAACTGAAAACAGCACTTAAAGTATGCCCCCAGAACACTGCTCGGCCATAATAACTTTTCACTGTTAGCAGAAGTGCAGTTGAAATATTTATAGAGTTTGCTTTAGATAAACACATGGAAAAAGCTCCAGCTACATGATATGGAACAGTAGGGGGCCCAGACAGAAACCTTCATTCTCTATTTTAAATTGATGTATTTTGAATTCATAGTCTCCCAAAGGTCAGTAAAGATGAACGATGGAGTTTAGAAAGTCTAGATGAAAATCTTCATCAAGCAAGAATCTATAGATATTGATAATGTGTGGCTAGACAAAATAAAAATAGAAAAAATGCACCATTGTAAGATTACTACTACCGCCAGCCCTGCGCTGCATCAACCAGGGTTTTTTTTCCTCCAGACAGAGGGGGATGGGATAATTTACATGGGCGGTGGAGGAGGGAGGGATCAGTTGAGGGGTCACCCAATGGGTTTTTGTTTTGGGACTCTAGGGAAATCAGGTGGCCACGCCGCTGGGGTCGTGGGGTCGGCGTGTGCCGCCCCGCAAGGTTCAAGGAGCTAGGCCCTTGTATCGCGCCGGGGTCAAACTGCTCTCCACTTTCCATCACTGAGAGCACATCAGGAGAGAGAAAAGGCAGTGTTGAAATTGTGCAGGGCCCAGTGAGCAGCTTGCCTGTTCACCCTTTAACCTTGGAAACACACAGCGCTTGACGGTCTAAGCTTGGAACATCTCCAACACCCATTGCTGAAAATAGGATAGATAAAATAAGGAATAATAATTCTTGCATTTAGATGGTGCTGGGTGGATAATAACACATGAAGGAACAGTAGAACACCATATAAGGATCATTTTCACCATTGTGGTTATGACACAATTTGCACTCTACAACAGAAAAGTGAAGTGAAGGCCATGAATGTCCCAACGAATGAAAACTGTGATTGAATGCATGGAGCACGGAGGCAGGCTCGTATAGTGCTGCTGTGCTACAGTCAGGAGAAAAAAGAAAAGGCCTATTGTGAAAGCAAAAAAGGCTATTAGTGCTGTCAGTTACTCTTGCAGGTTCACATCGCTCAGTATTCAAACCCACAGGTCTCCCTTGAACTGCTTTATTGAACAGTAGATTTTCAAACAGAAAACAGTGGAGAAGTGATGTAGCCTAGCAACATTCAAACCACAGTGAATGACTGCGTATGCCCGCTGCGAATGCGGCAGGAAGAAGCCAGGCAGTCGAAACAACAGCGCAGAGCAGCCCAACAGAGAGTGGGATGTGCTGGCCACCGTGAAAAACAAACAAATAGGACTTGTCTGTAGCAGTATAGACATAATACACATGCTCTAAATACATCTTGCTCTTGAGCCACATAGAAACACAGCGTCACAATGATGTTTTCAAAGACCTATTGCCAGGCTCATTTTATAACCAGTGCTAGATTGAGCCCATATTTCTTGTAAAGGATTTATGCACTCTAAATAAAAGGTCCCAACAATGTGCTACACAGGAAATTCCCAGGTGCTCAGGAGAAGGATGTGCAGCAGTGTGAATGCCTCCAGGCTGTCAGGGTCCTTTGAGAGGCCTTAGCTTGAATGATCCAACTGAGCAAATGTATTGGCAAAGGCCAAAAAAAGAGAAACTCTACTCTGTGGCCATGGTAATATGGAAATGTATTATATTATAATACATTATTATATATATATTATAATAGCCAATTCCTCATGAGGGCAACTGAGAAATCCCAGGAGCTTTTTTTCCCGAAATTATTAAAAGAGAGGTTCAGAGAAAATGTTTCACATCTCTTATCCTTTTAAGATCAATTACTGTTAACTTGCAGTTTTCTGCAGTGGCTGCACATGTATAAACAGAGGAAAAGTAGATCATTATCTCAATAGGTGGCCATTTTATTGCACAGCAATCACAAGGGAGCTGTAAGATATTACTGTATAACTACTGGAACTTGAGCATGTTACAAGTGAACACAAAGAAATTGAACATCAACCTGAGATTTAATCTGGGAATGACACACTTCATCAGCTCTTGACAAAACAACTTTTTTCTGTTACAAAAGGATACAGGTGATGGGTATTTTACTAACTGAACCATCAATGGCATCACAAGACTCCATATGTCATCCTTTAGTTTGATGTGGGTTACTTTAAAAGTCAACCTGAGGTGAGAAAATTAAGAGTGTGATGGATCTCATCCTCAAATTGGATATCAGTGGGAAGTGGCTGAAAGGGCGAGACACACCAAGGCAGCTGTCAAAAGATGTTTTTAATCAACTTTCTTGCATTTGATTCTGAATTGAGGGTATAATAGTTGAAAAATATAGTATAGTTGGAACAGTCAGAATAGTCAGACCTACTTTGAAAGGTTATATTTAAGGTATTTCTTCTTCATTAAACATTACAGCTGAGAGAGACACGAGAGAGGGGTTGGCACCAGACCTGAACCTACAACATCACAGGCAGATGGCATGTGCCACACAGCCCATCGAGGCAGCAGGACATTCCCGATAGGCCTGCTTGCTAACATTTCTCACCTATTTTGTCTCGCAAATTGGACCACTCTGTGTTTGGATAGCTAATTATTATGCTTAGTCAAACTGTTTTGTAAAAAATAAGAGCGAGTTACGACCCCTTAGTGTGATGACCAATAGCAGTGTTTGTTGTAGCTTTACTTACCTTCTACCATTTTCTGAATGTGCTCACTTAACGAGTGGAGTCATGCTCCCTTTCATGTATTCATATCAAAGCCAGTCCTGCCCCTTAATTGTTTTGATAGACATTTTGAAAAAATATTTTATTTTTATTTTTCCACCTATTCTGAGCCGTAACTATTTAACCCACAGAGCGGTGACAGTCCCACTGGAACAAGTGCATAATTATACATTAAAGTGTTCTACTTAATGCGCTCGTTTTCAAGCTGTCAAGGTCATTCGCTGGAGTACCATTAGTGACGAGAGGGGCCCTCTTTACCTGGGAACCTGGCAGCCGCTTGATGCCCAACGCTTGAGAGGAGCATCACACAGTATAATAGTATAGCCTACTAACAGATAGCACACATAATAACTATACTTTATGTAATGCAGACACTGGAATACATGAAACTGAAGTCCCAAATCTCACGTTGTTCATCTTCCTATGGGTTTACATCCTATACGTCTAACAACCCGGCCCTTATCTGCCAATCACGGCAAAGGGTAATGACTCTTGCGTGTCTGAGGAGAGGGTTGAAGTGGTAGGGAGTGGAGGGCTGACACTGTGAACCCCTGATGGCCTTTCTGCCGGGTAGTCATGGCAACATCTAGCCCAGTCGTTAATGAGGCATAAGTGAGCTGTTAACAGAATACTGATTTGGGTTTGACATCAGCCCTGATTCATATCAGGCGGGGAAGTGTTGATGAAATATGCACCCTGAGTTCATTTTAGAACTGTGGCCTGGGTGTATGTGCGCTGAATGTAAAACAAAAAAGGTGCCGTGAATGTTACTCATCCATCCTTAATTAGACTGTCGGTCAAGGTAATACATAATAAACTGGCCAACAGAGTGGTGCCACAAAACTAAAACCTCTAGCACACATGCCATTTTGAAGATTTGTTTAAATTCCACCCTCCTGTATTCGGTCCGGTTGTGTAATAATACATCTTAGTCCTGTTCTGTACCCCACAGCTCTTAAATAACTATTCAACGGGCAAAGGAAATGCCCCCTTCGTATACCAATCATGCAATGGGGTGGAAGCAAGGCCCTGAGCGAGCACCCAGCATGTGCCCTTCACATGTTCCTATGTGTATGAATTATTTATTAAGGTGCTAGGCACACTGGGTGGCAAAGAGGTGAGGGGGGGGGGCATCAGTGACTGGCACAGTAATGACAGTGCCTGGTCTCAACTCAAGGCACTGCTTTCTAATTGACTACTTTACGTGAGTAGCATTGGTCGGCGGTGCTTGGCATTGCTTGGCGAAGCTTTGAGTGTGGCCTTTTTTGCGTACTGTTGCTGCACCACATCAGGATCAACCAGCATCTCCGCCTGTTAGTGCAGCACTGTGTCTCATGCTGCAAATGATTATCGCATTAACAGCATAGTGAGGGGACTAACTTGCTACACCGGACCCCTTGTTAAAGCGCCGAAAAGCATAGCTGTGAGGTGTAATTCATTGCAGTGGCAGCTAATGAGTGGATGCTACTGTAGGCATCCGAAGGTGAGGATAATAAGCACAGACTTCATACCATGTTAACACAGGTATGGCATTAGTAATGCACAAGGTTGGGATTCAGTAGCATGAAAGTAATTTCATGCTAAGTTGACAGTTGCTAACTTTCCATCAGCTGAAAAATGACTGGAGTAAATATAAAAGACCTAGCTTGATGTTGATGCTCTCCATTGGGTGTTAAATTGAGTGTAATCATAGTATACAAGGCAGACTTTTCTCCTTACTGTAGCCTAAGTAGCGTACACATCAAGTAAGCACTTATGGGAGTTGCTTCATTGTGCAAGTAAGTGTCTGTGCATGTCATAACACCCACCGGGACATCGTGCACATCATGTACATCACGCTAAACTTTGATTCCCATACAAACGTATAAAATAAAACCACGCAAACCTGAGACGTCGCATAGCAATCGAATGCAAACATGTTCCATACATGCATATATGCATGCAGACATGTTCACCCACCATGCCCTTGTGCGTGGGAGCCAGATACGATGTTGTTTCAGTCGACTTTCTAACGAATACACACAATAGATACAAACACAGCACTGAAGGCCAATTTGTGTTCATTCTACTTGAGGAAACCAGTGAGATACCAAAGGGCGCCACCATTCTGTTCTTATTGCCTGTGGTTTCGTTCACCCAACTTCTCTCCAGTGAAATCCTAGGGTCTACAAACACACACATGCACACACACACACACACACACACATACACTTTTGGCCCAGATTTCTGTCTCCTCTCAGTATCTGCAGGGTGTTTAAACACCAGAGTAGAGTTGTCGAAATGATAATTGCTTCTGACAGGTTGATGTGTGGCTATATTGGAGGGGCTAACTCTCCTCTCAGTGCGGGGCGAGATTAGCCGTGGATCTTCGGGATTTATCAGTCAAGGCGCGTGGATTAGCGCTACGATGAAGTTTAAAACAGAATCACTGGCGACCGCATCGTTATAAGAGGAGCTTATATCAGCTCAAGCCATTATCGGAAGAAGAAAAGAAAGCTCATCAGCTTTTTTAAGAAAGCTAATTATTCTTAATGAGGATTTGAAAAAATCAGTTAAATAACGTGGGTACTCTGAGACCACTTTCTGCCATTAATCATTACATCACATCTTTTGTATAGTCTTAAATTCCATAATTGGCAGATTGGAGTTATGATTCATATTTTACTCGATGGGATTTCCATGATTTTCGTCTGTTTTGACTGTTTATTATTAAGTAACTTTCTTGCTGCAAACTTTCCTCTTCATGGTACTTTTGTACGTACTGGATGTAATTAAATCACGTCTCCATATGCTTTTCTGTGCGTCCATAGAAATCACACCATAGTGATTGACTCTCTGATGTCTGTGGTTAGTGGTATGTCTGATGCCGGGATGGAGTTCTCAGAGGCCCACTATCTCACCCACAATGCAACACAAATGAATGGATAATGGGTTTAGCCGTCTAGATATTCCACCATTACAGGTTTATCTGTGATGGAAGGTGCATTTTATGGCATTAGAGAAGGCCAGACAAGGAATGAATCATGGCCCAGATATCTGTAAACAAGATTCCCGGCGTTTTAAGACCCAAAAAGAGCATGTGTTCAATATCTGCCGTCATTAATCATTAAAATTAAGTCTGCATTCATGATCCCCCTTGTCTCCTTGTGGTCGGAAATGGATTTCCACAAAAGCAGGAAGGGAATTTTCTGTCGTCTGCCCACACAAATCTATTTACATACTTGTAAATGCATTCAAATTGACATATTAAATGTATTCATTTTATTTCTACTTCGTTTCTCAACCCATCTCTTACACAGTGGGCTGAAAAAGGGTGTGTGTTTTAGAAATAATCTGAACGTTATTTTTTTCACTAGTCTAGGTATTCTAGGTAATGTGAGTGTTGGTAGCAGACGAACCAACACGTTATAGTAAGAGGGAAGAAAGTAGATACAGTAATCCAAGTAATTTGCGGAGACCAACCCTGCCAGCTCAGGTTCAAGTGAGCCACTGTTATGGACATGGAGCATTGTGTGTATCGTGGTTGCAGCTTAAAGTGATAAATTGGATGAGAAAATAGAGATGACATAACTACAGGAGGGTCCATTTTGCAATTTCCGCCTGTGCTATACTGTAAAGGATCAAAGGATCAGAGAGTAACATACATTCTTTATGCACTGATGCCGAGGTATGCATTTCACACTTTTTAAATGTCAACGCAAATTGTGGAGAAATGAAGCAACAAGGCCAAAAGTGCTCTTTTCCAAATGCTAGTGTAAATAACTGGCTGTGCATGCTCCTCCTGTGGAAAATAGTCTGCCGATACCGTGTGCTAAGAGGTATTATTACAGGGAACAATCTGTCAATAAGGTTCCATCTCGTGACTCCTGGTAGTCCAAATGACTGGAATGTGTCGGCCACATCTCAGTGATAACTGGAGCCTAATTGACAGGGCCTGGCGCTGCCTCCTGGGGCGCAGAAGGGCTGACAGAGCGACAATGGGGGTAAGGCGAGGAACTGAACAAAGGGGAGGCGAGGGGAGGAAGTGTGTGTATGTGTGTGTGTGTCCCTGTTGGGGGGAGGTTAGGGAGGAGGAGGGGTAGGGGGTACAGAGGTGACGCGCAAGGGATCGCTAGTCAACCGGTAGCGAGAGCCGGAGCACTGTCACTTTCTCCGTTCGGCCACGTCTCCCGGCCCTGACAGCAATCCATTTGAGGGCCTCCTGGTGCTAACCGAGTGCTAAAACCCAATCAAACAGGCTGGAAGGAAAAAGGCGAGGCGCTCGGGCCCAGCCGGCTTCCACTTGTGTGAGCAATTCACCTCTGACTGACCCGTTCAGACATCTTAAATAAGCCGTACACGTCACGGATGGCAGAAAAGCCACACTCGGGGACCTTAAGACAGCCATGCGTCTGTACAGGCTGGAGAGTGCTTTTTGAAATCAAAGAGAACCCAATGTTTTCCATCAGGAAGGTCAAATGAAAGTAAAGAGTGTAGTCAAAAGAAATGTGGAGAGGAATTCCTGTTCGTTAGAATAGAATAATGCCATGCAGGAGTATGTGTTTCTTCACTTCCCTCCACTCTCTGTTCAGTCCCTCTGTGATCAGACAGAAACATTATCTTGTTTTCTGTGTCATTACTTCCCGCAAAGTCTGTCATTTAATATTTATGGTTATTGCTGTTTAATGTTTGGAAAAAATCCATTGGATCAAATCAAATGGTGGATCATGAATAAATGTATTCACTAATGTGTTTGTTCAGAGCAAAGCAACATACGGCTGTGGCCAAGATTATCGGCACTCTGGCATTTTATACAGATAATATACAATATTTTCTGGAATACTGTAATCGGTCTTCACACATCTATGGATTTACAATAGCACATGATCATGGTATTCCTGTTTCCACAGCTCGCAATGTTGTTAAGAAGTCGATCGAAGGTCATGACCCAAAACACACCGTGGCCGGCGATGTGGTTTCTGATCTCAATCACGTTGAGAACCTATAGAGAGACCTGAAATGTGCAGTTGGTCAAAGCAATCCTTGGAAACTGGAGTGGGTTGTAATTGAAGAGGGGGAGAAACTGCCAGCAGAAAGGAGCAGGAAGCTTATTGATGGTTACAAGAAACATTTGGAAGCATCATCTTTACCAAAAACTACGTATTAGAAAAGGGCGCCGATAATCATGGTCATAGCCACTTTTCAGTTTTGAAGCAAAAAAAGCAAAGTGGACATGTCATCACGCCAAAGACAACCAAATCTGTCACTTCATGGCGATACCAACAGGGGCTTCTTGTTGGCTAGCTGCCGGTGTTATGCCGAGTTTTGCATCCCTGCCGAGAATTGCGAATTCTGTGTAAACTCTTAAAACACCCATTCTATGTGCTGTGAAAATGATTTGATGGGGGGACATCAGAAAAACTAATGAAAGAGGGATGCATTATTCAGCAGGGCTTGTTTTTTTACCTGCCGAGAAATGCATCCCCTCTTATGTAAGGCGTAGGACTCGGTGTAGTTCAAAGTGAATACCGGCGTTGCTATGGTTACTATGACAGGTCACTCATATGTTACTCCGCTGCAGGTTTACTAAATAGTCCATCACATTACAACAGCAACGAGGTATCAAATGTCACATGAACCGCTACAGATCGTTAAAAGCGACCAAAACATGTTTGAAAACATCCTAGAAAAGAAAATCCATTTCACACGTTTCATACCGTTGGTCTAGAACAGGCGTCTGGAGACAAATACCTTCTTTGCTTTGTGTTGAGAAAGTGACACCACAGCAAATGTTTTGACATAAAGTAAATGTTTGTGTCACTTGACTGAAAGTGAAGTTCTATCTAAATGCAGTGGAAGCTTTTTTAGCGTCATAATGTCATTATGAGCTAAAGAGAAATGGAAGATTCTCACTGTAGTTCTGCATACATAAATATGAAAACTGGTAATGAAATATACCAGATTAGCTCCTGTAATAAAAAGCAAAAGAACTGAGCAGACTTCACCTCGTCTCTGATTCCCTGCCCTGTGGTCAAAGCAGACCCATCGATCAACTACTGTGCAGAGAGGGAGGGGTTGCTGAGAAAAGAACAATACATTGAATTCATGACCTTTCGTAGCTAACAGAACATTGACAACGTGGCTAGATGTAGCCATAAGAGAGGAGGGGTGCAGAGTTTCATGTTTTGTTTTTTTTCCTCCATGTATGCCGCCCAAACAGTAGCATTTATAATTTTAACACAAAAACACCCACAAAAATAGTTAGTGGTGTTTGCCATTGCCAGCCATTTTTAAGGAAGACTTCAATCAACTATGGAGCAAATGCAGAAAACATTTCCCTGCCTAATAGGATTGCATTGTTTGACAAAAATCAATACTGACCACCAACATGAGTTAAACGCAACAGATATCAATGTGAAATATCCAATGTTACCTCAAAGAAAGACACTATCTGCCATGCGTACGCGTAGTGTAATCAAAAGGCATCTGTTGGTACTGCAGGCTGTGTTGGAGAGCGTCCAGTGGCACCCTAGCTGGCTTCGGTTCTCCCAACTAACTCCCCTTTAAAGTTTTGGTGAGAATCTAATTATCTAGCACTGGGCAGGCAGGGCCTCATTTGGGACGGGCTTCAGTGGCGTTGTGTTCCTCTCTTCTCCTTCCCTCGTGTGTTATCGCACAAAGAATTAACTCTGACAAACGGTAATTAATATTTTCCCTCCATTGTCGGAGAAGAGAAGAGATGCGAGAGAGCGCCAATGCCGGAGAAGCAACGGAGGGCACTGCCAGGCCGGCCTTCTTGCCAGCTTTCCATTTTTTTGCTGAAGGAAACCGTTTTTCACCGAGCCAACCTGGTGTTTAGTGATAGCAAATATTTGTTTCTGTGCTTGATTCGTCCCAACTGTTTATATGGGATTGGGAAATTGTTTATCTTGTGGCTACACTAATGGGTAGAAACAGTTTTTTGTTTTTTTTCCACAGGCACTTTTTTTTCAAAATGTTGAACGTAACCGTGTTCTTGTTTTTCCCGATTTCAGAAAGTGGGGGGTGTGGGCAGGAACACCAGAGAACCAGTACAGTCAGATGAGGTATGAGAGTGGAGAACCCTGCTGGCAAGGCCCTACCCGCAATACTATGGTTAGTGTCACACACACACACACACACACTAGTAAACTAATAGATGGACAGACAGATCGGCAAACTGGTAGACTTACACATTGACAGACAAATCAACAGATGGATGGAGAGACAGACTGACATAGTAAAAGTTAAAGTAAAAAAGAGAAGCCGCTCTCCCTTTACAATAGAGAAGCAGTAGGCAACACAAACATGAGCAAACTATTTATCGGTTAAATTCCTTCATAAAACAACACTTGGCTGTCCCCTACTGTAAGTGCTTATAAACAACAATAAACAACACACAGTAATGGGGGCGAAAACTCCACTCCGATTCTGGATTTCACCGCAGATGCCAAATATGTGTAATAACGAACTGAGGCAAAACTGTTGTGAATACTCAGAGGGTAAAAAAAAAAAGATGTTGCGTTCAAAGCCAAGTGGCGTAAGCTGCTTTGGTTAATGTTCTCCAGTTTGCTTCCTCTTTCAAGCCTTTTCCCCTCAACTCTTCCACTCTCTCCTCTCACAACATGTCCCCCTTCTTCCTGTCACATTTATGACATCCGTTAACGTTTTTGTGTGAGAATTTGCTCAATTAAAAATGTAGCACGTTTAATCATCTCATTTTCCCCGTCTTCACATGGGAGTCCAACAAAACGCTGTCCGCAAATGTATGTACTCCTGCCATCCAGGGGCCCCCTTTGAAAAGACTAAATTGAATTCCTTTGATACGACTCTCCCTTTCCCCCCGTGTGCAGTTGACATAAATGAAGTCTCGGCAGAAGTCGTCCCTCATTATATTTGAAATGCCCGAACCTCGGCTTTACACAGTGCTCTCTTCTTCTGTGGTGAAACAAGCTTCTCTCTTTAGACCTCAGTGATGTATTGTTTCAATGGGGAGGGGGGGAAACTCAAAGCTAAGGAACATGCAGTGCACATTAAGGCTCTGGGTTATTAATTTATTCAATTCAGAGTACCGGATAATGGCTATTGCATGTAAAAGCTGTGGTTTTAAATTGTTCCTGTCCAGCTGGCACCCCGTGTGGCTCTGTTCCTTGTCTAATCAGACTTATTCTGGGAAAGCCGACAGAGCAACAGCCTGCTTCACGTTCATACAGCTCCACATATTCACACCTGGGAGATGGGCACCTCAGCAGTAGGAGGGGGGGAGAGTGGAGAGTGTTATTCACCTACGTTTTCCCAGCCACTCGGGGATTCAAAACGGGCGACCTTCCAGTCACAAGCCCTCACAACACATCCATTACAGCACGAGACCCTGAACGCACCCTGAGTCCATGTTTCAGCCACTTCCCGTCCGGCCGCAGACACAGACCCTCGATCTGTAGCAAAGCTCACTTTGTCAGCTTTGTGCGCTCTGCCACCGCCTCCGTTACATCTTGGACTAAAGTCTCTGTGTGGTTGTTTTCATATAACTCTTTACTGTTTCCATGTACCTGCTGTGAAAAGGAACGTCCTCTTGGAGAACAATAAAATATCGTTCTATCTAAGACCCGCTACCCTGCTACTGAAATGAAGGCTAGCAATGAATGAACACACATGAAGTGAGAGGTAAAGTCACGCTTGTCTTGGAACCCGTGACACATTTGAGGGATGGTGATTCAAAACCAAACCACAAATACACCACCGACACACACCTACCTAGTATCCCTGTATAACAAGATACTAAGCGACACAACAAAAGACACTATTTTTAATTTAAGTATAGGACAAAACCAAATCACTAGTTGTACCAGTCTGAAATTTTAGCACAATAATACCTGTCAAGTTCCCATCTTTCTTTCTCTCCAGGTGCCTTTGTTCACTGGAGGGACTGTCTGTATAGGGTGCAGTGCGATGTGAGGGGTTGCTATGGAAACCCCCCACAAGTAAAATAAGTTGTTTTTCCCTTCCACTTTCTTGCAGAGGGCAACAAAAGTCACCTATTAAAGTCATGGCAGTGGTAATCACGTCCTAGCATGTCCTGCCCACATATGGGGAACCGCAGTAGCGATGTCCCGTAACTCCACAGTACCCCGGTGTCACCGTATCAGCTCGGCTCCCATACACGGCCGTATTAGATAGGGCAGCGATGAAATATACTTCGCTCTCCGCGTACTGTAATTTCATCTGAGCAGAGACCTAAATATGTTAGAGTCTCGACAAATTGCCGTGAATTCCACTTGTATTTTTTTGCATAATTTTGTCATTTGTAGTGAATCCCACTCCTTCATTTCCCTCACAATCCCTACAAAGTACTACGATAAATGCTCGTGCCTGGCAAATCAGTAAAGCCAGATCTAGGAGAATGTCCTCAGTCAGCTCCCGTTACCAGATAAAACTGACATGGCTCTTGACTTAGGCTAACAATGTCTCTCCTGCCCACACCACCTCAACTTTTTCTTTCCTGTGCTTTTTCTAGGTCACGCTGACATGTGGGACGGAGACAGCCTTGCGATCGGTGAAGGAGCCCAGCAAATGCCAGTACATCATGGACTTTCAGACTCCTGTGGCCTGTCAGCCGGTGCTAAAGCAGCAGGGCATTCACAGTGAACTGTGACCCTCCCCTAACTGGCCTCGCCGAAATTAGCTTTAGCCCCGCTAGCTAGCCCGGGGTGACAGACCGCGGCCCTAAGGGTCCCCTCTCACATCTGTGTTGTCAGAACGTATACACTTCCAAGCAATAATTGTTAAGGTCAGAATCCACGTTTCAATAACATTTCCTGGACTGTTTAGTTTCATTCAGTGTTACAGTGCTGCTGTTTCTGTTACATGTTCATATTTTAACCTGAATTTAAAGGCAACAAGTCGTCATCACTGTTGATGTTATTGTTTTGTTTGATTTCAGTGTATCTCTCTTATCTTGTGTGCATGTGAGTTTTGTTGAATTCATTTTAAGACTGCAATATTTTCTTTACTGGGGGTAACACTTAAACCCTAACAAGATTACTAGAGCCGATAGTTTTCTGATCAAGAGCAGTATTGACATTACCAATGATGTATCAAATAACTGCCCCGATCTTAATGAAAAATAAAAAGGGGCTTTTTTTGACTGCATCCTTGTACTTTATTGTAGTGGTAGTATTTATGCTGCTACAATGCAATAATACTAGCCTTACATTAGATCTGACTTTAGCTTCTTATGCAACTGTTACCAAATAATGTTTGGATTTTAAATGTATTTTTAAAAAATGTACACAGTATTTAAAGTATGGAAAATTGAAAAGTATAAACCTTGAGTTGCACAACCATGTTACCATGTATCCATGGTGCACCTCAACATACTAATCCATACAGTTCTCTATTATTAGTGATTATTTTCATGTGGAGCATCTAATGTCTATTTCCCGAAGATGAGTATCTGTTCATGTTGCAGTCTAGGTATTGCAGTTTGTGATATTACTATAACAGATTGTGCAGCTACAGCAGCAGAGCCCTCCTGCCCATTAGCTAAATCAGCTGTTAGGTGTCCAACAGGCTGGCTGATACATCTCTACCCTGCTGGGGCGGTCTAGGCGGCTGTTTGCCTGCTAGCAATGCAATTGCCTCAGGCCCTGCAGCCCAGGGACTGTTGCTTTTTATTTATCCAGCTTCAGCTCATATCCACACTCCCCCCCTTCACCTACAGCTTCCAGAATAATTGTTTTGTTGAAGGTGTTCGTGCATACCTAGACAAGCTCCAAGACTAAACTCCCAACGTTTACCTGTTGGAGGTTAATCACATTGATTTGCACTAAGAACAAATCCAGTAATTCAGATTACAATCATAAATCTTTGGATGCTGCTGCTGCTTTAAAAAGGCAAACAACACAATCGATCATCTTAATTGGCAAGACAAAAACTCAGTAAGTAACCCGTTTTGACTCCCCATCAATAATGTCAATGACACGTTGTCATCGTAGATATAAAACTCCCCTTTGTTCAGCTGGGAAATGCAAATAATGCAACAGATGCCCAAGTTGATGTCAGCATAAAAAAAAAACCTCAACTCCACCAACAGCTGGAAACGCTGCCAATCACATGGAGAATGTCAAGAGCAGCACTCCTTCTGATATTGCAGATGGCACCGTTGCATTATTGGCATCTGGGGGAAAACTTCATAGTGCATCATTTCCATACGCTGACCCTTTGATGTTGTCTCATAAAGAGTGTTTTCCGTACGAGGCGGGGGGAAAATCCACACTCAAAAAAGTACAGATTCAACAACAATCTGCACGGTATCAACAACTACTCACCGCGTTGAATGATTATCACGGGTTGAATTAACTCACCTCACACAGCGCGGGTTCGAACTACATTGGAGTATTATCGCGCAAAAAAAAGGGCAAGGCATTTAAAAAAAAAATTAAAAAAAAAGGCTTTGGATTTCTGTAGTCTGTTTTTGAACTGGCTGGCCATTGATGTGCTGCTAGGGATCAGAAACAGGAATGAGGGAGTAGTGTGAAGGGAAACTGAGCACACACACACACACCTCCAGTCAGCACATTTGCACATGAAGGGGCAGGGATGGGAAGTCTTTCCACAGTTGAGCGTGGGCGTATTTGTGTGTTGACTTCAAATTGCTAAAAGGGCCCAGAGGCTTTATATTGCATTAAATCTCCGACTCAGCTTTGTTGAAACTAGTTCAGGGTACCTGTTCTCTGGAGTGGGAGACAGCGGGGCCTCGCCCGCCTGCCTGACTGACTGACTGACTGCTGATTGGTTGACTGACGCCCATCGCAATCCAACGCTACGCTGCCTCTTTTGGAGATTGTTTTTAAGCTTCCTCCTTTGAAGGAAGGCCAGTTATACCCTCAGGCTTGAGAGGGACCGGGGCGCTGAAAGTTGAGTCGGCGTGCGACAGTGACATCCATCTCCCTAGTATTACCACTTTTACTCTCACGATGCTGACATGATGCTGCACAGTCGGCCTCTAGTCTACATATTTTTTTTCACATGGCACACTATTTTTATGACATTTGCTTTGTGAGAATGCAGTCCAGCACGGAGAGTCCAACATGCCCAGTTCCCCCTGGTCTCTGAGTGAAACACTGATATTGTGCAGGGCAATGGTACAAGTCTAACTATTACAATTGCTCCTGTATGTGGATTCCAAATAAACTCACAGCCTCTTTGGTACCTGTTCCTTAATAATATATTTTTTAAATTTGGTCATATTTTGCCTTGGAGGAGGTGATACCTCAAACCATTTGTGGGCATGTTTGTCCATTCTTGAGCTTGGTAACTATTGTGTGGTTATATATGCTTCAAATTCATTTTAGAATATCCTAAAGACCTAGAAAAAAAACTGCGTATCGCCACATCCAATGAAAATGTCATGCTCTCTGAGGAGTCACAGAAAAGTTGTTCCATCGCCTTAAAGCCTGAAGAGGACTAGAGCATGCTCTTGTGCAGACTGGATTCAAGGTTTACCATGCAACTCTCGAGAAATCAAAAATGGAGATCGCCCCTAGCTAGGCAAGAACAACGTGGGAGCCTGTGCCAAAACCACTGGCACTGTATTTGAAGGTACGGTCATGTAGAACACAGTGGATGCTTTCTAGCCAGTGTGGCATCTGGCGGGGCCTCGGTGCCACACTTTGCCTTAATAGGGAGGAGGGCTGGCTGCCACAACAGGAGAGAGAGAGATGCAGAATTAGAGCTGGAGATGAACAAAGAATAATATTGACAGGGGGATGAGAGAGCTAGGGGGAGGAAGAAAAAGAGATACACAGATAGACAAATAAACAACAAAAATGACAGAGTGGGATAGCGCTTGAGGGAAAACGGCTTTGAGACGAGGAGAGAGACAGACAGACAGACTGAAGACAACAGCAATGGGAGGAGCAGAGAGAGAAAGATGTGATACTGGGAGAGGCAGAAGGGATGGGGGGGTGGTGTATAATCGGCATTGCCTATCTAGTGGAGGGTGACTGTTTGTGTGTTTGTGCTCTCACATCGGCGAGTAAGGCTCAACACTTCCCCTGTGGAGTGGATGAGCGTAAGTGTGTCGCGGTTGGAGGCTGGGAGGCCGAGCTGTGATAGCATGTGGTTAGCAGGGGCCTCCCGCAGTCGGCAGCTCCCACTTAGTAGATGAGGCTCCGCTTGAGGAGGTTCGGGGAGGGAGCGCCACTGTATCCTCGGCCTGATATCTTTGGCTTAAAAAGGGGCAATAATTGAGAGTTTTTACTGCCCCGTAAGCACAAAACGATCATCATGATGGGGCTGTCGATCGATACCAATGAGTCATCAATTACTTCGCCAGGGTGCTGAGATTTCTGGATTTCAAAACTCACTTTTTGGGCCGTACTCTCGCTACGAGTGCGTCGGCAGACATTTTGAATGCAAAGGCTAAAGGGGGGAGGAGGTAGGAGGAGGTCTGTTGATGTTGTTGCAATTCTCACTGGTCGCCGATAGAGGACGATAAAGATCAGAATTACATAAATGGAACCTGTTTTTTTAAGTAAATCTCTATTTTTATCGTTTTGCTATTTGGTGTGGACACGGAAATGCTTCATTCATTAATCTGTCCATAAAAACGTTGAATATATGACCACCCATCCATCCAATTCACTCAGTTTAGTATAGCAACAGTAGCGTGCAGTGTGGGATAGAATCATCCTCATGCCGAATCCTGCGGACTGCTAAGAACAATGCATGAGCTTGTTGGACCACACCCAACAAGACGGGGATTGAGGGACACGGTTGTTTTGCGGGGGCGTCAATACATAACAAAGTTAGCAATTCTGATGGAAACAACCGTCAACCACAGAGGTGCCTCCCACCAGGGACACAGGAGTGTTGCTAGATGTTGCTCGAGTATAGACTGTATCTTTAACCTTGAAGATGACAATTTCAGCTCTCCAGAAGAGGCCCAGTGCCTGTACCACCAGCGTGGTGTAAATAATCCTCGTGACAGACTGGAACTTGCTTTCCACTGGCAATCCAAATGGTTTCCTTGCCCTTCTGTGGCCATTTCTCCCAGTGTAAATTGTTGCTTTTCCCCCCTTGTAGCCCCCATTAGGATGATAGATGAGAGGAGATGCAGAGGGGATGGCTAATCTTTCAGAGAGAGAAAGAATAGAGAGAGAGGAGGGAGGTGGTGAGCGGCTTGCCATGTACATATAAATAAACAGAATGTCGGGATTTAGCCGGCAAAAGTGGGAGAGGAAAGAATAAGAAGAGGGATTCGGCGATCGCAAGCCACCGATAAAGGATGGAAAAGGCCAAGAAAAGGAAGAAGAAAATAGTGGGTCTCATAGAACAGACTGGGATGAAGAAAGCGACGAGAGAAACTGGGATACTGGGAGAGGAAGAGAGAGCAGTGGGATCCTGGTGGGAGAGGGGGGAGAGGGGGGAGGGGCTTCTGGGGGGGCTATATCGAGCTGGGTTTCTCCACGGGAGCAGCTTAATGAGCTCAGAGTTTGTTAGTAATTATTGGTTATCAACCTGATAATAGTCATTGCTCCATTTTGCGTTGCGGTTTCCACATACTTATACAATTAAGCTCAAGTCTTTGCGTTGCTGTTTTTGAATTTCAAAACGTGCAACGCGGCCGCGGCTGATTCATTATTTTTGCATTACATAATATAGGTTACCGGAGCGTGGCGAAGAAGAAGAAGAAGAAGAAGAAGGTAAGAGGCGCTACATTCTTCTGCTAAGCAATAAATGCACTTGCAAGGGCAAACAATGAGGGAGGCCACTTCTAGTTTTCAAAACAAATACCAGAATTTCGTTAGCGATAGCCGGAAAACAATCCACTGTTGTTGTGATTGCGGATCACGTGTTCAGGTAACCTCTTGCACCTTTCTCACTGGTTAATATTTGCTTTTGTGGTCATCGCACGCGACAATGCAACGCCCCAAATAAAGGACAAATAAAAGCAAATACAGTTCCTCGGAAATGTGCGTTTGTATGCTGCAGGGTGGTGGTGGGTGGGGGGGGGGGGGAGAAAAAAGGAGAGCAAGAGAGTGCGGGAGAGGAGTGAAGGGGAAGGGGAGGGGGGGGAGAGAGAGTGATAGGAGAGCAAGTGACTTGGCGTGTACACCAGCCTCCACTGTGCAGGGAAGTCATCCATTTTAAAGGGCTGTAGCGGAGTACCTGCTAGCTTTTCATTACCAGGTGAGACACGGTGATAGGATCTGAGCAGCCAGACGGATGGTCAGCCAGAAGGACAGATGGCTCTCTGCTCCCTTACCCAGGGACACAACACCGCACTGGACACATCATACTCTCTCTCACACACACACACACACACACACACACAGACTGACAATGCTAGGTGTACTTAATACTATCAAGAGCACAAAAGAGAAAACTCGCATTCATGTAGAGGTGCATTAAAGAGCATGCTGGAACACACACACACACACACACACACACACCACTGAACGCCTGAACAACCCGTTTCAGATTTTGTCAATGATCGAAGTCAGATCGCGGCTTGGGTTTTCTCTTGAAAGGGCCACGTAGGATCTAAATGTGATGTGAGCGCTGAGAGGAAAGAGACACCATCGCTATTCATGGACGTCAATAGTTACTTTTTTCCCCAAAATCCTGTGTTGATTCAGCCGTCACTTATAGGAACAGCAGGCACGATGAATAAAACAGTCAACAACTGACTTGGAACCGCAAAGACCTGTCACTGGCACTTACCCAGAGTGCACTTATCCAGCATCCATCGCAAAAACATTGAGTTATAGACGTAGGGTATGTGCCTCGCTGTACGCGCAGATCATTGATCTCCACTATTGGTGTAAGTTCCCCTTCAAAGTCTACACATTTGATCAAAGGTAGTGGAGAGTGGATGGCATTTTTCTAAAGCGAAAGACCAGCGATACACCTGAGGAAGGAGAAGGGGGGGGGGGGTCTCTCTTCTGCCGCGACAGATCTGGATCAAAAGTGCCTATTGCAGAATCAAAGTCAGTCCCATCAATATTTCATCATAGGAGAACCTGCCAGTCGTCACATACCCCTGGCTGCAACCTTGCTTCCTTTGCTTACTTTCCTTTCCTTTCCACTCCTTGTCCTCCAACAACCTAGAAAAAAGCAGAAGCTGTGGGTGATGCGCCGCTTCTAAAATCGATCTGTAATCAGTTGAAATACCACTGTAATATCACAAACTGGCAAAAAGCTTCGTTCTCATGCTTTGGATGATTTAGTTTATTTTCCCAGATTTGGGTGGTTTCCATTATTATAAATGCCTTTAATCTCACAGGCCTATTGATTAAATCAATAAATCCTAACTGATTTACTTACAGTAGCTCTAAACCATGTTCATCTTGCAGTGATTATTTTTTATTCAATGTCTTATTGATAATTGTGAGTGAGTAACTTATGTAGTGCTCATCATTTTGGTGAATAAACCCTTTGTGCAATATTGCACAATCCTTGTAAAGAAACATGCACATTATTGGAAACCAACCAAAATGAGAGTAAATGCTGAAATTGCTTTAGAAAAACATCTATTTCCCCCCTCTTGTCTTCCCCCTGTTGTCTGGTCTATTGTGTTAGGTGCTGTCCTCTGTTTTATGTATGAATGCTGTTTTTATTGCTGCAACATAATAAAAGACAACAAGGCTACAAGGCACAAGGCTGTGTAGGATTATTTTTAGATCTCATTGTTTCAAAGGGACCTCCGCTCCGATTGACCATGACTTGAGATAACTGGTGGACCGGTGAGACCAAATGAAGACGCTCTCAAACAAGGTCCAATATGTACAGTGCACGGCAGCATGTATTGTAGGAAAAGGAAGACGCACCCTTCCTTGAACTGCTTTAGAAAACACCCAACCATCCCATAACCTGAAAATACCTCTAACCTAGTATAGTAACCAGTAACCAATATCTCTACCTAAACTCCTTCATGTACCCCATTAAACTGTCAACAGGCTCCAAATGATACTCACAGCTCCAGCTCCTCCGTGCGGTAAACACAGTGTGTAATATAATAAATTATATCATTTTCTGTTGGCATACACAAAAGATTAAGGCTTATGTGAAATACATGCAAACTAAAAAACTCCCGACAAGTTAAGAGCGCTCCAGCCAGACGGTATATGTCACATTCATGAATCCAACCCCAATGTGTCAGAATTTGGATTCTTCCTCCGATCCCAAAACGGAGCGGCAGCAACATTCACGCTGTGCAGAAACTAGGCTACACTGTGCTTAACATGGCACCACATCGACTAATACACCAAGAGGTTAAGCCAATGCATTCAGGCCCTGCTCCCCCCCGCCCCCCTCAACAGCATTAAGGGAAGGGAAGAAAATGAAACTTTGCATTATTTTTAGAAGGAAATTATGTCTCTGCATCTCAGTAATTATAAAGCAATTCAGCGCTGACTGATAGGCCTCCGGTCGACTTTCTTTCCCCCCCTACTCTCTGCGGCCTTATCTTTTCCCACCACAACTGCACAGACTCCTACATGCATTTTAATACGGTAATTATCAAGTGAATTCTAAACACTAACCACAAGGAAAAGCTGGAGAAACCATTTAAAACGGGATTCAGCCACTGGGCTCCTATATTATGCTTCCTCCGGTTTTTTGATTAGGAGGATTTATCCAGGGTATTTATAGCCCCTATCTCTTTTGTGTCTGTTGGCAGGCATGTCATTTACAGTGTTTTGCTCCACTCATTTGGCTGATTTGCAGAAGTGATAAACCCAGGCTTAATGTCCACAATAAATGAGAGTTGAGTAAAAAAACAACCTGATATCATTGTTTAGGATAGGAGAGCAGTGGTCAGTCTGAGCTAGGCTGGATGCTCCATTGTCCACTTTAAGATTCACTCCTCGGTTTACAGACTCCTATTTGTATTGTAATACAATAAAGAACGCTCTTGGGAAGCGGAGATTGCACATTATTATTTGCTTTTTTTTTTTTTTTGCGTCCACAGAATGCACCTCGGTTGTTTGACAACCTTGGTCCCAATGTTATTTCTCACCAGCTAAAATAAATGGATACATAAGGAGAGAGTGAGAGGGGGAGGCGAAGACCTCCCTATGGACCCCCCCCCACCACCACACTATCTCCAGGCAAGTTTTTCTCTTGTTTGATGGAGCTCAACAGACAAGGGTTTTCCCACTGAGGCAAAGTTAAGGGGAAGCAACAACTACAGTGCCATGGGTGAAATCATTTCTGCTCACAGTTTACCACAAATCTGCTGCATTGGAAGGAAAACCAAAGCTGCAGCGTTTCCTCTCCGTTTAAGAGGTCTTAGAGGCCGATGGATCCGCTTTCTTTCAAGTACGTTGAAGCCAATCGGGCCTCGATAGCTTGGGCTAACATATTCCTCTTTCACTGAAGTGCACATGCAGTGTTAGTTGCCTCATCAGTGTAACTTCAGCGCTGATATCCAGTCATCCAGTTGTACTTTCATATACTATCAAACAGGGTGTTGTTCAACAAATAATCCACCATATTCTAAAAGTCTAGCTCGTAGTTTGCGGGCATGAAAAGTATGTCATGTACTTAAGAGGAAGGGGCCCTCTGTACCATCTCTTGAGCTCAATTTAATGTCCATGCTTCTGGGATGTCGCATAGCAGAAAGCACAGAGGGGCTGAAGGGACCTTAACACTAAATCCATGTCACATCAATGTCAGGTCAGATGTGTTGCCCGACGTCCTTTACCGAAATTGGTAACTGCCATCGATTGGCACATTCAGGGTTTGATCAAGTTGGAGATGACTGTAATTCAGCCAGATGAGGATTTCTCGGCTGCATGGTTTCATCGTGTATGGCGGCCATGTGTCTCCCGGCGCTGACAGGTACCCTCATCCCTCCGCCCTGTCCTGCACTCTTCTCACTCTTCTTATTTCTCATTCTCTCTCTACATAGCGATGCTTATTTTTTCCTCCCGTCTTCTTTTCTCTCTCTCTCTCTCTCTCCCTTTTCTCCTCCTCCCTCCGAGGTTATGTTTGCAGCCTAGCCTGTGGGCCCGGGGATGTTGTATTAATTATATCGCCTCACTGCACTCTCATCAAGCTGCCGGTAAATGGCCCCGCTCCAAGTTTCCCCTCCCGGAGCGCACCAAGATGGCAGCATCCGTAAACAACTTCAAATTTACGGTACTGCAGTCACAGCAGCGTGGGCCCTGCTATTCCATACACTGAAGGAAGGCAGGCTGGAGCACGCAATTCAAACAGAGTCGTGCTCTGCTCGGCGCCGCGCGCTTTAATATGGAAATGTATTTCCGTTACACTCCAGCGTCATTGCAGTCATCTTTTCTGCTCTGCCTCTCTGACGTTTGTGATTTGCAATTGCCACTCGGAACAAAGTGCAATCTTTTTTAATGTGCGCCGCAATGAGGAATGTCCCAATTGCTCAGCAGTGGAGCAGTCATAAACAACTTTGTATACCTTTTGTTATTACGTGGCGTGATTAAAACGGGTGCAGGTCTTTGTCAGTATTAACGCGGCTGACAAGCAGCCACGGAAGTGACTTTGCGCCTCAGAGAGGGCAGACTGCAGTGAGGGAAGTACCACAGTGTGTTTCTAGCGCTAGGATGCTAGAAGAATTTGAGTTGGGCTGCTGAGGAAACTCAAGGCGGGTAAATACGGCCTCCATTCCCGGAGGATTCCCAAGGCCCAGTTTATCTTTGATTAGCAGCAATAAATTACAATCAGATTGGAGAATTTTAATAAAGTGTCTTGGAGGTAAATGGAGGTAATAATTGGTGATTGTTCAATAAAGCTTTGACAAGATGGTAACCAAGGTCAGCTATTCACAACTTCCTTCACATGACCATCTGAAATGCAGCGTGCTCACACTGAATTCAACCTGAGTTGATCAGGAGTATCCCATTGAGACGCACTAAGCTACCCAACAGGGCAGCACAGCAGCTCTTCATCCTATAGGCCTAGCACTGAAATACACCGTCCTTACATCATCCACAAACAACGATCGGATGTTTTTTGTGGACATAGCCTCTTCTAAGTATTCTCTCTCAGGGGCAGCAGTGGGCGAAAATAGCCCTCGCAGAGACACACCCAGTAGAGAGTCAAATCAAACATCATTATTCCCTGGCTTAATAATTTGAAGAGATCTCATCTCTACTGGCTGCAGAGGAAATGAGAGACCAGGCATTTCTATTCCTGTGCTCGGCTCGTCCTTAAATCAGGCCTTATTAGAGATGAAAGCTGGGAGAGACACTAGTGAAGCAGCCACCAGCTATTTCTCCCTCAGCCTGGCACACATGTAAACACAGCTATAGAAAAATAACAGACATGCATGCAGGCAGCATACATCCATATATGCAACACACACACACAGACGCTGAGCATTTCCATGGTTGCACACTATTGGCTGTTACAATGTGTTCCACAATGCCAAAGTCACAGTGGAGGGGAACTGAAATTACAGGAGTAAACCTGACACCAGCATGGAGGAGAGGACACACTCGCCTTGCCTCCCATTATCATTCATATGATTGCCCGCATACCACTGCAGGTGGAAGAAAATGACAAAGGGTAAAAAAAAATATCAGTTGCAACCTTGCAGCTCCCGTAAGGTGCATGAATCAAAAACAACCGAAGGAATGAAAGAACGCAGCTTTGATATTAAAGAACAATATCATAACATGAACATTAGTCCGGCGTTTCGGCCCGTGATGCATGTTGCGACGTCGGCACATTATTTGTCAAATGATGCATGAGATGCTGTATGTGTGATGTATGTGCTGCATGTTGTGTTCTGTGCTGATGATGGATTGGTCTTGCTTTTATGTTCATGAGGCTGCCTGTTTTATGTTCACCTGTATTTTATTTGTTTATTTTTTAACTAATATGTCTGTGCTATTATTTCTATTGTATGTGCTACTTTTTGTCATGTTTTTTTTTCTTCATTCTTTTAATCCATCAACCTGCCCAAGGACTGCACATGAAAGTCAGCCTTGTGGTTAAATTTGGTACACTTTACAGCCATGTTTATTAATGTGCATTGTTCCTTTCAAATAAAATAAAAAATAAAAATAAAAGGTTTCAGCTGCAATACCCTTGTCAGGGTTACAGGACTACATGCATAGTCAACAATAAATAATAAATAAATATATTCAATGACCATTTCTTCTTTAAGGTTTCTTTAAAGTGGTGGCTAGAGGATTTTTGTCATGCTCAGTTGATGCGTCTTATTCAATACATTATTTAGAACTGATACAAACCAAAACTTTGTCACACCATATATTTCATTCAAATATTAACACATGTATGCTCCTAATACACAATGTGGATTGTTTTGGTATTTTAACAACCAATACCAGATATTGACTAAATTAATACAGTGTTATTGTCGCTACTGCTTGTGCTTTAACTTTGAAAAATATTTTTAATTATTAAATTATTTGTAAAGAAAAATGTGTAATTGTTTGAGAGATATCATCAGACTAAACATTTGCAGTTTTTGTTAAATGATGAAACAAGAGAGTTCTTGGTAGTGGGCAATTTATTGTATTTCATTATGTAAGTCATCACCTGTCGCTTTGTGATAAAAGCGTCTGCTAAATGACTGTAATGTAAAGTTCCCTACTGTAGGTCACCCATATTTCCACAGGATCAGTACTTAAAAAACACACCAGTGCTTGAGAACAACAGCGTATATTGTACAATACACAATAGATTATCTATGTTCACGTGCATGTTGGCCCATAAGACGCTGCTACAGTATCTCCTCTGTCTCTCTGTTATTGTGATGTGCTTAACATCATAATAAAGACTAAAGTGAGAAAGGCAGAACAGTATTTCTAGTCAAAATGTATCATTTTTTCCCGTGAATGACCACAGTATAAACATTTGGTATGGATATGGTATTGAAGTATGAATGTCAATACCACATGGTTACTGCTGACAATGAAAATGGGAACCAGTCATGAAATTATATTTGAGTAATCTGCACAACTATGTCAACAACCACAGCAATTGTTCATGCTTACAGACCATAATAAGTAAGCTGTACATTCACCGACTGACTTTGCCTGGATGCCTCTACTGTTCCTCTCCTACAACAGTAGCAAAGGACAAGAGGAAGACTTGTCGATAGCAATCATTGGTAGAACAGCCTCTGTTGTTTCCTCCCAAGCTCATCTTTGATTTCCAAAGGCAACAGTCAGAGGCATGGATTTCCCTCTGTGTTCTCTTCAGACTATTGCGGGAGCTGAAAAAAGAAGAGAGAGCGAGAGATAGGGGAGGAAGCTACGTTTTGTTGATTGCCGTCCTTGTGCCAGCAGCCTGCCATAGCCGCTATTCTCGGGGCTTGTTTTGCGTGGGGGTGAGAAAGAGAAGGAGAGATTTTGCCGTCGCACTGCGAAATAAGAAATGACACGCTTTCCCCAAACGCGGTGCCTCGTCGGCCTGTTATAGATTAGTTAAGGCTGTTATTCTAATCTGCACCCCTTTTCTTCACTGCCTCATTATGGAATTGAGGTGCCAAGGCCTCATAGGGAGAGTAACATGGGGGCCCTGTTAGCAGTCGTCAGGAAAAGATAGATGATGCCTCATCGATGGACGTCAGCGCTGATCTGACAGGGTTGGAGGACGCCGAGCTTCCACCGTTCGTGATGTAAGCCTTCAAATCCAATCACTGAACATCTTTGACGATGGACTGGAAGAAGTAGGAAGACATCAGAATGGGCGTCCTATGCTGAGCCAAACGCCAGTCTTGATGTAAGAAATGGAGAAGATGATGCAGAGGAGTAGCATTCAGCAATGGAACAATGTAAATTACAGTAAATCCAGGCTTGTGACATGGGGAGAAGGAGATTTCTGCAAAAATCCTGTGACAAATTCTGCACACAATATTAAGTCATCACATTAAACACGTCTATATTTTTTTTTCTTCGACCGTCAAGGTTTAATTAAATTCAAGGCGGTCAAAGTGGAATTATATCATACTTAAATTCCATTTCAATGTTTTCAACTTTGCCATTTTCTCATTTGGATTTGTGTGCAATCAACTGATCACCACTTCACACCTCTTAAATAAACACGTGTGAAATGTCTAAACCTTTGTAGCCGCTTGTTGAAAAGAATATTTCAGGGGTGCTTGTTGGAAAAAAACCTGACATAAAGAGAGGGCACTCGTGAATTTACCTGTGAAGCATCAGGGACACTTTGCCATTAAAAGGATCATGTAAAAAGGCACATAAAGGGCCACTATTCAGCCACTCCACGCCAATCAACTTAAAGCCCTTTTCATTTAAAATGTTCAAGAGCGTTTCACTGGTGGATGAAAGACATTGTTCTGCAGAGGACGAATTCAATGAACAGCTGTGCAGTGAGCAGACAATGTAAATCAGATCAGCTTGAGAAGTGAGATGAAGTGATGACCGCTCTAATAAAGCTAAATAAAGGGAACATAAATAATGGCACTACGATGTGAGAATGTTCCCATGTCTAAGGAGGAATTAGAAAAGTGCAGTTTTATAGTGAGATATAAGAAGATTTTAGGCTGCTGTTCCAGGTTGTTCCAGGGCCATGAGACTGGAAGCAGAACAGTACACACACAGACCAAAGTGTACTAAACATGAGTGCTTCTCCTGGAGGCTGGCATTACACGAATCACAAAATGAATCTTAGGGAGTGAGGAGTGGAGGTAACATCAAAATGAAAGAGGGAGTCAAGCAAACCAAACGATTCTTTTCCTTGTCCGTTTCACCTCCCTTGTTCAGACAGAACAGGGTAAGAAGAATAAGAAAGAACATCAAATGAAGCAGGGAGTCAAGGAAACAAAACAACTTTTCTTCCTTGTCGGGCCCACTCCCTCATTTAGCCAGAGTAGGGTGAGATGAATAATAGATGGACTAGAAGGCGTTCAGAGCGCAAACCTCCGCCAGAGCTGAACAGTTCTCCAACTTGCTGTTACACCCAAAAACATCACTACTGTCACTTAAATTTTAAGTTGGATTGATTTCTTGACCCAGCAAACATACCCTTAGGATTTGGAATAAAGTCTCTACCTAACGTTAGCTTCAAAACAATAAATGTCTAATAGTGGAAATCCCAGATCCGGACCGCCACCGGAATCAAATCAATTGTTCCAAGAGCCAAGGTCTACCTGTCCATCCATTCAGAAGTTTGAGAGATATTCTCCTGCCAAACACACTAACAAAAACATAACTCTCCTTGGCAGAGGTCATGAACAAGTTAAAGCCTCATTGATTTGGAATCAGATTTTACCTTCAGGATCCTGACTGAGTGCTGTCCGGTGGTGATTCCAATGAGTGTGCAGACATGAACACTCATGCTAGCAGCTAGCATCCTGTTTAGACAGTGTTGTGTTTGGTGTTTGGGTGGGGGGTGGGGGGGTGTATGGGTGACGAATCTCCTTAACAATTCCTACAGTGTATTTCTGTCAGCTCATATGAGTGAACTGCATTGAGCAAAACGGAGATAATTTCTGAAACGGTGCTAAAACGCTTCTGTGAACGGAGATCCTACGTATTAGTGTGGATGTAGCCTGAATCCCGTTTCATTTTTAGAAGAGGTTGTACAAAGTATGCCCCATTTTGTAACTTAATCACTAATTTTTATGTTACACCCTGCTTAAATGTCATTGTTTGTTTGAGCATTCAAAATGTGTTATTTGAATGAAAATTTGTATTTTCTTATTTATTGTTATATTTATTTAGTTGTACTATTGAGAAAACCTAACAAGTTTGCAGAAATGTCTTTATTTTGAAAAATATATTTTTTGTTATGTTATTTATTTAATTTTGTAAAATATTGTTATTTTGAAAACAGTACCGTACAAATTTTGTTTTTGTATTTTTTATGCTAGTCTACATTTCAAAATGATCAGTAATCTGTGCATTTTCCTCGATAACCAAGCAAGTAGACTCATGATACCATTTGTTTATTATATCGCAATCGCAAATTGCAATATTGTCCACAATAATCGCAATATGACTTTTTCACCAAATCTTGCAGCACTATACACCAGCACCACAACTCACAACTCAACACAACCATGAAACCACTAACGGGATGGCCATGGGACAATAAAACTTACTCCAGTTTGCCTCCCAGACTGTGGATCCAATGATTACATACACAATTTACCTTGCTCTACGTGTTTGTGCTTTGAAGACTATGGACTTTAAACTGATGAATCTTACATCGATTGGCCAAAGGGGGCACTACAATCTTGCTGTCATTATCCACCACTAATAATCTCATTTGTCTGTATGAATACAAGCTCTCAAACAGACACAATAGTAAAAACCATGACGGATAACGGCCCTTGTGGCTCAGTTGTGCTGAAAACTGTTACTGACAGGATAGGCGCAGACTATAAATGAGCAAAATGTAAAACCTGCTGGCCATAAATCACATCAGCAGACAGGCCACATGCAAATTTGTTTATGGGCATCTGCTGACATCAGCAGCGCCGGACCAAATTTACTGGCATGTTTTATTTATCGTCTCCCTCATCACAGATATCATGCTATGCTAGATATCATGGACGCAAGGGGATGCGTGAGAGAGGAGCGAATGGGTGGGATGACAATGGAGAAACAATCTGTCTTACCCATTTTGTCTTAAATATGGCTTTTGGGGTGGGGGGTAGAATGATGAAAATAAAATGTATAGAAGACAATGCCGGAGGTCGGATCTCCCACGCCTTGCCCGTTTGACAACTGCAGTCCAAAGCGAAATCCCTTTACATTACGTTGGAATTATGAAGCTACATCAAGGGCAGACAGGACAAACGTTTTCCATCCACTATTATTCATAATGGTCAGAGGACTATAGTGAAAGCCTATTTAAAAACACTTCCTCTAGATATTTTAGAAAACAGAATGCATGTAAGTCAAAGTAATTTCAAAAGGTGGAATAGCAGATAGCATCAACCTCAAGTCTACAAACTCCTTAGAGAGAAAAGATGGCGTTGCATCAAGATAACAAACGGTTTTGTTTAATGGTCTGGGTTAGCTTTGACCTGTGACTTTCCATCCAAATGCAATTTTATACTTTTGGCCCTTAAAGTGCAGGCACTAAGAAGTCACTGAAGATAAAATGGTGTGCTCTTAAATCCATTTTAGTGCCGTATGCTGAAGCCCCACTCTTGGCAAACTCACGTAGAGCCACAGCTGGCCCCTTCAATTGGTCAAATTGGTCTTCTGAGCTTCTGGGTGTGTCAACTAGCGGTAGCAAACGGGAGTCAATCAGCCTGTCTGACCCAAATATTTTGTTGAGTTTAGAGAGCTGTGTAAAGTTTTAATAACCAGGGAATGGAGTGGGACAAATAAGTTTGAATTAGTCCAAAGTGAGTAAGAAAGAACTATCGCTAATGACTGTTGAACTCTGCTAAATTAGTCTTAATAGTGTGTGTAGACTACCCACCAGGGGCACCTGCAATAGCCTAACTACTACTCAGTGTCCCTATAGGGGTAGAGGGGGCAAACAATTTGGGAAATCTGACACTATAATCAATTTGCCCACCAAAGACATACTTTGACAGCTAATATTACTTCCTGGTATTGAGAAAGTGGGTGAAAGCCGCTAGATGCATTGCGTAATCCTACATTTTTGTCCAACCCCCTTTCCCTGCATCGCATGCTTGATTCGCATCGCAAGTTATCCCAGCATGCGCCACGCAGCACATTGCTCGCTTCTCACAGAAAATTAATGGATGCAGAATCGGTCGCTTGGCAAATCACGTTTGGTCGGGCTTCACTGTTACACTTATTCATTATTCACTCCACTCCAGGCTATCATCTTATGATCTGAATGACTGCGTGTCCAAAGCACACAAAAAAAAGTTAAAGTAATCTTTAAGCACCAGCCACACTCCTATGACTCAGTGTGCTCACTGAAGAAACCAAGAGCCAACATGAGCAAAACTGAAAATCTGTTTTAGCATGTCAAATATTATAACTCATCAGAGATAGCCATTAACTGCTAAAGCCTCTCAACCTAATCCTATTTTTTACTGGCACCATGTAATCAGAACATATAGCTGGAAGACGCCCAATCATATCACTTGTCTGCCATGACAACACTGGGCTCAAGCTGGGAGAACCGCCACAAACATGACGGATAAGAACCAACGCGTTGTCACTCCGCCAAAGCTTCTCACATGCCAATATCCATTACCCCGTAAAGCACAACAAACCCGACAAGTGCCATGGATTCAAAAATGACAAAAAAGGATTCTTTTAAACACCACAGCAAGTCAGAGAATTGGTCCCTTTGATACTAAAAATGACCGTCAGGAGAGATTACTTTTGTTCTAAGACGCAGGTTAATGGAACAGTAAATATCACAAGGACTCTGAGGTACTGAAAGCTTTTTAAGTAGCAGGCAGATTAGAGCCTTTATCCTCAGCTAGCCACGTAGAAGGATAGATATACTACATGAGTGAGCATGGCATAAATATTGTCTTCATTAAATTAAGTGTTGGGCTGGAGCTTTTTTTCCCCCTGGCCAAACACGGCACACTTAAAAGACCTTTTCTTTACAAAAAGGCTGTGTGGCTGCTTCAGTGGCTCACGTCTACGTCCTTCCAATGCCCCTTAAAATGACAGTCAGGCCGTGTGAGGTGGCTGCACAGTAGGGAAGCACACTTCAAAGCGGGCCATTTCATCTTCGCCAAGGCTGTCGGCCTCAAGTGGAGCATGAGATAAGGAAAATCAATACTCTATATCAGGCTTCTTCCTTCAAGCCTTGTACCGCCTTTTGTGACAGCACAGTCGAGCCAGCGCCTGAACTCTGCCCCAATTAACTGCGGGGGAAACCAGTAATTAGATTGGCTATTTTCAGATGGATGAACTTTTGATGTTAAATGCAAGTAAAATGCTCTGTGTTTGTTAACTTTATCGTGTTGCAGTACAAAGGGAAAACAGAGAGAGATACAAATTAACAGTATTACCAGTTGCCGCAACCATGACCACAATAACCCATTGCCAAAAAAAGGAACATGATGCATTGCTATTTGTGGTGGCTACTTTGGGATAGAAGTATGAGAAATGTCAGCAGTTGCTTCTTATTTAAAATAAAAAAGTAAATAAAAGAATCGTACGCATAGCCTGCACTGACTTGATGAATTGCAAGACAATTCCCTAGTCCATCTGTATTTCCATACAGTACAATTCAGTTATTGGCATAGGTTTCACACACGAGAAAATCTCACACACCTGTTGTGGTTTTAGTTGAAAAACATTCAGGAGTCGGTGATCAAATGTCTACTATCTGGAGCCGCAGCAATTGGTTTGCGATTTCTCAAGACATTGGAGAAAACCCTCATGTTGTTAATCTAGAGATACCCTTTGCCGTAGGAGGCACACTTTGAAGTGAGTCAGAAAACTTGAGGGAAGAAATTAATTGCATTAAACAGGATTATGGTGGCTGCGATTTTGGTTTAAGCTCACACCCTTACACAAGGATAGAGTGAATTAAAAAAAAACAAAAAAACTGAAAATGCTTCAACAATTGAAATATTAAGGACTTCAAAAGACACAATGGAAAAGAAATAATCCTACATGCTAAATTGGCTGAAGGTAAATTGATACCAGCCCTACTTTAACAGTCCTCTAAAGACCAAAAAGGCATTCTTTAATATAATGAAAAGGTAATGACGGGATTCATTCACAAATTTGCATTGCCCTTCAACTTATTTATTGATGTACTGAACATGGAAAAAATCCAAAGTATCCAAACACAAAGTAAAGAACATGTACATCCTTTTAAATACTCAACAAAAGATATATTCTATTCCAAAAATGCTGTGAACCAAGTCATACTGTACAACTTCAAATAAATAATCATTCTCACATTAAGAATTGAAATAAGAGGGGTGGGAAGGAACATATTTTTTCATGCCGGGCCATCAGCACAAATTGTCAGACCCCAATCATCATGAGTAAGTTGCCAGTTACAAAAAGAAAAAGTTACTAATGAGTTATCAACGAGAGGTCAGGCATGAAAAATGCAGCCCCTACCCCACAGCAGCAAGTATCACAGCTCATCTAGACTTAAAGTTTAACTTGTACAAGTAACCCAAAGAAGGAATAGATAAACAAGAAAAAAGCAGTTGCAAAGATAATTTTATAATGCATAGCACACTGCTCATTTTAAGGGGAAGCATGACTAGTAATTGGCTAAATACCAAGCAGGATGCAGGTGCAGTATTCAGTGCATCTAAGGCTTGACCAGCCTCTTGTTTGTTCAAGATAAGCAAGATGTTAAGTCAATCTCTTGCAACCCATTTTGCTATGGTCATGGAACGGCTTCACCGTCCTTCCCCAAAGTGAATAAAGCAATATACACCTTTTTACGATTTTAAAGACAGGTTATATGCATTACGTATATATGAGTATGAAAAAAAAAGTAATCAAATAGTTCAAAACTGTGGTTCATATCCATTCTTTACCACATAAATATATATATCTATAATGTTTATATATAAAATAACAAAAAAAACAAATGTCTATAGTTTCTTAATACCTTTATACGAAGCAAGACTATCTACAGACCAAACAACCAACAAATTTGATGCACTGTAATGCTAGTCCATAGGACAACAAATCAAGTATTTCAACAGAATGGAAACAACTGAAAAAAGGCAATATCCAAAATGAAAATACCTTACATACTCCTTAAAAAAAAACAAAAAAAGCACTTTGCAATGAAGTCCAAAATTAGAACCAAAATATGTTCGCCAAATACTCAACATAAAAAAGGACTTATTTACATAGCTCTAAGCTCAGGAGTAATCCGTTCTATTCGTCATTCAAAGTAGTTTTCTTATGCTGCTGCCCTCATCGGCTTGTCCTCCTCAATCTTTCATACAAAGTAGGTAAAAACCCTTATTGGTTGACATTAAGACAAAATTCGTCTAATGATATAGCGTGAGTACACCACAAAACACCATGAGCTTTGTCTGAAGGGAATCCTTTAGGAAGAACTGATTTTTATCCCCCATTTACCTTTTAAGATACGTCCATGTTATAATTTTGCATGCACTTTTGCGAATCAAACCTTTGTATTTTTATCCATTTCCAATTCCAAATCGGAAAGCGAGTTGCTAGTCATATAACAACCAGGATGATGGGACGACCCACAGATGATTTTACAAATGAAACCAGCACTGCCATTGATTCTAGAATCTAAAGATAATACAAAGATCTCAAAAGGTATCTTTTACATCATAAATCTCTCCAGAAATTTCAACCACTGCAAACTTTCTGGTAAAGTTCAAAAGCTCACAAGGTGTCATATGAAGATATTTCTCAAAGTATCCAAGTCAAAATATTTTGTTCCAGGTCCAGTAAAAAGTTTCTCCAAATTTTTCTTTTTATAAAAATAGATGCTTTTTAAACCCACATCAAAGAGGTTCTTAGCTCTTTGGCAAGGTACTGCTTTAAGAATTTTTTTTGTCTTTTCTCCATTAATTTTACAATAAGCAACATTATGCAGCCAACCAATAACCAACTCATATTACGATAAACAGAATACTTACAAAGTTAACAAAACCGCAAATAGTTCAAAATAAGTACTTGCTAACCACTGAAGGCATAACGCACCTAAGGCAAAATCAGGACACAGAAAAATACAAAGTAAATCACTACACAAAGCCTTACAAGACTTACTGTTTCAAAGCAGATGTGCAACAAAATGACAAAAACCTATTAGTAACATTTTAGAAGGTCCATCTGTAAAGACAGCAATAGAATGCAACATCACAGGCATGGAAACCTGCAGTTTTTTTTTGTTTCAACATAAAGTATATCAAGAAGATTCAAAGCTTAGCAATGAAGGAAAAGAAAAGAAAATCACATTGTTGGACGCTAAATATAGTTTTCCTTCGTAACACTGATTTACAAAGATGTTTTTACTAATGTAGAAAGTTTACGGTCGATACGTTTCCATTTTCTGTTTCCATTTTCTGCAGAGTTTTCTAGAAACAATCTGAGTGGATATTAGGCTTTGTGCGTTTTGTTGGTTTTGAACGAGACTTGCAGAACTCTGTCCCCAAGGCGGTATCCATTCAAGCTGGCGATGGCCACGGCTGCCTCGTCGTAGTTAGTCATGGTGACAAAACCAAATCCTTTGCACTTGTTTGTGTTGAAGTCACGGATGACCTTGACATTTGTGACCGCACCAAATGGCCCAAACATCTGCCATAGGATGCTTTCATCTGCGTCTGGAGCCAGGTTGTAGACGAAGATGCACCAGCCGGTGCCTGCGTGCCCCGGGATGTTGATGCCAGCCAGGCTGGTCACCCCGTCAATGGCCATGGGGGAGAACCTGCTGTAGAAATACAAAAACAGCGCGGTTCAAGACAAGGCCAAAAGGGAAGGCTGAATAGGCCTTTTCTAAAGACAAGAGATCATGTCGATAAGCTCAACAGAATCTGACAAGTCTCTACAGGCATCAGAGGTAGCCCTACATCATTCTGAGCCATGTTTACATCGCTCTTACGCGCCAAGTGCAAAAAAAAAAAACTTTCATTTCATAAACTACTTTTCCATAAGTCAGTAGCTGATCAAGTTCTTCTTTGGGCAGTCTGAATATTTTATCTTCAGCTAGACAATTATTTATGAAGTCAGCCTTGTCAAAAACAATTCAGCTGAACTACATATCCCAACTGTGCAGCACATAAGGTTTAAACATACAAGATAGGTGGTTAACGTGCTGAAACTTTCAAATATCAAATTTTAAAATCAAACTTTTCTTTCCTTAGAAATGGCAGCCTATTAAATCAGTTTTCTGTTCTCACTGTATGCCTATGACAGACCTGCTCTGTCCAAAATGGACCATTTCTACGACAGCACAGGGTTATTTCCTGAAAAACATCAAAACTAGCAAAATGTGATGGGGAAATAAAGAACCACATAAAATATGTAGTTTGTGCCAAGACTAGAATAAAAAAGGCACACAAAAGTCCCGATCTTTGGTAAATGTGTTTTTGCAATGTGAAGAAACAAAATCCAAAGTGCATGGAAAGGCCATGAATTATTGCAGCAGGTGTCACATGAGATTAGCTGCTCCAGTTGGCCTCTCAGGGAACATCCACCATGACAGGTGTGCTCCCAGCATCAAGGACCCGGAGAGAGATTTGGCAACCAAGATGTCAGCCGACGAGCAGGGGAGAAGAGAAATCACAAGTCTACTGTCGCCAGTGATGGGCCTTTGAGCTTTTATGGGATTGAACTTCAATCATGCTCTAGGAAGGAATTCCTATGAAATTGAGCTCAGACAAACTGCTACCCTGGTGATTCCTTAAAGGCAACTGACGCAATAAAGTTTAACACAGGACAAGATAGTCCATAATAGATCAAGGTAAAGAGGGTGGAGCTCAAAATACATGTATGCAATTTTGTGCAATAGAGTGTAAGAAACTGTAAAATTCTTTGATTTGTTATGTAGAAAAGCAGTGTAGACAATGCTTTAATCATGCTGTGACAGCATGCCAACAAAAACCCCATAGTATTAACTTTTATTTAAGTATGAAAACAAACTTAATTATAAATCCAATTTACAAGTGCAAATGGCTGAATATCCTCATATTTAAACTGTGGCATCGAAAATAAAGAGTACCCAGTCGAAGTATATGTTGCAGTAGAGGGGAAATTCTTGCCCAGGGTTACAGGAGCAGGTAGGCCACTCACTAGGTGACATGTGACCCATCACTGGTCTTTCTCCTGCCAGCGTGAATCAACCTCAGTGTTCATCCCGAACCGGTCCTTCTCACACCCTGTCTGTCTCCCTTTTTCCCTCCTGCACACCCCCTCAAAACATTTGCCACAGTACTTGCTATAAGACACACAGCCAGACAGTTTGCCCTACTGTGGATTTTACCTACTAAGTATTTCAGTTGCTTTCCCATCTCGCCCAGAAAAGTGTTCTTGGGGTGGGGGTGGGCACTAATGCACACACAGAAAAGTATTCTTCTTTGATCAACAGCCTCATATCGAATCAGTGCCAGTTAATACCATGCACAGTGTTGTACTACCTACACACATTGTCAAAGACTAATGAGGGAGAAAACAGCCATGCAAGAAAAGCATCAATTCCCTCATGTTACAGGTCTGAAAGTTCCCAGGAGATTAATTAAGGCAGACTGAGAAATCTAGAATAAAGTCTAATCAATTTACCTTTTGACTCCATAGGCCATGTTTAGCAGATTGTCCAACCTAAAAAAATACAAAAACACATATACATTAGTTCCAATATACATGATGGTTTTCATGGAGGTTGATGAGTGTGTTACGGTAAATGTGGGAAAATGGTAAATGTATACATTTCCTGGTAAATGTGTACATGGTAAATGTGTACATTTACCAGTTAATGTGAGTGGAAAACACGGTCACAGTAGCAAGGCCCTTACAGTCCTTCAGTGTCCTGCTGATCGTGTTTCGGCAACACGTTGATTGTACAACGCTACAGCTCTGCACCTGAGAGTCTTATGATGAATGTAATCAAACTAGTATTCCTTGTCGTAGAGCCTTAAGTTACTGACCTCATGGATTCTTTAAAATCACATTCAAATAAATTAATTGAGACGCAAGCAGTTTTTTGGCATCAACATCTTTTTACACATGGATGGAAATGAGTTGTGTAGGCTTGTGCATCCACTGTTGGGACTAAAATATAAAATCATTCAGACATCAACATACTAGCCAAACTACATCTACGTGGAATACATAGTTCTATCAACACAGCAACGTCTTATCTGCCTTCCAAAAGTAAAAGACAAGCCAACGTGCACCACTTTGGAGAAAAATGGCCTCAGATTCCTCCATCCTCACTCTGTTATGCAGGTCAACTGGGAGGGGATGCATGAGAACTCACAAATGCAGGGTCTGCCTTTGCCAATTTTCTGATGTAGTATTACATGAATGAGTCTTGCAGCCTCACAGATACTTTACAACAATCCGAAGAGGCATTTTGGCCACGGGTATGCCGTAGTGACAGGACTGTGGGAAAACCTCATGCTACTGTGACAGCATTTTCAACTCACATTAGACGGGGAATTTAGACATTTACCCGATTTACCTTGGGAAATGTGCACATTACCGGTGAACGTAAATTTCCCATTTTCACCACATTTACCGTAACAAATACATTTTAACAAAGTATTGCTCAGAATGCCACAGAGATGAATCAATAGTTCTGTTGCCACAGCTCAAGTAGAGCCAGCTGTTGTATCATCATGCCTTTATTAACGCGCTGATGTTTCTACTCATTTATCTTTTACCTACACAACACCACAGACAGGAGACACGCACTTAACACACCAGAAGGTACATTGGAAATACTGTAGCAAGACCTTGGTTGTCATAACACATCATTTCTAGACATTTCTAGATATTTCTTAATGCAAGACATCTCTTACATGCTACCAATGTCTTATCAGGTTGGTCAGTTGAGTGAAAAGGTGAGCAAATTTATTTCCAGATAAACTATCTAGAGTATCGCTCATCTCAGTTGCATGTTTGACAAAATCCGCTCAAACCCAAAAGTGTAGTAGGCCTACATCTGCAACAGGAGGAACACAGCAAAGTTTAAAATGTGACTATGGAAATGAGTTATTCTGTATTGATAAGCTCCAACACAGAATATTCTCCCAATACTGCTGTGAGTTCATTTAAATGCTAATTTAATAGCCATGAAAGGTCAATAGATTCTGCATCACTAGCAGTATTAACTAGGCTTGGCGCTAATCAGAATTTGTTTTTGGTGTGCCCCTTTTACCTGAAGCGCTGTGCCTGCTGTGCGAGGGGTCCTGGGTACCTTCGATTGGGTGACTGATACAGCTGGGAGAGGAGCGCCTGGCTGGTCTTCTGGCTGGGGTTGTTTGCAAACTTGACTGTAATTGGCTCGGTGGCACCGGGCGGCTTCTGGCAGTTCAGACCTTTGATTGCCTCCTCAGCCTCAATTCGCCGGTCAAAACGGATGAAGCCCACCCCTCTGGAAACACCTGGGGAGAGGACATGGACCATGGATGGTTATTCCAGTATTCCTCCTGATAGCCATGCCAGCATTCAACACTGACTTGGTAGAATTAATTGACACATATCAGTTTAAACAATGATAATATAGCAAACTTTGACAAACGTAGACAGATGTTTGTGCTGGGCTGATCACCAATCTGATCCCTGATTGAAATGATGCATTTTAACTGGACTTTGTACTTACAGCAAGCATAAATAGTAAGGTTTCAATATTGTTTGGTAAGGATACACAGGCATTTCTGGCCTCACTAAATTATAGGTTTTATCCAAATAGTTATTACATGTTAATGTGTGCTTGATGACAGAGGCGCTGACTCACCTCTTGCTGCGGATAGTGCATGCAAGAAGTGTCTCACTGAGGTAGCATAGGCTATGCCTTCTGTCCAATAAACACTTTCTAATCACATGGGCTACGAAATTCATAATGTCAAATGAATATGCTAGCAGTCAATGTTTATTAAAAAAAACAGCAAATATAATAACACTTTCAAAATGCTCTGTTCAGAATGGAGCAAAATTAAATGACTCCCTGCGCCACACTCCTGGCAAATCTGAAATTAAAACAGGGCCACTTAAAGAGGGTATGGGCCCCATTCTCAAACAAGAGGCACTTGTCCCGCCATAATGGCCACGATACATTAACATGACAAGCTACACTAATGAAGTGATTAATTAAGCTAATCAATGCATTAAAAAGCAAATATTTCTACGTCAAAACACACTCGATATTGCAGTTTTTGAGAGACTGTGCCATGTTTCGCAATATTGAAAGGGTGAGCTTGTCGACACTGGACCGTGTCCTACAGCAAAACCCACTTGCGTGTGTTGAAATGTACACAGTATTTTGTGATTGTATTTCTGTGTTTTATATTTGAGTAGGCTAGTTACATGGTGATCTTCTACAACAGGCATAAGTAGCAAGTCTAACAGAAAATAAAGGCATAAGCCTACTAACGAGTAAAGGTATTCATAGTGGTGTTTTCCATTGAGCACATCAGTGTGCAATTGATTCTTACAAAGATCTATTCATGTGATGGTGTGGGTGTGTGTGTTTTGTTCATTTGAACAAACAAAAATCTATTTTGAGAAGACATGACTAAGGTTTCCTCTGTGAGATTTGTGGGGTTTTGCATTTTGTGTCTGTTTTTCATCATTAATATGCCAATTTCTGCAGCAAGGTGCTCTAAAGTCGAATCAGATAATCTACTTTATAGGGGGAAGCTGTAGTGTAAGTATCATTTATTGTTTTTAGTAATTGTGTTGACAAGAATGTGTATCCACATGCCACCATAACACCATGTACGATGGTGGCGGATCATAAAAAGCCATATGGCATATAACTGTGCTCGGCCGATCACCGATGACCTACTTATAACGTGTATCGGCCGATTGATCAGTGCATCCCTACAAACAACTCAATGTTGTACTACAGAGCTTTCACTACATGTATTATCTTTTTCAAAATGGCAGCTCAAACATTGTGGCACAGCCTCTCAAATCCAGCAGAAATGCCAATAAGACACACTCTGCACTAGTGGTCTTATACTGAAAAAATGAAAAAGGTAACTCAAATTGCCCTGGCAACAAATGACATATGGAAGCCTTTTCCTTAATCCTCGCCTGAAACAATATTGTACATTGCACCAGCAGGCAAGGAAGGGAGTAGTGTTGGGAAATGGCTTGGTGAAGAATTCTGTTTATTAGCATTTCATAAGGATTCACTTTCCACATGGCAGTTGGGAAATGGAGATTATAACCGTTCTAAATGCATTATATTTCTTGCCATGAAACAGGCATTACAGCTACGCCATGAGAATGGGGAGAGAAAGGGAGGGAGAGCAAGGGAAGGTAAGTGCAAGCAGAGGGGGGCGATTGGAGAGGAGAAAAGAAATTACCAGGCATCCAATCCTGCTTCTTTATACCCATTTCATATTCTATCCATCTATGCATGATGAACACCTCCAGTGGAGAATTGCATTTTTGTGGACCACATGCCACCACCCTCTGATGTATTCCTCAGGCTTGGCTGTGGCATTTTGTCAGGGAGCCAGGGAAGGAAGGCGGGGGAGGAACAGGGCAAAGTGAAAAGGGGGGGTGGTTTAAAAAAAGCAACACACGTGTGGTGGTGGGATGGCCATTTTCTACTCACCGGTCACCTGGTCCACCAGAATGCGTGAGGTAATGATGCGCCCATACTGAGAGAAGAGCTGCTCCAGTTCTTTCTGAGTCATGGTTTTTGGCAAGCCACTGACGTACAAATTTGCATCCCTGATGGAGGCGGAGCTCGGACGCGCGTAGGACACCTATAGCAGGAGAGTTTGCATGACCACTGGTTTGGCTTGCCCAGCACAGTACAGTCAATTTCACACACTTTTCAGTATGAATTGGCTCAGAGGGAAGCAGAAATCATGGCCCATTTCTGGTGTAGACGTTGAGGATTCAGGCCCAAATGATATACAATTGCTTGCCCTTTCAAATGGATTGATGATTTAGACCACATGACATTATACATATAACAAACCATACAATATAGCATGACAATCACAATATCGAAAAAATGATGTCTAATGCTATCATACCTTTGCCTAAATGTTTGCAGTCATGACTGACTTTCTTATATAGTATAATGCTTGCATCAAATCGTATCATGGGCTGAGCATATTGTGAAACCCCTATGCAATCACACTAAGCTGCAATAATTATAAGAAACTACTTGTTACAAAGGGAGAAAAACAAGTCATGTTGGTAAGTGCGCCCAAACCGCCTTTGATGGACCCTGGAATGTTCCATCAAATCAAGGCCACCATGTGTGAACCGCAAAGAGGCGAGCACAGGCAGGATGGGACTAGCATTGAATGTTTCTGTGCAGATACATAAAAACGTCTTAGTTTATAGGCTTGAGGGGGTTTCTAGGACAGCGGCAGCATGGTTGTTTGGTACAAACTTTCCAAAATAAAGCACTTATTGCACTGGGTAGTACTGAATCCAGTTACTCAAGTCAATGCCAATGTTGTCACTTCCAACAAACTAGCCACTCCGTTGACTAATCGTGTCCACTGGTTTTTTCAGACTATGAGGTATTTGGGAGGCGTGTTCTGGGGCTCTGTTCTCGCTTGTGGCACTCTGGCAATGGGCTAAGTAAATGTGCAGCGTAGCCATAAATCAAAATTTGTCCATAAACACAGTCGAGTAATAGAAAACAGCAGGACCAGATAGTCATCTACCAGGTACTGTGGATCAATACATCGTTACACCCCTGACTAGTCAAATTTATTTTCCCCTCAGTGCACCATCTTTTCTTCAGTGTCATGTAGACATTCATGCACTTGCATTGCAGGCACAAGCACACACACACAAGCACACACACACACAGCCTACATTTAGCAGTGGATGTGCGCCGATGGCTTGATGATGCTTTTGCCGGTGATTGAATATGAGACGGTGAGCGCGTGCATGTGCGGACAGTGCGGAATCTGAGTCTGCAGCATCTTGCCATTTTGTGTGCCTGGTGACTGCAGGTTATTGTGACAGGGCCGTCGATTATCTGGAGAGTGCACCGCCGCCGTATTTAATTACAGTGTCACGCCTGCTAAATGGTCCAACACCAAGCCCCTCTCTGCAATCTCACCCGATGGATTGTATCAATAAAATTCACTTGCTTTAATTAAACCTCCAAATAGGATCCCTTTTGGCGCCCCCCGATCGATGCGGCGCACAGTCGGTCACCCCTCTCACAACTCCCCCTATTCCTGGTCCTGAAGGGAAGGCAGACGAGGTGAACGTGAAAGCTAAAGCTCCCTCCCCACAGCCTGGCAACTCCCTCGCCGCTCCCCCATTCCTCCTTCCCTCCCTCCCCCCCCCGGTCTCACCTTCACACTTCATTTGATGCTAATATTTGCAAAGTATATTCCTCTACCTCACTGGGGTTTATTTGCACTTCTGACAGAGCAGTTGGAGAATTTTGGATGATGTGTGATACATAAAAAAAAAATGCTCCCATGTTCTACTTTCAGAGGTGTGAGCTGAAGAGAGGAAGAGGGAAGAAAAGGCTGTGTTGCGTTTGATTCATGCAAATGAAATGGTGTGGTTCAAAACACGCCACATCTTCCATCCTCTGTATGGATTTTACGCAATCAAGTATGCAGCTCACAATATGGTGCCATTCAAAAATCTATTCATTATCACTAAATATGTTTTTGCCTGCAGCCATTTTCGCTGTAATGCCATGTTCCCTGTAAGGCCACTGTGGAAAATATCACATCTAATAATCTGGCTCCAACCACCCACAAGTCTCGCTGCACTATATGAAGCAAATGAGTTTTTTCCCCACCAGCACAGAGTCCTACATTGCCCGATGAATGCTAATGGAAGCCACCGCCCTGTACCGGCATCATACAGCAGTGCTACGCCACAGCACATGCAACCATAGAAACAGTTCTGCTCTACTTGAGGCCCAGGCAAAGCCGCCTGTGCCCAGATTAACAATAGGCTCCCTTTCCTCCCCTCATTTCTCCTCGCTCACTATGCTTTGACTCCAACCCAGAGATCGTGTGTAATGTATTTGGAATATTTGCAAATAGTGGTGAATGGTAACAGACTTAAGGGGCTTCAATCTGATTAGGATATTGTGTCTGATTAGGTGAGATTATTGGAAAGGGGAATAAAAGCAAAAGCAAGACAATCAAACAAAGAATAAACAAATAAATGAAAAATGAAATACATGTGCAACACCTTACCTTGATGGTTTTGGTCTGAAGTCTCAGGCCATTTAAGGTATTGATGGCTTTTTCGGCATCCTTCGGGTCCACGTAATTCACAAATCCATAACCTAGGCTTTGCCCTGAAATCATAAGACCAAAAATATATCCACAATCATGTTTAACTGAGGGTAGATTGACATCGATTGCTGAATGCATGCCACACAGTCAAAATGTATAACCACTTTATAGAAGCACATGTAAAGCATCTGCCTTTGACAATTAATTGCTGGGTGCCAACAATGCAGTTTAGGTGACCATTGGGATCATTGATGCCACCAGGACACATACAGAAACAGTCACAGCATTTACTGCGTATCCAGCGAAAGCATGCTGGTGTATGTAGAATAGAGGAGGCCACAAGGCCACCTCCAACAAAAGCCCATGTGTCTCAGAACCTAGTCTCTAGCCAACTCCTTGACAAACACGTCTTAAATTTCCAACGACAGGCGATTCCTCTGCTTTCCCACAAGCTCATCTCTGGCACAGTGCAGCAGCTGAGATTCAATGTTTCCCCTCCCTCTACAGTTTATCTCTAAAATGTACAATAGATTGACACCAGCTCTATGTGCAGAGGCAATTCAATTTCCTCCATCCACCCTGCTGGGACTCTATACAATTTCACTGCCGGTCAAGCTCACCAGCGCAAGCAACTTCAGCAAATTAATACATAAGCAACTTGAATGATATCAAAAACTTGATCAGTTGGAAGACAATATTCTCATGCTGCCCACAGTAACACAATTAAGCGTATTATTACTACAAGACAGGTTCACCGGAGGGAAGAAAAACAATGTTTACATCGATGAACAAATGCATGCGTAAAGAGGGATTCAACAGAGGTATAGAGTGACTGAGCTTGCTGAGCATTGTCATCAAAATACATTTTGCCCAGTATGGTATTCATGGGGCAAAATTAATCTCCCAGAGACAGACAGAGAGGAAGCGAAGCAGGGGGGGAAAAAGAAAAGGAAAACCCGCAAGAGGGGTACACACTCGTCCTCCACTTGTACCCATCATTCCCAAACAAACCATCTTTTTTCTAAGACTGGTGAAGTAAATCAAGATATCCCTTTTGCATTTTCGTTAGCTTGTCACGTTAGCCACATTTTAGATCGTGTCCATTGTCACACTGTAACGTGCAAATATGTAATCAAAATATGCAGATAAGTGTTCATAGATTTGGAAAATAAGTGTGCAACCACCTTTCATCTACACGCATTTCTGGCAAATTAGCTGGACCCCGCTAGTACCGAAATAGCCTATGTGCATCCATACTGGCTTTATATGGCTTAACACCATGAGTCACTGCTCTCATGGGTTCTTCAGCTGTGATCAAGAGAAGTTCATAAACTTAATTTCACCTTGCATCTCAGGAAATTCAGAGCCTTTGAAATGAGCTGGTGAGATGACACTTTCACTTAAGCCTGGAGGGTGCAAACACTGGCTTCTTCTACAAAGGGGGAGGGGGTGTATGCACGCTTGCATGCATGCATGCTATGCTTACAATTATGTCTTCCTATGAACATTTGCTTCTATTTGTTAAAATTGGGACTCCTTAAACACTTGTCCATAAGGCATAACTGGCACCTAAATTGTAGCTGGCAGAGGAGGATGTGGTGGGATGCACCTTTGAACAAGGGACTGCACCAAGCCTACAGTCAAGTCGAGCGCGGTCAATTGCGGGAGGAAGGAGACATCAAGGGTAAGCTGCAGCAGCAGCAGCACTACAAGTACATTCAATGCTCAGAGGAAGACATGCAGCTCTCTGGTGATTACTTAACAACTGACGTAGCACCAGCACACCGATGTAGGTTGGCTTAAATACACTGCCACAGGGCCAAGGGAGAGACAGAAAAGCAACACAGTCTAACTAAAAGGAAGTAGGGGCTGCGCAGTGCTGAAACTGAATCAGTCCACTATCTCCAAGGAATGACCTGTAGGCTTGAATAACATTAGAGCCCTCTTCGCCCCCCCAAAATTGAGTTCAAAACCTCTGCCAGAAGAGTTGATTGAATTCAAACTCTTGCCGGTTAAAAAGTAAACATATTAACATTAGTTTAATTGGCTTGATTCACTGTTGCCGGCATGCTGATCAGCTACTCCTGATATGTAACGCAGGTCCAACTTCAACCCATAACGCAAGATAATCTAATCTATATCCTGCTTATCAGTAGGGACCAATCCACTTTGCTGATGCAGCGTTGGGATTTAAAACCAATTCTTCAGGGCAACCACGACAACCCCTCTCCTGTCATCCGTTCTGTTCTAGTCGATCAAAAATCAGCTCGACTTTGTTTACCTCAAAGCAGTTTATTTAATTGGCTAAAATCAAATCCTGTTCCAAGCGTCGACGGCTGGTCAGATAGCCGCTAACTGACTACTTTCCAGCTGGCTACCTTTTTAGCTACACTGTTATTTTGTTTTTATAGGAGTAATGCCTCTGAATGTGATGACCGTATTGATGTTAGGAGCCTTTGAGTTGTGCATCAAACGGATCTCCAAACTTTGTTTCACTGCTGTGCCAGAGCAATAGAAAGGAACTTTGCTCCTCTTGCATCTCATCCAATCCAAGAGTGAAACTTATTCCATGCCCCGCACTGCTTGCATGCATTTGTGTGCAAGAGACAGTGACTTGACACTTTTCAGTTTTAAGGAGATGTGTAAAATTCCCCAACACTCAACACTCCACTCCAAAAGGTACCTTGGTTTTTCTAGGTTCAGGTTGTTTCAAAGCGGCAGATATTAATTACATTACGACGTCTAAATTTACAATAAAGGCTAAACCTTCTGGGAGTCCAAACAATTTAACACTGAAATAAGTGACAGCCCCACAAACAACTGACTGATTTGTGCAAATAAACAAAAATAGAAAAGACATTAAAGCAAAGCAAAACTACAATGACAAGTAGTCTGATTAGGTCGATGTTTTGTTGTATCTGTTACCGTCAACCAAAAATACATTTAAAGACAAACACTAGTGCCTCAATAAAGCAACAAAAACACAGACAATACCAATACCACCTTGGAGGAAAGACATTGTGTCTGCGACTATTTTGCCAGTCTCTTTGAAAGATTAACAACTTTGATTTGAAGGTGCTATTCTAAAAAGCTTGTTGGGTGGAATATAAGCCGATAGAAAACCTTTCCTGCTCCTGACCAACACACAGGTTTAGTTAAGCCATTAATCAGCCAATAGCTAATGTACACTTCTACTCCACTAATCACATCTCAAGTGAAATTCACGTTTTCTTGTCAAGATGTATATACGGGCCTCAAGTGCCACCTCAAGTCCTTTTCACTCTAGGTTGATTTCTAACAGCTTGTATCATTTAGTTCAGACCTCTTCAATTATTTACAGTGCTACTTTCACACTCTGCTAAATATGTAACCTATCAAGCATGTTTATGTTCAATCATCCAAGCAGGCTGTGCTCAATACTGACTTCAAATGAGGATTACTTGTCAATTCAGCTCAACCCATTTCACACAATATCAAATGCTTTTCTTGTATGCATGGCCTAACAAGGGCATTTATTCCGTACATGGCTTAACACGGCTATTTTCATCATCACTGCATGCCAGAAACCTAAAGTCAGCCATGAACACGCAATCAGAACGCCCCCTTGGCCTGTAGGTCGAACACTTGCTGGTAGAAAGATCAAGTATGAAAGCTTGGATTTGTATATAAAGCAGCCTTGGCAATTAAGCAATCACTTTTCAGCTGTACAACAAAATAATGGCGCCAAACTTCAGAGCTCTTTACTATAAATTAGCCTACAATAGGAATGAGCTCTTTAAGGGTGGTGAGAGAGCCTGAAGAACGATAATATAATATGTTGTGGTTCCAAGGAAGTAAGGACAAGAATGAATTTAGCTAAAAATACTGAGAGGATTCACATTTTTAGACTTGGGAAAAGCCATTACCGGGTGCAGGGAACACGCCAAAGACGTACTCTTATGAGTACTGGTCAGCTATACATAAGCATTGTGAAATATTTAACATTATTAATATTTCAAAGCCAGACATGGTTGTGTGCACATCTTCCATGTTCATTTAATGAAGGTGAACTATCCTGGGGAATCAAAATGTAAAAATTACCTATAATTACAAAAGTACAGAGTACAGACTCAATTCAAGAGGGCCTCTCAAACAGAGCAAATACATCAAATCACCAAACTGAGCCTGCGGATGTTTGAGGGCAAAATGCAAATTGAACAGATGCTTATTCCCTCGCAAAAGGCTAGTGAGGCCCAGGTCCCTGACCGTCAGACTGACTTGTAAGAAGCAGATGGAGGAAGGTCTAGGTAACCTTGACCAACACAGCAAGCAGCAGGAATCCAGCAGCCTCAGCCATTATCTACCCGCTCACGTCCGAGAGGCCAAGTCAGCATGCGCCTCCACCAGCTGCATCGCTCACTTTAAAAACCATATAAAGTCATATTTAAGTCTGTCTTCCCAAACATGAGGAACCATAATACTGAATTGAAATTTGACTCCAGAGAGCTCAGTGGAGGTCCTCCAACTCTAATTGCTAAGAACCAAGGAAACAGCCTCTTGCAAGAGGAAACCTTATATTCCATCGTACCCGTTAAGGTACGCTGAGGCCCATCATCTATTGCACTGTCAGTACTACACTACAAATTAAACCAGTATATTTAACAATTACAAATCAGTCTTTACTGGAGTAAGTAAAGTCTGGTTTGCTGCTAGGTTTCAAAATGGTTACCACCCGAAGCATCTAATTACATGCTGCCCACTGAGTCTCTCCTTTCACCTCACTGTCAGCGGAATTTCAAAATTAAAGCCCCTGCATTAATTGGGGGTAAAAAGACAAGTTCCATAATTCATGATACTAGAGATCAAAAGCAATCAAACAGAGGGGAATTCAATACTGTACATGCATAAACAGGAAAAAAGCTCATGGCATGGCTGTTAGTAGGGCCTGACAGATATTATTTGGTTTCAATACTGATGTTTATAATTGGGGAGGAAAAGGTTTAGCGTTAACATTACTTTCCTCCGAGATGTAGTCCAAATGTGAGAATTTTATAGGCCAAGTAATTGTGGCAAAATCTCAGGCCAATTTTAGTGTTGAAATCTACAAACATGCCAATACTGGCCAATGAAATCAGAGAACCACACATCTGTCGGGCGCTAACTATTAGCAACAGAAAGAGTTAGTGTCTGCATGTTACCTGTTATTTTGTCTCGAACTAGTTTACAGGACTCAATTTCTCCGATGCTCCCAAACAAACTCTTCAGTTCCTCCTGGGTCATGTTCTGAGGCAGATAGTTGACTATCAAGTTAGTTTTACTGTCCTCTATGCTCCCCGACTCTACAGGAGAGGAGCAGTTGTTTGAGATTGTTGAGGGACCGTTGCTCGTGTTGTTGCAAGTTGGCCCATTGGACAGCTGTGTTTCCATGGCAGCAATTACCTGCTAAAGAAACAGAAAAACTCAGGTCAGAGCCACGCGCTACTTAAAGCTACAAAGACAGTTAAAAAAGGACACTCTTCACACATGGAGACTTACCCTATGATACTGTTTTGTTGGTATATTAATTTTGTTGATACAGTGATATACAACTAAAACTAAAGCAACTAGACTAAGCTGCACAGAGCACTTTCTAAGTCAAGGGTATTTATGTTCAGACCATTTCTGAATAGTTTCTTCTGTTTTGTTGCCTAGCATTAACATATGAATTAGGGTGCTGTCCTTCATCCAAAATGTTTTTCTGACAGCATAGTAGCCTTGTCAATATTATTAACATTGTAAAACATGTTTTTAAGGTGTAATGAATGAATGAAGTTGTTAAGCTTATTTCCCCTCCACACAGGAGAATTGGGTTTTGAAAGATGCTAAATTGTGCTTTTTGTTTTGATATTTGGCCAAATATGAAATGCTTAAATGAACAGGGGGAAAAAAAGACTGTAGATTGATTAATAAAAAAACATGATTGCTGCTGTTTCCAAGTAGACAAGATGTTCTACTCTGGAGAGGCAAAGAGAAGCTTTATAATCTGTCAAAATGGACCATTTGATAAAGCAGTATTAAAGCTGGCATGTAATGTGTTTAGAAATATCTTTCAAGGTTAAATGTGGCAACCAAAGTGAAACACTTCATTCAGCATAATAACCTATCTGAAAAGCAACGCCTATAGCAGCAGCAATCTGCAGCCATCAGTACACTAGCGTCAGACAACAGGCCTTGAGCTATACGGTAATATGTTTGTAGATGAAATCGTACATGTTAAGGTAACCAGTAGCAAGTTAATGTATGAAGAGTCATCCTTTGTTAACATATTCAGCAATGTGCAGAATGCAGATTGTTTTAATTACACAACTACCCATGTTATTCTTAGACCATGACATTTTGACAAATAATTTGTGCACAGAGAGTGTCATACTGTGAAAAGTGATTCTATGGAGGTTAACATATCAGTAGCAGTACACAGTTTTAGACCATACCAATACAGTCTCATAAGTTATGAACAACTTGGGGGCTTTTCATACACAAAAAAAGTACCATAAATTCAAAATTGAACACGTGATTAACTTGATTTGAACGTCCGAACATGACTGAGCGTTAACGTCATTGGTATGGCCTGAGTCAATGAGCAGGCCTTCTGGCCAAATGAAGTCAAGAAAGAAGTGCCACAGACCCCAGTCCAAGGCTCAGCCGCCCACGAACCACTTCTAAGCAGAGAAGCCACATCGCACAGTCTGACTGCCATGTTAGTTTGGAGTTGCCGTCTGCAAATGTGGACACAAAAAGTACTTCATGTTAGATCAACAAGAACAAAAGCAACAGTCAGTGGTGATCACATGTCATTGTTGGAGGCGGGGGGTGGTGGGGTGGTGGGGGGGGGTATTTTTTGGGAACTGGCTGTCCATGCAAATTGGTTTAAACCAGGGAGAGGCAAAAGGCAATGTTTCACTTAGTCACAATTCATCTTCCACAAGGAGCAAACAGCGGAACCAAGGGATGTAGAAATGTTCAGTCAAGATAGAAACCTGGCCACAGGAACAGGGACAATAAGCATGAGAAATGGCAATTAGTAAAATGGATGCTTCACAGGGAGGTACACTGAAATTGGACAGCACAACTCAATCAGGCTCAATTTGCTCACATCCAGCAGAAAGAGCCACCGCTTGAGTCACGCTGACACACATACTACATTTGTTAACCAAGTTTAAAGAAGCAAACAAAACACTGCAAACACTCGGGACATTTGAACCTCAAACAATGTATCTGCATGTTTTCATGAGATCTTAAACACACCCATGGCCCCTAAACCAAAGGCAACTGGACACATGATTGTCAATGTGAGATAAGAAGCCAGAGCGTATTGACAAACACCTTGGTAACTTAGTAGTCAAGAACTTTGGCTTAATCACAACAAACAGGGTAAAAACAAGCCACCCATCCATTCACATCTATTCAATTACGCTGATGTGGTAGCAAAACTAGGCTGTCTAGATGAGAAATCTCACTACAATCAAGCAATATGCAACATTTTGTTCGCCACCATTGTGGACCAACAGGACATTTTGTTTTACACCAGGGGGCTGTTCCACAAAGCAGGCTTAGAAAAGCGGCGATTAACCTCGCAAGCCTGGTTTGAATTAACCTAACAAATCAATCGGGGCTAAATCGGTTCCACAAAGCCCAAATCAAGCTACCGTGATCAGGCTAAACCGAGCCAGGCTCAAGCAATCCAGATAATTGCGCGTGCACATTTATACACAGTTTATTTAAGCAGCCCGAGAGGTCGATCATGGATCTGATCGATTCATCATGGCGAAAAATGACGGTAAAGACAGAGCCACAATGTTCAGGCCCACTGAACAGCGACTTTTAGTGGAGGTCTATGGAGAATTCAGCCATATTACAATGAAAAGGGAAATACGATTTCCATAAATAAAGGGAGAGAAAGATTGGCAACGAATTGCTGCTAGATTGAATGCGTAAGTAATTGTTGAATTAAAAACAAACAAATTGTATAGACCTTATTAATATCATGTGTTCCAACAATATTAAAGAACTGAAAAGCTGTGCTAAAAATATTATAAATTAAACCAGGCCATATATGAAACCTCAAGACTGTAAATGTACTATCTATCGCCATAAATGATGTAGTAAAGTTTCATCTTACTACATTACAATCATCGTACAGTACTGGACCCTATATGGGGATCGAACTCACAACCTTAAGGCTGAGAGTCTCATGGCTCTACTGACTGAGCTGTTCGGGCTGGTTCTTACTTTCATTATATTTTTATGAAATCGGTTGTTTCCATCCTGGAAATTGATCGGTTGAAAGCGTGTTCTACAGTGACTGTAAATCCCATACAGAAACAGTGAATGCGTCTCCTAGCAACCGTGGAAACATCTTGACATATATTCAAGGTACTTTATTATTTCACTGAATTTCTTAAATAAAAATAATTTAGAAAATAAAATAATATTGTCATCAAATAATTATTTCTATAAGTTGTAACCGTTTTCAAAAAGCAATACAGGCACTTGAGGTCTCGCTGGACACTCATGGTTAAATGGGGTTGCCTAGCAACGCTCTGAACCGTGACTGTATCCCCGATACAGCCTACATCATTTTATATTTTTTATTTTCTATTAACGTTGCATTTTATGTCTGATAGTGTAGGGTCTAGGGTAATAGTGTTGAACATTAGGATGGCGGAACCTTGTTGTTGCGTTTCAGTCGGATCAGTGTTACGGGAGTACCGATTAAGCTTCAGCTGTGGTTTAGCCTGATATCTAGCCTGCCCCGAGGCAGGCTAGTTTGGAAGCATAAGTTGCCAGAGCAACTTGGCTTGAACTATGCTGAGCTTGCTTTGTGGAACCGAATAAACCTGAAAATGAGCCAGGACTAAGCGAAATAAGCCTGGATAAGTGGCAAGCTCGCTTCGTGGAACACCCCTCAGGTTTATAAGCCAATCACAACATTCTGCCATTCAAAATTTCAAAGCTACAATTGTCTACAGACATCCCAGATTAATCCACCATCTATCAATATTTGCCTTCTTGGAAGAGCAGACTGCTTTAGACACATTAGATATTATAGCTTCAAATTGTTCAATATTAAGGGTAACAAAGGTGAATACACACATAAATGGCTGCAACCCACTCCTTTAAGTACAAAAGCGCAAGACAGAGAATGTTGCCACTGGCAACAGCCTGACATTGAAATCCATAGGTGTATTTGAAAATTTGCTTTGGATTGGTTGAAAGACAAATGCTTTAGGCCTAATCGTTTACAATCTCTAATTTACACAGCATTAAGGTGATGATTTACTTGTTTACCCCTGGCAAAAAAAACAAAAAACACTTTTAAACACATTCCAGTTAAACATTCATACAAAGCGGCATCCCACTTCCCCACAATCAAATTTAACATGACCATGGTTTTAACTGAGCCAAAAACATGCTCTTACAAGATCATATTTCTACTTGTATAGGTGTGATTCATATCCTGCATACTCAAAATATCCTTCTGGCTCTGATGCCATTTATTTGTCATGTTAACTGTAATTCTATTAGATTTTTTTTTTTACCTCAAGCATCTCTTTCCTGTTTTTAGTCCTTTTCTCTAGATTTCCAGACATTGTGATTTGTCTTTATGCTTTATAAGTGTACTGCACGATACAGGACTATAAATGTAAACTACAGGGGAGATAATGCACAAACAACTCAGGCCGGTAAATCACATAATTTGAAAACAGGTTTTTTTTTACTCTTTGCTATGACACAATGCAATGGCATATGTAAATATACTCCTTTACCTGTCAGTACAGCCATTTTGCAGAAACAATGTGGACACAATAGTGTAAAGTCTCTTATGACAATCATGATGCTCCATATAGTAGACATACATGTCTTTTCCTCCTTAGCTGCAGTGTTGCCAAATGAGCATATGGCTATACCGACTATTACAACGGTGTCCTTTTGATAAACAGCCATTGTATGAACAGACCATTCCATTGATTCCACCTAATTGATTAATTGAAAATTTCAATTAGTTGAACTGCGAAGATGATTGGACGTGCCCATCCATAATTTCTACTGTGTAACATTTCAACATTAAGGCTAACTATGCTTGCAAGTTGGTGAGAGCATTGTTCTTCAGTGTTCATCCGGACCTGTAGGGAAGTTTTTTTCAAAATAACATCCATTCCCGGCATTTTCAGGCTTTTCACTGCTATTCAGCGCCATTGCAGTAGCACCCAAGTGCAAATACATGATGCAATTAATTTCCTTGCATGTCCCACAACCAAGGTCGAAACTCACTGGCTATATATAGAACCTAAATAAAAATAGAAAACTAGAGCCCTACAGCAAATGGCTCCAACTCCTATGCAGTTAGGACCACTTATTATAGAGATAGGGTTTATTCATTAGAGGAAACAACATATCCAGTACAGTCTGCACGAATGAGGAGAAAAATGAATTGCGCATTAGGATATTGTGACAACAACTGGGTGGTTCAACAGCAGCTGTGCGGAGCAAACATGGTGGTGGATAATATGAATTACAAAATGAAATGTAAACAGTTTCTTACATTGTGGAAGCGACACTGTTTGTCAACCATTTCCAAGAAAGGCAGATCAAGCTAGCTCATTTATAAAAAAAATAAAATAAATAAAAAAAGGGACCACCAATTACAGTAAACACTCGATGCCCACGACAAGTGCCAGCCTGTGTTGACAAAGCAGCGAGCTGACAACCACTCATTAGGTCAGATTAATGTACAGGCAAGACAGATGAATGGAGAAATTGAGCAGCCTAATGAATTTCTACTGTTATGTTTTATTTTTTCCATGTTACTGCTGGTAACATTTACAGAAAGTATGTAAACATGGACGATTATATACTTAGTTGGTCGTTCCATTTTCTTTGCCATTTTACATTCATATTTTTAGCAATAATTTACTTAAACTTATGAAAAAGTGGTCATTTTGACCTACTGGGCCAGTGAAAACTAGGGCAAGACTAGGGGTAAGTAACCTAATGGCCCAACCAAGCAAGAGGTAAAAACTGTTAATGTTAAATCCTGCTATGATTTTTTTTGGGGTATTTTTTTTTTTTCAATCTGGAATCTAGATTTGGACTTTAAAATTGGAACTATGCAGCTTATGCTATCCATAAGACCAAGACAGTGCATGACAAAAAAAAAACAGGCCAACAAAAAACATTTAAAACAATTTCCAAAAGGTTTTCTGACGCTTGTCTCAATTTCAACAGATTTAAGCCTTCCTGATTGTGCCAAATACAGTCCACATCAACTATAAATATACTGCAAGCATTCCAGTTGTGCAATGATGTGGGCTTGAACTTCACAGCTCAAGTCAACTCTCCTGCTGCTCTTTCCATCTGTTATTTGTCTTGAAGTGTGAAACCAGTACAAGCCTGCAAACAGTATGTTTCAATTACTGCTTTCACTTGTCAACCCTCGGCCGTTCAGTTAAGATGACAGAAAGGGCACAAGGACAGAAATTACAAAAACCCTAAAAGTCAAATTCAGCCAAACTTCTCACTTGCCAAACTATAATTCTGGGGAATTCTCTGCTCCGTGAGTAGCCTCCCCACTCGCAGAGAGAAAGGCAGTAGATCACAATACAAACATAGCAAGAGAACATATTGTTTTTCGGGAAAGTGACTTGCTTCAATCTCCAATTCACCTTTCATTGTAAGTACAGAGTACAAACATTGGCTATTGTCCCGCTGGAGATAGTGCCACAAGGCAGAAATATTTCATTAGATAAACACTTGGAAGAGGAAGCTTGGCAAGACGCCTCTCCCCAAAAATTTCAGTGAAGGCTTTCACTATGTGCAGCCAGCCAGCAGCCTCCTCCTAGTGCTGGCATTTCAGTGCGGAGCATCTTGTTCCCCTGGAGGCCTCGCCTCACGGTTTTCGTCAGAAACCAGCCCCAGTTAAAGATCATGAGGTTCTTTTTTTATTTTCCATCATTGCTAGGATAAACCCATCCACCTCCACAGTTTTACCCCACTGAGCAGGCTCCCTTTTAGGACTCATTAAAGTGTAGCATGTTTAGTTACTGGTACTCTCAGATCCCACTGCCTTCTCACAGAGGGGAGAAAAGCCATTGCACGCAATGTTTCTATGAAAAGAAACAAGCTGTTGGAGAGCAGAAGATACCTAATTTGGGCAGCAATGTCTACATTTAAATAAAGTGAATGCTTTTGACACACCTTAAAGTTGTAAATATTTTATAACAATACGCAAATAGCAAACAGCTTAAGGGCCACTCTAAAATTATAGCAGACTTGCCATATTTTCACATGCAAGTGGTGTACTCACAAATAGTCACAGGTACTGAGCCTTAGCCTAAATCATCCCTAGACTCCGAAAGCTACTGGTGGTGGCAAGCTCTGTCTCAGTGGATTGTGCTAATTAATTACATGGAAAAGTGACTTTGCCAAGGTGTTTGGGGGCGAGACTTGACAGCTGATGAAACTCTCTGAATAAAATAGAGCAGTAAATCAACTGATATGGGATTACAATAACAACCAGCTCACATTTCTGTACTTGGTAAAGGAAAAAACAAAAACTGATGCACTAGACAAATCGTTTCCATACAGCCAAAACAACATTAAGTTTCATCTTTGCCTGTTGAGAAAAACATCTAGCCACCTAAAATTTAATGAGCAAAGAGTACAGAAATTCCCGACACATGTAGACTACAACTAGGAATATTTTCAATTAATGGCAGCTTCAATAAAAGGTTGTCAAGCTAAATAAATGTACTCTAGTTCAGAAACGTGAGTCACCAGCAAGCTTGCAAGTATTAATTTTATAAGGAAGTTTCATTGCCCTTTGGATCATTTCAGCTATGAAGGGTAGCCAGAAACAAAGTCAATCCAATGTTAACACCTTGAATTAGATAGAACTAATATACAACTTCTCTTTAAGTGTCAAGGTCTGCCCACCTGCACCACTGTAATACTGCCGTTGATTGTTTGTTTTTTTACTTTCTCGAATAAGCCCACTGGTTCCTTGGCATAGAACAATGACCGTTTCAATGGCATTGCATGAAATGGCCCCGTCATACCTCAACTGCTATCCATAAGCACTATCTAATTGCTTTGGCTAAACCTCTGCCTGCCCCCTTTGTAAATTAGTCGACTATTCGGTTATCAGGGCTTTTTTCAGTGGTTTTCTTTAGTCAATTTATTGCTTTAGGTTTTTAAAAACAGTGTTAAGTACTTTTCCCCGAATCACAACAGTAGTTTAAAATATGTATTGGTCTTCTTTGACAAACACAATATCTAAGCGGGACAATGTAGTTGGAGCAATTTTGAAGATTGTGTTTGGTCAAATTGGTCAACAAAATCCAAATTACTGTTAGAATTTCTTTAATTGAGGAGAGCCGTACCTGACACCGCCAGTGAACAAGGCTAGCATGTACTGATGTGACACTGAGCACTTAAAAAGTGAGGGCACAGCTACTATTAGTTCCTCAGAGGATTAAATTGGCCATGTATGTGTGACAAGTTGCAGAGTGAAGAGCTCCAGAGTGCACGCAGACATGCATGGCCTGTCCTTGAAAACTAAAAGCCCACAATAGCCCAGAAGTAACAGTTCAAAATATCCCAGCTGAAGACAGACGTAACTAGTCTACCCACACACTGACGCAAAGACAACTGAAGCAAAGACAAATGATAAACAACAATGTTGTAAAATGCCCAAACATCTTGTCTCCTTTAGGAAAGGGAACTGAAACCTACCCTAATATAGCCTGGCCAGTTTCAGATGGTAGTCCATCTGCTAGCTACATGAAAAGGAGCACGGGCCATATAATATTATTTTTATTAATAATGGTTGAAGCACTTTAGAGAGCAAAAAAAATAACAAAAACAGGACAAAAATGCTAATTAATAAATTGGCCTATAATAACAGATTTAAGAATGTAAGTTGTTATAGAAAGAAAGTTTATAAAAATAGAATAGATTTAAAGGAGTGAAGTGATTTAGCTAAACTTAGCTAAAACACATTTTTATAAACTTGCTTTCTGTAACAACTCTTACATTCTTAATTATCTGTGTGTGTATATATATATATATATATATAGTGATGTTAAAGTGATAAATATTAGTGGTTGCCATATAATTGTATTATTTGTGCAGCCCGCTCAGGTAAATTGGCTATAATGTCTGAAGCTGCCGATTCTCACAATGCAGTTTTCAGACAATCAAGATGTAATGCTGCTAAGCCAAGCGGCGAAAACCTGTTTGTGAACTACAATGACCATAATTCATTGCACCTATGACGCAGTGCATCTGTGCTCCTTCGAGTCGTGGGGTATCTGTGCCAACACAAACTGCTGACAATGCTCTAGAAATAGCTCTCACGCTTAGAATAGGAGGGGATACTAAACAACAAAAAACCATAGTCATGCAAATGACAACTTTTATAAAAGACCAATCAAGTCAGAGCACAGGAAAATGACTGGGCAGTAATAACTCACTCTGCACTGGGACTTGAGTTCAATGCTGAGGTTGTAACTCACATTTCAGCATCTACTACGCCTCATCTATCGTATTCTGTTCCTCAGGAGCCAACTTACATTATCAATCTCTTTTGAAACTAGTTGTGTTGACTAGGAGGTTCAATCCCATAATCGCCAACATAATTGAAGCCTAAAATGTTTTCTAGACACCAAAAAGAAAACATAGGCCTATTCATACTCATTATGGTGGGCTATAGTGGACATTACACCACAATGAATAAAAAGCCTCAAAGACAAGATGGAATAAAAGCACCTATATAGCGCATGGGATGTGGGAGATCTATAAGAGCTGCTGTGATGCAGTGATAGGGTCCAAGGACACTGCGGTGCTGGCCTCCGGCATTGACCTGCACACGCAGAGGGAGGGACACCCTGTGGCCAACAAACATGGACAGGGAAGGAGTCCCACACACCACCCACAGACCTCAGACTAGGTCTCAACTGCAGAGGGAGAGAGCATGGGGAGAAGAGAGGGGGAATGGGATGGAAGGAGGAGGAGGAGAAAGGGGATTGCTTTTTTTGCTGGAGCCACCCCCTGTATACTAACCCAATTCTGACAGCAGCACACATTGCTGCACAGATCACACTGACGTGGCCTTTGCAAGTTCACTCACTCTCCTGCATTTAAGTTGCTCTGTCAGCAGCCTTTATTTAGAAAGGCAAATGTCTGGGCTCAACAATACATCAAGACAACCACTCTTACCTCTTGCCCCTCACAGAGCACAGAAACTGCTAGAATTGTGGAAGGCACAGGAACATTCAGGGTGAAAAATACCTATAAAGCAGAAAATATATATAGAAAAAGGAAATGTGGGGGTGTGCTACCTAAAGTAAAGCTGGACTTTCCATGAGAACAATAACAGACAATAGACGTTTACTGATATTACTCATCTTTATACCAATATTGACTGGAATCAGCCCTTAACTATCAGTACTCGCCATGAAAGCCACACATACCAAGAACAAAGGAAAATGCTAATTGATGCTGAAATGTTTATCAAACAACAAAAATTGGATGGGGGGGGGTGACCTTTTATTAGATCAACGCCTAGTCTTACTGAACTTACTGAAGTTGTCACAAAAAAAATGTACTACTTGCTCAGCAAAAAGCAGTAACGTGTACATCTAGTCTCTTACTGATGACCAATTACTATTACAAAAGTATTGCACTAATCCTAAATATTTCCCACTTGTCCCTTAACTATGCTATATCAAGTGAAGGCTAGACTTGAGGATGATTTTGCAAAAATTATATTAAACTACACAGTTTTCAAAGCGACGCAACTCCCAGGAAACTCCACTAGCCAATGTTAAACTGAGGAATAGCTGGCACCAATTCAAAGTAAGGCGAGGGGAAACCGTAAGGCAAAGAGTGTGCCACACCCTTAACCCCTCAGTTAATCCTTTCTATTGGTCCATCTCCCTATCCCCACAGGACCACAGATGGCATGAGTATCAGCAGCCTCCTCGTAAATTAACTGGTCAGGCTTTTAGTAGCTGGCTTGATGATACGCAGTCTTTTCATGACCTACCAACTGATGATTACTCACCGTAGACTGCCTACTATAACTCAAACGCCTGAAGCTTCAACACATTCGCTGCTCAGTATTCAAGGCCAGATACTACAACCGTAATCACTAGAGATGCTAACCAGGTAGAAACTACCTTTGAGAAAATACCACAGAATAGAGTCTGACAATTCTCCTTTTCAAAGCTGTGCAAGCAACCTGAAGCTACAGTAGACGTATGTTTGCATTAACCCACAAGTGGAGATATTACGCTCTGATGAGTATGGCTAATGCCCACACATTGCATGCACTCATACAAGGGAGGAAATTAACAGACTTTTGTCCTACACAGGTTTGTCATTAACATGGCACTACTGTAGTGGAAAATAACCAATTATTTTATGAACTGGAGGAAAACAAATCTTGACCTTCACTGCTTAATGAATGGCTAGTGTGTGCAGTCAAACATTTCACAGCCTAAATGAATCATATTAGGCCAGTTTCAGTTTCATAACTTAGATACAAAACTGTATAAAACCTTCAAAGTATGTAAAGTATTTGACGGTGGAAACAGTACATGGATGTAGCTGTACATGTACCGATAGAAATAGTTTTAAATGAAACGCAGTGTTTAGTTAAAACGTAAAAGGCCTTTAAATTAGGCGTTTGAAAGCGTGAATGGACGGGGTGGGGGGTGAGAGCTGGCTGCTAAATTGGTTCATCTCTGACACCTGTGCTGCAGTGTACACGCCCTGCGCACAATAAACGACTGCGCTGGAATACTAACTCAGTGAAATCAGTCAATTACAGTGCAAATTACCCCACAGCAGCCTTGAGTTAACTTTGCGCCAACGTTAGCTGGTTAGGCAGCAAACACTAAGTGGCCCAAGTTAGGATAACATTTGGATTTTCAGCCAACTTCGCAAACGTGTAATGAGCGTTAATTGCACCAGCTGTTCTGCAACCGCAGACAACCGACGTGGTCGATTAGCTTAACGCTTTTTCCAAAATACAAACATTATCCGCCTAAATTGTGGCGATTAAGGCGGTTTTGTGTGAAAAGCTAAAGTGGAAAGGAGAACCTAAAGGGTGCACAGGATTACATAAAAGCTGCGTTTGCAGGGTTTCTTTAGTTCAGGTTAGAGCTTTCTTAGTTGAGTCTTGCAAGTTAGCTAGCACTGAGCTTTCCGTTGTTCTTGCGGCACTTTGCTACCATACTCATTCTAGCCAACGTGCACGTTGTGCTTAAAATTAAGCTATAACGTTATAAGACTTCAATTTTTGCTGAAATCTTGCGAGCAACTTAAACGGGACTTGGTGCGGCTTGACGCAAACAGAAATTTGGATTAGCCTGCCGCGTGCAATGCAATTTTATTCAGTTTTTGGAGCGTATTTTGGCAATTAATATATTTGCAATAATCCCTTGTGACATTACACCTTACCTGAGGGTGTTGAATACGATTCGCGGGTATTTATTGATGAATGTCCGTAGATATCAAACTCTGGGTCGCAATCTTTGCGCAGTAGAGTGGGGGGCGGTGGCGGGAACGCGGCCACCCTAAGTAAACTAAACCAAGTAAACCCTCAGCCAATCAGAGAGGACCTTGGAAGGGTCCGTTTGTCAACCCGGAAGCAGCCTTTATTGACTAATTGATTTGTTGCAGGTGTACACGTCTTTTATGGTACCTCACATCTGAGTGCCATTTGCAGTGAAACCGTCAAGCCAAAGGAAAAAAAATACAATGAAGTAGTTTGAGCATAATGCAGTGGTTTCCAAAGCTGGGTCCGGGGACCACCAGGGTTTGAAGCGGTAGTTAATTTCATGTACAAGCATGACTTGTTTTGATAGTAGATTTCACTCGCCCCACTATAGACAGTTAATATATATAATTAGGTGCCTTATCCTATTTAACAACAAAGGGCAAACTCTCAAATGGGGTCTGTGAAAAAGTTTGAAAACCCCTGATTGTGATGTCGTGGAAATCCATAGCGGAGGTTGCCAGATACTAGGTATTTGAACTATGCCTGTCTAGCATCTATACCTGAGGACATGCATTGCCATTACAAAAATAACTAATCCTATAATACATTTTAGAAATACAAACATGACAGCAAAACTTAAAAAAAACAATATTAATCCAGCTACGCTAAGTAAAAAACATACCACAGAAAATGATATAGCAATAGGACATAAAAATATATGAAGGTAATGAGGATATATAGCTTGCAGTGCAGTGGGTGTAATATCTTGGTTAATGGAAGCTTCTCAATGTCCAGCGTTTCTGTTTGGCAAAAAGTTAGCCAGATCTGCAGTCGAACAATTGCATCAGTGGTAGTGCAACGCACAGGCTGCACCTAACTTAACTATACCTAACATAGCGTACTCTCGCATCTTTTCTTGGCTTGTCATTCACCAGGAGTTGCACAGTAACCTGTGAATGAATCTTCAAACACCTGTTTTTACGGTGAAACCCATCAAGTCGCCCCTACCATAGTATGTTTCCAACCCAGTTGTAAGAGTGGGCTATTTGCCCGCGCTTTGTTTATTTGTAGCCTAAATAAAATGCAAGTTTTGATTTTGATGAAAAAAAAAGACTACTAACCTATGTTGAAAACCTATTTTTGAATCAGGGTTAATTGGCCGCAGCGATATTTGCAACAATACATAATTTGTAACCCTAGATATGCAGGCAGTAAGCCTAATAATAATAATAATAATAGTCTAATATGTGCAACATGCAAACATGTTCACTTCAGCCCTTTAGATGCGGTAAAAGACGAACTACCAAAGCCGGATCCCACGTTCTAAATCCAACGCCAAGGCCCTTTTCTGCACACTAGAGAAATAAATATGCTCGCCCATGATTGTAACCTTAGAAGATTTTAAAATGGGCGCATGTGGGGAGATAGCCTACTTATCCCATCATGTAGGCCCTTTCATTTGCCAAGGCATCCCAATTCAGAGTTGAAAACCATCAGTCCGTGGAACAATGAATGTAACTGCAACGTTCACACTGACTTTCCTATCGCGTTGACATGCAATAAGATAAGACTACAATGAATGCATGGTCTGCTCTACTCACTGACTTCAAGGAATTGGCATATTCTGAAATATCGATTTCAAAGTGTTTTAGATGAATGAGCAAATGTGTAAAATATCTTACCGTTTCTATAAATGAAAGTTACGGACGTCCTTAGGCAAACAATCTCTGAATCAAACACCTGGCCAATAGCTTGTAAAATGATGAATTCCGCTCTCTCTTAGTTCAAACTTCGAAACATAAAAGCCAACACAAACAAGATAAAATGAGGAAATGAAATATTTATTAAATCAAAATACAGAAATGGGTTCCTTTCAGCAAATGCATGAAACAAAAGGAAAAATAACAGAAGAAATAAAAGGAATCAAATAATTAAAAAAGCCGGCTTCTGCCTGTCTCGCTCTTTACAGGTGCGCCACACAAATACGCGACATCACTGAGTGGAAACCAATGCAAGGAGGAGGTTGTCTTTAAAAGGAAGATAGTCCTGCCGGCAAATATATAGGGGCGTATCACAGCAAGGCTATACCTCTCCGCTCTCTCCGTTTCATCCATTCAACCTACACATGAGCACGCATTAGACGCGGAAGTATACCCGGAGTAGCTCCATCTACCGCTATGCACACAGCAGCCCTTCAATGTAATTGGCTATAACACGGTCCTCGTCAGGCTTAACCGTCTTTCCAAACCAAAAGATCCCATTCGTCCTCACTTGAGTCACTCAAACACGACCAAGCATTTTTTTTTCCTAAATATGGAATTTGAAGTCAAACGCCGAGGCATGCACAGTGCGGCAGGCGGGAATAGCACCATGGCGTGATAGTAGTGGATTTTCCTGAGAATTGCGTGTTGCACTACATCTTTGCAATTACCTGTCACCGTTTTCGAAAGAGAGTCCAACAAACCGCATCTATACAAAGGGATTGGAGCTGTGCGTGCTGCGTTCAGGTGTTGGGTATCGCTCGTCTCTTCAACTACCTTAGGCTAGATCATAATTCTGCACGGGAAAAAAAAAACATGACACCACCAAACAACTCGATATCATCTTTAAAAGGTATCTTAATAGGCCTGCCGCATTAGTAATCACCCGTTTTGGGGGTTTTGCCACATCATGCCCGTTCTTTATCTGCGCCATTTCAACACTGCCAGACGTATCCGAAATCACTGAATGCTTTTTTCCAACAAAACAAAGCCCGTTTGGCTTGTTTGCAAACACTCTGCAAAAGGGAAACCGCATCCCGCACATTTCAGCACCACGGACAGCGCACACAGTTCCCTTGTTGCAGCTCTGTAGTACTCAACAAGCAGCCTACATGCATTTAATCACATTCAACTGTCTGCCTTCAATACATATTCAACCCATGGGCTGGGGGGGGGATGTAGGTCGATGTAGATTCAGTATCAGAATGTGAACGCACAGAAAACGTATCATATTTGGCCAATGTGAACGTGAAGTACAACAGTGAAACGCACTTGGGAAGCCCAACAGAATGAATTATAGCAAGGCTCTGTCCCATGCGCATTTATGTTGACGTTTTGGAGGGTGGAGTAACAGTTGAATGAAGGCTGGCAAGGTTAAAAATGAAAAGCCATGCTGTCAGGAGGAAAGAGTGTTAACCTATACGGTAATAGTGATTGTTAATTCAAAAAGCCTACTGCGAGAAAGCCTACAGCAAAATGAGAACAGATATCAATCTAAATCTAAATTTAAATCCAGAGCAATGTCCCTCTTATCTTTCAGTTGGTTTGCTACTATAGGAACTGTATATGGATGTCTACAATAGCCCCTTATGAGCTTTCCTGGTCCAAAATAATCCCAGGAAGCAGAATGATCATAGCCAGTACACTCATTTTTACTTTTGAGCCTGTTGTCTCAGCTGAATTTCCATCAGAACCAATCTGAGCCTCCTGGGTGTGTTTGTGAGATAATGAAACATGATTGTAATCCAGCAAAGCTCTGCCAAGATGCTTTGTTCTAGCGAAGGACAGGGCTCAGATGCATGTAGTTGTTTCTCTGTCCAGAGCGCGCACACACACACACACACACACACACACACACACACACACACACACACACACACACACACACACACACACACACACACACACATACACACATACACACACTTATAGAATAAAATAAAAATACATCCCTGGATCCTTTTACTTCTGGAGCTGTAGAATAGGTCATGTTAACCTTTTGGCCCAACCACAGCCAATAAAGAGCAAATAGAAGCAGCAAAACCATTCTTTAGTGCCCTTTGGTGATAACCGCCATTACAATATGCTCAATTCATTATTAGAGGTCATTTGAATTATTGATAAGGATTGTAACATACCCAATTCCAAACTTACCAATACCATTAGCATTTAAATAGCATGTACAAATGTCTAAAGTGCATCCATTACCCCTTAAATGACCATATGCCCTTATTTTTTTTAATGATGGAAAGTGTCTTTCAAAGTATGTCAAGAAGCTCTCCCCCATGGGTAGATTATATTTAGAAGACCAGATATGTAATATATAGTAAATGTTAGGGTGCCAGTACTGTTAGTTGTTTCATATTCTTTCCACCAACACAATCGACCAGGAAAAGACATTCTATGACAGCATATGTGCTTGCATTAGATTACACATCTTGACAAATCACCTCTTTTACTACTTTAGGTACTGCTGGGCCATTTCTTAAAGTGGCAAGCCAAACAAGCCAAAGCATTAAGTTAGATAAAAACCCAGAGACAAGGCTAAAAATTTGTCACAGCCTAGAAGTTAACAATGTTGGCACGTGTTTGAACAAATACAAAACTCATTGATCATTGGAGTATACAATGTGCCAGCCTGCATGGTAGCTATTCCAGCAAGTAGCTAACAATCATTACAATCTTACCAGACTCCTGTAGCTTTGGTCCAGAAACCTCCTCTGATGTCAGGTCTTCATGGCATGCTCCTGGCCAGCTACACCATAACCAATGAACAGCAAAAAAACAACCATCTGGGCCTCACCAAGGAGACAAACAAGCACTACACAGTGTGGGAGAAATGGCATATTTGACATTGCTAGTTACAATGAAAGCACTCTCTGGCTAAGTTGTGAAGATCCTTTCGACACTTGTAACATAAAAAAAACAATAATATAGCAACAATAATATAGACATGCTGCACTTGGATCAGCTGAAAAGTGATTTAGCAGGTTTAGGAGGCCTAAATACCCTTCACATAGATGAGCATGCTAACAACAACAGATCACTCAATGGAACCTGTTGGTGTGGCAAACAATTTCCTGACCACACCCATCTTGGCTTGGTAATGGGGCGTGGTCCCCCTTAAAGGAAGATGTTTCATTAAAAACAAAACAAAAGAAAAGCTACAATCTTAAAATGTTTATACATTTATTTACATCAGAATTTGTATGTTACCTTCATGTCTATCTGAGACATTGCATAGTACCAAGACATAAAAACCTTTGGCTAGAGCAAGATTTAAGTAACTTGCACATATTCCCCTGGTTTAGAATAAAGTATACTTCTGTTGCCTTAGGTTAAGGCCAATGATGCAAGTGCTCTAGTTACTTACAGGGGATTTTGGATATGGGAACCCCCAAACTCAGCTGGGAGCTCTCAATCTGTCATGCTGTTCTTACTGTCCATGAACTAAAAGGTGGAAAAGAGGTTCATCAGGGGACTCTTTATTGTAAAGCAATATAACTCTAATGGAGAGAAAGCGGTAGCATCCAAACTTGACTGGGGGTCAGGACACCATCCATATTTCTGGGCCACAAATATGTACAAGTACATCCCCTGGAGAGAATGCAGCTCAATGCTGGGGTCATTAACCGAATTCATCTCTGTAATGTGGAGCACCAAGGCCTGAGGCCATTTGGATCCTCTCATCTTCTCTCTGTTGCCTGATAATCTGTATCACTGATCCACTGATCCAGTGGGTCACACCCACTGCTGTTAAATGTCAAGGTCGAGTGCTCTTGACCTCCCTGCCCTCCGTGAACACTCACCAGCAAGTCGCAAGCCTGACAAGCCATCCTTTCTTTCAGATGCAGGTGTTCTGTCTCTCCAATAGATTCTTGCAGAGGGCCTAAGATGTCAATAGTGGTTCCTTTGAGACATTAGCGTGCCCTGTATCGGAGCCTCCTCAGTGACAATGACCTCAGTGTTGCATTCAGGTGATTACTAATGCTCCCCGCTGGGACTGGGCTAAAATATGTCGACATGTACTACCCGACAGGAAGCAAAAGAGGGTAATAAGCATAAGTGCTGTAAAATGCCTCCACTAACACCCCTGTTTCTGTGATGATAGCTAAGGGTTCTATGATCAGAAAGAAGGGTGGAGCGGGAAAGTGAAATGAGATATTATAGATTTTCTTGAACTGGAATGAGGTTTTCTTAGGACCATGGCTTATTGTAATGGCCTCTCTCTTGGCCTCTCTCATGGCTCTTCTATTTATTTAATTTCAGATTAACTCATTACAGACTGTTAAGGAGTGTAAGCCGAGGGGTGCATCTTAACTCTCCAAAACAAATGGCACAGTAATGAAATAGCACTTGTAGTGCAAGGTGATTTATTGGTGCTCCCAAAAATCCAAAAACCAAAGCCAAAGTGTACACCAAAAAAAAAACAAGGACCATATCCATGTTCACAGGATCAGCAATGGCAGTACTTTCCTGGGCAGAACCGACCTGATCTCCCTGGAGAAGGACCAGAGAAGTGCCAACTATCGAAATAATAGTTATCTCCATAAAATTCTATATATAAATATATGTATGTATATATCATAGGTTATAATAATAATAACAACAATATTATACCTATGATATTATCAAATCCACAGCTGAAAGACCTGCATGGACATCAAAAATACAATTTATTGCCACAAATAATAAATACTGGCGCGTTCCAAAAGAACGCGCATGCGTGAGGCGGGATAGCTAGCCAAGATAAACCGGCTCGCTTTAGGACCCAGCGGAAACCACTCGACTACACCAGAAGAGGAGAATGAGGCCGTGGTTACACCTGTCTTTTCAATGCGATCTCGGTCATCCGATCACGCCAGGCTGCATGAAGTGACAGGTGTAGACGCACAGAGGTCGCTTTGTGCTCGCATTGTGTTCGGATCAGCCAGGCCACCTCGCGAGGTGGACGAGCTCGCTTTGTGTTTGGAACTCTGAATAGTCTAGACGCAATCAGGCACCTCAAAACGCATACAGCGGGTACACGTCATCAAATCACGCCCTTTTCTCTCCAGCCACGCGCTTACGCACAGACACGGGGGCGCGGAGGTGAGTGTGCTGGCGACACAGACGGGGCTGTAGCTGTTCGCAGATGTGATCAAACGTATGCTTTCGCATACGAAAGTTCAGCAACCAGTCTGTATCAGTAAATGTTTGAAGGACTATGTTTTCCCACCAGTGCTGGCTGCGTTCTCGGACCCACATGCTTCTCTCCACAGATGTCGTTGCACCAAGAACCACAATGAATGAGCACATTGCGCGCCGCTGCTGTTGTCTCCTCAATAGCAAACGCCTTGTACGGGCCCTACCGCGACTACACACAATTCTTAACATAAAGTAAAGGAGCATAATCTCCCGCACACCCAGCACCATTTTCAGGGATTGTTGTTATGGTTATTTAAATACTGCGCGGGAACCGGAAATCCGAACACATATCTGGCCAAAGAGCTCGCATTTAACTGTCAAGTCTAGACGCACCACTTGTGTGTTCCGATTAGCAGATTCCGATTACCCGAGATCGAATGAAACGACAGGTGTAACCACGGCCTGATAGACAGCCAATTCCGATCACGGTACTTGTAACACATTCTAAGAAAAATAAAGATGTAATGATTGTACTGGTACCCGTGTCAGTAGTATTTAACTGTGGGGAATTGGGGGGGGGAAATGTTAAGTGTGTGCAAGTGTGTATACGAAGTGCATTTACCAAGTGCTGCCCACAGCCAGTGACTGCTTCTCTGTCACAGACGAAAACGTCAGCTAGTCTAGGGGGGTTCACAAAATGTTATAAAAACACTTGTGGCTGGACGTAACTTACTTAGGTAAAAGTACATGCCTAGATAAAATTACTCCGCATTAAAAGACCTTGCAATCTACAACATTTTAGTAAACACATGGAAGTGTTGTAATGTGAAAGTAAAAAGTACATTTGTATAGTCAAGTGTCCTTGTACTCATGTGCACCTCTGCACTTTCATCATCAGTACATCTAGCCAGTATGTTAAGTTTAATGTTGTATTTCACTCTTACGTTTTTATTTGCCACTTCCTGTGCATGGAGAAGATTTGCTGCCAGTGATGATATCCAACCCCAAAATAATAATATAAGTCTGGGTAAATGGGGCAAACCTACAGCATTTCAGAGGGAATGGGGTGCTCTTCTCTGTTGCAGCCCCGCCTCATGATTTAGGCTTTATGGACTACTCACATCTGTATGCAAAAAAAAGCATTCAAGGTAACAAGAACTTAAAATAACTAGAGTAAATATTGGGATATTTTATCAAAGTTAAAAAAAAAAAAAATCACTGCTCAAACCCTGACAAGCAGGATCACTTAATATCTTAATACATGGCTCCTTTAATCCTAATGCTGTGCTGTCATGTCACCTGCTTTAAACAAGAAAGCATGAAGGCCTTAGGGGTGTGAGATCACAATCCCTTTGCAGATTTCCCAGGGTAGTTGGGGGTGATGGTTGTGTATGATGTCACTGATTGCAGAGCATGCAATATGGGTCCTGCTGGAAAGCGGCACTCCCACTGTGACCATTAGGGCTATGTAATGCAAGACTGAGTGATGTCATAGCCAGAGCACAGGGACCATAGAGACAAAAAGGCCTTTGTGACATAATTGCAATACAACTAGACAGTTTGATACAGGACTTAACAAGGACAATGGGCTTCACTGAAATCATTCTTTGGAGTATAAGTTCATATTGGCTCACATAACCCAAAGCCAAAGTGTAAAGTAGGGTTTCTTTGCTAGTAAATTCTGTTTTTTGCTTTGTGAATTCCTTCTGCTTGAAAATAAAAGATACAGTACTGTAGAGCAGATATGGTTTTCAGGGCTGGGAGTGATTATCTAGACTTTGCCTAGGCGTTGAATATGATGGAAATTCAAGGGCAAGAGGACTGAATGCGACATTTCCATACATTAACAATAGCTGTCGTGGTGTTTTTTTTCCATCACATCATCTCAGCATGTTTTTGTCAAACACGATGATTGAGGACCTATAATCTTTGAAGGCTTCCTTTGGTGGTCAGGTAAATGAGGATGAATGAGGATGAGAGCAGTTGTGAATAGTATATCAGTGTTTTTGCAACAATCATGACAAATCCGTGCATGCCGTCAAATTAATTATTCTGATGAAAGAAACAGAAAGTTGATTGGAATTCATTTTTCACTACCTTTCAGACAAACCAAATCAAGTGCAGTCACTTTGTCTACTGAACAAAAGAGGCACTTTTATTGAAAAGCTGCTCTGGTGTGATAAAAAAAAAATCCTTAAAGCAACAAAAACCAAATAAAACCTGAAAACAATTTCTTTCATCTAGATCCTTGGGGAAATACTGCTTGCGGTAGAACAGAGCAAGGTTTTGGATCTCAGAGAAAATAGGGCATGAAATCTCAATTAAATATGTCAAGATCCTGGGAAATTTCAATGCTTTTTTTTTACACACCCCTGTCTCTAGGAGACATTGAGGCCCGCTTGTCCACCCAGAGCTTCATTCTCCACTGAAATAGCCTGGCCTAAATAGTCTGATTGGAGAGCGGAATGGACAGCATGGGCCTGTCTCTTTGGGGTGCAGGCGAGGGGGAGCAGGTGCAGGGGAGACGACGATCGATTTGGTTGTCCACAGATAAAATAAGAAATCAAGGGGTTTTATGTGGCACCACTCCCTGGCAAGCCTTCACAGGTTTCAGGAGATTAGAAAGTGAATTTCCCAGACAACAAACAAAGGGCACCATTAAACAGAAGTTCTAGACTACTCACCATTTTGTCTCTTAAGTGTGATTTGATCTTAGGCTCCCCTTTAAATCCAAATGTCTGGGAAGCAGAGGGAGTTTGTGAACTCGTTTCTGATTGAATACCAATGGTCTCTGCCTTCTGCCTCTGTAAGTCTTAACACGTGTTAAAGGAATACGCTGACTTTTTGCAAATAAGATCTTTCATCAGCTTACCGTAATGCCATGAGAAGATCGGTAGCAGCTTCTCTCTGTGTGTCCAGGTTTTATTGAGTTTGGTCTGATGCATGCTTATTACAATGCAACTATAACACTTTAGCACATGGTGTCTAATGGATGATATCTAATAGATAATAATCTCAAAATTCAATTCAATTCAACTTTATTTATTCGACATCGGGCAATTTAAAGGACGCAATTAAAAGAGGTCACAGAGGTCAAACTGTAGGCCCCAAACTATGATCCAAGACATTTCATTGCAACTTCTAGGTCCCAACCTCAGTGAAAATACAGTTTCAATTTACAATCTATGTTTCCCAATCAAATACAGTACAGTCAGTCCTTGTATCATTACCTCAGCTAATCAATTACAGTAAAAAAAACAATCCAGGGAAATGAACAAAGCCAGTAGCAAGGTAAAGTAGTTCCACAGAGGGCGCTATACCTCGATCCCAGCATCAGTATCATTTCATGTGACAGAGTATCTTCCATAGGGACTACAAACAGCTGACCCTGGCCCTGCTGGTTACATGTACTGTGTTTCAAGATTCAAGATTCAAGATTCAAGAAGTTTATTTGTCACATACACACACGAGGTGTGCAGTGAAATGTAAAGTGGCAATGCTCAACAGAAATGTGCAAAGGGCAAAATAACAGGTCACACTATTTACAATAAAAAAACCAACACAATATTTACAATATCACAGTAAGAGCTCTATATAAAAAACAACACAATATTTACAGTAAGAGCACTTTGGAAATAAAAATATGGTAAAAGGGGAAATCTTATGTATGTAATATAATATAAATTATGTGTAGTCTTTACCTAAGTGTGTGTGTGTGTGTGTGTGTGTGCATAAGAGGGGCAGGTGTGTGGGTCTTGGTGGGGGCCCTTGGTGAGGTCAGAGTTCACAGTCCTGATGGCCTGAGGAAAGAAACTCCGTCTCAGTCTCTCTGTTTTGGCAGCGTGACTACGGAGGCGCTTGCCTGACCGCAGCAGCTGAAACAGTCCGTTGTTGGGGTGGTGAGGATCCTTCATGATCCTGCAGGCTCTGGTTCTGCACCTCCTGGTGTACAAGTCCTGCAGGGTGGGGAGTGTAGTTCCAATAGTGCGTTCAGCCGAACGCACTACTCTCTGCAGAGCCTTCCTGTCCTGAGCGGAGCTGCTTGCCAAACCAGGCAGTGATGCTTCCTGTCAGGATGCTCTCCACAGCTCCAGAGTAGAAGGACTGAAGGATCCTCCGGGAGACTTTGAATTTCCTCAGTTGCCTGAGGTGGTAAAGGCGCTGCCTCGCCTTTCTCACCAGAGTGTCTGTGTGTGAGGACCATGTCAGATCCTCAGGTGATGTGGACTCCCAGGTATTTATACCTGCTCACCCTCTCCACAGTAGTTCCCATTAATCCCCAGTGGTGAGTACGTCCTCTGTTGTTGTGTCCTCCTAAAGTCCACAATCAGCTCCTTAGTTTTGGTGACATTCAAGAGGAGGCTGTTGTCCTGGCACCAGAGTGACAGATCAGCAACTTCCTCCAGGTAGGCCTTCTCGTCGTTGTCGGAGATCAGGCCCACCACCACTGTGTCATCCGCAAACTTGATGATGGAGTTGGAGCTGAACCTGGCCACACAGTCATGTGTGTACAGGGAAGTTTCTGAAGTTAGTGCAGAATAAAACTTTCTTTTCACACTGGGCAATGTGACAATCTGGTAAGTAAAAATTTCCAGTGTCACATCAGAGGCGATGTGGAGATTGGCAGGACTGTCATTTCACCACTACAGCGGGACCTAACCGAACACTAAAGTCTCTGAAGCTGAATGAAACAGCTTTTACTATTAAGTTGTCAAATGCTGACGGACATGCACGCACGTAAGATTCGCGATGCAATTGTTGTGGTGAAATACTAGAAATCAAAATGGCTGCTCGGTACATGCCTCAAGGTGTTCCTGACCTTGTGTTCCAAAAGCGCCATATAAATGCAATTTATTATGCATTAGCCGCATCAAGATTTAGGTCTGGACTTGAAGAGGCAACATTTTTCTCAAATTAAAGAGAGGATTTCATTAGGAGGCAAAGAGCGAGGGATAAATGTTGTACATTCGGGTCAAACAAACGAGTGATGGGATGATTAATTATTCACCCGTGGCAGTTTGCTGAGATAATGGCTCCTCTGCCCTGATGGATTTAACTAAAGAGAAACATGTTTGGATCCTATCTTGGTTCAGCGTTTGAGGTATGATTCAGCTCCGCAGTGTCATATTAGTGCGGCACTACAGTAAATTGCTTCCACCCAAAGAAATATTTGAACAAATTAAGACGGCCCGGCTTTACCGGGGAGATGAATGGAGCTTGTATCTCATTCATTATTGCAAAGGGATTTACTTTGATATGATTGCATCCATAGAGGACAAAGAGGACTTGCGCACTCATTTATACTTTGGTCCAAGGTCCCTGTATAGAATGTCCACATTACTTCATTCCCAATCTGTTTATTACTGTGTATAGAAAGTGAAGAGGTCTAATCCAGCAAATATTTAACTCAACGTAACTGAAATAAAGGCAGAAAAACTGATGATCTCACTCTCTTACATGTATAAAACTCTCAATTTAGCTCCATCCACTTTGCCTTAAAGACCCAAAATCTGTATCTCTGTGTTAAATGATTATCTGTACGAAATGTTGCTGTTGTTGTAAATCTGTACAAATGTTTCTTTCTGTTCAGGCGGTTTTGCTTTATATATTTTGCATGATACAACTGATACTTGCTGGTTGTAAGAGAAAAATATGTTTGCCATAGACTTCACTATGGGGAAGTTGATGATTTAATGATGATGTTTTGCTCACACCATATCACACCAATCACACCATAAAAATCACAACATAACTTTGTTTCAAAATAGCATTTGTATGCTTTATGGACAGCTTCAAACCACCAAACAACACTCCAAAACAAAAAAAACAACAACCTGTGATTCATCATAATGTTAACGTGTGTGAAGCGAGGCAGGTGTAGAGAGCAGGAGACCTTCAGGTGTCAATCACAATGTGGAAGAAGGGGCAAAAAATCTATCTTGATTTTCTTCAAAATGGAAGAGCTAGGGGAGAGGATATTCTCAGCCACCATTTCAAGGGTTTGCAGACGCTGATCATATGGGCCTGCGTGTGATCACAGGGAGCTCAATTAACGTAGTCCCAGGGGACAGTTCAATCAGAGAGACAAACATTCCCCCAACATAGCTTACGTGACCTGCAGCCAATGGTTCATCTTAGCCCTATTGATTGAGTTCACCAGGTTTGGCATGGTGGGGCCTTTGCAGACATCCACTCGAAACTTGCAGATAAGTCAAAGCCTGGGAATAAGGATGATTCTTTTTGCAGCAGAGCCACTTTGAAGAGTTGCTGTTGCAGAATTATATTCAACCACCGAAGTGGAAAAAAAGCGTGGAATGAATCAAAAAAAGGAAGACAGAGAAGAAAGGAGATGTTTAAGTGAGTCTTAACTACTCAGCCAACCTCAGCCATGCTAAGCCAAATGCCAAGGTCTCCAAATACAAGCTATTTCTGTGATTTTACACTTTGAGATACAGTGAGCAGCTGCGTGTTTGTAATTTCCCATCGACGCAGTCTTATGTATGCTCTTCCATCTATCCCCTATTCTCATGCAAAGTTAAATATACCTGCTGTAAAAAAAGAATTGCTATTCTACAGAGACTGGCATTGCAAATTCGTTTGATACAACTCTCTTTTGCAGATCACACATAGGTCTCGTGAATTACTTCTTTTCCATTTCAAAGCGCCACAATCTGGGATTTTTTACTGCAAAAGATATCTCATTTAAAATGGATCTGTAATTGAATCTGAGATCACATGCCGCCAGAAATGGCGCCTTTTCCCCTGACACAAGCGTATCAGAAGCATCCTACGTTTCAAAGTGGCTTTCATGAGATTCCATGAGAATATGGCTAATACGGCGCGCTTAGGCAGATCACAATGGGCATAATCCCGTGTTTGGAAGCCTACCTCCCGGTGGCGTGCTAATAACAAAGACCCCACTGTCTCCCGCAGACAAAATGCATCAGTCTTTCTGATTTGTTGTGACTGAGACTGAGAGACTGACTTGAGATTGAACACCAAAAATGTGACAACCACGACAAGACAATTGTCTTCTTTGCTTTTGCTACACTGTGTAACATTCATGGGCAGTAAGGAAAAGCAAAGTTGAGTCGAAGCTAGAAAGATGTGCCCCAAATAGAGTAAGGAGGACCCGCTTTATCTCTCGAAACACAAACGTTGTAGAAAAGACAGAAACTAAAGCCAATATCAGGATGGAGCAAAAAGAAGGAAGGCTAATTGGTATCAAAAGGTCACTTAGCCTAGATTTAATGTTATTTTGCCTAGGTTAAAAAAAAGGCTTCCTTGTGTATAGTATTTGATCTTTTGTTGCCATTGGTAACCACATCACTGCAACCATTTGCTGCCCAATTAAATGAGTCTTAATTCACAACACTCATATTTGTTGACCAAAACATAATCCAGAGCTGGCTGGCTTCTGAGAGGAGTACTCTGCCCTCCTGGGAAGAGAAGACAGGGACTTTTGAGCAAATCAAAATCAATATCTATCTAAAGGGACAAATCTCACAGCATTAATCATCTGGATTTACCAATATGTCTCACTGTAATGAATCAGTGCTTTAAACTGGGGGAAACTAGCAATTCATCTTTAATTCTCCACTGGAACATGCACATAGGCAAAGTGCAACTAACAGTGAGGCTCAGAGCTTGTTCAATACAAATCTAATGAGGTCTATTATGTGCGTGATGTGGTCTTTCTGAAGCAGCCGAGTGTGCGGGGAGAGAGGCCATGAAGTGGAGGGTACAGGTCATTATGTTCAACGTTTTGCACAATTATGTGGAAAGATGCTGACTTTAAAGTAAGAATAGCTCAACTGGTCCCCAACACCCAAGCTTAAAGACCATCATATATCCAGTGGAGCTTGATGAACTTTAGATCTTCTTCTTGGTGTCCAGAGTTTTGGGATCTGGATGGCGTGGAACTGAGTGCTCCTTTCTCTCGTTGAGGTAATAATCTATTGCTTTGGCCCAACAAAGGCCGTTCCACACAGGGTCGGGCATGCAGTTCATTCTGTATTTCTGTAATCTTTAACAAACAGGTGAATCTACTATGACACCTATTCAGTCAGAGGCTGAACAAAAAGACACAACAGAATAGAAATCAGTCAAGCCTGTCGCATTGACCTACTTGACAGCGGTGTGTGTGTGTGCTGAACAATGAATGCTTGAGAAGTCTCTCTCTCTCTCTCTCTCCTTCCTCTCTCTTTCTCTCTCCATTTTGTGTTCTCCAGTTTCTGTGAATCGCAGTGACATACTGTAATGCAATGGTAGGTACACCAAATCTCTCAAAGGACAAAAATGGCTACACAACATATTATGGTCAATGTAAATTAATATGAGGTTAAATTAATTTAATTTCATAGCTTTTATTTTGATCATTTAGAAATAAAATCCAGAACATTTGAGTTGAAAGAAACAATTTGTGAGGAAGACATCTCAGCCAGTCGCCGCCGTCATCATCGGAAGGCGACTGGCGTACCATCGGTACTAAACATTATTTTCAACGATCTGGTCAATCTTTGTCATTCTAAGTGGCTAAAACGGTGCGGTTGCTATGCCACCATTCGCGGCGTCAGTCGGTGCTGCTCAAAGTTATTTTTGTCCCGGAACACAACCTGCATCTCAAAACTTCAGACGAAGAAACCGCTTTGTTTCAAGTTTTCACATTAGTGCAGTTTAAAATGCTCACTATAAATACCACAGACTCAAGTGTTTTGTACTTTCATGATATAAGTACTATATGTACATTGACACTTAAATGATTTAGATCACCTATACTATATAACTGCATGTGTATCGGCTATAAAAACAATTTTATAAACTTATTTGTGTCTAGGTTGCATTATCTTGACCTGTAGATCTACTACGGGAAATACTACCCCCACACTGGTGGTGGTCCAAAGGCTGCTGCTGCCACTCATTACATGGCTGCCATGGTAACCGTTTGTCAGGCTCCGAACCCCCTTTAAACACACTTCAACTCAACACCTTAAAAAAAAGTTTGCAGCGTACAGTAGCTGGACTAGTTGATATTTAATTACAGTATAATTTTGGCCAAATCTGCACGACTTACAGCACAATGAGTGTGTTACATTGTACAGAGGGTCAGAGTGGAGCGCTGATTGCTGTGGCACACCGTCTCCGTGATGTGCGAGTGGATAAGTGTCGAGTGTTGGCGGTAGGAGGTGGGAGTCATCTTATGTTTGCATTTCATGCTACTTTAGGGAACCTTCGCTAGCGGTGACATTTTCTGAATTTCACACGAGCCTGATCCAGAAAATAACTTTTATTTCAGTCTTAAACATCACATAACAAGACTAACGGCTTTTATGTTACACAGGTAAGAACCGACAACAACAAATACAAAGAATCCCTCCAAAACTGAATAAAAAAAAAAAAAGGGAACACACTGGCCTTCCACACACCGTGTTAGAGAGGAAGCCCATCTTCACATTTTTCACTACAATCTCGCTCGTTTTATTCTCTGTCACGGCAGCTTCTCCCGACATGGGGGAACAGTTTAGAATCAAACTGCCAGGAGTCGACAGCTCTGGTGTTTAGGGGGGAAAGAGAGAGAGAGAGAGAGAGAGAGAGAAAGAGAGAGAGAGTCTGTGGAGCCACAACAGGTAGCTCTGTCAAACTCCCGGGGCCTGCCTTGCTGATCCCTGCCTCTCATTAGAACAGAAGGATGACACACAGGCAGCGGAGGAAGAGGGGAAGATGGTGGGAACGAGAGACAGAGGAAGAGAGAGACAGAGGGAGAGGAAGAGAAAGGCAAAGTGAGCTTGCTTTCCTAAGGAGCCCCTTCCACTGACAAGTTTGGTGTAATTGAGGGATGTTCCAGGGAGTGGTACTAGTAAAACAAAGCTTTGTGAGAGATGGGTTGAGAGAGGGGGGGGGGGGGGGGGCAAGTAATTGGAAACTGTGCCATGACAGGATGGTGGGTGAATCCCCCCTGGCCCACTGACTCATCACCAGCGCTGTTCCTGGAGTATACTGGAACTCCAATGTGCCAGAGCTTGGAGAGGCGCTGCCCCCACACGCTGAAAAACAAAGTCTCTGTGGGCGTGGGAGGAGTGAATGCAAACACACAAATCACACTCGCCCCAAAACACAGGCTGTGCGGCGCGATCGGATTCAAACAATATTTACAGCGCACGGGGCATGTGATCATCCACCTTTTTTTTGGTTGTTGTTGGTGTCGTGGCCCGTCGTCGCCCAGCGGCGGTAGGGGGATTGCTAAGTCTCACTTTCCGAACTCTTCACTTGACAGTTTTTTTCCTGCTGGGGGGGGGGGGTTTCCACCGCGAGGCGCAAAAGTCACAAAATCTGTAACGCGCGGTGAAATACCCAAAAAAACCAGTGGCTGGCACCCCGAAAGCACTGTCATCAAATGCAGAGGCAATGTGAGAGGCTGTCAAACGCCAGGTAGTGTACCAGAGTCCTGCTGTCTGTAACGACAGAATTTTATGCTTCAGTGAACATGCAAGGACCACCGTGTCACCGCGCCACGGAGGGAGAGACGGTGACGCGCAAAAAATAGAAGAACTTGACAGATACCAAGAGAAACAAAATGGCCTCCTGTCAAGACGGGTCAGCGGGGAGAGAGGCCGGCCAGAATGCCACTCCCTTATACCGCTAACAAGGCCAAAGAGGAGGAGGGAAATTCAATAGCTGAATTGGTGAATTATGACAGAAGAACACAGAAATTCACACAACCTAATTTGAGCAATCTGGAGGGCAAGAGAATGAGTCATTGCTGTGTGTTATTTTATAGCATACAGTTCTATAACACAATAAAGCCTGAACATAATAACTGTACAGCTCTGAAAGCCCTACGATGCAAAAGCTATGGAAAACACAGGGTATCAATTATTGAAAGTCTGACCCACCAAACAAGATCAAGATGTCTAGACACAACACTGTGTTAGTTCTGCCTTGACATGACTGATGTCCCTACGAGCAACGAGTATCTGCAAGTAGTTCATGCAGATTGATTAAAGTGCTTGGTTTCGACTTTTTTTTTTTTTTACTATATTTGTTATTTTTTCGCATTTGCTTTTACCACATCAAGATATTAACTTAAAGAAGAATCATTTTTTTGCCCGATCGTGCAAATGATAAACAGTCATCACCATAGGCGCCGATTTATGTTTTTGCCAGTGGGTGCTCAAATTAAGTGAATACCACCAAGGTGAAGATTGTCACAAAATCACTTTTATTGCGCTTGCTTTAGTAATTACCGTGGTGCAGGCTACCTGTCATCTGTCGGACGCAGACACACACCAAAACGAAATGCAACACTGCTCTGCTACAGATTCATCACTGGTGGTGGATGCCTCACTTTGACTGTCTTTACACTCGGTATCTCTCTCAGTTTTTGAATTACAAATTCGTACGTTTTTACCCGATCATCACCCGTGTTTCACACTTGCTGTGTCGCTAGCTAGTAGCTACGTGATGGAACAACGTTGGTTTAGCCGACTCTAACGTTACATTGGCAGTTGGCTACGTGACCACGGCCCTTAACGTAGCCTACACATGCACAGAGCTGTAACAAGTTTAATTGGATAATGCGATTTGTAGTTAAAACGTTCACCGATAATAATAAGTAATAATAGAATAAATAGTTGCGTTTTTTTTTTTTAAAAGATGCAGTTTTTTAATACATTTATTTATTAATTTGGGTGGGTGCTCAACCTTTTTGGTGGGTGCTTGAGCACCGGAGCACCCGCGTGATCGGCGCGTATGGTCATCACATATAATTGTTTTCCTCCTGAAACATCACAAAGACTGTTAATAAGTGTAAATACTGCTTTGATACTGTACCCCCATGTCGCAACTTTGATGAGAGAAACAGAGTTCTTTACAAATAACCGGTTTGTTTATTCTCTTTGCAGCAAAAATGGAGGAAAATATGAAGTGACATTCTGAAAAATCAATTCTATATGAAAAGGTAATTGAACAGGAAATACCTGCCGAAACAAACGACTTCACACTCACAGAATGACTGTATGGAACAGAAATACATGCAACTGAATGCAGCTGGTAAATGTAGACGGGCATCTGGGTTTCAATCTACCTGACTACCTTAGAGTTTGTACTATGTGCAAAGACACAACATTGATTCCCAACATCTTATCTCAACATTTTACTGTCCCTTTGTTGTGTGTGTGTGTGTGTGTGTCCCAGCCGGGATACGTTTAGCAGGCTGACACTGTTTAATTGCGTGTGTGTCACCAAGCTGGGAGTGATGGGAATCGTTCGCTCCACGGAGACGTCTCGGTATCATTGCACTTCCTGCTGGAGAGGAAGAGAGACATTGCTCAGGGGAAAGGGAAAAAAAGTGTGTGTGTGTGTGTGTGTGGAGGGAAGGGGGGCATAATGACAAGCCATGAAATTTTTAACGCACCCATGCCCCGCCCCTTTCTGCGAGACACTCAATTATTGATACATTTATGGCGTGTCTGCGGAGCTGCAAAAGAGTTAGGCCAGTAGGACAGCGACAACAAAAAGCCCAACGAGCTCTCGCTTTCTATCCGTCACGCTTGGTGGGTATCCGACAGAAAACAAGGGGCGGGAGGGAGCAGCAAAACACACACACATGCTGGTGGAAGCAATAACATTTGAATGTCAAAAAATAATTCTTGTAGTAATATTTTTTTAATATGAGTCACTGCGAAGGCCATGAATGGCCATGGGGGGAAAAGAAAATGACTTACCACTTTCAGCCTCTGACAGTTCATAATTCCATTTCCAATATCTTTTCTTTTTAAAGTTTAAGGTCGCTGCTGATAGCTGTACCTGCCACATCTAATACACGTCTATTTCTTTTTTCCGTTGAGTAGGATGACATGTGACAGCCCAAGTGAAATCTCCTTTATTATCTGCCCCGCCATTTTGCATCCCCATCGCTGTGTCTGTTTTCTGTAATCACGCCTTTCCTCAAAAGGGTATCGGACGCCCGCGTATTACAAACGATGAACTCAGCGCTGACTTACACAACAGGCGTCGTTCTCCCCGTGTGGCGAGGGAGAGGAACGGGGGTTTCATAACATTTTCTCCGGATGGTGTCCCAGATTCTGCAGCCAGCAGGTTTCAACCCAGGTCGATATGAGCCCTTGTCATACAAAATAACACAACTTCCAGTCATACCTAAAGCAAACAGAGACGGTCCCAGAGGAGCGGGATTACTGCGTAGTTGAATGCTTATGAGGAATTTCAACTCCCGACGGAAATATTTTTAGATGGATGTGTCAGCGTCCCCTTTTTACTCATAATAGTCATTTTGTAAAAAGAAGAAAAAAAATATGCATGTCCACGTTTCCCTATAGCATGTTGCAGAGTGATTACTGGCTATGTGGCTACTGTTGAACTCTAATTGGGAACAGAGTGGCCCTATTCTGGCTGCCACCTGTCAGTGGATATGCCACTTTTAATGTATGGCATCCCACCCACTCCCTTCGAGGACACACTCTGAGACGATGTTGAGCTTGTTTTCCAAATTCCTCGGCCATGGTGACAGATACAGGTTCAAACCACTGACCTGGATTGTTTCTTTCTCTTCTTTCTCTGTCAAATTAAAGTGTTTGTCCGTAAACACCTTTGCGTAAACGCAGGGAATTTGTAACAGGGTGTAATCGCTGCAATTCATTCCTATTTGGTTTTCATGTAGACCCTATGTGATCCATCACAAATTCACAGGCTGATTCATGGCATGACAAGAGTTTTATATATATATGTATGTGTGTGTGTGTGTGTGTGTGTGTGATGGAATTTAGAAAACAAGTTCAACATAGGGGAGCACCAGATAGATATATCAACAGGCTGAGGATAGACTACATGAATGGAAGGCTCAGACACACATGCCCTCAAGACTGGTGATCTTTCATTGGACGCTGATACTCGCCAATTACAGACCACGCACATCCCACTTGTTTTTAAGAGCAATTAGTCGAGCCCAGTGTGTATTCCAGGAAGGTCCTGGGAGATGAGGGAAATCTGCCACAGGTCAGCCAGCTCAGAGGAAAGGTTTAGTGCTTGGAGAGCCCCCCCCTTCTCCATTCAACCCTGCGCTTGAAATGTGTGGGCTGCATTGAAGTGGAGCAAACGGAGTAAGAGCACGGCGCGCTCAAACGCCCCCGGGGTCAGCCATTATCATCATCAGACGAGAAGCGTAAAGCGACGCACACATGATCATTGAGAGGGCTTTCCTTTTAAAGCTTGATGTTGTCACGACGCGGTTAGACGTGGCAGATTCAATATCAAAGGATCAAAGGAGGCACACGGATCTACATGTGGCACCCGGTGGAACTAGGCTCAGAAGATAACGTTTTTTATTCTGCTTGCGTAACGGATATGAAATATTTTGACACATTTTAATAGGAGGGAACATCCAGCGCTCGGCCATATGGCTTTCTGCCGATGAGAGCAAAAAGCAAGACTTGTCTGTCTGACACACTTTCAGTTACCGTTGGCGAAAGTGAGCGAGGGTGGATGCACACATTTGGGTGAAGCCTCAAACTGCTCAGGAAGCGTGGTGACTATTGTGTTGTAGCTCCATTTTTCAGATTCAGTTTCACACAACTTCTCCTTTCGTCACATTAAATCTAACATATAAACAGGGATGGATGGACAATGTGGAACGGACATGGTCAGAAACATAAAAATCACAAAAAAAAAGTGTCAAACAGTCAATCAAGAACTTTCAGAGCACTTTCTTCTCACATCTCTGTTTAGGATGAGGGGGCGAATAAAGCCAATAAAACCAAGAGACAAAACATCTGCGGCCTTGGCCCAGAAGGTCTGACAATAAATTATAGGGGGGCGTAACAATGGTTGTGCTGCTTGCCTGTGACCTCCTGTCACGCCATGATAAATACCTGGCAGCAGTCATAGTCGCCCAGAGCAGAAGTGTGGGATTGTGGGACATTGATGGGAGCTTTGTTTCACTTTGGCATGAGGAGTTCGTTTCCCCCGCCTTCGTCCCCGTTGACCGCCATCCAACATATTTACTGCCTTTAAACACAACAGATGGTGGGGGTGGTTCATGTACAGGACAGGTCAAGAACAAAAAAAAAATGGCCACGAGGAGTCGTAGAACTATTTAAAGACCTGGAGGTGGTTCAAAAATGGTTAAAGAAAAATGGTCTAACTTTTGATAAATAATTATTTCATTTATTGTACAGACGTCAGCGTAAAAGCTGATAAAAACACAGCTGGTACATCCCAACACAACCATGTCAACACAGCAAAACAGCCCGGTGTACTCAATAGATCTTTATGGGTCTATGGGCAGAGTGTATAGAACTGGGCGAACTGGTTTTCCTGCAACATGTCCATATGGTCATCATTTTTAATGTGGCCATGTGGGGTCTGATGTCAGAGGTGTCTAGTGGTTTAGCATCACAGAGTTGTAGCTCAGTAGTTAGCACTGCAGCCTCACAGCAAGAAGGTCTGGTTGACTTCCGGCTCTGGGGCTTTCTGATTGTTTCTGTTTCTTCCTGATGCTCCGGTGGTTCACTGCCTTCTGCCCAATGCATGCTGGGATACCTTCCAGCACCACCCAACAATTGCCCCTCCTTTGTCGGCACTTTCTCACTTGGTTCCCTGCTCATCTGCACAAGAGAAAAGCACAACGAAAAATTAGTGGCAGGCATGTTATTGCGGTCGTATTCATGTTTGATCTTACATTCTCCATTTCTCGTGGTGGTACTGCTCTTTTCAAAGTTGTACTTCCTGATTGCTGGGGCACCGGTGACTTGTCTGGGCCAACAAGGGAGACAAATTAGCAATGTTGTGAGCAATTTCCAGCCCATCAAAACTGCACCATGTCCAGTAATTATTGTTGTTATTGTTTAATTGTCAGTGAAATGTTTAAAAGATGTGAGGGGGGAAGCCAGTTTGGTATATCCACCTCACTTAGGCTTCGTCAAAAGCTTCAGTGAGATAAAGTGAGTGAAGTAATTGCTCCTTTATATAACTATAAAAACTTGCTGCTTTATAAAAATCATCCCTGGGAGGATTAATTTGGGCCACTGAGGATCACTTTGTGAGAAATAAGTCATTGTTATTTGCCATCTGTGACCTTTAATAAGTTCACCTAGCAGTGATGAAAAGAAAGGGAGCGGATACTTCATGATCATATTAGTAATGAGCATGTGGGGGGGAAAAAAAAGTTACTCTGAATGTTGCTGAAGAAACGTGCTGAGGAGCGTGTGAACTGTCCTTCCTGCCTTCTCTTAATAGAACATGGAGGCTGGTCCATTACTGGTTGGTGTTAGGCAGCGAGAGAGTTGTTGCTCTTGCATCAGTCTCTCTGCTCAAGGCCACTGAAATAACTGAGCAGGCATCAAAATCAGAATTGGTCATCAAACTGCAAGGATCTCTCTCTCGCTCTCTCTCCCTCTCTCTCTGCTTGTGCTCTCCGCCCTCTCTATCTCTCTCTCTCCCCCCTCCTGCTTTATCAAGGCAGTAAGATCCCCCCCCCCCCCCCGGGAGGCTCTGATCTCCAGTGCACATCCTGAAGAATTAATGACTTCTAATGTACCAGTTAATGCAGAAAAGGCGGAACATCCATCATAACTGACAATTTAATGGCACTTTCATAGATGGGCCACTCACATCTTTCCTATTCTCCCTCGCCGTTTTTTCCCCTTCCTACTCTCTCCCAAACAGACACATAGTCGTGCGCACACAGAGATACAGCACGTGTACATTACACACATAGAAAAAGCAACATTATCCCACTCACCGACGTCACGGTAAATGTTTCCAGAATGCTCCGGGAGGATCGTTCTGTAGGAAGCACATGATACATTAAATAGAATTAGACATGGCACATCGTTTTCACTCAAGATAAATGTCATCCAACTCGGAGGCTTATTTTACATCACATACTTTTTATACGTCTGATAATATCAATAATGTTCATGCTGGTAGTGAATGGAATATATGAAGATACTGACTAAGGCTAAGCTATGAAGACTAGATCCAGGCACACTATAAAAGCCCATTATATCTTCTCCTGGCGAGCCTGCCCAGACGGAGAAATCAATCGGGTGGTGCGACATGCACGTCTGCACATTTAATGTATCTTTGGCTTATGTAGTAAACAAAAAAATCTGATGGATATTCAACGAACACAAAATCAATTTCCTAGTAAAATCCATTCATGCACAGAAAGAGAAAAACAATTGGTGTACAGGTGCGTCACACAAGCTGTCCACTCACTCAAACGCTTATTAGAAATACTAATCACAGTTTCAAGCGATACTGTGCAGAAACTATAGATGCACAATACATAAAGCCTGCTGTTATACGGTCTAAACAAAGGCCCCCTGCCACTGAACTGCCTGACGCCTGGCCTCTTTGTGTGCGGAGTTGATCTAGAGGGCCAATATTCCCCGGAAAACAACTTGCACCGGGAGCTAATGTCCCTTTTAACTGATCTCAAATTATGTCCATGAGGACTGTCCAATCGATGGGATTGTGCAGCGATGGGAGACCGTACCACCTCGGAGCCAAATGAGCTGGTGTTTCATAACGGTGGTCTAAACCCATTGCAGCATCAGAATTAGTCTTCGTAAGGGTTTTAGCCTGAGAGGAGGAAGAAGCAGTTTTCACTCTCCCTCCGTATTTTTCCAGGTACCACAAACGTCATTGCAGAGTGTGCCAGAAAAAAAAAGCAACCCCATTGGAGATTGGCTGCTCTCAATGTATTGGAGTTAATGAAGATGCATGGTAGTTAATGGCAAAGTCGAAAGTATTGTTAACATCCACAGCTGAAATGTATAAGCATTTTATGAGAAAAACAACTTTGTTTCAGGTCTGAACCAGCTTGGTCAGTATGGTAAAGTCTATGTTTATGGTGTTTCTGGGTGAAGCAACACAGGAGGAGGAGTTTTTTTTTTTTTTACCTTTCTTACCTTTCTAAAACAGAGACAGATCTGTTTCCATTTTGATGTATTTTGTTGAGTCATTGGTATAAGATATAGCTATTATGGCCATTTTGTGCTACAGGGACAGCAAAATCTTACATAACATCCTTGCAAGGTGTAGCAACCCAGCGAGGGTTTGGTGGTGGGTGGCAGGTCTGCAGTGGAACACCAACCTGCATGCTACCTGATGTGTGAACACAGAGACTGGCATGAATGGATGCTGCTATGCAATGAGGCATACCTATGGGAGCACATTGCCATCGTGTGTGTGCATGGGCACACACGCTCACAGGTTTGATAAGTATGCCTGACACGGCGCACACACCTACAAACATAAACCCAAACACGCTCGCTCACTCACACACACACACACACTTGGAATGGAGGCATTCAAATCGATTTCCTGTCCACGCGGCTTCCTCCACCTGGAGCTGTGGTTGGGCAGGGAGATGTGAGGTGGTGCTGGGAGAAGCAGAAGCAAAGGCCACAGTGACCCGCCCAAGATCAAAGTTCAAGCGCCATGATGACCCCGCCCCCCCCCGACATGACATTGCTGCAAGTGTACGACAAGAAAGGGAGACAGGGACAATCTGGAGAGTGAGTGTCTGTCACTGCGTGTGCATGAGTGTATGTGTAAATACACATCAGCATGAATTTGTGTGTATGTGTACATGAATGTGTATGTATCTGTGTCCCGATCACAATTCTTCTTCTTCTTCTTCTTATTAGCATTAACCTCAGACTTCATCTCCTTGCATGCTGATCAAAGATATTTTGTGCAGATATCCAGCATCATTTAGATGGATGTCATGTTTTGACCTCTCTGAGCTGACAGCACTGATTCCACAATAAGCGTGTGCAACAAAGCCTTTAGAGTTTAGTGTTCAAAGGGAAAATTAAATCTGCGACAGATGCTTTTTTTTTTTTTTTTTCTCGGGACATCACTGCTCACAAGGCTAGGCAGGTCAAAAGTGCAAGAAAAGCATGTTAGCATTGAGCAGGCAGATGGCAAGAAAAAATCTTTGTCATTGACCCGCCGCCCCGGACTATCAGATATACAATACAGCGGCGGTGTCGAAAACCGATCGGATTACATGCTACTGTACATACGATAAGGCCTGTAACTCAGCCATGCATTAAATGGGAAACATTATCACTGTTGTGCGATCAATTTCGAGATCTTTATTTTAGGCCTTTAGATTTTAAGGTGGTTCGGTTTGTTGTCTAAAGTTGGAGAGAAAACCACCACTTGCAAACCTGCATTACCTTTTGAATTTACTTTAACCTTCAGACCAGAAAGAGATGTTGAACATTGTGTGATTACGAAGGGGAGCAAAGCCTGTCTTTTATTCCAATTCCAGAAACTACGTAGCAATCTGAGGTCAAATAGCCATTGGTACCCGCTGGATGATGTTTAGCGCTAGCTTGTTTAATTCCTTTATTATTTCTTCAGCAAGCTCTCTGCATCAGAAATCAAAGGGATTTTATTCCATTATCTGGATCACTTTCCTGAAATGCAACCCACCTGCCATCTTAACTTCTCCGCCAGTGAAGTGACATTACCAGTGCCATGGCAACAAAACTCCCTTCTCCATAGAGGAATTGTAGAACACAGCTTGTTGTTTTTTGGAGTCAGGTGTACCAGATTTAGATTTTGTGTACGCCGCCCTCCTCAAACCACAAAGTGATAACCCCCAAAGACTTTCCTCAGAACGCTACAGGGTTGAAAATGTGCCTTAAGGTCTAAACTGAAGAGGGCACAGCATGCACGTCAGCATGCATGTATGTCAGACTGTACAATGTTTCCTGTCCGAGCGGCCCCAGTGTGAAGGACGGCGCTGAAGCAGTTCGCCTGTGCTGTCTATACAAACTACCCTGGACTATTTTCACATTCCTATGCTCTGGACAAATATATAGAGAATGTGCTTGCACAGATTTATAATCTCTACACATTTGCGTGCAATCTTTGCATATGAGTCGGCACATACACATTGTCTGCTACCTCCTTCCATAGACATGGTGATACTGAGAACAGTATTGAGCAATGCACATATCCAAATCGACACATCTGTACATGTTTTGAACATCTGTAAATTGAATATATTGACATGTTGACAAGCACACACATTTTTTTTAAGGCACACCTACACACCTAGACACTTTCTGTATCTGTGTGGTTTTCAGTAGACTTTTGCACATCATGTATATTTATATAACTGTTTTCATCATATTCCTATATCCTTCTCATTGTTATATATTGCTTTTGTATTGCGATTTTTATGCTTCCACTTATTTCATACTACATGTATTTCATGGTGTTGGTATATTTTCTATTTTCATATTGTACATATTCTGCATTCATTCTTTATTTTTGCTCTGTTATTTTTCCAAACCCTAATATTCTGCTTATTTTCAGTCAATCCTACTTAACATCTTCTATTGTTGAAACTGTCAGTTGTATATGGTTATATAACCTGTTTTTGCTATATTCCTCTGTCTATGTGTCTTATGTCTTCATCATAGTAGCCCAACAGACGTCTATAACATTCAAGTTAACACATGACCTTAACAAGGCCTCTGTACATTTAGGGTTATCAAAATTGCTCAACGTGTTTAACATTTTTCTGGGTCATGCTTTTACGTACCACAGAAATAGGAGAGCATTAGTCTGACTAGTCTGGTAATGCTGATCTGAGCCACCGCTGTGGTTTGGAATGGATGTATGGCTAAATATCATAGGCAACCAAACAGCACTGCAACAGTGTTTAAATATAATGCTGCTTTAATTGAAGTTGATGAAACACTGTGAAATTCCACATAATAAAAACCTTTTCAAAGCCAGGCTGCACATGGCACTGAAAGAAATCATTACATTAACAAATGTGGAAGTTAGATCCTCAAAAAAGTACATTTTGCTGTTCATTGGAGAATTTTGTCTGTATTTTTCAAAGAAAGGACTGTGCCAAAGAGGAACAAAAAGGCTTTTGATAGGCCTATTCAAGGACATCGACACAGCACCTTGCAAAATCTAATTTCCAAAGTGTGAAATTTTCTCATTCTCTCCCATGATAGCTTCATTTCATAGTGAAAGCTAATTATGGACGCTATAATTTCTTTCTGGAGTCATCACCTACTCAAATGCAGAGCGGCTCACCAAATGACACAATATAATTGCTGTGGCAAAACACAAACACTCTTTAAAGACACTGGTCACTAAGTTTAAGACATTTTAATACACAGATAGAGGCGTTTTATCTTGTTTGTATCATTGTCTTTGTGTGTGTGTGTGTGTATCAGCTGTCATTTGGGGTAGCCAAATACTATTTCAGTTTCTGTGTTATTTCCTCATCCCTCACACATTATATTTTTTCATGCTGTGCATTTTACCATTGCTTCTCCACTGGAAAAGTTGTCTCTTTTCAAGAAAAGTAAAATAGCAGAACAGTTTTACAAGCAAAACAAACAGTCAACAGTCACCCCTGTGACATTGTCTTGTAAAAATAAAAATAAAAATAAAAAAAAGGGCCCTGGCCAGATTTAGGATTCACTACGGCTGCAATCTGCATGCTAGGGTCCATCAATTTTTCATGGCTCTCACACAATGAGCACTCACAGCCAGAAGGGGTAATGCAAAATTGATTTGTGTATTAAAACTGCTTAGCCAAGCAGGCATCACTGGGAAATGTAGTGATTACCCTCTTGGGACTTGAGAAGGCCATGTATCGCCAAAATGGTGGAGAGAGGGACTGCTCTGTTCAGATACAAAAACATATCCATGAAACACAGTCTGAAGAAAATGCAGATTATACAAACTACTTTTTAAATTGGAAGAAACTAAATTATTGATGGCATTTGTGCTATTTTGGACAGTGACAGGTAAGATCAGAGAGAGAGATGTAGGGTGAGGGGCGGAGTGGAGGGCTGGGTGCAACATGCATCCTGAATTGCAATCCAGACTGTCCAATGATGTCACAAGCAATGATGCAAACCAGTGATGTCACAAGGACACACAACGTACTGATCGAGGGAGCACCCAAGAAATATGTATTCTTTGTCAGTACTTATTTTCTTATTTACAATAAATATGTCCGGTACTTAACATCTCATCCAGAACATAAATGAAACCCCTGCTGTACAATCGATATGGGTCATGTTAAAACCGGAGTTATGACTTAACCAACAATCTCTCACATGATTTGCTCAAAGCAACACTTACAGCTGTTGCAACTCCCATATGCAGACATTGATGTGTGATTTATGACGCCTGACTCAATGTACAACCCATCCGTGCACCCAGACTCCCTTGGTTGTGACACGAAGCAATGCAATCTTCCAGCGGTTACTTTATTCACAATGGGGAAAACACTGTAATCGCTGCATGCAACAACATGACCTACGTTCCTCCTGGATTTACAAACGCTCACCCTTGTACAGTAACCTTGCCCGGCTGCACAAAACATAACTGACATATACATATTTATCGGAGCACGTTTGTAGGGGTCATCAAACAAGTTGCATGGACTCTTCACACACACACACACACACACTCTGTCTCTGCTTGCCTGCCTGCATCTACCGAGCGTGTCCTTGAGCGTCAAAAGATGGAGGTGAATACCTGCACTCCTGGAATACTTACCAGCTTGGCTTGGCTGGTCCAACCATTATCAAAGGGATCTGTAATATGGCAAGATGAGCAGAAGTTATAAACTATGTGAACTAAACTGACATGAACAAGAATTTTATCACAGTCATTGCTTCTTCATGAAATCCTAGATCATTCAAGAGTAGGCGCCTTCTTATAAAAGAAAATCCTACCATAGTGAAACTTTCAAAAAGTTTAGACAATTCTTTTGCCGGCTCCAAGGTGGCACCGTATTCATAGCGTCCCGATAACTCACTTATCCTTCAGAACGGTCCCTGCATTAGCTACTACATAGCGCCCCGACAACTCTTCAACTCTGAGAAGCACTCAAAGGTAATTTTTATCCAGCAATGTGAAAAGCTCACTCCAATAAATCCCCTTTAATTATTATTTGCAAAAGCGGTGAGTCACTGGCTTCAGCTGATGGCCCGGCTCAACAAGGACGGTTTAATACAAATGGAATGCCATTTCTTGATTAGCGCTCGTGGCCTGCAAACTTAATTTACCGTTGACCTGTATGTCAAAACTGTGCTCAGTTGAAGGGCCTCCAATGGGGCCCAGTCAGTGGTGCTGGGATTGAGCTGATTAGGTGGGCTGTGCCAGGAAGAAGAAAGATGGTTGAGTATGACCAGAAAAGTTCATAGACATCATAATAAAGCACTAGTAAATGATAGTAAAGCCCTTTGAATGGCCTTGGGTATGAAATGTGCTATGTTGTATGCTGACGTGTGGAGAGGCATATACATAGATGTACATACTATTCATTATACACACACAAGAATCCACTGTCTTGGTCTCATGGAGTTATATTGTCTTGGCTGGCAGGGAGAGAAAAGGCAAGACAAGACTGCAAACTGTGTTTTTTCTCCTCCATGTTTGAGGAGCAGAATCTGACCTTCAGGACTAAGAGCTCAAACATGTTGTCTGCTACATCTGGGCTCTGGGTCTAGCAGTCACCGGGCTTCGTGGTGATTATGGTAATATTTGTAGATGTCTCTGACTGGAAAAAGCCCAGGGGAGCATTTACCAGCCCTACCATCATCCTCTCCCTCCATCCAACCACCCATCCCCGGTGTTGGACTGCTTGTGGCGTGGCTTTGTGGTTCCTTCGCAGCCTGTAATCTTGTCTCCTACAAAGGCATCTTGCGTAAAAACATAACAATCATCTTGGGAATGCTTCTGTCTCTCCGTGTCTCATGTATCATCAAAAATAGGAACTACTGCCCTCCATAATCCCCAGACCAGCATCTCACCTTCAAAGGTTTTTTGATACAGTAAATACAAGATATAATAATATAATAATGCAATGTAATGTTATGTAATCTAATCTAATCTAATCTAATCTAATCCAATATAATATAATATATTATCTTCACAATGTTTTTTTTTTGCCCGATTTACTCATATAATTACTATTTTTGATTTGCCTTATTATTTCTATTGTATTATTTTTTTATATTTATTTCCTCATCTTTTTGTTTCCAAATGAAAAACCAGAATAATAATAATCACAATAATCATAATTCTGTCCTTCTTTTCTTGGTTTCTTTCTTTTCCAGGTGGGCTTTCTTTACAAACCTTCCAGTGTTTCTTCAACTCTAAGCCATATTTCCTATATATATATACATATATATATATATATATACATACACACACTATACAATCACTGTAATTGTATATTGTGTGATGTGTGACTGTTAGTAGGTGAAAACAACCTTTAACATCGGACCCAACAAAAACAGTTAATAATAGAGGCAGCTCAGCAATCCATTTGTATTAGCTACTGATTTGGTAGCAGTACTGTACGAGATGTAAAGGCATAACAAATCCTCATAATGAACAGAAATCTAATTGCTAATGTTTACTAAATCCATTATTTCATTAGTCATGTTGCTGCCACAGTGCAAGCTGCAGCCTCACGGCAGATAGAAACCCTTGTGTCTTCGACATGCTATTTCAACACCTGTTTTGACACCCCCCAGCTCAGAGGCTTTCACCTCTGGATGTTCTTTTAACCAAGGAGTCACATTCAAAATTTGAACCATTCAAATTTTTTTTTTTTTTTACTGTTCGGCTCCAAAGACAGATCTGTCAAAGGAAGTGCGCTATCTCCAAGGCGTGGGAGGATCTTATCTAACCTTTCCTGCCTCATGAAAAATTCAGCATCCTGGCCACCAATCTCCGCCGTCTCAGGATGTATGTCCGATACAGAGGCGGTGGCGGCGGCGGCGGTGAGAGAGGGGAGGAAATTGCTTTGGACTCCAGCACTGTATGATCGGTATTATCATAGCAATGGACCTCATTCACCCACACATTCTATAGCGCCCTTTACCACATGCAAAACAGTGAAATTTCATTCCAGCTGAAGTTCTGTGTGTGTGTGTGTGTATGTGAGTGAAAAGACTTGGGTTTGTGATGTGTCTTTGTGATAGGGGTGGCAGCTTACGTAACACGGGAGAAGGCGGCGGTGGGGTGCAGAGGAGTTGAGCGGCAAACCGTGGCATGACAGCTCTCCGAACGAAGTAGGAAGGTCTAATGCGGGTGAGTGATGGAGATGTCGAGATAAAGCTTCCCGTCAATCTCTTAGCAAGTGCTCCCCCCGAGGGGCCTGGCAGACAGGACAGAGGAAGACCTGGATATCAGGTAGCTACTCAACATTAGACAAGCCAAACAGCTGCTTTCCAAGAGACACAGGCATCAGTCTTCCCTCTTTTATATCCATCTTGCCCTCGCTCTCTCTCTCTCTCTTCCTGATTTCTTTTTTAGACACCGAGACAGAATTATTGGGAATATCTTTCAGGTCTTGACTTCTACAGATGGAACAGAGATGGTAATGTGACAGCAGATGGTCTTGGACTGGTGTAGCGGTGCGTATTCACTTACGGCAGTTTTGTTTTATTTCTTGGGCATTTGTCATCCATACTAAATGAAGCTGGCCTGATCAGTCAGCTTCTGGCTCGGCTTATTTGCGGATAAGTTGCGATGTGTGAGTCCAGCATGTAAATATAATGATATCAACCATGTTCGCAGTGAAAACATCGCTGGACTTTCAAGAAAAGAAGTTTCACTCTCTTTTCTGCTATTGGAAGTTACTAGAACACTTGAGACACTTGAGTTTTGTGTGACAGGACTCATTTGGCTCTACTGTATAACATTTAACAAGCTTTGTCTGCAGTACTGATGTAGGATAGATGCAGGAGGAATGCATGCAGGAGGACTGCTACAATGGCTACTACTGTAAAATGAGTTTAAATTTATGCCCAAGGTGTTAACCGCCCACACAACCCTGCCAGACACCTACTGTATGTTTGCTCGTCTCTGCACACAAGTGTGAACAACACCATCAATTGCATTATCTTACTGTAATGCCTCGGCCCATTAGATGAGAAGCCACGCTGGTTTTCGTTCCAACCCTACCTCTGCCGGGCAGAGGGACAACCCCTGTGGGTGAGCACCGACTGACGCCCTCCTGCTGGGCCAGACGACAGGGAGCAGCCGAGCCGAGACACCCTGGCCAGAGGCTTGCCAGTGGGAGCGCTAGGCCGGGCTGAGGCAGCCTCTCTGGTTGGACGTCCATCTGGGTGATAAGCGCCACACACTCTACTCACCCCTGAGGGCTCACAGCAGGAAGTGGATAGAGAGACCAGCCACCGCTCTGCACGGGAGAGCCAGCGATTACAAATCACAGGACAATAAAAGGGAAAGACTACAACTGCTTATGTATTTTAAAGAGATTTAAAGCTACACTAGGCAATATTCTTATGTAATATACCTGTATTATCACCCTAAATCATAGTGGAGACCTTGAAGATTCACCCTGTTTGCCCTGGTGTTGGATATAGACCGCCCACAGGAAGTGACGAATCAAAACTCCAAAATCCCAAATCCCAAACATGAGCGTGCTGTGTGCATTTCACTGACGTCACATTACACGATTTCTGGCTATTGCCATTGAAGTTCACATTTTTCAAACAGTTACCTCATGCTGCTATTTGGAGACGGCAACCTGCAAAGTTGCCTAGTGCCGCTTTAAAGTCTGAGTTGCAATTGGCTGACACAATTCAGGGTTCATTATTTCTATAACAATCCTCATTTCAGTGGGAAAAGATGATTTATCAGCAACTCTGGTTGGACATAGCGACATTCATATGAGTTATGAGGGAATGATTTAAAACTTGTTTGCTTTGATGCCTATCGTTGATGTTTTACTGCCCATAGGTAAAAAATTGTATGTTGCAATCAATGCATGTTGCCATGGTTTCTCATCCCTCTGTATGCTGTGACTTACATTTGAGAGTGGGCTTTGTGTTGTTGGGGAAATATAATAAAGGAGAAACATTTGATTGCTCTGTAATGTGCACAGGAAGAGACAGGAGTTTTTGCTGTACCCACACAGACCTGAATGATTTCTTTCTGAAACGTTTTTTCACGTGTTGTTTTTTGTTGCGCCGTTCACGCCGAACAACAGGCACAACCTGCAGCGTGACCTTATAGCTGAATATGACAAACAAAAAGCAAAGGACTCCCTTAAGAGCACATTAAGACTCCAATCAATACCTGCCAAGGTAAAGTGGCCCACGCCATAAAATGTCCTCGCACAGACAGATAAATTATCTGCAGGAAATCAAGATAATGACTTTCATTTACTCAATAAGCAGATATTAATTATCTGTCCGGCAGATTAGAGAGCCAGACGTATTGAGAGCCGTGAGATAAATGGGTTTCTGATCAAGATATAATGAAAACCTTTTAAGATCCTCTCACCAAGCACTTATGAATTCACATGTTCATTTCTGTCCTTGTTTCGGCGATTACTGAAGACCACCACAGCCTAACACCCTACCACCACCTCTACCACCGTGTGTTGTTTTCTTCAGGGAATTTGACCTCATCACCCTACCCGCCTTTCACCCCCACCACCACCACCGCCTTATGCAGAAAACTAATGAAATGATGAATTTGTGAAACAACCGCAGGGTGACTATGATGAATTTTGCGGTATCTCTCAGACTAATGGCTCTGTCAACAAGAACAACTCTCTATAGACAAGCGCAAATAGCCAAAGCACCGGTGGTATTTGTGGTTTAATGCACGAAACACGAGCGGTGGTAGTTTAATTCGAGGCTGCAAATATCCTTCTGATGAGGGGAATTAATCCAGCATTGATTACTGACGGCAAAGTTCTTTCTGCAAACACTTAAATGCAGCCCCCCATCCTTGAGTGGGTCTCTTCAGAAGGATTTTTCGCCAGAGGGGCTCGCTGATTTGTGGCAGGCCAGCGCCGCATTTGGCCGTCGTCCAATCATTTAACCGACCGGCATCGGCGTGATCTCGGAGATGCTCATGAGAGCTTGCCTTGCCCTGCAGCCTCACCGAGGAGCAATCTGGTTACGCTAAGAAATGGGCAGCGTCTACGTCTATCTATCGACTGCCAAGGCATTCCTCAAGTTGGCAAAGTCTTCGGTGGGCACTAGCTGTTCACTAGCACTCTGTTAGGGGAGGCACACCCGGGGGGGATTCCTCTGAAGCTACACAAGCTCAGGCAAACACAGGTCGCTTTCCTTATTATCAATATTTAAACTGGGGGTGGTGGGTACGGTGTGTGGGCGGAAGCGACCTTCTCAGCGGTTGCCAGCAGCATCTTCGCTACATCTTTGCTAAGAGACATCCTGATAAGCACACTGTAAAAATGATATGAAACAATATCAGCCAATACTGACTCATACCATGACTCTTTTCCTTAGCAGCATTATCAATGTGCATCACGTGCATCCTTTACCTTTACTTATTTATTACCTGTGCCATGGTGGTTTGTTCGTGTGTGGTGGTTACAGAAGAACGGTGCTTTATATTGGTCCCTAATCAACAACTCCTCATATCTTGACTCCCGCAATTCAATTCCAGATCTGAAATGAAACAGAGGGCCTAATTAAGTGTCTTCATCAGCTCAAATATGTACGTAGGAGCTGGGAGGAACAATACATATAAATACACACACGCACACACACATTCTTTTGGGGGTGAGAAACAAACAAACAAACAAAAAAAAACGTGCCGTAAATGCTACAACCAGCTAATTAGTTTGGGAATGGAGCAAAAGCATCTTCATACATCGGAGAGCCAGATCCAACCAGATTGTGTGCTGAAAGGTTTGCGGCATTGTAAGCGCGGGGATCAGCCGCTGAAGTGATGCCTGGGTTGTTGTTTTTTTTGTGTGTGTTACCACGGGCGCTACCTCTGCAGGACGAGTGCCTGACCACATACCAATCAGTTTGCCGGGGTAATGTGTGTAATTGATTGGAGCCTCATTCAGATTCAGTGGAATAGAGCATGCAGATTGTCCTTGCCAAGTCATAATGAAGGCCCTCTTTAACGGCACAATCAGAAATTATTTTCACCGCTAATTTTGAGAAGTGAAGCTAGTGCTCTGCGGTTGATTGCGTGGTTAGGTGCCGGCGTCAACAGCAACGCAAATAAGCATTGTTTTTCTGGTTTCCTTCCAGTTGCCACATGCGCGTGCACCCTCGTAGAAGCAGGGCTGAATGCTCAGACCGCTCATAATCCATATTTTATTCGGGGCAGAGCTTGGTGTTTTTCAATGTGCCATTGATTGGTTCTGTCACTGGCTGCCGGAGAAAGTTATCGTTGGCTCCATTGTGGGCTACTAACTGCTGAGACCTCCATCACCAGCATGCTTACAATGTCAATACCGTGAGCACTTGATCCTGCATTATCCGCAAGGAAACAGTCGCACTGGGAACACAGGGGCTGCGGAGAGCACACATCATTTTTAGCGGCGACTGCTTTATCCGTCCACGCCGAGGCTATAACCGTTTGAATTTTTCATGTGTGAGTTTAAAATCGATTTCGATATTAATAACTTCTGAACGGGAGAGAAAGGGGTAAACAGTTTCCGGAGAGTTATTAAGCGGAGGGGATGTCTTTGGCGAAGTTTTTGCTAAGTGAGCATCGCAGCGTCTTTAGTAGTCCTGTCGTTCCCCCGGACTATAATGAATGAATTAACAAATGAAAGAGGATTTGCTTGTCTTGGGCTCTCCCTCAGAGGAAGGTTAATTTCCATTCAATATGCTAAACTGCTTAGAACCCAGGACCTTATCCAAGCACCAGCCGTTTCACAGCAAACACAGTGGTCTGCCCCGCGACCCCTTTGGCCCCATCTTTAATCCTCCTGCATCCCGTGGTCAATATCTTAAGATTGATTCACCTCTCGAGTCAAATAAACTATTAAATCCATTAGCGGCTCAGGCTCAGGCTTACTTTACATTTTGATTACAATCAATTACTATCTCCTTCCCCAGATCTGATTCTGTGGTTCTGTCCAGAAGTCCGGGGGACACAAGCCGTAGACCGAACGGCGGTCTTACAAAGTGAAATTCATAAATTTACTCTCGCCGGGTCTTTAAACTCTGTGCGTTCACGTTTTTTTTCTTTTCTCGGTGACCCCTCGGCACTGATCATTATCTGGTCGGAAAAGGGGAAGCAGAAAATGAAATCCCGGGGCCTCTAATGACAAAGATTTATAGGTGGGTGTAGCGCCATATTTATCATGGATTATTTACGGAGAGATTTTCTGTGATGAGTGTGGATGATGTGTGGGGAGTCGAGACATGGCACATGAATCAGAGCCTGGCTCTCCCACCAAGGACAAAAAGAGCATATTACAAACCACGGGCGAGGATACAGCAAGCTTTTGTCAAGCCACTCGCCAGAAGAAACTTTACAGTGTACATATTAGCACTGGAGCCAGAAATACTAGGAGTAAATCTGACGTACAAGCCGTTCATGTACGTTAATAACAACCCTTAAAACAAAATGAGCTGTGCAGCAAATACAAGTTGCTTGCAAGTCATTTTCTATATTTCATTCTGTTTCTCATTCTCATCTGCCAAATTATGGGAGCTATCACGCAGCTCTATTGGTTTGCTGTGACTCAACTGTGCAAACATCCGTGAGCCCTCAGCTTGTTTCAATCCAGTGCTAAAGATAGTCAGCCGAAAACATCCTCAATCACAATCCAAACTATAAGACCAAGCGCGTCACGTTACAAAGACGTTGACATAATACAAGGTAGCGGTTGTCTTGCGTCTTTCCACTCTGTACAGCTTAAACACACATTACGCAGCGTTTAACAATGAAAGCACTGTTAGTGACACGCGCACGACAAGTGATGATCATGCTCACGACACTGATGTGGGAGAAGACATGAATCTTGATGACTGAATTAAAAAAAGGTGCTTTGCTGATCTAAAGTAATGCCAGTCAGTAGTTATTAGGTGTGGAGTCGAATCCTGGCTAGCCCCGCTAACCTCCTTCCTGTCCCCATTGTTTAGAGCCCAGAGAGAACAATTCCACTTTAGCGAGATGCTAGCTAGCATACACAAAGAAAATATGCTCTTGGAAAAACTTTTCAATAATATAATAGCTCAGGTTTCATCTCTGCACAATATAGAAAACCTCAAACCACTTGGACATTTATTGGACAAGTCAGACGTGTCGGCCTGCCTGCCCACAGGATACGGTGGGTATTCTTTTCACATCATCACTACTTCGACGGTGCTTTATGAGGAGGTCTCGGTTTGGACAGGTCCCACTACCCTTGAACGTGACGTATTACATGGTTTCATTGGAATGATGTAACTTTTTCTGCCATCTTGTTTGTCTTCTGTCTTTTCACCAATCCTTCCACTTGCACTCCAAATTAAATAGCAACGGGCAAATGTGTTTATGACAGAGGATTTAGGGTGAAGCGTTCTTCAAGTCGCTGTCAGATTTCAATATGGCAATCTTGAAATCTGACTTGTGAGATTACAAACCAGGAAGTAGTTTGGTGATTTTCTAACAGTAGTGGTTAAGTCGACACCTGAATTAAAGATTTTTGTTTAGTGATTCTCTTGATACCACGTCACTTTGGTGTTAACAGGTCTTTCAAGTCAACGTAGTTTAACTCACTCTGATCATGCCTGTCTTCTTCAGTATCCAGTAGTTCTATTTGAAGCACAATCTTTTATAAATTAAGGAAATACAGAGAGATTTTTTGAGATACTTGTAAACAACTGAATTGCAAGGGAAATTCAATTCTACAACCTCATGATTTTTCGATGGTGTTACGGCCATGTCAGACATTTGTTGAGGCCATGTTGTTTTTCTTGCATACCTGGTTCTAGCCCTGTTATTACATCCCCCTCTAAGACTTTCCACTCAAAATAGCATTGTAAGCTTTCTCCACAAGAGTCACAAACCAGACAGACCGAAGTCTGTCTCCTGCATTCTGGGTGATAAAAATTTCCGGTAATCCCCCTGGATTAAAAAGACTCCCTGTGATGGCTGGAGATGCAAGTGAACCACATGTAAACCTGTATATCCTCCTGCATGGAGAGCGAGGGAGAGAGAAAGAACGAGCGTTTTGGATCAAGACAGAGACAATTATAGAGAGAGAGAGAGAGAGAGAGAGAGAGAGAGAGAGAGAGAGAGAGAGAGAGAGAGAGAGAGAGAGAGAGCTTTAATGCCGGTGTCCCTTTTAGACACGCTTTTAATTCCACTGCAGGAATATCAGCAATATTTAACTGGAAATGTCACAGAATGTCAAGTCGGAAAATGTCACTGGGGAAGGACTGGAGGGTGACCCCAAACCTCCCCTTTAAGATGAAATAAATATGCCTCTGTGGTATTGTAAGGAGGGATTTTTTTCAGGGCACGATTTCTCCATTTTACGGGGGCTATTCATTTTCATAGCAACAGAGGGGCGAAAAGGCAGAAGACGGGCCAGGGAGAGATAAATGAACTCATCAATCGTGGAGAGTAGGGACACGGCAACGGCTGACGTCTACCCTGTCATTTTGAGCACCGAGGTAATTGTTGACTTGCACCATCACGGCACCGTCGGCGCGAGCTCTCGCCTCCTATTGGGTTAGTCCTGTGAATAGGACGGAGAATGGCCGCCGCTTCTTAAACGGTCTATGGGTAAAACATTTATATATAAAAGCATGCATTAAGGGATGAGTCACGACGCCATTCATTCTAGTTTCCATCCAGTGTCAACGTAGTTTCTTCAAGAGTCGTGAGACAAATCGGTTGGCAAGTCCTGTACTTTTAAGATTATTTCAATAGTATACAGATTGTGCTTACAGTATTTTGGGACAAGCAGATCTACTATGACTTGATTGGAGATATTTAAGCCAATCCTGGTAGGCAGGGGAAACAATTTCACAAGCTCCGCCCAGCAACATGCTCTCCCTTCAGCCATGACAGGGCAAGGATGTGATGGATGTCCCTGGCCCCGCCCGCGTCAACACGGAAACACATTCATGCGCACAATCACAGACACACACACACACACACACACTCGTACGCCTTAAATACACCGCTGAACGACAACAGTGTATTTGCGTTGACATTTGAACCGGTGCAACAAAAAGGTTGAAATGACTGAAAAAACAGCTCTCGGGGCTCAGTGAGCTCCAAAACCTTGGCGGCGTCATTAGGTATCTCGTTGTACCAAAAGTGCGGCACGCGGGGAAACATGAAACAGTTGTAATCCAAAATCAATAAGGTCGGAGACAGAGAAAATATTATAGGAACGGTGAACGAGAACAGGGGACAGAGGCAGAGGTATTTTCTCTGTCTTTTTCTTTCAGCTGCACCGGGGGGAACATTTTTTCCAAGGGCAGAAGCGATCCACTTACGCCCTATCAAGACATTAGCCAGGAGTGCTAGGTGTCAGATTAGATACACATTCGCTTTGCTGCAGTGCATCAGAACATCTCTTTCCCTCTCTCTCTCTCTCCCTTTCTCTGCCAGACCAAAGAGGACATCAGCGCTATATCTCCCTTTAGATATCTACCTCAGTGCTTTTAACATTAAGGAAAATCGATATTAACAAGATTGAGTCCATTCACTGCTGAGTTTTATAGTTTCCCCATAATGGACCTAATGTAGATCATTACCAATGGGAGCAATTAGGTTATACTCTGGCCTGGCAAAACTTGGCCAACAAACAATGTAGGGGATTTGTCCAAACTGACCCCGCCAGGAGAAGGAACAGTCTACACGGAGCTAACGTTTCAGAGGACTTCATTAATGTCGGGGGTTCGCCCTGCACCGATTAATTCCTCCAGACGCGCATTCAGATCAAGTTTCTTTCGGGAAGACTTGTCTGCCGTGCTGGCGGCACGAGCACATCGAAATAGAAAGCGGGCTTATTTTGAGCGCGCAGCGAGAGACGTGATCATCATCAACGGTTTGGCTAAAACTTCAGAGGTAAACCGGTCTCATATTTCACACTCCTATTCAAAGATGGTTTATGAAGACAGATCGACGGGTTTATCTGCAATACATGAATTGTATTGATCATATAGTATGTCTTGGTGGGAGAAAATTGTTGCCGTGACTCCAATCAAGACTACTACGCACCATTTCTTTTCATGTTTCAAATACTAAGAATGAGGATTATCCAATAGTCATTATTTGTCCTCCTTGAATTTCTGTGATTTGACATCTCCTTGCCGAAGGGTTAAGAATTAGGAAAGAAGCTACATAATCAATTTTATGCAGTTGCACTAATCACTATACCTTTTCAACCAATCTTAGACACTTTATCAAATAATGCTGATAAGGAAAAGACTTAATTAAACCCTTCTCTCCTGGATTAAAACTCTTTTGCTTTACCTAAGGTCCCCAAATTCCGAGGGAAAATCAAGTTTAAGCGGACAAAAGCTTTTACGCCAGCAGAAATTGGTAGACCAAGGGTCGAGAGAGATTTTCCCTTTTTTTCGTGTGACACACTACAATACCTTTTGCTATTGGCAGGTAATTATATTAAAGGTGCATTATTTCAAGGTCCCAGTCCTTTAAATGTGATAAAACGAGTAATCTGCTGTCTGTTGGAGCTAGCTGCATGTCCTTTTTCTGAGGTCAGCCTGTCCCTCTGCCTTTGTCTAAGTCCTTCCATCATCCCCGAGTGCTCACGGGAAAAAAAAAAAAAAAAGTCCAGGATACGACATGCTGACAGCCTACAATACCTGAGCGACTTCAAAACAATCATTTCCTGCACACTGAAGGCACCTAATAATTGCTCTTGTAAAAACCGACGTTCCCCAAAGCATTTGTTAACAAGTAGGTGGTCTCGAGTTGCCATCGGGAGGCGTGGGATGCAATGCTTTATGTAATCGGCAAACAAATATGTTATGCAAAGCTCTTTTGATGAAGTTATTGCCGACACGAAGGCGTATAGTGGCTGGAACCCTGAACTGAGAGAAAGAAGCAGTGATTGTCGATACCTGATGTGTATAGCCGCACTGAATGTTCACAGTTGCCTCTTGAAAGCCACCCACATCAAGTGGCGATAACCAGCTTGAGCAGCAACCTAATACTATCCATTCAGATAATACCTCCTATTGCTTCAACCCCTCAAACAATGCAGCTCATAATATGGTTAAGATTCGGGGTCAAAGGCAGAAAATGTTTTAATTTTCCAAGTGCACTGCTTTTCTTCCACTAGGTCTGAAAGCATTTCATAACCCAACGTTTTGATCACAGACTGCACATCAGGAGTGTTAAGTACATTCCTACAGGAATTAACTACAGGAACACGACTTCTCCTCTCCTCTAGCTTAAATGTTCTGTTAATTCTGGTTAATTCTGGTGTTTCAATCAATCCGTCGTCAATCCCTGGGTGGGATGTAATTCTACTCTAAATGTCTCTATTTTGTGGCCTTGAACCGGTTTCGGCTTGGGCTCTGTCTACACCTGATCCATCTTTACTGGGCTGACTAATGTCAGGGCCATGTTACATCATTTCCAGAGGAGGATGAAATGCCAGAGATGTTCCTGACCATGTGCACTCCATCCCAGTGCCCCTTTCCATCAGACCCTGTGTCCCCAGGCTCTAGTGCTGCTACACGGGCAGAGAGAACAGGCATTAACCTTTGAGGATAGGGCTTTTTCATATATATGTTTTCAAGAGGAAGGGAAAATAGGGCATCTGCTGCTATTGATTTTTCCGATGTCTGCTCTGAGTCAGTGGCCGAGTCTTGAGAGTGTCATATTTTCTGGCTCCCTCTCAAAACTACTCCACAAATCTGTTTTTGGGTTGTTGTTTTTTTTTGTTTAATGCCATGGGGTGTTATTAAGTGCTGTACTTTTGAGAAATCACAATATGTACTTTCAGTTTCTCACGTGTCTCTAAACTCATCATTCTCTCCTTTTTCTGGTCATACACACAGAATAACAACCATTTTGCCAGTTTGTTTTTAGTTTTTTATGTCAAATTTGTGCTGCACTTTGCCACTGCACTAAAAACTAGAATAGTGTTATCATGCACAGCATTCATTTGATTGACTGACCAGTAATTTCCTCTTTAATGATTGCATTGTCCTCTCCTCTCTTCACGGACGTTAATTTTTATTGCATAATAGCTTGGCTTTGACGCTACACTAAGTTTGTCTTTATGGTTGTTCATAAACATTGACCACAGTTGCACATTATCCCAGACATTTTTAAAGTGTAAAATAAAACAAAGTCCTTGAAATTGCCTTTTGCTGAGATCGGTGCCTCTGATAGGGGTGATTGGGCCCAGACACATTTCAGATATGTGGAAATCCTTGGGATTGGAATGGCTGCTCTTATTAAGGTCCCTTGTTTCACCAGTGGCAGTCAATTTATAACACTATAAATGAAGTGTACAAATGTTTCTGCAGTTAACATTGTTTCTACCTGGCACTGAACATACATCACCATATTTATATGAGTATCACATATTTTCAAAACCAACCCAAAATCTGTTTCAAGTAAGACCCACACAAGATACAAGAAAAAAAACCTCCCATCATGCTTCAAAGTTATGGCACTTTTAGCGAAACAATTTACAAAAGAGAAACAGTGAAGAAACTATCAAAGTAACCAAAGGCTCTTCAGATTCTCTGTCCATCCAGTTTGATGAGATGAGGCTCAAGTTTCAAACAGCTGTCTTCTCAACCCTTGAGGTGATCTCGCTTGTACGACGTTGTCGCGCACGCTTCAGCGACAGCAGCGATCGCTTTGAAGGACGGATCGTTCCCTTTGTATCCGGTCCCCAATAATGATGCTATCGCTTAATGCAAGTTGCTCTAAATGAGCAAAAAAAAAAAAAAAAAGGCGTGTGGTCTTAATTAAGCCTTTGATGTCATCATCGCTCGCAAAAAAAAAAAAGATGGTCGCCTTCAAACTGTTTGTTGTTTTTGCTTTGGTTGTTCCCTGTGAAGTCTGCCAGCGCTCCCATTCCAAAATTTCATTCTACCTCCAATCTGCAATTCAAATGGTAAGAATATGCAGAATAGGCCAGATGGTGTATCCCAGCCTGCTATTCCCCAGACCATCAACCAGCCCTTTCTGTGCCTATTCTTCTGCACCCCCTTTAACAAATACTTTCAAAATATTTACAAATCTCAAGATGTCTCAGATGAACAGATTTGCACATTTATTGAACTAATTCATAATTAAAGGATTGAGGTAAACTCCTTTTTTTTCCCAGCACGGTGGTTATGATATGCTTGGACTATTTTCTTATTTGTCACGACAATACGTTATAGCATACAAGCTGTGCAAACACTTGTCTGATGCTCGCTGGCGTTTTGTGTGTGATGTCGTGACAGTCGAAACACCAGGAAGCCCGTCTCCGACAGACCTCCAAGATTCCCAACATGTTGACTTTGCCCTCGTCTATTTGTCTGCATGTATTGTGTCAATTTGGTCATAAAAACCCGTCAATCACGACGTCCGTCAACCCATCCGAAAATGGGCCAGGCATCCTGTCCTCCCAGCCCTGAATGTTTAAGCAACTTTTGTTTGCCAACCTTTGACTTTAATGGAACCAAAAAAGAAGCAGGAAATGATCATTTGCATCTCCGCCAACCTGTCAAGTCAAACCCTTCGCCGACAAATGAACACTGTCAGGCCCTGACATGACGGGCGCTGTGGCGCGCACACGCCAAAGTGTGTCAGGAACTCATCTCCCCACCTGTCCTTCAACGACGCCACGGGATGCCATCTTGCTTTTTACGCGCTGTTGCTGATGAGAGGGGGGACTCGGGCCATGTTTCCGCTTCATTCCCAAAAATAGTCCCCTGTCCTGGGCCCTTCTTGGCAGTAGGGAGTGTTTTTTAGTAATGACACATTGTCAGAAAGCCATGCAAAGTAGCAATTTTCCCAGGTATCTCCATTCCAATTTTTAAATACCTTGCTCCTGCAAGCGAGACGTGATCCTTCTAAATTTAGATCTAATCCCATTAAGCTTGAAAACATTACTGACACACCGTTGCAGGGTGTGGATTGAGTCTAATACAGGGTGTTCATGCACTACAATCTTGTGCAGCTACACTTTATTTTCTTTTACAGTTGTGGTCTGTCACACTGTCATGCACAGCTCAGTATAAAATGTATTCACCTCAGTACCGGTACTGGTAGGAATTACTGCGGCAGGATGTAAAACACTTCATTGTTCAGCACGTGAAAAGGGATATTTGCCACAGTGAGGTGTTTAATGGTGGCAATGTTATGTTTTGTGCAAAAATGTCTAATTAATTTCCCCTGAAACAAGTCATCTCTCAGTGTGTGTTGTCTTTTGACACTGCTCCTTCATGGCTGTAAGTATGCTGTGCTCTTTTTTTTTATTGACATGGTTGTAAAGACCACATCAACCCAACCCTGGGTTTAACCTCTGACCTATCGGAAGCTTTTCACACTTTGCTTTTTACATTTTCACAGTGTGCCTCAACAGATCTTGACTAAGGGTGCTATTGGGCCGCCGGGGCACAGGAAAGCTTTTAAAGCTTTTAAAGCTTTTAAAAAGCACAGTGAAGGGAAATATCAGCAGCCTTCTCAAGAAAAGAAACGTGGCAGCAAAAATAAGATTCCTTTTGTCACAGTCTCCTGTTTTCAGTCAGGTGACGGATTACATACTAACATGAAAGTCCATAAAGCAACGTCCAGATTGTGAATTGGAGACACAAGATTTATTACGCAACAATGATGAACAACCATACAGGAAGTGAGATAAGTGAGATTCGAGAGAAAGGGGGCACAAATTGAGAACCAACTTGGGTGTTGCATAGAAATAAGTCATCTTCTGTGAGCAATGGGAGAATGTGCAGTCTACAGGCTGGCGCTCGGCTCTCCCTCCCTTCTCCCAGATAACGTTATGGCACTCGAGGCACTTCCTTCTACATATCATTGCTGCCCTCTGCAGTTCTACACCAATTTGCTCCTTAATGAAGATGACACAGCCAAAAGAGGCGCCGACCATCCTACAATGTGTTTCTGTCCAAAGCGTTATTCATTTATTCTGCCGTGTGACCTCAACTCCATAATGCATTATGGGATGTATTTCTTCACTACAGCCTTGAGTCCAAGGAATACAGCCATTTATATGCTGTATTATTTGCTGCTTTGAAACACCTCAAGTCCTATGAAACGACACCAAACTCTGCGTGACACAGTTACATTACAAACAACAGAGCAGCTTTCAGACTTTTGCCATTTTGAAATGTCTAAACTTTTGTTTCTAGGACAAAAGGACCATCCTCCTTTTTTTCTCCACTACAGATTCACAGTGGCATAAATGTTCAATTCACACCTGTGGTGTCATGTGTCTTGTGACACACAGCTCAACTGTTCCCCTTGGGCCCGCCTGCTTGCCTGCCTGTCTGCCGCATAACAGGACAATGCAATTAATGACAGATGGCCGGGCGATGACCACGTCCTTGAGCTGCGAGCCTTATTGGCACCTCCCGCTAATTGTATCACATATAACACAACTAAAAGCATAATAAATCTAGGAGAGGGGGAATGTTTTATGCAAGTGCACTCCTCCTTTCCCAAGCGGTAAATTGCTCCACTCTTGAAATATCTACAACCTTATGACACACACTGCATTAGCTTAATTGTCTTTTTCTCTGGCCAGGCTCTGGCCCTGAGAAGGAGAAGGGGGAAAAAAGCACCCATTGCAATTAAGAAATTGTAGTGTGATCCTTACACTGATTAACAAAGATTGCAGCTGATTTGGTGTCATCGCCTGGTGTAAAGTGGTGCAGGGGGAGAGGGGGCATGAAATCATTTTGTGTGGTGGCTAAATTGTCAAACATAAATGTTTATTAATTGCACTTGGTTGTCCTCTCTGCCGATAAGACTGTGGGTAGGTTAGGTACTACTAGATAGATAGATAGATAGATAGATAGATGCTAATGAGCTCATGTCTGGCTCAGTTTTTTCCCCTCTAAGTTATGATTTACTGAAAGTCCATTAACGAGGCCACGTCTTCGGTTCACCTGAGGAGTCTCAGAAAGTCTGGTGTCCGCACGTGTCCGTGTAGACAGCTTGTGTCACGGCGGGGTTTTTCCCTCAACGCCGAGTGGCACTGCCCACCCCTACCGCCCTACCTTCCCATCTCACCCTGGGCTCATTATGGGGAGAGTGATGACGATGTCTTGGAGCAGCTGCTGCAGGGACGGCGCCGCCAAGAGAAGAGAAGCGAGGTCCCTGCCAACTAACCTTTAAAACCACCGAGGCAAAAGAGAAGTTCTAGAAATGTGGCCACGCACATACTCTCAGGCACATGAACTACATAATCCTGCACGCTGCGTCACAAAAATATGCTTCAACATCATAGTCAATAATAAGAGATCACGTACATACTGGCCCACATGCACCAGATATAACCACAAGAAGCACTTAAGCTTTTCATTGCCCATCTCAAACAAAGGTTCCTGCACTCCAAACATGTACAGGGTTACGATCAATCGCTGTTATCGACTGTAACATGAACAACGGGGCCCCGGCACATGTACACTAACACAGCCGAGTGATTGGTGGATTGATTATTTTACCTTCCCCATCATTCACCAGTCTCGTTTGAACTCAGAATTTCTCCCCACTCTTATTCCCCCTTTATTTCAAGACAGGTTTTGGTTTTCCTTGCAGATCATGACACAAAAAGGCAGATATCATCGAGTATAATTCATCTTGAGACAAAACTAATCCCATCCATGGCCCCTAGGGACACCTTGGGGTGGGGGGTGGGGTGCTTTTAATAAAATCCTATGCTTTATGTGTAAGCACACATAATTAGTAATGAGGTTTCTATTACACATCATATTGGTACCTATAAGGCATTACAGAATCAAAACTAAAATGACAGGCAACATATTTGGCATATGTCCCAGTGTTTCAAATAATATGCAGTGTATTTGCTATGATCATTTAAAAAAATTGTGGTGGACAACATGATTATACCCAATACACACGCTATATGTAATATGATAGAGCATCGCTTCTGGTTTCCCCTTGCAACAAAAACAGGAAGCCTCCTCATATTTCATTTCACCCACTGACTCTATATCATCTGTATTTTTCACTGGCTTATCGGCTATAGACCCTCGTCCCCGGCGATAACTTTACCCTTAACCTAGTGACCTGGCAAATTAGTCTCAGCCCTCCGTTCCATTGTAGATTATGCTGCAACACGAGCACGGAAATAAGCCGTCAGACAAAGTAAATGCCCACTATGTAGGGCACAAATCTTATTTGGTTGGCGCCAAAGTCCACAAAGAAAGCTGAGTCTGCAGCAGACCTGCTTACTCTGGTGGAAGAGGGAGATTTATTAACATATTTCATTAAATATATTGAACAACTGGGGACCACGGGTTCAAACATTTGGATGCAGGAGCTATCTTCAGGGAATTTCAGGGAGAATTTGATCAAAACGAACAGAATGCTAACTATCATTACTCCTGGCAAGATAGGACGCAGGCCCTTTACAGTAATGCACTGAATAAAATAACAAAAGAAAATATAATACACATACACACACATACAAATGTGTCTGTGTGTGTGTGGGTGACTGGACAATAGAAATACAGTCTTTTTTCAATTGCTCAGGGAGATGAAAACGTCTGTCTTCTTAAAACAAAACTAATTCAATTATTCTATTTTTTTTTTAATCACAATGTCAATCAGCGTCATTGGCATAAATACATTTTTCCACTAATGTTTCCACTATTTTTTCTCAGGTTGAGAACTGTCTAACAAAAAAATGAGCTGCAGCTGCATATTCTCCACTGCTTACCGACGCAAGGTAACATTTTTGAAGGTCTGGGGTGGACACAGTGTTGGATAGAAAAGGATGTGACTAAATGGACCCTAGCAATGGCTGCTCAGCTGAATAAGCACGGCAGGACCGATTTCCCTCACTGCAGAGAGGAAGTGAACCGGCCAAACTAACCTTTAAAACCACCGAGGCAAAGAGAAGAGGTGGAAGAGGACACACCGCCTATCTGCCCGCCTCTCTGAACTACATGTGCGTTTAAACTCACAGTTAAATGCCCCATATGCATCATAAAGGATGTGGATTTCCACTGAATGTCAGAATAAAGAGGCGGCCTGGTTGGCATGCCTGAGTTGGGAGAAGGGTGGAGAAAAAATGGAGAGATCAATAAGGGTGTGTGAGAAACGCTCTGAATGGCTTGCATTTCCTCACTGGTCATCAAAAGGTTATTTTACACCCAAAAGCGCGTATTGATTACATGCACTCTCTCAGAGAAAGCGGAGGAATCTCTGCTGGGGGAATTTACACGGTATTTATTTTTTGCATTAGGATTAGGGTGGGCGTTGGGGACGATCAATGGGTTTTTAATGTAGCTGGAGGGTTCAAAACATGAATCATGGGCTCTAGGGCTATAACATTTTATCTGGCATCATCACTGCTATGCCTAAGGAGCCAGCCATCCTCCACTGGAGTCAACATATAGAAGGAAAGTTTGTATAGTGTGGTATAGAAGTTTGCTCTAGAGACTTTGTAGTCGTGTCACAAATCAAGTAACCACGTCTGGCATCATCATGGAGGTCCAGTGGGGAATTGGCTGTGCGCAAACAGCTAACTAACTATATACCAGGCTACCTCCGTGAAATGAGTTTTTGCAGGGTGGGATGTCTGAAAATATATAGTCATAGTCTCTATTCCACTCTTGAGTTGTAGCTTGAGAAGAGTCACCTCAGTTAGCCTGAACAAACTGTTAGCTAACTAGCTAACTAGCAGGCTAATTTAGCAACTGATGTTAGTGTTAACACACGACTACTAGCCTCTGCTAACATTAACGTTAGCTTCTACTACATACGTTAGCTAGTGCACAAATCAGATGCGTTTACAACAAGACAGTGATGGTTAGCAGACCAGGGCCCCGTTTCACGTGCAACGCTAACTCAGTTAAATGGTGTGGCGGACTGGAGGGAGGGTGGGGGGAGGCTTAATTGGATCCAGGAGAGAGGTGGCTTCGGCCGGACGGCTCCCCAGCCTCAGTTTGGCGGTGGGGGTATGTGGCGGACTGGAGGGAGGGTGGGGGGAGGCTTAATTGGATCCAGGAGAGAGGTGAGTTAGTGGACTGCTAGAAGAAGCAGTCCACTAACTCACCTCTCTCCTGGATCCAATTAAGCCTCCCCCCACCCTCCCTCCAGTCCGCCACAAATGGATTAATTTTTTTTTTACAATTTGTGTTTACAATTTAGCCAGAATTGACCAGGTATGAGTCTGAAGACCATACCTGCAAACACTCAGATTTTAACTCAAGTTAGCTTGATAATTTGAACGTATAAAAGCCACCCGGTGAAATCACACACACCCAACAGCAGAAATGAGCATAAGAGGGGTTCTTGAGTGCTACCGATTTAGATGTGAGCCAATTATTTACCTCCAGCACATTTGAGGTTAACCACTTTCTTGGACATTACCTAGCTGAAAATGTTGAATTGCAATAAAGAGGCGACCTGTTTTCAATACATTTTTAGATTTGATTTTCACCCGCTGCCAGGTCCTTTTGCTGCCACTGCCAGATGCCCTGGGAAGCCATTAAAAATAATATAATTTTTAATGTTTCAGAATGGGGACATTATCAGACATTATAAGAGTCGAAATATTAGGGGCTTACAACTACTTTAAAATTTAGCAGAATTAAATTAGCCACACTCTTTAGTGAATAAAAGTCTTCTTATGCATTTAATTTATCTACAATTCTCTGCCAGTCTTCCTCCCTCAATTTAGTCTCTCTAGCAGTGTTGGATTTGCTAGTTAAGATGTATTTTTCTGCTTCATAACCCTCTTGCTCTGTGGAGCTGAAAAAATGTGCTTAATGTGTCTACAACCACAAAACAAAATAAAAGCAATATAAAGGTTACATTATGAGAATTTGAAAAATGTTATGTGATCCTGCAAATCGTAGTTTCGCCTCGCCTTGTGTCCATATAGCTAATTGTGATCCTGTTTTTGGCGTGCGATTCATCTCCCCTTTATAGCAGGGCGGGCGCATTATTTGAGATGACGCGATGATGCTAGATTGACTAATCAGATTGTAATCCACGTTCTTGAAATGAAGTAAACTCGATCTTAATTGATGAGATAACTGGATCTGGCACGCGTCAAATTATCCTGGATTGCTTAAACGGGGCTCTGATACTGCGGTTAGCTAGTTAACAAACTAAACACAAATTGAATCAGACCTATCAGTGTGGAAATGATCAGTCTCCCTTCAAAAACAGCACCGAAATCAACTATATCTGTTGAATTCTGTTGAGACGGTCAAGTTGTACATGCATAACCAGCTGTTCACGACCACTGTTGCCCATTAACTGTGGACCTCATGGTCACATGGCTGCCAAAGGGTGTGCTACATCCCTCAGCTGTGAACATACAGCATGTACATGTGCATGTGCATAGAAAATAGCACAAATAGACACATCATGATAGAACTTTTCCAGTGAAGACAAGACCTTTGGAAATCCACCACTGTCAGGTGGTTGGCATAAATTGCCTCACTCTAAGCACCTGGCGATGACAAATTCTGCACAAAAACATGCATCATCATGGCACATTATAGTGTTGCTGCAGCAGTAGAGAACAATTCATCAGCTGGCATCTGAACATCCTTTATGGTGCAATATGGTGTTCAGTCATGGAAGAGGGCCAAAATCCATTGTGTTGACGAAAGCAAGTGTAGCATTTCTGCTGATGAACAAAAGTTAGCGTAGATTATTTTCACTCTCATATCATCATAAAATTCCCACCAGTCAGCCTGTCATCCCCAGTCAGTCATTGACATAGACCACATAGCCAAGCAGCAATCCTGTGGTTCAAATGAATAATTCAACCATAACCAATAAGCCAATGTTCCAGCGCTCAGCCCGTGACACAAAAGCGATAGCATCCCCACTTATGTCGGTTGAAATTACAGAGATTAATAAGAGCACGCACACACTCGGCGCACTGACAAACAACAACCGCCATGTTTGATTTGCATGGATTTGGGGGAGGAATCTATTTACGAGCAGGTTTGACGTGGCGTACTAGGGCAGGGGAATTTTGACACAGAGCACCCCGAAGAAGTGGGTCGTTGTTTATCTAATTAATCTAAGGAAGCAATTTAGTTTTCTATTGTTGTTGTTTTTTAAAGTGATGCATCAATCTGTTACAAAATAGTAGCAAGTAAGAAAATGTCTGCAGTATCCTAAAGGGATAGCGAACTACGAACTAACTGCAGTGCTATATTGTGGTGCTTGCAACTAAAATAACAAAAGATTTAAAGTTGTATCACTGCATTTTAAAAATGTTTCACTATCTACTGCGTATCATTTCACAGTTTTACATTTACATACCCATAACCTATATTGATCCGACATGCTGCACAAACACACGTACGCCAACATCCTGCAGGGATATGCAAGCAAACACAAAGGTACTGTACATTCTCGCTCTCTCTCTCTCTCTCTCTCACACACACACACACACACACACACACAGATCAAGAATTCACTGATGAAAATGTTGATTGTCAACTGTGATGACACCTTAACCGCCCACAGGAGACTGTTACTACATCCTCCTCATCCCCATTTATACGCTTGGATATTAATTGACACACAAAGTGTCTGGAGACAAACAGCAAGATTCCAATATCACAAGCTACCTTCCCTGAAATGCTAAGACAACCGCACATCAAAACACAGAAATAACCCACAAAGATTACTTAAAATGTATTCTGATGTAATCTAATGTATTTTTCTCGATTCCATGCCAAGAATCAAAGTGCCTCCAAGTTCTAAAGGCTAAAGCAGAATGCAGAGACATGATGGACACTGCAATGGTAATGGTAGCTGACAGTGTGATTAGCCAGTGACAGCACCATTAGCTTGGATCGTCGGCCACTTTAAAGGCCGACGATCCAAGCTAACTCATTTGTTTTTTTTCTTGTAGCACCCCTGTGGCTCCCAATTACCCATCAGAAACGAAGCATTTGTCTACCTTTATACAAAAGTCACAGATCCTGCACAATGTGGCATCGATGTGTCGAAGGAAACTAGAATGGATGATACTTCTGATATATTGGTCCTATAAACTTTTCCGATATATTACCGATGACAAGACACCAACATGCAGATGATTAACAACTCAAGTAGGTTGAGGCACAACCAACACACTCATTACAGTCAAACACTACCAGTATGTATCAGCATTGCTTTCTCTGGACAGGGAGTGATTGATCACAGGACGGCATGATATTTCAAGATGAAAACAGCAGGAGTCTTCTCTGGAGGAGGATGTCGAGTAACAGAGCGATGCACCCGCTGATGAAACCGACAGGCCAGCAAAGACGCGGAAACCAGAGCCTTCACTCGCCCACGCACCTTACGTGACTAGAGAGACTCGATTGAAGAGCCTTATAGGTGCCGCAGCTGCTGCCACTGCTGCCTTGAAAGTCTGTTCTACTACTCCTCCTCCTGCTGCTTTGAGATGATCATCAGTGTACGTTTTGGGTTTTGTTTCAACTCCAGAATGACATGCACTGACCAGTGTTGAAGTGGGGCTTTGTTTCAGTGAATTTACTAGTGTACATTGTCTGTTGCAATGGTTGTCAGAATAAGACATCTCGCTGTCTCGGGCCTGGATCAAGTGCATGTCTAAGTGGATTTAAAACACAATTCCCATTCATTTCTAATGGGAGGTGATTGTTTTTCTTGGTCCTTTGTCTTCCTGATCACATCCCTGGTTTAAAATGGATTGCTCCACGTACAAATAATATACCTCTTCAATCATGCCTCTTTCAATTGTGCCTCGTTGATAATAGTGCTACAAAGGCCGCTGCCTTAAATGTCCCACCAGGTTATTTTTTTTACGGATAGACTGATTTTTTAACATAGGATCTTGCTATCACAGCAACCACAGCTGATAAGACAGGGCTTTATCACAAAGCAGATTTTTGAAAGGGACAAAACATCTAAAATTTCATATGCTGCACATTCATCTCCCCTATTGTCCTGCTGTCTCCATCATCCAGATTATATATCTATAGAAATTATAATGCAGAGAGTGTTCAGCGCATGAGGTATCCATTCAGGACTGATTACATGGATATCACATCCCATCAAAGACATCAGTGGGGCCCTGGCAAGCCAAAGTAATTCAGCTGCATGTTCAAACATGTTTCGGCAGGCTTTTGATACTTCAGAAAGGTTGAAATGTTTGCGATAACATCTCTTGACATCTATTCATGTGGCCATCGGAGTCTGCGAATGTGCCTTTTTTTTTTTTTTTTTTACAGGCATTGTAAAGGGCAGCAGTGACCACGGAGAAGCGAAGGCATGTTTGAGTCTTGACAAAAGGGACAACTCTGCTAGACGTGTGCGCCACATTTTCACTCATGCTGTCATGTCCAGACCTTTTCAAAGTTGAAATGTATTGTGAAAAACACGGTGTGTTTTTCCTGGTGCTGATATTCTTCACTGTTGTGATTCATTCCATAGTCGTTGTCAACATATTTTGTCACATAACATAGAAGTGTTTACAGAAATACTTCGCAAATATCTCACAATAAATAATAAAGCAACAATAAAGTGTGAAGTGATTAATTAACTAGTCATTTGGCTTTTTCGCAGCAGCCTATTAATACAACTATCACCTTATTAAGTGTCAACTGTTGCTATAGAAGTCAACCTGTGAAGTGAACAGCTCTAAACAGCACCTGAGAAGAGCACATGGTGCACACATTGTGCATCTACAACCTGTGAGATCTACAACAAAATATAGTCTTGTTGCTGTGGAGCACAGCATCTTTAGTCAATTTAAAAAAGGCTGATCGTAATAAATTAAAGAATTCATTCTTGAAATTGATCTCAGAGCTTTCAGTTTCATGGCGATAATCTGCTCCTGTATCACGTCAGCTCCACAGTAAATCTTGGTCTGCTGAAATACATAAAAAGACCTTGACCTTTGCCATAAGACGGGCTTTCAGAGGCAGAAAGTACATCCATATTCACAGTGTCTTCCTCTCACAAAGCCTTGGCTCTTTGGTCCTCTGGTTAGGTCTGGGCATCGTGCATTGATATGCCCTATCCGATGGTATATTACTTTTTAAACCAATTAGGTGACCCGGCCTCCCGAGACATTACCATTGACAAGTAATGCAATTTCCATAGAAGAGGTTTTGGCAGCTTCAGGTCCCACAGCATTCTGGAAGGGCACCCTGTTTTTGTTGTCGGTTGCCTGTTTGGAAACTCAGAATCTCAAAGCCAAAGCTGAAGCCTTCAATGTCACAAAAGATTCAAACTTTAATTGCCGATCTACAATAATGTGGTCAATACAACTCATGACTGGCTCCATTACTCCACCGATGGTGTTTCTCAAGGACAATTATTAGTTTTCCCTCTTCCCTCAGCATTCGCGGGCAGTATGACCCCCACATTATAGCAATGCGGTGAATCAGCTTTATTGGATTACTGCCCAACCTTGACCCCCCTGTCTGAAGAGGAGGAAACCATCTCATCGTGGGAACTCATCTCCCACTAAACTGCTTCAACCTGACCCCGTGCTCCAGTAATGTATTAGCTCCTTTGGACTTTTCTGAAGGTTGTTTGTGTTGACCTGCGATCTGCTTAAGTTGAGATAAGACTCGTGATGGTGAAAATAAAAGCCTCTGAATGTGAGGTAGCGACCCCCCGCCATATATTTTATCAGAGAGGATTAGCTGTTGATGCTATTCACAATTTGCAGGCTGTTTTCACTTAAGTAATATGGTAGTAAGTAATAACTATTGATCCTTTAAGCTTGACATGTCCATTTCAGTGCATTGTAACACATGCTGACAGTTCCACATCCAACTTACTTAAGTGGGTGATAGCCAAAGACTCATTTTGCAAAATAGATGGCAATGAAGAACTATAAATCCCATCTGTATCCATATATGAAGCCATATATCAGTGTGCAGATCCCACTGCTGAGAGGCTCTGAGCAATTGTGGTTAATGATCACGGGTAAGAGCACTGTTCTTAAAGGGCCCCTGCACTTTATTTTTCAAACTAAAAAGGTCACGTCTCCCTATCTAAGTGTTGTTTATCTCTCCCTTCTCGCTTTGCTTTTAAATCTGCGTAATTGTTTTCTGTTCTGTACCACCGCTTCTCCTCCCAGAAGATAATATCTAAAGAGAAATTGATTCCGCTGCCCTTTTCTCCGTTTAATTTACATGTTGGTGTCGGCCAATCTTCGGTAAATTGTGGCCCAAACTTGTAAAGGTCATGGATCGCCGCACCTTGTGACAGTGCCACGCGAGAGACCCTGTCAGTCCAAGCTCATCAGTACTTAGGGTTGGCAGAGGTGACAGACAGCATGGGGTTTGATCAATGTGCCGTCAGCTATTAGGTAAGTGGGGCTGAAAGGGCAAGTGTATTTAAGTGAGCCACCGGGGGAAGCATCGGCTCCATCACTGAAATGGGAGTCAATAGAGCGCACATCAGCATTTGGGTTAGCTAGCAAAAGTTTGGCCCGGTGCTGTTGAGTAGCCGTTGCACACAGGGTCAAATCAAATGTGTTCTCATAGGAAACGCTAGACGCTAACCAGGTAAAAATGACAGAGTTAGTAGTTAGTGTTATTACTTTACTACACCGTGTTATACGCATTGCGGTTTGATCGTTTTCTAAGCAATTTCATCATCATCCAACTCAAAACACACCGAAGGCCTTTTTCTTTTAAGTGCTGTATAAATTTCTCAGAGACCATGCCGTTTCTTTCAATTTCAAGAACACCATGGGCCCCGTCCTCGGCCGCTGGACGCCCAGAGCACTATTTCAAAACTTCAAAAAGGTCACAAAGATGTAGAAGAAAGGGCAGACATGTCTCCCTCTTATCGCCCTGTCAGTGATGCGTGTCTGTGAGGAATGGCAATGGACAGCAGGGCCTGTTGCAGTCTTTCATTGGGCACGGACCGACGAGGACCCCCATAAGGGATCTGCGCGTGTTAAGTAATGCAATCAATAGGATATCCAAGACAAACGGCAAATTAATCAGCCAGCTAAGGCAGCCTTTTTTTTTTTTTCCTGGAAGACATGAGCATTTTTAAAGAGGTGGCAATAATTGTTTAGTGACTCAGGACAATTGATTCCTATTATGGATGACGCAAGCGAGGCCCCAAGTCAAGTCACAGGGGGGGCGGGTGCTGACTGGCAGCAATGGTAATCTAACTGTTAGCGGTGTCAGTTATTTCCACAACACGGAGGGCCAGGGTTGCCAGCTCTCAGTTGAACCTGAAAATAAAATTGGCCTGCCCCAAAGATCTGCAATTACAGTACATCATAATTCATTTTTAAGCTTTTCCGGAAATGATTCAGCTTTTGTCCCTTCGCTGCTTTTTCTTGGTCTACAATTAAAGTTGTCACCTGAGGAAATGCAAACACATTATTACAACAGACCAAAAAGGTCAGTCACCAAGGGTCATTGTAATTTCAATCCTCATCACAGGTGAAGATTAATATCTCAAAGGAAGTTGAGAGAGTGATACTCCTTGTGGAGTTATGCTGTTTGTTGTGACACCGTTGGTCGACTCGGGTGACCTTGGATGACACTGCCATCTTCGAATGGTATAATGAGAGCCAGACACCCACAGCCTAGCCAATATGATAGCACACTGAAAACTGTTATCAGCAGATCATTTCTGAGGCTTTCTGGGGACAGTTCCTGTGTACAGTAAGAAACAGAGGATGTCACAACACAGCATGAGCTCACTATATCTGTTTTCATGTTGAATTGTAGTGATCAGCACACTTTTTCCATCCTGCATGATGCTTCATGCCTCCCTCAAAATTTTCCAAACAAAGGCTACATACAATTATAGTGAAAGATAGAATAAGTTCTATTATTTCCGATTAAAAAATAATTGCAACATCATCATAAAATACAACAAATGTGTTAATTATCCTCCAGCTGTCTAGCTATTATTCTTATGTATTATTGTAATTTTATTATTATTGTTTTAACGTTTCATGTCACTGCTAATTGCAATTATACCGCTGCTTTAATTTTGAAAAACAATGCTAATTTAGAAACAGACTGTTGGGAATATTTAATTTATTTGAGCTGCATTTAAGCATTTTATGAAGCATTTTCCTGTCCAGGGATTAGTAATGGAGGTAGTAGTAGTAGTAGTATTTCTTATTTTGACTCACCAATTCACATAAAGTGCCGTAAAAAAAAACTCCAGTAACAATCTATAACAAATACAATACAGACAGAACAATTAAAATGGTGAGTCAATTCACAAATGTATGACAACAGAATTTACAGCACAACCGCGCAGCCTGTGTCTCATTGGACATCTGGTGGAACACAATGGTACGAATCACATCGCAGAAGCTGTTGATGCAACATAGGGAATGAGAGCCACATGCGCCGAGTGAAAAATTAGCACTAGCCCTCCGCCAAGCGCTTTCTCTGATTTACCGCTCACTGTGCACGTTAACGAACCATTTCTGGAGCTGTTTTTTTTTTCTTTTCTTCTTCCATGGTGGTATTATGCTGTTAACGTGGCTGGTGAACATAAACCTACTTTCCCACCCTGCATACAAGCATCCAAATTACAAATGACTTTGCTGCCTATTATGATACAGCACAAAACACAAAGTCCACCCTTCTGATTCATTTTGAACAAGCTTATTTATTGATTTCTACTGAATTCATCAATCAATCGCATTAGCATTAGTCAAGGACGTGCTAACACTCTCTCTCTCTCTCATTCCCCCACAAGGAAATAGGTTTCAGCTGCTTAAGAGGCTAAATTACATAGAGGTGAACTCAAATGGGCAGTGTCATATTTACCGTCATTGCCAGTAATGTAGGACATTAATGCTTTGTCATGCTGGGAAGTCCAATGATTTGATAGAAGTGATAAAGATGAGGATGAGCAATGATCTAGAAAATGAGGTGAGTTTGATAAGCGTGTGTGTGTGTGTGTGTTTGGTTGAGGGATGGGTGTTAGGGATATAATGTATTCAATGACTCACTTGTACTTTTCAGATTCAGCACATTATATGAGCCTACACTCTCAACGTCAACACAATGAATTTTTTTTGCACCTCATTTCATGGACGTGACCGGTTACCTTCCGCACCCTGACTTCGCCGAGGAAATGAAAGTTTATGAATATAACCCTAGTTTCCCCACCGTGGGACTAGAGCTCTTTGCAAACCTGGTTTAAAGTGTACATGTACCCAGGCTTTCCAGTTATGTGACCAGCTGCTCGCCCTGCTTTGCCAACCCAGCCCAGGGCAAACTGTTGCCATGAGCTGTCAGACTTTATGATGGCGGCTAACTGCAGACCTTGTGATGCAAAGAGGGTTGAGCTGCCCATTCCACAAGTTATAGGGCATTTCCTGGGCACTATTTATGGCAAGTTTCTGCTGCAGCTAATTGGCCCTCACCTCATACCTTCATGAGATTTCACCATCTGGATGTGGTACACATTGTCCTGTCTGCAAAAGGGGTGTGACTTCCATCTCTGCCAAGCTCTTCTTGGTGCAAGTGAACAGATTTTCTCTCAATTCAGGGGAACAGAATCCAACTCTGGTCCAACTCCGCTTGGCCGAGAATCAAAATGAAGGGATAAACATGCGTAAATGATGTTAAGGTTGGTATAAGACTTCAAGCTGGGGCTGTGATGTGCTCCTGTCCCACCGTAAATAAGTATTACCTCCTGAACTGACTGAAAACGGTTCCCTTAAGTACACAGAAATCCTACAAGGACTACACGTACCTTCAGTCCGGCAAATGTTCTTCATTTTACAATACAAGTCTTAACATCACACGTCCGATCAGCCACGTCTAGCCCTTACACTACACAGGCAGTTTCAGTATGGATAGCAATCCAGCATGGGCTTTTCATCTCGTGTAACCAATTGATATCTTCTACTTGCTTTATCAGCCTGCTGAACACTATACAAGCCGCATCCTAGCATCTCCTCCTTGTCTGTTTCACATCGGCCTTGTCCATCCGGCCCGGATCAGCCATTCCATCGGATTATCATTGACGGGAAGCCTGGACCTGCTGAGAGAGGCACTTTCCCTCCTGATTCTCGATCTGACATTGGGACAGACAACAAACAACTCTTTTCCACAGGGAGCACAGAGCTCCATAATCCATGCTGACCTTCCCTGGCTGCGACTCAGCTTTATTTTCAGTTGGGCTGAATAGGGGGAAACTCGGCCACGTGTAGTTGGTGCAGAGTGGACTGCAACTATTTCCCCGGCAGCACTCCATCTCACCGTTGCTACTTTTGCTACATTAATACTAATTGAAAATTACAGATTTGGCTCCCTTGCAGTGCTGACTTCAACTTGGATTATAACTAAATGACTCTACATCCCCTGATGAGTGAATTGAAAGTGGGTGCATGGATAGTTTGTGTTTCTTTAGTGCTGTAAAAGCACATATGAAGTAATATGGATATTGCATCATATAGTAAAGACATTTACCGTGATGAGTGATGCATCTGACATTTGGACCCTGTGGATGAACATCATTCAAATGACCCATCTCATCATTCATATTGATCTTCACATTGATTATCATAAGTTGAAACATGGATTTTGCTCAACCTAAGTGCAAAAAAACACCTTAATCTCCTCAATTGACTCTAGATAACAATATGATTAGGAGGGATGCTGGAGATGTGTTAGCTGGCTTGGCGTGTTTTGCTTTTTTTTTGTCATTCTTTAATTATTGCAAAGACTCTTACTTTGGCGGAGCGCTGGGGATCCCCCAGAGAGAGCGGAGCCCGGAGCTCAGTAAATGAAACTTCTTGCCAGAGATAATTTGGTGATTAATATTTTGGAATCTTAATATCAGAATGAGGAGGTGAGGAGCAGCGGGGAGACGAAGGCAACTACCTGACTCAAATATTTCCATTGTTGCTGTAGTGTGTGTTTGTGTGTTGGGCACAGTACATGTGCATGTGTGGCTCGTGCCTGTGTGTTTTTAAGCAGCTGCAGTGCTTTCATGTCTCAGAGTGGAAAGTATGAACCAAGAAATGGAGAACAGGGGGAGTAAATGTTAAAATTACCATATTGATGGCTTCATCTTTTTCATCTGAATTTTAGCGATGCATAATAATAATGGTCATTTGCTTTGCTTATTTGCATAGTTTCTATAATTACACAATGTTTTAGGTCATATTACCAATAAAGAAAACCATCCTTTAATGTGGGTGATGATTGCAACGTGTCACAAAATTGCTACAAATATTCTGATTGTTTGCAAATTCTAATGCAAGCTAGTTGAAGAAGCTGACATCATGATGACGGAGTACAATTAATGAACAACTGTCGCCTTTTGATAGCAGCTTTGTGACCATTGGCTATTTTAGTTTAACATGGTGAGCGGTGGCCTGAGGATGTTTCGGGACAGGTGCACATCCACGCTCTTGATATTGTGAAACCATAAGAGACAAGGTAAGTTGATAAAAAAAGGTCCATGGACTAAAGCATTCCTGGAGTGCAATATCTTGTCTCCCCGAAGATATGATATTTTGAGCAGTGGGCAGATATACACTGGTGTGCATGCTCGTATCTCTCTTTCACACACACACACACACACACACATACAAAATGTCGCCTTTGACGTGGGAGCAGAGAGAGAGAGAGAGGAAAGAGATTCGGGAACACACCCATGAAATGCAGTTAGGGATTTCAATTTGTTGACCACTCGCATTTGGCAGAAGAAAACAGCAAGGGTAATGTTTAAAAACCAGTTTAAATACTGGCCACCTTCCAGCCCCGGGAGAGTGAGCAAGGCAATGCAGTGGGACATAAGGGTGAAATGGATAGATCTATGGTAACATGGGGCATGTTCATTCATAGAGACATAGAGGTTTTAAAGTGTAGATTACTGAGGAAATCCCCTTTCACAATTTTTTTCCTTCATGTCAAAGATTTCAATTTGCACTTGCAGATACGTGTAATGTTGAATGATGACAAATGATGTTGACATTGTATATTACTGACGGTTTCAATCGTCTTTCTCACAATACCAGATGCAATATATCCATACGACACCAGAATGTCAATACCATGCTCATTTTCAACTGAACGTGTTTTTTTTTTTTTCAATTTTCACGATATTGCCGTAGCTGTCATGGTACTGTCATGACGGACGAGTTGAAAAAGAGTCAGAATCATAGAGGTAGGAGATGCACAAAAAAAGTGTTGACTCGCTCTAGAGAGGTAGGCAACTTGAACATGGACAGCTATAGGTGGTGGACAAAACAAAGGACAAAGGACAAAAGGGCAAAAAAGGACAGGGCCACAATTCAGCAGCTGGGTCCAAAGGCCCGGTTGGAGAGGAAGGTCTTCAGCCGCTGTTTAAACACTTCAGTGGACCCAGCATTGCGGATCTCCACAGGGAGTGAGTCCCAGAGGGTGGGGGCAGTCACGCTGAAGGCTCTGTCCCTGAGAGTCCGCAACCTGGTGTGGAGGGTGGTGAGCAGTCCCGTGTCCGAGGAACGGAGATTTCGGGAAGGGGTGTAGGTATGGAGGTGGTCCGATAGGTACTGGGGAGCAACATCAAGTACCTAGTGAGGAGTAGGGCCACTTTTTGCCTTCAGAACAGCTCCATTCCCCCTTGGGATGCTGTTATACCAGTCCTGAACTGTGTGTAGTGGGATGTTGGATATTCTTCAAGAAGGAAAGCCTCCAGTTTTTTTGAGGGATGAAGGAAGCAGAAATCTAAGCTGCGAACTTCTCATAAAGCATCCACGATGTTTATATCTGGTGATGGAGTTCATGAAACCACTCTTGAATTTGTTCAGCAGAGTGTATGGGGGCGTTATCATCTTGGAATATGGGAACATCGTGAGGGTGTTTTGTCCTGTAGAATGACCTCTTATTCCTTGGCCATTATATGACCATGCAGAGCAACCGTCAAACCCAATGACGCCCACAACATGGCTCCCAGACCATTACAGATCTACCACCATGTTTAACAAACATTGTGGGTTCAAGGCATGCTGTGTCCCAAAAGTGTTGATTCAATTGAATGATAATTCATTGAGGCCGTCGTGTTTGTTTGTGGCGTTTCTGTTATTTTGTCCACCCTCTGCACATCTTGTTGTATACTCTCATCTTTTAGTTTTATTGCATGAAAAAGACCAAGGATTTGTCACATCTTTGTCTCGTTTGTTTTCATTAACCTACTGTACTTTGTTGATACAGTGTTTCACCTGGCTGGCTTTGATGTTTTCCAGAGAACAGTACTATGGATACACTTTCATTTTGTGTTTGCATAAACTGTCCATCGATAGGCTGCCGCAGGCTCCTCGCTAAGGTCTCCATAGCAACACCTTGTCATCGGTGCTAAAGTCAGTCTGTGTAGCACTGGTGTCACAGCAAAATACAGCCTCGATACCCATCACAAATTGATGTGCAATTTACTTCACTCCCTAATCCCGTTTTCCCTCTTCAAAGACGCATCAGCACCTGCATTACTTAAAGTACTTAAAAAAAACTGAGTATTATCAATAACTTTAAAAAGCTTTTGTCTATCAAATCAGGTATTTTAAATAACAAGGGTGTTTTCGGTCAGGGGGAGCTGTTGTGTTGTACACAGATTATCTTCCTCCGAAGTCATTTCCGCAAAATTACAACTCATTGGCAATTTGCCTCTTGCAGAACAGAAGCATAACAACAACTCAAGACACATAAATGGATGAAATTGTTGTCATGGCCGTACATCATGGCACAGACAGCCTATCCACACACACCACAAAATTAATCTACGTAATCTGTCAATACACAGTAAAGCTATTGGCCTTCAAAATGACTCGGGGGGGGGGGAGGGTCGATATTTCGCTTCAGGTATTGACAAGACTTTAAATGGTGGCTCAACACGATGCGCATTACCCAGTTGCACATTTGTTTCAAAGACATCTTGCTTACTCACCTGAAAGACTAAAGACAAGCAGGAGGTTTGTTTGTATGCATTTCAATGCACAATGCGGCTAAGTGACGTTTTTAAAGAGGTGCTGAATCTATTATCTGTCTCACGTCGGGCTGTGATCGATACAGATGGCTTCACTGAGTGTTGAGCCACTGTAATCAACATGGTATGCACCATCCAGAACATGGTAAACTGAAGCAATGGACCATGATACACGTTTGTGTCACAAAGGTCAGAATGAAGTGGCAGGGCGAGTTGATGTGGCAGCAAGCCAGGGGGTTTCTTCTGAACACTGAGCCTGAAAACCTTGTGAAAGTGAAAGATAGTTTACTAAGTCCAACCTTTTGTCATGGGTTCAATTAGGAATTCCTAGGCACTAAAAACTAAGTGCCATATTGGCAGTTAAAAATCCCACATGCCCAGTCTTCCCCTTTTCTTCTGATTCCGCCGCTGTGGATGAAACAAGACCACATCTAAGGATTATGAGAGATTACTCCGGCTCCCCGTCAAGGCTCTACAATCAATATGAATAAAAAGTAAATGCTTTCATGGCAGTGAACACTAATGGACTGAAGCATGCTGTTTTACAGATCAGTGATGGGCAACTTCCTGTTGGAGTAGATGATGCTTAGATTTTTAAGTTAATAAAACACAATATCTTATTAGCATTGCAAAAATGGACTTTCTGAAATTCAGACTTTACCAAGTGCAAGTTAACTTTTGTTGCCATTACTTTCAAAATATTCTCTGTAGCAGCACCATAATCAGATCTGGCTTGACAGTTATTTCCTATAAAATCTTAAATCATTTTTTTTTCAACACCACATGCTCAACACCATATATTTCTGAACACACTGTACTGATTTGATGGAGGAAACTTAAAGTCTTACATCCACAGTAACACACTGCGTCCATCCCCAGCGTCCTTCCTCTCTAAGCATCACGGAGGCCGGTTACTTCCTATCAAGGAGCAGGAAACTGATGATTAAAGAGCATCTGCCTCCGTGCTATTGCCGATAGCTATTGATACTCGGGAGGTGAGGCCACTCCTGGGATGACAAGAAATCTTGCACACTCATCCCGATTACCGCCCCTTAATTACAATTTAGCAACAGTGAAGTGATGCAAATGAACATAATAGACAGTAGTGATTGCTCCAAAACAGTAGTTAGAGTGCTGTGTTTGTTTACCCCAAAAGGTCTAATTATCTGCAGAGTCTATACTCAGCCCCCCCGCCACCCGATCCAACCTCAAACCTTGAACAATTAAACTAAAGCTTCCAACGTGTTTTTCTTGTTTCATTTTGGCTATTTGGTATCTGGCATGTTTTGTCTTCCCAGCATGACGCAGGCCCCTGTAGTGCATGATGGGCAAGTAGGAAGAAATAACCATCTTGGACCAACATGAAAGGCAGGGGGAGTGAGGAGGAACGTCGCGATCTGGAAAAAGCCGTCTCACGTGGTGAGAAGCCTCAAGGTATTTTCGCTCTGCACTTGAAAAGACTGAAAGCTGACGAATTCTCCCCCTTTTTGCTTCCTGTGATGTGCATCTTGCAAGCTTCCGAGCTCTAGCAGTTTAAGAGCAGTCAACGGGAAGCCCAATGGATCGCTGCTGAACTAGTAGCTGCAAAGGCTATGCTTGAAGTGCTGGGGGAATTGGGCTAAGTGGAATCTGGTAGGGGGATGCTGCTGTTTGGATCTATATGGTTATAAATGTGTGTTTAGGAAAAAGGAGTCATTCAAAACATTATGTCACGCTAAACTGTGATTCTGAAGTTGATGAAAGATCCATCCATCTCTACAGTTCTGTTGGTATCAACCACACAAGCCAGTAGAAAACTGCATACTTCCCCATTCCATAATAAACAATTACTATATACACTATATTACTATATAAATACTATATTTACATTAAGAGCAACAACCAACACATTGCACTCAAGCCTACAATAACATTTAGTGTCAAAAACAAGCTGCACTCGGTGTCGGCAGTACATTGTTCTTTTATAAGCTCGTGTTACATACACTTGATGCGGTCACATGATCAGATCTACAGTAGTGTACAGTGATGGTAACAGTGGGCCCCTTAAATCCCCCTTGCTAGTCAGTAGAAAGGCCCCAGCCTTATTCTGCCATATCCCACTTATTGGAAACCTCTTAATAGATGGATGAGGACGTTATGGGAAATGGCAGGAGTCGTTATGCTGCTGATTTTCCCTCAAATGTATCTGTCACTCGGCTGGTGGGGGAAAGAAAAGCACGAACAACAACTTTGTCGGACCCCGAGCAGGCAGAAAGACACGTGGGCTGGCGATTCCACATCAGCAGGGGGGGGAAAGGCGAGGGCTGAATGATTAATAGAATCTCAAAATGGAAGGAGGCTCCCCCTCTTTCTTTCTCATCTCATTCATGACCCAATTGTCAGTAATCTCCAGTGGCTGGAATCCGGATGGGTCTAATGAAAAAGGACTGTACTCTTTCCACTTGTCTCCATCGTCTCGCTCTCTTCCTGTCTTTCTCCTCCCTCGTTACTCCCTCCCCACCGTTTTCTCCGCAGACGATTTCTCTATTGACAAAATGTACTAATGAAATGTCACCTCCGACAGCTGGTCGAGAGGATTGATGCGCTGGAACTTTTTGCACTTTATTTGAATTTTTCTCCCCTGCACTCTTTCTTCCTCACATTTTCCTCGTCCATTTTTCTCTGCCACCCATTTCACAATGGTTGGAAATTAATTTCTGCCCATGTCCATTTGTAATGGTGACTCATTGCATTGGTTCAATAGTATCATATGTCATACATACAAGCACAGATTTATCAGATCGTATTGTATTCCAGTGTCTCATATACAGTTCTGGCCAGGATTATTGGCAGCCTTGATTTAATGTACAATATCTTCTGAATCAATTGGAAATTGAAACAACATTGGGTCTTCATACACTCATCAATCAATTCACAACAGCACATGATCAAATAATAAGAATACACATGGCCGTGATTCATGTTTCCATTGAGAAGCATTAGCCTCAATGCCAACGAGAGGAACCACAAAACAACTTTTTGCCAGATGTGACGTTTCGACTTACGTATGTCATTGGCGTTATCAAGTGGGCACCTCACATCAGGCTCACTAGTAGACTGTGGCGTCCCAGAACCACCCCCCTCTATACCCTCACACTCAGCCCTGCTAAGATACTCAGCTCTACACTAGACTAGCCTCTGTAACAATTCCCTACCCTTGGAAATGAATGCCAAGACGGAGAGTGATGGTCTGGGCCTGTACATCACTCCAGACAACCACAATGTATCTGCTAAGCTAAGCTAATGCACCGACTGACCCCACTGGCTCTGTAATGGCAGCACTGTAATGGATGCACTTATCCACATTGTATCTGCATGCCTATTTAGCTGAGCTACCTACACTTAGGAAATTAACACCCTGCGGGGTTAAAGCCAAAGCAGGTACATTTATGGAAATCAAGGCACCCTACCCTAGGATATGAAGGCCAGAGAACGGTTGCCTGGGCCTGTTCCTTATTCCAGACAACCATATAGTATTTGTTAGGCAAAGCTAATGTGCCGGCAGACCCTGCTGGCTTGACTGGCAGCTCCACAATGGATGCCAGGGCCCACTCAGCTGTCCAGCCAACCGCATTGGATCTGCAAATGATAGACTTCATATTTACTACATATCCTATGAAACTAAATCCCCTACTTTAGTTACTTTGTACCCCAACCCGTGTCCCTCCTCCTCAACCAAAGCCAATGACTAGCCCCTTCCACTGCCTCTGCTTTCACAGCCTGATGTAGGCTCTGCCCACGGACGCCTGGCTCCCGAAGCAACACGGTAACCGACATCACTCAGCATACCTGAGCTTTATTCTTTCACATGCTTCATCAACTGCAGCTCCAGTAGTGAACCTTTATTCTTAGTCGTAGCTTTAAACGGTGTAGCCAACAGGCTTGTCTAGCCCGTGACAGCCCCAGTGGGGTCTATTTCCTCCTGTCCAAGCTGTCACATGGTCTTTCCCTAGTTGTCAGCTGCTCTATTCACAACATTCACTAGTCGAAGCCAGCTGAGACATTTATCAATACACAGGACATGATGTAGTTACCCCTTGTGTCGTAGACCAGGGTGAGTGCATACATGGAAACCTAGTTTCTTTACAAGGAATGGGGGTGGGGGGGTGTGGGGCGTATGTGGGTATGTCATTGAAGTTATCAAGTGGACAACCTCCAATCAAAGATGTTTTGTGGAATTAGGCCCACAACACCTCAAGAAGGCTCAACAGTAGACTCCCACAACCACCCCCCTCTACACCCTGTGGTAAACCAGCCCGTGGCCGCCCTCTGAAACTCGGTAAAAGATGAGCCAAGAGTGGTCAAAGTGCAGGGAGTGAGAAGCAGAGGGACAGCCAGGGTCCTAGATGTGCCTGTGGCCGTTTGTCCGAGATCCAGATCGTCATTGTGTCGGTATCACTTTAAATGAACACAAAAAGTAAATATTAACGTAAATTGAGAAAGAAGGAAACAAACAAAGACAGGAAGAAAAATAAAAGACAGATCTTGTAATACAGGTGCCACGAAACAAATCTGGTCTAAGCCATAAGTAGTGGCCTTGCTAGGGTGTAGACAACCCAATCATACCACCCCAACTGTAGTTATCAGTTTGATTTCCTACTTTGGGTGCAAACTGGCATCCTTCAGAACAACTGGTTCCTCTCCTCAGCTACTTTTGAAGCTGCCTTTATAAACTCTCACTACAAATCTATTACTTGCTGAGTAATAAATGTTGCCACAAATCCCCGACCAATAACTTTCTACAGGGCTCTGTCTATCATTCCAACACTGGTAGCTAAGGCTGAGGCCTTAGTGTACTAGCTCAGTGTACTGTTGCTTCTTCCCTTTTTGCACGCCTCATCCACTGACTCTTCCCATGGCACCACGAGTTCTACAAAGCAGACAGCCTGCTGAGGCTAATGCTAAAATAATTAAAAGATTGAGTAGAAATATTGATGTGTAAAAAAATACACAAGAAGCGGATGCGGATGTCTTTTTAGTTCATTAGCTTGCATGAACAAAACATTGATTGGGTGTTTTATATGCCAGTCGGTATCTTTGAAATGTCAAAATAAGCTAACAGTCAAAGAATAGCTTTGCTAGCTTACCTAAAACATTAGTTCTTGACATATTTTGTTTGCACATCCTGCTATCAATCGTTTTTTTGTCACTCAGCTGACATTAAAAAAACACTGTTGATCTAACACACCTCAAGTTGGATGCTGTTTTACTGGGAGTCTGTCATTGGGGAATGGGAGTGCAACTGGGCTTTCATGCCTTGCTATTTTCATACGTGTCTATGTGTGTTAGCTTTACTTTCAAGAACAAACTGCTAAAGAATTCACTGGGAAGACAGCTTATCCTTGGATCAGCAAAATGCTCCCAGAGTGTCAATAAAAGTAGCCTGGAAGTCTTCCTGTTGCTGACATCAAATACCAGGTAGAGCTGCTTAATAGAAACCCATGTGAAACGGGGGACATGCAAATCAAATTGCCTTACCATTCAGAAAAGAGGAAAGGAGCACCATGTTTGACTGTTTTATTCATCTAATAACTGCTCCCGCTCCCTTAATTCATGTTATTTTCGTTCACTGTACGATGGCTCAGGATAATAATATGACATTTTTTATTGCTGGTAAGTCTCCTTGGCTCTCTTGAAGTGGAGATCACAAACACATCCTTGGGCTAAGGAAGTATTACTCTGTAGTAAGACACTGCACAGCAGACGTCACATTAAAACAGAAACACCTCCAAGGATGTTATTTACTTGATTTGGTTCTTAGATGGAAACACAAAAAAGAACTGAGGAAAAAAACAAAACAAAGGAAGACAATAAAAGAATCCCCTTTTCTGGGTTTTGGTTTCCGGAGGGAAAGAGGTGTGTGTGAGGTGCCCCTGAGTGACTTTTTGACAGCTGTTTGTTTTTTAAGAAGCTTTCAGGATAATTTATTTATTTCTCTTTCTGACAGATTGCGGATATGTTATGTTTTGCACTCTGCACTCCTTACAAAAAAAAATCCTTGAGCCCTCTTTGTTATTCATTGGTCAAACCACACCGAGGCATGGCGTGCAATGTTAAACGTTTTCCCCTGTAAGCGGTAAGTTCCTAACAAAACAAATCTAAAACGTTCAGTTCTACAGGCAATATTAAATTTAAAAAAAGCATCACAAAGCAATACATTAGCGTGAGAGATAGTAAATTAGCTAATATGACCAATGCCAAGACCACTTTCATAATGATTACGAATTAACTGCTTCAGCTGGCTCTCAAGGTTCAACTGAAGCAGCCAATTTGCTACGGTAAATGAAAGGGATGAAATTGTAAGTACAATGGACTTGAGGCAGCATGTTGATTAGAATTGATGACTGCATTCAATGTCCCTGCGTTTTCTTGCGGGCCGACGGGACTGCAGCGAGCAAGACGGTGAAACAAATGTCCTCTGACACAAAGTTTATGTTCCTTCAAGTTCAGTATTGATACGCAATTTCATCAGCATTTTCTTTCCACTTCCGTGCGGCAAACATTGGCCTTCTGTTGTCACGGTTGTTTTCCACGCAAGCTCAGAAGACAACCTAATGATTTTCCTTCTGATTTTCTCAGTAAAGATTTTTGTGCGGTGAGGGGAATATGTTTAAGTATTCAGAAAAACAACGGCGTGCTCAAGGACCTTGGCATAGTACAATATTGGAGTACAGCCTTATTATACATCTTCTGTACAGCCACAAGGCAAAATAGCTAATGATGGTTTTCAAAGTTGAATTACCTGGCTGATATTATGCAGTACTGAACTGAGTTTTATACCTTTTACTTGTGCCCTTAGAAATTGTGTTAAAGGATGGTCAGGGCTCCCACCTCCCACCACCACACTTTTGCTGGACTGTAATCAAGATCTCCTCCTGTCGCAATTTCAACTATCTGAATAAAAGAAAAACACTAGAATCAGAGGGGTTGACCACTGCACATGCATATATGTAGCATTGAGTGGAAACGTCTTTCTTGGCTGCATGCATTAGATTTGGTGCTATTTTTTCAGTTTTCTCAGACAGCCTTTATCTGCCAAAGGCATTATCAATATCACCATGACTTTTATTAATCTCAGTGCTCCACTGAGGCATTGATCAGAGCTTCTTTCATTCCTATGATCTCATTTCAGGCTGTAATGTGAAACTAAAAGGTCAATAAAGACATCTCATTTAATTCCCGTATTTGGTCGGTTCAGTGGCTTGAGGAACTGAAAACGCACACGTCTCTACGATTACCGTCTCCAGTTTCATTAAACTACTGACAATGGCCGCTACCAGAGACTGTGTTGCAGTGAGATGTTTGCATGGCTTTTAATGACGAGTCCCTTTGGACTGCACCATTTTTTGATCTGTGCTGTATTAAATTCTCTCCATGTCCTTGGTATATTAAGTGCTTTTTTTTTGGTCCAAATAAGTTGAATGGGGTTTGTGTAAGTAAGTAAATAAGGCCAAAACTGATCTAATTTCTATGGGCAAAACACATGTTATACCTGACAGACACATGACAGTAGATAGAGAGTAAAGGGTATTTTATGTACAGGTCTGGTCTTATTCATCAAAGAAGTTCCTTTTCATACTTCTGTTAATTTCTTGTTTCTAACAGTACATCCTTTCAGGTGCAATCGGAGACAGCTACAAACTTTCATTTCCTGCCTGAAGGTACTTTCTACTCAGCCCTTCTGTGTCTCCTGTACTTTTGACCTCTTGACACAAAAGACAGGAGGTAAAATAAGTAAAAGAAAAGGAGAAAAGAAAGTGCACAAATACATGCTGCAGATAAACAATGTGCCCTAGATTAACTGTAGGCGGGGGGGGAGAGTGTTGATATCGCCAACCTCCTTTGCCTATTCTTTGTTATCAACATAAAACAGTATCATATCGAAAAACAAACCTTGGATAGAACTGTGGAGGAACACCACACGGCTGATAACACTACACTAAGGTGCCCTTCACTGGCAGATAGTGCTTATAGTGGAGTAAAAAGGGGGCAAAACATTGGATTAATAATAAATGGGTCATTTGTAAATCAATGCAGGGGCGTCAGGGCAGTGAATAGGTTTGAGGATTTATTCTGATTACAGAATGGCAATAAAGGAGCATTTACAACCTGAATGGGACAGCTAGTAATTAAGAAGCCTGCCTTAAAACAAAGGGAGAAGGAGTTCTGTGGGAGGATGCCGTTAACTCAGGGGGGAACCACTGCATGTTAATAGGCATGCTGTATTTCACCTACACTTGGTGGACAAGACCAGGGAAACCAGTCCTCCAGGAAAATGTGAAGTGGCCATCCATCTGATGATAATATTTGGGCCGCACTGCAGTACGACGCTTCATTTAGTGGAATGACTGCACTGAGAGAGGGAATATAGAGGAAAATAGTTCAGTGGGATCACAGAGGACAAAATAAGCCACAAATTTACAGTGAAAAGAAAAGTCTCGTACTGCCTTTACGCTATCCACATTGGTCCAACCCGTAGAGACTATTACAGTTGTTTTCTCAATGGTGCAGCTACCTTCATACGAGAGTCATGACTCTTTCCCTGGCTTACTCTAATCAACTTCCACTTTATTTTACCGGATCGCAAATACATCAACATATCGACTACATTACTGTCACTCTGATTTTATCCCCTTGACAGCATGATGGATTAAGTGCTGGTGGCTGCAGTCAGCCACCTCTTTAATTGGTTTGTCTAAATGTTTTATGAAATCAAGATAAAATTCAATCAGTCGCCGAAACTGCTGATTCATCCTAAAACGGCAGCGGACATTTTGATTTATATCAGTAGCCGAGGGGGCTGCAAAGGTGATATGTGCCCGAGTAGCAACAGCTCAAGGTTAAACGGCACCGGCAGTGTGTTCTTTATGACGGGGTGGGGGGGGAAGCCAACGCCCACACATGGAGGAGAAGCTGCTTCCAGCACAACGCGCTTCAGAGAAGGTTTAGGGAAGCACATATTCACATAAAGCAGGTGTTTTTTTTTGTCCTCTACACCAGGATGCGATGGGTGAGAGGTTATGTGATGGCTAGGGGAATCAATCTAACACCCTGTGCTGAACTGAATTTGCTCAACAGATAAACAATTTCATAATCCATTCATTCCATAGTGCATCCTTCATTTCACGGAGATCAATAAAGAAAGCCCTGCGAGTTTCATTTTCTTTATTTAGCTGCCTGATTTGGCGAGTGTTCATGATGTCCTCGCGACTGATCATCGTGTAAATGATCTTGTAAATCGAGAAGCTGGTAATAAAAAAAATTAAAAAAACATATACCACATGCATCGCCAGCTTACCTCCTTCACTGAAACAAATCGACAGTCGAAATCTTTCTCCCGCAGCACGCACGGAAGAAACGCTCTGTTTTTACCCTGATGTGATTTTCACTGTGAAAGTCTAATTATGCTTTAATGGGTTTTGTAATTGCAGATAAATTGCTTATATTGAATAAGCATTGATGTTTTTATTCAGATTAGATTGAATTCTAATTAAAAGGTAATTGTGCATAAATCAAGGAGGCCTCTGTGTTGACAACAACCAAAAATAACCAAGTTTTTTTTTTTTTTTGTACACGCGCACATTGTGCTCGTTTGGCTGAAATAGGAGTTGCCTGCCTGCAGTTATGATTCACGATATCCTTGCATAGATATTTTCCGCAGTGTGACACATAAGCTATCTGGGATGTCGGTTAAAATGAGAGGACAGCTGAAATGCAAAGCCATTTCCTGCCTGTTCCATTGTGGAGCTCAGCCATGTTGTTCGCCTATTGTATGGCTTCCTCCAAGTTATCTGTCAGGCATGGCAGGCACCCTATTATTTTCTGCCATTTGACTGTCCCCTCCGCCACAGTGCAGCACTTCTGTCGCGCCATGTGATCAATCTGATTCTTTTGACATCTGGCGAACAGTATCTAGTGATCTGTGATGGCGGTAATGTTTCCTGTCAGAAAATGGTCCGGGGGAAAAGAGGATGAGGGAGAGGGAGAGAAAGCTAAAGGGAGAATAAGAGAGCGAGTAAGGGAAAGAGGAGATAATAGAGAAAGGCCGACAACCTTTTTTTTGGAAATATCACAGTCCAAATTCCTTACCAATTGTTTGTTGTCGCTTTTCTTAACCCGTTGCTTTTTCGGGCCTGCGAGTGAGACAGGAAGAGGAGGATTTAGCTGGATGTGTGTGTGTACACAACAGCAAAGCAACATGATTTGAGCTGTTAGTCCTGAATGGCTCGGAGGAAAGGGACAAAAGAGGCAGACAGAAAAGTAATGCTATTCCTGCTTCTTATGTGTTGTCTTTCATGGAGACACTGTGGCCAGCCATTAACTCTATTCTTGGCACCCCTGTCACTCCAAACTGGCAAAGCAGTAAAGTGCATCTTTAGCCTATTGAGTCTTTCAGATGTCAGAGAGAGAGAGAGAGAGAGAGAGAGAGAGAGAGAGAGAGAGAGAGAGAGAGAGAGAGAGAGGTGGGCTTTATAAATAAGGTCTCCGACATTCCCAGTTTATAGCAATCCAATGTCAGGTTAAATAGACGGGTGGGTACAAATGTTCAGTGTATGCCGTGCACAAAAAGTGCTGCAATGAAATTCCCCGATTGGCCACATGGTTAGAAAAGTAAAGAGGAGAAATCCAGAGCTTGATCATGAATTTGATCAATATCCATTTCAACAGAAAATACGTTGTTTTAGTATACCGTAATCTGTTGGGTAATCCTGCGTATTGGTAAATTCACCAAAATAAAAACTGCCGGACTGGTATGACATAACCGGCTGTCCCACGTTTTCTGTGTGGTGGAATCAGTTACCTGTGTCGGTGGGGAGCTTACTAAGCTTTACATGTATTAGAAATCCTGCTTTCCCTTGATTCAACACTTGTCACAAAGCCAACAATTGGAGGAGAAACGTATCCACAGCCAGCGTGAAAAAGCTTTAACGCTCCTGACGATAGTAAGCTACCTCAGAACAGGGCACGAGTCACGAGACCGCCTAGCGTGCTTGCTAGCAATTTAGCTTGATTGCTTTTATAATGAGGTTATGTATTACGCCATATGACGCATCTGGATGACTGCATGACGATAAACCACTGGGTAGAAATCTTAATGTACATTGTCTATTGTGAACAAACAACAGCCCATCCTCAACAGGGAGTCTGGGGTTATAGTCAACATAGAACAGAGAATACCACCTTAACCCCAATCCACACCCTTAGGGAACATTACAGAACGTTATTTTTTACATATTTCAATTTCAAACCTGAGACATCATATCCAGACTGGAATCTAGGAGATGAGAGTGTAGTCGCCATCTGCTCTGAAAGACATATGGGCCGAAATGGCCGTTCGTTCGTTCGTTTCAAGGAGGGACTGAAAATTGTGCTGTCATGGTAGAAAACGCTGAGAGATTAATATGGGTACATTTCGCTGCCATCATCTCGCTTTCATTATCAAGTAACACACGCTCTGAAAAAAAAGCTGCTGCTCCACCGCTCACCCTGAGATGAGAGTGTGACATTATGTTGACGATCCAGTGTGTGGGTACTGTTCAGAGAGCCACGGGCATATCAATGCAAGCCATTACTGTCTATAGTAGATTAGCTTAGCTTTGTACCGAGGTGTAATTGTGCTGGTGTCTGGCAGCAGGGCTCCCAAACAAATTGGCTTGAGTAAGATTGCCTTACAAGGCGACCGGCGAGGATACTGTATGATGCATACTGTATGCGCAGGAAATCTCATTTCAGCTGGAATCAAGCTTGTGACATGTTTACAATGAAATGTAACCTCAATACCTCAAGCATTTCCATTGCATCATTACTAGTAAATATTTACCTAACACGTTATTATTGTAGTATGTGGAGGGCTTGTCAATGGAGCTTTTGTCAAGGAAGCAAGGCACAAGATAGAGGGTGTCAATTGACATTATTTTATGTAGGACTTATAATATTTCATCTTCTTCAGTCGACTGAATTTCATTCTTGTCATCTGGCCTAGACGGTTAAGGGGAAGAGGTGACAAGCAAGAGAATCTCACGTGGGTGACACTTTGGGACACCTATAAATATGCATAGTGTTGCCTTTTCGCTAGAGCACATCCTAATATGAGTTCAGGTCTCATGGGCTCAAAGGGGCTGGTGGGAAGGGGGGCGGGGCGACTGCACTAATCTATTCCTGGTCATGTCTCAGTCATGGCGTCTCCTTGGGATTTCACGCCTTGGCGGTTTAATACATTTTACGTGGAATGTCATTTCTGGCATTGCATACAAAGCTCCAGGGTTACGCGATACGCAGCAGGGAGACGAGGGAAATAGAGATTATATGGCATGTCACTTTTGCCAATAAGTGACTCTTCCATAATGCAGTGTTCTCGTGGTCTGCAGGGGATGTGCGTCTAAGCTAATGCAATGGTCTCACCCAAAGGTCGTCCACGCCGGCTTGTTAACAAAGCTTCTGCGGCTACACAAAGAGGACACTGGAAGCACTTTGTGTGATTAATGCTGCTGTTGTTCACATTGTGATATGCTGTATTAATGTATAGTTCCTTCTAAAGTCTGGAAAATATTTACCAACATTATCTGATTATCTGATGCACACTGCATACAGTATATTCAAGCGAGGTGCATTTTGACTTTAAATGTTACTTGAAGGTACTATTGTGCATTTTGTAAATTCAGCTTCTGTGCAGGATCTTGATAGAGATTCCTTACCTTTAAATATAGGTAAAATAATGGAGAGAAATCACTTTGTGAGCAAGCTCCACTGCAGTCAGCACAAGTGTCATTATTATGACTGTTCACCAAAAAAAAAAAAAAATTATCAAATGGGTTTCTGTGACAACTTCTAGTCAGCAGTCTTTTAACAAATCAAAACATGATTAATCTCTCCCATAAGGTCTGTGGAATGGAGCCTCTATCTTATGAATGGACCTTGAAACTCCTCAAGAGATGATTAATCAGCGTCGGCTGAAGACAGAAAGAACTCTCGTTTCCAAAAGGGGGAAGCATGACTTTTGTCAGCCTCGATTCTAACAAGTCCTTCCTATAGAATTGCTGATTACTATTAAGAGTTTTTTGTCCCGTCTTTGTATTCACCACCAATTATTCAATAAATACATCATACCTGTCCGGCTGCGTATTCTTTTTGGATCATTCTTCAGCCTTTTAATATACCCTTGCCTTCAAATATTACTCAACACTTATCACATCTGGTCAAGTTTACTATAAAATGTACTTAGTAGTCCGGTCCTTGGCCTCAAGTGAAATTATCCTCGGATCAAACTATCTTCAAACAAATCCTTCGGTTGTAAACTCCCATACTGTAATAAAATGTGTTGTTTCACTTAGAAATTACAATTACAAATTTAAAGTAAGATTTGCTCTAGTGGGGGAGCCAGGCCATTTGCGCTAACTATTTCCAGTTGGTTTGGTACATTATTGCAGTTGCAGTGATCATGAAATGAAATAAAGTGCAGGTATATGCTTCGTATTTCATCGCATAACGTCATCCCCTCTCAGTAAGTTCTCAGTCAAGCTCTTGAACAACTACGCAGGGGCGGTTTCAGACTGAATAACGGAGCGTAATGAAGCAAAAGCGAAAATGTAAATGCTGAATTTTACTTCTAAAGCAGCTTCGAGCGTCTAACCGAGGAGGAAAGCCGCTCCTATGAAAGTTTCATTCCTACTCGCTGACTGTAATCCCTTTCTCATCGCTCCTCAGAACCCTTTTGGTGCAGTTAAAAGAGGAACAATCGATAATGAACTGAATCTGGCCACATTAGAGGCCCCATCTGGGATACCGATGTTCTCTTCCCCCATAAATCCATAACATCATGGATGAAACAGTGACAGAGCTAAAGAGAGAATATGCTCTCAGTGAATAGAGCTTTTTTTTTTACAAACTGAAAACAATACCGCACTCTCAACCCTTTCTGAATGCACTTGCGTCCGTCCTATAGGTTGCCATTATCCCTCCATCATTCAGAGGTGCCATTCCATTGTGCAGCCTTGTAGTAATGATGAATGAAAAATGTATTGATCAAACCTCATCCTGCCGTTGCCTCAAATATAACTTTTAATAGCACCAAAAGCACAATTTCTATTCCACTCTTAATCTGCCTTCCTCTCTTGGCTTTTTCTGTGTTGTCGAGGCTCGTCACGTGTGCCTCCTTCCCTCACCTGCTTGCTACAGGGTCATATTACACTCAGTTAATTGAGTAATTAAATATTTTTATACCCCTGCTTGCACGGAAGGGGGGGGCGTCCATATAAATACTGTAATAACAAGGCAGTCTTTCTCCTTTGAAGGTCAAGCAAGTCCCACAGACTTCGGGCTGCCCCTTAAATATTTCATTACTTCAAAATGAAAAATAATACATCCAATTCAAACATCCCTGCAGGTCATTCAGAGAGGCTGTTAGATGCTGTGTATACAATATGAGCAGGGCGGGTTTCTCCTTTTTTTTTTTTTAAATTCATTTAGACCGTCTTATTCTATCATATTTATTTGTTTTCCCTTTTAGACGCGTGAGGTTTTGTCAGCGGTAAGCACCCACTGTCTCAGATGATTGGATTCACATTAGGCTCGAATCAATTCTAGGCTCAAATCATTTCTTTTACAGCTTGTGATTGTGTGTATTGCATGAGGTTGTTTAGATTATTAAAAGATGACTTAAAGCAGTATTATTAGTAGTAGTAGTATTACTTATTGTGCATGCAGCAGATGTCAAGAAATGAAAAGTTCAAAAGTCTGGAAACAAATAGCAATTTCGTGATGGAGACTCTGTGGCATGTTTGAACAAAAAGCAGTAAAAGGTACAGTGAAACGTCTCCGCGCAAAGCGTGACATTTGAGAGTCGCTATGATAGATAAACACACGTTGCCCCTTCCCCTTCTCGCTGCTATAAATGTCCCTCCCGATTCAATAAGCAATAAACAAATGAATTAAGGGACAATTAAAACGGTGAGGCCAATGTCAGACGCACACCCTCGTGCTCACCACGCGGCCGCTCACAAGGACGCTGAGGTTTACCTGCGCTAAAGTTAGCATCCCCTCCTTCACGGGGTGCCAGGGCCCCTGCTGTCCAATCACCCCGCCACGCTCACCTCGGTGCCATTCGATCAAACGGCGAGTCCCTCCCCAGGGCGAAGACCCCGATGTTAAACATTAATTATTCCACAGGCCAGGACCCATTTGACTAATCAGCAGTTACGAGACTCGGGGGTGCAGCCGCCTGAGTGGCAAATGCCAATATCCACTGTGTTGGTGGGGGCAGGGGGAGGCGTGACTATGGATCAACAAGCCAATATGGAAGAACTGATCCATCATTTTGTCAGTCGTTGTCCTGGGGGTGAACCATGTGTTTTGCCAATGAGTGTAGCGGCGGAGGCGGTGGGGAACAGGTCAACAAGCTAGCTCTGCGCCTTCCTCGTGATCGTGTGTGCATGCAACCACGTACAGCTCTTAGTTACAACACAGGGGAAGGCAGCCTCGCTTCTGTATTAACAATGTGCGCGTTAATCATTTCTTTCAAAAGGCAAAATAAAGCAAAAGGCCACATCTCGCCATCATCATATCGTCACGCTCCATTGAAACCCCCCGCTATTAAAATAACATAACAAGACTGCTTTGAATGATTGTTATTAAAGACACCGGGCCAAAGGGTCCCTGAACTCATCTCGAAGCAGATTGTGGGCGTGTTGAACCCCCGCCGAATCAAAACGGCAAAGAAAAAAAACAAAAACACAAAGTGGTCATATTTCAACGGTGCATAAATTATAACCCTCCTTCCTAAAAATGCACTCAATTCCATTCCCAGGCTTCCCACGCTATACAAGCATAGCATTTACAGAGAGCTTTTAACCGATTGCATTATTTAAAAAGCCACCCCAACGCACAAAAGCAATTTGGTAGAATAGCACCCGTAAAATATAGCTTTCAGTATTTGGTCGTGGGCACAAATGGTTTGTCTTTCATCACGGCTTTTTTTCCCTGTGCCTGCTCCTGTCCTCTTGTCAGACATGCCACCCCCCCCTCCCCCCCACACACACCCCGCCCCCAACCCGCCACCCCCCTTCAAAGTGCACCATAAGTGTTACTCTCGCACTCCAATACAATTGATCTCACATCAGATACACTTGAACCCCCCCAACCCCACCCAATTTATGATGCATTTCCTAGAGCCCTATTTGAATTCTCTCATTTTCTCTGAGGAAAGTGCCATCTCACCAGCCTTTATAGTCATCGGCACTACTGTCTGAATAAGCGCTTCATTGGCTGCACAAAGACGTCCTAGAGCCAGAGATCTCACAATCCTCAAGAGGTCAATGGCAAAAATACATCCTGTTTTTTGGGGGGGGGTTTTTTCTTCAAAGACCGCAAGCACCATTTTCATTCCAAATGACTCAAAGACAGTGGGAACATTGGGACGCAAACACGACTCCATGTAAACAGCAGACAAGAATACAGGTCGGGAGAAAAAAAATAAAGTTCCAGAGGACTGAAACTCGACTAACTCTTAAAAAATCGTGGATGGGAAGAGGAGGGAGGAGGACTGCGCAACTAATTAAAATGCTGAAATGGTGTAACCTTCAGAGTTTCTATGTTTAAGCATTGCTACTTGCAAATTAAATCAGGTCTAAGCAGTGACATGCTGTGAGAGACAAGTTCAATATGGATGATTTATCTACTTAGACAAATGAAATCACTGTCAGCCTATTCTTGCGAAAAGGTTCCGATGTCTCCTTCTTGGGAGCAAATGTAATTTGTATCAAATTTGATTTGGTTTCACTTTTTTTTTTTTTCCCCTTCCTCCAGTGGCCCCGGGGGAACAGAGTGGGGGAAATGCTGTAAAGGATGAGCTTGCACTTTGTTTTCAAACAGGACACCAGAAAATGTACAGAAACCATTCTTCATGTCACATTACAGTCAATGAATAGATAGATAAGAGCTTTGGTCTTGAGACAGAGGAAGCAGACAAATGGTAAGATAAGCTGAAATTATTTCCTAAATAATAATAGTAATAATAATAATAATAATAATAATACAAATAATAAAATAAAATAATAAAACCCTTATTGCCTCCCCTTTGTTTACATTTGGTCTCTTCCAGTGAATTTAAGTCTTATTTATAAGGGAGGAAACTTTGTTTTCTCAATTCTAACTACAGGCAACAGAAGTGAATATTTCAAAAGCCCTGACAAGTAGGTGCGTTTTTAAGCAGCCCACTCTTTCTAGTTTTCAGATGATGCAACTGTCAAATACCTTGGTTCTAACCAGGCTCTTTCAAGTAAGAGACTTGAAAGCTACTTGGATGTCGTCAACAACTCAAGAGTGAGTAATGCAGAAGTTGATAAAGCTCGGATTGAAGCAAAACCCTTTTGAATTGTGTGATCTTGGGATTGTTTGTTGACATCGCTCATCTGTGCAACTATCACCAGTGGACAGCAAGTTTTTGAATTCAAATTATTGACTGTCCCATTAGTCACATTTTCCACTATGCCAGCCATTCCCCGTGAAGATGCCTAAAAAGAAGAAGAAGCTAATAGATGGAAAGGTTGAAATTCAGTACATTTCCCCCTTTATTTTCCATTCCTTCAGCCTATTTAGGTCCACTGGCCTCATCATTTCCTGCATGGTAACCTCAGTGGCCAAAACCAGGCGAAATGATAACAATGACAAATGCACTTACTTTCATTCTGCAATCACCATCACCTCCAAATCCATAGTAATTATCTCCAAAAAGGAGATCCACATTAGCTAAGTGAGTGATTTATGAACTTGTCCACGCAGCATGACCACAAAGGGGGTTTGGATAATTCCCCTGCATCTCTTAGTGGTGGCCTATAGAGTCACGTGTCAATGTGGTCTTCAAACCAATGATATATTGGACTATCTTCAGGCAATAGACACACAGGATCTATTGTGTTCAATATAATAGGATTACTTGTCCAGTGAGTTTACAGTTACCAGGTGAAAAACACACAGATCTCAAATTTATTTCACAAAGATGAACTTAACACCAAAAGGTGGCGTCTAACACCTTGTTGAAACCAGATACTAACCTTCTATATATTACATACTAATGCACAGTCCAGTGATGACTCATGGTACCATTACCAGCTGACCGGTCAGACTGATGTCTGACGTTACATTGCATGATCAGGCCACACTATTAACCAACACAGATGAAAGCTAGCATGCTTTTATCCAATAACACATGAACTTTTTATAATTCTATGAGCCTCACTTATTTTGGCTGCATTTTATTAGCCTGCATCATATGTATCAACCCTTGATACATTTGGCAGGTCATTGCTAAATCAATTCTTTCCATAATGCTGTTCTATATTTTCCCCCTTCTTCATTCATTTACGGTCACAACATGTCATGGTGTTTGCTGTGATGCCCCACATCAGATCTGGATGTCCCACCCAAATAAACTTGTATACATTGTGTACATGCTGCTTGCCCAAACTCGACATCTATTGCACGTCCGACCGTCCTGGTAGGGGGATCCCTCACTGAGTAGCCCCTCCCAAGGTTTCTTCCATTTTTTCCCTAAAAGGTTTTTTGGGAGTTTTTCCTTTTTTCCCTTTTCCTGGGGGATGTCGTGTACTAACCTTTATTGTTTTCACACTGTGGGCACTGTGAAGCCCTTTGAGACTGTAACGGTGATTAAGGTCTATACAAATAAATGTGATTTGATCTAAATGAACACAAGCAGGCGAAGTTAGAAAGCCTGTGAGTAGCCGTTAAGCGCATTTACAACAATGAAATACTGAAAACACTATAAGTTTCAATAATACCTTATGACACAACAACCATGTTAACTATATAAATATTGTCTTACATTTGTAGCCCTTTGATAGGACTACCACCAGTGACAATCGTTTTTCTGTCTGCCTCTAAAAGTGTTGTAGAGGCATCACAGTATCACTGGGCAGCATAGTCTTGCCAATGTAGCACATATCTGGGCACTTTTCATGTACACAAACTCAACATACTATGCAGTGGAAAAACCCACTGCACACTTAGTATGTTTAGTATGAGTACTATAGGGTTTCAAAGACATGATTGGTCTTTGACAGTAGTTTGACACTGTATTTCTGGGTGGTGATGGCAGCCTTATATCAAGATATTTTGCTGATGGGAGGAGAAACCACATAGTAACATTGGCAATGTCTATTTACCGGACATAAAGCATAAAGTTAGGAAGGAAACAATCTTGAATGGGGCAGCAGGAAATGTATATTCACGCTACTGGCTAACTACAAAGTGCATCAAAGATGGTTTTAAACAAACTTGGTTTGCTATATTGAGCACTTCAACAACTGCAATTTTATTCTTGTAAAAACTAGGCTTGTGAACATATTCTGGCGAGCCTGAGGCAAGGATGACGTAGGAATGGCTCTTTTAACAAAATGATCTTTATTCAGCAGTGGAAGAACAACAACAACAGGACAATGGCCGGGGGAGTAAACTCTCTAAATAATCTTCTCCCACATAGTACGATTATAAATAACAGATATACCAAATAAAATCAGCACTACTATCAAACATAAATGAAACACAAATGTCTAAACTGACTAGACAACACAGAATCAATAACTAACATAATAAATCACAGCAACTCAACAGTTCGCAGCGAAGCATGCTGGGAAGTCCCGAGGCGGGGCACCCCGGGACGCCACAATATGTAACATTGAAGAACTATTGCCAGCCTTACAATATGCCACCACCCCAAAACCTCAACTAGCTAACCCAGCTAACACATTAGGGAATGTAATCTTGTATTACTTTAGCTTATGAACAATGAAAAACAAAAACACAGTGCCTGTTGCCCAGTTGATGTTAATTTGTTGAAATTTACAATGTTTTAATTAATGGTGTTATTGATACGTGTTTATCAAAACAAAAGTTTGAGACTCACAATATTACAATAACAAATCTAATATTTGAACAGACCTTCATACAAAGCCCTACTATGTTGTCACAATGTGCTACAAACTGACAAGGTTACCAAGTTACGGATCCTGGAATTTCTTGTTGACATTTTGTGATGACACAAGTTGTAACATTGCCAAGATGAAACTTTGGTCATCTGTTTACGTTGTCACAACATCGTGGTGTCATAATTTGGTTAGCTGGGTAGACGAAGGCATTCATATTTATTCTGTATTCAGACACAGCAATGCTTAGACATATCCTGTCAGGATGTCAAGTTAGTCTTTCCCAAGGTCGATGCAGCTGGCAGCATAAAGTGAATGCCTTGCAGCAGCAATTGCAAAGTAAACAAAGGGAAAGTAATTCTTAACCCATCAGGCGGGGAGAACTGTGCATCAAACTGGCTTTGTATGTGAAGGAAAACAAGTCTGGAAAGAATTATTGAGTAGGCGCAAGATAAACCAGCTAGGGAACGCTCAGGATTGGTAAATGCAAGCAGACATAGGCCAGTCAACACCAGCCTAAGACCTGACCTAATATTATGGTCCAATGGTGGTCTGTTTATTTTGTAGAGCTCACTGTGCCAAGGGGAGATGTAGAAAAAGCATTTCACAGGACGAAGCTTAGGTACAATGAATTAGCATCTGACAGTAAGGCTGGAAAGGGAGTTGAACATTCATGGTCATGGGCTTATGTTAAGGCCACAAATGACAGCTTCTAAACCAGCTGAAAACAGTAGCTAGTCACTCTGGTCGGAAAATATACCAGTTGAGGTGCAAAGTAAGGGAATTCATCTGACTAAAATAGGAACTTATGTATCATATCTGTGGTAGCAGAGGTGTGCAGCTATACACATCCTTAGCTTCTGGTATAATAGTTTTCTAATTATCATCAAAGCCAGGTTTATACATAGGCATTCACCCAAAATTACCCAAGGGATAATAACACCAACTCCTGTGTATTTAGACTCACTGGAACAATGTTGAATCACCAAATTTGTTTTAAAAAAACTTGAATCTCCAAGGGGGAAATATTTCATATGAAAGCAACATTGCTAAACAACAGATAACGTGCCTTCACTGCAATGTGAAAAGGTGTGAAAGATAATCAACCTCCGTTCTTCATTTACTGGGAGAAGCAGCAAGCCCGTTTTTGTGGTTTATTTTTGGTGTTATTCATAATGCATTCATTTGCAAAATCAATTAAATGGTTTAATTGTGTTTTGTATACCATGCAATTCAAATGATCCAGCAAATACACAGAGCTGAGGAAAAAAATGAATAATGGTCTTTTAATTATTTTGTTTAATGCCGCCTTATTATAATATTCCCATACACTGGCGCAGTAAGAATTGATGACGGGTCTCCAAACAATGCTGAAGTAAAACTCTACGTTAATTTTCGTTTACTGGGAGTCCTGATTTGCCTAAAGTCCTGCAACTGTTTTTCTTTTCACAACTAAGCTAGTTGTTGAGAAAGGAATTAATGTTATTTTTAGCTGTTTTCTTGTGATAACATGGGGATTTAGGGTTTTTACACCACTTTCATCAGTACAACTGGTTTATTGCTTTTTATTCTATTATGAGAAGGCCCACAGTAAGATGCATGGAGTTGGGATATACAGAGTGCCAATCTAGATGTCGGAGGTGGCAAGGTCCAGATCTCATCTCTAAGTACCAGTTGGCTAAAGGGGTATCTCTGCACTACAGATAAGGAAGAGTCTGACCTTAATCCGCTTGTCTGTCTTTTTTGCCCTCATGATCGAGTCTGAGGCAGCAGCCTGGAAGGCTTGTTCTGGCCCTCATGGTTCACCCATACACAAGTCACCTGCCTCTTCCCAAGCCAAGCAACTGTGTTAGCCATCTTAATATGCTAGCTTTTTACTTTTTTTTTTTCTTTGTTAGCCAGCAAGCTAACCTTTTCTAACACCACTGCAAAGGCAATTCGGTACATCATTTTTAACATATCTGTGAATGTCTTCAGCTAACAAGCTAGTTAGCTGGCTGCCTAGCACCTCTACTGCTGGATGCAGTGTTAACTAGCACAGTAAGTAGTATCATGTCATATCTGCTAATGTTAGGAAAGTAGTGAAGTGCATCAGCAGGAATCTGGCTGCCCTTTTGAATGAGACCAGCCTTGGAGGCACTACAGACCAGTGATCTGGCTGTAAGCAGGCTGGAAAACATGAACACACAGCAATGGCGGTAGCATGGTATAATTTAATAAGAATAATGCACAGAAACAACATGCACTCTCTTTATAATTTGTGTCCATTGTTTGAGGGTCTAACTTTAATGAATTTAATTAAATGAAACTAGTAGCAAAATAGCAGTAGAGATGCTAGGCAGCCAGCTATCTATCTAACTGGTCAGGCTTTAGCTTGGCAACAAAGCAAGCTAACCAAGAAATGGTTGCTAACAAGTAAATAGGATTGCCTTTGCAGTTGCATTTTAAAAGGGTTAGCTTGTTGGCTAAATAAGAGTTTGTTTAAATCTAGAATGCTAAACTGGCTAACACAGTTGCTTGGCTTGGGAAGAGGCTAGTGGATTGTGATTGGGTGGACAATGAGGGGTGGAACCTGCAGCCTATGGGGGGGGGGGGGGGCTTCCTATGGGTGCAGGAAGTCCCTCTCTCTATCACTCTGATAGTAGCTTAATTTTTCACGAGACACCCTGCCAATAAATGCCTAAAAAGTGATGTAAACAAACGACTTGGAGAAAGCTCAAGCTCTCATCACAGTAAGAGATATAATTGCTTACTGGCGACAATTTTCAAAACAGACCAGTAATGATTTCCATGATCTTAAAAGCATTGTTTAAAAAAAAAAAAAGTGACAGGGTAAGAGTTCAGCATCAGAGTTGAGTAAACCCTTAAAAAAAACACTCAAGACACCACTTATTTTCATTACCACCAGAAAATTGAATTCCCTTGCTTATATTTACAAGTGCAGCTAATAAACTGTTTTTTTTTCCAGTGACATTTAATAATTTGTCACATTACACCACTTCAGCTATGAAACATAAGGAGATTAATTACGTGTCCCTTGTCACATTCTCCTCTGTCTAAATTTAGAGGTTGCGCCAATGGAGTTAGATCACTGTTGTTATTTGCTTATTGCTCATAACGTTCAAGTTCAAAATACTGAGCAGTGTGACTCTCCGAATGCCTTCAAGAGTTCTTGTTGGGCCACAGTCTAATTTGTGCAATGGCTTACTCGTGGATAATTAAAATTACTTGACAATAATTAGGAACAATTAAATCTGTAATGGGCAGGTAATGGATAATCTGGCTGTTATGGCACCCTCAAAGCTTGATTCAATACTCATTCCATAATTGCTATTTACTTTAGATTAATAATTGCAATAACCTTCCAGTACGTGCAAAGGCTGAACGCATTGCCAAACGCTAGGGGATACTTCATTATCTATTCATTACTCATCATTAAGAGTTATAGCATCTCACTTAAGATACTGTTTGTGCCTGTTAGGCAGTATTATGTGCAAATATTGCACCGGTTCAATGTTCCTCTTGGGTTCTGCCTCTTGGAATCAGCACACTGTGGAACTGTAAGGGACTGGCAAACCAGTGTGACATTTTCACCCTAAGGGAAAGCTTACATTAAACATTAGCGCAGACAGGTGTTAGTGTAGTTTTCTCATGCCAACACGCCATCCTAGGAAACACTCACTTACATCCCTGGGACCCAGGGCTGGAATCAAGACCATCTCAATTGAGTTCAAGTCAATTCCAAGACAAGGTCCCAAGGGGGGTCAAGACCAAGGCCAAAATAGTCAATAGTGTACATGTCTATCCGAATGTAAAAACAATGCTTGAGGAATTTCTTCACAGAGATGTGCTAGATTTGCAGAAACACTGTACTCTACCCTTCAACATCCAACTAGTTTATATATAGGATTTTAATGAATCAATGCATGGAGGTTTGAGGACCATTACATACTAGACACAGGTGTCATCTCTAAGTGTTTATAGTGCTAGGGAGAAAATAGATGAAGGTGTACCAGGTGGAGAAAAAAAAATTATCTTTGAAAGTTTTTATATAGGTGGCAGAAAATGGAGTTAACATCCAATAGTGGCTACGACCGAGACAAGTACAAGTCAATAGGCATGAGACCAAGACAAGTCCAAGACTTCAGAAAAGTGGTCTTGAGACCAGACTCAAGACCAAGACCGGACTCAAGTACTGCAGCCTTGCTAGTACCAGCATGGAACCATGGGACTATAGGCTATGTAAAACTATGTACAGACGATGTAATCATTGCAGCCCATGAGTCAAATGCCACACCAGGAAAGGTCTAAAGTTTGAATATGTACGAAACAAACACAAAATTAGAAGTATGTTTCCAACAAACCCATGATTACTGTAAATAGGGTTGTTTTGATCAATATTAAAAGGAGCGGATTACGATTTGAGTGGTCTTCTTGTATGGTATAGGATGTTTCTATTACATGGCTAATATAGCATAACGCACAAGCCACAGTGGAAATGTGAGGTACAGTTTAGTAAATACAGTATTACTCTATCCCAGTTGCTTTCAAATCCACGTGACCACGTCTGTTAATCAAACAAATGTCATTTCCTCCTCTTCCTCAGGTGGAAAACGACTGAATTTGAGCATTAAAAGTGATAAACAGATAAATATTTGCACTGTCCTTTTGTGAAAATACATCACTCACCCCCCGTAGCCGGCGTACATGAGAAATGAGTTTGTCCTGCATCATAATCTGGAATGTCAAATCAATGTACTGCTCTAAAACGGACATAATGCTTTTCTAGGGGTGGTAGTAAATAGTCTGGTTCAGAACTGATAAAGCTGCTATAACCTCAAGATCATGTTGATGTATAAATTCAGACTAGGATTCTCCTATTTATAACTAACAGAGCAGCTCCAGGTTGTGCATCAGCATGCCATTACAAACGAGGGTCTCCGCTGTCTGGTGTCTAGCTTCGGCAAAACATTGGTTATGACGGTGGCCTACATTGGCGGTGCCGTCCTGGGCCATGAGAAGAAAATGAGAATTCTTGAATTGAGTAGTATTTCGATATAATTAGATCTCATAAATTTATGAGCAATTAAAAAGTGTTTTGAAGACCGACCCCCCAACTGAAATGAGAGTGATATCTCTCTCCAATACCAGTCGGTGGATAGAGCCTACTTTGGGTCTCAATAGTCATCTGTTTAGGTTTTTGTTACTTTAATCATGAAATATCCCTCCTCCAAAAGGTATTTGATCAGGTGGAGGTAAATCGGTGCCTCCAAGCCCTTTCACGTACCTGAAAAGATGGACAAGCAGGGGCTGATTCTTGGGAAGAAAGAAGAGTTGTCATTATGAACTCCTAGACTGCCTCCTGTTGGTGAAACAGAGCGATGCACAATGAGGATCTCTGTGGATAAATGTCACCCATTTATGCAGGAATAAATACATTTTCTAGACTTGAACATTTGTGCAAAGAATAAGTAGGGTATTTATGTCACATAGGCCACACTAAATTGTGCACCTCTCGAATGCAAGGTATATTCTGTAGGGTATAGACATTCGATACAGGGATGACTGGTCTGAGTGCAGTGGCCCACCTACAAATCAAGTATTATACGGCAGGCCACCAGTCTATCACTGAAAGTAAGATTAGTTCGATAGTTAATTCATTTATCGGCTTGTTAAATCACTAGAAAGTAAGATTAATGTATTGGCTTGTTAAATAGAGATTCAACTAAATTAAAACTATACAAGTTCATTCACAATCTCATGGAAAATATAAGGCTGTTTCAAAGACATCGTGACACACTGGCAAATTTGAAAACCCAGGCAGAAAGCATACTGCGTCTTGCAGGCGGTTGGGAAAAACTCATGTTATGGGGTTGTATTGTTTCTTACTGCCTGAACAGAGTGGATGAATCAAACCACTGACCTGGGTACACTTTTGGTCAGCTGCAGCGGGAGAGAGAGGAGGCACTGGTGGGAGCGAGAGCCCACACATTGGAAAATGAACTGCTGTCTTTCAAACCAAAATCCCACATGATGGGAGGGAAAAGCAGCGAAGTGGCACTGCACTGTGACAGCTCCTTGTTAGTGACTTAAGCTTAAGAACTACTACTGCATTTGGCTCTTTTTGGGTGAGAGGGAAGAGAACTGAGAAAATGTAGGGAGGGGAGGAGAAACAGAGGAGAGAGGAAAAGAAGTGTGGGGGGGGGTCGGTTGGTAGAGAGAGAGAGAGAGATGAGAGATATGGCCATGGATCACCAGTCCCCTCTAGTTCAAGGAAAGTTCATTTGAACTCTTGTTCGGATTCATGTCATGTGTTTATAGCCGTGCATCGGCCCCTGGGGTACCTCTCCCTGCCTTTGCAGTCTGTTCAACTTGACAAAAGGGCAGGGAGCTTATCAAATCTCCACCAGCAAGGAACATGTTCTCAGCCAAGTTAAATATTTCAAAAGAAATTGACAATATCCATTATGGATCTCTCCCAGCAGATGGTTGACTTTTAGTCTGATGAATACAGGCATATGGGAGGCCACGATTTGGAGCGTCTGAGGTAAAAAAAAACAAGAACAACCAGCAGTGGTTTTTGGTATGATTTGGCAGACACTAATAGTTGCGAAATTACAAACATGGTCTCTGTCACTGTGTAAGAGGACATCTTACATGGTATGAAAAATTGCCCCTTCTATCTTTGTCCAGATGACTGAAAAGCAATGGAAATAAAAATGAGACTCATATGTAATTGCCACTGTAGATGCCAAAGTGGCAAATAGCTGTTGTCAAGTAGAGAGAGTTTTTGCAAATGTAGACAGGGAAATTTGGCACAGGACAGTTCGCAGTGTCAAGTGTCGCCTGAAAAAGTAAGTAGGAGCTGTTATGTATTAAATTAATATGACATTTCACAGTCTTATAAAAATCATTATAAACTGATTAGCCAGTGCACACAAATACTCGTTGATTGGCTGTTATGGGGGTGGCAAAATAACAGAAACACCATGTGAAAAGGACTTCCAACTTTCACATAAATAAATCTCAATTACAAAAGGGAGCTACACTGACAAGTCATATTAAGTTGAATGCCAAATAGCAGCTTTGTGCCAGCTTTAAAATAGGTCTGACAATCACCACTTTATATGTGAGCTTTCAAAGCAACACGAGACAAGTAACCAAGTTCCAAAGAGGCCGATAGTTTGTGTCTGAATTGCAAGTGCACTGGTTATGAAACCTGCAGAATTATTTAATGCTGCAATAGCTTTGAAACTCATGACAACTTATGCCACACAGACAAACTGCATCGGCAAAGAGGAACAGTGGTCACAAGTCAAAGCTCAACAAAAACTATATTGTAAGCGTCACAAAACTAGGCTGCCACTTGGAAATTGCTTGTATCCGAGGTCAGCGCACAAAGACACATCGCCTTGTATCAGGAGCACAAAACCTGGACCCCCGAGCAACCGAGAAGTAATATGGTCTATTGAGTCATCTTTCATCAAATATCTTTAATGTTAGGAGAAAGCCAAAGGATGCTTTCAACTCACAATGTCTGTTGCCAACTGTTAAACATGGTATGGGTAGCCGTCTTGTGGGCGTCGATTTCCTGTCTGGTTCCAAACCTAATCTTACAACAATCGTCATATAACAGCCAAGGAATATGACCACTCTATAGGACCAAGTGCACTCTATGGTGCAAGAACTGTTCCCTCTTGATGTTCCCACATGAATTCAAGAGTGGTTTCATGAAGACCAGGAGGAGTTCAAACACCTTCCATGGCCTCCCCAACCACCAGACCTTCATTTCTCAAACAACTGGCTTTCTTTCTATATCACACTGCACACAGTTCAGGAAGGCACACAGGTGGCCCTACTCATATTCATGCATCGCTAGGTGTTTCCGTTATTTTTCATCTCATTATGATGTGCTAATGTATACAACCTGGGGATGTAGAAACAACATGTGGAAACAAACAGAGCTAACGTGCGCTTCCGGTTTGGAAATAACTCAAGAGTGTGGCAGCTGAAGACAGATTACGTTTCATTTCTGTCTTGTCAATAGTATGGTGCTGGAAAACCTGTTGCCGTGAGTCAAGTCATTCAAGGGATAGCACTGTAACACACACACACACACACACACACACACACACACACACACACACACACACACACACACACACACACACACACACACACACACACACACACACACACACACACACACACACACACACACACACACACACACTAAACAAAGAATGAGCCTCAAGGAAAAAGCACAGCCCCCAAATATGCCTCCCGGTTGAATCAAATGAAAAATGAAAGCTGTTAAAATTAGCCTCCCCATTCATTTTATTATTGTGCTTAAGCCATGGTTCAATGTGATTAAAATAACACCAAGCCGGGAGAATGAAACAAGTGGCTGTGTGCATGTATCATAATGCTTCATTTAGGCACTAATTCAAATTGAAAAACAATATAGGCTCATAGCAGTGACATGATTTTCTCATGCTTGTTTTTCTGCCATGGCTTTGCTTAATGCTGAAAAACCTCTTAATGTGGGGAGCCGGGACACTTCACACATTTGGAACAAGAAAAAAAAACATTTCTTGTTCACAAAAACCGAAATACAAAGCAAGCAGACTCCCCATTCATCAAAATGCTTCCCCACTGTTAACTACAGGAAATTCAGACAAATACTGCTTCAGTACTCTGCTGTACTGCCCATAGCACTCTCACTGTCGAGGTACTTGGAGATTACTTGAAGGATCACTTTCCATTTTCAAACAAATTCATGAAATGTTTAGTTACTTTTTTCATAAAGCTAGGTCTACTGGAGTAAGTAAGCTGCCAACCACAGTAGTAAATAAGTAGATAATACTAAGATAGTATCACAGAAGCAACTCCTCTGACTCCTTAGTTTTACACACGGTGGGTGCAAATATGGGTTTTCACTTTTTGGAAATTCACGTACAAGTCACTTGTAATTTACAGGAAAGACAATAAAAAAAAGTTGTAATATTTATCACCGAGTCATTGTTTTTATTAATGAGTGGGCTACCCTCTCAATTCGTGAATGACCAGTGATTGTTACCCTTTTAGATGCTTACTACTTAGTTGTTGTCTTCATTATTGCTTATCTGAGGAAAACTAATAGAAAAAAACGAATCTAATGGCTCAAAATGATGAAGGTTTTCTGAGGCTTTCACCCAAAAGCCTGCTGTGACTGTTCAGTAGCTCATTGTGCATCACATCCTTCAGATTGTACCAAATTTCATCAAAAAAGCGGATTTCAACCACGAGAACATTTTTGACAAGGACGTTGTATTTCAGTATCATATAACAGAAACAGGACAATATTGGCATTGACTTTTTTTAAAGGACAGATAGCATCCTTGTTTGTATCACAGTATTTTTGGCTATTGTTGGCTAGTTTACGATACCTTTCCTAAGTGCTCTTGCTCAGGGGCGTTTTGGCAAGCATTAGGCACTGCGGCTACTGGAGGTCAAACCGGCAACCTTCCAATCGCTCCCTAGCAAACCTCTCAACCTGCTGCACATTCTGTATGTATTTCCTTCACACCCAACTGCCTCGCTTTACTGCAGCCCATAAAGGCCATTACACAGCGGTTAAAACTGACAAAGCATGTGATCTGAACCAGAAGTGGGGAAGCCATTATCGCCGTCTAGGGCCAAGCTGTGGTGCCAAATCCAGCTGGTACCCAGTGTCCCCCGGCAGTGCCCCTATGGTGATTGACCGTCCACAGAGTAGCACGTGGGTCTCACAACTGCCCTGGACCAGCACCAAACTTCATCAGGATTTAATGAGGTGACAGTGCATTGTATCAGAAGCTAGCGGGGGGTCTACTGTTGCCTTCCACTCTCCCCTCATTAAAACCCTTTTAACAGGCTCAGAGGAGGACAAACCTCCTTTAACTGTCTTAACGCTTGTTCAGGTTGTCAAGGAAAATTATTTTTGTTTAAGGACAAACTTGTCATTGAGCCCTGAAATATTAATTGGAGTAAACTTTGATGCAGTAGCTGGCTGGCGTCAGAATAATGACGTAGTGTCTATGGAGTTTATGGCTTTCATGGAGTGACAAACAGAATAGGAAAGAATACAGATTAAACATTCAATTCAGTTCATCAAGCAATTCCCTTTGTGCTGTTAGTTGAGAAGTAAAAGTTTTAATAGGTGAAGCAGATATAAATATTTTAGTGGAAGTGGTTGGAGAGGAATGTAACCGATAATCACTTACACTGATGTCAGCGTGGTTTTAACTTGGAGGGAATTGCCACACAAACGCAACACGTATCTAAACACAGAGTGCAGTAGCGGTTAAGGAAAAAACTAAAAGGTTAAGGGGAACGCTGACAATCATTCTGCAGGGCCATTTGGAGAATGGGTGACATTTACATTACATTACAGTCATTTAGCAGATGCCTTTATCCAAAGCGACTTACAATAAGTGCATTCAACATAGGTAGGCATGAGAACTACTAGTCACCAGAAATCGTGAGTGCATTTCCTTCCTCAACAAGCATCTAAGAGCAGAACCAGTGCTGAGGGAAAAGTGCAATAAGTTAGCTACCTAGTTTTTATTTAAACAGGTAAGTGAAGCAAATAAACAAGTGCTAAGACAAGTAAGTGAAGACAAATAGCTGGTTAGCTGGTAAGTAATATCAGTTACATACAGTAACCGATGTTTGGTAAACAGGTTTGATTAAGTATGATCCATATCATCATTTTTCACCCCGGCCTAACTTTTCATGTTTATACACTTTGCATTTCTCTCAAGTTCACACCTCAACAGCGAGCCTCGAGCCCCGAGCCAGTCAAGATGAATATAATCTCCATTTAACGTGACAGTTTATGGAAATGAAACAGGCACGGGGCATTAGGGGCCCTGGATGCAGAGCAGTTTTCCAAGAGGGAATAATTACATCGTTAACCACGTGAAATCGTCTCTGCATTTCAGAAAAGGGCAAACGGCTTATAAAAGTATAAAACGCAATTTGTTTGTTTGCTAGTTTGCATGTCCTAGGTGCTGGTGGAGAGAGGAGACGGCAGCTCTTTGAAAAATCAAAGACGGGGCCAAATGACACATTAATTAGTATGACAGTAATTGTGTATTTACCCAGTTAATGAGTGCAGATGCTTAAATGTAGATAACAGCCCAGCATGTCCTCAAGGTAGACTGATTTGCTTAAAAGCAGCGTTTTTTTTTTTAGTTTTATTTTTTTATTTCAGGCATGGTCTTTCACTCGGCTTACACTCCAAATTGGGCTTTTTGCCACCGACCATTATGAGAAATTATGTCTAATATTGTAGTAAGAAAAAAAGTAATTTCTGAACGGATGGAGTGAATGGAACCGTGCAACATTTAACCACATTATTTAGATAGGAGGAGTTAATTTTCAGAACCCTATAAATCAGTGTGAGTACAAATCAATACCTTGAGATCGTCATTTATTATCTCTGAAATATAGAGTTAAAGTTACCTACTGTGCTATAAGCATTCTACGAGTTTTTATAATGTTTTATTTGTTTTTCCACTATGCTATCAATCACATTGTGAATGTATTTCATAAATGGTGGCTTTCCTATTTTGGAACAAAACTTCATATTTGATCTGGTAAATACTTTATTATGTACTTTTCAACACCACAGAACAGGAAACAATGTAGATGAGAGGAAAAGTTCACATACACTGGCAATTACCTGATGTTGTGTTGCCTGAACGCATCATTACCATGTGTCACTATACGAACACCTCAAAAGTGGAGACTCGGCGATCAGCTGACCCCTGGACAGCCTTCAGAGTTAATGCTGGGAGTGGTGGAGACGTTGATGGGATCGACGCTGCTATTACAATTTCTGTCACTCTGAAATAAAAAAGCCCACTGTCGAAGAGGATGACCTCCACACTGGTGACACTGAAGGGCGCTTCAACCACTGTGGCTAATCTTTAAAAAAAAAAGGTAATATGTGAAACTTCTCTCAATGACTGCGTCAGTCAGAGTCTATTCGAACAGCCTTTGTCAGAAAGTCTGGTAACAAAGTTTTAGGGGTGCAGTTTAAAACAACTGCACATTTATCATGCATTGCGCTCACTCAAACCGAGGGAGAAAACCTGAACTCCCTGAATGATCTTTGTATAGAAGCACTTTCTGAGATGTGAGGGGAGCTATTACTCTTCAAAATCACAGTGATCCCCGGCAATCTATAAACATACATCATCCGATAACAAAACATTCATCACAGAATGACAAGAAAAGAGCCAGGCAACGGAAAGGTTTGCTAATACCACTGATTAAATCTGGAAAACGCAGCACAAAAAGTTACACTCTGCAGCAAAATCATTTGTTCCTGGCAAATTAGTATGGGCAGGTGCTATTATTCTAGCATGAACTCTCTGGCTTTGGGGAAGAAATTCATCTTCTGTCGAGAAAAAGGAGAGAGCAAAACACTCCGGACTGAGTTACTCAATCACTATATAACTGTACCTCCAGTAAGAAATGACCTTTTTTTGCTTTGTATGCAACTGCTAAGCCTCGGTGGAGATAGGCATCCAGAATAATGACAGTGACCACCAAAAAGAAGTCTTCCCGGGTCACGGCACCCAATGAATTAAGAAATAAGAAACACTCATCTGGACAGTTTCACTTTAAAGCTTCATTTAACCCTAAGATGAACATCCTGCCGCCACCCCTCCAGGGGTCAAACCTTTTTTTTTTTAAAAAGGTTTCAAAATTTACACCCGTGGATTCCACCGAGGACATTTTTAACTGACCCTTTCTTGCAAAACCACCAGCGAATTCTGACGCAATATGAATAAATAAGCAAACATACGCTCATCTTGTGGCCCCCCCTCACAAAGCGTACAGTTCTGAACTCAATTTCACACTCCGCTGCTTTCTCAGACAATTTAGACAGGCTGATGCCAACAGCAGAAAGTGAGGAGACAATGCATTTTTTTATCGACTTTTTTGCAGAAGGGGATTTCTCAGATTGTGTGTGTCAGAAGAGTGAACGAACGTGTGTGTGTGTGTGTGTGTGTGTGTGCACCTATACATGACAGAGACACAGAGGGGAAGCAAAAGAAATATGATTCAACCCCAAAGAGACACAGAAAGAGCGCGAGAGAGAGCGAGAGAGAGAGAGAGAGAGAGAGAGAGAGAGAGAGAAGAGCAAGACAACGGGCATATCCAAGGGAATTGTTTTCTCACTGACTCATCCGGTGTTTGTCCCAGTGCTCCAGCAGTGTCTCTGAGGGGGGACATGAAGCGCGTCCACGTCCACAGAGAGACAAGCACCACGGTGGGAATGCTGACAAATAAAAATGACTGCGATAGAGTTTCACATACACAACTGGGCCAGCTGTCACTGCAAGTCAACTCAAGTATTGTACAACCATTTGTATTCAATTACAGTGGGTATGTTTTTCTACATTATATACAGTATAGTCAGACAGGAGGGTCTGGTCAGTCCAAGGTAGAGACTTTGCACAGTACGATGTTGTCCTTTACATATACCGATGAATGAATGAATGAATGAGGCAATCCCTTGTAATGTGATGACATCTGATTTGCCCTTGGCATCGCACCGTGGAGAATAATCCCATTCCACTATTTAGACAAAGTGGAAAGTGGAAAATACCTTACCTCACGAGACCATTACTCCATTTTCTCGTCGCCCCAGATTTCTGTGTTGGCGTCGGGTCTGGAAACAGACGTCCAGACTCTTTTTAAGTCGTTCATTTGTATCAGTTGGACAAACTTTGTAAAGTGGTGTCAAGGACGAAACCTTTATAAGCCGGGATGGGGAAATTGAGTACCTCGCCGACCAAGAATTTCCGCATGGGTATTATTCAAAGTGCAGGCCCCCCGCAAAAAAAACATCCAGGTTTTTCACTGCTCCCCCATTCAGAACTGGGGTTTCAGGTCTGCTGAGCAGTTCCTTATCACAAAGACTTTGGGTAATTGGCTCAGACATATCAAATAAACTTTCTACAAAATTCACAAGTAAGCAGGTATGACATTCTAATGGGCTTCTTCATTAGGTCTTCCGGCAGGGGGTAATGTGTTTGAAATGAATGTGACATTTTCAACTCCAAAGGGTTTTAGTCTTCGCGTTTTTTTTTTTCCCTCTCCATGCCTAATACGCGCTGTGAATGTAATTTATGCACAGTTGTGATCTAATACAAAGCTGTGTTTCCTGAGCCGCTGGAATCCGACATCTAACACAGAACAACACACAAACACACACGGGTACACACACACACACACCAGCATGGGGAAAAGAGCAACGGAGCGTCATCGGCGTATAAACAGGTATCTGATTAGCTGCATCAGGTCAAACAGTCTTCCAGCGTATTGGCGCTACTTGCCTGAGACCACTGTAAACCGCTGTGCAGAAGTATCCTTTAATGTGGGTGAAGCATCCGAATGATTTCATGCAGAAAACGGCAACAACTGCAGTAAAGACTCTTTCTTCACTTTATTTGAACTTTGAATACAGTCACTCAGGCACATGCTTTTTCACTGTAATGTAATCTAGGTACGTTTTCACAATCACAATATTCTATCTTTGAACAGGTGAGGCTCCTAAGGCTTGTATATAGGGTACTAAGTACTCAAAAAAAAATAGTAATTACAATCCTGACTCTAAAAACCCAAATATCCCAGGTCTTTTGAATATGACCAACCCCTATGTGGCTCCATGTGCTCCTTATGCCTGAAGAGTTATTAATACTGTATGTGGAAGTGTAATAAATCAGATGAAAATTCAAAAATGGAAATGATGAATATATAATATAATATTGGTAACTAGGGAAACTGGTAAAAACTCCAACAAAAGACTTTGCAGACGAAGATGAACGTCGTTAATTGTCTGCTTTCCCCCGCAGTATGAAGGGGATAGTCTTTCCCAGTTGAGTTTTATCCAACACTCTGTGCTATTATCATCATTTCCCACTAAGCAGCTCCCCAGATACTCCCCAGAGAGTGGCATTGAGCTGTACTAGCGCCTTTGCCATGTTACCATGGAAACATTCCCATGGCATAGCCCATCACAGAAACAGACACTTACACATCACTTCGGAAAGCTTTCAGGGGATATTTCAGCCCCAGTGTAAAAACGCTGCAATCATCTTTTGCCCAAACTTTCAACCTAAATCTTGCATTACCTGTGCAAGGATATGTGGGGCACTTTGTTGAAGCTTTTGGGGTCTCCTGTGACTCATCTAGTACTGTCCACGTGCCTTTTTGTTTTTTCTTAAAAAAATGACAGACATGGCCCAGGGGAGGGATTTTGTTTTAAGGGGACAGATTCCACTGGCCAAAAACCCCCAAAGACAACTCACCATGCAATCCCAAACCCAACAATTACACAGGGCTGAATTTTTCCAACTCAAATGGATACACTGTGCCTCTAATGGAGACTAAGAACTCATCATAAAATGAAATGCACTCCTATGATTAACTCTCCTCAAACTAAAACTGCTGACTCATTTCATCAAGCATAAATTGATAATAACAAACAACCCCCCAGCAGCCAACTTGCCTCAGCACCTGTGTCCTCCATCACCTAAATGAGGACCTTGATGAGGTTAAGTAGCGCACTAGCCCCCGACCGATTGTTTCACATATTCAACTGTGGGGAGTCATTATTCTCAGGGCCTGCTTGGGTTTGATTAAGTCACGTTTTATTATGCCGTCTCTGCACTCGTGTTGGGCTGCGTAATGAGTCTGGTGTACAGAAGATAAGGCTCTGATAAAGGATCCAACATGGCCATTCTGACTTCTCAGCTACTTCTCAGCTGTATAGAATAAATAAAAAAGCTCTGGTAAATGCTGAGTCTAACTCCCAGTGGCGGGACGTTGTATGTTTAGCGCCAGAGAAAGAAAACAGTGATGGCGTGCGGGAGGGGGGGGGGGGGCAAACTGCAAATGCCAGACCTGTTCAGTTATTTTCGCTCAGATCAGACGTGTACTACATCACAGCTTGCGTGTCTTCAACTACAATCATCACTCACATCCATAACTCTAATTGCAGTCTTGTGACATATCATTAGTCCTGTAACTAATGAGTCGCATGGGAATATGTTCACATAAGAGTGAGGTTATCAATACCGAGGAGTAATATAACGGGTGGACCTTTTGGCAATTCTGCCGTGAATCTACATGATGACTCATGATGGATCTTTGGGTTTCTGAATGTTGATTTCTTGAAGTGGCAGCTCATCACTTCCATATGACCTTTAATTGACAAAGTCAATTCGTCTCTGCAGAAAAAGGAGTGAAAAAAGCTCAATTGTGAAGTCTTGGGGAGTTGCATCGCCTTCCGCTGATTAGTTTGGGTTGGAGCAGATTAGTTTGAATGGGAAGGGAATGTTGATTAATGTTAGAGTCACTTCAGCCTCACCTTGATTAATTCCACGGAAATCGTTATTAGTGTGCTGTACCATTTAGCCTCTGAAGAACAAATAGTTCATTTCCTAAGCTCATAATCATATACACAGCACAAACTAATTTGACAATGACATTTTTTCTCATTAACTTTGCAGGGAATGGTTTTGTTCTCATTTGTTCTGAATACATTAACCCACATCATTCTCCACAGGAAATATTTGCCGAAGACGCGCCGACGAACGAATGAAACAAAAAACCCGGCACCGCCACTTTCCACAAACTTATAACTAAGCTATGTGGCGCAGGGGGTCCAGAGTTTTAGTTACCTGGACATGGAGATAAGCAGCCTTCTCTCCCCCGCACCCCCCCAGCATGCCGACTCCATTTACCAGAAAGAACGGTAACACCTGTTCCTGCTGAGGAAGCTGTGGAGTTTTAACACCGGGGATGACATTTGAACAGTTGTCCCCCAAAATCCCCTCGGCAAATCCGCGCTCCCTTTCGAACGTCACGTCCTCCTCGCGCGCTGCCATCACTGTCAAAGGCAAAAAAACTAAACTTGCAAGGATCATCAATTAGGCAAGCAAAACAAACCGTCGCTGCCCAGCTACAAGAACTCCACAAGCAATCAGTCATAACGAAGGCCACAGTCATTACGCACGACCCATCAACCCCATCCTTCGAAAACACTTCCATGTGGTTGCTGGGAGAAAAAAAGAGAAACATTTCCTCACAGCAATGAACGTTCCTAGACAGGAAACATAAGAACTGTTTTAAGATCTGCTAACTGTCTACATTTTACAACTATTTTACAAGATTTACACACTGATTGCTTTAAAATAATTGTATTAATGAATATCTCATAATAGCAGGCTATAATTTGACAGTTTAGATAGCTGAGTGAAGAATAATGGCACTGTAAATTGAAATTTTCACTCCCCATCCACCCACCCCTTTCTCAGCGTTCTGGCACCGGGCTTTTTCCTGGAAACCTATGGAGTATAGAGGAAACATCTAAACAGCAGGGTGCCACTGTATGACACTGTGCTGCTGGATTCCTCTCACTGAAAAGGAGGAAAAGTTGGTGTATCCTTCATTGAGTGTGCAGCAGTCAGCCAATAAACAGAAGATACTCAGGTAAGTATGCAGCCACAGACAATCGACTGCTTCTCCGGGATTGCTGCATTCAATTTCCAACAGGATGAGACGTTGGAGGAAATAGGAATTGTGCCCGTTTTTGCCGATCCATGTAGTCCACCATCATGTGAACATGGTCACTAGGATGCTTTTAGGGGAAATGAATGCACCGTGAACCTTCCCCCACATTAAAATCATAAAAAACACCTCTTAAAAAACCTTGATTCACTGCCACTAATAAAGCCACAGCATCTGATTATTTTCACTTCAAAATGTCATTTAAGCTACAAAATACTGCGCCTGTAAGACCCCTCACAATCAGAGGAGGGGACAAGCAATCAGTTCGCGGAGAAGCATAAAGCGGGCACTGGCTGGTTAATTGGCTGTCACAATGTGGAGCTGAAATAGCACCCCATTCATATGATGTGATGAAGGAGGAGAGCGGATTGAGCTTGGGATTGGTTGGGATGGTGGTAAGCTTTTGTGTGGCATCCGTTTGCTGTTCATATGACTCATGCCTATTGTAGGCCTATAATAGTTTCTCCCCCCAAAAGGCAACCACTTCATTTCAGTCAGGAACCTCGCGTATTTGCTCATATGTCTGACTTCTTTTTATTTTTTTAATCTCCCATGAACGTTAGAACTCATGGAAACCCTTGGGGTCGTTGACTCAAGGGACATACGTGAACCATGAAAATAAGGCATAACCGAGACATAGCCCTGATATAAGGACCCTTTGGGAGCCTTTCATCATATGGCTGTTTACCTCTCCCATAGGGTCCTGTATTGCTCCATTTACTTTTTACCGCACGACTTTTTACCGATAACGAAACCAATACGTCGAATTTCACTTACCTAAACAGATGTCCGCAATCCTTCACTTGTATACTTGCATGGCGGCGTGTGGCGCTCCATCTCCTATGCACAAATAAACTTTTATACTTAGTTAAAGACAGGTATACTCCCAACATCTCCGGTGTAATGAAATCCAAGATGGCCGACAGAATGCCTCGAACTCTTCTTCGGCACTTTGCGTCCGCGCGATATGCACGCTGCTTATAGCGCGGACGCAAAGTGGCCAGAAGAAGAGTCAAAGGACCCTATGGGAGAGGTAAACAGCCATATGATGAAGACTCCCAAAGGGTCCTGTATCAGGGCTAAACCGAGACGGGTCCCATCATATGGAATCCTAAAGGGGATATATGAAACCTGACAGTGGCGTATACATAAATAAAAAAAGGCTCTTAATCTTGAAATATTTCAAGTCATCTCTATCTCCAGATGATGCTTTGCCCAGGAGAACTACACGCTGTACCTTATTTAAAACACACGACAAGGCCATTAAACTAAGCAAGGAATGTAAAGCCCCAAAGGGAAGACGGACAGAAACTCATCAGGCAATATAGTCTTCTCTTGACATTCCTTTTGACAATTACTTATATAATACAATTGCTTGCCAGCTGGTGGTGGGGGACAATTTGACAGGTTTATCACAACTTTGACAAAAGTAATTTACTTGGCTTTCTCCCTTTGTGCTTCTGAGGGGAATATATCTTCCAAATAAAAATAAATAAACGAGAACCCACCAGGATTTGACAGTTCAATGTCTCCCAACCCTAGCGCGACTGAGGTAGTCTTCACTCACCATCGTTAAAGTGTGAGATACCAGGGCCATATACTGTGATGTATCCTCTGTCTGGGGGACACTTTGGTGGTCCATTGCTGTTCATAGGACAGCTGGGGCCATAACCATGCAGCTGTTTAAGTGCGACTGGTTCAAAGGAACTGGATATAGAATGCTTTTAGGGTTGATTTTTCCACATTTCGAGCACTTTCGAAACCTTTATGTCCAGCGTCTCGATAAGTAACTCAGGATTAGTGTTTGCTGCACTACAGCGGTGTAATGATTTATTGTAGTGGTGTGATATAATCAGCTGTACTGAGATATTTTCGCAAAGATTTCACTCATGAAAGTTCAATGAAATGTCATAGGACAACATATGCTAGCTTCCCGAGAAATGTCAAAACCTGGAAAGGTTAAAGAAAGGGTGTGCGTGTTTTGCAAATTTGGACGCTTTGCTGGGTGAAGTTTTTGGTTGTGAAGCTAAGCTGTGGTGTGGTGCGAGATTTAGATGGAACTTTAATGATCCCAGTGGGGACGTTTCTGGGGAATGCATCTCAAATTGCAAATTGTGATCATAAACAATGCTCTCTAAAAGGTAACAAGACTGTGAAAGCGTGAAGGGATTCATTCCCAAATAACACACATGATTTTATGTTCACTGCTCAATTTCGAAAACATAAACACTTACACAGTAACCGCATTACTTCCTTTTATTATATTCCTTTGCATTTTACTTTCCAGCAATCATTTTGTGAGTAGTGATGTTGAATTTTTCAAATTAATATTTTATTTTGACATGAAACTTCTCTTTGTTTGAGTTACTGTTCTTCTCTTTGCTTGAGTTATTATACTCAAACGACCTTCAAATTTAATGTTATCAATGTAGAAAAAGAAAATGTATTCTTATCCTCAGATAATTGTCTTGAGTGTGATCACACTCACTTCTCAAAAAAAAAGTGGCACATCTTTGCAACATCAAAGGTTCGGGGTGGATTTTGCTTCCTCCTTTCATTGGGAAAGAGGAAGTTTATTGATCGAGGATTAACTGTCTTCAGGTATAGGGACAACAAACTGCATATAAATGATGACACTGAGTATTCACATTAGAGGAAACTAGAGACCTCTCCATTACATGGACGGCTGAAGGAAAACACCCATAAGTGGATAGTCGATGGAAAAAAACATCCAAGAAATGCAAAGTCTGGAAAAAGCCATGAAAAAGGTCAAACCTCGACACACAAATGAACCATTTCCATTAAGACTGCTGCATTACAAAGTCAAAATGTATGCAGGAAACTGGAAACTGAAACTGATCATCTGTTGACTGTGTTGCAGTTGCTGTCACCGAGGGAGTTGGCTTTGATGTAATATTGTGATATTTCATTCGATTATGCTGGTCTGATTGTGCGAGGTCATCCATCCTGCCTGATGTCTCTCCATATCCGTCAAAAGCATTTTGCTTTATTGGCTTGCTGGTCTACTCGCCAGAATATCAATGGGTGTTTGATGGTATTAATGCACCATTTGAATGCAGGCCCAGGAGTTGGAGGGGGGAAAAAACCCATGCGCAGGGAGCATGGCGGGAATCTGAAAGTCAGAGGAGCTCGAGGAGGGGAGGAATTTCTCAAAATGCAGATACTACTCTGGAGCGGAATATCAAATGTTAAACTCTTTCAGGGATTTTGGTGTGTGACCAAAACTCTTCAGTTTCAAATAGTACCAAACTTATAACAACCCACTTATACATACTTTTTAAAAAAGGTTCCACCAAGCTTATACCTCTTTGATCAAATGAACTCAATTGTGAACGGATATGCAGCACATCTACGGTGAAAACAGCACGTTTGTCATTATTTTCCATTCACAGACAAAAAAGATGCACAGAAAACAGACGTCCCCATTTTTAAGTCGTCATTAAAACATGTATATGCTAGTCCAGGAAACCTTGAACATCCTGACATTTGCACAGGGTCATGAACAAGTTCTATGTCAGATATAATCAGTAGTAGTCTCTTTTAAGATACAATCAAGGTTGCTTCCCCTTACAACATTCTGAGGATTGAAAACATGATTATTGGCAATGCAACAGTAATTATCACTATCTGAATTGGACATTTCATTAAAACAAACTTCAGTATGTCTAACAGTAAACATTTCTCCCTATACTTTGATAGGATAGATGCAGTTTTAACTTGATGAAAATGAAATGTGCCCGATGAATCATTGCTTGGGGAAATCAATTCATTTAGTCAGGCAGAGGTGCTAAGTTATTTATTGCCTGTCAGCATGTGCTGTTACTTCAATTTAATTTCTCGCCGCAGAAAAGAACAGAGACTCTACGGGAGAAGATTTCAAGGAAAATGACATTACTTATGTAAACACGATGTGTTCTTTTAAAAAATAACCGTGGAAGTCTTTAAATATTCTTTCTTTGATGGTGGTACAAACAAAACTGTCTAGGAATTTGTTCTGTACTGACAGGTTACCATTTCCACACATATTACTACGACTCCTACTGCTACTTTTACTACTATCACTACGGTTCCTGCTCCTGATTTTGCAGTACAACAGAGACAATTTCCCAGGTGGAACTGCCGGCTTCACAGCAAAATAGTTGTCTTATAGGGAGACAAATTCATTGCAACTTTGAAAACCAGCATTTCATCAATGAACCACGTGTTATATCGTGATATGCCTTTCATCTAACGGTCTAACAGTTTCGGTTTTGCTACGAGACAGACACAACTTGATCAATTTTGTAAAGAAAAAGTTTTTAAATTCTGTTTGGTTTATCCTCACTGAAATAAAAGGGGGCAATATTTGCTCCAAAAAGACATTTATTTATTTTTTTTAACTTTGAGATAGCATAGTAGTAAGAATAGGTTAAACACAAAAATGAAACCATCTTGAAATCAACGCTGTAATATTTCTTTGCTGATATATCTGTACTGAGGGTCAGTGGCACATGCACAGCTTTCAGCACTGCCTCGTCTTTGGCCTTCGTAGCAGCTGGATATTTCAACCTGGATCTACATGAGCAGGTCAGCTCATGACTCAAAGCTGTTTAACGTCTTGAGGTAAAGCTCGGCGTTCACCGCTACATTTGAATTCAGCCACCTTCTCGAGCACTCCCTCACCTCAACAGCGTCACCTAGGATCCATCAATCCCATTCCTCAGCCTACTCGTTTTGAGGTCTGATTGCCAAAGCCATTTATCTGTTCATCCCAAATGATAACTCACATACTAATGCAGCGAAATGACACCGACAAATACTCATCAATCACTGAGCACTTCAGTGTCTTTGTATCCCTTTTTACTAAAGTGGACATTTTCCCTTTGAAATCGTCAATGAATAATAATACGTGCTGGTAAATGCATATAGTATGATGTGTTAAACCCCCCATCCCCCCCACCCAAAAACCCCTTTTAAATGCAAATACTAAGAAGCACTTGGCTGCTTATCGTACATTTCATTGTCTCCCCAGGGGTAGGGGGTAGAAGGGTGTATTGCTCCGCATCTGCATGTAATTGCACAACCTTAGTTTACCAGAACAAAGCAGCTTCAGAATAAATTACAGCAAAAACGCTAAAACATTAGGTGAGAGGATGCTATTAATTCCCGTCACCGCAGAGGAAGCAGAAATTAATTTCAAAAGCTACTCCAGTGGATGAAATTGGCAGGTACTTTTGCTTGATCTATAGGTGAGGACAGCTAGTCCAATTATCTCAATTGTATTTCGCTGTGGGGTTTCTCTGCTTTCTCTCTGCAAGGCCAAGGAAACCCTTTGTTAGTTCCCCCTGCTACGTGGGTTTTATTCATCATGTCATCAGTTGCTCTCTTAACAAAAAGTTATTTTTGCTTCTTTTTTTTTTCTCATTACAAACAGAGTTCTCCCTAGGACGCTTGACAGGATGATCCTATGCATAGGTCAACTTGAGATGTCTAACAGGTGCCCATAGCTCCACCATTGAACAGATAAATGTATTCCACAGAACATGGGTTTAGATAGGTGCTACACTGGCTAGCAAAGCATGGTCCAGCAGTACACATCACAGCCACAACGGGTCTTCTGGGAACTGATATTCCCATTCCTGCAACATGGACTCAAGGAAAACATCCCCCAAAAAGGAACCAATACTGTCAGGGGTAATTGTAGAGCACTATTTTATGCAATAACTGGTCCAACTCATGTGGGTGCTTCCAGACTGAAAAGGGGTTTAACTCTGAAATTACATCAAGGAGGAAGGAAACTTAATTTTTCTGTAATCTGGGCGACAATCTCTGGCCATGCTCAGGACACATCAGATGAATCAGAGTAGAGTAACATTGCCATCTAGTGACGGGAGAGGGAAATACATGAGGCACTGTCATTCTTTTCACCCATTCCAAAAGACAAAAACCTCCAAACCTCAGCCAGTGTAGGCAAGCTGCCCTTTTTAATTTTGTATTAAGATTTATACAGCATTAGTGATGTAATGAATCATTTCTGTTTACTTGTTAGGTTGGACTCATAACACAAACATTCTAAATGTCACATTCAGAGAATAAGAGTATAAAACAAAGAACAAAAAAAACCCCAACATACTCCTGATGTAAAGTTATTCATGTATCGCTCAACCAAAAAAAACCCAAAAAAGTTTCCCATCTCAAATGACACAAACATTTGGTGCTGGAACAAAAAAAAAATGGAGATAAAAATTAATTATTTAAACTTTTTTCTCTCCACAGGGCTTTTTTCCATCACTGGCTTTCATTAGCGCCTTGATGGCCCTGGCCCTCATTTCCAGCTCCAGAAGCTCCAGTTGCTGAATCGAGGGCTGGCATACTGCTGGTGCCAGACCTGAGACAGGGCCACCTTGAACGGGTAAACCTGCAGTCGTGGACTGCGATGTTACCCTCTGTTCTTTAGTCTCTTCTTTGCTAGAAGTGGATGAGAATGCTAAAATCTCACTAACACTTTTGTCTATGTCCTTTTGGATGTCTTTCTTTGCTTCCATCGGTGGACTGTCCACGGGACACTCTGCAGGTGCCGGGTCAGGGTTTGCGGCTGGGTCAGTGGATTCCCCACTATTGACCCCTACTGTCACTGCACCTTCCTCGGGTTTAGCAGCCTGCTCCTCTTTGGGCCCCTCGATGTCACTGTCATAAGTGTCTGCATTGATGCTTAAGACGTCACTCTCCTCACCTGAGCCACCAGCCTCTGTAAAGAAAATTATACCAAGAAATGTTTTAAGATTTGTTGAGATTTTCAATTAAATGTTCTTGTTTGTTCACCAGCCATGTACTAATTACCTTGCTTGGGGTCTTCAGTTTTAGCACTTTCTTTGAGGGAAGATGTGGAGTCCACATTATTGTCTTGCCTTATGGAGGGGGGAAAAAGAAGTAAGTATAATGTCAACAAACTCTCTGAAATTGTGCTTCAAGTAACTAATTTAGCAAATTGAGGTCTACTCACTGGCTTTCCAAGGTTACTTCTGTGTTTGCATCGTCATTTCCAGAGGTCAACTCTTCCCCTACATGTAATAAGGAGTGGTTTTAACTGAATATTGGAAGTAGACAATCTAGACAGCAACTGTGAAGCCTGACCCACAGTCTTACCTCCCAGGATCTGAAGAAGATTTCTCTGTGAGATCGGCTCCAGTTGCTCCGAACATAGTGTCTTGATTTCCTCTATACTGTAACCCTGAGAATGACAATACGTTTAAAAAGTAGTTTAGATGAAGGGAGTTTCTTTGCCTCGGTTTAATATTAATGGTGATCGTGAGTGATCAATGTGACACATTGATTATGTCAACTAGACCATAGCATTTTATTGCTGTCGAGGAGGATTACTATTGCCCAAGTTATTGTTCTTTAGTGTCATTTAATGGACATACAGACGTCTTATACATGGAGTGACAGGAACATTTCTGGAAGGTCTTGGTGGACAGAAACTTTCAGGACCGTGTTTCAGAATGTCCACAGCTACGTTAGAACTGTTGTTTTATGAGACTGAACATAACAACATTTCCCCATACTTTTATTCGAATAGTGTAAGAACCCTGTGCACACTTGGACAGCTGTGTCTTCACACACACACACACACACACACACACACAACCTTGAGTTCATCAGGCTGCATCTTCAGCAGCTTCTTCTCCCCCAGGACATGGAAACACTGCTCCAGCATCTCCCGCCTGTCAGTGACATAGGCACTGATGGGCTGGAATGGCACACCAAGGTTCAGCCCCCCCTCCTCGATGTCACTGCCAATCCTGTCCAGCTCTGCATCGGCCAGCTCGTCCTTGGAGTCCCGCTATGGGGAGCCAAGAACTTGTTCAGAGAGGGTTGTCTGTAGGTCCTGTCTTCAATTATATTATCTAAACCCAAGGCTTTAAAAGGCCTTGATGCTTTTCTTTTCTTTTTCTTGCTTATTTGAATTGTGTAACTGATTTGATATTTCATTCCAACTGGCTTTGACAAGGTAAAGTAAATGTTTTAGCAATGTGAGCTTATCTTAGTTTGTTGGTATTTGTATAGTTGATAGTTAGTTTAAATTGGCATCCACGGGGCCAAAGCCATTATCAATCTTCATCGGTAAAACACAGAAACATCAGGTTATCACTAACATTAAAGTCGCTAATAATCACCAACTCTTCTTTGGCTACCAAAACAACAAGCTAAAGCTAGCAGCATGGCTAGCTTGACATGCACACAACCTTACCTCCACGCTGGATTCAATACTTCTCCGTTTTCTGTTGTCATGCTTCCCTTCAGATTGCACGTGTTTTCTTTTCTTTTCTTTGCTGGTAGATTGTTTTTTGAGCATTTTAAAAACTAGCCTCGTCGTCCCCTTTCCCTGTAGAGCGCTAAGCTAACTTTGTGTACGTCGCGGAACAGTGACGTCAACAACGAGCGACCCTTTTGCGACCTTTCGAACCAGAGTAGTGTTGTTTTTTTTTACCGCCACCTACTGAGCTGGTGTGTTTTCAGTCTATGATAATAATATAGTCTTACTGGTCTTTCTAAACCGATCTCTGAGATAATGGCAAATTATCAGATACACTTAAACTGCTTTTCAGTGTTTTAGAATCAACCTCAGGGCTCAAATTGACTGTAAAATAATCCAAAAGTGCATCCAAAATTATTTAAGAACCCTGTCATCCTCATCAAGGCGTATCACTGCCCTCTACGTGATAAAGCACAAAAAATAATTACAAATGGGTCTGATAAGCTGCAAGAATGAACTGGATTTTTTTCAGCAGCATAAATTATATCTAAAAATTCACAAAACTGTATCATCATGTCTATACTCCCAGACTTAGACTTTAGTGTGCCCCCGTTGCACACTAAATGAGTATTGCAATGAGGGGTAGTGTCCTCACGTACAAGGCACCTGGTACAATAAATTGGTGAGTGCGCATGAGGTCGCACACTGTCACTGACATTATCTAAAAACAATCTCCCTCAAGGCACAGCAACCCAGACTGAGATTCAGAGTCTGGCGCTAGTTCGTGTCCAGGGAATCTATTAGCTTCACAAACTTCTATATTTTAACTGAATCTGTCTCCATTCAGTGATAGAGGTGCCCTCCCCATGACCCCCTTTGAGGAGCTCTCGATAGAAATGGAAATACATTCAAACTATACCCCGTCATTTTAAACTTCAAAGCTTGCTTTAATGAACAGTGACACAGTCAATGGCAAGTCCTCTTCTTGCCATTCAGATGGACTTGCCATCTCCCAGTTTCCATTTGCTCCACCACTTCATCTGGCAAAAAAAAAAATGTAGGATTTGTTACAGCGAAACCTTCAAACCTTTTCTTCACATTTTTAAATCATTCTGCACTGTCCTCGTTATTGGCAATGTGTGTTTACAAAGGAAGCGGAATTTGCAGCATTATTACTTTTTATTATTATTTTAAGGTAGGCTACAAACATAAACAAATCTCATAAGAAAAAGTAACAGAACTACAAGAGTTCATTAACATCACTTAAAGGACAAGTGCATGTTAAGATCTCCAGTCTGGAGCAGAAGCACATTCAAGTTTACACAATAAACAACTCTGTATCTCTTTTCAGTATCTCCTCTCTATTACCACCCAGGTAGCTGTGCATTTGTTTTAGGTGGACCAAGACACAGGCTTCAAGGTGGTGATGACACTAGCGAGCTGTAAATCACTCTAATTGGCTTTCCCACCTCCGCCTGAAATAAGGCGGGAGCCAATACAACGGTTGCCTGGGCACCATGGCGACAGCTGTCTCCACATAATGCAGGTTGTTATCCTGATGCCATCCGCCCAAATTATGCAGCGGATTCGGCGGGAGGCGCGCATCGATCACAATCACGTCACAGTGTGTTTTCTTTGCAACATCTGCTCCCATGAGTCTGAATATCACCTCGTTAAAAGGGCAATGATAGAGCCGGCTCTGCTGAAGGGGACATTGCATTTGGGAGCCATGAGAAGGACAGAAAAAACAACTGTGTGTGTGTGTGTGTGTGTGTGTGTGTGTGTGTGTGTGTGTGGGAGGGGGGTTAATTCTTAGTCCAAGCCAAACCACCGCTCGGGAAAGTAAATCTGTAAAGAGTGATGGCAGACAAATCAGCTCACAGTAGCAGATTATTGCACTCTTGAACAAAATGATGCTCATAGAAACTGTTTTATCTTCAAAGGTGCAAGGGCGGTCTATTGAATACACATCAGGGATCTGTTGCCTAGTGAGGAAGTCTGGCTCGCCGGAAGGTTTAAAGCAGAAGTACAACTGCTCGGAAGCTTCTTATCATTTATTTTATTTAGTTCAGTTTAGTTTTGGTTTAGGTATATGCACATATGAATTGATGAAGCCACGGAAAGAGAGGAAAGTTTCAGTTTGTAAAGGTGAGAAAAAAAAACCCAAGGGAAAAATCACCTCAAAAGAAACAAAGAAAAAAAACAACAACAAAACATAAATGGATAACAGAAACTAAATGGAAACAAATCTCAACATGGAGGAAAGGTGGTATAACAAAAACACAATATAAAATAAATTAAGATCGACCTGATGCAGAAAATTAAATGAAAGGGAAAGTGAGATTGTATTGACTAGGTGTGTGTGTGTGTGTGTGTGTGTGTTTTTGTTGTTGCCTTCAGGTTTTTCCTATAGCTCTGATTACTTAAAGGGGCATGCATGCGTTTATATGGTGTTATCGGCTGACACTTTGTTTGAAAGTTTACATCTAATAACATCTAATAATCCCTAATAATGTGGTTGTGTTGTGGTATAATTCGGCCTGGTCTCCCTCGTCATCTTAGAGTGCTTGAACATTTTGACATTTTCAAGCCATTCAAGCAAATCATTGGTTTTCTGCAGAGTAACCACTTCCCTGCCAATCAAAACAGATACTATGCATTGCCACTGTGATTCCCTTGCTGCATCCGTGAGCCTCACGTTCATCGCGGCCGTGACTGGTGGAAATCACTTTTTGAGTCAGTGTATCGGAAAAGCAGCAGCACTTTGAACAGGATGACAAAGAGGGAGTCGTTTTAAAAATCATTTTTCCTGCAAGTGATTTTATATATTGATATCCTCTATTCTTATTCATTACAGAGGGGTTTCAGTCCTAGAATGTATGGGATGCATTCATTACACATAGGCACAATATACATGTTGTTGTGTCATGTCAGCCTCCGAAGCACATGGGAACATATAAGGACATATATACACATATCTGTATGTGTCCTAATTACCAAGGGTGAAGACCATTGTGAGCAGTGGTCTTGATTCAGACAATTTTAATGGCTGTCCACACTGGCCCTAACTAATGCTCTCAGTATCTCAGCTGTCGCCTCCAATTACAGTTTGCTCTATATGCGCCCATTATCCTCGTACACCCCGACACAGCTCCTTGCAGCAGGCTGACACTTGTCACCAATTAAATTAAACCAACCACTGATTAGTTGTCAGTGGTTATAAAATTATAACCAGTGGAAAACATTTGGTCTCAACTAATTAGTAGTTCTCTTCTACACCCCGTAGAAATGTTGCTTCCTTGAATGCCTGAGCTGTTCCAAGTGTGAGAGGTTAGTGTAGGAACGTTGTGTATGTGTGGGGTGATTACTCCTTATGGATTTCTGATCAAAAAAATTAAAAAGGAAAAAAAAAAAAATCATTATTTTTTAAATAAAAAAAAGTTAAGAGGCACTTCTGTAAACCATGAATTACATTGCTTTTATGTACAGAATGTACAGAATAAGGTATATATTCACCTAAACGCAGTGTACCCACCTTTTGAGGCTGACATAAATCTTCATGACATAAAGTCATAGTACGCATGGACAAAATATTAGGGTGAGCTGCTCTCTCCATGAAATAGGCTGACCAGGTCATGAAGGGGAGATGGAGATGAAGGTGAGGAGACGTCAAAGAGGATTGTCACCCGAAGCATTCACATGTCAGCAACGCTTTCAGTGGCGAGCTGAACGACCCAATCACGTCACGCCGTACAGTGATTGATGATGTTTCCAACTGTGGCACAATTGGAAACGGGATTGGATTAAGGGGAATACATTATCAGTAGGTGTGGCGGGGGCCTGGCTTTAATCACGACCAATCAAATCATATCTTTTCCTTCCCTTTAAAAGCAGTGCTCTCTCCATGATGATGATGGACGAGAGCAGTCCGGAGCGGTTACGCCACAAAAGTAATATTACAAGGGCATTAAGTAATTCATCACTTCTATCAACTTCTATCGACGACCAATATCACAGTGCTTTGTCATTTGCTTTCTTTTGGCTTGAGAATGAAATGTGTTTCAACACCAGTCACTCACTCGTAGCACTGTCCTCCATCTTGGAGCAATTGACAATGCAAGTGGTGGCGGCGGGGGTTGTTGTTTCCAAAATAAAAGTATGGGCCCGGAAAGTGAGTTTTTGAAAGCCTGAAATCTCAGCGCCGAAGTAATTGTTGAGCCATTGGTCAACAACCCTATTATTCCCCCGCAGGAAAATGATGGTCATTTTGTTTTATGGGACAATTCAATCTTACCGAAAAGTAAAGCAAAGTGCTCGTCACAAGTCAAATACATTCACATTTGCACACAAATACCCTTAAAAAAATGGAGGAAAGTCTATGAGCAACGTCAGTGCCTATTCACACAGCTATCGCCAACAAGACAAGACAAGCAGACTAACTCGCCACTCGTACGAAAAAGAACGCTGCAGGGTGTGGAAAAGAAAAGCCAGACATGTCATCAGACAGGTTTAAATATAGCTGCATTAATAGATAGACGTTGTCTGACATTACCACTTGTGGCATGCCACTACGTGTCCCCAAATCAGTTTAGACCACCATTACTAGGGCTTTAGGGGAATGGCATCTTTTTTTTTCCCAGTACCAAGACCAAACAATGTTTCTGAAGAACTCAGAAAAGAAGGGGAACTGGCTTTTTAAGTGGTAATAAGGGATAGAAATCCTTCCAAACAGATGCCTCTGAAGCAGCAGGATGTAAGAAGGGCTTCAGTGGGAACCCACACAGGCTGTTGTCAAAGGAATTGGGCCCTGGCGATTGCAGATGGGTCAGAGAAACAGACTGGGATACGTGGAGGTGGAGATACTGAACCCAGAAACTGGAAGGCCTAGCCATGTTATTGATGAGGAGAATTAAGCTGGGCTGGTTCTCCCAGCATCCAGCTCCGGCTGCGGCCAATTAAGGCCGGTTGCAGGGTTATTTTAACCTGAGTGTGTCTGTGTGTGAGGGGGTGAGTGAGTTCGATGGGCGAGCGAGTCGAACTACGGAGGATGCAGCCGGGGGCAAACCTGGAGAGCCGGCCAATCAGGTTGGAGCTGAAACGCATCCGGTGGACTGGCGGTGCTCTGCGGCTGACCTGCCCGGGTCAGACAGAAGGTACGCCAGCCGAGAGAGACGATGCTGGAAAGCGGTAGTCAATCAGGTGTTATGTTGCGGTTGTGTGCAAGTAAAGCAGCAGGGAGAAAGCATGCTACAAGATTATTGTCACCTGTTCAGTGTGTTTGAAAGATTGCTGTGTGTACGTTTGTATTGTTCCGAGTGTTTTAAAGAGGCAAAGAGAGAATATTTGTGTGTGTGTGTGTGTGTGTTATGAAAGAAAGTCAGTCTAATTTTTATATTGTGAACACCTAATGGACGCTACTTAAACATCAGTGGGCCGTCTGTTGGAGAAGCAACCAATAGCTGTGTTAGAGATGTTCTACCAAGTGCTTTCCTCCATTTTGCCTCCGCCATTGTTGATGCCAACTCCAGTGTTCATGCCAGAGATTGAGATTGTGTACGTACGCAGACAGAGATAAAGAGAGCTGGCATGGTGAAGTATCCCTGAGTCACCATGGCAGACACTTCCATCAAGGCTGACTCTGTGAGATAACTCATTCCCTGGCTACACTGTCCCCTTTTCTATCTTTTACAACACAACCAATCAGATTCTCTTTTTGAGGGAGAGGTAACGTCACTAGTATTAGCAGCATTAATACCTTTAGTAGCCAGTTTAGATGAGTCTTGTGGATTAGCACTGTGTCTTCACTGTGTCAGTTCACAGCCTAACTCTAAACTATATGTTCTGTTGTAAAGATGTGTTGTTTACAATGCCCTAACTTGTCACAAATTGATTTTTAAAACTATTATAACAAAAGATAACCTTACTGGCTACCACTAACTAGCATGGTAATGCTATCAAACGTTCACTTAGTAGTGTAACAAGAATGTGGCTAGCTCTTCATCACTGGAAAATCCATTAGTGCTTTCCATTTGATGGATGCTGAACCAATATTGATCCGGATCAGAACGGTCATGCACAATTCTCTTTTCAGTCTACTGATCCTCCAGTTGTAGGTGGAGGATCAGTAGGCGTAGCATCAATCGCAAATTGTCCACTGACAAGGAGCTGTAGCTACATTCTTGCTACATGAACTTTTGAGATCATCACTATTCTAGTCGGCCTTCAGCATGCTAGCTAGCCAGCGAGGTTAGCTAAAAACAAACTTCACATTCACAAAGTTTACAAAGTTTACATTCTGCGGCATATTTTTTTTAAAATTCCTTCTGTACAGCCGCAAGAGGGTGTTGCTCAAGCACACATTGCAGATTGTAGCTTTAGCCTGAGCTGGGTGTTTCATCTGACAGCCACAGATGGAAAGCCTTGAGTATCAATAGATGTGGTTACAACAAAATGCCTAAATGCCTTTTTCTTATACACATTTACCATTTTTATTAAAAGTAATCTCCTTGAAAATCAGCTAACTCATACTGCCACGTAAAAGCACCAAATAATGGCACAAAAACACTAATCACTCTCCTCTTGGCTCCAAATCACAAAACAGCAACTCCACTGCTTCCCTCATTCAGCATGTGGTTAACTTAAATATCAATTGTTCTCACTTAAGCAGCACTTTTTCTCCATAATGCTGGTAGGCAGCTTGTTAGAGGACTGCAAAGACAGGGCAGCGAGTGCGCAGTTGTTGCCTGGAGTAATGAAAGTCAGAGATGTCTATTAAACATCTATTCTTTACCTTCCACTGATCTGGGAGCAGTGTAATTTACCAAGCGCAACAGTCTCATTGTGGGATGATGAGGTGGGGGGAAATCCATATCGGTATTGGACAAGGAAAAGGGGAGCAACATACAAACTGGTCTCTCTTGCAATGTGGGCTTAAAGGATTGTGTAAATGCCTTTTGGCTTAAACTAGTCAGCTTATATATTTAAGGCCTCCTTTATATAATTCATGAGCCCACTGAGGCTTGCACTAGGCAAGCGAAAGAGCAAGAAGTGTAGTTTCTTGCTGGAAAGAGATAAATAAGAGTATGAGGTTTGATCACGATGCCAGTTTGTCAGTCCATACTGCCTAAACAACATAGAGGGAGTCAAGTCATAGTTATGTGGTGAATCTTGTATCACTGCTTTTTGAGAGAAAGTGCTTTAATTATCTCAGTGGAGTCTCTGCTGTTACTTGCTCCCTAGGATTGTTAAAATATATGCCACCTAGAAAAAGCTTAATTCGAGAAAGAATATCGGGTGTTTTGACTGCTATTCTTGTTGCCATCATTCCCCCCCTCTTACTCCATTGGAGTACAGAGGGGGGGAAAGTATTGAGTAGTGTATTGTATTGTTGAGTGTTGAGAGAAGGTATTGTTGAGTGTTTTGTCAGCATTACTCAGATTTCAAAGCAAAAAGTTAAGATAAAAAGTATGATCTGATAGGTGTTGCTGGGTGAGTTTTCTTTTCTTTTTTTTTTAGGAAAACTTAGAAAACCATAAGTGGCCAATAAGTAACGGAGCTTGACTTCCCAGCCTCGTCTCAATTTCCTTTGACACTGAAAATTTGGTTTGCCACACACCACGCTGCATTAGGTTTACTGAGGCAGGCTTGTATTGAGCCATTTCTCATGAGAGTTGGAGTGCATTCACACTTCATCCCTCCATCCTAAGCAGAAACCGTCTGGAGTATATGCATCTTAAATCTATGCTGTACCCGAAGAAATATAAAGTCTATTTTTGCAGCCGGTGTGTATTTCATACAAACTAGTCAAGTGATGTCAGTCACATAAGTATTCCAGCTGTCATTGCAGTAGTTTTTCTTCTGGGATAAGCCGCTCTCTACTTTAACCTAAGCCTTGAAATTGTTCAGTAAATAACAAGATAAAGAGTGCATTTCTTCATAGGACAGGCAGGGAGTTTTCAAACGTGGTGGCTGGGATGAAAAAGACATTGACGTGTCTCATCTGCACACATTCATGTGGGAGCAGCTTAGGAGTAAGCAATGTTTGAGGGAGTGTGTGTGGGAAAAGAGGTAAGGAGATATCTGGAACTACCCCCATCCACATGGCTGCCAAGAAAGAGCAATGAACTTTGAAGCTTCTTTGGAGCACAACCAGAAGCTCACTTGCAAGGGTCCCGAGAGCTGTGCTCCGCATGTGTTAGAGTTAGAGAGTTAGCGAACAAGCAGAGCGAGATAGCCCGTCAGGTCTAGGAGGATGAGATGACGACCAGGCACAGGATGGGATTTGGTCTTCCTCTCGCCTTTCATTCAGTAATTGAGGGCTGAGATTGGAAGGGAAACTGACAGCCTCTTAGCCCTAGAGGGCCAACCCTTAACCTCCCAGAATCCTTGGGCACCGGTTCATCGCCAGAACACTCAGTATGGGTTGGACCATACAGCTCTCATTTAACAGAGAACAGAAACGGGGAGAGATGAGTTCATCCTTATCTGCTTTGCCCGGAGATTGTCTGAGACTATACTTACCACCTGGCTGTCTTCTTCAGCCAATGTCAAAGCAACTTTCCGGGAACAAAACCTATCTGTAAAGATAGCAGGCTGCAGGAAGCAAAGGTTACTAGATGTAGTGGTTTGTAAAGGACAACTGTGGTTTGAGGCTGTACAACAAATCTGTTAAAGAGACAGAGACAGTTTTTCATATCTTCTATCCTATTGACAGAATGAAATCCAGGTGTTTTGTAACTTTATTATTATCTGTAATATTTACATTTGCAATATTAAGATGCACAATCAAATATGTGTAGTAGTATAGTAATAGCACTTGCAGGTGCATGTACATTTTCACGTTTTCAGCTGAAATGTGGTTCCAATATATTGACCTGAATTAGCTTGAAATGTGCACAAAAATATATTTTCAATCCGAGGGCAAACAGAAGACTAAAACCAGAGACAGGTTTGCTATGAGGTAAACTCTGCAGAGCACACTGAGCATACTAATACTAACCGGAGCCAAACACTGCGTTTGTTGTGACAGGATGGAAAGAGGGCTGAAAATCAATTTGTGACAAATTAGGGCATCGTAAACAACACATCTTTACAACAGAACATAAAACAGTTTACACATAATGGAGCTTTGTGATCAAAATGTGCTCGCTGGTGACATTGCCAAGGAGTGACAAGTCAATTTGAACTTTAGTTTTGGGGGGGATGTATTTTTCCCTTTTGGCAACTCTCTTCGGATTGTTTTCATGTGACTTCAGTGACTCAGATTCTATGCTTTGATTGACATCTCAACAATTGTTCTTGGAGGTAATGCACCTGTTCAAGGCAGCTATTGTGCACTGTGTCCAACAAAATTGTCATTGTCTTTTTTTTTTTTTTTTAAATGGAAAGCAGCTTCTTGTTTGCTCACATTCATCTTCAGGTATCCACCATCTTGTACTTGTACTGCCAATACCTTTTTAAAATGGGCTGCATGTGCTAAACAGTAACAATGGTGCAGAATCAGATCAGACATTAGGAAGGACTATATTAAACCTACAGTACACCGTTATGAACACAAATTCAATCAAATGGAAATGCCAGTGTGTTTCCTATGTATAATAGGAAAGTTTGATGAATCCTGGGCCAGCGAGATTATTGCTTTGAGGCATTTGCAGCAGCCAGTAAGTATGAGTGACAGCAGCCAAGCCTGACATATTAGTGCCATTCTCAACTGTCAAAAGAATATCTACAAGCGCCGACTGAGCACACGTAATCCCTGGATTTGTCCGGGACTAATTTTAGGAGCAATATTTATCTCCCTCACTTAAAGGGTTTCCAAGTGGAAATAAATCTAAATCAGGTTAGATAAAAAATTGCTACTTTATCAGAAAGCAAATGCAAACTCAAGAAGCATTGTTTTGTTTTTTTTGCCTGGAGGTTTATGAGCATTTTTCTTTTCCAAAAATGAATAAAAATGAACTGGATTTCTGATGGGCCACTGCAGGTAGCACACATTATAAACCCCACACAGTTTCTCCTAAGGGTATTAAATAGCTTTCCACAAAACAATGAGAACGCTGTTTGTCTCCACTGAATATAGCCCTGACATATTTCGATAGATGGCACTGTTTCATTGTAGAAGAGAGACGGGCTCTGCTGCTCAGAAACAATGCTGCAGTGGCAGATTGTCCAGTATAGAACATGGAGATGATATGTACTGTGCGATACTGTGGGCCGACATACTTTTTGTTCCAAAAAAAATATGAAATGAATCAATGTTTATATTTTGATGTTCAAATAAAAGGTATTTTGGAGCACAGCATCACTGCTTCTATGCTTTCTTCAGCACAGCACTTGAGACAGAACTGCTTTCATTGTTTATGTCCCTCCACATAACCCCATGTTACATCCTGATGAAATTCAGCTCAGTGAAGAAGACAGCTACTGTCAACAGCTGCTGTCCTTGAGCAAGGCATTTCAATCCAACTTGCTCTGATGGAGTTGCTACGCTGGCCAACAGCAGGAGGCTGTGTTTGTACAGGGCAGCTCCCAGTCTGGGAATGTGTATGAATGTGAAGCAGGGCGTTGCTGCTGAAAAGAGAGTGCATGCCGAGCAAACCTTCACAGGATGAATTAAGGTTAAAGACATACAGACACACACACTCACACACACACACACACACACACACAGAGAAGCAAATACGGTCATTTGGTACAGGGCAATGTCAAACACTCAGGGCCTGGGACTTTTGCTTTGGTGCAATGTGAAGCATTGTCATGCACTGTCAATCAACCTGTCTTCAAGGTCTGTGATATAAGGGGAAAAAAGCCTCCAGTGAGCAAGTCAATGATTCATTGTGCATGACAATAAAGTTTCAAAAGCATCAACCCTCCTGAATTTGACAAAGGAGCACATTGGATGTGGGCTGCTGCAATCCCCAAACTACTTTGAACTTCAACTGAGTGCTGCAAAAGTACAAAATGCAATACATCATTGATGCTTAAACTATTGATGTTCCCCTGTCACCGGTCCTCTGTGTACCCCCATCATTCACCACGAGTTCCTACCTGTCTCTTCTCTTTCTCCTTACACCTGCACTCTTTACAAATGAGTTCCCTGGATGCAGCTGTCCATCCGCCCAATATCTGCGGCTCCAGAATATTCTTCACAGTCCAGGTAAAGTGTTAGCTCAGATAAAGCAGCTTTACGTCTGGGCAGAGCGGGCGGATCGATAGCGGGGATGGATATAACTGCAGATCGCTGCTTCACTCCGGTGTGAAAATGATGCAAGCAAACAAAAGGGCGTTTGGACTGAGCAGTTTTTTGGGAGGGATAAATTCAAGTCTATCCTCAAATTTTAGAAACAACCCAATCAGAATGAATGATGCTGAATGATGTGAATGATGCTATAATAAGGAATTTCTTTCAATATCCATCTAAGAAATGAACACATATCGTAGCATAACAGTAACGGCCATATGGACAGGCAGGAATAGTGATAAGAAACCTGTGAATTCCTTTCCTTCCTTTCTGACGATGGAGCACAAAAAACAATGTTCTTGTTTGAAGGGTGTCTAAAGCAAATGGTTGCTACTGAGTAGGCAAGGTAGGCAAGGTGCAACCAAAAATAGCAACACTAATAACAATAACTTCCACACTCCTAAGTGTTATCGTTTAGGATGAGTAACCTTTTCCTCTGCGATCAATCACATTGATCGGAGCGGCACAGTTCTGATCTGTGATCTCGACGTTCTACATCATACTGCTGCAGTTCAAATTCAAGCAGCAGTGCTTAGCAACCACTCAACTTACATAGTGTTAACACTGTGGAAGTATGTTGAAATATATCTCGCAATATGGACGCAGCCAGCTGCTCTTCTTGTCTCCTGTTCCAACAGCTTCTTTCTTCTCACGTCTGGCCACGTCGGAGTCCAGAAAAACATTTCCGGAAGAGAAAGATTGTTTGGATTGGCGGGTCTCTTCTAATTCCCTGCTTGGCGTCTTGTTCTTTTACAGCGGGAATCATATTTAATACTTAATATATAACATGTTAGACATCGCGAAAAAATAAATCTTAACAGATTTTATTGTGTCGGTGCAGATGAAGTGGCCTTGTGGCAGTTTGCCGTTGCGGATGACTGTTATCCCACAATGCTGGCTGGCTTTTGGCTTCTTTCAGCCACGATGTGAACGCAGCATTAGCGACTAGTCTCATTTCACTGAGTGAGACAAGCCCCAGGCCTGGCCCGAGCCTCGGACAACAACCCATCGTTAGCCTTAGCAGCTGGGAGTGGCCTCACCTCTTTGACACGGCGGACCGCGGCCTTGATGGAGTGACACAACCTATGTCCCCATGTCCTACACCGCTTGGCACGGCCCCGCTCATTAGCGGGTCCAAGGGTCCCAACCTGCCATCTGTCCCGAGGCTGGGGATCAGAGGGGCCCCCGCTGTGCCCCCATTCCACTCTCTGCGGCCTCCCAGCGGCGATGCCAAGGAGCGAAAGGTGACATTCCCGACTCAACTTTCTCTCTCTCTGTCAACTCCATCTGAAGTCAACTCCAGGTTAGGTATATATGGAGAAGGCTTGGATCCAGGCAGGCACTGCTGTGCCAACACTGACTACAAATAGAGAAAGAGGCTGGAGGGAACAAGGTGGAGAGAGTTTGGTGTGTCTGTTTACTCTGTTTACAATGTGAAGAAGGAGTAAGGGAGAGTGCTTCTGTGTGAGAGTCTCAAATAGGCAGCATCTGGCTTTGAACCTGTGTTTGTGTGCACACTCTCCCTACCCTACCCTCGGTGTGTACCCACCTGACAGTGTGTGAGGTTGGAGATGGAGGAGATTGGCAGAGAGATGTTCAAAATATTTTTTTTCCTTCCCCTGCAATACTTTTCCAGAGGGCATTGATTCTTGATAGAGATGTGCCTAGCCTGGCATGACAATGTTCACACTGCTACTCTAAAAGTCACTAAGAAAGAGAGATAGAGGGTATAGAGGGGGAGAAGATGGATCAAGAGTGGTGGGAGGAAAAAGGGAGCGATGGGAGATAGCACTGCAACCCTCCTGTCAGCGCCTGAAGCTCAGCTAGTGCTGACATCTCACATGTCAGCCAGACTGAAATTAGGACGAGCTTTGACAGCCATAAATCCCATAATTCCACAGCCTTTGCAATTGTTGCAGCAATAAACGGATGTCACCGTTTCCTCACTTCTAATCTCTGCTGGTCTCTCACAGGTGCATCCTTCCTCAGCTGTTCTTGACCTGAAAAATAGATTTAATAAAATAAAATGTGTTGATAAATTTAAGGGGAGACCTTTAAAGAATAGTCCCTTTTTCCCACTCCCCTATTAGGCAATACCATTTGCGGGTCGTAGGTTTTTTTTTCAGTGTCAGTAATGAAAAATATAACTGGAAAGGAAATTGGATGCTGTCTGAGAATGAAGTAACAAAGCATTTGAGGACAGATGGGAAAAGAACAACCTACCCTTAGAGGTGGTCATTTTTGCTTTGTCAGCACTTACAGTACATTTGTCCAAACATTCAAAACAACTTAAATTTTATATATACAAATTACAATATATATACAAAATACATTATACAAATTAAATAAATACGGCCAATAAACTCATAATTGAGCTTACCTGAAGTTATCAGGTAATATAAAGTACATCAAACATTTTATTTTATCATAAACCTTCATTTATTTATCATATTACATAATTGTTATATAAAGCTGTATACCTTTATCAGAATGATCATTTATGTCCTATTATTGGCGCAGTAACGTTGAGTTGGGACAGATCATATTGGGTGGTTTGCCCTACATTCAGAAGGATGTCAACATATTACTCTTTTTAAAATGTGACACAACCTTTCCTCAACATAAAGCCTACTGTACTTGCTCTGGTAATACCACACGTGTATTCCTGACTTGAACCACTAGGGGCCAGTAACAGAACATCCGATCAATATGCATGCAACATATCAATACAATACTACAACACTCACATGCTCTCAGTTGGACAGCTCGACACAAAACATGCTATTTTAAAAGTGATTATCCTAAATATACAAAAGCATACTGAGAAAACACGCAAAACTGGCATGGGAGCGTTTTACCAGTGCAATTTATTGTCCAACTGCATCGATAATCACGCAATTGTTATATGGGGCGGCTTTGATATTGAGGGCATCCTGTACTGGAGGTTAAAGAGAAGCTTCCTCTGCACTTCCTGTCACCCACTGGTTCTCCACCAATGTCGTAGGACGCGGCTATTCAAAGGGGAATATTGCAGAGAGGATGCCGTACGGACGAAAACATACCATTTAAGTTAAGATGGTTCCACTTCTGATGCCTCCCCAGTGACCATTCATCTCTCTCTCTCTCTCTCTCTCTCTCTCTCTCTGCTTAAGACTCCAGCCCAAGCCCTACATGTGAAGTTTCTATAGCAACCCTGTTACCGGTGTGAACTCATCAGCTAATTTCCACGTTGGTTGTCTATGAAATAAAGAAAAACACAAAGATTTTGGGTGTCTAATCGTCTTTTTTTGCTATGATGCATGGTGCAGTGGTGGCATTTCTACTGTAAATCAAAATAAAAGTGAGAGGTATCAATGCAATGACTATGCTATTTCTGATCCACTTAATTAACAACTGTAGCTGCTAACTGGAGTTTAAGGGAGTGAGACTGTTCACGTTGGCCGATCCAGTTCTGTCAACAGGTGGAAAACTGCCCTTTTAAAAAAGAGTGCAGCAGATTTCTTTCAACTTTTCGCTATCAGCAGAGACAGCGATGACAGCATTCACCTCAAGGTGGGAGAATATATGTTGGGATGTGTCAGCACATAGGTACCTCAAGTAAACAATGTCACGTCCGTCACCTCGTCCCGGGGAGTGCGCGACTGGAGGGTGCGGTAACGGGGGAAAAACCAAGAGTTTCATTGCAGAGGACGGGGCACAACCTACCTTGTTAATGTCTCTCTGACAGCGGGAGATGCCTAATGTGGGTGGACCGCACACAGCCTCAGCATTGATGGGCGTTCGAGGGGGCCGCTCACACGCCTGCAAATCCGGCAGCTTTTAGACTCTGACTGCGGCTCCGGAGGTCTTTGGAAATGTCAATCATGTGCCCTTGGGCCCACACGCTGGGAACTACACTTCACAACTTGCTTGGCCTTGCCATTTCCTTGCAATCAAAAGCACTGCAATAGACTACTTCTTCTAATGTGTAATAGGGAAATGGCTTGGCACTCTCTTCCAATAAATGCTATTAATTTTGAGAATCTGTGCCTCCATAGTCAAGCATGTATGAGCTAACCTTGTAGTTTTTTTTGTTTTCTTCTTGACATGAATTGAAACTTGGTCTTGGTTGTGCCCGATTGCTAAGTATAAAAAATTAAAAAAAACTTCAAATACAATTCCTAAAAGCACATAATACCATTTTCAACCCAATGCCCTCCACATCTGAAGTATCTCCTTTCATCTACGCAAACTTTTCTCAAGGACACCATGCACTTTCAAAATACGCCTCCCTTATAAACTAAACTCATAAACCTTATAAAACTTGAGAAAAGTAAGCGTTGAATTGCTCCAATGGTTCAATTCCAAATGCGGGGCCGATATTTGTTGCGTTATTGATTTCGCCCTGCTGTTTATTTGTATGAGTTTCCATCAGGTTTTTCCATTTTCTGCAAGTTGACAACGGGAAAAAGAAAATCATGGCTGTGTTGAATCACTGAAGCAGCTATTCGTTTTGCCATATATAGCCTAAAGTAATATGATTTATTACAGCTCAATCATTTTATCTACCTCTGTAAACATTTTAAAACATCAGCTTGCCAGTTGTAATAACAGATACAGCCTAATAAGTTCAGGTAGAGCACTCGGGCGCACATAGCCATTGATTTGCAGTTCTAATAAAAAACAAAGCTAAATGTGTGTGGTGCAGCAGCAGAAGCAATGCGGCTACATTATTACTGCCTGCTATGGTGACAAATGGAAATGCAAACAGTGGATATTAGAAAGGAAATTGGTTGGGCCTAAAATTAGGCAGTGGAAATAAACCAAGGAAAGGTTTTGCGATGTAAAAACAGAATAGTAACAAACACAAAATACACCATTTTGCTTTTCAGTCCCTGACAGATATCCACGGAGGACTGGACTGACGATACTCCCACGATAACCAAAGTTGGAACTTTTCGTTGACAGTCTTTAAACACTGACAAACACACTTCATTTTGAATGATGCAAAGTTTATCTGTGTTTTTTTTTACGCCCTGTATCCCACGAAGCCTCAACAGCCACAGACGCTTTTGGCTCTTTACCACAAACTTCTCCCATTCTTGCGAAACTCCACTTTGCACGAACACAAACACCCAAGTTTTATCCTCAGACCTCAGTTCATCCCCACATCATCAACATCATGCATTGGAAGGAAGGTGGCAAATTGTCAGTCATACTTAGCAGGTGGAGCCCATATGGTGCCTCAAAATACCTCGTCCTGTGTGCAATCTAACACATTTTTCCAATTCCTGAACTTGAGGATGTAGATATTTTAGTGTTGTTTTATCTTTGTTGGAATAGTGTGAGAACACGCTCAATGATTTTACCTTTAAATTTGGCTGGACTAGTTATTTTAGGGAAACATAAAAATATGTTCCTATATCTGTTGTTAGTGGAGTAATAATTTGGCTATTGACCAGTTCAATGAAATGGCAACATGCTACATCCCTTACAAAAAAGTCACATGTGGAAATGACATGTGGAAAACAACATGTGAGTGTTACCACATGTGGTTTTTGGACAAATGTGTTTTAGTTTTTCACATCCAATCACAGCCAATCACATGTGAAAATGTCGAATTCATTTGTGAGACAGACTTCATTTTCACGTGTAAACATTTTGTCACCTGTGAATAGGGACAATCACATGTGGAAATGTTGAATTCACATGTGACTTTGAGACATATATTATATTTTCACATGTGGAAATTTTATTTCACATGTGAGTAAAGCATATCACATGTGAAAGTGCAGGTACAAAAAAACTCACATGTGAAATCTTCCATTTCACATGTGACTTTTTGTAAGTGATACCATGTACACAAACTAACAAAATTGTTCTCAACTACAACACAAGAACTATTATTATTACTATTACTATTATTTCAAAAGTTGACAAATTTAAACTTTTAACTCCACTTGTTTATCAATATGACGATACTCCTTGAAAGTCTGCACACGCAGCAACAGGGCTACATTTCCAGGTATCTGCATGAACATTACAGGAAGTGTTGAGAGAAGGGCTAATATAAATCACATTGAGCAGTGACGGTATTTCAAACCAAGCAGAACAGACAAGAAAAAAAAAAATGCATCCGAAAATATCCCAGCACAAGCGGACAGGAAAGCATCTTAAACTTTTACATATAAATCCAACCAATTTCATCAGGAGCCATATTCAGGGGGCTCCCGGGGTCAGGCCGGGCCAACAGGTCCACGCTGTCCTGACCATATAAACGACGCCGGTGTTGCCGCCGCGCGTGTGTCCGTGACACCTTCATCTCCATCTTTTGTGTTGTGGATGGAGCTGCCACTCAGTGCACCTGCCACCTGTCAATCAGGCATTTCCCCGACACATTAGTGACCCTCATTATGTGGTGCAGCCATATGGCGTGCCGCTGTGTGTGTGTGTGTATGTGTGCACGTATGAGTGTGTCATTGCGTCTGCCCTGCCCTCCCGAAAACAGATTGCGCTCGAGACGAGGCCAAACTCTTGGTCACCTCCCTCAGAATCTCATTGCCGTGGTCGCGCTGATAGAGGAAATATGGCTGCAGAGCTGGGGGGCAACCATAATGGACCCTTCGCATCTGCTTCAGAATGTCATCCCAGATGTCCCCCTCTAACCAGCAATAGCAGGGAGAGGATGAGCAATGGGCTGCACTGAATAATCTCTGTGAGAGACCACCAAGGGGCGATTGAGACCTTCTGTGTGGTATTGTCAGGTTCGGGTCACAGTGAACTTTTCACCCTCCAAATATGAATCGGGATTCATCTCGGTGACGTCAGTTCTCTCTGAAAATGGGTTTTATATCACCTTGAAAGTGCTTAGCCGCAATCAAAGTAAACCACCATATGTGTGCATATGCGTGCGGTGCACAACACCTACGCCGATAACCCACATCGCTTACAGTTCTTGTGATGTTTAGTAAACAAAGAGGATAGATGTGAGGCGCTGCTTTAATTTTACACAGTGTTCGTTTACTTTGATATGGTTTCCTCTAGCTCCGGACTGTTCTCACAACAAAGAACCACATAAAAATGGTTGCAATGTGATTTGCAAAGCATTGGGCTTTCAAAAAGTATTATATTGTAAAACATACAAACAAACGTACTACACTATCATGACCCAGGATTCAGATTTTCAGTTTTTGTCCTGTGGTGCGTTCAAATGCCAGGAAGCAGCTTGGTGATTTTGTAACTGCAGTGCACTAACAGACCCCCTGGTACCAAGACACCAACCACAAAGGATTCATTCCATATTTCCACTACACACAGTACTGATCAGCCCATATTTTCATTAACCCTATAGCCCTAATCACCTGTCAATCACCTCCCCCCCTCCTCCCAGATGGCCAATCATGCCTCATTATCAAGCCCCATCCTTGACCGGCTTGCCCTGCTGCGATCCAGTATATCCCGAACTGTACAATTAAGCAAAGCAAGTCTCAATCATCATTACACGCCCCCCCCCCCCCCCACCCCTCCTCTCCACCAGAGCACAATCCTTATACTTCCTGAGGGAGGCCTCTCTCTCTCCTTGCCTGCATGCTTTTCAAGTTCAAGTCTGTGAACTAGCCGGCTAATCTGTGTTGAGTATTACCGAGGAGACCAATGTTTGGGTTAAACTGCATATTTGAGCGCTTTTCTTTCTTCTTACATTCAGAATATAATTGATGCAATGGAAACATCTTTGTCCCCCCCGAGAGCAGGTCTTATGTATTGTGTGCCCTGTCTGAAACAAGCGGTATTCAAAGAAACTCAGCCGGTCAATGACCTCCTGCGTTCAAGAGGCTTTTTCTCTTTTTCTCTAAGAGCACTGTGGCTTTTTTTTCTGTCCTGTTTTTTTCTCCTCAAATTTGCTTTCTCTCCTGCTCTCCATCTCTATTGCTGCTCTCACATTGTGGCAGTATGTGGTAGATGGGAAAACCAGATGTTTATTGTTTTCAACTGTTTGTTAAAAACAGTAAAAATATGGTAACAAATGCTGAATTTTAGCCTTCTGCTGCGGCGGTGAACTGGATGTTGAAAAATCGAGCAAAATGGATAAATGCACATACATTTGTGCACCTGTTCTTCTTAGTAGTGAAACAGCAAATAAGCAAAAACTTTCCTGTAACTGACCATTTTCATCTACTGCCAAATTCTGACTGGACTGAGCTATTTCAGTTCCTTTTACATTGGGAATCATATTTAACAATTTCTGCAAAATATATCCTATAAAAAAAGTTTTAAATGAAATACAAAATGAACGGTCACACAATGCCATTTAACAGATCAGAGGTCAGTGCACACAGAATGATCAAATTGTCTCTCTCTGTCTCTCCCCCCTCGCTTCCTCCGGCGGGCCCTCTCCTTAGAGACGATCTCGCCGCCTCCCCCTCCTCTCCACCGCTGATGTATTCCAGTGATGTGGGACGTCAAGCGGGCCGGGGCACGGTAATCACAGCCACCGGCAACACAAACAGCAGGCTGTGCGAGGCTGGGACCAAACACATCCAAACAATGCATCGCTTTTTTCGCCTCAAAGCCAACAGCTATTTTCCTCTCTCCCGACAGCGCCGGTGATCTATTTGACAGGTAAAGTGGTTTGATGAACTGTCTGTCAGAGGGGGTAAAATGAGAACATGCACAGGTTGCAATGTTTGGCGGGTGACAAAACATGTGGTCTGGGCTGATTACAGATTACTTGATGGAAAGTAATCACTTACTGATGATGATTTAAAAGTAATTTTTTACTAATTACATTTTACTTCCTTTTTTCAGCAGTTTTGTTGTAAATAACATGTCGACTGCTTATGGATTAAACTTCTACTCACATAGGCTATTTAGGCTGCATGCTACAAATGATATTGACTGGAACGATCCACCAAAACGCCTCTGCTTTGTTTCAGAGATAACGTTCAACATAGGTGGACGACTAAACCAAATAACTTTCTTTTATTTAAGGTAATGGAAGGTGGTTCTAATAAATAATAACATAAGATAAGATGCTTTCCCTCATACTCAAGTACTTTTCAAACTTCCTAAACCCCAATTAAAACCGCTCAGTATCTACCTGATCAACCTGTTTGATGGCCTAGAGCAGGGGTGGCCAACCCGCGGCTCCCGAGCCGCATGCGGCTCTTTGCCTGGTTTCATGCGGCTCTTACGTTCATATCGAAGTTTGTGTTTGTGTTTTTTTTTAATGTGCGTGTTCGCTTCGCTTGAGTTCAATACGGTATTTTCGTCAAACGCGCATGTGCGTGAGATGAAAATACCGCAGTTTCCCAGTAGGGGCAAGATCATTTGAGTAAACAATTTGTGTCAAGTTCGCTCTCAAAATGGCAGGGAAAAAATGCACAGCAAAACGAAAATATGAAGATGAACACAGGACGTTTTTAACAGAGTGGGAGAGTTTATATTTTTTTGTTGAACGTAATGGCAAGCCATTCTGCCTTATATGTCAGGCGTCATTAGCGCATTTCAAAGCTTCAAATCTTCAGCGCCACTTCAGCTCACTCCATGCTAACATCGACCAGGAATTTCCAAAAGGGACTGAACTTCGCAAGCACAAGTTGGTCACTTTGAAAAGTCAGGCAGAAAAGCAGATACAGTTTTTCCAAAAATTTACGAAGCACTCAGAGACCGTAACGCTTGCATCGTATCAACTGGCTTGGAACATTGCACGGGCTAAAAAGCCATACAATGAAGGGGAGTTCGTTAAAAAATGCCTCAGTGACGTTGTTGAAATCTTGTCTCCTGAAAACGACAAACTAAAACGAATGGTATCAGACGTCCAACTGTCCCGCCACACTGTTGAACACAGAATATCGGACATTAACACGGCTATTGAATCACAGTTGCACTCTGACCTTCAAGCATGTGAGTATTTTAGTGTCGCATTGGATGAGAGTTGTGACATACAAGACAAGCCTCAGTTGGCAATATTTGCACGGTCTGTGTCAAACGATTGTGTGATCAAAGAAGAACTCCTTGATATTGTGCCATTAAAAGACAGAACCCGTGGCATAGATGTGAAAGAAACAATGATGGCTGCATTTGCGAAAGCAAATCTGCCCATACCGAAACTAACTGCAATAGCCACGGATGGAGCGCCAGCCATGATCGGATCTGTGAACGGGCTTGTGGGGCTGTGCAAAGCTGACCAAACATTTCCCGAGTTTTGGAATTTCCACTGCATCATCCACAGGGAGCAACTCGTGTCTAAATCATTGAATTTAGACAACGTCATGAAGCCTGTGATGGAAATCGTCAACTACATCCGCACACATGCGCTTAACCACAGGCAATTCAAGAATCTCATCGCTGAGCTGGACCAAGAGCTTCCAGGTGACCTGCCGCTGCACTGCACTGTGAGGTGGCTGTCAAAAGGGCAGGTACTCTCTCGCTTCTTTGAGCTTTTGGATGCCGTGAAACTGTTCATGGAAGAGAAGGACAAGGACTATCCCGAGCTCTCGGACCTCGAGTGGATTATGGATCTGGCCTTTTTGGTCGACATGCTGTGTCACTTGGACAGACTGAACCTGACCCTGCAGGGTAAGTTAAAAATGCTGCCTGACCTGGTGCAAAGTGTGTTTGCGTTTGTCAACAAACTGAAGCTGTTCAAGGCGCATATTCAAAAGGGAGATTTAACGCATTTTCCCACTCTGCTAAAAGCCAGCGGGCAAGTCACCAGCGCCGCCCTGAATAAGCAAAGAGCCAGATATGCAACACTGGTTGAAAACCTACACGAAAACTTTGTGACCCGGTTCCGTGATCTACAAATGAAAAGGCCACAGATTACGTTCCTCGTCGACCCATTTAATGCGGAGACGGACTGTTTGAAAGCCCCGCTAGTCACAGATGAGGCTGCGGCTGAGTTGGAGATGATCGATCTTTGTGAGGAGGACCAACTGAAACCTGCTTTAAGGGAAGGGACCATTGAGTTCTGGAAAAGTGTGCCAATGGAAAAATACCCCAATGTCAAACGGGCTGCGCTTAAGATACTGTCAATGTTTGGGTCAACATACGTCTGCGAGTCTGTGTTTTCTACCCTGAAACACGTGAAATCAAAACATCGATCTGTTCTGACTGACACCCATGTGAAAGAATTGCTTCGAGTGGCAACAACAGAATACAAGCCAGATTTGAAGAGGATTGTTCAAGGCAAGGAATGCCAGAAGTCCCACTAAGCAACATGCATAGTAAAAGAAAAACGCTATTGTAAATTATTATATTTTTGTTTGTGGACTTGGTTGAACTGAGAGTTTGTGTGTGTGAGTCAATTTCTGTCATTATCATGTTGGTGTGTGACATTTACAATAAATCTGGCTGAGCAGAGGTCTGTGTGTCTGTGTGAGAGAGAGAGAGAGAGAGAGAGAGAGAGAGAGAGAGAGAGAGAGAGAGAGAGAGATATTCATGTGTATGATGTGGCTCTTTGCGGTAACACAGTAAAAAAATGTGGCTCTTAGTCTCTGACTGGTTGGCCACCCCTGGCCTAGAGACACTGCACCAATACTTGGATGCCTATTTCTAATCATCAATCCTCTACAAAATCATCATTTATGAAAGAATTCAGTGAGACAATGTCCCTATGAATTTGTGGAAAGGTAACTCCCATCAGATTAGACACTTTTTACGATGTTTTCTGGGCTGATAACAGTTTAGCTTTAGATGAAATGAAACTTTAATGATCCCTGTGGGGAAAATGGGTCATTGGAAATGAACAGAACAATCTCTTAGAACATTGTTGTATTAATTGAGACATCAACTCAATTAATACAACAAATAAGTACAATTATGAGCATTTTGAGGATAATACAACAAATAGCTACAGCTTATTCATCACGCTAACTCCTGCTGGCTTGGAAGGATTAGTGTGATGTTCTTTTTGTGACCTGATTATATAATTACAGTCTCAGTTACAGTAAGTTCTGTGGCGTTAAAGCACCCTCCCCCCCCGTCATGCTGCAGGTGTTTGTAATGCAATAATAACCTGTGTGTTATGTCTACCTCGTGTATGATGATGCCATCAAAAGACATCACCATCAGGTGGTACAGAGAGTATTTATTGGTTCATGCTACAAAGGGACTTCTTGCATTAGTGTACTGATATTATATATATTTGTACAGTCACACACACACACACACACACACACACACACACAAACACACACAAACCTGTTAACTAGAGTGATTATGTTATAACCCGCTGACAAATAGCCATCTCTGTTTTTCACCAGCCTGGCCTGCATCTGCCACTCTCTCCATTACATCAAACAGCTGCTGGAGACCCTGTTTGTTCACAAATTACCTGAAAAAAAATGTAATAACTGTAATAAATGCAATAACATCCTGTCCAATTAACTCCCAGAAAGTAACAAATGGAAAATTCATTTTTTCTCACCTACAGGCTTATATGGGAACCTTGGTACTGTTAGGAATAAATGAGTCACTAGGGCGCCAAGCATCTAAGAACATCAAGGCTTGTCACCGAGTGAGGCAAGGGGAAGGGTTAGCAAATTTGGAGTACGAAGCTAAAGACGTCCCCTTACGGTCTTGGGACGACTAGAGGGGGTGAAGAGAGAAAGAACATTGGTGGCACAGGAAGCCCGCGGAGCTTAGAGCAGGAGGCCAAAATGTGCTATTTCACTGAAGCCTGTTGAGCCCCTGATTGATTGGCCGGGCCTTTTATTGGCACTGTAACACACACAGGCACAGTAGGACAATGCTCTCTTTCCCTCCAATACACACATAAACAGACATAGATGCATGCACCTGTGTGTGTGCGGAGAAATAAACACACACACACACTCAAAATGCAATACAGAACTACAATAACAGCAATATGTGGAATGAAATTTGCACAGAACACGTCTTGATCGTTCTCCCTTACTGCAGACGGAGAATGCTTAGTGTTACAGCTCGGTTCATATTGTGCTGTACACTTTTATACAAGAGAGCTGCAGAAAGACCATTAACCTGTAACTGTCAGTGACCGCGAGACGCACTTTTATTTATGACGGCCTATAATTTCACTCTTTGTTTCCAAAAATAAGAAGCCACGCTGGGAGACAACCACTCCGCTTGCGCTGGCCTTGTCATCGAGCATCTAAAGGATGTTTTTAAATACGACTAAATGTCACCATTTGCATTTTAAAAGGTACGTTACGTAAAGTTTTTGACATTAGGAAAAATAATGCAATATAACAGCACAAGACAATAACCTTCCCTTTAGTTATCTTGGAGAATGAACAGCCATTGTTGTGTTAAAACCCCTGAGAGGAAAGACAGAGGGACCATGACTGCTGTACTGTCTTATCTGCCAATGTTTGTCTGGCAAACTACACTCAAAAACGTCTTGATCTCTATCAACAAAGAAAAAAAAAAAAAAAAAGAAAAGTTGAGTGATTTTGCGGATTTTTCATTGTCTTCTAGAATAAAAACAAGGATTAGAGGAAGAGTTTTCCCAGCTGCCGCAGCAATTTGAAGGTCAGCCATTTTGTGTGTCCTTACATTGTTTTCCCCTGATGCAGCAAAGTGTAGTGATGGTAAACATATGCGTCTCTCCTTTCTTTTTTGCAGACTGCACTTATCTGCGAGAGTGCAGGGTGCTGATACCGTTAGTTTTCCAAGCTGTGGTGCAACCATTCAAATCTGGCTTTAAACAGCGGCCCTCTGCCGAGCCTACTTTGTATTCCGATGACGGTAAGGTCAAACCTCCTTTGATTAAAGGTAGGAGGAAATATATTGAAAAAATCCCCACGCCTGTGGAAAATTTAGGACGCGCGTTGCTAGAGGGCTTAGCAACAGGCTCTTGCGCCGCGTTTCACGAGGAGTCTCAGGACCGAGGGGACGGCGTGGTAGCCCTTCATGTGCGGCCTTGAATTGCTCAATCAAAAAAAGGAGGCATGGGTGAATCTTCCAGCGCTCAATCAAGCTTTGGTGATCAGCACACGCAGGCAGTGTTGGCATGTGTGTGATGTATTAATAGGTTTTTTTTTTCCTGACCTCTTCTCCAACCCTGACCCGAAAGGGGAAATACTGCATAAAGAAGACCAATTCAATTTAAAAACACACTGACAACGTCTCTTTTTTCCTTGCAGGCTCGCGCTTTCTGCTGGTGCTTTCACGTACCGGCTGGGTTACCGTGTCAACCGCCCTTTGTACCCCGCCTCCACGTGAGTGTCTGTAAAAACAAATAAAGAGATAAAAACCAACACCGACCCATTTCATTTTTCATCTCCACGTTGTTTAGGACTTAGCGCTAGCCTGGTTAGGTGTAATTTGATAACAGTGGTGCGGCTACAGAGTCAAACATCTGCTCGCGGTCCCAGAACAAGCCCGGGCATCGCCGCTGGGTCACGCGACCCCGTCAAAGTGAATAATGAGCCGGTCTCCGAAGGCTGAGCCCCGTGCCAGACCGGTTCGGTGACGTGCTGAGGGCAAAGCATGCTGGGAGCTGCGTGGTCCCGCCGACCAGTGTCAGCAGTCTTTGTCATCTTGCTGAGGTGGCTTGTGGGTACACTCTGATGGGTTTCGGGGGTTGTCAGTGGATCGGGGGAAAGCCGAAACCCTTCATGATGTCAGATAAACACTGGGAGCGGAGTGGCGCGCCCGGGCCTCAAAACAGATTGGAAAGCTCTGGGAGGCAGGAGGACGAGAGAGAAGAGAAACAGCCAGGCATGAGAGTGTCTGGGCCTTGAACTCTCCTTCAGTTTTCTTTTCCCTCTCTTTGTCCCCGCCTGCCACCCCCCCCCCCACCCTTCTTCCAGCAACCTTGCTGGCGAACTGTGCCTTTCCACCAACCCATTAGACAGTGAGTTTTTGAAGTGGCAAGAGGCAGTGAGAGCTCGCTCGTTATTTCGCCTCCATTGTCAACGAGATCAGTGGTGCCCTTTGAAGCGAGTGCATCACTTTCGCGACAAGATTACATACCAAGTCATGAGCACTGCCGAGACTTCAAGGCATCCTTTAATGGATGAGAAATCACAATGAAACAAATGCAACCAGATGGGAGGATGGCGGGTGAAATCAGGGATGGACAAGGCCATCAGAGGACTGTCATGGATACACGTACACAAGTCCGATGTGTGTACCCCGTTACCAAGCTAAGCCCACGTAAGAGACATTTTTTGGCATTTCTGGTGCTGCTGTTCATTCATTTTAAAGTTTCAGGATGGTTGGACAAATTGTTGAGCAGCTACGGCCGAGATTGTGATTGACCACGCCCTTTCATCGTATCATATCATCATATTATGAAACCTATGTTAGTCAAATATCAGTAAGCAGCGAGTCTGGTGCTTATGGGGATACATCACAACGAACATGTTTGGAGCAGCTTATTCAAACTCAAACAGTTCAGTTTGTTTGTTTCGAACAATGTGCATCAAAACACGTTTTTATGGTTATGAGGAGACGGATGTTGACATCTGATAGCCAGCAGTTCCTCATGCTTGGAAAATCTTGCATAACAACAATGAATGGAGGGCAGACCACCAATCTGGGCTGATGCTCACATTCGGCTACTTTTGTTTTCAAGCCCTGGTTTGCTTATAAATCTGCAGTGGGAACCTTAACAAATACAAATCGTGTGATCGCACCCTTAGGGAAATGGCTCTTTATCTAAAAATGTTTTCTTTTCTAACATTGATGGTTCAGCAAAGACAGCTGTAGTCCAGCAAGGACAGCTCATAGTTGTAGGACCTTTTAAAATCCTTTATTCTAGCACCCATGAAAGGCCAATAGAAATAAGGATTTGCAGTTGTATTGCCCTGCAGGCCCACTGAGCGTTCTGGACGCCTGCTTACCTGCACTATTACAAATACAACAAACATAATACATTGCCAACAATGCAGGAAGTGATGTAAAAAATTCAAATGGTTCCAGGTTTATTTGGTGTAAAGCAAAATACAGCTTATAATAATAAAAGCAACCTTGCTACCTCAGTCTGCATATTCCCCCGATCCTTTGATAGTTTTAACAAATCATTTAAAACTAAAACTTCATTTGTCCAATACATGATAAGCTATATTTTATTTGGGCTTAGAAATTATTCAGTTACATCCTTTAAACTTAAACATATTTAAGCCTTTTGGATGTCAACATTTCCCAGATTTGCTCGTTGCACATTTTAAATAGGCATCAAACCATGAAGAACTTTTAGAAATATCTGAGAAGCAATTAAACTTTATGCTGGACAGAGGAAAGCAGACATCATCTGCAAAGGGAAATTGAAAGATGGTTTCCAATGTTAAATGACAAACACCATCCACTATCATGAAGTGATTTGGAGACTAAATACATTTTTAGTATGGTTTTTGGTATATTTCTGATTCCATCCCTGGTTTGGTTCTTGGTAAGATGTAACTGAACTATTATCACTGTAATAATAATAACCTGTTCTTTCAAGTACTTTCAATATAGGTTTAATACATATAATATATTTGATATCATAGATGCACATAGGTTTAGTTTAGTTTGATCTGTGCGTTACTACATGACTAAATGTGTTTTTATCATTAGGACTCTTGATATTGCAATACATTATTGAACCTTGAATTCTAATCACTAAGATGCAGGAAGACTTGATCTGAATTTGTTTTGAAGGAAAACATGTTGCTCAGAAATCAATCTGACATACTTGATCAGTATTGGCCCTGATGGGCTTTCCCTGAAATTAGACTTCCTTTAACCTAAGGCTTAGATATAACTACCTACTTTTAGCCTTTTAGCATTGGGTAAAACATCCTAAACACTATTTCATAAATAATAGAAAAAGCTCAACAACTATTCTCAGATAAATCAAACATCCGTGTTGGCAAAAAGCTTTTATTGTCAAACTGGGATGACCTTGAGATTTACTTAGTTGTGGACGAGGTTTGGAAGAGTACTGAAACATACCAGGCATGGCCACATAGCTGTTAGTGTGATAACAACTCTTGTTCACATATTGTCCTGTAACCTTTGACCTTGTACATATACATTAGAAACCTCAAGTTCCTAACTTCAGAATGCCATTCATTATTATGTGTTTGTCCTTTGTTCATTAGAGGATTTGCAGTTTGCATTCCTTTAAATAGTCTTGATACATTTATGGGCACTTTCCTCTGAATGGGAAACCATGAAGCCATGAAGAATTCATGAACAGACAGTCTGTCAGTGTGAGAGCTGAAGCTGGGCTGAACGTGGCTGTTCAACAAGACAATGGTCTTATAGCAAATAAAGAATGGCTCAGGATGAAGAAGTTGTGAGTGAGTGAGACTGAGATGCTGTGGCAAGACCTGAAGAGGCTGTTCATGTGAGACCCTCAATCCTCAATGAGTTGGTCGAGTTCTGTAAGGAGGAGTGGGAGAAAATCCCTCCAGGAAGATGCCAGAGACTGATCAGTGGCTGTAGGAGACATTTACCCCAAGTCATCGCTGCTACAGGAGGTGTTATTGATTGAAGGAATTCACAAATTGACTCATTTGGTACATCTTCAGATAAGGTTTAGATAAGGATTTTCTAAGGTTATTCCTCTATAATATATGAAATAATGCCCACTCCCTGTGGGGTTCATAAACTTCCAAGCATGACTGTATATGCATGTTATGCTTTCGCTTTGAAAATGGATGAAACAAAACAGAAGAAACCATTATTGGATTATATTTACTGGATATTAAATCCACGTTAAACTGTATCCAAGAGGACAGATAAAGCAGTTAGGTGCCGATCAGGCTTGTCCTGAGGGCATCTGTGGATGATAATAATCTATTTTCCATCGATATGAGCACAGTCTCCTCACCTCTCTTGTTAGAATTATAATAATCATTTCAGAAATGTTCTGAAGAGACAATTTTCTTTTTTATGAGCTAAGAAAGTGCAAAGGAGACATGACGTAATGAATTTACAGGGAAAGTCATTTACAAGTGACTGCTAAGGTGACTTAAAGCAAGCTAGATTTATTAAAACGGTCATAATCAGTCAGTGCACCAGACAGCTCATGTCTGATGGTGCCATGACAGTGAACCCAAAGATGGCACCCACCTCCTACAAAAGAAGGCAAGCTGCGTGGGTACTTTGGTGACGACAGCCAGACAGGAAAAGAATGGCTGCAAGGCACCGAGAAACGCCCCTTTGACTTCGCAGCAGTGTTGCAGCACTCAGCGCTGCTGGAGATCCTAAATGAACAGCAATCAAAAGAAAACCGAGGCACATGCAGCAAGCTTGAACCCTCATCAGCCCACAGCATGAGAAGTGGGTGGCCGTTTCTCATTAAAAAAAAAAAAAGTGAAAGGCATCTGGGAACTTAAAAAAAGCCTGGACTAAAAGTGCTAAAGCCACTTTACCTGGTCGTCACAGCCAGTTGTGACTCAGCCTTGCCATGTAAAAGCTAAGTTTAACATCGAAATGTTTCTTAAAGATTCAGAAATCATTCATCATCAGTTTTCATCTGGAAATCAGCCACATTAAATGGCTGATTTCCAAAGCATGATACTTACAATTGCAGTTGCAAAGGTTCATCCGTCACAAGAAACTGTGACCTCAGCTCTATACTCAACCTACATTTTACGCTCTGATGTCAGATTCTCAGACAATAATCTGATGACTGAAAAAAATGGTCTGAGAGAGACGCGCATTAAATATTTCAGTTGTGAGTGATTGTGCGCACATCATTCTTCATGAGCTATAATAAGGAATAGATGATGAGTTAATAGCTGCAGATATATCAGACTACAACGTGCTGATCCCTCTGGAATCAGCACATTGTTGAAAATAAGGCTGTGTGAAGGCTCTATTATGAATTATTTAGACATTTGTTGCCTCAGCACCCACTTGAAAGCCATGTGGTTATTGACTAGAGCAGAAAATACAAACTGTATTCCCTACTCTCCAACTCAACCACAATGAGAAACTAAATTATAAAGCATATTTTCATATAGACAATAACTGCAAACTGCACTGCAACTGTTTCAAAAGGTAGAGGCTATTTTTTTATTTGAGAGTCCACTAGAGAGAGGGAGGCATGATGGGAGAGAATCAGCAGCATTTGACCCAGCGTGAGAGCTACATTTGCGACACTGGATCCAGGTGATAGTGGCATGGTTTCTGCCTCTCGAAGCACGCTGGGAAAAAAATGGAAAGTTTGGAGAAACTACTTAGAAAATCACTCCTGACATAAACTAGACGAGAATACTGATACAGAGATAGATAACATGTTGGGTCTGTTGCACCCTTATTGAAACATTATTTACCTTGGCTTTAAAAGGTGAATATCACGAGGTTTCAGTACTCAAAGCTCTTCTTCCAGTGGTCTGTATTAATCAACACTACTAAAATACCACTTATTTGCTGGAGTAAATCAAACAAACAAATGATGCAAGTTCAGAATTCAGTTCAAAATAAAGTAAAAAGTGTAAAAAGTAACAGAGAAAATTAAATTTGGAAAAAAATGCTGGAGGGCTCGGAAGGCTTGCCAATTAAAACCAGCGCTTTTTATTGCCAGTGGAGCAGCTTCAGACAGAAATATTGCCACAGGCCACATGAATATGTTTTGATTCAACAAAAATATGAACATGACACTCTTTACAGTATACAGAAACGACATGTACATAACCTAGCAGTCTGGCGCAACATGAACAAACAGGTGAATATTGTAATCTGCATCTCTACCTTCAAGGGTTTTGTTTAACGCCCCATTCTGTAACTACACGAGGGCGTTGTTGAAAGACCATTATTTATGGTTTCATTTATCGGATTGAAGATATTTGCTCACGTATTTGCCCCCCGCCCACCGCCCCCCCCCGCCCCCCGCCCCCCCCGCCTTCAGGGTGGTCAGGGCACAGGGTCAGCTACACAACAGCTTTATGCAGCTAAAAATACTCAGGATTAATGATTATATCTGCATGTAAACAGAATGGTTCATTTCTCCTGCATGATGATGCTCTGGAAAAGGGTCAGGTGTCATGTATCAATCGCATGTTATGTAAAAAGAAAGCATGCTGATGCTTCCCCTGAATTAATCGCTCTTCTCAGTCACGCTTGCACACCCACCTCTCCTGATCTGAGACGTAACCTGTGTTCATAAACCTCTGATGTATCCATTCAGGGAGAAAAGTAGCATGGAATAATGGTAGAACATGAGAACCTATGTTACCTAGAGACCTGGGTTTTATCTCCTCTGTGAAGTTCCCACCTGACTCTTAAGCCATGCTCTGGGGTGCATTGCCAGAGGCACTTCATTCTAACGAGTAAAGAACAAGGAAAGGTCTGACACCTGCAGAAAGCCTGAACAGTCACTGAAGTCAGAAACAAAGTTAAAGCAAGAGTTTTCCTAGAATGAGACGTGGGAAATACTTTGAGTGGTAGGGGTGATCTGGTAGCTTTGAGGTAAGTATAGAGGAAACTCTCAACTTTCGTTGCTATATTAGCACTTTTAAAAACTCTTTACAATGTTTATGGCAGGTAATGGATACCCCAGACCCACCTATACTCCCTTCACCTGGCTCTTCATGATTTCTTAACAACTACATTTTATTCTGTGTATACTTACCATTGCATACCATTAATATCATACTCATTCAGTATTTTGTCTCTTCAGATTGGAGCTTGATGAAGCTCATCCATCCCTCTCAGCTAGCTGCAGTGTTTGCAAGAGTAGCGACTATCCAGATGTTACCGTGGGCCAGGAAGAAACGTGGTAGTCATCCCTTTTCTTCATTCCTTTTCCTCTGAAAGACCTCACAAGGAAAAATTAACAACAGGTGGATTTGCACCCAAGGCAGAAAATGTAAAATCCATATACAGTAAATTCCACAATTCACACTGAAAAATGGAGAAGATATTTGAATGGATCGGTTAAGGTTTGATACTGTAACACTCAACACTCAAACTGGTATTGGAAAGGCTTTTAGGATTGGATAGCACTGAGAGAGTTATTAGTGAATTACTGGGGGAGGTTTGAGGAGGTTCTAGTCTAAAACAACACAGTGCTGCATATTGTGGGATATATGAATGAAATGGAATTGAGTTGTTGCATACCTACCTTTGATTTTGTCAAACAAAAGGGTAAAATGAATAAAAGAAAAAGAGAGCCAAAGAAAACAGTAGAAGAAATCAAACTAAAAGCCCTTGTATGAGATGTTGACAAGAAAATGAATTCATTCTGGCAGACAAAGTGTCTCTTCCCCTTCAAGAACGGCCCTCTCTGCTAAATATGAAATGGATTGTCTCACCAATTGTGGATGCAATTTGTAGTCTGGCTTCTCGTGGTCTCTGTTAAGGGGGCTCACATGCGAGAGCCTGCAACTGAAAGCTATAAGAGACTAAAGTTTCGAAAGACATGACAGATTGAAAAAAACAAGACAATCACACAGCACGCAGACTGTAGGAAGTTGAAAAGTCAATCACAAAAGTGACTTAAACAGGGACCGAAAGAATCACTGAACAAATACGCCAGTGTACAAACATTAAATTCAGAGTCACGTGACAATTTGTGCAAATGTTTAATCGTTTGAATTTGTCAGTACAAATAAGATTCATTATTCTTTGCAATGAACACGATAGTAATGTGAGGACCTTGAGCAGCATACAAATAATGTCAAGTTGTGAAAAAATGAAGCCAGTGAGGGGCAAATCGAAGAGTTATTTACATTCTGAGAACAGAGTAAAATAAGCCGCTAACAAAAGAGCTCCTGAGCTTTGTTAGGACTCGATCTGTTACTCAGTATAATGAAGGATGTAGGTATAAATATCTCTTCACATGTAAACATTCCTGAGTGAGATATTGTCATGAAGACACATGCTGTCCAATACAGGCAGTATATACTTGCATAACATAACATTGCCAAGACTTCACAGTATAAGGAACATTACATGGTGTACCTATGCAGGGTATAGTATATAATAGAATGTCATTATTGGTAGCTCAAAAGAGACAAAACGTGTAAACCTTTAACAGCAGAGTTCTGTGCTATATCATGTATTTTCATACCATATAATTGTTTTCTTTTTCCTTGTTAAAAATCGAAGATCTAATCTAATTGAAGTTCATGCCTGAGGTATTATTATGTGCCGTCACAGGCTGCATTGGCAACTCATCTGAGGTGTCCACCGGATTGTCGTAAACTTGAAAGTCCTCCGTGGAATGCTGGTGCTTCGCAAAGTTCACAAAGACCTAGAATAACAATGGGGAGAAAGTGGTACTCATAAACCGAAATTCACAACTTATATACAGAAGGGCGTTTGGCTTTCTGGCTGATTTTGCTCTCCGCCACCCACTCACCAAAATGCACAGATAGTGGTACTGATGATGGGGTGGATGTGAAGGAGTTGCCACACAAGAGCTACAAAGCATCAAATCAAAGAGTGTAGGCGCAAACAGAGAATGTCAGTTTGACATCTTTGACCGGCTGAGAAGGAGGAAAAAAACAAAACAAAACACCCATTCTTCTCTCTGTGATGCCCCATTTAACGTCAGAGGAAATCAATCCCATAATGTTCATAAAAGCGGTTGTGTATTTCATTGTGTTGTAAACATTACTGTACTCCAGGACGTTTTAGTCTCTTTTTTGTTGGCGGCCTCATGTGGGGAATCTACGCACACAAAAAGTTTTTATACAACAAGAAAGGCAACAACAAGGATCAAATAAAATGATAAGAGCATTGCTTTTTCATTAAAAGGTTTTCAGTGGTTGTGTGAATATAACGGGATGTGAGAATTGCTAGATTGTATTGGGAGTCCCAATGGGAAAAAAAAATCCAGACCACTTCCATCAGAAACTAGTCAGACTCTTTATTTGGGGGAAAAAAAAAGCAGCTGTTATTATTTCCCGCCTTATCCATTAGACAATCCTATGAAGTAAATCTTTGTAAAAAGTTACAGACCATAAATTAAATGGGATATAACATATAAACATGTAGTAGACTTTCAGCCTTAGATGAACTGCGCTTTTATTTGTTTATGGGCAGCCCAGACAATAAAGACATAGAGTAGTAAAGATCCCCATCCCCACGTTCCCACCCTTTGAAGCTCTGTGACTAAATCTAACTTAACATTAAAAATAAAGCAAAATAATATTTCCTATTAGCATGGTTAGCATGGTTTGCCAATTTCCCAGATGCATTTACTGTGTCATATAATGTCATACTTATTAGTTGGAATTGGAACGTGTTTCAGGAGGTGTGTGATATGTAAGATTATTTTTTCCATTTCAAATGTACTGCTAGGCTTTTGGGAGGAAAGAGGGGTTAGAAAGTGATGCAACTTGTGGAGAAACTTGTGGTTCAGTGGTTCTTTTCCCTTCAAAACTGGGACTGACACCATCTGACAATAGTGACACAACTCCCTCCTGGTACCAAACAGCAGTCAGCTTCCCTTAACTCCATCAGATAGCAGATCATCACAGCTAATGTTCCCCAAATGTGACTCCTTCGTCCAGTCCAAGGTAGAATAATAACCAAAAGATGTGTATATTTCAAATTAAAAGCACAAACTGAAACTGAAGGTAAAAACTAACTTTGCTCAACCATCATTTACTTGAATTAGATAACCTGTCTATAAACACGGACCAAGCAAGCAACAGCAAGCTGGCCAGTGTCAGCTTATGGAGTTGTTGGGCAGTCGGTCATGGAAAAAGCTTTTATTCTCATGGAAACCAGTAGACTACCTCGTGACTAGCGAGTCACCGGCTACATTATGCTTCTGTTTGCCTGATGTCGGGCCAACAGCTATGTGTATCAAGGTCGCAGTTGTCAAGACATCTTATGGAGGGAGAATATGTAAGAGGATAAAAAATGACAGTTGGAAAAAATATACCCCCCGCCAATGTCTCTCGGCCTTTGACCCCGCTGCTGGCTTATACTGGTTTGATATGCTGAGGCACGTACAGCGTTTCATATGGATTCTGCACACGTTGCACTACTGAGTCAAGGCTATACAGTTTTGGATTAGGCTTTCTAAGTACATATAGTTATAAATATATATATGACCAAAGAGATTTTAAATCATACAGTATATCCCCCACCGAGGCGACCATGTTAAATTTATTTCCTTGCATTACCAATGGTGTGATTTTCATGTACACTTTGTGCGTTTAGCCAACCATCCATTCATAGCCTGAACTTCATGCACCAGTGCTGCTGAGTGGCATTTTCTTAATAACAGATGCATACAGGCATTAATTACATTACAGAGGGAGCATTTGGATGTTTATTAAGTGCCCATTGAGGCAGAACAGAGGAGGGGAAGGACATTGAGTTGACCAATTAACTTCTACGTATCAATGGAGCCCCTGTGGAATGCACAATGGCTGTTTTTAAACTCATGCCATCCCCATGTCCGCGCTCCGCTTTCGTAGTTCACACACCGTCTTTCAAATGTTCTTCAACAGTGGAAGATCTCGTTTCAGCTTCCAAGCCTCATCAAGCTCTCAAGCCAAAAAAAAGCAAATGACAAAGCAATATTATTATTATCATATGTTGGATCATGATATATTCTCCTTCCTCTTCACAAGACATTTCTGTTGGATCTCTACTCTAATTACAGTAGCTAGCTTACTCGTCTCTAGAGTCGGGTATCGCTTATTCTCACAACATTTTCTATTCTCCTTTATTCTTTTTAGATCAATTGTTAGGGGGAAATTACGACATGCAGCTTTAATGGAGTGCCCTAATACCAGAACGCGTCATTGTTTGCAGTCATTGGCACGCCGAAGGGCCCAAAGGTCTGTTGTGCAGCTGGTGGAACAAACAGCAGCCAGCTGAGCAACAGACTCTTGGCATCGGAAAGAGGAATCAATAGTACAGGAGCTTATCGATTCTGGGGAATTGGGAGATTTAGAACTGGGGCTAAATTGGAACCGGATCTCGATACCCAGCCGCACTCAGCTCTGCTGTGAAAAATGTCTTGTTTCGTGTCAGTTAAAAGACTACCACAGCTCAAGGGGACGAGAAGGATGGGATGGGGGGGTCCCTTTAAGAATCACTGATAAGCACACCTATAAGTAATACTGATAATGTATATAATATAATGAAACTAAACGAGAATTCACTGTGATGGAAGTAGATCAAATATATTGGTATGTTAAAGAACATGCTTTTTGAGTCATTTCTTAAATAAACTGTCCTATTCCTCAACAATATGTGTGTATATACAGTATATTGTATAGTTCTGAAGGTTAGCTTGGCGGTGCAGTGATGACAAAGCTGAAGAAAATGGATTCATACAAATTTCCCACAAAGAAGCAAAACGCTTAACATTCCTGCCACGCAGCGCCTTAGACTGACAGTTTAGAAAGTCACATTTTCCTTTCAAACGCTCCCCCTTGCACTGTCCCGGCCATCAGCATTAACGGCCAAGCTGCCGGCTGTGAAGATCAATATTAATTGTAGTGCAAGCCGGGCCTTATATTATAGGTCAAGGCTCCTCTCCATAAATCACCTAGCTGAAAGGTGACTGTCTGGGTCTCCACAGGTTCCCCAGTCCTCCCCTCTTGTGTTTTAACGCTCTGACCTCCTGGTCCTGGTATGTTTTATTTACTGCCCGTGATCTGGTAAATATTGACCACTGCACAATTTGGCGCAAATTGCCTCTTGATAAAAAGTTAAAATAGAAATAATGCAAGATGAGGCGTTGCAACGTGTTCTCACAACAACAATAAAACAGTTTAGTTTAAGGTAAGGGTTTGGTCATGGTGAAATAAAAAAACCTTCACTGAAAAGTCCACCACCCCTACCTACACCCCCTTCCTGTCCTATCGTGCTATTTCTACGTCAAGCTACTGCCTGGTTCACTCAAGTGAGCTCCACCGCCACAGACACTTTTTCGGTTGTGTTATTTCTATTCCAAAAATAACGTTTTACAGCGTGGGGCTTTATTTCTTTTGTACATTAGGTTATTAGATCGCCGTGGATGCCGGCATCAGCCGTCACACCGTGTGGTCTATTGGCTGATTGGTTCAAAAGGCCAGCGCTGAAAGTGAGCTGACTCTCCGTGTTCACCTTCTGAGAAATGGATTCTTTTCCAAATTCCTTTTGGTTTCAATTGCATGTATTCCTCATGGACTAACTTTTAATTATGTTCCTGTGTTCCTTTGCAGTCTCATTTTTCCTATACAGAGCTAACTCTTAGAATTAACTGAAAAAGCGATCCCCTTACTAAAATAAATAATGACTTATGAATGGTAGGCTATCCAACTCTATGTGACAGCACAGTTGCTGGAGAAAGTTTGCCTTGCTCCATGGTTTCAAACCTTGTCATGTTAAGTACAATGCTACACCTACCATAGATGGACACTGTTGGCTTAACGGCGGATGCCCAAGTCAGCTAGAACATGTGAAAAATGTGTTTCACTTCACCGGAAGTCTGTGAGGCAGAATCAGGGTTCTGCTGAAGACCCACTGACACCCATAGGAGGAACCAAATGTGACCTACACATAAGTTGAAGCAATTAGCCTATATGGTTTCCCAAATTCTTTCCAGCCATTGTAGGAGACTAATTAACCCCCAAAGGACATATTTGACCAAACTAAAGGAGGTTTGACTGAAAGGAGGTTTTAGCTATTGCTGAATTAGGGGTTCACGCACGTATTCCACAAGGGGAAAATGTAGATAATGAAATGTTCGACATTCTTATAGTTTCCTGATATTATTTCGATTTAAAATAAGAGAAAGAAACTACAGTTTTTTTAGTTTGCTTCACATACTCTCTTTCGCCACAGCACAGACAGACAGACAGGCACTCACTCACTCACTCACTCACTCACTCACTCACTCACTCACTCGCTCACTCACTCACTCACTCGCTCACTCACTCACTCACTCACTCACTCACTCACACTCCCTTAGACCTAACTCTGGAAAAATAAGTGGTAGATGTTTATCCAAGGAGAGCCTCTTTTCTCCCCATGGAGGAGTGGACAGATGACCTTTCTCGACACCTCTGAGGGTGTTCTCACCTCCCACCCGGTCGTCTGCTGCTGAGCTAATGGTGGGCTTGTGGGACCAGACACACTCAGACTCACCTCAGAGGGCCTGATTGCATCAGGTCCCCAGGGTCATTTGGAAAACACAAGGCAGTCCACAACATGCAGGGTTCAGTTTATCTCAGTAACCAGGGTTCTCGCCAGTGCACTTTGGCTGGAATAAAACACGCATCGACTTCGGGAGCTACATATAAAACTCTCGGTCTAGATTGTTGATCGATACTGGGACCTGGTTGCTGAACTATCTCTGCTACACATACCAGCTCTCATTGGTCAGTCAGACAGCAGACTAAATGAGAGACGGTCTTTACGGCGTAGGCAACAATAATTCATTAAAACTTATCCTGGACTGTGCCAACTTTTATAACTAGCGAGCACTAAAAAAGTGCATTGATTGATGACCTAATGAACTCTTAAATGCGGTTGGAGGAAAATCTGCACTGCACAGAAATATGGGCCCAGTTCTACCCTCCCTAAATCTGTAGTTAAATTAACATCAGCATCACAGCCTACTGTTTTCTCATCAAGCATTACTGCAGAAATGACTGCATAACTGTCTTACAATACAGAACAACAACCTACCAAACTGGATCCCAAGGGCATCTAGTACTGAAAATACCACATATCCATATGAACCAAGGGGAGTGTGTCATCAACTAGTACCGTTGAAATGGAACAAACTTTAGGAAATGATGTTGTTACACAGACTCATTGCATTTTCACTATTCACATATGCAATAACCAAAATGTTCCTTTTTTTGTCTTAATATTTGCTTTGTTTGATTACTCAAACTGTGCTTGGCTTTTGCTCCTATTCAATCTCTGCCGTGTTTTGGTATGGGGGTATTATATTTTATACTTTTTTTAATATATTGATTTCTTTGTTCAAAAACATTTATTTGTTTCTTCATGCAGTTTGTGCACACAAGATAGCACTGAATAAAAAAAATCAATACTTGATGGTTTAGCATTGTTGAAATGAATCTCTTCAAATGTGACAGTAGCAAAGATGAATGTAAGGCGGTTTAGGCTCAGGGGGAAAAGCCCTAGTGCTAAACCAATCTTAAGGCCTCACCTGATCCAGAGTGGTCTGGGACACAGAGTAGTCCTCCACGCCGAGCCTCTGCTGGTAGCTGGTGAACTGGCTGAAGATGCTGGCCAAAGCACCCTCTGTGTATGGGAGCTGATACTGCAGGGTGTTATGGTGCTTCTCCTTCAGGATGCTGCCCGGGAAGGACTGCTGCACAAAGTCCTCGACCAGCGCCATGGTGGGAGGAGACCCCCCAACCCTCACAATCACCGTGTAGCCGTCACCGAATCTGGAACAGGCACACACACACACACACACACACACACAGTTACCACAAACAGTCAGGTAAAGCACAAGCACACACAGAGGCACAGACATGTGAAAGCATTGGCAAACAACAGTCACGGCACACAGACACAAACACACATAGACAGGCACATCAATTCCAGGAATACAAACACACACATCATTCCAGATGTAAGATCACAGGCAGGCTGCACAACAAATTTGTAGAAAAGACAAGTTGTATGAGGTTAGTGCATTTCTGTTGCCATAAGGAGTGACACAACAATCAATACTGCACTTTCACAAACATTTAGACACATCTGCCTCTTTTTGCTCGCCAGAGTAAATTGTTAGTATTTCCCCCCCTTGCTCATCTTCATCGTCTTCCTCTTTCATGCCGAAAGCCAAAGCGCTAAATAATGCACTTCTATTTTCTCCTCTCCGGTTTGTGGTCTGGCATAGTGTCAGCGTGAGCCAGGATAACAAGGCGGTGCAGTGAAGGAAAAAGAGAAGAGAAAGGGAAGCAAAAGAGAGGGGAAAAAAAGGGGGGGGGGGGAGGATGTTTAATTGGTCTTAATTTCCCCAGCCGCTCCTCGGCTCCTCGGCGTGGCGAGCCGGAGGAGCAGGTGAGTCACAATCAAGACGAGAGCGAGAGCAGCGTGATTCCACCAGCACGAAAACCTTGCTAGCTGCTGTCCAAAGGAAATCCCCCCCCTCAGGTTCCCTGCTGCCTCCATCACTCCTTTTCCCTAATACATCCCATTTGCACCTGTTTATATCTGCTAATGCTAGGAGTGTTGGCATCACACGCTAACTTTGAGGCGGTTCTGGCCAGGATGCAGCGCTTGTTATTATTATTATCATGATTTCACATGTAACGCCATGTGAAGAGAACTAGGAAAAGTGGTATCATAATCATCATGACAAGCATGGTGGCTGTTATAAGTAATGGCAGTATCATCATTACATTTAATAACGTGAGTCTGAAAACTGTCTCTTTAAAAAAAAAGAAATGCACAAAACAAAAATGCTTCTGTGGACATCAGCAAATTAATTACTAGCCGTCTATGATGAGCAAGTTCTTATCAAGTCCTGGCGCTCGTTTCCTTTGAAACCTACTCTAATTGAACAGCAATGCAGTCGTACAAAATGTGTCAACACACCCAACTGGGATAGCTGTACAACATGAACCATATCGTGTACATAAAGCACTATTGTCAGTGCTGAATGGGCTACAGCCAAGCTCTCAAGCTAATTAGCACTCTGCATCTTCCCGGTTGTGTGCTACGTCTAGCGAGCACCAAATAAGACTCGGTGCCTTGTTATTTTGTCGTTAGCACTCTTATGACCCGTTGTTTTCTGCCTAATTAATTCCCTAATGTTAGATTTACTCACGGAAATGTCCATTGTGGGCCAGTACAGCGCTACATGCAAGGAGAGTCAGAGGCTCCCACACTGGCAATTAGAGGTATGGTGAATAAACTGCAGACCTCCACTATCCCCCATAGGGAGCGCGTGAGGAAGTGAAGCTCTGTGATGGCGCTGAGAAGCAGAATGAATGGGCCCACGTGGGTGGCAAAGTCTCTTTAGTCACAAGACGACGGCTTGAAGTTGAAGGCCCACAGCGCCACAATAAAGTCAGAATTCAGTTACTGTGCATCATTTGTGTGAGAGTTGTGTGGTTTGACACCGATAGTGCTATTTGGAGATGGCTATTTAGGACTCATTCCCATGCCGCAATAGAGCAGAGAACACATCTCATATTAGTTATAGCCTCATTATTTTTGATGCATTTTATAAAACGCCAACAGACTACCCAGGCAGCAAGCAGACGCCACTTCCCGCCACATCTCAACCGTCCCCCCCAACATCAAGCTCAATTCATCATCCAATCAAGACTATGACGATAATCCCCTTGTGTTTACTGTAGCTGCCGGCTCAGGGATCGTGCTTTACCCAAGGACCGCCAAGCTCAGCCAAAAAAAAAAAAACATTTCACAAAAATCCAATAACGGCAGGGAAGGAAAGGATTGTGGCGAAAGGGGTTTGGGGCGTACATGGGTAATCAAATGCTGCATGTCAGCGACAATAAATGGCTTATCAATTAGCTTTCGCTCATTCTCTCTCCCCGTCTACCTTACATTTCTTTTCACTCTCAGGCAGGCGGCGCAGAGGGAGGCATATCTTTCTTTCATATTCATCCTTTTCTGTTCTGCCTCTTTGTGTTCGTGACCAAACAAGCTCTTTTCATCTGTGGTACGCCGTCTGTCTCAAACTGCTTGAACAAAACTCTGGCTGTGAAAGTTGGGGGGAATGGGTGCGTGTCTTTGAACAGAGCCTGCGCCGTATTGGGTAATTACATGCTTGTAACAATTCATTAACTTTTCACTTTTGACAGGTGACTGATAAACTAAAACGCGATCCTTGCATCTTGAGGTTGCATGCAGCCTCAGAGCAAATGGACTAGATTTAGTCATGATTGCATTATGTCATGATCTCAAGTAATCCTTTCACAACACTTTACATTAGAGATATGGCACATCGAAAGCAGCATGGCCTATCTTCCTTGCCCTGAAGGGGTACGGCCACTGCTATGCCTTCTCTGCAGCTCTCGCCTCTTCTTTTTCATTATTCTGCCTCAATCCTCTCCTCTACCGTGGTCTGCTGGAGAGCCCTTCTTCCAAGTAATTTAAAACAAACAATAGCCAGACATAGATAAGAGCATGACAGGCAGAAAATAATTCTGCTGCCTTCCTCTATATCTGTGGCTGTTTAGAAAGGTCACCCTCGCCACTGCCAAACCCCGTATTTGTGTCCGGAGGAGGGAGGTCACACCGCGGCTTGGGCGGTCTGATGCTTTGATCGGGCAGGAAGTCATCCAAAATACTTCCTCGGGTTGCTAGAGGGGTCACCGACAGTGACCCTGGCTGGAGACACCACAGGGAGGATAGACTGGGAGGGGTGGATAGATGCTGCAGACGGATGGATGTTGCATGTTTTATTCAACGTGCATCGTGTACGCAAACAGAAATAGACAGTTGCGCAATCTAGGGAGGTGCTTGAAATTCCACTGAATGAAAAAAATGTACTTCATGACACCTATGACAGTGTTAATATATATTTACAGCATACATATTGTAACAAGTGAAAACTAGCTTTAGTGTTTGTTAGATACTTGTCAAATGTGAACATCTCAACAAATCATGTAACACGTTTGGTATGACACCTCTGATCTTAGCAACACGACTCATTGAGACAACAAAGGTGTTAGGAGTCATTTTGTTTACAAGACTGATAACACCATGGTTACTCAGTGAAGAGATTAATAGGCCGGGCATAGAGAACAATACGCACTGATAATTGAATTCATTATATGCTACTGAAATCTAATGATTATTGTAAATAGGTTTAATGAAACATGTTTGGATGTGTGGTAATAATATAAAGTGTGCTTGACGAGTTGCATTGGTCAATCTTTAATATAGTTTCAAATAGTTTAATAAATTATGCACATTGAGAAGGTGAGAGCTGCAGGTGAGAAACAAGGTTTTCATGATAAAGATGGAACATTTTATTTTGATGTATCATATATTTGTGTAGCTGAGGAGTTATTTATTGTATGTACTGATTGTAATTGTATATGTCTTATATGGTATGAAGGTATGTCCATTATAACAATGGGTTATATAGGAGTCTACTAGTAGAATTATTGTTGGTTTTGAAGGGTAGCAGGTTATAAAATGACCTCAAGTACAGTTTCTTTGCTGAAATTTTACTACTTAAGTAGAAGTAAAATTATTGGTGTGATATCTACTTAACTAAAAGTAAAAAGGCGCAATTTAAAATGTACTAAGTAAAAATGACTGACTTCATTAAAAGAAAAACATACACAGGTTACATATGATCTTTTCCATGCAATGCAAAAAGGAGTTCAAACTAAGAAAAAAAACTTTACAAAATATTGTGCAATAATTAAGTGAAGCTTGAATCAACACAATGCATTGTGTTATAGGATTATAGTAACAGCAGTAATCTGTAATACAAAAAAAATTAAATTGGCTATCCCCATTATTCAATAACCACTGCTACTAGTTATCCAGCTAGCAAGACTAGTGAACTAGCATGACAACAACCAGGCAAACCAATAATACTATAGCTGGATGGATGGCTGACAGGATAATGTCAACTAAGCTACTATCTGACAAATTGGAGCATTTGACGTTACAGTTTGTTAATTTAACATTTCCTCCAGACGCTTGTACAGGTTTGATGCAGATCCAATTCATCACTGGATTGTGTGACAACCACACAAAATTAAGATTTCCACAAAAGCCTCAAGTGTAAACTTGTATCTTGTGCAGAGAACCAGGTAGCTCGCAGACATGTACATGTACAGTACACCACCTGTCTGTCAGTGTCCTAGCATTATTAATTACAGCTATGTCGCCGAAGCATTGTAAAGCATAAAGAGCATTATTTCCCCATCCATCACAGCCAATGACACACACTTATAAGCCGTGAACTGTTTAGTTAACAGCACACCTGCAGAGGCGATGCTGAGTGAGCGGGAAAGGAATTTATTGGACTTCTCAACGCCAACTTTAAGGGATTGATTCAAACTTTTAAACACTGCTCTTGTAAAAACTCCCCTGCACCCACACCACATTACCTTAATGCATTAAAGGCACTTTACCCTCCACTTTTATATCCCGCTGTACTTTAAGCAAGGAGAAAATAAGACTTGAGGCTGTGGTGTGTACTTACCGCAGGTACTCTATGAGCAGGGATATGAATGATATCAATCAGTGAAAAATCCTGCTTCGGTTAGTGTGCGTCCTTCCTAACTGACAAGATTATAGGGGAGCTTTGAAGCTGCTTTTATTGGTTCCTCCACTTCATTTGGGTTTACTTAGCACCTGGGAGCTTTCATGCCCGCACACTGCTGTACTAAAGGACTATTTACAGCCACTTGTTCATTTTTTATGTGTTTATTTTTCCCCTTCCTCACCAGACTTTCATAAATTCCTGGCAGAGTGATTGATTTGAAGTGCCCAATATTGGGGCAGGTAGGGAGGTGTTTTTTAACAGCCGGAACAGTCATGAAGGAAGATAAACAGGGAGCTTCTTAAAACAGCCACCCTCCTGTCCTGCCTCCCACCCCCCCAAAACCACATTAACAGTCTCTTCTGTCCCTCTGGCACGCTCGCGGGCTCTCTATGCGGTTTGAATGGGCTATTTTGGCTCATTTGGGGCTTGATTGATACACAGAGGCGGGGGCTGTTAAAGCAACAAAAGGGCAGCCCAGTAATAAACACAGGGTCACCACTGAACTAAGGGGGGCAGCACTAACAAGCACTTGGATGGCTGGATGGGAAGCCTTGCCACCTGAGAGGAGCAGGGGGAGGAATAAATAAGGCTAATGTCGTGAGAGGTTTTTGGAGGAGAGGAGAGGAAAAGGGAGGAGGGGGGTGTGTGCTCAGTGGTGACGAGCGAGGGATGTGGGAGGGTGAGCGTGTATTACATATGAGCAATAGGGGGTCAAAATGTGAGAGCTGCCCCCGCGGTGAGATGCTGCACTCCTTTCTGGGGCTTGTGATGGAAACGAGATGGAGGGAAAGAAACGGAACCCCCCCGGCGTGGCGGGTCAGCCGCTACCGCCGCGTGATAATGGTGTACACCTACAGCATCCGCCGCCATGCCTCCGCCCACTTCTCGACCCCCGCCGCCTGATGGAAGTCTTCCCATCTCCCAAATTGGCAACAGCATGGGCGTTTGTGAGCCCGCTACATCGTCTCAAATGTGTAAACACGTGCAAAACAAAAAAACGGACGTTCCGTGTCACCGTGAAGCTGGATTGATGAGACTCTCTCTTAAAGGAGAATTCCGGGATTTTTAAACCTGGCCTCTATATCCACAAAATCGCCTATTATACTGCAAAATAGGTCCAAAAAGTTTCGGAATTGCTCCGGTAGATCGGCTCAGTCGGCAGTCGCGAAACGGGCTCAATGGCTGCAACGTAATCCTGTGGAGCAAGTGCGCGCGGTCAAAGTACGTCCACTAAAAGTGCTTGATTTTGCCACTGACAGGCTCAGATTGTTATTCGTGTGTCTGACAACATTACTGAAAGGATCGCTACAGAAATAGACCTTTTTTTAACCAGAAAACTAAAGTCTAGCTCAAGGAGAAGTCCCGCTCTGAAATGGACGGTGGACAAAGGTAGTCTATAGCGAGAGGGTTCACTTGTTGCGGGAAGAAGACGGTAGAAACCTGACAAAGGTATTCTATAAAAGCTGTGCAAAGTCTTCCTCAACATTTTGTTGGCACAGTTCGGAAATGCGCAAAAACGAACCATTGTTGTTGTTTTTTTATCTTTGGGAAAAAACAAATACTCTAAACTACACTTTCTATACTCCAACACATGTCTCCAATGCTGATTTATGTTTCCACCATCCTCTTCCTGCAACAAGTCATCCCTCTTGCTTTCATAGACTACATGACAAAGGTAGTCTATGAAAGCAAGAGGGTTGACTTGTTGGTTCGTTTTTGCGCATTTCCGAACTGTGCCAAAAAAATGTTGAGGAAGACTTCGTGCAGCTTTCATAGAATACCTTTGTCAGGTTTCTACCATCCTCTTCCCGCAACAAGTGAACCCTCTCGCTACAGACTACCTTTGTCCACCGTCAGTGGCGTGCACAGACATTTTGGGGGGCAGGTGCTCAAGTAAAAAAAAAAAGGGCACCCCTCTCTTATTTATTGAAAAAAATAACGTTACAGTGGCACATCTTGTACTTACTTACATATTTATTTATTTCAATACCCATACACTCATGCAGATGTTTAATACTCAACAGGTTTCTGCAAAATTACTGTATCAATTCACACAGAGACGATGGTCTTTAGCATTCACTATTTCTGTATCACAAAGACAAGCATTGGCAACAACAAAGAAAACAATATATATTCTACTGTTACAACAGTAAGACTCACCAGACCGTAACTGTCATGGCCCAACTTCAATACCCTATCACATAGCTACTTTTTCTGCAGACAAATTTTAATAGACCATTTGTCATTTGGCAATGTTTTAATAATATTTAAGGTAAATACAAGATTACTGCAAGTGTTGTAATGTAGACCTAACTTATATAAGATTAGTAGAAAATAGCTTACTAATATTCAGCTAAAGTAGCTTCATGTCTGATTTAGAATCGCCAAACCACTTTGTGTAGTTAAAATAAATTGTGGACCTATAAGAGATTTCAATAAAATTAGATGAACAGTTAAACTTTAAAATCTGAGCTTGTAAAGGCCCGGACAGTTGTCCCTGAACATGACTCTGCTCTAGACTGACCTTTCTTCTTCATCTGTGATGGGTTCTGTATCAGGTGGCAATACATCTCCCTCATCCTCCTTGCTGGTAGATGGCCTGACCCAAGATAGCAGAGAGCTGCTTCCCTGGGCTGCCTGCTGTAGCTCCCTTTCTTTCTGTTTTTTTAGTCTGTACTTTCTTGGCATTATTATGCTGCAATTGGTAAATGAGCAAAATCAATGTTGTGCAAGATAATTAAGGGTTAATCTCCCTAAAATAGACAAACAGTATGATATGATATTTATTTGGGTAAGACTGCTTGGTGAGAGAGTCAATGCATTTCAACAGTAAGCCTCACCAGACTGTAGCCAGTCAGTAGTGATGGGAAGACTGACTCTTTTAACTAACTCGATTCTTTCGAGCCGTCCGATAGAAGTGCATCGATTCTGAATCGATTCATTATGATTCACCAACAAAAACATACTATCCCACGTGAGGTTTGAACCTACAATCCTCAGCATGAGAGTCTGATGCTCTACTAACTGAGCTGTACTAGTAATGGAGGCATATGAGCGCCACCCCTTTCAAACCAGATGTGTAACCAACTGTAAAACACCAACTAAACCACAGGTTAATGATAATAATATTTAGTATTGCTATTGATTTCATTTTATTTCGTGTGCTCTTGACTTTCTTTTTCTAATAGAGACATTGTTGTTGACCAATGTTAAATGTTAAATGGCTTATAGTTTACCCAATTACCAGTTAATTTATTAAACAACATCTTAAACAACAAAAACTGTTGACTTTCTTTTTCTAATAGAGACAGTTTTGTTGACCAATGTTAAATGTTAAATGGCTTATTGTTTACCCAATTACCAGTTAATTTATTAAACAACATCTTAAACAACAAAAACTGTTGACTTTCTTTTTCTAATAGAAACAGTTTTGTTGACCAATGTTAAATGTTAAATGGCTTATTGTTTACCCAATTACCAGTTAATTTATTAAACAACATCTTAAACAACAAAAACTGTTGTCAATGTGTGCAGAATAGATCGCTACATTATTACATTGGCCTTTTTCCCGATCTAATATGGCTCCTTGATCCGGCAGGTACGCGGAAGTAGTCTCTCTCGTTCATCAGACGTGAACCGCTCGGACATCTCGGACATCTGCTCTCTCGGTTCGCGAGATGTCCGATTGAGTCCGAGAAGTCCGATATTCATCTGCTCTCTCGTTCATCTGCTCTCTCGGTTCGCGAGATGTCCGATTGAGTCCGAGAAGTCCGATATTCATCTGCTCTCTCGTTCATCTGCTCTCTCGACTCGTTCGCGAGCCGCTCAGTCTCTCTCGTTCATCTGCTCTCTCGACTCGTTCGCGAGCCGCTCAGTCTCTCTCGTTCATCTGCTCTCTCGACTCGTTCGCGAGCCGCTCATTCGCTCTCGTTCATCTGCTCTCTCGACTCGTTCGCGAGCCGCTCAGTCTCTCTCGTTCATCTGCTCTCTCGACTCGTTCGCGAGCCGCTCAGTCGGATCAGCGGTTCTCGTCCGATGAACGAGAGAGACTACTTCCGTTTACCCGCCGGATCAAGGAGCCATATTGGATTATGAAAAAGGCCAATGTAATAATGTAGCGATCTATTACATTCTATATACATTGACAACAGTTTTTGTAATGTTTAAGATGTTGTTTGATAAATTAACTGGTGATTGTTTAAATAAATTATTTTTTTTCTGGCGCTGCTATAACCACAGCTGAATCAATTCAGTCGCGTGTGCGAGTCGAATCAACTCACTCACTTAACTGATTCGGTTCTTTTGAACGATTCGTTCGCGAATCGGCCATCACTACCAGTCAGTGGCCCTCAGTTTCCCTCGCCAAAATTTAGCGTAACTTTCAAGCGTTATTTACCCCCCTTCCTGACAAGGGGGTAAATGACAGGGTTGGTACCAATGGATGCCTTAGGTCTTCAGGTTTCATATGAATATCGGATTTTCAGTCTAGCTTTAAAAATGAGCCCTCTACAGCCACTGAGAGTAATGTCGGGCGCGGGAGTAATGTCCGCGCGCGCAGAGTTTAAGAGGGCAGGTGGCCTATTTCAAGGCTGACTGCTGCTGTATTGAAATGTTTTAATAGTGGTCTAATTTCACAACAGTGACAAACAATGCTGAGTTAGTTTGGCGACTGGCTTAGGGCAAACACTATCGTTACGTTACCTGGCTGGCTGTCATGTCAAGTGGATGCTGCTGCAGGGCACTCAGTTTGTGTGGCAGCTGCGTCAACAAGAAAGTCGAAAAGGGAGGGGCGGGGGGAGGCTCGTGAGGTGCGGTCTCGCAGAATTACAGCTCAAATGCAATTTTCGGGCATTATTACAAGCTTTTAATTGAGAATTGATGCCATAGGCCACATTAAAAAACTAAAATATAAATTAGAAAAAGAAATGAATAAAAAATGTCTTTCAAAAAGGGCACTTATCTGGTCAGAGGGCAAAAGGGCAGGTGCTTGAGCACTACCTGGGGTCTATCTGTGCACGTCCCTGTCCACCGTCCATTTCAGAGCGGGACTTCTCCTTGAGCTAGACTTTAGTTTTCTGGTTAAAAAAAGGTCTATTTCTGTAGCGATCCTTTCAGTAATGTTGTCAGACACTTGTCAGACACACAAATAACAATCTGAGCCTGTCAGTGGCAAAATCAAGCACTTTTAGTGGACGTACTTTGACCGCACACACTTGCCCCAACAGATTACGTTGCAGCCATTGAGCCCGTTTCGCGACTGCCGACTGAGCCGATCTACCGGAGCAATTCCGAAACTTTTTGGACCTATTTTGCGGTATAATAGGCAATTTTGTGGATATAGAGGCCAGGTTTAAAAATCCCGGAATTCTCCTTTAAATGGCGGTGTATCATGCTAAATCACCCGGGGGCAGCATGGCAGCACAAACATGTGGCGGGATAGTGAGGGGGGAAAAGAAAACGTAGAAGACAGCCCTTAATTGCCTTTTTAGTCATTAACAGGGTCCCACACCTCATGAAACATTAATTACGCCTGAGTGCTGCCGAAGATAGGGACGCTTAATTAGAAATTATTCACTGCATGGCGAGAACTGAGCGATAGCATTTCGGCGCCGTGTAAAAATTGTCCACGTGCGATGTCAAATAAGCATGGCGAAAAAAATCAGTGTACACGTCATGCTTATCTGGTCTCGCTCGCTATCTTGTGAAGTGGGTGATTCCCTTTACCTGATAGCATGTTGAGTGAAGTAGGACATGTGCTAACCCTCTGATGTCCTCCCTTCCTCGTTTCCTTCTCAGCCCCTCCCACCCACCCTCCTCCGATGGCTTTTACCTATCATATAGCTCCTGTGTGGTTCATAAATTATTTACACCGCCCCTGCTCTTCCCCCTACGGACAGGATGTAATTGACACTGAGGATCTGTCAATTACCCCGACATCAGGGAGGGATAGGTTGGGTCCATCCCTCTCCCTCTCCATCCCCTTTCTCCTCTCAACTCTGTCTTTCTCACTCTCTTTTTTCCACGTCCCTATCTACCATCTACCGCATCTCTCTCTCTCTGCAGTCTAAAAGCCTTGCCAATGATATGACATTAGCCGCTCTTGATGGGGAATGCCCTTGACACTGTTGCCCCCTCCTCGCTGTTACCGACCTTCCCCTAATCCCCCCGCACAACTTGAAAAATGGTCCGCTCCACCCCTCCCCAGGTGTATTGATCTTTTCTCCCCACCCCCAGATTGCCACCCCATCTTCCTGTCCTGTGAGTGTGTGTGTGTGAGTGTGAGTGTGTGTGTGTGTTATGTCCTTCCTCTTGCAAGTTCCCACAATAGAGTGCTAATAATGTCACCAGACTGTACCTACCGTAATGGATCGGACTCACAGTCACATGCGGGGCTCGGGGCATAAGTGTTGGCCTTGGAAAATGTCAGATGAATTTCAGAGAGCATACCCAAGTGCTAAGAGTTAAGGTCACTGGGGATATGGGTGATGGAGACCTAACAAAATTCATTAAGAGGAATGTATAAAGGCTATTAAGGGTCTGCTTTGGGAGAGAGAATTCATGGGTCTGCAGAGAAACAAATGTGAGATTCAGGGAACGGCAAAAGAATTGGGACACTGAGCTACATACGTTTTAGCATGGGGGGCCATTAAATACACACCGTAAAGCTGACTATCTGCACCGCTGCACTCATATTGATCTTTTCACGTGAAATCAATAACAAACTGTGGATGAGTCTACAGTAAAAAAAATACTAACTTTAGCTTACTGTCCCAATACGGTTCGTTAAGACGAGATGCGTGTCGGTGCTGCGAGGCAGGAAACCCGTCCTGTCACGGAGGCAGAGATCTGAATGGATCGCGGATGCAGTGACGTTCCTTCTTATTATATCGTCTTTGCACAATTCAAAGCAGATAAAACGTCTGCCTTTCTTATTTAGGGGACAGCCACTGCAGCTGCATGTACTACTCATATCAAAAAACACAGTGGGGTGGATGTGGGGTAAGCTGTATTACTTTTTATCTACCTTGTATGTCCCCTATATGGCAAAGGTGTCTAACATGTTCAGATTTCCCATCCTTTCTTTTCCTTCCTTGAATACTTGTAATCATTCACAGTGAATCAGTGTTGCCAACTTTCTTCCAACTGGCTGCTCAGAAAGTCGCAACAAGTTGCCAGATGTCGTATAGATTTATCGCTAAATGCTTTGGTATGGAGTATTAACATTATTCCCCACGGTCGGAAAAAGTCGCTAGATTTGTTGCTAGCCGCTTTTGAGAAATAAAGCTGCAAGGCGGGTCTGGAAAGCTGCTAAATCTAGCGACGAAGTACAGTACAGTACACAGAATTAAACTTGTCAAAACAATATATCTTGCATGGATATCAAATCAATAAAATCACTTCACTTTCACTCACAGAGGCTCAGTGGGAGCTATTGGTTGATGTGGATTCCTTTCACCTCGATTGAAAAGGCTTTGAAAATGTGACTGTTCTTCGTTCTACTCTCGGTCTCACCGCACTTAGTGGCACAATAAGTACTCTTACCTGCTCTTCAGATGCTGAATGCTCCCGAGGCACCTGAAGCGACCATTCACCATGATGGCCATGCGCGTGCACAGTGCTTCACATTCTTCCATGCTGTAAATGAGAGAGAGGAATAGCAAGAACACCATTTTTGTTTGTTTCAATCATTTAAAATATGTCTTCAAGGGGACATCAGAGGTGTTTTTGTGATGTGTGTCCTTGCCCAACTGCTAAATGTTGATTTTGATGGTCAGTTTGATGGTCAATTTCGATGTGTTTTAAGTACTTATTGTCATGTTATTTTGCAGGTAGTTGCATGAGGCACGTAATGTCTCATGTCCAGTTAAGGTTTAGGAAGCAAAGAGCATTTTTACGTCTCCCTCGACACCTTCAACGGACGACAAATATGGTGTTTCTAGAGAGAGGAAGGGACCATCTGTAGTTCTTTGTATCACCTTTTTTTTTTCCTCCCAGCTTTGGGTTGGAGTACGAGTCATTTGTAGCTGAGGCAAAGCTCGTGAAGCTTTTCTGAGGGATGGTGCAATTAGGATTATGACTTTGTAAAACCTGGTGAATCTCCCACTTGACAAAACACAACCACCTGGTCACGCCATGGACGATTGGTTGCAGTTCAGCCACACTGTCTAGGACAACAACAACTGCCTTTTATTTCTCCATGAAGGGAGCACATTCAACGAGGATAATATATTCCAACCCAAACAGCAACACAGATTATTCACACCCACTGGCACGAGCCCGACAGATTTGAAAAACCCCCAGCAATTTGGAAAAATGTAAATTGAATTGTGAAATGTTGCATATCGATTTGGGCCATCAAGTTTAAGGTTTCACTAAAAAATAAAATTCAGTATTCCATTTTATCCTAACTCCCCCCCCCCCCAAAAAAAAATGTCATAGATTGGCTAAAATGATGCATAGTTGGGAAAAGTTCCATGAAGTCAGAGTGGTTGCAGAAACTTGGATGAGAAGACACTGATACTGACACAGTTTTCTCTTTTTCATGAGGAACTAAAAACACTTGAGTCATTCACATATGGATGCATGTAATTGTAACGTACCTGTATTCAGCCTATTTCTAAAGCTATATACTCCTTTATACCGCAATGATAAATCTTTATTAGTACTACTTACTAGTATTATACGAGAAAACAAACTAAATGTCTTGGTTGCTTTAGATATTGACTTCATGGTTTTTATGCCTTTTTCCCATTTATACTATATCATATTTTATGTTGTTTTTGACTTTTGTCCTGTAATATCTTTGTTTTTTTGTCCTGTGAAGTTGTCTAAATAATAAAAAAACACCACTAGATCAATACACCTTCATGAAAGATTTACGGCAGCCAATATTTTTATGGCAGCCAGTATTAACTTGGGAAGCAACACTTCACGAGATAGCAATACTAGCAATACTCAACTAAAGCTTCAATTCTGTCAATTCTAAAAATGTTCATTGCTCACATATATTTTTTTTCTTTACAGATCATGTATTTGCACTCAAAGCATCTTTTATATTATATTATTGGATGAAACGTGCACCCATCATACAAAATTGCCAATAAATAAAGAGCAACGAGGAGTCAGTGTTTCACCTGTGTGATGTCAGAACGACAGAGCGTCCTTCTTTGATGACACTCAGGATGCAGTCCCACAGGAAGCGCCGTGCTTTGGGGTCCATCCCGGTAGTTGGCTCATCCTACAATTGCAGCAAATAGCAACATTTTCCATTCAATTCCATTTCAACATAGAATACCATTCACTGCAATCTAGCATTGAGTAAAAACATTTTTTCTTTGAGATAATTTCCCTTTCCAATGCAACTTGTTTCAAAAATGTTATTGAATTGAACTGAATATTCTTGAAAGTGTCAACTGATGTCAGAGGGATTGGCCTTATTCTGCATTGTTTTAATATATTGACAGTTGTACCGAAAACGTATAAAACTGCCTTTGAACCAAGTGGAATTACCTCACCCCATGATTTTATGATTTTGTGATGATTATGAGACTAAATTACTTGTTAAAACTTTTTTATATTCTTGAGTTTTTGCTGTGATTTCGGTGTATATTTCCCCATACTGAAATATTCATAAGCACACAGACTGAAAGCCTATTGACCCACCCAGATAAATCTCATCATCTATCGGTATGCATTCCAACCGAATAGACTATATCACATAACACTTTATTCAAACAGTATCAGTATGTTAGTATTTGCTCTCCGGCGGGAAAAGAAATCCCATTCATTTCACATGAGGACCGGCTTGCACTGGCTAGTGAGATCAAAGCAGAATAAAGGGTCTGTTCATCTAGAGAGTTGCATGGAGGAACATGCAAGAGAGACGTGAAAGAGGGTGGGATGGGCCAGGGACACCAGAAACATTCAGAGCAGGTCAAATGAGGATTGCTGACAGAAACAAAATGTACACACACACACACACACACACACACACACCTTACAATTCAATACAATTCTTGAATTTACCAGGAATCTAGAGCATACACAAACCAAACATGCAGACAGCCTCAGTAAAGCACCCTCCAACCCATAACACACACACACACACACACACACACACACACACACACACACACACACAGACTCAGTGACTCGCAGTTTCTTTTTCCTCAGGGCTAGTCTGTCCATGCACGATTAGAGAGTGACAGGACTCTGTCCATTGCCTGGTTTCGTTCCAGGCCTGGTTCTCTCCCACTAGCAGAATCCTACAAATCCCATGGGGTATCTCCATCACCATGCCCAATGTGTCCTTGTGCAAAGCCTATGTGGCGCTGCCTCAAGGCCGCCAAGACTCCCTGTGCTAGCATACATAAGGAAAATGACTGACAACACATTATCCCAGTGCCTCAAAGTGAAGGCTAGCATGAGATACAGCCAAGGAGAGAATTTTGGAATAGTGCTGGATGTAATTATTATAGATTACTTATTACCGGGCTAATCAGCTGGATTACTTTGCTTATAGGACAGTTTACAGACTGCAATTTGACAAACAATAATAACATTATCTGCAGCTGTGTATTTCAAGCTATTTGGAGATGTGTTGTTTACAAATTCACATTAAAATCGATGCTTTCCATTTTTCATGTTTCTGCGTAAAACAAGTAATCACTGATATTTTAAAGTGATGCTATTTGGGAGGTTTTATGGTATTTCTGCTTTATCAGACAATGTGCAGTGGAGAGAGAGAGAGAGGGGGGGGGGGGGGGGGGGGGGGGCTAACAAATAACAAATGTAATAGTAATAATCATATACTTTATTGAGCCACATTGGGAACTTCCCTTTTCGCTTGCCCCCCCTTCACAAGGAGGTCAGAGCAGGTCAGCTATAGAACAGCTCCCCAGGTGAGTCCGAGTCACCAAGGTCATGTCTGAGTCGAGTCTCAAGTCCTCTGTCACATTTAAAGCTAGTTTATTGGTTATAATGGTGACTAAGTTGTGGAAATCTGACATGTCGAGGGCTTGTGAAATAGAAGCACAGCAAAAATGAACGAGCAAATTTGGAAATTATAGCATCAAAGCTACGGTATTTTAACAGTGCTTGCTTGTTGAAACACAGAAATGTTAACAGTGTAGCGAGCAACGTTCCCACTCCCAGGCAGCGTGCCTCACCGCTACGTTACATCATCCCCCATCAGTGGTTGCGTTGTAAGATGAATTTTCATAGCCCGAGTCTACATGTAGGCCTATATTGTTACCCAACCAGATAATCAGGTATGAATTTGTAGTAATGCTTAAAAGATGTGTAGCCTATTCAAGGCTCAGGCCCAGAGGCAGCTACAGAACCACAGTGAGCTCTGTGAGCATCCTTTCCTGGGAATTTCTTTTTGAAAATTTCAAAAGCCAAACGCATCAACGTGGTGCGCTTTGATGTGAGCATACATAGGTCTAAATGAAGCAGCATAGTAAACACGTTGAACAGCCGTCTGCACAGGCCTGCAGTGATATGTTGTAGTGTGCAGTCTGTCTCATCTGTTTCTGTCTCTCTCCTCACTTTGCATCCTCTAATTTCTCTTCTACCCTCATCTCTCTCTGTCTCTGTCCTGTTCTCTCTCTCGTTCTGTTCATGTTGTGCAAAAGATAAAAACAATATACATATATATATAATCCAAGGTTGTGCCTCTATATATTCAACTAACTCATAATATTATTTCAACCTAAAAGTAAGCTGTTTGTTAGACATGGAAACTTGAATGGGAGGATGAACCTGACAAGACAGTACTTCAGTAACTGGCTGACTGACTAGCTGGCAGACTGGGTAAACGAGAGACATTTTTGTTTTCAATGATCCAATTGCGTATTGACTCTGAAAAGCCACTTTGTATTTGGAAACGATGAAGAGCTTAGCTGTAGCGTGTAGGCAACTAACATGAAGCTAACAGCCAAGTCAAGTGTCAGTAAGCTAACGTTAGCACTCCAGCGTCCATCTGGCCACTAGTGGTCAGCAGCTTGGCAGCCCACATCTGTCTGACTTTTGCTGTCTTTCCATATTTGTATTTTTTTATTTTATTTAAAAAAAATAAAAAGACCATATCTCCTTTCCTTGTCTCTTCTGGCTCTACCTTGCCTCCTCTGACCTAGACGCAGGACCGACCAATTCAAATCATGCATGACATATTCCTTTAGTTCTACTCAAATTGTGCGACAGTGATTGACAGAAGGGCCCCCCCCGCCAAATACGCCACGCAGCATAGTAGGTGCCCTCTTCAGATTGAAATTCCAAGACATGGATTCTAATGGGGCATCACTAATACTGAAGGGCATTTATATCACAGTACGTCCTCTGTATGTACTGTATTTAACCCTGGTGCACATGTCTTACCTCGCTTCAAGAGCTTACTTTGGTCAGCAGGGAGCATTTAAGGCCACGTGAATGTTTAAAACCAAAAGACACTTGCTGACACTTGCAAAAAGAGTTGTGCATTGACTCTTGATAGAATAGTGCAACTTGTGGATAAAAATGGAAATTTCAATCATATATAAACCAAGTGACATAATCCAGAAATATTAATACTGACTGAGTGCTTGCTCATCTTGAATATCTTGAATGCATGCCCAGGATGCATTGGATGTGCATGGTGCTAGTTGCTAGGTGCTAGATTAAATCAAGGTAACCACACTGGATAAGGCGTGCACAAATGCACACCACATCCCTCAAATTACAGGCTGCAGATGGAAATGTACATACCTGTCCTGCCGCCCTCGGGTGTTGGTGACAGATAGCGGTAAGATTCAAGATTTAGTGTCTTTTAATGTGAATACAATCAGAGTACTCCACATATGTTACTGCAGTTATGCAGTTAAGAGCACCATCACATTAATAAAATCACAGTATGGGGTTTACATGGGTTCATTCATTTCCATTTCAGTGCAAGCAATGTTATGGTGAGCCACGAAATTACTATGCTGCTGCCCAGTGAAATTGCTTGCTTCAACGGCACAAAGTAACTGCACTTGAGCTGCGCTGGACACAAAATTACGGTCCTGCATTTAATTTTCTACTTTAAACTACATTGGATTATATATTAATCTCGGTGGGGACGTCAGAAATCTAGTATAAGCATAATGCATTTTCTCCACCTAGAAGTATGTACATGCCACTGTGCAAAACTACATCAGAAATCAGTTTTTTAAAGCATATTTTCAAAACTACTTCCTGGGGTTGCGTGGCCTGGCCACCTAGCCTCTGGAAATGGCCTTTTAAAGATTAGTGTTATGGCATTTCTGCTTAGTAGACTTAGGCTTCAGATTGAAAAGAGAAAGAAAACATGGGATAGTGTTTCCAGGCTGGATTCAAACTTGCACTTTTTCCCCCCTTTCAAAGTCTGTGTAGGCTAATGCCACATAGACATACCTAGCCCTGATTTTAAAGCATGCTATCTCATCACACATACTGCTCAGTTGCAGTTGTGTACAGGGTGCAGTCAATGTGTCACAAGTGTATTTATATATATCGTCAATTGTCATTTCTGAATTCTGCTCTTCTGTTGGACAACATTGATATAAATTTGCAGTATTAGTTTTCACAGCTGAACTGGAGCAAGTTTGCTTTGCTATTAGCAAAATTAGGTCATTCAATAGATTCCTCATTATTATATGTGATTTAAGGTTCACAGAGTTTGTCCCTCCAAATAACATGGACACGACTTTGTAATATATATTAAAGCCGCTCTATTGGAAGCATGCGATGCAATGCATTCAGAGTCATGCCTTCATTAATCTTCCATCAGTGAGAAGATGCTTAGCCGGAGCGCTGCCACAGACTTTTGCCCTCAGATTTAAGACCTGATGAATAAGGCTTTAATGTCTGCAAACACGGTCGTGTGTACTTTAACTTTTTCAGAAGAAATTGGTTCTTTGCTGAAAAAAAATGAATTAAAGTATGACCAGTGAGTGACCCCTAAAAAACACACCCATCTCATCTACAAGCAATTTACTTGTAATCCCTCAGGAAATTCAGCAAGGATTTGTTAGTTTGATCCAGAACTTTTATTTTATTCTTGTTTTTTGAGGCATACATTATCAAAAAATGCTTGCAGTCATTTTCTTACTACCCTGTGTGCTCGTAAAAAGACTGATGCACTCAAAAAATTCCATGTACTTGTTCTTCAATAATGATGATGCACTGCTATTACAATACACCCCAGGAAGCCATCAATAATAATAGCACAAGGTATTACATTTTCTACCATCAACAAATTATAAATATAGTTGCATCTTACCAGGAAGACCACTGGAGGACAACCAATCAGGGCCATTGCTGTAGACAGTTTGCGTTTGTTCCCACCGCTGTAAGTGCCTGCCGACTTGTTGGAATATTTGACCAATCCCAACTTCTGGATTCCCCACTCGGCCACCTTTTAAAAAAGAAAAAAAGAAAAAGAATCATGACCTGAGTCATCGTAGTATCGAGAAGAACGTTTCATGATGGATGACAGTTGGGCTAGGATCCATACAGAACTACTGTATTCAAGCTCTGTGGTTTTCAAGGCATGGCAGCTGGCACCACTGTAAGGCCTTCATCACAGGCTGCTGTGGTGCATTGCTGGCCTTCCTGCTATTTCAACAACCTCCGGCCAGCAGAAACGTCTCCAAAATGCATTAAACCGGCAATTGTCAAAGGGTCATGTTTTGGTGTCACCCATAAATGCACATTTAGACATGTTTGCTTACTGATAATGCAGATATGACTACATGAGGGCTCAGTGTGGATCGAGAATGGCCACCAAAGAAAGAACAACACAATGGGGCCCACAGTAAGATGGAGAGCGGTGCTAGCGGCACAGAACTGGGTCCCTGCACACAGCAGCTAAGGCATCAAAGCCCTGGCACCGGGTCTGAGGTCCCATGGTCGTCGCCAGCCAGCCTCTTTTTGATCTTACAGTTGCTGAGGGGGCGGTGTGGGAGGAGTGCAGGGAGGCCGCATAGAGCTGGCCACACCACTGGGCACGGTGAATAATGTAGAGCCATAACCCACAGCCGCTGCTTTTCTACCACTGGCCATTATTCATTATATATGTCTCGAGGTTATCTATCACTTCGAGGTGTGCTTCAGCTTGCCCTACATGCACATTCTAGTTGAAAAGATGGGGAAAAAAAACATCTGAAGGGAAATAGTCCTTTCTTGTCAGCCAGGAAAGAAGTCCAACATTTGTCTTTTAATTCAGTCATGATAGTTTGTCTATTTGTGTTCGTCATGTAGTTGCTTAACAAGATGAGCCAATAAGGTAGCTCGACTGAGTTCGGACCAGTACCATGAAAACACAACAGGTGAAAAGGACAGGATGTGACGATTACCATGGCGACCTCTTGTTCTGGTACTCCTCGTAACCTGGCGTAAAACTCCAGGTGCTCCCGTCCCGTCAGAAGGTCATCAATGGCGTCAAACTGGGGGCAGTAGCCCGTGTTCTGGTGCACGTCCCTCATTTCCGTCCGTACGCTGAGAGAGAGAGAGCGTTTTATAGGTCTGACAAGAGATATATCGTTCATGTCTGAACAATGGAACATAGATGTGAATGTTCTACTTGAATGCCTTCCCAACAAAGGGAGCATGATGTCAAGTATGAAACATAATCAGTTTGTTTGAAGGCTTTGAGTTTGACAATTGTATTTTCAAAGAGAACTAAGAGTAAAAATGATTTATTGGGAAAGAAAATAATCAGAATCACAGTCAATGCCTGTGATTGTCTTTTTGTCTGAAGTGACTGTTACCAAAATTACGAACCATTGTTTGTCATGTGCATTCACGTGATGCCATATCAGGGAGGTTAATGACTACTCTTAGAAATAATCCAAAAACGCTCTCTGGTCATCAGAGAGGGGGGGTGACACATCAGGCAGTAATCAGAGGTCGAATGCAGGTATGAATGGCAGCTCAATCACATCTAGGAAGGAGGAATATTGTAAAGGGAGCACAAACTTGTATTTTAGAGATAATATCTCTTCTGTTCAATGTCGATCATTCCTCTGGCCAAAACATAGTAAGTGATAACGAGCTGAAAACAGAAGAGTGGGCGTATTTGCATCTGTTTTCCTCCCTTTTCTCTGTTTTTCTTTCCCCTAAAGGTCTAGGGAATATTTCTTTGATCTTTGTTAGCCACATTAATCAACATCAGCACTGCTGTGTTAGGCCTTGCTCCATTCAGCTCCCTCTCTTTGTTAAACACAAAGTCAATTACCAGATGTATGAATAACTATAGCAACCACTGCGATGCAAAAACCAACAGCGGTTCACACTGAACCAGCATCAGCCCAATGCTTGCATTTGCTTCCTTAGACGCAAAGGAACAATGTTGTTTGTTTCTAAAAATAAGAAAGAGCAAGCCTTCCTGCACTCAAGTGCTCGAATCTCACAGGGAGCCGAAGCGGAACTTAACGAAGACCACCCACCGGTTTAATAACGACTAGGTGGCTAGACACAGGAACAGGTCTTACAACAACCTAACAACAATTTAACAAAGCAATAGATTTTGTTGAAAATCACCAGCATTCTCCGTTACAAAAGCAATCACAAGATATACTCATTTCTATAATATTGGTTGAAAAAAAAATTGCGTGCAAATATGTGTACTTATAAGGTAGAATAATGAATCGATTCATAAATATCACCTCATTCTACAACATATTTCAGGGTCGGAGCCGTACGGTTAGTAGTTATTATATCAAGTAATCTGTAATGTATTAGAAAAGGCAGAAGTGAACCAGAGGCCCCCCCTATATTGCCAGTGTCAAGACACGTACAAAGCTCTTTTGTGGCTGATTGTGTGAGGCAGAGACAAAAAAAAAGAGAGCAAGGTACAGGGCGGGAATGTGAAAAGGAAATGAAATATGTGCAAAGATGTGCAAGAGTTTGGAAGAAAGAGAATGCAGAATTTTGGGAGAGAGAATATGGGAGAGAGGGGACATGAGAGGAGCAAAGTTGAAAAGGCAGGGAAGGCAGAATGAACAAGAGACATCAAGAAAACCTGGCCAAGGAAAACAAAGACTGAGCAGGTGAGAAATAGAAAGTCATGTTGCTGAGAACGGGAGCGAGCCAAAAAATAAATAAATAAATCCCTCAGCTCAATCCCCATTTGAGCAGCCATCTTGGGTGGCTAATTATGATGAGTGGCTTGGTGCGCTAGCGGGAGTTAGAGCCTCACCTGTATCCATTTAGGAAGGCCTCTCCACCGGAGACTGGGATGTCTCCTGTCAGCATCTTGAAGGTGGTGGTTTTCCCAGCCCCGTTGATTCCCAGTAAGCCGAAACACTGGCGGAGACAACAGGGAAGCCTTCATTAAGAGAGAATGTGAGGATGCACAGAGCACAGAGAGGGATGCTACTGTGAGGAGAACATGGTGCTTTATTGTGGATAATGGTATTTCCTGACTGCAAACAAGTGTTTTTCTTCGATAAATGGTTGCCACAGACCTGTAAAATGTAGTTTTATTATAGACTGTATAAATATTAGTGTGCTGTATAAAACTGGATCCATGTTTATACTAAGTACAATGTATGGGTTTTGTGTAAGTGGTTTAATGCCGAAGCTGTCAACACCTGAAACAACAAAGTGACACACACCTCTGTACACACACACACAACTAGAGACATCATATCAAGACACCCACATGCACACACATAGTACAAGAAAACAACAGACAGATACATATAGGCATTTATTTATGCCTCTTTAAATTACAGATCACAAACATTAGCTTCTTTTCCCCCCTCTCTCTCTCTCTCTCTCTCTCTCTCTCTCTTTGCTCCCTGGTGGTGCTGCTTTCTCCACTTCCCTCTTGCGGGCGCACAGCAGGAAGCAGCCTCGGTGGAGCCCTGCGGTCAGGTGACCTGCCCTGGGTTCTGTGGCTCCAGCATAAATATTTGATTTCCGTCATTCATTGATCCATGCTTGTTTGTGACCCGGGCTTGTGACTGCACAGAAGAAGGCTAAGCTTGATGTAAATAATGCATGACAATGCAGTGTGATCAGCAGAGCCCCGTGAATCACATTATTCCACTGGCATTTACATTGGATAAACAGTGGCATAGTGGATAGCGGTGGAAAGCCCGCCACGCGTAGGCGCCTGTCAGCGTTTGACATCATGTTTAAAACAAAGTAACCGGTGGTATTATATGTGTGTGTGTGTGTGTGGTTTATGTGTAAGATTTTGTATGCCTAACATGATTGATATTTGGTAGATCCATCTGAATTTGATCCTTAACAAATGTCAGGTTGGTATTCAGCTTAAGGATATATCATCTGCCAGTGGCCAATGAATGGTCATTGATTACACACAATTATGCCATTGTTATCAGAATAAACAACTTATATTTATTTTTACAGTGTTTGTAAGTGAAGGTTGTTTTGGAAGAGGACTGAGGCGGTCTCAGTGCAGCTACTCTGATCCCTGGAGCAGTTCTCCCCTTTAGTTCAGTTTGTTCGGGCTTATGAGAACACAGCAATCAGACTCAGACGTGGACCAAAATAATCGCACTTGTTGAGAGGGTTTCCATACCGATCCTGGAGTAGTTTGTTTGGAGTGAGAACATGACTCAATTACAGAAAGCACAGTGCATTGTGGGTTGAACACAGCATGAATTATGGACTATGCTGCTACACTGTTTATTTACAGTGGAAGAAAGTCCTTCCCTACACCAGTTTTTTGACCGAACGAAGGAAATGCTCGAGTCTGAGTCCGATGTATACTGCAAATACAAGAAATCCCCTGATCCGGACCAAACAAAACCAACTATAGGTTTGAAGATGTGTGTGTGCGATTCTGCAGCATTTTCTCACCTCTGCAGCAGGTACACCCACACATAACCTGTCCACAGCAGGGGTCTTCTTCCCAGAGTATACCTGCAGGGAACAGACGATGAAATGAATCATCCAGCCAGTGAGTGATAGTGAGAGATAGATAGATAGATAGACAGACAGATAGACAGATAGATAGATAGATAGAGAGAGAGAGAGAGAGAGAGAGAGAGATGGTGGGAAGGAATGGCGGGGAGCAGGCAGTGAGAAAGAGAGCAGAGAGAATGGCATGAGAAAATATCGAGTGAAGAGACCAGAGCAACAGGGAAGAGATGAGATAGAAGGAGCAGGTGGAGAAAGTGAGAGAGAAAGAAAGGGAAGGAAATAGAGTTCAGGGAGGGATCATTTTCAAAATTTGAAATTTCATTTTCTCAAAGTGGGATGACATTGCTGAGTAAGATTGATAACTGGTACAAGCGTGGTTGTCGAAGAAGAGTCAACATGGTATAGGCAGATAAAAAAGGAAAGTCAGAAAACTGGACCCAGTGAATGCAGGATTTCATTGATGGCGCGCCAGGAGAGAGGGCAACATTTTGCATTCTGACTGTGAGTCAGCCTCCCACCAGGATCATGTAGCAAAACAGGAGATGAGAATGTGGATGAGTTTTTTTTCACTTCCAACTTGAAAACTTTCAACGCCATGTCCACATCCTCCCCCGCTGACCGATGTCAGACACATTTGCATCGGAGGCTACATTGTAAGATAGAAAACCATCTCTGAGAGTGAAAATGATTTGTTGGACTATACAAATACAAACAAAACATACAAGATGAGGCTCTTAGAGCATGAGAGGTCTCTCCACATCCCAATATTATGTTTGATATGGTTTCAAAGTGGTTTCAAAGGAATGTTTCTTTCTCTTGCATGAAAACTAGACGAGACCCTTGTTGTTGTTGTTGTTGCTCAGTGTAACAGTTAAGATCTCATTTAGCTTTCAAAAGCGAGGTGAGCACCATCGAGGTATGGAAGAAAGCGACAAATGTTAGCTGTTTTTCAGCTTTTTTGAAGTTGAAATCACAGCGCTTGGTGTATGTGTGCATTTGTGTGTGTACATAAAACTGCTATTTTCTGTAGCGGCAGTAGGAAGGATGCATTTAGTGGATAGAATCCTTAAATCAAATATCGAACATTTGAAAATAATAATAATAATCATATCGCAACTCAAAAGACATGCAGACATGAAAGTAAGCCACATCAAAGAATATGATTAAAGTTAGCAGCAATCATAAGACAATTGCAGTTTTTAAGGTATCGACTGCTGAACGTCTACAGGATGAGAATGTTTGACGAGACTTTACATTAACTTGATTCAATTCAGTTTAGTAATAGTTCTACAATTTATTGGGCTATAGTGTTCCTTTCACGTTCATCATTTCCAAAAGGAGGGTGACAAAACATCTGCAGAGTGACTTTGAAGCTTACTCCCTAGGCTACTTGAAAGTTAGTAAGCCGTCTCATTCAAATTCCGAACGCCAACAGGCATATGTGAAATGAGCGGTGGCACTTCAAGCCTGGCAGACAATGACAATGCATTCATTACAGAGTTAGGAAACCAAAGGCATTTATTAAAAGCAAGGGGCTTCATAAATCCACTTTTCTTTTATTGTCATTTGGTGGCTGCACTCAAGTACTTCTACACTTTTTTACTGATAGCGTGGAATGCTAATGCTACATCAAAGCGCCGGATACATGTAGGGAAGAAGGCAATTAAAGGATAATTCCCTCCTGACTTGAGCACCATAACGGCTGTCATGATAAGTGGGGCAACCTTTTAATCAGATCAGACAGTTGAGAGAATATCGTGGTTATAGCTGTGCAAACCAAAAATACACACTACAGCCCTAAATTGGAGAGTCACTAGCCTCAGTTTGTAGATTGAGAGATTTATAGCTCAGTGGTTAGAGCATGAGACTAATACTGCTGGTCATCCACACTAAATATCACTCACAGTACTATAAGGTGCTATGGTAAGGTATCAAATGGCATTTGTTATATGTTGGTAAGGGACTGAGACTGGGCCTAGAATGATAAACAAACCAACAAATACAGAAAAAACGAAAGGAGGAAAGAAAGAAAGACCCTGCAGAAATATATTTGCAGACAACAAAGAGCAAAGTAGAAGTCAAACAAAAAACTAGAGCTCAAGCTAGAGACATATTTGAACCATTTACAAAGGCCAGAGGACATCAAATGAGTATACCATATTTCAAATGGTGCTGTGGCTGTGTATGTAATCTGCCAGCAAGCGGCCACTCATCGCTGATTGGTCTGCTAAACAGCTGTCACAGGGTTCCATAAAACTCTCTCTGTCAACTTAGTGAGTGACTGGAAGGTTAAACTGACAGCACCGGGCATTGAAAATACTAACAGACGGACACACTGCCATTACAGTCTCCATCGATTACGCCGCCGACGCTAACGCAGCTGCAAAGTGGAGGCTCAGGTGAGATGCACAGCAAAGTGCTCCTGGGTGAAGGAGCAGGAAAAGGAAGGGGAGGAGCAGGAATCTGACACATGATTGATGGCCTGTTGATCGCTTCATAGGCATGCTTAGATTTATGACAGAGCCCAGCCCGTTGCACATGGCCACTGAAGCCATGTGCTCATTGATCAATGTGTTATCTCTACCCCAACTGGATGGGGCACAGCTGTGGTGGGAGTCAATGAGGGCACTGCAGGAAGCATCCCGATGCCTTCTGCCACGGAGCTGCTTTTTCTAAGTGGTGATGGGAGCGCTGTGTCTCTTCACACATAAATATTTTCAACTATGAAGTTATTCACGGTCAAGCTGATTGTCAACAGCACAAGAACTCAACAAAATCGTACCGATTATTTGACCTTGTTGTAGTCCTGTATGTTCTATGTTCTACACTATATGGCCAAAAGTCAGTGGACACTCCTACTAATTATTGAGTTCAGGTGTTTCAACCATCCTCTTTTTCAGGGTTTGGGCTTGGCCCCTTAGTTCCAGTGAAGGGTAATCTTAATGCTACAGGATACCAAGACATTTTAGCCAATTGATCACTTCCAACTTTGTGGCTTGGAGAAGGCCCTTTGCTGTTCCAGCATGACTGTGCCCCCTCTGCACAAAGCGAGGCCCATAAAGACATGGTTAGACCAGTTTGGTGTGGAGGAACTTGATTGGCCTGCACAGAGCCCTGACCTCAACCCCATTGAACACCTTTGGGAGGAAGTACAACACCGATTGCGAGCCAGGCCTTCTCGTCCAACATCACTGCCTGACCTCACAAATGCTCTTTTGGCTGAATGGACACAAATTCCTACAGACACACTCCAAAACCTTGTGGAAAGCCTTCCCAGAAGAGTGGTGGCTGTTGTAGCCGCAAAGGGTCCAACTCCATATTAATGCCCATGGTTTTAGAATGGGATGTCCAGCAAGCTCATATAGGTGTGATGGTCAGGTGTCCACTGACTTTTGGCCATATAGTGTATATTTCTATACTTCATTAAAAAGTTAACTTAGCTCTTTAAGTCTGAGACCTACAAATGAACATTCCAGCACCCTCTCCACATCATTTCACGTTGTGAGATCTTTCGTAATACATTATCTACCCAATTACTTTATTCAGCACCTGCTTGTTAATTACCCCAGTGAACGTGGCACAAGTCTGTGTCCGTGAGCAAGGAGGTGAAGAAGAGTGGTGAGAATGGAAAGATAGAGAGAGCGCAGGAGTGAGGAAGGGTGGTGAGATCGTCAAAAGGTTGTAAGATCGTCCAGATGTCGGCAAAGGCGCTGCAAAGCAGGCTGCTGCGGTGACACTTCCTGCCGCTAAGCCCCCACGGGGAAGGAACATCTGCTGATGGATGAAGTGTTAATCTCGGTGGTGAGGAGGCACGCTCCGTCGCAGCATGCTCGGCTTCATCTACCACCGTCCTGCGAAGGAGGGGTTTGCCAGAGCTGTGCAGCAACACAGACCTTTACACCCACAAGAACCCAATCTTCTTGGATTCTCACGATGTTTGTGAGTGTCTACAGCTGCGCATTGCCAGCCTGGCGTTCTCATTTGCCCCACACACTCAATAGCATATGTGGAATACAACTAGAGGAAAGAAAATAGCTGGTAACTTTCCTACTTGGAATCAGGATCAGCCCCCCTACACACACACACAGGAGGTCCATTTCTAGAATTTAGCAAGTAAAAGTATCCCCCTTCTGTCAAAGCTTTCAATAGTGGAGATGAATGCAACACTCGCTGATTATTGGCCAGTCTGGCTGTGTGGTGGTGAGAGGTTTGGGTGCATTTTAGTCCTTGAGTGCAAGTCTTGAGTGGAGTTTTTCATCGTCCTTAATCAGACATTCATTTGATGTTTGTGAGGAAGGGGAGCAACGAAACAATGGCATAAAATCAGACATGGGGGATAAATTGAGCAGGCGACAAAAATGGATGACATTCCCCTCATTGGTATACATTATTAAACACCTCCCCCTTGTTAACTGTACATTTTATATGACGGAATGGGGAATGAAATAGAAGATAACCATCGACCTGCCACTGGCCCAAACAGAATAAAAGAAACGACTGAATAAGGAAGTGTGACAATCTGTAACTAATCAACTGAAGTAACATTTTAAGAGGTGGAAGACGTATCGCACAACACCTTAGTGAGGTCGCAGATCCTCAGGAGGTCATTCTCGGCCCTGCCTTGATATACTCGTTCACGTTCGCGCGCCACATCAACGTCCTCTTCCTCCTCAGATAATGAGTTCCCGGATATGAGCCTGGGAAAGAAGACAACGATACTTGACATCACACCATTCATTAAAGTGAAGATGAAACCTGCATGACAGAATATCACAGTCATAGTCTCAGCTCAGGAGAACAATTTTCACAAGTCGTAAAAATAACAGAACTTAGTTTCCATGACAACCTCACTTTCCAGGTAAGTAAACAACAGGAACTAAAAGAAAATTGCGTGGTGTTTGCCTAGCAGATGCAACAGATGTTGAGCCAGAAACAGGCCTCTAGGTCTCCACGCATAGTATGAGAAACCCTGAAATAAAGTAACAGTTGTTTGCACGTGTTTCTACCTTGGTTTGCAGAAGAACTTATATTGGATGAGGATTGTGATGGCAAACATGACAGTTCCCTGGATGGACATGGCGCAGAGGTTTTTTCCCACCATTTCCCAGCTGAGGGGGTCCTTGAAACGGTCTTCCCCTGGTAAGGAAGGTGGGAAGGAAAGACAGAAGCAATAATTAATGTTAGTGTCCAAGATCAGAGGACTATTTAGCAGAAACATCATAAAAAAAAAAAAGGATTACTAGATGTTCCCTACTGTTTCATGGAGAGCCAAAAATATCTTAGCTGAACTCTTAGTCGAAAGTTACTGGAAAGCTGGAATTTATCATCTGTTTGAAGTGGTTTTTTTTGTGAGTGACATTTTCTTTAGTGAAAGCCCTCAGTTTAAAATGCCACTTAGCCTCACATGAATCGCTGTCACCTTTGTCATCTGAAGAAATGGTTGACATCCTTTGCTTTTCATGTTGAGGCCTCTCTTTGCTAATGAACATGTAAGTAAAACGGTAACAGGCCCTCACTCTGATCATTTTCATTTCTGCTCCCTTTTCATACGCGCTCTTCCTCCCTCTCTCAGCCCCCGACAACCCTCGAGCCTGAGGGGGGGAGAGTGAAGAGACGGGGGAAAACGAAAGCGCTTTCAGTCTCATTGTCTGGTAAATAGCCCCTCTCCACACTAGGCCCTTTTAAGTTGTGATTGCTTTTCTCTTCCTGCCCTCCACCACTGCAAATGATTCCTACAAACCACTATTTCCTGTTCCATCTCTCTACAGAAAAGACTACTCTGCCTCTTTCATGTGTCTCTTTGCCTCTTGATCCCTCCGTTCACCTCTCCTCACTCTCTCCCGTCTAAATTTAACACCGAGTGTGGTGTTCCAGAAGAGGTTTGGGAGTCGTGTAACTGGTCAAATATTTCTCTCCCTGGAGGGAGTTAAAGCTGGTATTTTATAATGAAACAGCGTTAAAGGAAGGCAATGAGGTTTAAGTGTCCTTTAAGGGTGTAATACTACCACTTACATGGGTAAGGCGAGGGAGGAAAGAAAGCTGATCTTGACTAATAAAGTGTAAAGCATGTTTTCATGTAATAATTGTCATCTAAAGAGGGTATGGCATGGGTAACCACTGCACAACACTGTTTTATATGGTGTATATGGGTGATTCTACAGTGGTTCAAATTGCAGTCTCCACCAAGGTAATGTATAGCCAGGTGGGCTAGATAGTCTGGGGGAAACGGGGGAGAGAGTGTCAGGGATGTCAGACTTTATTATATTTATATAATAATATATATATTATATTAATATTTATTAGAATTGTATTTATTTTACATTTTATTCAACATTTATTCGAACGCTACAGTGGAAAATACCAACTAAATACCAGCGCCGATTTGCCAAATATAAATACAATACAATCATTTTAGAATTTCAATTAAATCGTTCAAAACATTTCACACCTTTTTCCACATCCACTGAAAACATTAAGACAGATGTGATAGATGGGCAGTGTGTGTTGCTATAGAGACACTAGGATGCCGCATGATATCGGAGCCAGGAAGTGCTAGGTACAAGAAACAAAGAGGTGGCGACCGTGGGTTATTTTTTTAAATTTAGGACATCTGTCCATGGTGTAAACAAAAGTTTACCAAGGAGTGTCCCCTTTATTATCGGGGACAACAGACAACTCTGAACACTATGCTTGTTCATACATTCTTTGTATTGGAGTCTTCATATATAAACCAGAAAACACAGGTATCAGCGCTAATATTTTTACCCTGAAAAGTCGGATCCGGCTGGCTGAGGATCCGTTTATTTTTAGAGAGTTGGGGGAGATATTTTCGGTATAGCTTATATTATCATTTTATCACACTTTTTTTGTTGAAATACTGAAAATAAAACATCTCACAGTACGACAAACACTTGACTTTCAGATCTTCACAAGTGTGTGTAGTATGTTGTTAAAGTATATATATGTAGGAGTATTTTACCACAGCTCTTGTTCAGTGAAACATAACTTGTGCAGAGTCAATGTCTTTGTTTTTGCATTATATCTGATTCTTAATCTTTCTGCAAACCCCTTGGACATAAATGTTCACTTTCACTTTCAAGAAACAATCTCACCAAGGAAAATAAGATCTGGGATATTTAAGATGGATATTTTTTGCAGTTCAAGTTACAGATATGATTGTGGCTTCTTACCAAAGCTGCTGAACAGGGTTGCCATCGCCTGGTTCTTGGCCATGTCGATGAGCCCTCTGCCCAGACAGAAATGTGGGAATATCAGCAACAACTGCTTCACTATGTCGTTGATTCTGGAGATTTTCTATTTAAGGAAATGCATGCACACCCACACACACACACACACACAAACACACACACACACACACACACACACATACACACACAAATCAGTGGCTCACAAAAGCTTTCAAACAGGAGCAAACATATACACTCTATTTTCAAACCATTCGTAATCACACGACCGGGAGCCGTGAAGGGAGAGTTAGCCTGCGGAGGCACAAATCTGTTGACTAGCCTCGTTGAATCAGCGGTGCCAGAGGCGCGAGGGGGGTGGGAAGAGGGTTTTGCGATGCTCTGATGCGAGTGTGTGGGTAATTAAAGAACATCCTCCACTCCACTTTCATCAGAGGAGGTGCACACCGAGCGCACGCGTTGCCGGCGGTGTGGGCCGTCGAAACGGCACGCCGAGGAAGAACGGTGCATCTCAGTTCACCTATAGCTGCTTGAAGTCTCTCATACTGAAACTGAGCAGGTGTGAGGGAACAGACTGTGATCTAGGAAGGCGACGCACATACATGTAAACACAAATGGATGGAGTTGCGCTCAGGTAAACAGACTTTGATCCTCGTTATCACAGCTAGCCGAATACCCAGAAAACAGGACAGACCTGAAGAAAATGTCAAACGCCTACAGGCACACTCGTCTCTTTTTTTCCTGATGTGCACATACTGTACACAGGCACAAACAGATGCACAACCCACACACACCATATTGTATCAGCGTTTCACCATATAATCACTTAAGTAAGTGTCTGATCTTGACTGGGTATTTCCTGATTACAGCTCTTCTTCCTCCCCAATATTTCTCTATCCCTCTCTCCTCCCCGAGGCGACCGCTGAACGGCCGTCAGTTACACCGCAAAAGCAACGATTCATTAAATGAAGACACAGCGCTAGAGCCTGTCGCTGACTGGGTGACTGAGGATGGGAATAAGGAAGGAAGGAAGGGAAGAAGGGAAAGAGCGAAGGAGAGAGAGAGAGAGAGAGAGAGAGGATATAATATTGCCACTTCTGGCTCGGCATGCTGCTCCAAAGCAAGATCATGCATTATGCATAGTGCTTCATCTCAGCATAGTCTTCAAAGCTCCTGCATACATGGAGAGAGACTATAAATTCATCATTTCCCTTTTTTGGTAGACCCAGGGCAAAGAGCAGGTGTGGTGGGGGGGGTGGCAGCGGTGCCGGGGGGAGGGAGGGGGTGTATTTCTTAAAGCTGTGCGTGAGATTTACGAACGACGGCCCTTATTGTCGCGGAATTTATTCATGGGTTCGTGTAATTGCTCTGCGATTTACTAGTTTCACTCAGTGAGCTCTCAATTGGCAGTTGAGGAGGAGCGCTCGCAGCCTTTTGAGGGCTTCCACACGCCTGTTTTAAAGATGTAGTTCTGTCAAATATGTTTACCGGATGCCTGCTAGTTAAGTTGGCATAGTTTCTTTTCCTGCTCCACATTTCCTCATCGTGGAACAGGAGGAAAGGCAGGAAGGATCTGGTCAGAAAAGGTAACAAAAATGAGCTTCATATCTTCACACTGGCTCCCACACAGTTATGCAGGTACATTATATGCAGGTCCTTCGCCTCAACCCCATCTTGGATAGTCGATATCTGATGTGGAAGGATTTACTCTTTTAACATTGATATATTATTGCAGACGATTTCATGCAAGCACCGCCGGGGCAAAGGTCACAGTGTAATCTAAGTTAATATTTTCTCCTTGTGGCAAAGCATAACGTTCAAGATCAAAAGTGAGTACATGCATACGTGAGATGATATTTTTTGCCAGTGAGTAGGTGGTCACCGGCCTGGTTTCTCTCGGGCAATACGAAAGCATGATGAAAAAGGCCTCATTGATCATGATGTCAAAGCAAACCTTGAGATGTCCGGCAATGAGTTCAACAATAATTCATCACTGCCTTCATCTACGTCTAACATGCTCCGTTGAAGACTTCTGCACAGATCTGCAATTACAATTCATATCTAGTTTCATATATAGCTATACTTCATTTTATCCAATTCTAATTGTATTTCTCATTCTTGAAAAGCTTGTATCAAGTGGAGAAGAGCTTTAGGTTGAACACAAAGCTTAGACAGATCTAGAGAGAATGAAATAAATAACATAAAGCGATGACCTTGCCTGAATGAGGCTCATCTGTCTTGGAGGAGAACGTGAACAAATAGAGACCTAATTTGAGATCAATACATGAAATAACATATCTTCTCTTGACTGGGTGTTCATCAAGGAGATGCTCTTAGGGCGATGATGAAACGCTTGACAATTTCTCCCCCTAACTTTTGCGCTATATGGCCATAAATCATTTTCAAATGGTTGTGAAGGGTGTATCGTCTTCGAGGCTCGTCTGATATCACTGCACCGTTCGTATTCCCACAGTGTCACCTGGGAATCACAACGAGGGAAAGAGAGAGAGAGACGGGGAAAATATGGCTTCGACTTTTAGTGAGACAGTTTCTGGAACTGTAGATGATGTTCATGTTTGTGGAACTGACTGCTCTGGTGGAAATGTTATCCCTCGGCTAATTCAGCAGCGTGCTTTTTTAACAAGCTCAATTTGTAGCGTGGCTGTGTCACCATGCTTGGCACAAGACTAGGGACTCTGAAAAAGAGTAGGGACTCTGAATGACTCCCCACAACATGAACATTCATTCATTCATTCTTTTTCCATAACCACTTATTCCTATACAGAGTCACAGGGGGGCTGGAGCCTATCCCAGCATGCATTGGGCAGAAGATTGCCAGTCCATCCATGCACATTCATTTTCATCCCATTTTTTTCCTGTTATCAAGAATACACTATCAAACTAGGAGACGGTAGAGCTTAATCCTGGTAGATCTATAGGTGCCTGTGTTTTGTCTGAGTGGCACGTGGTGGAGGTATTGACTCAGATACCGCTTCATGCATACGAGGCAGGCTGGGATTGATGCAATCCACAGGGAGCTGGACACTCCTGAGGGGAAGAAAATCTACCGTTGGTCTCAAGATAAAACTGGGGCATGGAGTCTGTACACTGCAGCTCTGCTTTCTCACTCCTTTTTTTTTTTCTTTGCTCCTATGGACAAACGATGCCATGCCCAAAAGGATTCACCCTGTGCTTGGAAACACATGAAAAAAATGAAGCCTGTAGCATTTGAGCAAATCTGAAAGCAGGAGTTATGGTATGAAAATGAAGAAGTCACAAAAAAGGAGGAGACTGGATTGAGCTGTCAGATGTAGGACGTACCCCTTCTGCCTAACTGGGGCACACCGGGGCACTGTCTTATCTACATCAGCCATTTCCTGCAGAGTCTCATAACGTAGACTTATCTGTGTGGAACAGGGGGCACATGGAAACCGTTTTAACATCTCAACCTATTTTTTTTATTTGGATGGTTTGCCACTGATAGACTGTCTGTCTGTTTGATGGTTGACTGGCATCAGCAGCATCACCTGGGATTTGGAGAATTATCATTGACCCCTATATACATGTCATCCCAGAGGACAAATCTTTTGCTCGGTCATCTTTTCTTAATAGAAATAGGGAACATCGCAAACCCCCTTAGGGGCAAGGAGGAGACAGAATAAATTCTTGAGACTTCGTGAGATAAATGTGAAGATGCTAACATGCGGCACATATAATGGTAATAAGCTCCTACTATATGGCTGCTGCCTCCGTGACTTTCAGCAGTAAGTGAAAACTGTGCAGAAGTTGCATCCAAATTGATTACAAAACATCATTTTCTTTGAGATCTTTCTCTAATCTCATGGTCTCATAATCAGAGAGCGTTAAATGACATTTATTTAGGATCATTTGGAGATCTATTTTGATCAGAGTGAGATAAACATGAGCTTATATGTGAATTTGGGGGAAAAAATGCCTTTAGTCTCATCTTAGTGTTAAAAAGACATCTATCTAGGAGAAATAAAAGGTACAAATATGAAAACTCGTCTTGGATTTTGCTTTCCTATGGGATGTCTTGAGTCACCCTGAGAGAAACATGACCTTTTTAATACACTCAACAATACCCACTGAAATGCACAGTAAGGTCATTACTGCAGACTGGCAGTGGGTGGCATACTGTCCATTAAAATATTACCAGCGCTCCCCTTGATGAATAATGTGATCCACTAACTCTGCGTCAATAAATACAGCCGATGTGGAGAGAACAGAACAGCAAACATGACTCTCTTTGAGGAGAGACGTGCCAGCTGAAGAAAACAAATCAATGATGAATGTTGGCGATAATGAAATCACGATGCAAATGAGGCCCGGCTCATTACGAGAAAGGAAACATCCCACATCTCAACGCCGCGCCGCGCCGGAGGAAACATCAAGTCGGAGGCGGGCTGTTCTTCAAGGGACTAGAGTGTGCCGCGGCAACGTCTTTTGAGTCTGAAGTGTCGGATCAGAGCGGCGGGAGACGTTCTGATGAGGCGTCGAGATGTGCGAGCGTACGGGAGTGAAATGCAACCGCGTGACTGTTGACAAAGAATGGCAGTCTACAAATATAAAATATGGGAGGTAACCATACAAATAACAATTAACTCTATGAATCGATTCAGACGTATTTCCTCAGAGAACAAATTAAATGAAAATACTATTAAATAGTACAACATGGTCCCAGTTATTTAAGTGAATGAGCTGCTACTGAAGAATGTGTGTATTTTCCAAACGTTATCTTCAGAGTTAATGAAATGTGATTTAATGAAATAATCAAGTCACAAGTGAAGTGACTGACAGTCAACAGCCCTCTCTCTTTGTTTCCCCGACTCAGCTCTCCATTTCTTATTTAGTCCTTTCTTGGTGTCTTTGTCTTTTGATTCCCCGGAGACTGAAGCTGCCTCGCAGTTAAAACGAACACTTGCTGAAAGATGGATGAGGAAAGTTCTCCGAAGACCCAATTCTCACCAAACTATTAAACATTAAAGAGAATAGGGAAAATAGCACCTTTGAAAATTCTTTATAGGGTAAAAGAAGTATATTAAAAGTTACTCCAGGTGGATACACACACTCCCACCCACACATTTGGAAGCCTAGCCTAGGAATACAGAGCATTTATCTAGGTTTCGAGTCAATTAGACATCTATTGCCACAGCCTCTGAATCTAATTTCCACATGGCTACGGGAGACTGTGTGTGTGTGTCTGCTGTTGGTTTGCAAGATTGTGCAGATATGTGAGCGTCTGTCTGTCTGTCTGTCAACTCCAGAATATGTCTAAGCATTTGTGTCCTGTTTTGTGTGTGTGTGTGTGTGTGTGTCACTCACATCATCGTCAAAGAGCTCCATGATGAAGGTGGCCACGCTGCCGTTAATGCCAATGAAGAGGTTGATGCAGGTCAGCACCACGTAGGCTGTGCTGGGCACGCTGAAGACGAAGGAGGCGGGGTACATCATTGGGACGATGGACCACCTAGACAAAACAATAGAAACACACACAGACAGAGGGGGCCAACGACGGTCCCTTGACCTTAGTTGTCACCGCGGTAAACAAAGTCAATGTGGAAAAGAATTTGACGACTTCTATTCAAAATGCTTCCGTAAAAAAAAAACATTATCTCAAGTTTAGCCTTCAATATCTCTAAAATAAAGATAGTTCAGTCTGTAAAAGGGTTATCATTTTGTCAAGTTATCCACTATCCTTTAAAAAGTATCATATTTAATTGCTATCAATCATTTATCATTAATATCTCACAAACTTCATTTGTTCTTAACTGACAAAAAACAACAACAACAAACAAAAAAAACAAAATAAAGCCTTTTTCATGAATGGTTGGTTTGAAAGAAAAAAGTGGCATTGGTCCTCAATCCTGTGATTTCTTTGCCTTGTAGCACATCCAGGTCATTGTGTTTGTATTTTATATAGACTGGAAGCATATGAATTACAGGAGGGATATGACCCAGCTTCCTCTTCCTCCACAGTCCATTTGCAGTCTAATTTTGATCCTTCCGTTTACTTCCCAGACATGTACTGCTTAACTCCAACAAAGATAAGTCATGGCAACTCAATGAAATATTGATGTCCTTACCCGTACAAAATGAGCAGCAGAACCAAAGCTGGCAGGTTAGGAGGGGAAACATAGGCTTTTTGTTGGAAACAGAGGAAGATCACGATCACAATCAAACACGGGATGATGAAGTTACACTGTCAAAACAAAGAAAACAAACAGAAAACAAGCAGCTATTTACATCAGGAGCGAGTAGAGGCCAGTGCATCATTATGAAATCATTGTTCAGGGCAATCGTGATGATATGAAAAGATTGCTTGCTCTTGACATTTTTTTCTTTCTTTTTTTTTTCAAACAAATTGAAAGGACGTGTAATTATGAAATCTGTAGATGACTTTTTAATTAGCACTCATATATACCCCCTTTTAATTTTTCAAATTAATTCAGCGGATAACAGAGCCATCCGATCCTCCTCTGTTTTGCGGCAAGTGGTCGGTCATTGACACATCGGATTAAACAAGTGAACAATGGTTTTGTCATTTTGAAACCAGGAGACTTTGTTTAGATCCAAGCAACAAAAAACTAACTTTTTCAGTTGTAGGTTTAAGGGATTTTTCAACATAAAAAATTGCATGATAACAATTCAATTTTTGTTCTATGTACACTTTACATTGGATTATGTTTTATCATCCACACCCTTTGGCTGCAAAGCGCTCCGGTATGTACATAAACAAACACAAAAATACTGAATTCCAAATACAAATAAAGATTAAAGATAACCAAGATAAAAAAAAATACATGTTACAGTATAGCTGTGACAGACAAAGATTTCAACCTGGCTTCTCTGTGATATACCCGGTGTGAATAGAGGATGTATAATAATATAGAGAGGCTCCAGGCTAAAATCATTAGACTGCCTCCACAGTGCCATTCCTCTTCCACTCAGGCAGCATTTATCCACCATAACAATGAGCCGCCCGATGCCATTTATTTATCATGCCTACCTGATAAAATGTTTACTCCCATTAGGCCTCGGGGGAAACTGCCAATGTACTACCACTTCACTTTCCACTCGGCTACCAGTAAGCCTGTTGAGCATAACCAATGGGGGCAGCCGGTGTCGATAATTCCACATCAGCCAATAACAGTTACTCAGGTACAATGTTTCTTAGAAGCCGGCGGTGTCAATGGTGGATTATACATTTAAGTGGCTGAATTATTCTTTCAGTATAGCCTTAGGTGGAAAACATCTTCAGGATAGTTGAACTTGCAAACTAGGGTAAAATGATGCAAGGGCGTTGAAATCTAACGTGAACAATTTGCACTGACAAAATTTCAGACAGCATGTGCTTTTTAGTTCTTACCTATATCTCCACCCACACACACACACACACACACACACACCCCAAATATTGCAACATTCTGCTTCACTTAAAAAAAGTCAGATTTCTCACTCTGTCACAGGCACACAGCGGGTAATGAAGTGGCAGTGCTAACCTGTTCACCCCCTGCAGTGAGGATCAATTAAGAGGTGATACGGCCGGCTGATGAAGCTGGTACCTACCATGTCCCAGGCAAAGTTGGCCAACCAGTAGATGGCTGGGTTTACCCCGCTGACAAACTGCAGATGCTTGGCTTTGTTCACCCTCTCCTGGATGAGGAAGAGGACAAAGCTGGCGGGGATGAAGGACATGGCAAAAATAACGCAGATGGACACCACCACATCGGTGGAGGATGTGGCCCTGTGATTGGATAGAGCACAAAATGCAGGAAGTTGGCCGCAGTACTATAGGATTGCTCAAACATTGAACATTAGAACATTTAACACATTTAGAAACAGATGAAACCTTTTTTTTCAAATAGATGTAAATGTAATCTGTACAATATGTTGCATTTCTGTGATCAGATCAGAGCCAGTGTGCAGCCTCAGATCCCCAATGACGACGCTCCTCACCGTTCCAAGGTCCAGGCTAAAGACGAAAGGTGCTTTTGCCACTTTGAGATCAGGCTATAGGCAGAATCACTTTTTTAAACAAGCCTTTTTTATAATTGGCACATTTATTTCTGTTGTTTTATCTTGTATTCCATTTTTTATTCTTGCACCTGTTTTGTGTATTGTTCTTTTATCATTTCCTTGTTTTAAATTTGTAGGCAACTTGATTTTATTTATTCAATTTTATTTTGTACTATGACATTTCCATCTTTTTCATGCTGTAATGAACTATTTGTAAAATATAGTTTTTTTATTATTATTATTATTATTATTATTATTATTATGTAGAATTGTAAATAACTGTGTGTGTGTGCTTCATAGTATTGATGACTTAATTAGACTCACTCTCACAGGCATCATAGAGAATCATTCATGGAAAGAACTCTCCATGCTGTTTGTACATGATAAATTTGAACCTCATCGGCCTCCTCAAATCATGACGGGTCATTTTGCTAGTTTCACATTCTGTCAGTTCTGAGCTCCTGTTTGTCTCTCAGTCTTCCGGGGGGTTTGGTAGTGGACAAAGAGGATGCAGTTTAAGGGTCAAAGGTAATTTGGAAAGATCTGAATTAATAATGTTTGCCCTGCATGGCACGGATCACAGTAAAAACCTGTCAACATGTTAAGACAAGGGGAGCATGTATATATTCCTTTTTTCATATTACAGTAGAAGCAATTTGGTTTCTTTCTCTTCAAAGACGCTGACCTTTGTTTCATCGCCATACATCCTCATTTATATCGTTTTAACTTTGAAAATGTCCTTGCTGCATCTGGTCAATTAGCCATCAATAAAACTGTGGTGTAGTTTATTAACCTCCACCATCATCTACTTCCTCGGCCTGCAATAATCTCTCACAAGACTTCACACTGCGTAATTACCATATTAAATAAGTTACCCTGTGTTACACAGCTGCATTTTTCAGCGCCAACCGGATGCAATTAGAGGACATAAATATGAAATCATTAACCGCAGTGGGTGCCGCCCCACATTTCAACGGGTTTCAAGCTCTGAACGCTCTAGCTGGCCTGGCGGATAGTTTAAGGGGACAAAGTGGCAAATGAGCTTGAACATTTGAAGCTGGCTAATTGCTGCGAGGACGAGGACAAGCAACCTGCTAATGAACGTAATGATGGAACAGCGAGAAAGACACGCAGCGGGGTCGGCTAGTGTCGACTTCCTTGAGGTCTTCGTGACGAGGTCTGGAGTGTGGCGCGGCTTCAACTGAGGTCCAGCAGGGCTTAGAAAGTGTGAGATAATGATCTGCTCTTGAGGCTCCTGGCGTACCATTATTTAGGCCATTATTTGTACTATGCAGTATTACGCACATTGAGTGAACCATTTTCCATTCTGGTAGAAGTATATTTTAGGACTAACAATGTCACAAACTGTACTTCCACCATCCCTCCTTTCACCTTTTACCACCATACAAATGGCTTTTGCAACTTGGTGGTTGAGGTGTGACCATTTTCCCGACCTTACCGTTCTCAGCAATCTGAGGTTTTGAAACCTCTAACCTTCATCACTTCCGGGGTGAGGAAAATGAAATTTTGAAACCAATCAACCTTGACATGCTCTCTATAGTATGTAGTTCACCTATGAAGACACACTTACGATGACTAAAATGTCAGCGCTCGCACAAGCCCTATAGTCTCACGGTGCATTAGCATAATTTGCTCCACTCCTCATAGCCATCTCCAACCAGCACATTCAACTGTGAATGAGCATCCCAGGCTTATCTGGAAAATCATGGTTAATAAATTGTGGAGAGGTGGAGGGGGAAAGAGGCTCGCCCTGAATCTATGGTAGGGAGGCCGTCGTAATTATCTCCTAACCCTACTGGTGCAGCCTCTCGCTCTCTAACTCAGGGCTGTCGTCAGCACCTGATCACTACATAAATACCTGACTGGGGTTGCACTGGCGCAACCGGGGGGGGGAACATGGAATAAAACTGCTACTGAGTCGTGATTGGTGGGAGCCACTGAGTTGCCTGTGTAAAGTCTGAAGTTGTCGGTTAATGTATGGCATACATCGCGGCGAATCGTAATATTCCACCTCTCCGTCTATCTCGATTGACAGCGTTGATGATGTTGTTGGCGAAATGCAAAAATATCAACACCTGAGACGACGTTTGAAGAATATTCTCCGGTAAGGCAGAACAAGTACTGGTCGTACGTAGAGTAGATAAATCGATATGGTACGAGCCAGTACAAGTTGTGGCTCAGCAGTTCATTAATCTCTGACTCTCCCGGGGAGCTGCTCCCTTGCTAGCCCTGGGATGAGTCGTGAGAAGAAGGAAAAAAAAAATAAAGTACCCCTCGCATTGGGGCTCCCGTGGGCTCCCATGGGCTTCCACGTGCGCGCCTACTCGTACAAAATCCCTCGTCTATCTGTCTTGTGCTTTCTATTGTGCTGTCTCTTACTCATCTGCTCTCTCTTGCCTACGTCGTCTCCCTCTGCATTGCTTTCTCTTGCTCCGTCTCCCACTCTCCTTGCTCTATCCTTCTCACTCTTCCTACTCTCTCAATCCCCCAGCCACCATCAGTCTCTCTCCCTGCTGTGCCTCATGCTGCGTTCCAGACATTCCGGTCGGAAATTCCGACTTCCTACAGGGGAAAAATGCAATGAAACAACCCTAGAAAATCGGATTTCCAAGTACCAAACACGGGTAAGGTCTCTCAACCCTGACATCTGACATCACGTCAACATGGCAGCATACACTGTAAGCGCTACAAATGGAATCAGTTTATTCTTGACTCCCTTCCTCCATCCCGACTGGCAGATCTTGTGAGAGAAACAAGCAAACCAGACTGTCAACAGAGACCCAAAACAAGCAACAATCTTTTTTCCTTTAACTGGTGGTATGTGTTTGTGGTGGGAGTCCTGATCAGTTTTCCTGTGAACCCAAACTTCACCCTTCTCTCATCTTTAGAATAAATAATATACAGTATATGTTGCCCATTTTTGTTGGCGTCATGCTGTGTTGTGAGGGAAACCAGGGTCATTGATTGTTACAGGAAGCAGAGCTGGGCAGCAGTTGGGGATGACTGACAGCTTGTATTTCATCTGAGATTGCCTCACGTTTATATTTCTGCGCATTAGACGACCGAAGGCAAACAAAAAGTCAAAGTCGCTTATATTGAGTGGACATGGCAACTATCCCTCCATCTCCTCTCACCCACAAACCGCCCTTCACCCCCCAAAAACCATCCTTGCCCGGCCTTTCCCGGTCCGAATGACTCACAGGGCGACGTAGGAGAGCTGCGCCTTGGTGAGGTTGAGGGGGTGGCTGGAGACGGAGATGCCGTACTGGTGGGGATCCCCTCCTGCTGGCAGGTTGCCCCTCAGGATGGCATTGTTGGCCACGTTGAGGAAGGAAACCATGCTGTGCCACGCCTCGTTGTAGAACCACACCTGTGGAGGCAAACACAGTGAGAACATCATGCACATCCATTGGAGAATTGGCTGTGTACAAATAATGGATGAATATATAACAACCAAGGCAGGAAAAAGAGAGACATCTGAAAAAGATACAAGTCATGGGTGTGTATCCATACAGTAACTTTAAAGGTAAAAGTACAGGTACATTTCTTTCCAAATTTAGGTCACTGTGACATTGTTAACGGTCTTGCCCTGTCGTGTCCCTACTCCAAAGCACTGCCAAGCTGTAGCATGAGAAGTGTCAGCTCAGTTATAAACACATGTTGGCTTGATTAACTAGCTAACGACCCAGCAAGCTAACTTAACTACTGTTGAGACAGATGAGTTGGAAGTTTAGAAAGGCAATCAGCTGTTCGTAGCCGTTGTTGTCGAGACCTGTGGACCACCAATATCTCTCCACAATCAGAGAAATGGAGAGAAGGCATAAACACATAAAACAACAAAAGACACGAGGGTACGCATGTCAGTTTTGCCCATTTGCAGTACAAAAAGGACTTTGAGGAGAGGGGTCACAACATCTCTCCAACATTTATGAGGGCGACGTCTACAGTAATAAGAACAGGCAATGGAGCTGAGAAACATTTCTTTCTATGATATAACAAAAGCAGAGGCAGCAATAATGCCCCGATCCCAATGTGAGATAGCATGCTAGTTGCAGAGAAAAGAGTAGAAACAAAACTTTCCCATTTTCTTTTTAACGTAAGTGGTTGGCTGCTGGGGTAGAGAAGAAGAAGAATGAGGTTGAAAGAGACAGAGAGGGGGAGTGAGACAGGGCTCCCTGCTGATTGTACAGCTCTAATTAGGAGTGGATGGTGTTCGAGTGGTTGTACCCCTCTAGTGTCAGCCTAACATAACACTGCTGTTGCTTTTTTGATGGGATATTTGAAGATATTTCCGTCGCGCTTTAGTTTCTAAGGGTGGTTCTGCTAAATTACCCCTTGATGTCGTCGAGATAACAGGTACAAAGGAGCAGGATTTACTCTGTATAGGTGCGTTGCTGGTATGGGGAGAGAGAAAAAAGGTGCATGGGCGGACACGATGGCGAGACCAGGTGGAGTTAACATTTCAGCCATGTAACTTGAGTCATTGCTTCAAGGAGCGAGTGGTCAGTGAGCTTCTTGAAGAGCAGCAACACTGTAGTTTCAGAATATAGAGAAATATAACTGCAGTCCATTGGATACCGGCCTGTCAAGTAGCTTATCGACTCATTTTACCTTGCAAGTTGTGAAAACACATTACATCTATTCCTTGCCGGCAACCTAAAGCTTGGACGTGCACCGGTTGTATAATAGACCTTCCAAATACTGAGTTGCACCCTCTTTAACACAAGCTACATCAGGTGGGCCTCATGCAGTCTCGACAGCATGGTATTTGCATTAACTAGACTGAGCCACTAGGACATATTGCATTTTACAGCAAAATCATCCATAACCCAAGGTGTCCAGGTTGCCCAGCCTCCGAATGCACTGGAATCGAGCTGCCATTGTATCGAGCTGATGCAATGCTGTCCGCCACATCTGTAACCGGACTTTCCTGTATCTCTTCACTGTGATCCCCCACCACACACACACACACACACACACACACACACACACACACACACACACACACACACACACACCACCACCACCACCACACACAAACACACACACACCAAGTGCTCCTGACCAGCACAGTTAATCCCCAGGTGCTCAGTGGAGCTGCTCAGTGGTCAACAATAGAAGAGTGGTTGTACTTTGTGGCTCCCAAATGTGAACGCCATGTGACTGTATGAGTGTGTAGCAGGGCATTAATGAAAAGAGTGTTATGTGCTCAGCTCAACTGGCCACAGTAGAGACCATTACTTACTTGTTCTTTTCTTAGCTTCTTCTTAAAATAAAATGGTGGGTAAACTATGACTTCTATTTGGTGACAATCATAAGGCAAATAATCACTTAAAAACTATTATACTTACAGAAAAGCATGAATTTATACTTTTTTCCCCCACTTAAAAGGTCTCATTCATATATAATGTTCATCAATACTACTTACTAGGATGCAGACTATGAATTCATGGCCAGCATAAAGTGGCGGGGAAATATATTTGGGTGGGGAAATATATTTACCCGCCACTGCATTCCTGTCTATGTGCTATTCCTCTCAATCACACAAATAAAAACACAAACTTACAATAACCTCGTTTCCCCACAGACATAATTAAAGTTTAAACCGATCTGATATAGCACTACAGCAAAGGGGCAAATGGCAATTAATGACATAATACCTTTACGTTGTCCCTGGTTCCCAACTCCTTCAGCAGAGTCTCAGCTGCCCTGGAAGATCTCATCAGTCACATTATCCTAATGAAGATGAGGAAAAACAAGAAAAAAGCAGAATTTGAGACTTAATTGGATACACTTGGAAAACCACCACTTCTCTTTGAAATGCAAAACATGAGGCTGAGATAAGAATAAAGACTTCCGGAGATTTATTTGGCTCGCCGAGCCACTTATTTTCTCCAGTCCCTGGAAAAAATGTGTCCCTTGTTATTTTTTGGTTACTTGATGGTTCACTTGCACTTTTTGGTTTTCTCTCCTTTTATCTTTTTTTGACATTTCTATTTAGTTCAATAGTATAAAAAACAAAATGCGGATGATATGCAACATACTTTCAAAGTACCATTATAAAGCGTTATAAGCAGTTTAGGTAATAATAAGTGATATATGTACTATGAGAAATCATATAACTTGACCATATAAGCCATAATACTTTATAGTGTGTAATGTGCTGCATCATGTGACACTATATGTCCTCATAGTATCACATGTGTTTATAAAGTATTATGACTGTAAATCTCTAAGATGAAAATAACTACAAGAAGTTGTTTTGTAAGAGAGACAATACAGGGCGCTTGCTCGGGATTGTGGGTGGTAGAGAAGACGGAGCTGGTAGAGAGAGTCGACTGGACGGGTTGCATCGAGAACCACTCTGCCTCACTCGGGTCCTGTGAAATGGGCCTCGGGATGAGGGCCCGAGATGACAGGCATGAGATTTCCAAAGTGTCATGTTGATGCCATGCTGTTCAACTCACCTTTGAGTGCACTGAGCACATTACACGTGTGATATAAATGCAAATGGATCCCTGTTGGCCCCTGCCTTCATCATAAGAATATAGTGGGGAGGGGGAGAGGGAAAAGGGGGGAGAGAGAGAGTGGGTGGCATGGAGTGATGAGAGGTTGGTTGAGGAGAGCGTTGAGGCAAGCGGAGAAAATCAAGGAAGACATCCCTGAGAACGTACAGTATGTGAGCGCTCAGGTGCTTCAATGTGTGAGAGAGACAGAGGGAGGGAGGGAAGAAATCAGGGAGGCTCAAGTCCAGCCCCAGGAGAGATCCACTCCATGTCCCTTTGTCCTCTCTCCTCCCACAATCCTTCACTCGACCAGCTCTCGCTACCCACTCCCCTGCCCACCAACAAATTTCAAAAAATATATTCAGATATTTTTTTTTTCCTCCGCCGCAGGTTCAATCTGCTCCTTCGGCAGAGTGTTTACACATCATCTCCATAACGCAGCGTGAACTCTTCCTCTCTTTCCATACCATGCTGTAAAAAAGGGAAGAGAAAAAAAAAAAACCCACCCTCATCTATCCTGACGGGAGTATTTGTGTTAAATAACACCCCCTTTGTTCCAACGCCATTACCGATTCACAACCCAGGAGAAGAACAAGACTCCCACCTGGATCCACAATTTCTCCTCCTGCAAAAAGCATGAGGCTCTTTAACATGTTTTGTTTTATTTCTTTTATTTTGATGTCGGCAGCGTATATAGGGTGGGGGAGGCATCGTGCCAGGCAGCATCGGCAAGCGGCCTTCCTGCGGATTAGCGGTGGCTTGACATGAGACAAGTGTAGGCAAGCGGCTGTCCTGGGGTCTAATCCCCGACAGACTCTTCCCTGCTCAAGGACAATGACAAGGCTGGTTTGGCGGACCTGCGAGTGCCATAGCGATAAAGCCACTCAAGTGTTGCCCGACCTTTTTTGGCTAGTATTCCAAAGCAGTTTGTTCTTTCTTTCTGTCGTTCTATCAAAAAGGAAATTTCCACCCTTGGATATTCTCACACAATATATATCATCAATCAGTGATGTTCAAGGTATTCCAGAAGTTAGTGTTCCAAGTGTTGTAATTTAACTTTTTTTGATGTACCCACTTTCCTCGTCTACTTCTGCTTCAGTTAGTGATTTCTTACATTTCCCAGGATGACTTTAACAATAGCGAGAGCAAGAGAGAAAAAGTGAGATTCTGTCAATGGAGAAATTGGTACCTCTTCCTCTTCTGTGATGGATTTCTCCCTGTCTTCAACGTCAGTGCAAAATGGCAAAAAGAAACCCTTTCTCTTTGATTCGGAGGGTCTGACACTAGAACCTTTGACCGCTGATTTTTGAGATAGCTGGAAATCTGCTGCTATCAAACTCCTTTGTAGCTGCACTGGAAATACCTTGTCTACGTTTGACCAGTTATTTTTTTTACGGGAATGAGAAAAATACACCTCCGAAGGCCCAGAAATGTAAGGTACATCGGCACTAGCTGCTTTCTAACAGTGTCAAAGTGTTTTAGAGTTTGTGGGTTCTATAATTAGTGGATATTTCAAATAACTACAAAGGCTTTTGTTGGAGTGAGTTTTCAAAAACATTTCAGGGAACAGCGGTGAAGCAACATAGATCACTTGTGCCATTTGAGATACGTTCTTGGCTTCATTACACATTAGCTGGCACGGCCCGTTCTCATCTTTTCCCCATCATCTCTCGCAACACAAACCCCTTCTAGTTCCACCTGCCAGACACAGGAAATACAATTAAACAGAAATTTCAAAGTACACTTCCAGATCTGTGGCTCAGAGTGCAAAAAAAAAACGACGACGACGACTGTAGAGCAGGAGAAGAGCGAGACAGATCCCAAGGACAGCGTAGCACTTTAATAACAAGGAGTGCAGAGCTGGGACGTCTAATGCTCGGCCATTAGGGTTACATCATCACCGCTGCATGAATTAAAGTCACATTAACGTGGGGATCCAGGAGACGGAGAAGGGGGCGGGGGGCGGCCCGGCTGGGGACGAGCCCGGAGATGCCCGGGGGCAAAGCGATGTGCTGATCTCAAACTAGCTTGAACGTCCACCAGGTTTGAAATTTGAACGAGCGACTGAGCGTACGCGAGAGAAGAGAGACCAAGAGAGTGGGAGAGAGAGAAGAAGAAGAAGGAGAGAGAAGTGCGAGAAAAACGAGTGTGCTTGAGAAAGTGTGTTTCCGAAGGGCTAATTCGGGGAGTTTGTATATGAAGTTCAATAAATGTACGAAAGAAAAGGTTAATGTGTGTGGATTTATTTACAACTTTGGAGGCAATCATAGCCTGTTGCCATGGACACGCCACACAATGAACTTAAACAAGCTCACTCTCCTCATGTCTCATCCCCTCCTTCTCTCTCTCTCTCTCTCTCTCACTCTGATGTGTTGATATTTGATATCATTCCTGCATGTTTCACAAATCCCAGACTTGACATCAGCACCTTGGCAATTTGAGCGAGGTTTATTTGGCCTTCGTTTTATACTTGGAAAAACAACACGGATAAACAAATTTTACGACCTCTGTGAATCAGGGGCCTTCGGGGCTTTTTCCAAAAGATACACCTTTGGCCCCTCGCACTACAACGCGTAACTCCCTCTTGAAAAGAAATTGATTAAATGCTGTGCTGCCAACAAGTTTCACTTTGTGGATTCCAATACCGATCACATACCTGGAATGAATCGAATAAGCCCCTCAGGGCCTTGAATGCAGCTTCAATTTCTGCGTCTGTCAGACGGACCTGGGAGTTGACTGCTCCAACAGAGATCCCTCCATACCTAGAGTGGCAGAAGAAGCAGACGGAGGCAGGGGCTCAAGTGGAAGTAAGTGGACGTGAGGATGTGAAGGAAAAACAAATCTACTCTCTTTCTCTCTCTCTCTCTCTCTCTCACACACACACACACACACACACACACACACACACACACACACACACATAAGGATATATAAAAGAGGAGATTATAGTGGAAGTGAGAAGAAAGACAAATGGTCTGGGAGTATGACCCACATGTTAACTCACTCACTCTCTCTCTCTCGTACTCACACACACACACGCACACACACGCACACACACACACACACACACACACACACACACACACACACACACACACACACACACACACACACACACACGCACAGACATAAAAGAAGATATTACGGCCCAGAAACAAGATCAAACACACAGGGCTGTAGAGAATGAACAGAAATGTATCATCCTTACAATTAACAGCGGGAGATCATGTCACTCACAGGCAATTCACTCCAAATGTTTTCATGCACTAAAACGGCAGGTTAAGGGACAGAGCGTCAAAGAGTGCACAGTGGGAGCCGTCACAGCATGACGCGGGGATGGAAATGGCAGCATGTTATGCATAGCGGAGAGTTATTTTTATTTTTCAGGGACCAAAAACCAGAAAAACAACCAAGAAGACGGTCTTCATTTTCCCTTCTAATGCTGTTCAATCAAGAAATACGTGACTTAAACACGGTTGCTGATGACACTGACACACTAGTACCTTTTTTTGCCAGCGTTCTCATAAGTCTTGAGTAAGAAGTCGGTCACGTTCCGCCCAGTTAGATCCAGCAGCGTGTCCGTCGTGTTCTGGACCCTCTGTGATGGCAAAACAAATAAAAAGGGTTCAGACAAATAGCAGCTTAGAAATAAAGGTAAATACACACTATTGGTTTAATAGTGCTGCTGATATCTTGTCAGTACATACATTCAATTTATTTTTTATTACATTTATTTTTTATTTTACTTTTTTAGAATTGTAGGACCCAGGAAACCCTTTCAAAACCCTTTATATAATCCTACAAAAAAGCTTTGACTTTTTTGAGATGCAAGATTTTCATCCCAAAAAGGTGAGTTGCTTTTTCTCCCTTACGTGGAGAACCTAATGTGAATAATACATGTGCACTTAATGGAGAACTGAATGTAGTGCGGCGTCATCAGCAGAAGAGCTGACCAAACAAGGTACTCGAGGAGGTGCAACCGCTCACCCCACCCATAAAGACCCAATCCAAGCAAAAAAAAATCAACCAAACTTCAAGGAAAGGAAAAAAATAACTTTTTGCAGCAGAGCACCAAAAAAAAAAAGGGTGATATCTGTTCGCGGCGTTGTGGAGCAGACTCTCTCCACCCTTATCATAATAGTCAATTAAGCCCGGCTGTGAGGAGCCTGCCTGGAATCCTGTCCCCCCCCGCCAAAGCAGCGAAAACTGTGCCTAATGTCAAAGGACCCTAATTAGACATCCTTCTCTGGATAAGTGGGCACACTCAAACATGCAATTAAGAGAGGATGCGACACGCTGCCACGAATCCGCTCCGCTATGTGTGGACTGATACCCCCCCCCCGCGCAACCCGGCACACACAGGCCAACACACACTAACAGTCACCGCCGACTTGCTTTAGCCCCGCTCATTTGGAGGGGTAACACTACGCTGATTATCTGCGTGATCCTCGATAAAGTGTAATGGGAGACCCCGCCTCCCCCACGACTGCAACACCATTTTCCTAACACGTCCCCTCGTTACCCTGGCTATCAACCCCCGTGTACAAACAACCTCCCGCGTGTTCTTTAGCTGAATGTGCTGGCAATATGGCATGTTGTTTCAACAGCCGTGTGTTGATTACCTTTGCCTTTATTTACTTTTTTTTTTCCCCTGTCAATTAATAGGGATATGTACGCAAATGGACAGAGGTCTTCAGAGAGGTTGCAGTGTTGGTTTTGGGTGTTATACAGCTCCATATACACAGATGTTGTCTTCTAAACGAGTGACCGGGTATAGGAGTAGCTGCATGAAGAGTAGCTTTTTTCCTCTATCCTCGAAATAGAGGAAAAAAGGAGGAAGAAGGGAGATTAAACAAGAAGTAAAAAGCAAATAGTAGGAGAGATAGAAGATAGAAAGAAAGTAGAAACTAATGGAGAGAGCAGAAGAGGAAGAGGAGAACCACGAGGCGAAGAACAAACAGAAGGAGACAGCAGAGGAGGAAGAGGAGGAATAGGGGCCCATCTGGCTTATGACTCAGAGATAAGGAGGACGATCACAGCAACCTTGACTCGTTTCTGAACAAACATGCTTCTCTCCTGAAAGCCACAGGAACTCAGAAACAAACAAAGCAACAAAAAAAAAGGAGAGCTTTTACGTGCCTCTGTGTGTACAATACCCAAGCACACAGTCAGTGTGGGTATAATTACTTTGGCCTTGGTCCATATTTCCCCCATCAGAAAGACTGATATGGGAACATTTCGTCCGATTGTGCTGGTACCTGGGCTTCTCTCCTTCCTCATTACCTGGGAAGCGTTTCAGTGTGCTTGGCATTCTGTACATGACATCAGTCCTCCGCCACACAGTCATAGCTTGATTGCGGCGAAGCAAACGGGGGGTGAGGTAAATGTAAACGAAGCAGTAATCAAATCTGGGGGAATGAGCTGGCATACTCGAGCATTGGAGAGACGATAAGAGACTGCGCTGTGTTCATATTAATCTTGGCAGTGTTTGTATCGCGCTGTACCTCGAAGGTAAAATTCACATTTTATCTCGCGCGCACAAAGAAAAGTAATCTTGGGAATGCAGGATCTTCTTATAATTAAACATGTGATGTTATGCTGGGTGATCCTTTGTCCTCTGACTTTGTCCGTCCTTGAAGTTTTGCAAGTGATGATCAGGTTAATTGTGTTTATGCACAACAACATGTTTATGTTCATGCAAGTTCTTCTGGAATTCCTCAACTCATTTCAACAAGATGCATTGGCACCGGAAGTGACAGGTGAGTCATTGTGTGTGTGTGTGTGTGTGTGCGTGTGTGTGTGTGCCAAGAGCTACACTTCATCTCTCCTGTACAGCACATTTAATTCTGTTATGATTATGTCCAAAGTGATCACATCACATGAAGCGCTTAACAGCTTTACACCGAAACAAACCATACCATTGAACAAAAGCTTGAGTATCTTGCAGAACAGTGACACGCTAACCAACATGCACAGCTACTATCCAAAACATAAAAGCTGCTGTGACTATTTTGTTTCCAGGGTCATGAGAGTTTGTGCTGTGCACATCAACAACAGATGAAAGATTTTTCATCCTGGGCCCCTTCTGTTGTGTTTAGCTCCAAAGAAAGGAAATAAATCACTCTGCCTCACCTCACAATTCAGCGACCTTTTTGCTTTTGTTTTTGAGCATCTCTTACCTTCCAGTGAGAGTATGGCTCTGGACAGGTTACACTAAAATGAATCTACGGGTGTTGGGAGTCAAAGTGACAAATCAACAGGCGCTGGCAGAGAAAAGATGTGTCAGCCTGTTTTGTTCCCCGGCTTGAGCACAGACTGGCAGGGCTTACAGCCGAACTGCAGTTAGCTTAGATTTGTTCTTTGCCAACAGCTCTGTTGTCGGAGAGAAAAATACTTCACTCAGATGTCAGATTCACAGAATCATTATCCTTTCACGGACTGACGTGGAATAATGATAACATGAGATAGCAATAATATGTCAATCCTTCAAATGTTACGTTAGAGCCATCAATTGATTGAATCTGACGTACTTGGCCATAAAAAGCAGCATAAAACCAGCTTCGGGGCTATATGGTCCTGTAAATTCATTCCATTACCTCACATTCAGGGTTCGATTAAGGCCATCATAGGACATCCCTAAACACTAGCCTTTATACGACGTGTCATACAATTGTACCATTGCAAAAGCAAAATGCAAAAGCTGGAAGAACTGCAGACCTCTAAGGCAGGATTTCAGCAGCAAAAAACAGCGCACGGTTTGTTCAAACCTTTACTACACAATATCTGTACAGTAAGGAAATGATATTGGTATTCTGGCAGCTTTTACAAAGCAACTCACTCGATGACGGTGGTTTTATTTCCCCTGCAGAACTCCACACTTTTCAATGAAGAACCAACGCCCAACTTCAATAGCCTGATAGATGAGGCCAAGGAGAGTCATTTGCAACCACGCTGTAGTTAGACCAGTATCCCAATGATAAAGACATCAATCGTAATACTACAAACGTGGCAGCTTTATCAATTCCTTTGCATGCATGGCGGCCCATTCATCTATGAAGGTTAAATATCACCAGCTAATGAGAGTCAATACCTGAGAATTGATAATGGGCTTACTGTTGCATGCCATTTCCATGGAAACAATGATTCCACACCACCTCCTGTGGTGTTGTATCCGTGTTCTTTCCCTCTTTCTTCTTTTCTATAGTTTCTCAAGGGCATATTGGGAGGATAGCCGGGATAAAAGATAAAAAAGAAACTAGTATGAGGCCGGTACACTATGTCATGATTTATTCAACGGGGGAGGCTTTCAGGTCAAAGGGAATATATTCTCACAGTGTGCTTGGCTGTGGTTGGTGGTCTGTGCCTAGGACTTACATTAATGTATGGCCCCCTATCTTGCACCAAGGTCTACAGGTAAGCAATGCAGCAATGATGATAAATGTGTATGTGCATGTGAGTGCTCATGAGTTCATGTGTGTCTAACAACATGTCACAACCATTTATATTATGTGTGTCGACATCTACTGTATCCTATCAAATCGCGAAAACATTTCTCATCCTGCAAAGTAATGTCATTTTTAGTGAAAAGGCTATCTCTCTCGCACATCGCTGAGCATAATCTGAAGACTATGGTGTATGCTTTAAGTTTCCACCATATGGACCTTACACACTACACTAGACTTCACTGCACCTTATGCACTGGTTTTCAACCTGTGGGTTATGACCCACTGTTGGGTTCCAGTAGACAGCGGGGAGGCAGGTGGGCTGGGGGGGAAAAAAGTCTAATATTGGTGATGGAGAGAGAAACGTGATTGGTTTATTTCACAAAAACTCTCTTTTCCTCACCTATTTTCTCCTATACTGTACTGTTGTTCCTTGCTGTCTTGCAGCAGCTTCTCATTGTAAATGTGAAGTTCCCTGGCTACAGTGGGAAATGACTACGGATATAATCTTGATGCATGATAATAAGTCAATGTCCTCAAGGTTGTTTCCTTGCGTAAGTGAGAGTCCATTTATTATCCTTTAACAGGATCTGGACTGAAATAAAGATCCAACACACGATGTTGTGAATAAAGGAGAAATGACGCAAGTAAACGTCACTCAAGCATATGAGCAAGACTTGTCCCTTGTTAAAAGATATTTTTACTGAAGCTAAGTGCAGCAAAATTACCAACCGAATGAAAAATGAAAGAGAGAAGGGGACAAAGGAAGACAGTGATGACCTAGCAGGCTACCAGTGAAGACTCATGGGTATGAGCAGTGCCTAAACAAATGGGCAACACCTTGACAGTGCTGTCAAAAGCTAGTACCAAAGATCAGGGAAAGGAAAAGGTCAGAGAAAGGGCACTTCTCTTGTCTGACTGTCTCAACAATCATCCCATAATGTAATACCTGGACAATTCCTCTATTAAAGTGGCCCTATATGGCCTTGTCACTGAATGGAGTGCACTGCAAGACTCTCACATGTTTAACGAGGCATTACAGATCCTTGGAGCGGTAGAGTACATAGCAGGGATACCTGCTATCTGCTAGATGAGGGATCTCTCTTAAAACAGAGGCAGAAAATAAAGAAGTGGCAGATTAGCAAAGCAGTTTCAAAAACAGTGTGGGCTTGTCTTTTTGGGCAGCCTCTCACAATTGGAGAGGGCTCATCGCACACCGTTGATACGCAGACACAGGCATAGGTACTAGTCATGATACTGTACCTGCTAGTGCACATGCACACATTCCACACATGCCCATGTAAGTCTATAACTGAAACATCTTTTGAGGCCTTTGAGCGATGTCTCATTTCCTTCCAATATGACTCATAAGTACAAATACTGAAGGGAAAAATAGTAATTACAAGACTATACCGTTTCAGATATATCAGTGTGTGATTGTGTGTTTTAACTGGGTAGAGTATAACAATCCCCAATCTCCCAATATAACCCCCCCCCGCGTTGCACATTCACATTGGCTGTTTCAAGTTAAATCATAATAATAAAAGTTGACTCATAAAAAAAAAAAAAAACTCTCTAGTGTAGCTGAAGGAAGCTTTTTTTTGCTGCAGTGGCTGGTTCATCCAGACTTTAAGCCATGCTGCTGTATTTTTCCTTTACATTTCCAAGTGTTAATTAACGCAATGGAAAGATTCAGTGTCGTCAAACGACATCACTGGAGAACGACTTCAAACCGACAGTAAAAAGAAATGAGATTGTGCAAAGCTTCATATTTGCCTCATGTGTATCATAACAAATCTATATTACTACTTTTATTATTAGTTATTATTAAAACTATACACAATTATACATTAAGACTTCAATCAAAACTCATCTAGCGGAGACAGCTCATCTGTCTCTGGACCTCAGACAACTCATCATCTGTCAGCTCTTCAAGGATGGTGTGTGTGTGTGTGTGTGTGTGTGTGTGTGTGTGTGTGTGCATGTGTCTAAGAGAGAGACTCGTATGCAATATTTGTAAATGTGAAGCAAACTCAGTGAGCTGAATTCACTTTTGCTCAGCATGTTGTTAGCATATTACTTAAAAAATAATATGAAAAAATAATATAAAATTGTATGCTGAAATTTCTATTTCTCTTTTGATTTTTGAAGTCATTTTTTAAAATTTTTATTATCAGCGGGTAAGTTGTCTCCGTGAGCAAGACATTCCGGTGTTGTGCAAAATCCCTGGTCCAAAAGAAAATCCTTTACTATATTGCAACAGCAAATCCCAACCCTGCATTAACATCTCATCTATACTTTTTTCCCTCAGGTGTTGATGTTTGTAGAAACAGTGTCAACATGTATCCTCATTCCAACGGCAATCATAAAAAAATCTTGCAAAATGACTTTTTTTGTTTTGTTTTGTTTTGTGCAACTCTACTAAGGAGAAATGTTGACTGTCTCCCCAAATGGACTCAAAGACTTAGATGTCTAGTCAACATGTTTCAGAGGAGAGAATATCACCATATGTCTACAAATTGCACCCCTAAAGCTTCATTTCAGGCTTATCATGCACCTTTGTGATTGACTATATTACACAAGACTAGCCACCTCCCTATGGCATCACGGTGGTGCCGGGGTTAGGAAGGAGATATTTATTTGAAATACAAAATGCAGACCCATGGCACAAAACCTAAGTAAACAGACAAAGCCACCTCCAATAAAATGGTGTTGGAGTGGAGGACTCCGCCTCGCCCCTCCTCTCCATCTTTCACTCACTCTCAGTTTTGTCATTATCATTGGGAGGCAGTGGTGCAATCCATTTAGCCCCGTTTGAGACACTCTTTTTCTCTGTGTGTAATGGTTGGTTCAGTCGTTGGGTGGTGGCTTTTAACCAGGGAAGCGGTCTCTAACTCCACTGTTGATCCGAGCCAGGATTAAGCCTCTCCGGGTCAGATCCTCACAACATTCGCCCAGGGCTGTTATTTGGCCGAATAAATTGTTCAGATAATGGCCATTAAAGCATCGGCATTGATTTCTGGAGGATGAGACACGTGAACGAGGTGCTTGCAAGCAATTGGCTTAAGGTAGGCTACAGGGTGAAAGATCAACATACACTTCAGAGTAAAAGGACACATTAGTGATGAGAATATTGTCACTGAATTGTTTAAAGTTAAAGGACAAATTCAATGTATTTTCAATTAAATGTGTCAATTAAGTGCACGTTAGTTGACTTTTTTTTTTCTATTAAATTATAGAGACTAACCTGAGGGGGAGGGAGCCCCCCAGCACCAGGGGGACAGTCAGGTAACATGATGATCCGTTTAGGGGTGCTGCACTGACAGGGAGGGGAGGGGTTAGACATGTTCCAATTCCCATTGAGGAAAATGTCGCTGACTGACTGGTCCACAGGTGGAGTAAACCAATCAGGCGAACTGGAGGCACACGGAAGCTCCCTGAAGGAAAACAAAGAGGGAATATGAGCGATTAATTGGTAATAGTCCCCCCTCCACACACACACACTCTCTTATCTTAAGCAGAGTTGTAATTGTCAGTGTAGCATGGTAAAAAGCTTCTGATAAGTCACGGAAGCAGTAAAGCTTGATAAGTCATGATGAGGCAGGGACCGCTCCTGTGGTTTCTACACGTGAGAGGAGATATCACAGGTTATTGCAGTTGACAGCTATATACCACCCATACCACGGTACACATCATAGTACAGCTATATCAATAACTCACAGGAAGCGACAAATGAATGCATGTAAAAGTTTTAGTGAATACTAATGCTAAATAATTCAGGGGCTTCATGTCCTCCACGATGCCTTGAGTCATAGGTGATAAATCTTTGAGGAATGTTGTGTATTATCCCTGAATTAAATGATGAAAATATCAGGGCCACCTTCCTACTCCCATTCTGCACAATCCATCTCCATTGTCAAGAGGATTAAAAGCCCTCTTTTGGCTTCATATTATTTCGCATTTTTTATTGGACAATTAAAAGGGAAGATTGTGAGAGGAAAGTAAGGGATGACATGTGACGAAGGTCTTGGCCTGGATTCAAACCTGTAACATCACAGTTACATGGTTACGTCCCTTATACCGCTGAGCCACCAGAACTCCCCCTAAACACCCTTCAGGACTCAAGTGGATTTAACAGGTGAAATCAACAAGGCATCACAGCTGGTCAGCCTGTTTCATGGAGAGAGAAGGTTGCCATAATGTTGTCCACTCAGTGTATAGTAGCTTAATATTGTGATATAGTAGAAAGTTTGTGTTGGAAGAACTTCACCACAATAAGCCTCTTAAGGTATTTGTGTTTCCCAGCTCGGTAATAACCAGAAGTTTACAAAGCTCAGTATTATTTAACTTGTCCAGGATGGTCCGGAGAGCACATCCAATGCATTCTAAAACACAATGCTTATAATTTATTGATCAAATTTGTTCTTAGAAATTGGGTTACAAAATCATGCAGAGCATTCCTTTCCAAAGCTCTGAGTAATGTGGGATTTTTCATCGGTTGTTCTACTCTGGCGACGGGGGGTGGAGAAACAGACATACCCTTTTCACCCTTGCATGAACGCATGCATGCACACACACATACATAGCTGCATGGCTATTTGGCAAAATGCTTTGCTAGTGCCACTTGGCAGGAAAGGACATCTGTGTACACACAAACACATATATATGCATGGATTATTTTCTCAAATCATCGGGGCTTGTTCTTCCTGTGTGCTCAGAAACACTCAGTACTCACGGTATTGGGTTTCCAGGCATGCAGCGAGTCCCAAAGCCAGGTTGGTTCACCAAGGAGTCCGCCACCCGGGATACCTCCACATTATGTGGTCCATCGTTGCTGTAAAAGTTAGTCATATTATTAATATAAATAACTATGGAAACCTTTTAGTCCATTTAAGTCTCCAACTTCATCCTTCACAGGAGGTCTACACACCATGCAATACAAAAACAATCATCCAGTGTGTTAACTGCAGGGCTTCTAGGACTGACAAAATGATGTCAACCACACTGGCCAAACCAGGCCCAAGGCTTATTATAGCCCAACTGTCCTCACCCAAAGGAACTCTGGGCATTGGAGCTACTGACGGAAGTGTGAAGAAGTGCAGATAATCTACAAATGTGGGTTATGAAACGTGCTGTGGCACTGATTACTCCATGGAGTGCTTCCCATACGGAAATGTAATATATGACATATATGCCCCTATATCAGCGAGAGATATTGCCATATATGTTACATATAAGGCGATATATTATTACCACATACATACATCCTCTGGATGTATGGCGATATAGGTTTTTAACATATATGAAATATCCATAGTAAAATTTGTATATGTACATATATTAAAAATTTGTATTGTATGAATTTGTATACGGTATTATATGTTGCAACCATATATGTTAACAATATATGTTTAATTTATATATGCAAGTTTATTAAAACAACATATATACAACATATATAACATAAACATATGCCTCTCCTCGTTAGTATAGTGGTTAGTATCCTCCAATGGTTAGTACCCTCCAGTCCACATGTCGAAGTGTCTTTGGGCAAGACACTGAACCCCAAATTGCTCCCGATGGTCAGATCAGCACCTTGCATGGTAGCTCACTGCCATCGGTGTGTGAGTGTGAATGAGAGGCATATACTGTAAATGTAGTCCATTTACCATCCATTTGTATGGGCTAGACATATATGTACATAATATGCTATGCATATATGTGTAATTTGTATATTATACAAATACATATATGTTATATGTATAAATAATTATATACGTGACATATATGTCACAAAATGCATTATACATACATAAACATATATATTTGTATGGGCTAGACATATATGTCATATGAAATTGTTCCAATTTCTAATAGGTTTCATATATAGTTTGTACATACATGTCTACATACTGTATGTACAACTGTATACTGTATGTACTGACCAATGGTCAGTAAACATTATCTGGTAGCGCGAGGGGTTTACAGATTCTATCTTAATTATCTGAGCTGCCCCGATAATATCAAACATCTGACCCGACATCTGGATAGGCCCTGAACAAGTCCTCCTGTGGCGTGGGTCTGTGCTGTCTGCTTCAATTGTTGTTTTGATTGGATTGCTCAAGATCCCGTGAGATTAGAGGTCCTGACATCAGTGACGTGTCATCGCTCAGCAGGATAATCTCAGTTATGTTAAGTGTGTGATATTCCTTCCTTGCCTAATGGTCCAGTGTGAGCATATTTGCGTGTGTGCGCGATACAATGCATTTTCAGAATCGGTTAGGATACTTTAAGTATTCTAGTACGTCCTCCGCATGACCAAAGCAGAGCAGATTAGATGATCGTTAGACTTCAATCTATCTCGATCTCCAAGAAGGCCTGAAAGGAAATTAGACATGTAGGCTGGGGGCTCGGCCGTGGTGCATTTCAAGTAAATACTCAATGGCGAAGCGGCACGCCATTGGGTTTAGCTTAATCAAGGGTGAGAGGAAAATCATTGAGTTCACCATCCGTTTCCTTTGTCAGAACATAAATTCCCTACACGCCATTGACTGTATAGTGTAAGTGTACTTTCTTTCTTTACATTAAGTCAGACTCTGCCTCTGTGTATCATTGTGCAAGCATGAGTGGAGATGCACCTATTAAAGATTATGTGTACAGTATACGCTCTTCACAGACCTATCATCTCTACCTGAGTGTCTTGTACACAGCTAAGCCCTGTATCTAAGTTAAACAACTTTCCCTTTCCAATTTCATTCCCAGTACTAAACACACACACACACACACACACACACACACTGCCCTTTATCTTAAGTGTACTGTGGGAGTTTAAGCACAGTGTTTAATAAAGACCATGGCGATGGCTTTCTGCCAGCAGTGACCACAGCTTGGCCAACCATCGGGATTAATACAGTGTTCATTGTCTGCTTTAGAGGCATATCCACGAAGGTCATACGGTCATTTCCTTGGCCACCACTGAGAGCAGTTGAACTGGTCCGATTGTAAAAAAATTGATTATGTGCAGCCATCTGTTTTGCTATTAACAATGGCTGGATTACTACGTTATTCAGGGTAATAAAACTAGTGGACAGTTCAGAAATGAACACTTGCATATACAGAGAAACAGTGGAACGAATGAAGAGTTCATCTAGTGAAAATGGAAGATCCTAGAAGTAAGAATTCACTGAGATACAACAACGGCAAAGTGGAGGCTGCATTTTTTTGAGAATATGACGCCTAATGTTGTGTGATATGATCTGTTGTGTTAAGTATAAACACTATATAGTATGAGCACATAATCTTCTGGCATTTTTTTTCGACTTTCTTAATAATGCCATTATGGTATAAACTGCCAGAAAACTACACAGAGCCTGACTACCCCAGGTTATTGCCTCAACTACATGTAATACTGCAGTGAGCAGAGTTAATAGCCTCCTCAACTTCCAAACTATATCAATCATTATCCTCAATCACTCTGGACTAAAATGGATCATTGGCATTTATTAGGTATGCAGCACACCGATGCTCATCTGCGTGAACCTGCGAGATGAAAAGGCACAGCACTCTTGGACAGTCATCACAAGGTAGGAGGTTTTTAAAGTCACTCAAGGGAAAAGACAATGTTTGGTAATTGACTGGGGGCGGGGGGGGGGGTTAATGTCAGAGAAGTGAAGAAAACTCCCATCTTAAGATGCAACATGGAATACTAGTTCCCAGTTGTAGGAGCCATTTTTGTGGTATTTGTAGTTTAAATGTGTGGACTTTTATTTTGAAATGTCTAAATGTCAGACTCCAGAGTTGATTTGATTGAGGGCACCTGTATATGGCAGGTAATGTTTGGTTTTGAATGAGATGGTAGTGGGAAGCCTACAGTTTTCGACCACACACTTCCACACACACTTCAGAATACTGGTTTGGAAACATTTTTCTTTATGTTTGGCAACTTAAATTTTGTGTTTAATAAATATCAGCAAAAAACGTCAACTTTGGATACGTGGATCTTGTTTGGAATGTGCGTCGAAACAAACTACTACCTGTCTCAGTAGTGACTTATTGGAACCCAAGTAGAAAGCCTCTACACCAGTAACTCTCATGATAACTGCATCTGCTGTTCATGATTTGCCACCACGGGTGAGGCTGTGTTGGACGCAATCTGTGGGGCAGCCAGCTCTGAAATCGCAATGTCTAAATCTTTAACCCTCCCTTGTGAGCCCGGGTTTTGCTCCCAATTGTGGCATGCTTCACCGTGACCCCTACTGTGTGTAAATAAAGAAGAGAAAGGAAAGAAAGGCAGACTGGCCAGTAACCCCCGATAAGAAAAGTGTCATCATCATTTTAGTTTCAGGAAAAGGCTGCAGAGGGGAGTTTTTACAATGGCCTTGCTATTTCCACAGTAACATGCAAAGGCGCTGCCAGTCTATTGAAAACACCTGGCAAGATCGATCTGTTACAATGAAATGATCTCCTCTGGATAGAATAAGCACACTACCGTAGAATACCAATGAGCCCGAAGCAGTAAAAGCAATAAGGTTCTTTGTCACTGCAGTGGCTAGATACTGTCTGGGTGTACTGATAAGATACTTGCATGAAATATTCAACATGTTTTTTTTCATGTTTTCCTGCAGTTTTGTGATGTATTTTGAGAAAAACTCTGCAATTCCACAGTAAGATAAAGTAATGCTGTTACACTAGCAAAAAAAACAACAACAAAGAAAACACCTTGTGAGCGGGAAAACTCTGTAAGGGTGCAAGAACAAAATCTAAGATATTGTGCCTCGTTCTCTGGACTGGATATGTGTAGAATGTGTAATCCATATGAGATTATATCAAAACATGGAAATGTGTAAATGTGTCAACAGATACAAAAGGAGCAACTAAGCAGGAGCGACTCTAATCAAGAGCTAAGATGCCATCTTAGATAAACCAGTTGCACGTAAGGCTACGATTAATTGTGCCTTGACATATTCAAAGTGAATTTGTACAAAGTGCTGCCAGGGGAAAATGGGAAAACCTGCATGGTGAAAAAGCAATGACAGCTTCATGTTGCACGAAATGAATACGAACACAGTGCCAAGATTTGGACAGATAACAGATGATGCATATTAGGATTCAAACATGCTATTTTACAACACTTATGTTGTTACGGATCATGTTGCTGTCACTTCCAGGCCACTGATGTGATTATTGGGAGACTTCTCTCACTAAATCATATGACTTCAAAAGACAAATTACATTCTTAGATTGTCTGGAAAGGCTTGATACTTATATTTGTGTGTACATTTTTTAGTTTTTTACATAAAATAGTACATTGCAAGAATTGTTTTCTTTTTATTTTGGTGACATCTTTGGTGTTAAGTGATCATTGCTGTGGTGTTTTTGCGTTGCACTTCCCAGAGATCACTTGTTCAGCCATGGTGGCTATCAGTGCTCATGCCAACTACTCAGTTCTTCTTTACTAATTCCAAATAAACCAACTATTTCTGCTCCTGTTAACACATCACTTCCTGAGTGCCAGAGGATTTTTCCCAGGAAAGACCTCCCTGACACTGGGTGTTCAGAACGGCAAATGTAAAATCATGAACTCGGTTGAACCACTACTGTGTTATATCAAACGGCAATATCAGGTAGCAAAACAGACATTTATCTCAATGAAAATGTGACGGATTGTTACTCTAATAATAAAAAGTCTGAATATGCCATAACTATGCCATAACATCACCTTACCTGTAGAAGGTGGTTTGGGGCAGTCCATACATCCAGGGCTGCAGCTCCAGACTCGGGTATTCGGCGAATGGAGGGACGATGAGCGAGAAGATGAGAGACAGGCACACAAAGACAGCAGGCAGGACCACCTAAGAACATAGCAAAGCCAACAAAGTGTCCTTGTCACTACTAAATATTTTATAGTACTACATCCAAAAAGTAATTTCGGTCATAAGAGGTTGTAAATAAGAATAGAATGCATGGGGTTTAATACAAGTAGGGTTACGCTCTTCAGATTTATTAACGGCAGAAGATTTAATTCATTTATTTGATCATTTTCATTTCCTGTTTCCACTGAAATAGAGAAGAACCACAGATTAGAGGAAGAAAATATGCAGATAACACAATGTAGCCCTAAGACATTATCTTCACTGAGGTGCTTTAGAGAGTGGGACTGGGCTCGGGGTGTAGGATAACATATCACTAATTGCATGAATTACTCCCTGGGCATAAACAGCCACTGCAAATACAAATGCATACACATGTACATATATATATATATATATGTACATAAAAGTTCATTTCAACAACAAAAAAATAAGTAATAGTTTACCACATTAATACACTAAATTTAAAAATAATGTTATCAGACAACATTTTATATTACCTTTGAGACATTTGAGACATTTTTCAGTCTGAAACCATCCAAGCTGCTAATCACCTAAAAACTGACAAGCTGTTCCAACATACATCTTCAATCTAGAAGGAACCAAATCTGAGTCACCTCTTGTGGAATAGCTGTGAAGCCGTGCTATGTCATGTTACGACCAATATAATTAACAAACACTGTGTGTGATTGGATTATGATCATGGTTTGCCTCCTTTAATAGCAAAATGCAGCCTCTGTCTCCATGCAAGCTGCGTAAGATGTCTGCAAGGATGATAGTGAACTGTGCGTGTGTGTGTAAGCAGGACGGCAATACGAGATTCAATGCAAAGATCAATTACATCATCCTGTGCCCCAAGCCCTCTCACTGTCATGACATGCAACAAAGTGACTGATGCAAACTACCTGAACACGCGGGACCACCGCCTCAACGTGAGTGTCCATTAATATGCTCAGCGCCAACTTGTTGTGGCTGCGTTATGAGTTTGATTAAACACTTCCAAATGCCTGCCCCCATCATCCGGCCACTCAGGCATAATTAATTTCTCGCTATTTTCTTTGCTTTTTTTTTTTTTTCAAATTCAAAAGCCGCACTCCCCCCCATTCCACAACCCCTACCTCTCCCCAACCACCCAGACTCCCACCCAATCCTCTTTTCTCCGTCATGTAAATGTTCTCTTTTCATTTCATTGTCAGAGCTGACAAAAAGGTCAGTGGGAGAATGCAAGATATCTTTAATGTTTAATCACTTGTAGGGAGGGGGGGGGGGGTACTTGACAGCCAGGGGAGACTTGCCTACACTTGATTAATTGCAGGGCCTCTGATTTTGCGAGGCCAATTCAGGATGCCACAATTGAAAATTCAAAATTTACTGCACAGAGCTATGGCTATGGAAATGTGCCTGGAAGAAAGATAAAGAGCAGCAGTGAGACTGAAAAGCTTAATGACAGTCCACAAAAGAGGGGACTATTATTTTTCCCTTGCACACACACACACACACACACACACACACGCACACACACACACACAAACACACACACAGTCTCTCTCTCGACAGTAATTGCAGGTGACAGCTGGTACTTCTTCCATTGTGTGAGATCTGCAAACAAAGGGGAAAAGTCATTATGTTCACAAAGCCAAAGCACTCCCATGAACAATGCATGAGTTTATCACATTTTCAAGTTTAGTGGGGGATTTAAAGAAGAGGAAAGGATTACACGCAAACTGGGTATAAACACCAAAACACAATTAAGACGTGTATTATTCACCGCAAAGTCAAATGCCTCATTAGATTGTGTTTGAGGGCAGAATGGAGGCACATATTTTTCCAACAAACATTTTTTTGTCTACCAATTACATTTGGGAGTAATACCTATATACCTCGCTTTAAAAGTGAGGAGGAATCAGGATCACTTTGGATTTGTTACCGGTGTTTTGCACAGCATTAATAACCACTTACTTTCCTTTCCTTTGTCTCATTGAACAAATAAACAGTTTGTAAAGCTTTTCTCACCTCCACTGGGCATATTATATCCAGGCAGTGTCAGACAGTAACTAATAATGATACTCTAACGTAAATACAACCATCATAGAGTAATCATTTGACTAAAAAACACTAGAAATAAAAAAACATTGTGTGCTAAAGGACAAGTTGCATTGCTGAGCCATACGAGGTTGTCGGGACAGTCAGTTCCAGGACTCCGAGCGCCGGCTCTCTTTCAACTCCAGCCAGCACGACGTAACCAATCATCGCTTCTCCCCGAAGCCCGGCATGGCCGAGCGACGTCTGTCCCCAACTTTCTTCCCCATAAATCACTCCTTTTGAGTTTCATTCCCCCGTTGTATTCCCCGACCACTTGTATTTGAAGAGATTACCCCCGCCACACAATCATATCTGCTGACAATGGGGCGCTGTTGACATGATGAGAAAAACCTTTTGTTAAGCCTCCAAGTGATACATGAATAAAGAGGAAGAGGTAGGAGGTGCGCCCTGGCAGACAATGTGCACGCACGCGCACACACCCACACACACACACACACACACCATTATCCTTCTATCCTGCTCTCTAACACAAAAGAGGGACATCCAAGATTGACAGTGACTAATGGGGATTGGTAAAGCAGCAAATTACAGGAAGAACCCATACACCTAGCCAGAGTTCTCTCTCTCTCTCTCTCTCACACACACACACACACACACACACACACACACACACACACACACACACACACACACACACACACACACACAGGTCAGTAGGTAAGAGTTGGGGGGCGGCACTTCACAATCCTTTTCAAGTGCAATTACTTCAATGTCATGGCAGCTGTCATAGCTGATGGCGTTACATGATATCTACTTGCACATTATGAATCCGGTTGTGTGTGTGCATGCATGTACGATTTAACCTGAATGCATTTGAAAAAAAAAAGCTGTTTAGAATTTAAGAAAAAAATAATTTAAGTCGCTTGGAAATTGCTACTCATTGATATTGGTTTTGACTTGTTGAAATTATTTCTGTTCATTGGTTTTGACTTTTGAAATGATGCTCAGGAGCAACAAAATAATACAGACATACACTTAATGGGCCTGTCGTCTTTGTAATTGTTACGTAATCACATTTAATACATAGCTAATGAAACACATCATTGACACACGCTAAAAATGAAGGAAAAACAAATCAGGGTTGTCACTTTGACTTTCCTACGGCAATCAGAGCTAAATCAGTTGAGTTCCCCATCTAAACAGGAAGTTTGCGTCAAAATAAAACTTGATAGAACTGTAACTAGAGTCAGCAAAACAACCCATTAACACAAACTCTCTCTATATAAGATTTTTTCATGTACAAATACACCTGATATCCTAAATCACAAAGTCAGGCCGCATTAGAGAAGAGCGCTCATTGGTTTTCTTGCAGATCTAAATGATTTTATTCGATCATGTATGTCATTAACCGATGCGTGGAAACCCCAACATGTATTTGGTACAATACTACCTTGATCCTCCCCTGTAACCCTCCAGCATAACCCTTCAATTCATCAACATGACAGACTGAGGCCATTACCTGGGCGATGAGTCCCTTGCGGCTCCTCCGTGCGTGGTGGAAGCGTTTGATGAAGAGCGCCCAGAACTGCCTCCTGATCAGCTCCCATCCGGCGATGACGGTGGACCCCTTCCCACTGACACCGCAAGCTCTCTTTGAATCTAGAGTATAGACATTAACCTGTTGTGTTATTTGTCATCTGGGCATATGTTGCACATGTTGCACACACTTGTCAGTGCAGCTACTGAGCTGACTAAACCGAACTGAAGCTCATCCCTCATCCCTCCCTATGTTCAATATAACATATGTATGGAAGCTAGTATTGTGGTCTGAATCATTGTTAATAGAGGAAAAGAGTGAGAAACAAGACACCTCCGTTATATACCCTCCAAAAAAATCATTAGGTTTCAATATTACTCACAAAAGAAGAAGTGTTTTCATACAGCTCACAGAGATTACAAAGCATACAAATTTCATGATGTAAAACTCGGGAAAGAAATTCGCTTTGGTCTCAAACAAAAACGTGAAAACGTGGCAGACAGTTTAGACAATGTTGTAGAGATGAAAATGAGAGCTCTTTTTTGAGTCCTCTTTTCAAAAATCGGAGCCAAACTAAATGAAAAGTTATTAACGGTGTGAGGAAAACAAAAGGCAGAGACATTTAGCGAGTAAAATAAAAGAAAGATTATCTACTGACAGCACAACATGAATGGGAGCAATAAAATACGTACCCTCCACCTTCCTCGTGAACTTTCCCTTCAACTCTGCATGAGCAAAACAAGACAAAACATAGCAAAGGAATTTGACAGTGTCATCAGCAGCTACACACCTTATTCAGAGATAAGAGTTCCTTTTGAGAAAGGCTCTATTGAATAGAACATCAATAGGTACTATCAAGGACATTTCAAAAAGTTTAAGTGAGTTTCATCAAACAATTCCAGATCAAAATATATAATTCTCAATTTCTTAACTTGCCACTCATTGCAGGGATTTGTTCTGAATTTGTCTGGACGTTGGCGATGCTGTTCCGCTTGGATTCGCGGGAGCTTCTTTTCCAATCTCTCACCAATGGCTCCTTTGTTGCTATGGGAATACAAATAAGATATGTTGTTTTGGCCTGACCCAATTTAAGGTTATAAATAAGAATAGCCCTGCAGGAAGCCATATTACTCCCTGTAAAAGCAGAAACCCAGGTGTTTAAGGATGGAATGTAAAGAAATCTGATTTTGAGATGAACTGAAATGTGGGGTTGTTTGGCAATGGATCCAAAAAAAATAAGTGGAAATAAGGGAGTGAAAGATCCACCCACTGAGGTCAATCAATGAGGAATGAGAATTGGTGGAAATCAAACAGGAAATCGTTCTGTGTGAGCAGATTTGATGTGCATATAAATGCGTGGGCATGTGTGCATCCTGTCACCTTACTTGGCATTTCTATATCCACACCGGTATCTTCTGCCACTTTTAGAAATATCTGTGAAATGAATGAGTCATGTCATGGTTAAAAGAGATATGTATCCTGTCACCTCATTGCATGACTGGTTGACTGTCGTGCCCCCACAACCTGGGGTGGAAAGACTATCAAAATAGCCGACTCAAGTAGAAGCACTGTTACTTTGCTAAACTTTTTCTCTTTGCTCTCCACAAGCTTGTGCAGGTTTGTTAGCAGATGGTACTTACAACCGGCCAGTTTCTGATGCAATGCTTATGGAGAGACGACACATTTTATAACAGATGTCATTTACAATGTAATATATTTCAGTCAAAGCAACTTAAGTAAAAGTAAAAGTACTGACATAAATACTCAAAGAACTACAAGCACACTTCTCAATGACAGTAACGAGAGTAATTGTAATTATAACTTTTCCACCTTTGCTAACAACCCAACTATTGTCCCTTGTTTATGGGAGACACGTTTCTAAAATCATTGTCGATGGCATCTGAAGTCGAGTTGGACTTCATAAGTCAGCACGGATGGATGAACTAACCTCGTTGTGTCTGGATGTCAGACATTCAAAAGGAATTATTCACATAGCCTGCGGGCCGTGAGCGTCTGATTCATTTCCCAGACACATACAGAGCATTTGCCAACAGTCACTCTGCTGTATAGGATCCAACACTCTACTTTGCATGCAAAGCATATTGTGTGAGTCATTTGGTGAGGAGAAAGAGCACTGTGTATTTGGGTTACGATCACAACAACAACAACAATAAAAAATAATTTCTGTAGCACTTTACAGAAGAGTTCCAACAAGTAATAAATAAATAATTAAATAAGTGGAAAAAGTCGACAGCAACGGTAAAACAATAAAAGGAGGATAAAAGGTTTGTGTTTTTATGTGCTTGTGCGTCTGCAGGAATCTATAGCAAGCTCTTCAATCTCACGCTTACCTCCTCCAGCGTGGTGTCAGAGATGCCGTAGCTGGTGAGGCCGAGGTCAGCCATCTCCAGGTCGAGCTCTTTGAAGAGCAGGGCAAAGGTCCCGTCTTTGGCCCCGTCGTAGGGCAGGATGTAGGTGATCTCCTGGCCGATGCTCTCCAGGAACACTGCCCCGGGGACGTGGCGCCGCACAAGATTACTCACCGGTGTCACATCTGGGGGACAAGTTCCCACCAAATTACTAACATGCAAACTCTAAAGAGTAGCAAATTTGCAGCACACGGACATCCAAAAGTAAATGGAGGATACAGGATTTTCTCTCCCGTTGTTTTTGTGTCCATTGTTGTAATGATCTTGTTTGTTGTGCTTTAGGATTATTATGGTATAATTATTTCAACATTGGTGTTTTATTTTGAAAGATATGGAAAAAATGCCCTTATTTAAGAACAAATGTTGCAATGTACTGTTATAAACAATTAAAAATAAGGTAATTCCTGAAGGTTTGTCGTTAAAGCAATATTTCTCTATCTTTTCCTCAGTGCCCATACAGTGACATGAATGTGACATCATTTGTTAGCGCTCTCCCATCAGGTGTGTGGATAGCCGACTTGTGAAATTCAATATTTTATTATTATTTTCATGCAACTGCAATACGTTCTGAGAGAAGCGAGGAAATTACTCCTGCTTCAAAGACTTACAGTGAAGGTGTGTGTCTAAACACTGCTCATACAACAATATGATACCAGAACAACACTGAACTTTTTACGAAAAAATCTTCCAGAAGCGGCGGAGATTGAAAAACCTGCTGTGTAACATATTGGAATCGCCATGTATACCTGATGCTGTGACCTTTGAACACACTGAAATAGATCAGTGGACATAATTCTCCTGCCTCATCCATTCTGGGGCCCGGGCCTCAGTGAGAATCAATCAGGACAGTGTTGTGCAGCACGCCGCATCCATTATTGATCCAGAACCTCTCATACATAATCACTGCAGCTTAACCACCCAAAGCCCCGGTGCTTTATGAAGAAGTAAATGGCTCGGTTTTCACACGTCAGACTAAATTATTTGTGTAAACGTGTGTGTGTGTGTGTGTGTGTGTGTTGGGTGTGTTGGTAATGAAGAGTAATGTGCTGTCACTTGTAGAATTACTAGATTATTTTTATGGCATGTTCTGTGTGATATTAGGGCACCGTGAGTATTATCATTCTAAAGGAATGAGCAGGTTTCATATCGTGTGATGTATTTTCCAGGCAATTTCCAGATGAAATTGGATGAAATGGTACTCATAACGGTCCACGTATAGCCTACCGCTGAGATTGCTTCTCGTGATCGCATCTTGCATGAGTTGCTTTGTTCAAACACATGATCAAGACTAGTAATGAGATAATTATAGGTTTTTATACTATTCAACACAGAATAGAAACAGGCATGACAAAGCGAGGTCAGGGGGGAAATGGATTTTATCTGTCATTTTGCTGAGTCATGTTTTGCTCAATAAACTGTAAATTGAACGCGTAAATTGGCTGATAATGTGAATGAAAACAATGGAAGGTGTCTCACTGGAGTGGGGGGGGGCATACCCGAATGATGTCAACATGCTCAATCAAAAGGGTCTCATCAGTACACCAAATCTGGGGTGCGTTTTCTGAAAAGCAATGGAGGTCTCTGCCTAACCACCCAAGTACGATTATCATGAGAGAGAGAGAGAGAGAGAGCGAGAGAGAGAGAGCGAGAGAGAGAGAGAGAGAGCTGTAGTTGCAACTGTAACCAACTGCAATGGTGGTTGGGTTTTGAAAAATAAACTTTCATATATTGTGTATACGCTGCTTGCCCAAACTCGGCATCTATTGCACGCCCAACCGTCCTGGTAGGGGGATCCCTCTCTGAGTAGCCCCTCCCAAGGTTTCTCCCAATTTTCCCTATAAGGTTTTGTGGGAGTTTTTCCTTGTCCTCTGTGAGGGTCTAAGGCTGGGGGATGTCGTGTACTAACCATTTATTATTTTCACATGTTGGGCACTGTGAAGCCCTTAGAGACTGTAACGGTGATTAAGGGCTATACAAATAAATGTGATTTGATTTGATTTGATTTGAGGAACAGTAAAACTGCTAACGACGGTTCTTTCCCTGTGTCATCCCTATGAAATCCTTCTCAAAGGCAGCTATCAATCCCATTACCTTGTTTCCAGACAATGACTCAAAAATTCAGAACTGGATTTTAAGGATAAGCAATCTCTGGAAGAGTGTACCAGAGCCACTTTAAGCCTGTGGCTCCATTACATGTGTGCCATCGACTGCTCTGAGGACTAAGCTCAACTAACAAGAAGATCAGGTGTGTTAGCTCCTACTGTGAAGCACAAAATTGATCGGGGTTCAGTTGCGTGCATTGACACAATACTGCAAGACGAGTGCTTCACAACAGCATTTCTTTGTACTTGTGCAGTTGTTCTTCAAATGTATATTGTGCTACATACAATATCCACAGGTGCTTATACTGTACGTCAGCACTAGCAAGAACAGAGATCACATGAACACGTTTACAGTTGGTTCTACCTGAGGGGTCACAGTTGCTCCAGTTTTGGCTGGCGATGCCATCGTCCGGGCTGATGCTCCTCGAAGGACGGTCTTTCTCCTATTCATCAGAACCGGATTAGAAATGGCTTCATCATGCATTACCGTTGTACAGTGATGAAGAGTGCCTCCTTGACAATTTCTCTCACACATGCACCAATAGTTGCTGCACGCATCACGCAATGTAGCTGTCTTTGTGTCTTTTCAGTCTAGGAGATCAGCACACTTGATGCAGAGTTCAGTTCAATTCCAACCAAGGTCAAATAAACCTCGCAAATGATTAGACGGAGTCAAACCTTCCTCTAGCTCTGTTTCACCTTTGCATTAGCTGTGTGTTTTGCAAAACTTTTCCTTTTGGCGATCAGCCTTGAAATCTTTGAAAGAGGAATTACTCAGGCCGTAGGTCTTCTCAGCCCTTAGCTCGCCTGCAATATTGGGCCACTTAATTACCAAGTCATTGTTCGAGAAAGTGTGGGGGTGGGGGGTGTTGTACCTCACCCGCAAACGTGTTTGTTTGTTTATTTATTTATTTCAAACAAATGACTCCACTCACCACAAAGAGCCTGCAGACTAATGGTAATTGCTCTAGCCCTGCTGGCATCAGTGCATCTTGTTCATTTGCTTCTATTGATTAAAACTAAGTGTGCGAGGCACCATTGGCGAGAGAGATCGAGAATCACCCCTCTCCCCAGCGACAATTAGTATCATCCAGCACGTAGGCATCTGCCAATTCTCATGCTGGGAGAGACTAAACACAGATCATTACAGGGGAGGGCAGCGAGAGAGAGGGAGCACTCTGGAAAGTCAAAGGGAGCCGTGTTCAATAATAGACTAGAAAAAGGTTACTGCTGTGTCGAAGGGGCTAGCAGTTGAAGTTCTTCCCTTGATACATGAAGTCAAACAGAATGATCTCCCACATTGCAGGAGTATAATGTAAAGTCAGCTTCATAACAAACAATACAAATGGGGTGCTGATAACCAAATCTCTTCCTTATGCCGAACGGGGCGGTACCAACCTAAAGGTTAAAAGAAGAAGGCCACTGTTTTGAACCCTCGGACTGATCTGGGAAAATCTAGGTGGGGATATTGGATGACTAACACTATCCACTTTCTTAACTACAAGTCAAGGTACCTTTCAGCAAGATGCTTAACCCCACCCAACTACTGAAGTGGAGTTGCTAAGTGGCCATGGGTAGAAAACTGTGTTTGCACTGGACAGCTCTAGTGTGAATCAGGACAAAAAAAGGAACATAAGAAAAAGAAAAGAGAAAAAGAGCATACGTGTTCTTTGTAAAATAAGGTTGAAAGCCATTGTAACCAAACACACCTCGTTGGCCTGATTCTGTGCGAAAACGCCGCGCTGAGCCGTCATCTTTTCGTCCCCGCCTCGGACCAGAGTGAGGTAGTAGCCGCTGCCAAAACATTTCTTCAGGAAGAGGGAGGAGCCGAAGCAGCACATCTTGCCGTGGGAGATGATGGCTATGCGATCGCCTAAGATGTCCGCCTCGTCCATGTGGTGTGTGGACAGGATGATGGTGCGACCTGAAGAGACAAAAGAGAGACGAGGCTAACCAAACTGAATTCACCTGAATGGGCACAATTGCATGAAGAATATGAGTAAGGTGGCTGAAGTAGTGTGTGTTTGTCTGCTTGTGTGTGTGTGTGTGTGTGTGTGTTTGTCTGCTTGTGTGTGTGTGTGAGTGTGTGTGTGTGTCGAAGAATATGTGTTTGAAGCAGAGAATTAAAAACAAGCTGGACTGCAGATATGAAAAAGTAAAGGCACAGAATGGAAATAAAAAAAAGAAAAGAAGAAAAAGAGCCTTTCTACAGAATTTCAGCAACTCCTTGGGACTTGTTTGTTTTGACATCTGCTGTTATGAGGAACAGGTTTGACAAGAAAAGATGCCATAAATCAAAATTGTTCAAATCAAGCCAACATCACAATCTGTCTCTGCATGGTAGCCGCTTATCTCCTTATTGCTAGCTCCACAGTGTTTTTTTTACTCGCGCTTGTCCTCATGGCAACAAAACTAACTCCACACTGAACGCGTGGGTGTGAATCTTGGACAAATTACAACGAATGCCACCAAAGCCATCTCCTCCAACTAGTGTTTCAAAGAGATCCCATTTTGTTTCATTTCTACCCATCTTGCGTATGGTAGTCCTTTGATTCGAGAAGCGTCACATCGCGCACAACTGCGTGTGACAACCACAGCGTGCAGCGCTAGGTAATTTACAAGGGTTGAAACCCTGTCATATCATGCAGCATCAGCTAACACATATTAATTATCACATTCCCTAGCAATCAGGAAATGGATTAAAGCTGTGATGAAGTCACAGCATGGTCATCTGTCTGCAGCGTGCATGAAGGCGGCATCACAGAGTACTATGATGATTGTTGATTGAGACTGAGAAGTGCAGACGGCACGGTTATGACGATGAAGTGGGAAAGATGTTGTGCAGACAGGAAAGTAATGGTATCAGATCAAGACAGTCAGCACCAAAACATTAGACTCAATGAATGTTTTTTTTTTCTGCAAACAGGTATTATCTTGATGGACAGTTGGATTTTTAGCATGTCATTTTTGGTCTGCCATATCAAACACATTCAATTCAAAATCTGGCGAGGCGATGCTACACTCAGTCGAGCAGCTGACCAGATGGAGTTTGCACCATGTCTTTGGTGGATCTGTGGATCTTTACTGCAAAAGGTCAGGTGGTCTTGCTGAGCGTGGCAGGTTTTTTTTGCACTGAGCTAGTTAAATTTGTATCCTCACAGGTCACATTATCGCGGGGACAAGGACACGCTCAGAGGTCATTAGCTGCAGTCCGTTTTGCTTGGTTTCTGTTCTCTCTCCCCCTCTCCACCCACATCCCACCCCTCTAGCACCCTGCCACCCTCTGAGCTGCTAAATCCACCCCCTTCCCAGTGAAGTCGGTGCCAAGCAGGTTTGAATCCTCCTGTATACAAACTCGCCCAAGTTGCCCAAGTTGCCCAAGTTGAGCGAATGCCCACGACTTGCTCAATTTAACATATAGGGGGAAAGAGCTATGAATTGCCTGGCTGGGGAAATCGCCTGACGGAGAAATCTTGTACGGTTTGCTCAAACTTTTTCCTGCAGATTTGTTGTGGTTTACAAGGCAAAAATAATAAAAACGCACTGCATCATTTGTGAGTTGAGAGGAAAATAAATGTGTTTGGACTGAGGATGGCCCACAAAGGTATTCTGATTTATGGTGTGTTGTGGTGCACTCACAGCCTGAAGTGATATATCAAATGGGGTTGGAGGGGTTCAGGTAAATTGGTAGTACTCTTACTATGCACAGCAAAGTGAGGGTGGAAATCTGGTTTCTGTAATTCAGTTTCCTTCCCTGTATGTCAAGTGGATAGATATGGATTTCACAGTGGTTGAGATGAGTATCGTCCACGTCAGCACTATGATGAATTATTAGCCAAAACCTGTGATAACTTCTGTTTGAGGCAATTCAGATCAATGATTTTGAGAAATACCTTGACGCCACCAAGATAAAAGGTCTGTTGTTTTGATTAAATTCAATACAATTAGTAGATTGAAACATTGGCCTATCATATCCAATACCAGGTACTGTTCCTTATGAGATTTTGCAGCATGATTTGGTCCATTTTTGAAGGTTATCTATTTATTTTCACCTCCAAAAGGTTTGCAACTCAGACACTGTGGTTTGTGCCAGGAATCGATAACTATTTAAAGATAAGCTGAAGGTTAGACATGTGTTGAAAGAATAGCTTTCCCTGATGGACAGCATTGTGTCGGATGTTATCATATGCTGTGGATAAAATTGTGTCTCAGATGGCAGTACTGAATGTTTACAGCTTGCTCCCATTGTCCCTTCCACCCTTCAACATTCAGCCTCATGCAACAACAAATTTGATCTTAAATATCTTGGTATTTTCAGAAAAATGCATTAGAGTGGCTGCTTTACTGTAAAGACAGTGCTATGCAATGCAGATTATGGAAGAGTTAAGATCACATGCAAGACACATTGAACCTGTGAACAAGGAGTGATGTATGTATATGCCATTTATATTGCAATATTAGTTGCAACCTTGCAACACTCATTTGTATTTGTGGAAAAACATGCATTATGTAGGATGTTTCCATTTTTCAAAATGCCAGAGAAACTGCAACCAGAGTCTATAATACAGTGAGTTGTTACAAACAAAAAGCTTTATGGAATATAATGTTATTTGGTGAATATCGTTTTATCACTTGAGTAAATTTGTGAGTAAGTCTGGGCAGCCACATAATTATTCTTTATTGAGATTTTTTTTTTTTTTTTTAATTGGGTTTGTGATGAGGCATTCAATTCAGCCAAATTAATTAATGAGTACTTTTTGATTTAAACCTTAATATGTGTGACCAATCCGCACAATTCATTGCTTTAGAAATTATTTGGACTTTAGGGCTAAAACAGACCGTACGTGACCACATGTGTTATTCTCGAAAGAAGGTTTGTATACTTTGCATCAGAAGGCAGTTATAAGCCTAAATTGCCCAAGAAAGTACAAATCCTTACCAGTTCACTATTCTAAAACCATAATGAAGACTAATACTCTCAGCTTGAACTGCCACCAACCTGCAGAACTGAATCAAAACAACACCCATTTAGTCCAATCTGGTCATTTTGTCTAAAAAAAACACCTAATTAACTAAAGAATCTCGATATTAAGCTCAATAGACTCCCTGTAGCCTATTTTTTTGCTTAATGACAAACATCAGTAACACTGCGGTGCAAATAAGACTGGAGAGACACAAAATATGACTCATTCAATCAGCCAGTATGTGGGTGTTCTCATTATAACAGAGTTATCTCCAGCTCCCAATTGGAGTGAAAGGACTTGATTAGAGAGAGAGGGGCTAATGACATGGTGAGGGCGTAATGTCGCTCAATGCACATTAAACATTTAGACATCTGTTGGGTGAACGTGTTACTATAATGTCCATGGCTTGCTTACAGCCACTGGCAACTACTGAGTATATGTGGCCAAAAAGTGACAAGCCGACTGATATGGAAGACAATTAAGGACTGTTTTAAAAAGCCATGTTCATTGAAGCTTCCTCGATCGACTTCTGTTCCACTGCAAATAACATCAATTTCTCTCCACCCACATTCGACAGTGTCACAAAGAGCAAGCCTTTAAAAAAAGAACTTCTTTGAGCTAGATGGCTCATTCCCTGAAAAGAACTCTTCATAGGTCTTTATATAAGTCTCGTGTTCAATGCGTCCGAGCCTTGTCTGTAAAAAGTTACCTTGAGCCGGGCACAGTTTTGCAAAGTTTCTCGGTTTGAACCAGATCAAACACATAGTCTGTGAAATGTATTACAGTCAATTCTACAAACAGTGGTGACTTCAAAGCCTTTAGAGGAGACTCGGTTCTTGCCGCACCTTGTTTGTACTTTAACAGCAGTTCCCAGATACCCCGACGGGCGTACGGGTCCACCCCTGCTGTGGGTTCATCCAAGATGACAATTTTTGAGCCGCCGACAAATGCAATGGCCACTGACAGCTTCCTCTGCATCCCTCCTGAAAGACAAGGCAATCTTTAGACACCTACAGTAGGTTTTACGTTAACTTGTATTGGACATATTTAAGGGCCCAATGGGCTCAAAAAATCAACATTATGAAATGGATAGTCATCAGGTCCTATCTAGTTGACAACAAAACTAAAAAATCCTACACAATACTTCTGTCAACATTCGGTATTAGGTACTGAATATGGACCTTACATGAGGGAATGGCTGTGGAGAAACTGTGTCAGGATGTGCCCCTCCATGTTTTATTGTCTTTTGCATGGCGTGAAATGATTGATGGCAGGGAGTTGGATACGCCTTACTGGCCGCCACCGCACACCTGCCACGATTTTCAGTCTCATAGTGAGCTGTTCAAAATGCATCCTATGTAGTGCTAATGTAGTGGAAATGTCAGCGTAGATCAACCTTGAAAGTCATATTTCAGTGATTTTGCTCACAAGCAATCCATGACTGGGGACAATTTATCAAGCAGGACTTGCTCATGCCCCCCAGACAATGAATTACACCCTGTGACACACAGGTAGTGCAGGTGTGTGTCTAGACACCCACATGCACATGCACTGTGCATGGTTTGACAGGAACGCTTCGTATTGAATAAAAGGATAATCTACAGATAATATTCCTTTCCTATTTGCACACACGCACACACACACACACACACACGCACACACAGATTAACAAACGATCGAAAATAAAATTAACATCTGCGCACGATTTTAATCAGTCGTTGCGAGGTACACAAAAATCCCAAATACATAAACACACATGCATGCACGTACACACTTCCACACACACACATCTCCACACACTCAATAAAACACCTGACAGGTCCTTGGCAAGGTCCTTCCGCTTGTGTGGCAGACCAACATCCTTAATCATCTTGTCCATCTCAATTTTCACCTCATCACGGCTGCGTCCTTTCAGCCGGGCGTAGAAGTAGATGTGCTCCTCCACTGTCAGCCTGTTGAGGTGAGAAGGATATATATATATATATCGTAAAAAAGCCTATGAACAGATTTGACTGACATGTCGTGAGGCATGAATGACCAAAGACGGCATCATTTGCCTTAAACAGTTCATCAGATGTCAGCATTTGAAAGATCCAACCCGTCACATTAATGCACCCTGCAAGACAATCTTGCACCACTCTGATTGCACCCTGTCTGCAACTGTCTCGACTGCTTCGCGGTTGGGAATATCATACGTTTAAAAGTTTACCTCTATGTGTGCATGCATATTTCAATCCCACTTAATATAGATGCTTTGACTCTTGTCCGGGATGAATATTGATGCAGGCAATTTGCAGGTGCTCGAACCTTATTACGATGCAGGACGCGGAGGTGATCAGTTTGTTGAGAGAAAGAAATTGAAGGGACTTTCTAAAAGGTGGTATATACACGTCTGAATAATGGTTGGCAATGGAGAATAAGGAGAATAAAGTAGACTGAGGATAAGAGCATGGGATAATGCAATGGGATTATTGAATTGCAATGTAATGATGATTTAGACACCAGCAATGATACGATCAGATCAATGGCCTGTTCAGAACACAGCATGTAACACAGTAAAACACAGTAAGGATTGATGCTGTATGGGTTGACCCGGTTTCATCAGGACCATTGGTACAGACTATGTATCACCTTCTTTGCCTTTCTTTTTTATTAACATTATTAATAGCGTTCAGTGTGATCCTCATATGAAAACACACGGATGGATGGAGTATATTATTATCTGCTAAATACACTCACTCATTGAATAAGACGTTGTGCTGTGGGCACATTCCCAAGTGCTTCCGGATGCTGTCCATGTCAGTGTGGATGTCATATCCATTTATGAGGGCGGTCCCTGACGTAGGTGGAAAGAGCCCTGTCAGAATTGACCTAAGGAGAAACATGAGGGAATAAGGGAAACTTCAACTTCAACAAACTTCAGAATCACGTGGGTTAGATTGAATTGGGTTGTTTATTTATACCCCCCCACGATGCTAGAATTCAATTGTAACGCTGCCAAGGTGCTGGAGAGGAGAATACTGTCAACTTAGAAGCAGCTGCTTGAACGTAATGATCAATTAATTTTACTCCCTCTTCCACTTAAATGCATTTTGTTAATAGACACAATATCAAAATGTTGTAATTGATCAAAATGTTCTAATTTAATGTGTGTAAAGTAGGGAAATACCTTGCCATCAACAATACTGAAAATGGAACAAGCAATGTACTAATGAGAGTTAATGATTTTGAGCAATGGCCATAATTTCCATTAACTTCACTTCACAATTTTGTACTAGCCTGGACAGGAAAATACAAAGTACAAGATACCACAATACAATGAAAAAGACCATTTTAGACTAGACTAGACTAGATGCAGCATTCCCTGAAGCTAGATGAACAATATTGGTGATGAGAGACAAAAGTATTGAATTTTCCTCCCAAAAAAAGGCAACAGGATATTTTTTTTTCAAATTTGTGCAAAAGCTGCTATTGTTATTGTGAAGCTCACAGATAGATATTGTGTTGTGGACACGCATCCAAACTGAGATTCAGTGTGTGTGTGACAAAGTCCTTCCTCTGTCCTTCCTCGTACTCTGTTCTGTTCTGTTTTGTTACGGTCGCTCAGAGGAGGATGTCTTCTCCTCAGCCCTTAGTCTCGCATCGGTTGCTCTCTTGCTCATTCTTTCTGGACCGCTGGGTTGCATTTATTTCCTGTCATCCTAAACCCTTCCAACCTTTCTGCTATTTTTCAAACAGCAATTAGATAACCCCCACTATCAACACCACAGCTAACTCAGTGTGGTAAATGTCCCCTCAAAAGCCATCACTCATTGAAAAGCGGTGACAGTTGAAGTAATGCAACAACAATACAGTGAAAGTCAGATTAGTAGCCCCCCTGAGAAATTACATGAGTATTGAGCCACGTGGTAAAGAAGAAATGACTTCATTGCCTCAAGTTGTCCTACAACTTACATTGTGGTTGTTTTTCCAGCTCCATTGTGACCGAGAAATGACGTGATCTGATTCTCGTAGAAATCCGCGCTCAGTCCATCCACAGCGAGCTTCTTTCCGGTCTTGTAGATTTTCACAAGATTCCGGATTGAGACCCCTGCCTTCAAATGGGCTGGTGGTTTCTCTAGGTAGTCTTGAAAAAAATAATAAAAAAAGAACGATGACAAGTATGTGATCATTGGTATTACAGGTTATTACAAGAGGCTGTGAGCTCAAGTCAACATCACCCACATTGGTAACAAGAAAAACAAACAGGGGAGAAGAGAAAAAAAAGACTGCTGAACACAACATCTCACCTCTCTGTTAATTGGAAAATATTTTTTTTTGGACTTAAAACACAAGCCTGTTTCTGACACCGCCAGCCTCTATTATAACAAATAAGGTGCTAATATTTCTTGCAACCCATCCCAATTAACTTCTACATCTTATTAGAGCTATGTTCCCTAATATTACATGGATGAACTGTTACGAATTTGACAAGTAAACCATAACTGGTGTGTATTTTAATTGAAAATGAATTGCTATTTTACCGTTTACACCGGGGTCCTTAAGCAAACCGGGGTCAACGGCAGTCACTGAGGGGGTCCCACACCAATACGATGCAGTAAAAGGGAAGTACCATGGCTTCGGGATCCCATATTGGCCTGTGATCAAGTGTGGAGAACATTATTCACATTTTAATAACAGCTTGGCTTGAGGGACTAGGGCACTTCACAGTGCATGGTTCCTCTAGAAAGCCTGACACAAATCCTCCGTCTTATTTTAATTAGAGTGGATGAGAGAAATATTAAGACAAGCCTGTTGGGACAGCAGCATTTGTTATTGATGTACGTGAGACTAGATTAAGTTCTTTTGCAAGAGGAGCAAATGTCACATTATAGATATCATAGCATCTTCAATATACATCTTCAGACAACATTAAAAAAATGGGTTGATATCAGAGTGCATTGCTGAGACACATCTGCAAACGTAGACATCTAAGATAATAAATAGCCAGTGAGTACCTGGGAAGACAGTCTCAATGTACCAGGTGAGCAACCAGTAAAAAAGGGCGTCAAAGAGCATCATTAAGATGGACACGATGAAGCTGTAGCGCTCTCCCTCTTCTGGACTCTGGGCGATGTTGGACCACTGAATACCGGCGCCTTGCTCCTCATACTTGGAGATGTTCTCACAGCCATAGCCAAAGGCCACACATGACAATATACTCTGGGAATGAAAGATGTGCCTTAGTTAAAACCTATGAAACATTCATCTTGAGAATGACCTCAAAGAATAATTCGTTACAATTCTGGCTCAATAACAGAACGTAGCTGTAACCTCTGATTACCGCTGTCAGCTGTTGATTTAGTCATGAGAGATTTGCTGTTGAAACTCAAGTGATGGATGAACTGCTGCGATGGAAAGAGGAACAATGGCCACGCAGGCATCAGATGGTTTTATTTCCACGCTGTCTTTTTGAGAATTTATGAGGACTTCCCAATTAGTTAGAGAACAAAAATGCGGTACAAACAAAGATTGGTTGGATCTTTCATACAGTAGGAAATTGCAAATGATGCTTTGCCCATGAGACATCATCTGCCATGGCCTATCACTCAGCATTGCCATGTTGCCTGCCAGCTGTTTTATCATGCCTCATTTGCTCACAGCATTTTAACTCAGGCAGATGCCACAAGCATTTATGAAGCTTTAGAGATGGACCACCATGGATTGCTGTCTGCGGTTTCATTGCCAGGCAAAGGATTTGAACAGCCTTTGCAGTAGCACCAAAGCTCTAGCCTGACCACTATCCTCAAACATCGCTGCTGGCAAACTCCTGTTGTCCTCCACTGCCAAACAATCACCAGTCAATCACTCAATCAGGGTCGACAGCAGGGCTTGTGGACAACACTCCTTGGCCTCTGTATGAAAGGCTGACAAAATGACAGGAGCTACTGCTTTGGCTTTGAGAAAAGGGCAGGAGTTGGAAGACAGACAAAACAAGACCCCTCTATTGAAAACATGTCACCACAGCCGAGTCGACCGCCATCCCACTGGCTGCAGATGATGGGAATTATAAGAGAAAGGCTCCATCAATGTTTCTCGAGGTAAATACAAGAAAAGAAAAGGTAATTGGATTGTCAACGTGTCCTGTCCTGTGGCGGTCCCTCTGATGCAAAACTTTGCCTGTAGCTCTCCCTTTGGCACAGACCTTACGATCACAACACTGTTCTTCATATGAATTCAGGTGATCTTTTTAAACTCGGTTCAGGTTAAACACTTTATTATCAAAGACAATGTGAGGGGAATTAGTATGCCCAGGCAGCATTATAGTTTCTCAGCTGAGAGAGGAAGAAAACTCTGCATGCGCATCTCTGATTAAGTGTCGGGATGAACTGGATAGCGGCTTGGTCAGAGGAACATTGCTCATGCTAATTAGAAGACTAGCCTATCCATTTAGTGGGAGCAGGGGAGAAAAAAACGTGTTGCCAAGGGGGGGAAAACCTAGCAATGGCACTTTGTGTAGGGAAGGCGTAGAGATTAAATAAGGTTGTGATGCCCAATAAGCTAAAACGTCTCAATAACTGACGCACAGTCTGAGGGGGAATGAAAGGAACAGACAGGCTTTCTACAGAGAAAACAAGATAATTATAAATCTCAGACTGTCTTACTCAAAGACGACCAATTTGAGCTGCTAGGTTGGTAGCTGCTGAGGTTCACGGAGATAAGCTGCGGCGTCTGAACATGAGAGATGCAAACACAAGTGAGCGATGTCAGATGCCAGTGTAAGATATTGTAGAGCCCCGCTACCAGATATTTCCATATGATAAACAAGGAAACATTGACCTGCTTGAAACTGCATGAAGATGCGTCCGCACGCATTGGCGATGAAGATTAAAGATTTTGTGCATCTCTGTCTCTGCAGAGAGGAGGACGGCTTGAGGACAAATGATCCCAGCACCACCATAAAGGTCACGCAGAAAGGCTATACTGAAAGTTGAGCAATGGTGTACTATTTATCTTTTCCCCCCTAAAAGGATAGGGTACGTTTCTTCACTTCCTCAGGCTTTGTCTGGTCTCTTAAGATGGGAACGGAAATGTTTAATACATTCAGTTTCTATCATTGAAGGCTCATAGGAGTACGGCTAGTTTCAACAAATTCCTTCAAGGTAGTGTTATTGGAAACGAAACGTTGTCAGAACAAATATTAAATTCAGACTTTAAAATCAATAGGTTCGGCAACTGTATAGTGATAGTGTGAACAATTTTAAGACAAAATTGAACGTTTTCTATAAGATATCATGTTGTGATTTCAATGTCGTTGGCCCAGTACCCCTCAATTCATCTTGGAAACGTATATATGTCAGAATGGAAAGCCTGCATGACAGCTAAACTGCTAGATGTGTTGTATAACTGTGAAGTTATAATATACATTCTTGGCTAAACTGATTCCAAACAAAGTCTTTCGAGCTCGCAAGTGGAAAAACAGAAACCACAAATCTGCTTGTACGGGGAAAAGGATTGCAAAGCAGATGGTAGAGGCGATAGGAGGACTATATCTGAAGCATTTTTGTAATTACTCTCCCCAGATCTCCCCAGTCTGGGCCCGTTGGTCAATTTCAGCATCAGGAGACTTGTGCAAGGTATATGCTTATGAGAAACAAGCCCTCAGTGATGTTACACACTGAATCTATAGTCAGTTAATTCCATAAAAACACACAACTTCCGCTTGTTTGGATCTAAAAGGACTAAGAGATGTATAAGGAATGGATCATGTGGGATAGAAAATGTATCTATGAGCCTGGCAATTTTTCATGATGTAAGCCAAAGCAATCAATTCCCAGAAATACGTTATAGTAAAAAAAATAACTTCAAAAGAAAAACCAATTCCAAAGCAAGGTCAACACGGCAAAAATATAACTTGAAAACACAGTCGGACCATCACACATGATAACTATCAAACCAACAGCCAGTTGAGATACTCAAATCCATGTCAGAGCTAAAGAAGGACTTACCACAGCAACCTTGGCCTGGAAACCCATAACGTCCCTCCAGGTATAGCAGAGGACGTGCGGCAGGTAGAGGACAAAGTAGATGAGGCCACCGCACGCCGCCGCTAAGTTGGCCTTAGAGAAGAAGACGCTAATGAAGAAGCACTGGGTGATGGTGGCCATGCAGAACACCAGCAGGAAGATGAAGATTAGTGACGGGTCGCTGTACTGCAGCACTTTCCCATACTGCATCAGAGGAAGCAATACATAAATGACGTGAGAACAGAGAATGAAAAGTTTGGAAAGAACCAGAGGCATTTCATGTCCAGATCTCCAAAACGCATTCTGTCAAGTAGGTTAGAAAAGGTTATATTAAAGCATTAAATCAACAAAAGTGGATAATTACTACTGATTATTAGTAATTGGCTGTACAGATTGGTACTACTTATCAAGCATACAGAGGGGAAGATTTTGATTATGATATGTAGCCGCTTTTAATTTGAAGCAAGGAGGGCAGAGTAAATAAACTGTTAAAAACTATTTCTGTTATTTCAGGTTGATTGTCCAATTGACTGATATTCTATAATGTCATCTCAAAATCCTCTGATGTGTCACTTTTTTTACTCTGCCATTTTAAAGGAGAACTCCTATCAAACTTTGGAGGGCTACTCATGCATCCCTCTATTTTTCCACATCACAACATGATGCTGATTTCTTCTCCGAGCCCTAATGCAAAGAGGCACTTGGACTATAGCATAATGGTGCTATTGTAATTGATGCCATTTTAATTAAACATCACCTAAATGAGTATGACTGTGTTCATCTCAAGTAACGCATGCTTAGGTTTTACTTCAGAACACAGCATTTCACATTAATCCATATCACTTGATGGCCTAAACCCTCCAAAATAAGAGCTGGGTCCTCTTGAATCATGGTTAAATCAGTTTGAAATCACCTTGAGTATAAGGGTAAGGAGGAGAGCGCTGATGGCTAGCGGTACCACGCTGGACACCGCCCAACTCAGCCAATAGATGGCGCTTCTCAAGCCCATGATCCTCACTGTCTCCTTGAGCCTCGCCTCCTTCTCCTGGACAATGCCCTTAACAATCATGGCCACAGAGTAGATCCAGGCTAAAGTCATGTATAAGGGGAGAGAGCGTTCCAACGTGCGGCGAAACCTGAGGGAGGATGGAGCCAGACCAGGAGGAAGAAGTAGCAAATTGTTTGATTATTAACTCTGAAATAGCCTAGTTAAAATCAAAACGCATTGTTGAAAAATTCTCGCTAGGCCTATGTAAGTGTGATACCCCCATTTCTAGCACTCTGAGGCAAAACTGTTCCTTCATTTTATGTATTTTTTCCTTCCTGTGTGCATGGGTGATTGATGAGATGTCAATAGCTGTCTTCCATGTGCTTGTCAGTCTCATTCAGCCTCAGGAGTCAGTGTTGTTGTGCACATAAAAATCTATCTTATTTCAATGTAGAGTGGAAACATGATGAAAGTTTGGAAGGTGGGATTCAGGACAGGACCGCTTGGGAGAGGAAACACGTATTGATTATCACTGATCAGTGTTTCCTTTTTCCTAAAGCAAATCTCGTCACACTAGTATCTCGATGCAGTCGCTGGCTTGAGAAGGGAGCCGAGTGCGGGACCGGTGTGTTAATACCCTCCAATATATCACTCTGGACGCCAAATAATAAATGCTTTACATCCCCCCTAACGGAAAAGAAAACAAGTGTAAAACGACAGAGGACTCAGGTGCAGATGATAAAACTGGTTGTCACGCCTAATCCAGATACAGCCTTCCGATAATTACCACCTGATTTGCTATTATTATTAATGTGCTGAAAATGGCTGTGAAATTATCATTTAGAACAGGCCTCTGATCTGAATACATATCATGCTCGCAGTTGTTGTTCCTCCAAGGCACCCAACTAACTCAATTTATTGTTATTAATGTTTACAAATTGTTGATGGCTTGCAAACACATTAGGCTGATGGGAAATTACATTTCACCCAGCTGTTCAAATATGAGTTTTTATTTACCAGCAGCATTTTCCAATTAAACTGCAAAAATTGATTAGGGCCGTCTAAAAGAACCATCCTTTTTTACTTCATTAGCAAAGCATGTGATAAAAGAGGCATTGAAGGGTGTAATCTACCTTTAAGATAATACTTGTGTGATAACTGTTCTCTAATTTCTGACGGGGGGATCAATTCCCCCAGATAAGCAACAAAATTACACGCTACGGGATCAATGACACACAGGAGCAATCGAAGAAAAAATAACGTAGATGGATGGCTTCTCGGAAGGGCAATACCAACTTCTATGTGCACGGTGTCCCAAAGTTGCTCAGATGATTGATGATGCTGGTCCTATCGTATGACTGTACATATAGTTCATGGGTGTGATGACGTTGAGACAGGCTTTAGTTGTTTTCACAGTTTTCACCTCGCTGTAGCAGCTTTATACAGTAACTAGATGTGCAGTGCATTTTGAGAACATCTTTGATGGCTGGTGAAATATTACACTAGATACTGTACTGTATCTAAATACATTTAAATTGACCAAATAACTTGCAGACAATAAAAACCATTTCCTGTATAAAACGTCATTCCTCATTTTCGTGCAATATTTTATAATAGTTTTGTTTATCGAAACTGAAGTCTTCAAACTTTAGGAAGGAACTACAGTATGCAGTCAATGACCTACACGGTGCTTCTCCACCTGAGGCCATATCGCTAGTGTTACTATAGAGCACAACTGCATTGGTAGTTATGGTACAATACTATACATCATTATACAGTATTCTGAATAAATCCTGTGATGATTACTCCATAAATGATATCATAATATAAAATACAGCAACTTGTTGCCTGTAAGTTATTATATTTTGAGTTAAAGGAACATAGTACACAAGCGTGCCAGGTTCTACATTCTGTGGCCCAAAGATAATGCATTTTCATTTCAATCATGGAAATATACAAAACATTCCCAGCAAGATTACATGACAGAAGTCCTCCTTAGGCAGACATAAGTAGAGGTGATGCAATTACAAGAAATAAAGAAGCACATGAGAGACTACGGGGCGGTTTTAATTTGACTCATTTGCATGCTCAATCAACTAGCCTGAGAAGACTGATTTGAAGAATCACAGGTTATGATTCATTTTGATTCATTGCTTGTAATTAGTGATTAGCAAGAGCGGGAATACCAAAACACAAAGCACAACCATTTTCTTGACCTGAATGACCTTTGAGAGCAACATTAGATTACTTGTACTGATGCTTTTTTCATTGTCCTGCAGTATTTGCTCTTCAGCTTTATTTACTTCTTTAGTTTATTTCTTCTTCTTTTTTTTTTCTTTTTTTTTTTACTTAAAATGACTGGTAGCATTAACTAAAATAAGGCCAAAGCAATGATAATGTGATATAAAGGTCATATATTTTCTTTGATGCAAAAATGAATCAGAATCTCTTCATTGCTGAGAAGTTGACTTTCACATCATAATGTGAAATGATGACAATGCATTTACAGCAATGTGGCTGAAACTCAAGTGTCATTGGCTTGCAATGCATGGAAATCAACACTTAATATAGTAAACATCCACATGGTATTGTGCTTTGTGATTTGATACTTTGGATAAGTGCCTTCTTTACACTGACCTTAACCATGACACTTATGAGTGCACATGGAACAGTGAGCAGAACAAAGTTCTCAGTGAAGCACGCAAACCAAAGGGCACCATTTTGAACGCCGACAGCACGCAGGACTTCCTTTAGCCTGAGTTCTTTCTCCAACACCAGGCCTTTGATGGTCATGCAGACAGTGTACATGAAGGCCAGCACCAGGAACATGGGTAGGATGCCTCCAATACTCTGGATGAAGCTGGTTGCAGAGGAAGGCATTCAAAGAGGTCAGGATTGCAAGTCAACAGAGGGGGTGTTTATTGACAAAGCAGTCTTTGATATGGAGGCAAAGCAGCCAGATGGGAGCTGATGTGTTTTTATTATGCTGTATACTCCCTACGTGTGTCAATATAAAGATGTAGACGTTGGGCATCCAGACACGGGCCTTAAAAAGCATGTTGCACACACGGGTAACAAACTCCATTAAAGTCAGTCCAGTAAGAGGCAAACTACTGATTTTCAACGAGGGGTCTTTTATAGATTCCATGCCATTGTTGTGTTTTTATTTATTTATATATGTTACATTGAGCTAACCTTCATAAACCTGGTGCATCAGCTCAATCAAGCCATTTAGTGCTGCACGTCATGCCAGAGATGATGTATGATTTCATGCTGTTACAACACAATATGGCGATATTAAACTGGCTTCATAATGCCACCAAAATGCCATGTCAATATCTTCTACTCTGCCAATATAACAAAGTGCTTCCTTCACTTTACTAGACAGTGAAGGAGAGATTCCAAATGGATGTTGACAAAGTATAGATTTCACGTATCATTTATGCTTACATTTCATAAATACTAGGGTTATAATGCAAGCAAAGCACTGTTCAGCACAGATGTGTGGACAGAATACAAAGAGAATATGCAGTAATTGGCAGGGTGGTGTTCTACTTTCAAGCCATTTAACATAAAGAATTGATCAAAGTATACTTCCAGTACATTTACATTAAACGAGTTCCTCCTGTAACATTTTGGAGGAGTGATTTGTTAAGGGGCTTATTGAATCCCTGCCAAGTGAGAATACTTCACTCAAAGGTCTACTTCGCTTAATTGCTAATTAGCTCTGGACAATGAGTGCTTTTTTTTTTTTTCACAAGGTGATTTTGATTCAGTCAGGGTTTTTTTTTTTTTTTCCTACTTCAACCTGGCAGACCTTGCAGGGGCAGACCCTGTGCAAGGGACACACAGCGAGTCACTCCCTGGGAATAGTAAAAAACCAAACCCACCAGTAAGTTGATATAATATCACACACCTATGTTTCATATTAATTGCAAATTACCGCACAACCCGCCTGGGCAGCTTTAAATCCATTTGCTAGATGGGAAGTGGCTTTTACAAAAGGCTTCACCTCCCCTTTTCTCTACACCTCTGCCAGCAACAGTCAGAGCAAGAGAAAGAATAGTTGCTAGGATGGATGAGGTGATACCATATGAAACCCTAGCAAGCATTTTAAATCAAGGACACAGAGCTATTTAAAACTCGCAGGTACAACAGATCATTTGTTAAAGTTGAATAGTGTCAAATATGTGATCAACAGGCAAATGTTGGAGCTGCTCAATGGACAGTTAACAGGAGAGAGTTACAGTGCCAGGGTGGTTTTATTAGGTGTGGAGAATTTTTTTGGTTCATGGCTTTTAGCATTATAATGAAATAAAGATTACGAGCTCAAAATTTAGGACTCTATATAATCACTATCCAGTTCACTGCCTGAAATTTCAGATTAGAGCCTTTGCTTCACTGGTATCTGGCTTTGGTCGTTTTGAGTAATAATATACACTAAGTAAATTTAGTTGGGGTCGATTTATTTTGTTCATGTATCAGAATTTAGGCAAAATATACTACAAACAAAGAAGAAAGCATGAGGATAGCCCTTAAATCATCTGATGATAAAAGTACAGGATACTTTTTGCATTATAAACAGATTAATTTAGTTCCACTGAGACTAAGAGGAAGTTCAGTGATGTGAGAACTTGAATGAGAGAGAGACTTGGTTTTGAGGACACTTCCCCTTCCCTCGTGGGATGGATCACTTCCAAAGGAAGCTTTGTGAGCCACAAGAAAGGATTGGTTGACACCAAGATTTTAAAGAGTTCAAACCCAGAGCAAGCACAACTGAAATCCCGTACAAGTTTTAAAAAAAAGTTGTTGTGACATCGGCTTGAACTTGAAAACTCCACTTGAAAAGACTGCTAAAATTCATAAGAGTCAACCCGAGATGTGAAGAAACCCGAGTGAAACATGGTAACACATTTTCTAGGGAGGTAAAGCAGCTTCATCTAGCTGTAGCGGATCAAGCTTTTAAAACACTGATCAGGCCTCAGGTAGCAATTGCATCACATTGAATACTAACTCTGGCGTTACCCGCTGACGATTCCACCCAAGCATCTCTGTAACAGCTGACTGCATGAGTGGGTTAACTCCTTCTGTTACTCAAAACACTAGAGGGGAGAGATCAGTCATGCACACCACGTCTGACACTGACAACCTTGCCACCAGATGCTCTTGAATTATACATTCCCTGATCGATCAAAAGGTGCTTAAGTAATAGAACCCCTTGCGGGTCTGTGTTACAGGGCTCCAGTTACATTGGCAGCCTGACCCAAATTTAGGAGAGCTAGAAGACTGACTTCTCAGTAAATCAAGAGATAGTGGAGCAGAGCCTCCCCAGAGGTCGGTGTACTATGGTTAAAAAAAAAAGCTTCCTGTCACATTTTAAGCAAATACATCATTGAGTTGTCTGGCTGGCTGGCATTGTGGAATCCATTGAAGGGAAATTACTATATCATTCAGACAAGGTAGATTCTCTCACCGCTAATACAATCCTTTTTTTTTTTTAAAGAAAAGATAGTTCCAGTTGTGTGACATATGAGAAAAAAACACTTAAGGACCCACATTTTACCTAAGAGTAAGATTAGTTGAAAATGAAGTTGCCATTAAATAAAAGTGAAACAAAGTTTTGAGAAACAGACGTCTGAGATTGAAGTTTTTCACAGTTTCGCAAAGTTCTGTGGTAGCTATACATTTACAACACCGGAGAAAACTGTCACCCATTGATAGTGATACACTGCTTTCATCACTCCTTGCTGAATATTTTGTTTATAAAGCTATAAATATTAATAAATAGATGAAAAAAGGGGATATGTACAATCATTCAGTTTAAAATCACAGCCTGAGCATTATTTAAGCAATGACTTCCCCATTACGATTCTATGAAATATTTACATGTAGCATTAAAACTTGCAATGGGGACTAGCTGACAGAAACACTGTAAGATATGAACTGAAATGAGGTTGAAAAATAACCCAAGTTGGTGCACTCAATCCTAGATTCATCATTCATCAAGTACTTGTGTCTGGCATCGTTCTCGAGTCCGATCTTGAGACTGATTTTCTGGTGTTTTGGACAAAGTAGAGAGTCTGACTCAGACTTGTCTTGGTTTTGGCCACTATTGGAGACAAACAATGATGATGAGTTGGCTGTTTTTCTCCTATAGACAGGTAAGCAGACCTAATATTTGTTGTCTAGACTACTGCTATCTGGGAAAATAGTCTAGCCCTACTAACTACATCTAATGCCTCAAGGCAAAGCCCAGTTGGTCCATAATGTGTTTCCATTACATACAAAGCTAACAACACAATGAATGTTAGCCGACCGATTCACTGAGAAATAATAAATGGAGGACTTAGATTTGATGTTGTTTAACGTTGTCTTGTGTGGTGTGCTCTGTAAATACTGTACTTTAGATGTACAGAGCAGAATTACCTAACATAGAGGAGAGACAGCTCTATCGCTCAATAGCTCTATTTATGATGATCACCTGGCCTTTTTGCAACAGCCTTGCTAATGCACATCACTGGTCAGCGTGGTCTGTTTTGATGTGCCCTAGCAAAATTATTATCCATGATGATACTAATGTATTGCTCACAAGCCATAGAGTGTAACCCACGCTGATCCCCAGCCATTACTGTGCTTCGCTTTCAGCCGCGTTGCACTTTGCACCACGTTTCTGCTAACGTTATGATAGAGTCATTTTTCATGTCATGTCATAAATACACTGCTCCTAACTGACTTGTGCTGTTCAAAGTTATGAAAATCAGTGTTGAACCGTTTTGAGAATTGATTGCATTTGTTCCGCCCGGAGACAGGGTGTTTATTCAGTGCTGTTTGCCTGGGGGTGAGGGATGGGAGCAGGTTTTGTCTTTGTTTTGATTTAAGATTTGTCGTCTTTGCACATGCAGGGGGTGCTATTTTACATATATACTTACATAGTGTACCTTTAAGCATTATTTTTACATTTAGAAAGACACTGGTTATTGGCTATTTTGGACTTGAAAAGGACTCAATTTTCTCTGTCTCAGTCTTCACCAGCTTTGGACCTGGTCTTGGAATTGACTTGGACTCGACTAAGGTGGTCTTGACTACAACCCTGCTAAGCACATCAACACCTTCATTCAAGATGTGCTTCAGAAGTAGCCATTTTGCTTGACTCTATGTCGCTCACTCTAAATACTAACAGTGCTTGCATTCAGTACATTCTAGCGTATTGGCTACACTGACTACACCCCTTTCACCCCCTTGTTGCATGTCCTCGTATCCATTGCCGGCCTATGACATGTCTTTGTGAAAACAGCCTCAGATCTCACATCAAGCCCATGTGAATGCGAAAGAGCTATTGATGGGGAAGACAACCTTGGGTTCCAAACAAGAGATCCCTCGGATGCCAGAGCGTGAGCTGGCACAAACGTCGCCAATAAAGGAACAGTTTATGTGTTATCGGGGCCCGGAGGGGTCAAGCTTTATCCCCAGCCGTCATCTCTGGGCTGCGCACCGTGTGAATTTGAAGACAGCGGGAGCTAATAGAGTTTGCTTATCTCAGGTTCAGAATGCCAACAGGGTCAGCTGTGGTTGAAGTGGCCTAGATCGCTGGTAGTTTACTAGGCGTATTGTATCCAAAAGGCTTTCATGAGGAAATGATGACCGCAAAAAGGAAATAAGAATTTCAAGAAGGTGAGTCTCTTGGGGTCATTGCGGAGGTCAATATCTTGAGCAATGAATTTTGTGGTTTGCAGCCATGTTTTTACCTTCTCCTAATGCATTATTGTGATATAGTGAAACATAAAACTATGGTAAAGACTAATGGTTTTGCGAATGTATTGTACTTCCAATATTCTGGGATGAATTAATTTATGTTTTTACATTCTACTAACAACTAACAACAAAGGACACTGCATCTAACACGGCTATTGAAAAGGCACATATGTTGACTTATTAATGTGGCCAACAGTGTATTATTTATCATCTGAATTCATCTATATTATTCATTTCTTATTCCCTAGGTGGAGAACGTTTTTTTTGTCTTTCAATTGTTAATGAGACATCTAAAAATATCTGAATTCTCAGCTTTTTGAAAATTACATTTTAAAGTCAGATTAGACCTTTTGGTAAACTGAGAAAATGTTACATCAGATTGCAAACATGTTCATCTGAATGCACAATGCTCTTTCCTTGTTTTTGCCTGGGAACACAACACAATTCTAGATGAAAATAATTACCAGGAAGGTTCTTCCCCATCGTGCCTCTCTGCATTTTAGTGCATCTTCCTTTATTATTTATGAATGAAATAGCAGTTTTCAAGTGTTAATAATTTACAGAAATGCCCAAATGGCTAGGCAGACAAAAGAGTAAATGGTGGAGGGACTGAGGGTATTGCAGTGCTTTATAGCTCCAATTTATCTTCTGTAATTATTAATCCTTTGTTTTAGGAAGAGGAAACTGAGGGAATAGGCATGGCATTAGGAAATAAGCTGTACCATGATTGTCTCATTTCAGATCATTATCACAACAGTGAGTTGTTGCAAATGACGACACAGGAAATTTGTGCTTTTCATCTTTTTCAGATGAGAGTTTCAGAGATGGCATGCTGGATGGTGGAGCATGCATTACTGTATATGGAGGCATCCAATGCTATCATTTGATTTGCACTGTACTGGTGAAAACAGGTACACTTTTCAGAAAAGGTCAATATCGAGGACATCTATCATCTACTGCGCTTCTGCCCCCTATTGTATAGGTAGGATGATTATAGTGTTTCGGTTGAATAGACAGATTTTCTCATTTAGTTTATTCAACATGCCAATAATCCTCCCTAACATGTGCATGACTTGACTGTATACCATTATTTCCACTTTAGTTATGCCTCTGACATCCCTCCAGTAGTACCTTTGAGACTATTCTATTGTCTTCCTTGTGCCAAACCATCCACGTCGGCTTAGGTATTTAAAAAGATGTGATTTGTGATGTGTTAAACCAGGTCTACGCAATTGAAAACAAAATAAAGTGCACAGTACACCTTTGCCGCTAGCTGCAGTTAATCGTGGAACCACAACACGATTATCAGTCAAGGGGAAATAGGTTTTCACAGAGAACCAATAGCAGACCCAGTTATTGAAAACCAAATCAATAAAGCCATTAGTGTGAATGTGGTTTTAATAGCACTGATGTTTTCTTGATGCCTGTGTCTCCAAGGCAACCATATGGTGTAGGGAATTAAACTTCATACATTTCCAACGACAACATGCTTACATGACAACCAACACATCTACAATACAAAGTCATTTGTTTTATGTAACTTTTTCAAGCTTCTTTTTGCTTTCTGCCTCTGTAAATATGTTGGTTAAAATATTCCCTGAAGGTTCCCGGCCAACATTTTGACGTTGAAATGACGGCTGGATGCATCAGCGCTAAAACACGTCTAAATATACTTGCCAAAATGAAAGTTGAGACAACATCCAAAGCTGCTATACCTGCATAGTTTTGTGAAATCTGGAACTAAATGTTCTCATATCGGCTCCCAAAAAGCTGTTTTAATATGAATGTTTAGCTTTCACTAACATCATGTTGTGAAAATGTTTGGGTTGATGTTGAACTTGTCCGCCTCCTGCATGTCGCTGTCTATCAAACATTTGCTGGGTTGCTTTTCTGTATATTCTGTGGCATCCAAAGCACATGATTTATTTATTTTTCTTTTTAAATTAGATCAGTAATCTCTGGTACTGCAATTTCCCACGGGGTGTGAATATTTTGTATCTCCTGAAAGTGGTGTATTGTGCTGTTGGACTTAAATCTCCCTGGTAATTATCTCTTCTCTTGATGGCATCACTGGGCTTTTGCTTTATTAATGGAGATCATAATGCTGCATAGATGGGAGTAATCTCCCACACTCTGAGGAAATCTTGGCTGTGGAAGATTCAGAGCAATACTGTATCATTTCTCTCCCTAGGTGGATGATCTAATGTGAAATAAGAAGGCACTATCAATGGATACCAACACAAAATGGAGTGCTTCTATCAATCTCTGCATATGATAGACCTATGTGGGAACAGGGGCAAAGTATGCTCACTTTGTTGAGAATCAAAACACCTCTCAAATGGAAGGAAGGAAGGGATTCAGGATGGTAGCCTTAATAATTCAGCATCCATCAACCATTCAAGGATTTCCTGTGGCTTGAATAAAATCAATAGTCTTGGCTCACTCTTTCCATCGTCACTCTTCAATCTGTTTACTTTCCCTTGCTTTACCACAATTCATAATTAAAGTTGTCCTCGAGGATGTTAAAATTTCATGTTTGACTTTTAATATTAACATTACTGGGGAAATTTGGCCATCTTAATCCCTTCATCCATGATGGCATAAGCACAACTGGCACAAGAAGAAAAAAGCGATAACAGAGACGGGGGGTTTAGGTAGAAAAATAAGAGGTAGGATCTTAAAGTTTCCGCAGGGAAATTTGAAGGGCCTAAGTGCCTGATAAGACCATAACTCAACTACGTGGTGGCAGTGAGTGGCAACTCCCCAGAGTGAGTAGTATTCTATTGCTGTGATACCTCCTCCCTCCTCCTCTAATCATTGTCTGACAGATAAAGGCTTTTGTACTCACGCGTCATCCACATAGCAAGGGTACGGCATTTGCTGGGCAAAAACACCAAGCGGTTGGGCCTTTGACGTATGTGCTCGTATAATGCCATGGTCCATCATATCCTGCAGGTAAGCAAAGCCTCCCCATATATAGCGCAGGTCGTTAAAGGAGTTGTCTCGGGCCCCAGGAGACCATAACCTTATTAAAGGCACACACACCACGATCCGTCTTAGCAAAGTTGAACCAGAATGTGGAAAAGTTACAAAAATATGGTGTGTGTATGTGTTTTCTACCCTCAATTGACAGAGTATCATTACTATTGTTTAGAGGGTATATTTTCACACAATATATCTTAGAGCTATCCTTGTCTAAACAGGCTAGACAGTACAATGCAGTCTTCTGGGCTAAACAACAGCTGAGGTATTTATTAAGTGAGCAAAAATAAGTGATGGAAGATGTTGGATAAGTTAATGTAGCATTTTAACTATTACTCATTTGTCTGTTACTCGTTTGATCTTTGATAGAATTGCGTGACATACCTCTCTTTCAGTTTATTGGTGCGCTCTACCTCATCGATGTCCATGCGGATTTTGTACTTCACATACGGAGGGGGGTGGCTGGCGTCTGGTGGGAGATTTTCAAAAACAATACCAGCAAAGTATGTCTCATTCTTCAGAAGCTCCAAGGCTTTGCTCACCAGATGTCCTTCAGTCGGTGCGGCCACGAACTTATTCAGGTCCAAACACTGTCAACAATTAGAGAGGCGTCACGAAGGAAGAACAACAGAAACTTGTTCAAGAGGAATAAAGACAAACAAAAAGAGTTCTAAAACTGAATTGTCTGGTTATATCAATCCATTTAACACATTTTTTAACATCTCCAATATCTACCAAAAAAAAAAGGAATTAAACAGCAGCAGGCAGGATCTTGCAAAATGGCAGATGGATATTTAGCGAAAAGTATTGACATTAAACACAGATTGGAGTTCCAAATTATCTGGAGCTGCCAGGGGGTGGGAAATGTTTTCGGGGTTTTTCAGCAGACACAAGCGAATGAGATACGGACTTGCTAACGCTCCCTGTACTGTAGCCTTGTCCCCTTGTTTCATGAGACGATAATGAGCCAGCCTTCCTGGGAGGCAGTCACACCTGACAGCTGTCCACACATCTCAGTGCTGTAATAGTTTGTTATCATGTCTCCCCCAGGATTCGTTACTCTGTGTTCTACATCCAGCTACGGGAAAAAAATATCATAGCAACACCGTTTGTTCAGTATGGACTGGACGGGTATCACAGGACCGCAATGGGTTTTTGAGCCCACATTTTTTGGACCAGTGCAAACGCCTGGGATAACATCTTTCACATGCTGAAAGGGTTTACCTGTAACCAGCACATCAACTGTTTAAAGTGTAATGGATGTTTATCTATTATGACTTTAGACTCCCATGCAGTTATTTCTTCCATGATCACACACAGTAACTGAATGTATTGCGTAGTCTACAGCTTTAAAAGTCGGCCTTCAGAACCTTCACGATCTATATTCAATCTCTTTCCTGTAGCGTCTTCAAATGTCAAATAACATCAAGTCCTACCAACCATGATGATACTAGGAGGGAGAAAGTAAGGATGTTTAGACACATTGGTTTTGGGTCCCGAACCACTGGGCAAGAAGCTAATACTAAGCTGCCTGATATCAACGATCTGACTTGGGTATTGGACTGAGGAACTGTCCCCACTGATAGCTCCCCGTATACCAATCCCATCTTGGCCTAATTCAGAGGAACATCCAGGGCAATACATGCAGTTGGGATGGACATGGTCTTGTCATGCTTGTAGAGGCCATGCGGGTGCTGCCGACTGATAGCCGCGCGATGAGATTAACATGGGCGGATCTCTATGGCATTAAAAAGATATGTTGTTGTGCCAGTCGGCGCCAGTCAGTTTGGCTTGGGAGTGCTAGATATCTGCACCATACAAGAGAACACATAGTGCTCATCAACCTGATCTGCTCATATAGCAATCTTCATAGACATTACAATTGTACAGATATCCTATTGATAAGCTAGAATCCACTTGAGTATGAAAGGATGTTCCATTGATGTATATGGTGTTGCTTATGTGATAACAACAGTCAAACCCATCTATCATGCACAGTGCAGAGCTGCATGTACAGTAGAATCAGTAATTGAATCAAATTGCAGGAGCTGCAACACACATCTATCTTGTTGTCAACATGTATCTTTGTCAGCCCTCAATTAATGCACTGCAATCAAATTTTAGTCAATAGGCGATATAAAAAAAAAAGCAATTTATATTGCATTAGCTTAACTTAATATTTGTATATTAAACATACAGTATGGGATTGATAGAACATCTTCATCTCGCCACACATGTATGAGCACATACACCAGGAGACCATGTAACTGTCTTTATCCTGGTGTCCATTTTAAGAAATGCAATTTCCATTAAGGTAGAAAATGGATTGTATTAGATTGGAGTTTCATTGGCCGTCGATGTGTAACCCCAAGGGCCCTACACCTGCCTGTGTATTAATACAGTGTGTGTGTGTGTGTGTGTGTATACACAGGCAGGTGGGGGCTTGCTTTAACGTGTGTTTGATCACACAATGTAGGCAGAGAGGGGTCTTGCTGTATAGATTGATATATCAATGTCAACTGCGTGTCTGTTACTACCTAGAGACATCACTGTGTTTTGTGTTTTGTGTTGTAATGGCAGATCTGCCTATGTTTTTGACAGGTTCTCAAGTCAAGGTCATCAAACTTATGGATATAAAACCATCTTTTTTTGCTTGTTCTCCAAAACCCCTGACAGCAGATTGAGTGAGAATGTCATGGGAAGAACTTGATTTTGGTTTGAACATCAGCACAGAAACAGCACATTAATTTATTAAAAGAACCAGAAAAGGTATTGTGCAAAATAAAAGTGTAGACAAAAGAATGACAAACCCCAAGGAGCTTGGAGAGATGCTGCAGGATTTGGGTAGTCCTGTTATACGTATCCCGCCAGTCGGAGGGCGGCATGCCGACTGGACGGTCTTCTGGAGGCCCATTGTACAGGAAGTTGGCCAGTAGCTCGGCTGTCCATCTCGTGCCATTGAGACGTTGGTTGAGTACAGCAGCAAACAGCGGATTTGCCAGCAATGCCTGATTTCGAAATAAAGATGTGTTTCATTTTGGTTAGTTCGGTTGCTCCAGTGAGATGGAGTTTATGTCGTGTGAATGCAACTGAATCTGAATGGGGACCGAATTGTTTTAGACCATGCTGTAGTATCTTAGAGGAAAGTGCATGGGAGGTCTACTGTGTTCTTTGGTGGTGCTGTCATTCACTTTCATGCAGAATTAATTAGGAGCAATAAGCTAGAGGGCACTGTTGTACTTCAGGCTCTGGGATGCACATTAACCTTTCTCATGGCCAGCCAGTGCTCATGTACAGCATATGTACATACACACAGACGCCGCCCACATACAAACATACAAAGATATACCGACATAGCATAAATGCGTGTAACACACATACTGTACATACCGTAAGAGTGAAAAGAAATGCACGCTGCTGAATAAAAGTGTACTGCACACACCCCCACACACTAATACACAAAACAGACACAAAGGCAAGCAGAGCCCCCTCCTTTCATTCCCCTAGTGTGATACAGACAGACGTGTATGAATGCCTCTTCCAGTCAGCTCAGTTCATGCCTCGAGCGCCGATGCCTCTCATCACGCAAAGAGTTAATAAAGAGGATATGCTTATCTATATGCAAATATAACCTTGCTATTCTAGCCCCATGTATGTGTGTGTGTAAAAAAAATAGGTTCCCAGCTCCTCACACAATAGCTCTTCCATAATAAGGTAATTTTACTGCTACCTCAATGTTGGTTTAAATGCATTTCCTTCTATTTAGTCGCCACCATCATCCCCCCTACTCCCGCCCACTATTTCCCTGCTGCTATGAAATCAGTGCCCATGAAATAATATGGTAATGACAGTGTTATTACATAAACTCAAATTAAACTGTTGGGTGATAATTTAATTGGCATGGAATGGGTGGGGAAATACTGACAAGGAACCTAAAACCCGCCTGCAGATAATAAATAAATCATTTTGAGTAGTTTTTTTTTGATAGATTCCCATGTTCCAGGACAAAACAGATTTTTATTTTTTTTTTTGCTCAAAGTGGGAAAAACCTAGTTGAGATTCAGATGTATTCTGGTCAGTGTGTTCAGTGGCATTTCAGTGTCAACACTTCTGATGATATTCTGGTTAACCTTAGGTCAAAGTGTCAAATGAAGTAATCTCTATGCTGCGTTTGACCTTTGAGAAAATCAGTACATTTATCTCTGTTGGTCCTACATTACAGCCATGATCCATCAGAGATGTGTGTATTTTAAAATGTCTAAATTTGCCGGAGTCACGGTGGCAAATTACAGTTGTGAGCATAATCCGGTTGAATTGTTCAAAAGCTGCGTCACCTAGTGATGCATGTGGCTAAATGTGTTGCTCTCTGACTAATGTGCAGTGGCATTTGGGCCAGAGAGTTGCAGATATGCCATTTAACCTTGTTGGTCATGTGTCAAATGAAATCCATTATGAGAAGGTCTACCACTAAAAAAGTGAACTGTATTAGCTTGCCTTTTAAAAACAGGGGGAAACAGCCAATGAGAAGCCAAACCAATCTTGACATTTGCTCAATGGCCTCTGTGAATTTGATGTCCAGGAAATAAAAGTATGGACCTTGTGAATGTTACAGGATTAAGTTGAACTGTAAATATGTGAAGGCACTGTAAACACCATGTAAAGGGACAATAACGCTAACATTATTCTTCGGTCAAACATTTTTTTAAACCGCTTTTCTTTTCCAAGCCATTTCACAAAATAGGCACCGTCCTTCTGGCCAGGTCAAACCCCAAAATCTTAGAGCTCAACTGTGGTAGTGGTGGTGATGGTAATTGCTCCATCAATGTAAAATGTGTCTGGGACCTTGAAGGACCCCTGAAGATGACAAACCTTCAGAGGCACTGTCTTCCGTAGAGAGAGGTGGGGAGAGAGTGAGCCAGGCTGGGGAGAAAATGAAGACAAAGGAGGATTGCTGGCCCATTTGTGTAAAGGTTAGGGCTAGGGTAATGAATACCCTGGCTATATGGAGCTCCCAATGTCTGCTTCCCTCCAGCTGCCTATAAGCTCATTTGGAGTGACACAGGAGTAATGTCAGCGTCAAGGAAATACAGGGAGAGGCAGAAGTGGAGAAAGAGAGAGCGAGAGAGAGAGAGAGAGAGAGAGAGAGAGAGAGATGGTGGGGGAGTATCAATGTCCTTTCCTTTCCCAGATAATCCCTTCTGCCAGGATGAAAATTATCCTGCACTTATCCATAATTACTTTCCTCCCTTGGTTTCCATATCCCATGGTGTATACACATGATGTGTATATTCTCACCTGGAAGTATGGAAATGCAAAAGCAGGATAGCGTAAAAGCAGCTTTCTGAGAGTATCCAGTCGCACACTGAAGACCGGAGAACCCTTACTATAAAACGTTTACACTTTAAAATAAGTGGAGGCATACTGCATATGCTCGTGAGTATGTCTGATATTTTTGTAGGCTCTGTTCCAAAAAGGCCACCCGGCGCAATCTGTTGACAAAACCAGATGCTATGGTTTTATAAAAACCTGAGAAATTAACCAACAGTGAGTAGAAACAATAAGGTGTACCATGTGAGCTACTGTGATTCAGGTTCGCTCATTGGGCCTCATTCACGAATGTTTTCGTAAATGATTCGTAAATTTGTCGTATTTGTGTGTGTACGAAAACGCGAACGTGGGATTCATGAAACGTGCGGGAAACCTTGATTTGTTCGTAGAACAGGTGTATATTTGATGAATGCCAATCATTCGTAAATTGGATGTTCGTGCTTGTTGAAGCCGACTTGCAGGTAAATGCTGTTCAACACCGTAAAAGCCTGCAGACTGAAGGGTCGTGTGCAAGTAAACCAGGGGAAAACAGGGAAAAGAGGAACTTGGCAGAGTGCGAAATGGAAGTGTTGCGTGCATGAGAAAAAAACAGAAGCCTTTAGAAGCCTTCCCGCATGTTTCCAAACACACAACACATTTCCACATGTTTCCAAGCACTCGTAGGATTTGATCATACCAAACAAACAAATTCAGACACAAACAAAACGATGAATCCGACTATGTTCGTAGAAATGTTCGTACTAACGTTATACGATCAAATCTGATCGTACGCACGTTTCGTGAATGAGGCCCATTCTTTCTAAATTGCAATTCAGGTGCAGAATCTTACCCGCAGCGTATTGACTTGGCGACCATTTTGAAAGAAGTCCCAGACACGTGGCCCGAGCTCATCCCAAGAGTCAGCGAGCTCTCTTAGCATAGCCAAGGCATTGAATGTGCTATTTGCCTGAAACAAACAAACAAAAAAAGCCACAATGCAATACAGTGTTTAGCGACATATTTAGGTTTAGCATACCCACTGAGCCTCCTTTGGAGCCAAGTCAGACTTGAAAGAACGCCACATCTGCACATTTCACCTATTCCCCGGAGAAAGTCATCACATTCTAACGCTCGAACCCCCCGTGGTGACAAATGTAAATGGGGTTATTTACCCCTGAACATCGACTTGTAAACAATCTGACTATGCCGGGTGTGAAGAGTGCCTCCTGCGCCAAGACCGAGCTGCTCGCTGTGAAGTCTGCGGATTTTGCTCACACTCATTATCCCCACTCAATATTCTCGCCGCAAAATCCCCGCTGCTCGCCTGTTGTTTGTTTTGCTTATGCAGTTATCAAAATGATGTTAATATCTTGGAGAAATGTCATGAAAAATGCATTACATTCACCACCTCCCACGAACAAGCCTCCTCACTAGCTTATAGAGCGTTTTTTGTTTTTTTTTCCCGGGAAAAGTGCTCAGTCTGTGTTGTGTCCAGGGGGTCTATTTTCAGTATAATATGGAGGCCTCTTCACACTTATAATTAAGCAATCCTGTGCTACTCAATTAGAAATTAAATTAGACAAAAAAAATCACCCAATTAATGTTATTTGTAAGGTTCGTGAGCTTTAGCAATGTAGAAGCTAAACATTTTTGAGTGTTCAGATGCTTTTCTGGAGACAGGGGTCGGTAAAGTCTGTGTAAATACGCCTTTGTGTGTAGGCTTGCTTTGCGTGTGCCATCGTTCCCCGCGGACTTCACCTCTTTCACCATGAGTCGAGCAGCAGGTGCGTCAGGCGTGTAGAGGATCTTCCCTCGCAACAAGGGCTTGAAGGTGCTCCAAATGTAGCGCAGACCAGGTGTCTGCTCCAGGGTGTCAACGAGCGCCTGGCAAAAGGTATCTGGAGAAGAGAAGAGGAGAACTTACAACAAAAAGCAAAGAGAAGGAAAGGCAAGACCAAAAGAATAGCTCTGATTTCCTCTTCTCGTGTGCATGGAGAATGTTGCGTAATGGTTCAAAATTCATATGTGACATGTCATGACGACTCTCTCAATACTTATTTTCAACCTACAAATGAACAAATGTGAATATAACACGCCTTTCAGAAATAAACCAGACATTATGACCAATTAACATTTGCTACCAAACCGGAATATCATAATTTTAGATACACTCATAATTACAGAGACTTACAGAGAGAGAGATTAATATTAGACTGACATTTTGACACTGAAATTGTTTGTCTACGTGGTTAAAAAGGTTGAGAATGTACAAATAATAGTGAGACAAATAGAAATGAGGAAATCAAATAGACCACAAAATAACATCCATATACGCTGATGCACGTCAGCCGGCAATCACGCTGAAGGAACAGGCACACAGTGCCTCTGTAATGTACATGAGTGTAATGCAAGAAACTAACGAACGAATGGAAATGATACAGCAGCTTCAGTGAACACATTTACACTATGGGAAAGATATTAATGCAATTACTGCACTTCAAAACACACAATTATTTCCTTTGCAGAGACTCGATTAAATTGTGGCTAACAACAACCAAAGTTAGACCGAGGGAGGAAGAGAAAAGCCGAGAGCTAAAGCGTTGAGTAAATAAGAAAACATTTTATGGAGCAGGGGAAAAAAAGTCAATATGCTCAGCGGCAGTGGGATCATTACTAATTTAACCTGTCTGCCAGCGTGAATATTGCCAGGTTGGGAGAGTGCTGCATAGGTTACACGAGGACCCACACTGTAAGGGATGGAGCCTGCAGTAGGTAGAAACCTTACTTATTTGGGCTTATTGCTCGGTGCCTGTGTTGTCCTAACTGACATGTGAGTCTTGTCGTGTGGCAATTCATCAGACGGTTGATCAAACAGGCTCCTGTTTCCCAATTTGGTGAAGAGTCTGCCAGTGAATATGACCGTCTGTCTTTTCTATCTGTCTAGCTCAGTTCTCCTTGTTGTTTTCTTTTTTGTACACCTGTCCAGGCTTTTAACAACACTTTTTTCATTTTTCCCTGTCATGACCTTTAACAAAACCTCCATCCTCCACTTCTTCTCATCTCACCCGGGCACCTATTTCTCCCATCAGGGAGATTTTAGTGGCCATTTTCAGTGCAATTAAATGTTAGCCTTCCTGCCCGCCGGCCATCTTTCACAGGTGCTCCTGGGAGGTCTGTGTGCCGAGAGCTAATGGCCACCCCTTAGTCTGAGTCTGGCCAGCTGTTCCCTCCACAGACTGCACAGATGCCACTTCCTGTAATCACAACACTTGAAAACAGGAAGCTCGGTAGCTCTCTGCTCAATAGATTTGATACCATTAAATGGGTCTCTTGGAGAAAAAAAAGCTAACATCCCCTAATTGTAAACTTTTTAGGAATTAAAAACAAGAACTTTCTATTACGCAGCTCAACAACAGTAAGAGGAAGAAGCTGGTAGTGAATTTCCACCAGAGCAAGAAGCCATTGATTATTCATTGCATATACATATTGATATTTTTACAACTTTTTGGTAATGTTATTATTATTCTACTGCTACTACTGCTGCAATGTTGTACACCCTTTTAATGCTGTAATACATACATGTCATACCTTCACACATACATTTTGTATTCAACATGTTCTACTTGTTTCATCTGTGGTCTGAAATTGTCAGCTGCGTGTGTTTTTATGACCCACTTTTGCTTTATTCTTGTGTCAATTCTATTTTATTTGCTGTATCCTGTTTCTATTTGGTGCTGCAACGACCCAAATTTCCTCTTGGGAATAATTAGAAGATGATGAATCGTCTTCTTTTATTTCATCATGCACTTTGATGCTGACGTTTTACGATGCATTTTAATGACTTGATATGCTTGGTTTTACCCCAACAAACATGCTGTACATGAGGGCCAACACCAACAGTGAGTTTGCTACAGGACAACAATGGCATATGAACACAGATGGCAGTGACAAATAGTACATAACACACTGATGTTAGATATGTTTTTTTTGTCTGCTGAAGGTAGCGCGACATTGCAAAGGTTATGCTTTCTCCTGAACTGTGATACAATGTGGTTCTTTTTGACAATCTGTATTTTATCACACAATGTCTGTAACAAAGTACTGGGAAATCCGTACTTTACACCAGGTATTGCTACAGTGAAGTAATTGCTTGGAGCCTCAAGTCAGCCCCTCATCTTACCTGGCAAATTTAATCAATTTGAGTTGTACCCTGGAGATAGGCTCAACTCAGCACTACAGTCAAGCAGGGCTGTCGACACACTACACACTCGACATACTACACAGTCAGGGGCGTACGAGTGCGCACGCACACACACACACACACAAGGAAAGGATGTGTACATATGACACACATATTACCAGCAGGGGCATAAGCATGCATGCACGATCACAAAGGCCCACAAACACATGCACTCAATCGCACATACAGACAATTTGAAACAGTAGACTAACACACAGAAGTCTCAAGACTGCACTTACAATCCACTGCTGTCTTACTCACAACAGTCAAAATTTAACTCAAATGAACTTGAATAAATGTCAAGAGATGTATTCAGTAGTGCAAGACAACAGCTGACATGCTAGACAGTAATATATGATGCCTCCAACGCATCACAGGCATGTACTCATATAGCTAGAAATGCCAGATGAAATTGTTCTGACAGATCAATAGAAGATGCTTTACTTTGAAAGGCTGATAACTGCCAATACTTAATTGTGTTTGCTTACAACAGCCCACCTATTTCTGCCCAATGGGGGGTCAAAACATGCAAAAAAGTCCAGACTAAACCATATACACGTCGATATCAGTAATAATAGCAACACGGGGAAATCAGCAACTTCCCAAAATCAATCATATGAATAGGAGCATCATTATTGGATTCAAAACACAGCAAATATTTCTGTTCTGTTCTCATTTCTTTTCACAAATATCTCCTAAAAGGTTTCTAAACACAGGTGTGTCTCCTCTACCCTGCAGAGGCGCGCGATCGCTTCCTATTTATGCTTTTGTGCTGGGCAAATTTTGAAAAGGGGGAGAAAAAAAACCCCTAAAATTACTGTTTACTGCCATGGCAAAAACAGTTAACAGCCCAAACTATTCTGTAAAAATGACTGTTAGAATTTCTCCATTGCCGTCAAGGATTAATTGGAAAGGGAACAACACTGTGCCGTTTACAAAGCCTCTATGTTGGCCTTTATTATTGCTATTTCACCATTCCTCTGAGTGTACTTGAACACTTACAAACGAGACATAATTGGCGATTACGCAGACACACTCCATATTATATACTCCATATTCATTTAACTGTACATAGACCTAAACAATAAAAAGTCATGGCAAATCCAAAAAAGCCATTAGCATGCTCACAGAGATGTTAGTGCTCATTTCGTATGGATGGCACAATGTTTTTGTTAATCTGCAGTGGCACCAGCATGCAATTGCACTTTAGAGTGTAACTTTATTCCCAGGGAAAAGAGAGGCTTCTTATTAAAATCTCATTTTGTGCCGTTTTCTCCAAAGAACAGGCATTTAATGAAACAGGAACACATGGCCTCCAATTAGCACGAGGCTACAGGAAGTTAAACTGAAGATCTAATGCTCAGGGATGTCATGGGACGAACACATTCAGTGATTTTCAAAGTAGGCACCCCCCCACACACAATTACTGCACCATAATTCTTTTTACAGAGAGACAAACGATGTTTCGGTCCAAACAGGTCTTTGGTTAAATTGATTTTATTACGTTTTGGGATGAGTTTTGAGATTTCAGATTGAATTGTGGTCCATCTGTCTGCAATAACGTCTTTGTAGAGCTAATAATATGTATCATGTGTGGGGGGCCTACAATAAAACTCCCTTCCCTTTCTTGTCTTTCTTTCTTTACCCAGTCACAAAGGTGGATGTTCATATAATCTCTCTGGACAAAAACCTTCGTTGAGCAACAAAGTATGCCATGCCCTGCAGGAGTCGGGGGCCGATCTCATGTCAGAATCCACCCTGATACTCTTATACTGTTATGTATCAGCCTGTGATGTTTAACACATTTCAGGAGTTATTTTATGATGAAATGTTGTAATTTTCCCTCAACCTGCCTCTTCTATTCTACTCGAGTGATTTCCTACATTTCCCAGAATGACTTTCAACATCCCCCTATTCCTCAAGACTTGTTGTAATCCACTGGGTTTTATGTGCAGATGGAGAGAGAAATAATGATCGCGGTGGTAAGAGCAAAAGAGCAAGTTTCCAGTCAAGAAAAAACAAGAGTTGCACCCCTTACTCAACACGCCACGGCTCGTGGCCTATTGAGCCGACTGTCAGTAAAGAAATTGCTATCTCTGCCTCTTCTATGATGGGTTTCTCCCTGGATGATTGTTGAACATTGGTGCAAAATGGTAGGTCTAGAAATAAGCCTTTGTTCTTTGATTCTGAGGGGCTGACACCAAAACCTGATGTTTACCGCTGATGTTTTAAATCGTTCTTTTTTTTTTCTCCTATTAAACTCCATTGTAGATGCACTGGAAATTTCTTGACGCAATGTCATGCCATCTACGTTTGGCCACTTATCCATGGGAAAGAAAAATACACCACCAAAAAAACAAAATGGGCCCAGAAAGGCAAGGTGCATTATTAATAACAGTGTTTAAGGGTGTTGTTCTTGATTGACTGACCGATCGGTTTTGCATGGATTTAACTCACCTCAGTGGTAGATGATGTTTTAAGAAAAATAAGGTTTTAGACTCAATTAAATGACTTGTTAAGAAGATATTTTTTGCCGTTAGAATACTTCCACCCCACTTTTGCACATTCAATCACATTCAAAAGGGAGAAAACCATTACGCTGTCAAACAGAGAAAGCAGACAGAGGTAGAGGCACACAGGAAAGTAAAACAGATCCATGATGGATGTGTTTATAGTATAGAGAAGCTGCTTTTGAAATGACTAACCTACAATACTCTGATGAAAAAAGGGTAGGGGTTCAGACAGTGTCAGATTCACACTTTGTATTGGATTCCTGGCTAGCATGACTACATATTGTGAGTCTCAAATGCGGACGATCCTTCAAGATAGCGCTTTAATAGTTTTGCTTTAAAATGGAGTTCAGCATTAAGAGCACTTACTGTTTGCGATGGGGGTTGAATTCCTGTTGGCCATCTGTCTAGAGGTGCGTGAACTAAATCGAAGGCTCATGTTGGTGGAGTTGAAGTCACGGTTCTTTCCACACAGTAGCATGTTGATACTGCCAAGCATATCCTCTTGGAAATTCAACGAACTAGCAGCCTTGAACACCATGGAGTTCTGCAGCTTGGTCAGCTTGATACACACAAGAGCATGTGAGGAATTAAACAACATAATACGTTTGAAACAAAAATAGCTATACCAAGAGGTCTTAATCTATCAGTCCTATACAGCAGAATCTGTTTGACTTTTTTAGCAATCACGTTAACGTAATATTTTCCGTAACTAGTAATGTTGCGTAATAGTGTGTGATACAGGTGTACCACTGACATACAGAGTAAACTAATGCATCGATTTCTATATAGATTCAGATGCTATATACACAAAAGCCCCACTAACCGCCTCAATCACTGGTATGGCATCTTCTGAGGTTTCCTGCAGTAGTTGAGCTGTGTCTGCCGGATTCAGATCCAAAGCTGAAGGTAGCTAAAGAGCGAGTATACAAAGTTGGTTTACAGAGCAACAGCTTTCCCAGACATGACCAAAACCTTTTTTCTTAAACCATGTACTGAAAATAAAAACAAAAACAGGCTTGACCGGTGCATTCAGTGGCTAAAGATACACAGATTTTTGAGATCTGACTCTGAAATCAGATTTGCCTGAAAATGGCTGTTACACGTCTTTTGTGGCTGCAATTATTTAAACGCATGTCTGCATTACTTGACTCTACATAGAATTGCAATAACCACGTGAGCCTTACTACTAAAGATCTGATATAAATCTGAGCAAAATCCAATTTCTGTGTGTAGCAGTGCTAGACTGATATTCTGAAGGTACGCAGTACAAGTCCAAACCCTGACACTTAATTGACTGGAAGAATTAAATGGCTCTAGGTATCAATGACGTGCCCTTTCGACCATCATTTCCTTGTGTTAAGTGCAGGCCTATGCTAACATTAGTCCTGATTATCCTTCAGTACATAAACCAATACAGCTCAGAAATGTATGCAGGACAAAGTTCCACAATGGGATGGGATGGAGGGAGAATGAGAGGGACAGAAAGAGGTACCACTACACACCTTTATTTTTTAAACACAAATCTATTCACAAATAAAAACCTATTCAGAAATAGCACTTTAGCGACGCTTATGGAGTACATTAATTTCGGTTCAGTTTTACCCCTTAGCCGCAGTAGTGTGCGGCTAAGGGGTAAGATCAAGATGAGACAGAGTGAGAGAGCATGGGAATCTCTCTTGGACAATTTTGAGCAAAACAGCTTGAAATCACCACTAAGTACTCGACGGGCAGAGAATTCAGCACTGTATAACATTAGGATGGAGATAAAGGGACCCCCTTGGCACAAGACAATATTTCAGGGCTCATTTGTTAAACTCAAACATTTTCCCATTGCATTTATTTGCTATGCTATCGAGGGTTCCACAGACTGTCTGTGTTTCTTCTGGAAAAATGATTCAACGGGGAATGGCATAGTAATTGAATTGTGAAGACCTAAACCACAAAGTTTACAGAGGCTATCTAGATCTATGTATGAGCACTGCATTTCAAAAACCACTTAATTGCTTGTTCAGGCAACATAGATGTAGCAGAAATGTTTTGTGGGATGAACTTTTCCAAACACCGATTTTAAGGGAGAAAAAAACATTAAGAGTAAACAAGTGATTTAACGAGCCAATGAAATTGCAGAGGGGAATATACCATCGGGGCTTCAGCAATTGACTTTGACATTTGTATGACCTATGCTGAGTACTATGTATATTCAAGTGTTTTGCGTTCTCCATATATTGTGGTCTCAACGCGTTTCCAGAAATGCCAGCACAATACGTGGAACCGATGTCTGAATCACCCTCACTACCTGATAAACTCTGACATTCTTCCTTGTCCTTTACTTTGTGTTGTTGTTGTTATCACTGTTATTCAGCAACGTCAAGCTTAAAGTGTGAGAGTCTGATGTTCTTTTCCATCCATTTGCTTGAGGCGCTGAAGAGCTTTTTCACCATATCTTGTCTGGGCTTTCTTTTCAATGTCTGAAAATGCCCGTGGGCTTAAATTGTTCAAATGCCTTCTCCTATGAACTTCCTGCCTTATCACTTATTTATTGGATTTGCTGTCCCATATATTTTCTTTCAAAGATAAACTCAAAGAAAAGTGCAGGCTTTCATCATCCCAAGTCTGAGATTCAAAAGAATCTAATAAACAAATAATTTCCACCTGATTGCATACATCTCTACACTGGAGACCATTTTCAAAACTTTGGCTGGTTACCGTATAGTTGGCAGAGAAAAATCACTTCCTTGGAATATAATTTACTGCAAGGCATCAGAGTGGCATGGTAATGTGTGATCACAGTGTACTTGGACTCTGTTAAATGAAATTGTGGAAATTGCTTCCTCTACAACAAAACAATATGGTAAAAACGCCCTGGTGTGTATATTTCACACCAGGACGTTTCCCTGCCTGGAAAATGAATGAATGAATGAATGAATGAATGAATGAATGAATATCTGCAAGTGTTGGAATTTCCTTGCTGACAATGAACACATTTTTTATTTTATTTTACCAGTATATATCTAATCACAACAAACTCTGGGAGGCTTGACAGGAAATTCTGGCATACAAGAACCACCTACACTACCCTGACATTGCGTCTACACTTAGGCTTCCAGTTAGCCCACAACGTCTCACTCAATAATTTCTGATCTCACCATCAATCTCAACAACAATAGACAGATGAGACGGCTGACCCTGCTCGGTTGAAATGGCCTACTCAATAGTTCTGAAAACAAAAAAAAGGATTTGAGAACCGTGTATGACTACTCAGTTCTGTACTCAGTCCATCACATGGTACATTAACTCTTATCTTCGTCATGAAATTGATTTCTGTCATTTGGACCCTACCTGGTGGCCTTCCTCTTCATCCAGCCACTGACTGACCAAAGCTGCCTTTACGGCCTGATTGAAGCCCTGACCATGAATGAGAGAACTGCGAATGGATGTGGGTACACATTTGCAGTGGTAAACTTCCACATGGCATACGTGGTTTTCCAACCTCGCTCTCAATTCTCGGATGCCAAAGGTCTTAAGCCGCAAACTAGCCTATCCAGAGTATTTTAGAACCTGTGTATGTGCATGTTGCAGAAGCGATGTTCTGGCATTTCCCAGTATTTCAGGGTCCCGGACATTCTCCAAAGCAATTTCCATTCCAAACACGATCCGATAAACATTGTCACACTGCACGGAAAGAATGTACATAAACATGTTGTCCCCCATAAATGTTGCTGGCATCCCTTGGGCCAATCGTTGACAAGATGCATCATCCCTCCAAGTTGAATCAAAATCAATGTTTGTTGTGTTCATGTTTGAGTTTAAAATTTGGAATTTCAAAGCACACTCTTCAGTGCATTTTTCAAATGCCACAACCCAGTGCCGAAATCCATTATCCCTCCAAGTTTCATGAAAATTGGACAAGTAGTGTAGCAGTTACCTTTGAAACTTTGAAATTTTGACCTTTAACTATAGTGGCCCCATCGGGCCAGTCAGAACACAGTGTCCCCATCCCTATTTCATTGCATGGGTGACAATTACAAAACCTTACCTTGGAAAGCACTTTTCTTGTGTCTAGGTTTTGGAGAAAAACTTGTCGGGTGTTTGTCAGCTGCTGTGGAGTGAGGGAGCAACTGACATTTTGAAAGGCCTCCTTGTCAGCCGAACCGCTAAATTGGACATATTCATCCAGGTCCGTCCCCTCACACAGGATGCTCATCAGATTGCCTGGCCTTGGGTTGCCCATCATCTGCAGAACAAATATCAACTCTGGTAGAAATCAACAAACAAGTTTACATTCGACCATATTTATCTAGGCAATCTTTCTTAATGGTATTGATGTACAGGTGTTTTGCCCTTTGGGTTGTTGTGCAAGCACATGGCACCCTAAACCAGATGTCAAGTTCAAATAGAAAGCATTGCTTTTCTTTTTAATAAAGTCTTATTTTGCTCAAGTTTCACCCACAGTGAAAACCCACAGTTAGACTAACAGAAATACTGAAAATGAGACAGACTAGGGTGGAACGGTATCGATCAATATATTGTCTTTTATTATAACAACAATATAACAACAAACACCCTGTAGATTGGGTTATCGCAGATTCGAGGATCTAAGTGGGGAAAATATTTTGACTTTGTTTGAGCAATACGAGTCAGCTGTTCATTTTGTTTCGCGGAGCAGGTCGGGGGGGACGTGAACTGTTGCAACACCTGCCAGTCTTCGATAATGCCGTGTGGACAAGAGGAGCCAGAGTTAGACAATCCTCCACCATCATTTCAGGCTGCTGTTTGGGAAAATAATTGGTTTCATGTTAACTACGGCAATGAGAAAAGAGTGGTGGATAAAAGAGGGAGTGTGTGCAAACACGTGCAAACAACGGAGTTCCATTTGTATGTGGTAAAATGTAGAATATGTTAAGCCATTTATGCCTGGCGTGCCCATTACTGGGGCAAGAAGAAAGGAGGCAGAGAGGCAGCTACAACTCCGTCTCCCCGCAGCATTTAAGCAACCTCTCCCTGCAGATTCAGACAAAGACAAATCCATAACCAAAGCCATAGGGATGTTTATAGCAAAAGACATGCAGCCCTACTCACACACAGGATTCCAGTTTATGATTAGGGACTTTGAGCAAAGACGCTACCTTTCTGTACCTGGGACTTCTGTACCACGTTTTCTCCACAGCAGGGGACACTGCAAGCAGATCTTTCCTTGCAGCAGGAAATGCGGACAAATCATTGCCGTTGCGAGTGCAGTTCATTCAAAATTACCTATTCAGCTTCAAATGCTTTTTTGTCAAGTAAACTCAATACCAGAGATTGCCTTGATTGGAACTGGAAAGACAAATTGTCCCAGAGGTAGTTCACACAGTATACAGGCCAAGACATACTGCATTTTGAAATGCTCAATCACAACACTTGCTGGATATGATCTTTTGAACATCCTATAGCCAGATCGAATTCCATTCCATTTTTATGGACAGAGTTGACAAACTGCTTTCAAAGCAGTTGAGAACCAATAGTTTCTCAATAGTCCATTTTCTTCTCCTTGTAATGTATGGTTTTGCTACAACTCAACACTAACAGAAGTTACCACAAAAGAAACCCAGACAGAGTTCAGCCTGGCCATCAGGAGATCCGGGATGACTCCCGATGGCCTGCCTGCATGGTTATTGATTTGGCCTGCAGCTGTGGCCTGTGATCAAAGCACAGCATAAAGAAGCTGAGTGGAAAATTGAGGTGAGTAGATAGTCAGCTGTCAGGAAAGTTGAAGTTGAGTGTTGTGTGTGGGGGTAAAGAAGAAAAGAAAGCAAGAAGAAAAGAAAAGGTGCAGCTGAGAGAACAAGTAAAGAAAAGAAAGGCCCTTGAGGAAGAGGTGTATAGACACTTCAAAATATCGGATATGTTTAGAACTAGCACCCCCATTTCCAGCATGGGTCAGTCAGGACATGATGGTGCTACCGAGGGGGAAGCTATAGTCCCCAGGACAGACAAACGGGACTACCCAAGTATTCAAGAGCTCAACAGTTTCTTGCAAAACAAATTTCATGTGGTTCTTTTTATGTCCACAGAAGTGACTTGCCAGCTCAGCTTGAGTTATTGCATATATTTTACTGGTGCTGCATTGAACGTAGGCCTGTAGCTGGTGTCTAAATGATTTGCTGGCAAACTGATGCAAGATACCATCATGCTGTTTAGTTTGCACCACATACAGTGCCATAGCCTTATATGAGCGCTGTTGAGATAGCTTCAGAGTGCTGTTTTGACTGTATGGAATAAAGAGTTGTGGTGACTTATATGCCTATAAGTCTTATAGGACTAATAGTCATCTATGGAATACTATTTTTTCATAAAGTTAAGCTGTTTCTCTGCCAAAATTGATGATTGTAATTATGTAGTGCTGCGTTGTATTAGCCTACTGTACATTATATGTATCACTTAGATATCAAAAATACATCATGGTTACTGACTCACCACCACTACAGAAAAATCCACTCTTCCCAGAGTGGATTTGCCCACACTGTCCCAATGTGTGTCCAATATGGGCAAAAATACTGGCCCAGCTCAGCCCACACAGGGCCCATTAGGATTTGTACATTGGCGCAACACTGGCCCGATGGCATTTGCCCAGTGTGGGCCAGCTAGCAGCCCAAAAATATTATTAATCCTCAACCAAACCCCATCTGCCTTATTTTGGGCCCTTAGATAATTAGAAACAAAATATAATTATTTAATGTGTAACAATAACAACAACAGCAAGAATAATCACATGATTAGAAACCAAATTAAAGTGCAGAACAAAATGCTTGTGAATGTCTTCTTAATAATACACACTAGATGTCTTCTCCCTTAAGATTAACAAGGAGATGCTTATTGTCATTTTTAGAAAAGTGTTTTGTGAGAGAACTTAGTTTTTTCTAACACAACCAAAACCATTTTTTATCTTGAAGAAATTACATACTTTAAACAGTAGGTTTGGTATTTCTAGGCATTGCTCTTTGGCATTGCACAGGACCAATTCCACCCTGTTGGTAACACTTTATTTTCCAGGTCCGTAATTAGTGTGATTGGCCCTTTAGAAATGCATCGTGGCATGTTCAGAGTAGAGCAGGTGGCACCAGAGATGCATGAGATACACACAGCTCTTTCCCTCTGCTACTGCACTACTCCTAGCCGCTACCGCTACTAGTACTACTACAACTGTTACTACTATTACTGCTGCTACTACTACTACTACTACTACTACTACTACTACTACTACTACCACTACAATATTTCACTTCAAATAGAAAAACAATTTACAGTTCACAGTATAGTACATTACAATTATTATTATTTTTTATTAATAAATGAAACCTTTCTTCAGAAAATCTAACCTTTTCTAGTTTCCTACATAATGTCATGTACAGAACCATATGACATTATGCACTCACTATAGGGAAAATAGAGGAATTTGCAATTGGTGGAGTTGATACCAGTATCTGTCAATTTCCTCTAATTTCCTTATAAGTGAATACGTGGTTAGCTGTTGACAATAAGGCGATCTAAAAATAAGTTTTCAGAAAAAAGGAAGACGACTATGGATAACATCAATCGCACAGACATCAAGACAGACAGGAATCAGTACCGGGTCTGCTCACATCATTTCACATCTGGTGAGTAATTTTAAATAGGTATAAATTTAGAGAAAGAAATGATTAATAGCCTGCACAACAGCAGAGTCGGCTGTCACAGAACGTCACTCACTCATCCAGATGTGAAAAAGTTGTATGCCTGCTTTCAGGTTTTCCATGGTGTTAGGGCTACAGCCAAAAATACAATATTTTCAGACCATTCAGCTTTTGGGATACTGTAAGGGTCAATACCTATCACTTCAGTATTTTTAGGATATTGCTGTTTTTCGGATTTAGTGTCAGGTATTGTTACTCTGGTACTGCAAAGGGCCTATAATAGTCTGTCTAAGGCTCTCTTTTTTTGGGGTAAATAAATGCCCTGGTCATTATTAGAACTTGTGCAAGCACAGATGTGCAACGATACCTACTGGATTCAGGCGGATGTTTGCAGTCATCACACTTTGGACCACTGTTGGTGGCACGGACAAGCCCTCTCTCAGATGTGTGGAGAACGTTTCGTTGTCTTTCAGAATACTCCCCAGAGGCACCGGTTGACCTTAAACATGAAGGTTGAAAGTGATGGATCATTGCTTTGGCAGAATAGGAAATAAAGAATATCAATGTTTAAGTAGCTGTGTACAACAACTCTTCAGAATGGGTAATCATGGAGGTTTTCTTATGTTTTCATTTTATGTGTAAATCTTTTTTAGAAATGTAAAATCAATGTGCAGCACTTTGATTTGGTTTTGTTACACACATAGCTTTGAGTGGCACATGGTTAAATTCTAATTCATTAGAGGAGAAATTCTGCTCTCTGGATGAATGTTGCAATTAAAGCCTTCACTGATGAAAATAGGGTACGAACACTGGACTGCACGAGCGGGTGAGATCAGATAATTTGTCACTAAACATGTGTCAGACTGTTAACCAGCCATTTTCTCCTGATTAGTTGTCCGCAAACACATGATTTAAAAGAGCCAGCTTCAAAACCAATCGACCATTCAATGTTAGCCCCCCTCTAAATTGACAGAAAGAATGGCTTTGCCAGTCAGGAGATCCCACTGTGTCCCCCACACCCATTCACGTATCTGTTCAACTTGCGTGTTTTCTACTCTCCGGGGCTCCAGCATGTGCAGTTGAGACGACGAAGGGGTTGTGTGGTTAAATTCGATTAGCCCTTTTGCAAGTGTAGCACATGCAAGTCCCTCAATTTTCAGTACGATAAGGGGAAGTGACTCGTCTTGGTGTGATTCAAGGTTCAATTAAGATAAATGTTGAGTGAAAATAACAATCTCGGCAATAACAGCACTGGCTGGAATCAATTACGCCATTCAATACACCACTCACATGATTACAACTCTTCCTAAACACTTAATGACTGACACCCTTCGTGACTGCGGAGCCATCAGTGAGGCTTGTATGGGGAACCGGGAACATGCTCCAGGCTCTCTCTGAACATTGTCCCCCCTTTTCTGATTGAAGTGACCACCTACGCCTTTTAATCAAAAAAAAAAAAGGACAACAAAATCACCTTTGCCCCTTCTAGTCCTTTGATAGCACTGCTCTCCTCCTCCTTGTTAATGACCTTTTGTGCTCCCGCCTCAGACGGTGAATCCTATTAATTATGCCCGGGCTTAGATCTTTGATGGATTTAATCTTGTATATTACAAGCCAGCGACCCCAAAATGCAAATGGCCCACAAGCTGTTTGTTGAACAGCAGGCCCCCCCCCACTTTGCCTATTTGCAAATTAGGATCCGTATGAAAATCTGAATATCATCAGGCTAAATGAGCCTAATGCAAAGCAGCAACTTATCAAGACAAACGATCTGTCAGTCTGCATGGTAAATTGCATCATAAATAATCACGCGCCATTGTTTTTGAGGGATAAAGGAGAATAACAAATCCTCCAACTTGTCATCCACATGAAGGGGATACTTTCCTTGATGGAGAGTACTTAACAAAGACATAGCAGAGTGATTGTTGCTGAGGCTGAGTGTCTACTGCGCCAATTATTTCTGAACCATTACTCAGTGGCAACAGAACTTTTATAATTTAAGATTCACATGAAATGATCATTTGGGCTTTGACCCGTGCGGTTCTTCGCCGCGTTCAAGTGCAGGGAACAAAGTGGATATCCGTTTCCACATATCCAACAACATCCATATTTGACCTGTGTCATCATTTTAAAGACAGTTGGTAATATAGAAAATATTGGTGTAAAGCACAGTACTGCATTTCTGTTACTGTAATTTCAATGTCTATACCATTCACGGGGCTAGATTGTGATAGGACTGAATCCCATTGCTCTATGGCATCTGACAGCCGTTGCATCTTGCTGATAATGGATCCGTTCACCAGCAGGGTCTGCAGCTCAATCAATATCCCAGCAACTCTGGTTTAACAGGGAGAGAAAAGAGGTTAAAAGTTCAGCAATGTGTGTACGTTTTGTGTTCACATGAAAATCATTGACATTCATCCTCATGCTTTACACAACGGGGGACGGGCAATCTTGTGCCATGGAGGGCCGAGAGTATGTTTTCACTCCAACCAAACACTGCACCAGGTGACTGATTAGTTCCTCCTCTCTGGCTGAAGCTGTGCTAATCAGTGCAATGACCTGGTGCAGTCTTTGGTTGGAGTGACAACCGACATACTCTCGGTCCTCCATGGCACATGATTGCCCGGCCCTGCTTAAGATAATGGATAAGGGAAACATCCCTGTACGTACATGGAGTTGTTGAAATTGTTGACTTGACCCGGCGTCTCTCCCGGCGTTGGGTACTCCACACAGGGATTGTCGATGTTACACATCATACCTTGCAGCCAAGGCAGCACGCCAGCAGATGGCATGGCTTTATTTGGATAATGACCTGGAATAATAGAGGCGAAGAGTCATTCAACTACCCAGCTGGGTACATAATTCATGGTTGTTGGGAAATATGGGGACATGTTATGCATCACAAGGGTAGGTAGGATGTTTTTCATGTTCTTACTTACTTATTATTTTTCCTAGACATTGTACAAAACTACGTCAGCATCAAATTGAAAGTTGTTATGGAAACTGAAAATGAAACTTTTGAAGAGCTGTCTTGAATGTTGTTAAAGTTAATAAAATGACCCACACAATAAATAATCAGGTTAAGATTGATCATTTCCTTATGATATTATCTATTACAAATACTTGATAAGTCTTCTGTAGACCGAGTATGTGCCTGTACTTACACTGGCCTTTGTAAATTGGCTTATTGGTGGACCGCACCCACACCAGGATGAAGAAGAGAAAGAGAGGCCATAGCAGCTCAACTACCAGCCGCACCTGCAGTGACAAAATGATTTGCAACATATTAAGGCTACCACATATTTTGCTTTGTTTTCCTTAGACACAGGCCCAAAGATGTGATGTCACAGCTAAAGGCAGTAAAAAAAAATTATGAGTGGATATGTGGAATGTGTGTGGACAGTTCTTCAAAAGGCCAACAGGAATTGAAGGTCACATTTTTGTCGGCCTCAGGAGAATTATCACCCCGTACTTTCATATTATTACCCCACACTCAATGTACCTTTAACAGGGTGATTGGCAGACCAATGAAAGTCTTGTGCTTTAAATGAAGCCACAATGTTTAAAGCCTAACATAATTTGCCTACAAAATAAAACGTGAATTATGGGGATTCTCAGTCTTACTGATTGCTATTTTGGATCGAAGCATTTACTCGCTAACATGTAGTTTTTCAGAATATTCTGCATGAAAACAAACTTGGGGTACATTTACAAATCAAAGCATTTACAGGGGTTACTCTAAAAATCCAGCATTTTGTAAAATCATATGAACCTACATATGAACCTTTTGCAATTACTAGTTATGGCTCTGTTATGACTGCACAAGTGTGCATGTAGGTGTGTTTGTGTGTGTGTATTTACAGTGTAGGTGTACAGAGTGCATATCTGTTTTGCTGTTTCTCTTGCTATTGCGCTGAGGCAGCAAGCTCTGCTCATGACTCCCAAAACCAAACCCATCACACGCTCCTTATCTCCTCCCTTCCACACCCAATCCTCTTCTGGATGAAGAGTGCCTTGCCAGCTACTTCCTTGCTTGAATACAGCCACTTCAGTACCTGCTAGCAAGACCTGTCCCGTGTGACCTGCCGGGCTTATATTTTAACCCCGGAGAACGGTTGGAGAGAGAAACCAACAAAGCGCAAAATGGGAGGCCTGAAGACTTTGCTTGTTTACTCGTGTGTTCCATATTTTTCTCTTCAACTAGCATTTAAGGAATACAGAGATAAAGTGAGTGATAGCAAGACCCTAGAGTTCAGAGGTTTCTAAGGTTTCTCGACCGTCTCGGTTTACTACAAGTTCAAGCAGAATTCCACTTTCACACCTACAGCGCATGCTTGTTTCTGCCACTGCTGTCGCTGAGGAAACACTTAAAGCAGTGCAATTTCTCTATACATAAGTCAAGGAAACACGCACATCTGAAAGCTGAAGGGCGAGAGAGAAAGGTTTTGTACATCAGTAGATTTCACTCCATAAAGGTAATTCAAGCCTGCTGTGAAGTCTTTTCAGCATGAAATATCCACAGGCGTACACAGCAGATGACTCCCGAGATATTACCATCCTGCAGCACATCGCGCCTCAACTCTTCAGCCTGCTCCCTCTGTCATCTAGGCTTTTACGCATCCCTTGGCACACCTTCACTCAACCCCCCCCCCCACCACTGCCACCCCCGAGTCCTCTCCACCAACCTCAGCTGACCTGCTCTGCCTTGCACGCTCATCCCTCCAACATCTCTGGTGGAGTGACCTGCTTAGAGGAATCAGCTCCAGTCGGCCAAGCCCCAGCTCCCGCTATAGTCAAATGTTCAGACCTTGTATCTGATGATGCACATGAGCACAAAAGATGCAAGAAAACATCATTATGAGGTTGTTGGCTTCATAATTCATCTAGAGGGCAGGTAGAGGTGAGTCAAATACAATTTGACTTATTGTGTTGCAGGTGAGTTCTGAATATTGGACATTGCGTTCAGCGCATCGAGGAATCTACGCACGGATTTGATGGATAGGCCTCGGCAAAATCTTCAGTTGTGCAATTTTGTTGCATTGAAAATCCATTGTATGAATTTCAAAAGAAACTGGATACAATTTCAAATTCAGTCCCTTTAATTCCCCCCAGTCCATGTGTCAGAGAGGATGTAGTTCTGCTGAGAGGGGGAATTATCATAATGTATTCCAAAGAAAAGGCATGGAGAGGGAACAGAGAGATCATGGGGACTTTCTCAATGTCTGGCTCCCCAGGCGTTTGCCATTGGACACCAGCGTCTTTGTGAATAGATAATCTCCCCCTATGAAATTATGTGAAATACTGGACCATAAAATCAGTTTCATGCCTGTTATAAAATCTTAAAATGCTTGGTGAGGCATTCATATAATTGGTCATTAACCTCCACAAGCCCTGCAGAAGTCCCATTGTCCTTGCTAACTCCCACTGGTTTGGTCTAATAACAATATTTCATGTTGACACTGCCCAAATATCCTACAATCCCACAATATCAGCATTGTCCTCTGATTCCAGGGGAAAAGTCACAGAAATCTTCCTGATACGAAAGGATATTTTCCTGTTCTTTATGGCGGTTGATAAAAATGAACAAGGGCGAAGGTTTTCACGAGACACGAGAAGGTTTGAAATGACAAATGACATTGCCATAGTGATCCAAAACAAAGTAAGAACTCTGATGAAAAGCTGCATTTTCTGAGGATGTCTTTTGTTCTACTCTGGTAACAGAGGCGCTCTACTGTGCTTGATCTCCTGATAAAACAAGTGGGTGGATGTTCTGTCATTACGGCAGTATAAATCAAATAATGCACCTCAGTTATTGATTTATAGTTAGAGCTGCCTTATAGGCTGACGAGATTCCATGACAACTTGTGCTGACCCTGAAAAATGAAAATGCTGCTGTGAGTCTGGTTGCATGTCACCTCTTAACCAGTGTGGGTGAAATCCCAACCAATCATATCCACAATACATCATTAGCTGTCTCTAATGAGAGTGAGACGAGGGGGTAATGCCTGCAGTTATTGCCGGCAATTGGCCAAGGCAAAGGGATAATGGCTGCCAAACCTGAGCCCCAAACAATAATCTTGAAATGTACCTGGAGTGCCACCCAATCAGTCACACAGGTGTGCATTTGCAAAACCTTGATTCAAACTCAGGCGCTGTAGAGAAATATCTAGCAACCGCCTATAGGGAGCGAGCATTTGCAGTTTGTTCAACTTAAAACAACTTTGTCCATCTTCCAATTTAGGTGACACACATCAAAACATTGTGAACAAGGTATCAAACGATCCTCAGAACAGACAACACTTTAAACGCTTAACAGAGTTGTGAGACTATAGGGACAAAAGAGCTTTGGATGCCATTGCTGAGGACAGTCACTTGTTAAGAAGAAGCCCTGAAAGAGTATTTGCCCTTCAAACAAACCATTTAACATTCCTCACTCCCAATCCAGTTCCATTAGGCCAAAGACCGGCTCTGTTAGAACTAAAATACAGGCGATGTGACATAACATGCACAAGAGATAGATCTCCAAAAATTGAAGGTGACACTTTGAATTGGTTAGCATTAAGGTAGGATTGTTCTTGCTCTCTAGTGAGGGAGTTAAAGGCAGCTTACATCGATACGAGACAATTTTCGGGGCAAATCCCCCCCTATTACCTTTCTCTCCCACGTATAACTTAGTTGTCCTTGATAACACAACCCTGGGACCATATCCTCATTTTCCCTCTATTGTTGCCCAATTTTAGCAGATATATGTTGACTTGCAAGGGGGGGGGGGGGGCACAAACCTTTTGTCTCTTTCGGAGAGTGAAGTTCTTCCACAGGAGCAGGGTGAACTGCGTCAGGAGACCCATTACGACTTATCCCGGCAAAATCCTGCCAAAGCGTCGCTATGGCAACTGGCCCACTTAATAAACCCTGGAGGGAATAAAAGGCAGAGTTTGGTTTTAATACAGAGGAGCAATGCATCATGGGGGAGTGCCACTAATCATTCACTTCCCCAGGCCTTGGGGCTTATGGTGCAGCACCTGTTCTATGAATTATTATCACCTACACTCAGTGAAACTCAAGACTAGGCTATGTCTCGGCAGGTGGAGATTTCCCATTTTGGCGGTTTTATGGTATAAGGATCTTTTAACAAAGATCACAGGGTAGTTCTACTTAATGTATTGGATATAAAACAATTAATTCAGGAGCGAAATCAAACAATATTCTGTAATGTCGGCCCAGACTAGGTGTACAGACTTTTGACAACCTCTTTATCTCATGACCACCACTGTGTTACAAAAACTCTGTAAATGAATCAGTGTTATTGGTGACCAGTGTGCAATAAATTACAGGAAATTCATGGGTAACTACATCACTTTTCGTGTGGACCAAAGATTGCAGTAAAACATTTATTGCAGGTTTTACTGGCCTCTGAACACTAATTAAACAGATAATAAACAAATAGATCGGCCATGGTATTTTACACTTGTGCATCAAGTATGACCTTTATTAAAAACTCAATAATTCCGCAACAGTCTCTCCTTTGATGATGGTTACATCACCGGCCTACCCTCACACTCCAGTCAGGAGGCTACAGAGGTGTTAGTGCTTTCTGAGTCAAACTACACAATTAACTGTTTTAGCAACATAAAAATAAAATCAAGCCCACTTTTCATTCGCTTTGAGTCAAACAAAAGCATCCAAAACCATTCAAAGGGGCATTTCAACAGTGTTCATCCCATGTGGTTTTCCCCAAGGCTGGGTTCTATGATAGGTCAGATGATTTGTAGGTGCATTTTTATAAAGAGTAAAGAGTAAAGAGCAAAACTAAAGCGGTGATCATTTTTAAAACATATTCACACAGACGTTTGAATAGTTATGGATTCAATTACTTTTTCAGCTTGATGAATCACAATGCAGAACTGCTGTACTTTACAAATAATACAAATGTTAACAAACATTTTGCAGCCTCAAAAGATATTCATAATTCATGTTGTCAGATATCATTAGTATTTGGATCAGTAGCTCAGTCAACACATTTCAGAGTGAATAAACAACAGTAGTGGGTCGCCAAGCTGTTATGGATTAGAGATTTAAAAAGTCTGCATACATACTAACCTAGGTAGTCCATGAACTACAGATACACATACCAAATAAACTACTACTACAATTTGGCTTGACAGTCATAAATACAAAATATCAACAAAAAGCCACAACAACAACCAGTTTTGCTTCAATAAAAATGGGCCCATAGGTAATTTAATACTTATAAAACCTTCAGTTCTGAACACAAATGCTGAAATAGTGACAGCCAATGATTGGATTAAATAGAAGACGTTTAACCTACATAAGAAAGAAAATGTCATGGCAGGCAGCAAACATGGGGAAAACATGTTTTGGATTGTCAGTACCACGGGATTTCTCAGCTCTTTACATACTATTGTACCGTATCTAAGATGTTTTGCACAGTACTTCAACTGAGGCTATTTGGAGTCACAGTGTGAGCGCTAGGTGGGGAAGGTGGGGACCAGGATGGGCTTTTTTAGCCCAAGGGCAGTCCTGACAAATGTGCCACTTTTTAATGCTCCATTTCCTTTTTCTGTACAGGTTCCATCTCCCCTCTGTGTGTTTACATTATTTACTGCTACTTCATGGATGTTTTATTTACTGTCATGGGAAAGATGAGCCTTCTCCACTTCCAAACGGCCAAATAAGGGCTCTAATGGGCTAAATAATCGGGTCCCCGCGCTGTACCGCTGGAGGCCGCTCGATAATCTAGCCGGAGAACATCAGTGAAATGGGAACAGACTTAGCAGAAACTCTCCGGACCAAACATCTTGTTTTGTTGTGTTGCTGTTTGAACTGAACGCACTAAATCAACCCTTTCCTACTCATCATAGTCTACTCATTTCTATGGGGATGCGATGTACTATCACTTCACCTCAGGCGCAGTAGTATTCCATGTAGTGTAGTATTCACTCTTTGTTTTAGCCTGCAGCCCCTGGCTTACTTTCCATATCTTTGGGAGGAGAAGGTAGTTAGGGATGAACACCGCAAGGGTAAACCGGCCTGTCTGTGTCCTTACGTAGAGGCCCAGCATATATACGCATGAACACTCGTCTCCCTCAAGTGCTTGTATAATTGAGTATGTGCTACATCCGCTCGCACAGCTTTCAAGCACTGTCCTTTGAAAACACGTAACGTGCAACAGAAGGACAGCTTGGAACCGCCCCATCCTGAAATCACGTCAAGCATGAAGGGTAAACAACATTTCTTAGAATATACTCAACCACGCGTCAAAAAATGTGGGAGAAAGTGTGTGTGTGTGAGTGTGTGTGTGTGTGTGTGTGTGTGTGTGTGTCCCTCTCAAGGACTTTTTTTTTTTTCAGTTCCCAGCTAAAGGAAAGATAAGTAACAAGAGAGGGCATGATTGTGATTTGCATTGCAGCCGAAGTATTACAAAACACAATGAAGCATTCTCCAGAGAATAAAAGCCACCGAGTCTCAGCGTGTTTCCTGAGATGATCATTTTAATCTGCGACTGAGAGCGCGCTGAATAATTGAAATAAGCTCCTTTTGCCACTTTTAGGATTTTTTTTTTCCAGAAGACTGTAGCCATCAGGCTCAGACATCAGCTCTTCACCGTATCATTAGTTTCAATGAAAGCCCCGAGAAAGGAGCAAGGCGGAGGGAGGATGGGGGAGAGAATGTAGCGATGACAAAAAGGAAAGCAAAGCGTTGAGAGGATAAAAGTGCTGATGCATGCCTTGGCATTTGGGAACTTGGGACATCAGAGTGCATTATTTCAACCCCCGGGATGATAGAAAGAGTAAACAGATATTTGTCATACTGCACGGGAGCAGAGGACGGTGGGGAATGCCTCCGTTACAAGGGGGCTGCTATAGCCCTCAGAAAAGTATAATGGTCCCCGTGCTCCTTCTCTCAATCTTTCTTTTCCTTTTTCCATCGTCATCTCTATCATCTCCACACGCTGCAACAGGAATTTATAGTTCCAGTCCCTGAAGGCAGGTTCAATGGGATACTTGTGATGTTGTTTGTTCTAATTAGTACTTTGTACTTCTGGGGAATGGCTGGGTTACCAGAAGTGCTAACATGCACTACATTCTGATGAACTTGAACATTTTCCTCCCTGTATGTCATGTTATGATTCAGGTTCATATTCAGAGACAGGTTTTTTTTTTTTGCCAATTAGAGATTGTGTGATTACTTCAATTAATAGTAATTGCAGCATTTGTAGCATTTCAAACTAAACTAATCAAACTTTATAAAAGAGGAATTAATAGAATTAGAATATTTAGAGGTTAAGATCCTTAAAGCTCATAGTTTTGGATAACATCTAAAAACTCGTACATGTAGGGAAAACATCTATTACTGTATGTAGACATGTAATGTTGAAGAAACTGAACACCACAAGAGGAAAATTGGATCTTTAGGACACTGTTAGACACTAGCTTTTTGCTGTGCTGACCCAGCCCTGCTACGCTTTCATTGCTTTGTGGCTCATTGTCAGTTCACTTTTCTATAAATCCATTAAAAAAAAATTCTAAAAATATTTTTTGAATGGACGTGTGATGAGGTAACGACCTTAAGGCTGATAAATGAACAGACAATATGCCAGTGCTTCTCAATAGGCAGCTGTCAATGGCATTGTTCACTTTTAGACCACCTTTTAGACTGTTCTGATCAGTAGCTCTACATCCTGTATCATATAAAAACAAATGTTTTTATTGCAGGAAATCTACGTGACAATTCCCATGTTTCATCATGGCTGACAAATGGGGCAAAGGGTATTTGTTTACACCTATTCATTTGAACTGTCAAACACACACTGAAGGTCTGGTATCACTACTCTCCAACGACACTCAACCCAGGATTGAACCTAACTCAATGACCCTGGTAATTATTTTTATACACACAGTTGATACAAATGTATTTTATCCTATAGAAATACAAAAAATCATTTTAGGACACCTTGTCATAAGAAAATTAATGCTGTGGAAAAAATACTGCAAAAACACTGCAAAACAGCAATGCCATACACCAAGGATATTCCTCAATGTGCGCCTCGTTTGTACAGCTGAAATAAATGTCAAATGAAATTTGACCAGGACCGGCCCATACTCCACCTACTGCCTCACTCCTCACAATATGGACACATGTAGGATAAAGCATTACTTATGTAGACTATTTTCATAGATTTTTTTTTTTTAAATGAATTTGACATTTTACGAAATTTCACTTCAATAATAATAATAAAAAATGTTCCTTTTACCATCAGTTGTTGACAAGGTTTCCATGCCTTTTTTGCACTTAGTCCTCACTCCCACTCTTGCATTTTTGGTCTGCTGCTTTTCCATGTTCATTTGTAGGTAATAGTGAGGCACCCGTTACACATTTTGAATCTCTCAACTTAGCCCCCTAAATAATTGACTAGAAAACATTGCAAATCAAGGTACGGTGTTTTCTCAACCCAGACCCTTAAATGGACGGCAACTTCATTTATAGACTTTTAACAAACAGCCTTGTCACAAAACCTACAGCTTGTGTGTGTGTGTAGAGCCGATCGGTTTGGAAACCAATACTCTACTTGCAGTGAGAAAGTTGAACGTGTTACATTCAGTATTAGCTCATTGCTTCTACAGTTACTGAGCCATCCTGTCGAGTGGTTTCTGCTTAAAATGCTCCCTTCAACCACGAGGAGTTTAAAGCTTTGATGTCAGAGTATTGTAACTGTCAAGATGCTATCCATGGCATTAAGTCATTAGAGGTAATTGGTTTTAGATAAGTAATAGTTAGCATGCTATCAGGAGCAAAGCTGTCAATCAGTTTTTAAGCCGCTAATTGCCGATTCATTAGAAACAAATGAAACTGATAAATAAACAAATTTGAGAGGCTATAAATGTTAGAGCCTAATGAGTCATTAAGACATGTCATTCAAGTGCAAATGATTTTGCACACATGCAAAGATGCACAGGGAAATGCATGGGAACAGGTGCACGTGCCGTCCTCGGGACCAGCATTTAGGTGTGGTGCTACCTCTTCGCTATCAGTACAGTCCAGGTTTAGGGCAAATCATTAGCTTGGAAGGGCTATATAACTGCATCAGCCTGGGCTAAAGTTCACAATCTCTTCCCTTTGACTCACGCAATGTCTCTGAAGATGAGCACGCTATGAATGTACTAGATTCAGTAGTCCAAACTCCATGGGAGCTTTGTTGGATATAATGGATTAAACCTCAAAGTGGTACGGCTGATTACTCTAAGCAACCATTTCAGTTACCTCCCTTGAGTTTGACAAAACAATAAGTACTTTAATGTTCTCTTGTTATGGTGGAAGACAAAGTTATCTCCGGAAACGCTGCTAAGATCCTCTATTTCCATTACAAAAGCAGCCAGCCTGGAGACCGGGTATATTAAATGCTTTAAAATAAGATAAGCAGTTCTCAGGGCAGTCTTGTTTGATCCACAACAGACAAGACAGGCAGAGGAAAACACGAGACGAGTGTAGAGATACTCAGGCCTGGGCCCCCGAGTTCGCCTCGGGGGAGAGGAGAGAGCGAGCTACAACAACAACAACAACAACAACAACAACAACAGAAGAAAGGGAGCATCACAGGAGGCCCGGCTGCGAAACACGTGTCCTGTTAGAGAAAACAAACTGTCAAAAACAACCTACCTGCAAGCTGTTTGGTTTTCTCCCGTCAGCACATCTTAGGGCCTTAAGATGGATTTGACCAGTTTTAACTCCTGCGCACAAAGTCACCCTCTTTCTCTACCTCTTCTCTCACGCTCTCTCCCTCTCATTGCTCTCGCTTCCCTTTTACCTAGAGTCATAAAGTATGCACACGACCTCTGCTGAGACTGTCCTAGCGACTGTAGCCACAGTAATACACACAGGTGGTGTACATTACATCATGCGCTCCCTTAAGCTCAGCCCCGGAGCAGGAGCACAGGCGGCTGTTCCTTGTAGTCCTATCTGAGTCACCTGATGAGGCGAGGAGGGCAGGAGCAGGAGCATCGCCCTACATTTCCCTTGGCCCTCGCTTTTTTTTTCGTGTACGTTGGCCGTGTGTGTGTGTGTGTTTGTCTCGGGGGGGCGTCTTTTGACTTTTAATCACCTGTTGACTTAGCACAAATTGTTCCTGAGCAAATTAGTCCTAAAATGAATCTGTTTTAATAAGTGAGGCATCAATTAGAAAGCTTAGAGACCAGATGGGATCAAGAAGAGTGTGTTTATTGACTGCGCCCAGACACAGCCCAGTTGAAATGTTGATGATGTTGTTGACGATCAACTTGTGAATGTGTCACATGGGGGGGGGGGGGGGGGGGGGAGCAGCTAAGTGCATTTACTGTAGGGTTTTATAGCAACAGTATAATTTGGTAACAAGGGGGCTAAGAGTTTATTATGCTAGGTGATAAAGAATAATACCATAGGTGCATTGGGAGGACATCATTATGGAGATCAGCTGGGTGTTTACAGGAGGCAGACAGGAAATAAACAGACACACAGGGTGATATTTCTGCACTCATCAGGAAGTGTGTCATTAAAAGTATTTCCTCTCAGACAAAAGCTAAAGTAGGCCTATTGTATGAAGTTCTACCAATTTTTTTTTTTAGAATGAATCGTAAATTTGATTCATATTTAAACAATCCCTACAAGCCATGTGAGGATTTTGAGAAATACCAACCCAAGCTTGAAATAGCACCGCAAAGCGCTAAAGAACATTTCAAGCAGAAGTTTTCTAATGACTACAAATTAAGTTTTCTAATGACTATGATGAAATTCTCTCGCCCCTCTCAAAGTACACAAGAAAAGTGTTTGCGATCACTTGAGGGCCGCTGTGACTGGCTCATGGGGTGTGGGTCCATACTCTCAATTAGTCACACGCTCACACACACACACACACACACACACACACACACACAGAATCCAGGTGAAAACATCTACTGCCCAAAGTAATTGCTTCAACTAATGAAGTGCTGTCGCTCGAAAAGTACCAGCACGCCGGAGTACACCTGCTGTTCCCAGGTCAGTAAAGCCGGCATTAGTCGTGCCCATACTAATGGAAAAACAAGGCGCTCATTTAAAGCAAGTCTACTTTGTAATTTATTTTGTGCGTACCTTGAGGATCAAATGATAATAGTAATAAAACTGCTGTTCATATAAACCAACAAAACCTCTGCTGGATCAAGACTCCCTGTACTCTAGGCACATGATCAAATTAATTATGGGATTAGGATAAAAAAAAAAAAATTCATTCATTCTCCACACAGAAAAAGTGAGATTACTAATAGGAGACAGGACATGTGGTGGACGTCTAATCTCAGACAAGATGGTTCAATATTGTTCTGCACAGTTATAAGACTGCCCGCTGGTGCTCAGTCTGATGTGATTTCAATGTAATGCACCTTTTTGTCTTCATCCCAATACTCGCGCTCCCGTCAAATAGCGCTACGGTTTGTCATTACGGTTAATAGAAAGACCTGAGATTACCCCATAACCCGGTGCGAGGGGTATCAAGCCCCCTGTGGCAAACCTTCCCGAGGTCATTACCTGCTTCGTTGATTTATGTGCATGCAGGTTCCGCATGGTAGCGATGACATTGCGACGTGCTTCTGCATCACCCCCACCATGCAGCAGGCGCTACAGACGGATAAGACCCTTTGTGTACTTGCAATTGTGTTCGGAAGATTAAGTCAGATAGAAATAATCAGAAATCAATCAATCAACAAATACCAGCCCCGTATACTCCTCTCAGGATGCAGGGAGAGAACATGGGTGGATTGGATGGAAAGCTAAAGGGGGCTCGGCAGTTTTCCAGCTAGCCTGCCTCCCGCCGCCTTTGCTCTTTCCTCTCGATCTCTTTCTCTCGGTTGTTGACGAAGTGAGGAGCGAGCTCACAGGTGCTTGTTAGCCATGCTCATCCGCGGACAGACCGGACAGCTGACGGACGCCGGGCAGGGATATAAATTAGAGAGCCGTATAGGGTCGCAGCTGGCATTTCAGGCTTTCACTTTGTGTTGTCTTCCTCTTAGCAGGTGGGGGAATTGTAGGGGGAAAAATAAACCAGAAAAGTTGAGGAAAACAAATAAGAGCCTTTTCGACACATGCTGTTGCTTTTTCCTGACTGCTGGCCATGGGTAGAATAGTTTGTTTTGACTTCAGCCAGCACAGCCCACACAGACTGTGCAGAGGCAGCACTGGATTTTTTTTTTTTTTTTTTTTTTAATGTGATCTTGTGTTTTATTTTGACATCACCACTATATATGACAGTGTGTGGACTGTGGTGAGAACACGGTGGGTGAAAAACAACATGAATACATTCAAGTTGATTGTCTTATTAGCCAAATTAGTTGAATGTCTCCCGATGATAAACTCATTAAAAATAAAATGTCGGAAATTTCTCCATTGTGTGCATGTGGACACACACACACACACACACACACACACACACACACACACACACACCAGGCCAAAGCCAGGCATGACAGCTGCTGCTAGACTGGCATGGAGGACCACTAGAACAACAATGCCAACCCCCGCCATTCGCCAGCGTATCGTCAGCATTGGTATCATCTGCACTACTTGGTGCGGCTCCAACGGCTTGGCTGAGCAGAAAACCCACTTTTCATCTGAGTGAAAGGTTGTTAACACGTCTTATGGGATGCCGGGCACGATACTGACAAAAAAACGAATGTGTTGTCAATAGTTGCATTAGATAATATTCACACTCATCATACAGATGGCCTTGACGTCTGCAGTATTTCCATCTCAGTGACTGGAGTAAGTTGCAGTGCCGTGCGTCGCAGCGGACCGAGCCAATTAAATTCCCTTTTTCTAAAAGAAGTAAAACAAAACGTGCAGTGTATAATCCTGCATTTCCATTCCTTTGGTAAAACATTTGTGCATCTTACGATGATGTTATTAAAAAAAAATGATTGATTTACAAAATCAGCAGGGATGTGATAACTTTACTGGAGTTCTTCTGCTCGCTTAGGCCTGCATGTTCAAAAAAAGACTTTCAAGAAAGGAATTATATCCGCTCTATCGTCTAAGATATTGTTGTTTTTTAAAGCACCAAAGACATTTCACCAATGCTAGACTGACAAAAGTTCCAATGAGTGATTCAGGTGTCATGGTATTTATCTGTGTCCCTCACCAGTTTACAAAAACGTTAAAGCTATTACAAAATAAGAGCTTTTTTCATTCTTCATCTTCATTGTGGATGCCTGTGCGATCAGTAAATATCCAATTTCCAGTCTCTACTGCGTAGGTGTGCATACACGCCAAACGCTAAGCCTAAACAAACAAACAGGTACCTCGTCAGTGAGAACCCCCGTAAATACACAAAGATAAAGATTTCACTCCAATCAAAAAGACAAACAACTGAGACCATCGGGGGTTCGAAGGAGGAGTGAGAATCGTTTACAGGGCACACAAACCCGCAAAGCTCTTATTTTCACGCTAATGAAAGCAGCATGTGGCCCCTCATCTTTATACCCATTCCTCACCTGCCAGTCAGTCTACCCAGAATGCTTAGTGATATTAGGATGCCAGCAGTGCTCAGATATTGCTGCACTCTGAGGCTAGTCACTTATTTCTGTTATTTTTCGCACAAATTGTCCATACAGGAGATATACATACAGCTTATAATGTACATTTGGGGGGGGTACGATTATGTGTGAGAGCTGAAGCATAGAAGCAATGTTGAAAAGACGTCTAGTGCTCAGAGAGACTGGAAATGGTTAGAAAGTCATCTGATGCTGGATCTGAATTATTTATGCAATAAACCACACACATCAGGTACAAACTTCTAGGAATTAATTGCAAAAAGTATTTTGTCTAGGACTGGTGGATATGTGTGTCTGCATATGTGGTGTGTGTGTGTGTGTGTGTGTTTCTCTGTCCAAGGCTCTGAGTTCTCCATACTAGTCATATCAAACCTCCCCCTGGTGAGCTCCCTCTCAAGCTGGACACACACCAGAAGATTATTTACCCAATTACTGACCCAGGATGACCATCCCGTCTGGGGGAGTCACACAGATGGATGTTGGCATCACCCAGACTGATCGATGCCCCCCGGTGATCTCGCATTGTGACCAAGTTGAAATGATCACACCCCTATTGCCAGATTTTAAGATGACTTCTTATGATGGAGATTTTTTTGCAGTGTGTGGTTTCAGACTTCAATCTGGACAAAAAAAATAATGTGAGAAGTCAGATCAGCAGTAGTCAATGAGGGTTGAGCTCAACTGTCAATAGCCAATGGAAACATCTCCACAATGATGCATGACAAATTGATGAACGGTGATAAATGTAGCGTTAGACGATGCGTGTTTCCAAGCTGCTGGGGATCAGATCACATGGTTGTCATCCTCATGGCCGAGTGTGCAACAACTTTCTGAGTGCACGTCAAAATCTAGTGCGGCTAGTGCGAAACAATCTCTATTCCCACAGCCTGTTAAGACTGTCACAGTGCTCCAGCGTGTGGCCAGTTTAAGAGAGATGGGGGCCAGACACATCTGGGTCTGCTGGTGACAGCACTGTCTAGCCTGTTTTATGACATCTCATTCATCAGCCTGCCTAAAACCATACCTCCTGGTCCTGGGGTATTATGGGTAACTGCGAACGCATTTTGGGTTCACTGTGCCTGATGCCACTATAATAATAGTTATAAACTATATTTGTATAGCACTTTTAAAAAACATAGTTACAAAGTGCAGGAAATAATACAAGTAAAGACTAAAAGGTAGAGCAATAAAATCTTACAAATATAAACAAACTAAATTTAGAAACCTTATTATTGGTATCTATTGTTGACAGTAAACCTTTCACTCTATATTGTATCAGTACAGATGCTATATATATATATATATATATATATATATATATATATGAAATTACTGTTGATATCTTGCATGTATGAGTATCAATATGCTCAAACAAAGCAAAACAATGAGCAGGAGAGCTTCACAGAACATACCACCATCTCCAGTGACGTCACCAACAAGGCGAAAGTGCGAGCAAATCAATGCTTTACAAGGCAAAATTAAAGTAACAACTGATTGCTTATTGATTCCTGCCAACTGAAGCAATTAGAGGAGGGCATCCTCTCCCCGATTCCTCTGCTGCAACATTTGGACCTTGCCGTGACTGGTGGAGATAATACAACCCTATTTTGAGCGTTTTCAAAGGATCTTATAAATTTGAATGGACAATGAGGTCACGGGAGGCTTTACAAGAAACCCGACGCCTTATTAAAAAACTACAAATGGTCTCAGGCATGCATTGAGGCAACTTGGGAAACTGTCAAATGTTAGGCACACATGTGGCCGCACAAAAGCAGCCTTGGGCTCGGGGAAGCAATTATTTGTAATGAATGGCCGCACATATATTTGAGGCCTAGATAACAAAGGATCTGAGCGATGCTTATACCTGGTTATACCTGGCGTGGTGCAGTGATCAACCGGTGTTTCTTTCAAATAAATCTCACACCACCTAGGTAACAAAGAGACAAGGTCTGGCATTTTGTCAGCAGACACTATAGCTAAGAGCTCCCTCATATTGCAAATCAAGGGTTCACAATATAGGATAGAAATAGATAATGGCGTCTGAGTCTTCTGTTGGTTAGGGACACATCACAAATTGACTCATTTGCCGTTTGTTTCTTTCAATTTTTCACTTTTTTGTGTGAGCGCCGTGGTTCAATATCTAATTATGTTCCTGAAACTGATAAAAAAAAAATAGGAGGCATGGGTTTGAAAGTCGAGAGGAGAAAAATGTCCCGTTATTGACAAGACGGGAAAAATACATGAGGGTTTTTCGCATTATTCAGCATAAAAAGTACTCGTGAGAGGATAGTTCATGAAAAAACTATTCTGATGTTATTGAATTTGAATGCATTTTAAAAGGCAAAATCTATGAAGGGGCTTACTTTGTACACTGTACACAACTTGGAAATAGACAAGTTATTTATCATACACTAAAGCCTTCAAAGTGAATTAGTGGTTTAATTTGGTGAGTACTGTGCGATGCTCACTGTTTATGGTTTCACATCAGAGAAAATGGCAGAGTGCTAATGGCGGGCCATGTTCCCCAAGCAAGCACTCCACTGACTCACACACAAATGGACATGTATTAATGTCAATTAGTATAATTGTCAAATCAATTGTTAACCCGCATCTTCACGCTTTTCAGAAGCGAGACAGAGTACACAGATAAGATTTGTGCTCTTGATTAACCGAATCGTTTGACCTTTTGGTGGTAAGCTTTTTGTTTTGTTTGTTTCACCACTGTGACAGAGAAAGAAACAACCTGCAAGTAATGGTGGAGGTTTCAGACGCAAACCTCATTTCGTGGCATCACTCCCATTTCTACCTACCCAAACAATCTCTCCTGATCGTGTGTGTGTGTGTGTGTGTGTGTGTGTGTGTGTGTGTGTGTGTGTGTGTGTGAAACTTCCTAATTAAGATAACCACTTCAGTAAGCGTATTTTACATCAACAACTAGTTCATAGTGAAAATGATAATTGATTGAGAAATAAAAGAAAGGACAGACCAAGTAACAGGGATTAGATTTTCAAATTAAGAATTAATTCAAGCCCATCATTTGCCAGCTGGAACATCGTAGCCAATCAAACGCGAGCCAAGATCACTCAGTAATGCAAACCTGAAATTCAAGTACATTCATGAGGCCCCGAGAGCCAAACTACAGACAGAGAACAACATCCTGCCAGACTAAACTATAAACTTCATGGACGCTTCAACAGAATAATGGGAATCTCTCAGGAACAACATTACTGCTTCAAGTGGTGTAAACTAGTGAAGAGGCAACTGGCCAGAGAGAATCGCTTATTGCATTCACCCCAAGCACAGGAAAGTTGCTCAGATGGTTGTTGATTAGTTGTCTTCAATTTAGTTTGATGGTTTCAGTGGAGTCGAGTATTTGTCGGTTCATCTCCGATCCTAACCCTGTTCTGATCCATCTACCGATCCATAAGGAGCATCGATGCTTACATGTAAGGGCTGAGATCAATACGGAGCGTTATGCTGACAAACTAATCCAAGGTACAGTGCAGAGCAGTGGGCTGCACTTGGGGCTGAGCAAGCACAGCTGTCAACTCAAAAGAAAATCTCACCAAGTCCACTATGCAATTCTAGCCTATTGTCACTCCTTGGACCGGGGCAACACCAACAAAGAATGGACGTTATAAATTGATCTCAGTGTGAAGTCTGTTGTTTGGAATACAGGAAATTGACTTGCATCGTTCCACGCTGTATTTCAGAGCAAAAAAAAGTGGTACTGATTCACTTCACTGTATAGTTGACAGAAATTTGCACAAGCTGCTTCAGTCTCTATATAAAGATCAACACTGTAACATGGTGCAGCATCCCCATGAAGGGTATTTTCACTACAGTTCTTTTCTAGCAACATATCGGCGACTAAAAAGGAAAAGATACGTCTTTCTCTGTCACGTAAGCACATACAGCATCATATCTGCAATGCACCAGAGCTCTGTACTGTGCCAGCTCTTTGAGTACAATAACTGATTAAGCAATGTACCAACCAGAAGAGGCGATTTTGGTTTGGTTTTTTGATTCACACCAGCCAAACCTTTCCCATGCCCACATCCCCAACACAGCTTGCTTTTCACAGACCTACAATACTCTCCTGGCCCTCGTTACATTTAAAAAGGCTTTTTCCCAGGAGACTGTCACTCCAGGTGATTGTGTTGCTTAATACTAAATGGGGCTTTTGCAATACCAATAAAACTATAAAATGAAAATTCACATCAATGTCTTTTTTTTTTTTTTATCCTCTCTGAGACGCTCCTAAATGGTTACTTTCTTTATCCAGTCCTTCAAACTGTAGGGCCCTGGGCGACAATGGACTTCTAAAAGGTTTGACCTTGGATTCAGACATCGGTGTGCAGACGGCGCAGGCTGATCCAAACCGCTCTCTGTTCAAAGTCTGATTGGCATTTAAAAAAACAGTCCATCGATTTGCCCAGGCTATTTCCTGTAGTGTGACATACTCCCCAGGCAGTTATCCCAGCAGGAAGTTGACTTGCGGCTCAGTGTAACAGCGGGGCAACATGAGCTTGCTACAACCAGCATGTTGCAAGACATGGATAAATAAAAACAGCAGCGGTGGACAGACCGCTGACCGGGACTCGGAACAATGCACCCATTTTAAACGGCACATCTGTTCACTGAACAATTAAGATGATGTTCGAAAGAAGAGTGGAAAAAGAAAGACAAGAAGACAGCTCCGGTTAAAACGGTTTTCACTTCTTGAACGGGAATCTATGATTGATAATATCTGTGCTCCAGTTGTAGCGTCGGTATACACAGAGGTTTTCAACAGTGAGTAATGATGCTCTCATGTCTCCCACAGGATCTGGACAACACTTTATCTAAAATCTGTCCATGTCCACCCGGTTTCTGAATAACTGCTTACCTCTAAAGGTGCTATGATTGTCTTTTGTCGACTGGCTGGCTCGGCTTATATGTGGAGCATATCATCTTGAGTCATGCAAATTGTGGAAGGAGAATAGGCTCTGCCGTTTGCTACAGCATGTCCTTGTTTCAATGGTGTCATCGCAGTGACAGTGAAAAAGGTGCTAGAGAATATATTCTACAAGATATCTGCAGATATCATGATATTAACACTATATTACAAGTGCTTTGCCTTTCATATTCATTCACCGTCATAGAACTAAAGGACACCGTTTCTCTATCCAAGTTACTGGCCAAGAGGAAATTACAGTATGTAATTGTACGGTAGACTGACATGAACCATAAAGCAAAGTAGTTGCATATGTGGGAAGAGGCCTAGTTTACACAAGGGCTAGTTTGTAGGGCTAAGACAGATGAATCAATGAATCATGATTGTAACTTCCCAGTGGTTTTTATCTTTCATATTGTGATGTGGTGCAAAATAAAGGATTGTTGTTGTTGATGGTTACTGTCTTATGACTCTTCCCCTCCAAAAGAAACCGTCTGTCTCAGATGACTGCAGTTTACAATGAACCTATATATTTACACCTACTATTTTACCACTCAACTGGAACACAGTATGGAACGGCTTTATAGTCACTGACTGTCTGCGTGTCAGTCAGACAATACAAAGTGCTTATTTGCACTATAGGTATAATTGTAGAGTTCACTAATAGGTAAAGCATGGTGAAAGCATTGACACTGCTTCCCTTCCTTTAGGCAAATGGAGTTATAGCCATCCACATATCCTCATTTTATTGAGGCGCTCTCTTGGAAGGTATGCACCACTTTTTAGAGTATACACTGAAATATTTGAGGCCCAATGCATGTAATCCTTTTGAAAAATAAATACACATATTTCAATACCTACAGCTCTGGAAAAACTGCAAATTATCAGTTTCTCTGGTTTTACTATTTATAGGTATGTGTTTGAGTAAAATTAACATTTTTGTTTTATTCTATAAACTACATGAGTTGTGCCTGTGTTGGAAATCAACAGACACTGGAATGGAACGGCTGCCATACATGTAGAGATGCTGATTTAAGAAAAAATTGAAGTGGTCTCTTAATTTTTTCCAGAGCTGTATATTCAATAAAAAAAAATACCATGAAATTATAGACTAAACTAAAATGATTGACAATGACATTGTTGTTGCAGCTCCTCCTGTGCATTGATTTTTAGCTCAATACTCTCCCCATTTGTCCTCCTGCGTCTTGTTGTTGTCTATAACAAGGGGAGACAAAAGAGTAGCATTTACCTGGAGTTTTGAGTTTCCAGATTGCTGTGTTCAAATCCAGACCCAAATGAACCCTTCATCCACATCTCTCCACAGCAAAGCCGCTGGCCTGACAAAAATATTTAGCCCTGCCACTCTCTCGATATTGGATATGTCACCCTCCATTGCCTGTACCATGGGCCAATGTCAAACTCATTTTACCCATGGCTATTTTCTGTACCATGAGCTGCACAATAGCTTTCCAGGCAATGATGCTGGCCAGGAAAAGAAAACAAAAAAGGTAAATATATATGGTTGCCTCAAAGGGTACTATTTTCTGAAATTGTACTTGTTACCGCACTTTACTCTAATATACTGTTTACATAAAATTAGACCTAGAATGAATGCTTACTGTGTTCAATTTAAGCAGTAAGGGCAAACCCTAAAGTTCAACATCCACTTTCAGGTGAACGTATAACAATGATACCGTTTAGTTAAATGTGTTGCCCAATTGTCTTGATCTGTTCTGTCTTGCTACACTACCATCCTTTTAAGCATTCCCAGTGTAACAAATCAAGGCCCTGTAGCCAAACTGGCAAGGTGCGAGGACTGACAGGCAGAAAGAGTGACGGAGGGGGGCAAGGAGGGAATTATGCTGCCAGCGCAGTGACAACCAATTTGGCAAAACAACTGGGGCCCAGCCGTCGCAATACTATTTCACCAGGGGAGAGGAACTTTACATGAAATGTCAGGGCAAACATTGACCGTGGACAGGTTGACCATTGACGTAAGCCACAACTGGGCTCTGATAGCAGCGCCACTCCTGAAGCTTCCAGAAGCTCTCGGTGAGTCTCCCTCAACACCCTCTGGGGTTTTGGGACTGTAAATGATGTGAATGATGACTGTGAAGATGAATGACTGTTAGTGCAGCCAAGCCTAAGCGGCAGGGACCACACCGAGACTTAATGCACTATCTTCAAATATGTCTTCCAGGTCCAACAGCCAACCTCAACCCATCTGCTCTGGTTATTGTGCTATCAGGTGCGGTATTGTTACGGCGTTTTGCACAGGGCAACTGCATGCATTAATTGACTGCGATATGAAATGACGTTAACACCTGGTTGTCTTGTGTTGAGTGAATGAGATATGCCATAAATTCACAGACCACCGTTTCCAAGAATAAAATAATAAAAAGTTAAACTGATTCATTCAAATGAAATTAAGTTAAGGGAGATATTGGATTTAAATTAGATCATCTACTGACTCAAGCACCACGAGAGATGCGATGTGGCTTCTCGCCATCACGCACCGATAGAGAACTTCTCTTTCAGTCTCATCTGCCCCTCGTATCCATTTCATTTTCGAAAGATGAAACAAATCAAGAATGAATTAAGTTTGAAGCTCTTAAGAGGGCTGCAGATACTTAACAGTTAGGACAGATGGACTTGTAACTTCAGAGGCGGCCAAGCAATCTATTACAACATTTTTGCTCTACACAGACTTAATTACATATATCAAATACATTGTGTTAAATATGAAACTGGATGTCTGTTAACAGTGTAACGCTCAGCTTTATGAGGATGCATGGCTCAAAGTCTACATTATCGTTTGCCTCCCCCTTTGAGTGTCATTCAAACATCCTTAGACTTAATCACACCAAGCGAGGATCTTGCTGCAGTGTGACAGCGAAAGGTCAAACCACAGAGAATAATTTATGGCCATGTTGCAACTCATAAAGCAAAATGACAATTACAGCCACAGGTAGCTCTACGGACAATAAAGCAGGACATAAATATGCTGGAAACATCAATTATTTATCTGGGATGGAATTCAGCATTTCAGGCGCTTGGTATTTGGGAGGCAGGCGTCATCTGTCATCAAAACAGTTGAGTGGCGTGCCGTAGAATCAGACTGAGCTTAGAAAATATGAAATGTCTAAAATGGGTTTCACCTCATCAAAGCAAAGTTGGTTTTGTCTTTACAAAACAGCATATGGTCATGTAAAAAATCTGTACTGTACAGATATACAGTAGTTAGCATCACTATGTTAGCTAGTCACTCTTTTCAAAGCATTATTAGTTGAAAAAATGAAAACATTATGAATCCACATCTGGTTATCAAAACAAAGCACATTTTTGTTCATTAAAGTTGCCATTGGTGACATTAGTTACTACGTCCTGTGGGAGCTGTGTTCAGGCACACCTGAACCAATTAGAGGCTTCAGGTTTTCATGATACTTTAATTGGTTCAGGTGTGCCTGAGTAGAGCGGGAGCTAAAACCTGCAGGACACGGGGGTCCTTGAGGACTGGATTGAGAACCACTGCTCCATTTGATTGACTGAGATCTTTATACAAGGTAATGTTGCTAATGTTCGTAAACTCTGGAGTAAAACGGGATTTATTTTCCATCTACAGTTCAAACTCTTCAAGAATAACACAAAAAAAAATAAAAAAAATCACAGACTGGGCCTTTAAATCTACTTAAATGTGTTTTTCATGCCCACAGAATATTGCAGAAATTGAGATTTTAAAATTGCAGAACTGTAAACGCCTACTAAGAATTTGAGATTTTGCAGAATCCTGGGGGGCCCCGATTTATAGAGCAAGTTGAGTTCAAACCAATGAGCTGCACACCTGCTAGTTCTTGGACAGCGGAGCTTTCACACACACACACACACACACACACACACACACACACACACACACACACACTTCTTTTAACAAGCTTCATTCAATCTGTGGATAATATCCCAGAATCCTCCAGCACATTAGAGCGAGCAGACTGGAAGTGCCTTGACTACACCATAAAGAGGAGAGAGAGTCAGAGGAGTGTGCTAGAAATGAAATGCAAAGTTGCCCACCACTGTGGCTCCTGTCATCAGTATTCTGGGTCACTCTGAGATACTTATTTATTTATTTTATTCTGTCTCTCACTTCCATTCACGAGGTCTGGGGCTTTTCATATCGCTCTGTGTGAGGGAATGTACCCATTGTTCCCCCCTGGAGATTAAACTCCATGAAATGTCAATTTAAAATAAACTGTGGAAAACGCAATACAAAGTCCAACCCAAGCACTGGGGAGAAAAAAGGAGGAGTGATGGCAGTGAGTGAGAGCACTGGGAGGGAATAGGAGGAAACTGGAGAGGCAGGATGGGAAGAGGAAAAAGAGAAGAGGGGGTTTTCAACATGTCTTCTGATGTGTCTTGGGCAAGGGGAGAAAGCAGGGACTGTGAAATTGCTGTAAAAGCATCTAAAAAAAATTTGGACTTAGCCACCAAGCAAATCCTTTTTTATTCCCTGAGCAAAACAGCCATCTTGGAAGAAAAGTGTTACATTCCAGCACATTTTCTGCTATGGGCAATTTAAGGAACCAGCAACCAATATACTGTAAAGTGCCACAGGAAGCTTGGGTGAGGAAGGTTAATGAACCCACCTTTTCCATCATCCCGTTGAGCGTTTTTATGGGAGAAAAATTAATTACTTGTGACAAATACAACAGTGCTTGGACGAGCTGCCATTTCTGCCAGGCGGCCTGTGAACAAAAACATTTTTCCAATGTGGTTATATTAGCCATGAACTGGCCTAATCACTGCGCTATGAACACACGCAAGCAGAAATTCAGACATGCGCCCAAAGCCACATCCCAACACTCACTGACAAAACATGATACCCAATACAAAAAAAATACAAAAAATGCAAACTTCCCGAGCTTTGATGCTGTTGGCATGCTGTTTCCTAGAGTAAAACAGTTTCTGCCATTTTGCCTCCACTCTCCGGGGAACAGTGAAATAACAGACAGACATTCTTCCTGTTGGAGTAGACTGTATTAGGATGCCGGGGACGAAGACTGTTGAACAGAGAGGGCTGACTTGCTGCAGGGCTTGAGGTGTTTTACGCAGTGCGGCTAGATGCTTGAAAATGGTAATGAAATAATTTGCTCCCCCATCTCTCCCACAATCTTTGCCATGATTAAAATGACATGTTTTAGTGGGCCCCCGTTAGCGGCATATCGGCCCCATTAATCACACCGGTAAACGCCATTTCCTTGTCCGGACCGGTCAGTTTGATGAACTGTTCATTGGTTCCATGTGTTGGAGACTGCCAGGGTCTCAGCCAGAATTATTAAGCTAATAAAGAATATGGCGTTTTAATAATTAAGATCATGCTGGCTTATAATGATTGCATTCATTGTTCCTAGCAGACACCGCGGAGACATGATATTGCATATAAATGAAGTATTAGCCGTATAACTAAATAAATATTAAATAAAATGTTGAAAGATTAGGTGACACCCGAAGTGACAAAGGTATTAAATATGGAGTGCCACCTCTCAGTATAAAACGGGGTGAACTACCCCTTTAAATATTCATTCTCTTTGATGGTCAGAAGCTTGAATATCAATATACTGGAGGGGGAAAAAAATAAATAAAATTGTGCTTCAATACATGTAATGCATCAGAACACCTTAAATCCTTTGAGCTGGCCAAAGAGAAAAAGTGTCCCCTAATGGAAAGTATTAATCCTCAAACGTGAGTCGTACCTTTCTATAATCCTGAAAGAGAAAGACAGAACGCAGTAGAGAGAGAGATGAGGAAAGGAAGAATGAGAGGCACTAGAAGATGATCACTTTAATGTGGACCTCAAACCAAAATAAGCTGGGTGAGGCAATTGAACAAGGTTTTAGTGGAGGCTGGCGTCACGTGTCACTGTAAGCGCTGAAGTATAGCCACAGCAAGACAATTAAATAGCTATCCATTTCTTCTAATGGTCACGTTTTGGTGGAGGAATGGCAGATTAGAATTCAATGAAGTTTTACTTCTAATAGCTGGATGCTTTTTAATGTCTGTGCAGTGCCACCCTGAACTCACAGACACTGCAGCAATGAAGTATTTATTGTGTGGTACTGGATAAGGGAGAGCGCCAGTTGGAAGTTCTACAATAAAAGGGTGAAACAGTGTCAAAACAGAGTTGATGTTTTCAGAGTATCCTCAGAAAAAAAAGGCAGGGCCTTACCACGGGGCTCTCCTCAACCCAGGAGCCACAGCTGCTGCCAATCTCCTCCTGATGATCCCCAGCAGCTGTCCCACTCAGCTCATTCGCTGGCAGCCTCACACAGGGGCTGCGGAGATCAGACTTGGGGAGCCACCAATACTCACCTTTTCCTGACACTGTATTTCTTCCCACAGATCAGAAGACGTCTAGATGACCAGACCAACACTAGCCCCCCGGGACAACCCCATCACCAGTGCACTTCTCATCACCACCCAGGTTTAGTTTTTCCTCAATTGGTTTGGCTCGTTTCTTGAAACAGTGTTAACATTGTCAAAGCTCTAGGTGCATTTGTCAAAACAGCTTATATAGTACAGCACAACACCGTAGCTCCCCTGCAAAAGGTCATAACTCACCCAAACTGGCCACAGATTTTCATCGACATCACAGCTGATATTTTCTCATGCGATGCAACGGGGGGAAAAGAAATCATCAACCATCCCCTGCAATGTTCTAGCAAGCAGAGACATTTGGTCGTGAGACCGATGATCGTACACCTTTCACCTCCATGCAGAAAATAATTCCTCAATTGGATTCAGGAATGGAGAATATGGTGGAAGGAACACCATCAGCATCCTTTGGTGGACAGCGAACCATTCCCTGATGACACTTGCATGGTGGAAGCTTACATTATCCCACACAATTACAAAATTTGGCAAGTCATGCCTTACCAAACCTCTCTCTCATTCTCAGGGATAAGATCTCTGTAGAGGGCGTCCAAGAACGTCAGGAGTTTCTGGGTGTCGTATGGGCCAATATTGTGTACTCACACCATTCTCAGATATTGCAGCACACGTAGTGATGGCACATCCACCGTGGCTCGGTGGCCTATGACATTTCGGTATGAACCAATTAAGGTATCGTGAAAATGTGAAGCCTCTAATTGGTTCAGGTGTGTCAGAGTAGAGCTGGAGCTGAAACCTCCAGGACAGGGGGTCCGTGAGGACTGGATTGAGAACCATTGGTCTAGCCATCACAATTTGGTCCTTGTAAAAGTCGCTCAGATCCTTACGCTTGCCCGTTTTTCCTTCTTCCAACACATCAACTTCAAGAACTGGCTGTTCACTTGCTTCCCAATATATCCCACACCTTGACAGGTGCCATTGTAACGAGATAATCCATGTTATTCACTTCACCTGTCAGTGGTTTTAATGCTGTGGCTGATCGGTGTATTCAATTGGTAATTGTGCAAATTGTAGGCAATTGTACTTACTCATTTGCATAGATGTGCTGAAACATTTGCAATTTGTTTAAAAGAGAAATACAAATCTGCTGTGAACAAGTGCCCAGTGGTTTGGAGGTTTGCACATATTCATTATCATTTGAGAATTGTGCCAAAGCAATTGAGAGAAACTGTAAATCACCCTAAAAAGAGTTTTGTGCACCATTTCGTTGCCTTATGTCTCTGTGTCAATGCCCGACAGCCTATCCCCATGCCACATTGGTGGAGAAGGCAGGCATAAACACACACCGGGTTTTTGACTACTCATCTGTAGTCCTGTCTCTCTCTCTCACTCAACTGTCCACAGCCATGGATGACTTGGTCTGCCACTTGCAGAAAACCACTGTCACCCAGCAACAGCCTCCTGTACTACATGGTGCAGCGGAGGGGAGAAGAGCCGGAGCTGTTGGTGGTGCCCCACTCCAAAGTCGACACAGTCATGCAGCTGACTCACACCCATCCTCTGGGGGGGGGGGCACCTTGGAGCCCAGAGGCCCCTTGAAGGCATCTGGGACCGGTTCTACTGGCATTTCATGAATGCCGAGGTGAAGAACATCTGTCACCATTGCCACGGCACCAAGACGGCACCAAATCAGAACATCAACACCCAATCACCAATCAAAAGATTCGGCATGGACCTGGTAGGGTCACTTGCCAAGTCGGCCAGGGGTCTGCAAACCAGAATTCCCTCCATACTGGGGACAAGGTTATCTAATTGGTGTTTAGTCTGGGATTCACAACAATAATCATTCATGTTATTGCCCAAGTTCAGCAATAGACTGCTTACCTAGCTGTAGACTTGTCTGACTACAGACTATTCAGTGGCAGGAAGCTGTGGAAGAAAGAGAAAAGTGGGAATGTTTGCATTTGTCAAAGGAGGGATATTCAGTTGATCAGTACTTAAGCTGGTTCTCTAACTTCTCTCATTCTCAATGATATGAGGCTGCTAAGGTACTATACAATATATACTGAATGTCATATAGTAGTAATAGAAACGACTAAAACAACACGTTTTATGTATAATAGTTGAATCAGCCGCTCACTAAAATGCTGCTCCAAATGTCAACAAGTATTAAAAAGAAAATAAAGACAGATAAACAGAAATGATGCATCTTCGTATCTCAACATCTAGACGGCATCCAGATGTCAAAGCACCAAAGTGGGCTACATTTTTATTCCCAAAAGGAATCTACATTAAAATGTATAAAATAATCAATTTACTTACCGTCTAGGTAGCCTGCTGGGAACCACATTTAATTGACACTATTTGTGTACGAACACTAAATAAGATACGACATATATCGCCATTAAAGCTCTCTTAGTGGGACATACATAATTATGGAAACATAGACACAGATGCTCTGGGTGATGTGATGGCATCAGAGGGCTCACTTAATTTAATGCAGTCACATCATTCGTCCTATGGGAGCTTTATCCTAGTACAGAAGCTTATTGCAGATTTAGTTATGTATTAATTTCAGTCATCACTCATATAAAGAACATTGCCAGAACTACTATTATATGAAGTATGGGGCTTATAAAGGTTTCAGATCCAATTTGCCTCAAAATGGATGGAAGTTATAACGTGCTTGATAGGAAGATATAGAAATGAAGGTTTTCATTCATAACAATATATATCAATTTTGGGGGGGGGAAAAATGCTTCTTGAAATTCCTGTCAAGAAGTGCATGGACGCATGCACACGCACATTACATCATTTGTGAGTAAAGGATTTAATAAAGTAAATGACTTTTTTATGCCAAATATAATTTTGTAAGGTATCAGTTGTTGTTTTCCCCCAAATGGTGGATAGTCATATCCCCCCCTAAGATATGATAATAGCTGGAAAGGTTGCCTTTGAGAGGGAAGTTGACTTTCCATCCATCGGAACATTTGTTGCCTTAAATTGGTCCCATGACAAGACCATTTAGTTCAGTCGTGCATTAACTATTACAAATGGCATATTGTCAAAGGCTTGGACGACTTGTCTTGGTTAGGATGGCCTGGGAGGAGAATACCACAACTGTCCAGGGTATCAGATAGAAATGAATAGCAGGTGCCTCATAAGCGTTGGTGTCATTACTTCAAGTTAGAAGGAAGAAAAGGGACTTTGACTGAAACTCATATCTCAAGCGATGCCTTCAGGTCATGGCACCCGCACAGACGTCACAATAGCTTGAGGAGTAGAGCATGCTGTAGGACCGTGAAGGAGCATAGCCAGTCACACCGATAGATTTACCACGCTACTGCATGTTAGGACGTCTGTCTGATGGCAAATGAGTCACCCACAACATTATCGGTTCCGGGAGAGACTTTGACTTGACTTGTCCCAGTCTATTGCTTCTTGCCAGGTTGACACTGCAAAGCTATTGAAACATTACCCCCAATACTACTGACCCATGTTTGAAAGATAACAATACAGCAGATCTCATTTGGTATTTCTACCCTCTGAAATAGTACAATTGCTTATATTGGAGAGACTGCAACATATAAAAAGAAAAAAACAAAACAGGTTTGTTACACACGTACTACAGTTAGCTAGCTCCGCAAGCTAAAATACTCATATGGACTAAAATGCGCATCAACAAAAACATCTGAACCCAAGCAGAGTTGCATTTGCTGGCTAGCTGTGTTTAGTTTAGTGCTATGAGGTGCAGGGCCTAAATGCTAACTAGTGTTGGCTCTGCCAGGCTAACATTAATAACAAGCACATGGAGTTGTTTTCTGCACCTTTAGCCACTGGCATGAACTAACTAGGCAACAACCAATATTCTCACTGCTCATAATGAGTGATTTCTGAATAAATAACCAATAAATAATGACATTTATTTTTAATAAACATCATCTCTGCTGCTGCATCGGTCCTGTTGCCTTGCCACTCCTTGAGACCTTTCCACTGACTAAAGGCAGCGCTGATATTTATTCTTGTTTTATTGCACTGCTTCTCACTCTCCTTTTTTGCTTGGAGACTTTCCAAAGGTCTGAGTCTTTATTTTTTCTAGACAGCTGAGGTAGGAGGCGGTGAAGCCAATCCTGCAGAGGTGCTCCAGCCATGCTACACTGCACCAGCAATCCAAAATAGATCTCATTCTCTTGCTTGTTTACCTAATACGTGAAAAGCTTCACTTCCTCTTCGCCGAGAAGATTTCCTGTGACTGGTGTCATGCAGCGCTGAAGGGTGACTGTTCTCTTGTTGAGCCCCTACACATTACATAGAATAGGAAATAAGGCATTAATTTATCATGAAAAAGTTACATAATATAATAGAATGGTGTCAAATAAACAAACCAGTTTACCAGAGCTCTTCTCTTGTGTCCTCCCTACACTGCACATTAGTCATAAATTCACTCATTTGATTCCAATGACTTACTCAATACTAAGGTGGGCGCTAAATTGTGATCTAAGTACAACAAAGTTTAACTACTCAGATTTCCGAAGCGATGAGTGGTGACGATCTCTTCCCAAGCACATAAGGCGATTCATTTCTATGTTAGACAGAGAAAACACAACTTTGCAGGATGACACAAGTGTCCCGGTCTATGTCATTGTGGCAGCGGGGCGGGGTTTCAGGCATCCTCCTGACACGGAGAGTCAGGCCCTTTCGCCTCAGTTGCAATGAGTTAGCGATTACTCAGGTATACATCCTCTCTCTTGCAGGGGAGGCTGGGACTGAGGGGGCACGCAGACTACTGACTCATCCTGCCATGAAAAGTAGAAAACTCAACCGGCAAACTCTGTATTACACATTACTTGAGCTGTGAAGAGATCTGGCTACGCTGAGGACAAGTGGGGTCCGTAAACTGTGCAAGGTTAATAAAGACCGACTCTTTGAGCGCGGTGCATCCGTCTATCCAGAATACAGTTCCCGACTTTGTTGCAGTCATGAATAACCCCCTCGGCTGCTCAGCGGCCAACAATAGAAAACCGTGGTTGTACTCAGCAGCTCCCAGATATAAATGTCTGTACTGGAGTTGAGTGTGAAGCAGAGCACTGATGAAAAAGAGCGTGGCTGTTCGACACAGTGCACTGGATAAATTAAGGCTAAAAAAAATAGTAGTAGTAGTAGTAAAAGAAAACACACCAAATTTAGGCTGAAGGAAAAACAATGAGCCATGCCAAATTAACACTGACATTTTCTCCCTGCTGAAAACATACAGCAGGGTGGTGTAGTGAGTAGGAAAAACATCCTTCTGACTCCCTATCAGCTTCTGTTCTGTAGCTGAACCTGTACTTCCTGACCCCCCTGCAAAATAGAGGAGTTTAATAAAGTATTATATTATTAAAGCATCTATAATTGCTTCCTTGAAAACATTTCAGATTTGATGTTTGACCGAACATACTTCTGTGCAATTTGTCAGCTGTAGGGTGAAGTTATAGTATCAGATTGTATTTAAGGAGTTAGCAGGGGGACTTATCTTTATATTACAAAGCTTTCCAACAATATATGTTCATATGCTCATATTTACTGAAGCTTCAACAATGGATCGATCGCATCAATAATAGCTCTCCAAAGGCAAAATGTATAGCCCCCCCCCCTTGATATTTCCTACAGCAAATTGCCTGACATTTGCACAAGCAGACCCTCAGCATAAAATCAACTATATTACAAACTGGCTTTTTCTCCCTCTCCATCTGTCTGACAGTTCAATTTCCTGCGCGGAGCTTTAATTTGGAGCATACTCCATATATCTGAAATTCAGATCTTACAAGGTCACCTCCGCACATCGAAAGAAAGGGACATCTTGCAGATATTCATCTGCAGTGGGATTTCTTATTTTACCTTGCTGCCACTGCAAACCGGGAGCCGAGGCTTATTTGCAGGGGTCAGTTTTATCTGCCTTGTCTTAAAAGAGCCAATGGGCATTTAGTTTTGACAGCAGCTGCTCAGAACTGACAGAGTATTGTACACAAAACACTTAACTTAAACCGATGTACGCTGAGCTATTCAACTATCAAACTATTAAACCAGTCAAGGCCAGGAACCTCTGTGCTTTTTATTCACTGGGGAGCACATTGACAACTAAGGAGCAAACTGTTTTGCCATGCTTATTTTTCATGTGAAAATATTGCAACAATATTGGGCTGCTAGGGCATGTGAGTCAAACACTGCAAAGCAACAGCTCTACCACAATAAGAGTTCACAGTTACGTCGAGCGAAGAACTTGCAAAACACAACAGCGAGCGCGCACACACACACACAAACCCTGCAGAACCAGTGTTTTATTGATTGAAGAATGCCCTTAAGGTAATTGCTTAAGGTCAATCTAGCTAGATAAACTGTTTTCTTTCTTCATCAAAGGAAACCGCAACTTCTCTCCCAGTCATTCAATGTGAGTTATTGACTCCCAGTCCCATATGACATTTTGATGCAAAAGATGGAGATGGAAAAGATTGGAGATGAACTGATTGTTTGTTAGCGGTCCTTCGCTTTAAAAAAAAAAAAAAATCTTTATCTGACTCACACTCTTTTTTTTGTGACTGAGGATCCATAAATGAATTGATTTCCGCAGAAGTTGGATAGATATGATTTCTGAAAATGTGATTGTTATGGGATTCATGAGAAATAACCCAGGTATGTGTTCACGTAAATCATCATCTGGTCATTTTTCATTCACTTTTGGATGTCAGTAGTGGTTTTGATCCCTATCATTTAATCCAGATTCATCATCCCCCAGTAAAAAGGTTATATGCTGTATAATGCAATTGATATTGTTAAATACAGAGGAATACACAACACCTCGCAATACATGAACTGCAAAAAACAGCACCCAAGCATCAGTGAGCATTGATTTGCATCCATTGCTTTATGAATTGGGAAAAATAATGCACACTTGGTCTGCTTCACACACACACAAACACTAGTTGTCACTGAACAGATCCCGGTTGTAAGGAATGGTCAAAGCCTCTCCTCTGTGCACTAGCCACAGCAGCTGTGATAGGATTACTAAGAAGCCTAAGTAAGTGTGTCCCTTTGTACCAGGATGTGGGGACTTGTGGCGAGTACTGAGAGCTGTTTTAGTCAAAGATAATGCAACTGCAACCCAATATCTTTATTCAAGCCTGTGAAATTACAATAGCCTTTAGTATATACATCTGTGCTAGTGTTGCACACACTTCTATGCCTAACACTAAACTCCTAATGGTTTAGACACTATATGCAGCTCATGAAAATGAAAGGCAAGTACATTTTTTTTTTTATCAGGGTTTCTATATCGTTTTCAAATTTCATGACTTTTCCAAGACTATTCCATGACATATAGCACAATTTCCATGACCAATTTGTTAGATTCTATTAGATGCTATGTTGCACGTTTTCCATTGAACGTCTGATCTGAATGTCTCAGGTCTTATTTCTGGCTACAACTATCACTTAGGACTGATACGATCATGAAGTTTCAGAGTGGCTCAACAAGCAGCCAAGCTTCACATTAAATATTTCGCTGGTTGGAAAAAAAAAGGATGATCAACAAATTTCCATGACACTTCCAAAACTATACGGTATATGTTCTATTTTCCCTAACTTTTTCCAGGCCTGGAAAACAATTTTTTTGAATTCCATGACTTTTCCAGGTCTTCCATGACCATGGGAACCCTGTCTTATATTAAAGGAAGCTACTGTATTATTACCTGCAATAGGAAATTGAAGTCAACATTGTGCCGAGTATAATCCCTTCTCTTATTCTATTCTAACTCGGTAATGTTTTTTTAAAAGTTAAAAAAACAAAACAACTCATGGTTTAGTGACCTCGTGTTTTTAAATCTAGCAGATCATTTATTACTTTGTCGGCTCATAGCAGGCCCCTGGATGTCATGTCTATGGGGATCTGGCTAATGCTAACACACCAGATGTTGCTCATAAACTGATAAGCCGCCCCCTTTACCTCCGTACTGTTTATATAATTTATTCTCCATCTCTTCTCATCTACTGCTGCGACTTCAATTCTGCAGGTTTTTTGGTAGGTAGCCTGCAACTGCTGACTCAGCCTGCAAACCAAAGTTAGTCAAAATATTTTATGGACATTGCCATACTGAATAAAACCGGCACCTATAAACACAAAACTCTGTCATCTCTTTCAGTAAACACACGACAGCTTCGCTAGCACCGGCTTGCTGTAATTTACATGATGGATTTAGCTGCTACAATTGCCAAGTAGGTATAACTCTTTTAAGCTCAAAACAAGGTGTCAGCGGTAGGCCAGCTAGCATGAGCGAGAATATCTCAATAGCAAGAGAGTTACAGTGTAACAGCATGAACAAACTCAGTGGATTAATGCTTTTGTGAGCCACGTTGGGCATTTTGATGCTCGTGATTCAAGCCAGTATACCAGAGTCGGCATGCTCAAATCCTGCCAGCGGATTAAAATGTGACCAAACGCCATGAACCCAGGAAACCCATTTTACATCAGATTAAGGGTTTTATCAAAATGCACTTTTTTAATTAATCATTTTAAAACATATTGACCCCTATTATGTCTCATACCATTTTAAAAATCTGCAAACATCAATAATTTATGAAAAACAAAACAAGCATCTCCTACAATGTCACATAATGTATATAAATGTATTCAAACCATTTTGCTTTGTCTGGTTATATTTATTCTTCTGTCAGTGAGAATCAGCAGAGTCCCTAATTCACCCAGAACATGGCATAAATGTGCTTGCAAAGAAAAAAAGATTCCAAATAGCCTGGAGAAGTGTTTTTCATCTGTAAGACGTGTTTACCTGTACCTTAAAATAAAAAGGTCTGCAATACTGTGGAGAGAAGTCAATGTCATACACATTCCTTTTTCACATTTCCAACTCATAACTCAGTCATCGCAAGATAGCCTAGTTATCAGTGCAGGTTGTTGCAGGTTGTTGGTTCAAATCCCAAGACTGAGATGTTTGAATCCATGAAGCTCTAGAATAGGAAATGCGAGGAATGACTCAGTGGGATGAAAGTCGTCATCATTACAGAAAACAGATTCACTGTTGAACAGCAGAGAATAAATCTATCCTACACTTCTGTGAACATAACCATTTATGAAGTTGCACTGTCCCTAAGCGATGAGTGAACTGAGCTGGAAATTGTTTCATCAAAATGAAAATGAAAAATGAAAATGGCCCCAGGAATCTATACTGTTGTTATTATTAGCAATGGCAACTCAATTGCAATTCTGCACCGTCACTGTATCCTATCAACAGGAATGTGGTAGCGAGCAAAAAGCAAGGAAGGAACATCAAAGTACAATTAGGTACGGCCTTCTGATTTACAGTTCGTATCTGATCAAACGTATACACGTATACGTATAATACTGCATACAGGATGCGGAAGAAAATCAAATTCCAAAAAGTTTTAAAAAAAAGTTACTTGATACTCAGTCAGTATTTGAAAAACACAAACGACTCAGTCCTTAAATAATACAACTTTAATAGTGACCCATAATGTGCGTGAGAGTGATTTTTTTTTCAAATGGTGGATGTGTCATTAAATCTACACTCATTCTGCTATGACAGCTGTTCTGAAATACACAAGAATGGGGAAAAATACAAAATTGGTAACGGCAGCAACGGGATTAAAACGTCAATCCTCACTGCACTATTTCTGCATGCATCAGCCAGAGACCAATTCAACTCTGTTAATTACATTAGGAGCTGCATGGCTTGTCAGCGCCCCAATCAAATATGGAGCCAAGTATTCATCCACCAACACTGACATCATCATTAGGTAAGTTGGAAAAAAAAAAATGGCGCCCCATTGAAGCTGTGCAAATGTTTTAGTTTGATATTGAAAAAAAAGTTCATATGCATTTCTATTAGCCCGCTAATGTGAGTGGCGCTAGCAGGACAGAAGGTGTCCCAGCACACCCACAGCCCTATTACACGTTTCAGGTTGAAGGCACAGCTGAGGGGTGTAAATCTGTAGAACCTCGGCACATGCGGAGTCCTCAAAGTGATAAAGGAAGAACAAAGGTGACAGAAGCCCCGTGACATCTGAATTTTAACAAGAAGCGAATACTGGTTAACATCATTGGTATTATTCCCTCAGAATAAAGAGTAGAGAGCGTACCTCTGCAAAAACGGAGAGGACCTTTTTTAAAAAATGGTCCTGAAGGAATTGGATTTATAAGGTTCCATTGGACTTTTCTATTGGAGTTTTTCATATAGTCATGATCTTTATGCTTTGAATGGAGCCTCAAAGAGCCTTTGGAGGTTTAATATTTAAAAAGATAAAAAGTACATACCAGTTTTGCCAGATGGCATGTCAAATATTTGATGCTCAATATCTCAGAATTGCACTCCAAGCTCACTAACCTATACTATATAACTATATAGTAGAATACCTAACCTAACAAGAACGATGCCTGGCATACATATGAAGAGTGAAATAAAAAATCTCTGACCCGCTATCTTTATCCCATATTCCACGGGGCTCATGTGCTCATACTATTTCTCACCTTATGTAATTCCAGACCATACCCATTTGACTAATTCAGACAATTAATCTACCCAGAAATTAGTCTGCAGCATTTTCCTTGACATCTAGTTTCAAAGGGCCATTGGTTGAAATGAAGCCAATTAAGGATGCACAAGGACAGTCAGGCAATTAGTGATTTGGTTTGTTCGAATCCTGGAACCAAACCACTTAATCATTCCACAAATCCCCAGACCTTCACAAATAGTCCACAATTCTGCAGCATTTAATTGTAGAATTTCACATCCTGTGAACGCAATATGGAAACTGAGCACCTTGCACCATGCTGGCTTAATAAAATGCAATTTAAGTTCAAATCACTGCAATGAAATTATGGTTTGAATATGGAAACTAGTACTACTATCCACATCTAGAAATAACAATCCTCTATAGAGTTAGATGTCAACTGTTTTGACAGCAGGAAATGGAAGGATATTGTCTCAGGTGATGCAACTTTCCCAGAGGGCATCTCTCCTCCTCCAAGAAATGCTGCAAAAAACCCAGACCTAACCAAGCCGCTGAGTGATCCAATTAGAAAACATGCCACATTATGACTTCATCATTTATCGCTAACTGTGTACCATTAGTTGCTAGCATGCATGGTATAAAACGGTGTTAGTATTAGCATCCAGCCATATCCAGCCCCTGTGATGAAAGCAGATGTGTACACATTAGTGAGAGCATCCCTTTAGGAGATCTCATTAAATTGCTGGATCGCAGCAGTGTCCAATCAACAGTATCCACAGAGAATCCAGAAGATTATATTTTTATTGTCTTAGCGAGTGTAACAGAGTTAATTCTTGGGTCTACCTTACAAATGCTTCCATTGAACATTTTCGCGTTTTGAAATGGAGGCACATCGCGATGGATTGCTTTATCTCCGTCCTCAATGGCATATTTTGAAGGAACGCCGATTGCAATCAGGCAAGGTCACGAGATTAATGGGTCAGTGAAAACATTTGTACCAAAGACAGCGATCTTGGGCGCTAACAACAACAAAAGGTCTACTTTCTTCTTTCAAAAAGGGGCATAACCACATTCCTAGCAAGATTAAAAAAAAAGATCATCAAAAAAGGAAAATATATCTGCAGGTTGGACGTGTGCGGAAAAAGGTTTTAAGATGCTGGTGGGACCAGCACACCTACCCCGCTGTGACACTATCGCCAGATTCAATCTACAATATGCTGATTCTATCATAATAAAGAAAATTGGCTCAATCCCCGGGGAGAGGGGGCCTAATAGAAAATAATTCTGCCCTTGAAACACTCCGGGACTGGCTTTGATTAGATGATGCTATCTTTGTTTAGACTTCAGCATCTGGGGCTGGACCATGTGTTCATATATTTAATTAAAATACCATTGCCCGGGCTGACAAAGGGGACTTATCTCATCGGAGTGCTCACCCGGGATTTTTTTCCCTCTTAATTCAAAAGATTATCTTTGCTGATTGGCCGTAGAGGTGGGACGGATGGGGGCAACGGCGAGTATGGAATCCATTGGCTTGTCAAACTACTGGCGTGTCCGTTGTCCACCTTGACTGGAAGCCAGACATCATCATTGAATGCCATCTGGCTTGCAGACACAACTATTTCACCTTTATCGCTATGTTTTTATCATTCCTCTCGAGCTGTGAGGAGCATAATTATGGTGTCATTATGGTTGTCACAATCTCACAACAACTTTTATATCTCTGACCTACAAGTACGACCTTTGTACACCACTGCCACGAGCAACATCTAATATTTGCAATAAAACACTCCCGATGGGAGACTCGGGCCATTTATTTCTCAACATCTTTTGGCATGAATATATGAAACTATCTGATTTTCTTTTTTTAACAAGTTGCTTGTAAAAGAGAGAGAAAAAAATTAAATCTAAGTTTAACAGAACATTTCTTTGCAATGAATTTTGAAAATTTTCTTCCTGAGATGTTAACAGTTGGTACCGTCTCTTCTGCAAAAGGTATTTGAGGGCTGAAAAACAGGTAAAGCTATTTCATCCCAGGGCAGGTTTTAGGGCACAACTCACTCGGTATGTAATCCAATGACATCTCAGTAAGAACAGCCTTGAAACACACTTGTTAAGATCAACTCGCTGCAAAATCTCAAGTCCAGAACGACTGTGTCAACAAGACTACAGTTGGAGGGACTAAAGGGAGAAGGCCAAGACGAGCATACAGTCACAGGTGAACTACATCTCGCTGCAGTAGCCTTTCTTGGCTCTAAAGTATGCCGCAGTAAAGATCATGTTATGTACCGCGCACTCCTCCCATCCTGTGACCTGCAATAACACGCGGCAGTCCCTGGACAGCCATTACCGCTTTTCCTGGCTAGGCTTTCCTCCATCTCCACGCTGAAAATTATCTTCCAAATGAACTCACAGAGGATTGTTGTGAGCGTCACGTGGCCCCGTTTGCCCATGGCGTGAGGGGCCAGCGTGCTCCCCGGTGAGTAAGTGTTGTGATATTGTCAGACATAAAGGGTCACGAGGGGCTTTTGTTGCTGCCCCTGTCTGTCATAAAACAAGGCGGTGACACATAATATAAGTATATTTATGAGTGAAAATAGCGGCAGGGGCACCCGGGAGTGGATTAAAACTACAGGGTGATGCACGGGAGACGTCCAGAAGGATTTGTAAAAATGACATTCATGTGATTTTGTGTAAATACATTATATTACTTATTTAATTGACTTGGAATTAACATTTTGCAGATTGACTGAGCTAATGTGCAACGCTACGGATCATCTGCTGCTAGATTGGTCAGAAAATATCCATGGCAACCACTTGTGTGTATAGGTGCTAAATGGCTTAACACCCACAGACCAATCTTTCCATCAGTTATGGATAAGGTTAATAAAAATAAAATGTAAGCATTCAACATAAGTTTTTCTGCTTTTCTGTTGTTGTTTAAATGAAGTTAGAAAACTGACCAAGTTGTAATATCATTCTTAAGTTCAACCACACCTTGTCCCAAGTCTTGGAACACTTCGGCAAACATTGACAAACCCCGCCTCTATCTTAAATCAATGTTATCTCGACTGAAAAAGGCAGAGAGCTAGTTTCTTTTATGTGCTGGTGCTGTCAAGTTGTCCCAATACACAAAGCTGCAGATGACATTGATTCACCTTTCATTTGGAATTCTGCCAGGCGTTCGGCCATTGATTTTTCACCAGGGGGGCAAGATATGAAATGTGCCATTTTATATATCACATCTGACCTACTCATACATCGTTGTTCACATGACATGCAGGTGTTCCGCGGGCACTTACTCTCACTCACGCATGTGCACACATATACAGGCACGTGTCCACACACACACACACACACACGACCATATACGTGAAGGCACATATTCACAGCTGCCCGCACTCAGATGTGCCGACACGTACGGCCGAAAGCAGGTTTCCAATACAATCTCCTCAGCCGGACAGCTCACGATTGCTGTGAGATGGACGCTTCACCTTAGCAACACATTCAACATGTCTTGGCAATATTCACAGTACCTATCCAGTATATTTTGTTACATAAAAAGAAGTAAAAATGTCTTATACACAATACTGTCTAGTCCTCCATTCAGACCAAGAATGGGAGCTACAGTATTTACAGCTGGAAGCAAAATGGTTTATTGCTGCTCCAATCATTTTTTGTATTTAAAAAAAAACAACAACACATATTCCTCATAAAGTCCATTTACTATGCAATATGTTGAGTGAAGGAACCTAAAAAAGCTTTTCAAATACTGTGTTATTAAGCTGTCGTACCAATCATACGGGTGAAAAAACATACATAACAAAATAATGTGACATTAAATACTGTGTGCCAGAGTAAACAACTTGGAATTCATTGATTTGTGAAGCAAAAGTACATCAAAGGGGCGTAATTTGCAGTTATGTTAAGGCTAACAAACGAACAACCTAAATGGTGCCACAAAAATGAGTTTGCCTTCTGGATGACAGAACGGCGTGGATTAGGAGAGATGGGATAGAGCGGTGAAGTGCTGGAGGACATGCGGTGGATAGTGGACATCGCCCTTCGCTGTCAGCAACAAGGATATCTCCAGTCGCGTGGACCGTCAAGCCGAAATGCCAGAGAGAGAAACTTCCTCGGGGGACTTCGGAAATAAGCAATTCCTACAATCACGGGCATCTGCTCTATTGTTAGTTGAACAGGGTCTTCCCGTGACCATGGGTACTCGTGCTGCTATGCTACTGCCGAGGAACAACCGGTTGTTTAAATGATATGGTAGATACATACGTAACCGCGGTTCGGATGGTTGTGAGTGTGACAGGTTCCAAAGCCCCAGCACTAACATATCGATTGCTTCTTTGGGGGTGCTAGCAAGCGTTCTATTCTGAGAGCATTGAGCACATGTCAACAATTACTCTGTGGTTAGGGAGGTAAGCAGGAAACCCATACCAATTAAGCATTTCAATCTATAGTCTGGCAGTCTAGCCAATTAAATCAATGTCTCCATTTAGCTGGTGCTAGGGAGGGAATATTCTCATACAGCTGAACAATATGGATAAAGGATGCTGGGTGGCATTTTTTGAGAATGTCTGATCAGCTTGTAAGAACATAACTGCAGTCTGCAAGCACTCTGAGTGCCAATAAACATTTGTGTTTCAGAATTAGCATCCCGAGTCAAAGCCAAGTCTCATCTCGACGGTTCGAGCTTTCCTGGCTTTCATTCTGTATTGCAGTTTACTCACAGTGCCATTTTGTGCCGTGCAAGCATGTTTGCGGGGTAGCAGCAGGGCCCGGGGCAGCTTATGAGCTTGCGTAATGACTCATTAATAAAGTGGATAGGGACCAGAGTCACTTCTTCAGCACATTTCATGAACTTGCCCAGTTTGCAAATGCCAGTCAAACTGATGCGGCAGTGACAGCCACAGCACTTTCTTTCCACCCAAGTCATATCTCTCAGTGAAGATCCAGGCCTAAGTATATCTATAGTCCAGAGACAGCGCCAGGCCTCAGGCCCCCTTCGTCTTTTAATGTGACATCCAGGTGGTTATGAGATGAGTCACGCATCTTTTGCAATTTTTCACAATGACTCAGCTATCAATCACTGCACCAATTCCATGAATCTGGGCTAATCTCTGCTTTTGCAAAGAGAAGTACTGCATTTCAGAAAATCTGGGACTCCTTATTGCATAAAATTATCATCATTCCCTGGGTAACATCTATTGAATATAATGCTGGTATAGCAAGGAAACCAGTGACTTCCTGCTTTTGATGATACATCTTGATATTAAACTCTAAAATTGTAATATCATGCACTTAATCCAGAATACAAAAAATCATCTGGGGCTGAAATTAACTGTAGTAGTGTACGTGTTTTACAAGCTGATGAGGATTCATTCATATTCTCAATTCAGTCCTTTAATTGTTTATGGTTTTAATATTAGATTTAGGCAAACGCTTGGGGGAAAAAATGTTTTCATTAAGCCTCTGTTTTGTCTGCACTGCACAAATGCTAAGTATTATTTGCAAATACTATTTGGACTCAGGTCTGATAAGTAATCACATTTTCTCTGTTTTTTCTCCCCCCCAATAATATTAGATACAATCAGTATGTATTTTGGATACTCGGTTTCTTATATCTCTCTCTGCTGAAATACATGCTGGGATACATTTCACATATAATATAGATGCTGAATCAAAAAAATCTACTTTCCTGAATTACTGCTGCTGAGGTAATTGAGGGAGATGAGAGTGAATATGACCTATACATACATAGTTTAATCAAGTTATTTTATGTCTACTTACTGAAAATACATCATTACCTTCCAGTTTGTGAAACAATCATATCCCCAAAACTAGAAGCTGAGACAGTCATGCTCTATGTCAGTACCTTGACACAGAGCTTCACTCAGTATTCCCAGTAGTAGTACAGTAAGCTACTGCTGCAGTGCTAAACAAGAAAATACTGTGATTGAAACGTTTCTTCAGAGGATACCTACCTCTCCTCCATGCCTCACGTCACGACGGATGATGACTTTCCTGACTCCTTCGCGGCTTACTCTGTTCTCATGTTAAATACATCTGGAAGGAATTCATAGGTTACGCCAGCAATGGTATTTCAACATTTATTACAGTAAGTTTATGAAATCACTGTTTCTACTGTAAAGCAGGACAGAGCTTACAGAGCACATCCACTGTTCCTGGACTAAAGTTGCAGGGCTTTTGGCACAAGAATGGAAAGAGGGCTAATGATATTAACCATTAATTAACAAGAGACTCGAGCGCTCCCTCATTTGGAGGTCCTTAAAAGTGTTCCAAGACCCAGACAAAACACCAGAACTTTTGTCATATCTATGTGATAAATCTTAATCAGTAATTTATTTGTTGGCAAACAAGTTTCACTGTTACAACAAATATTTATGTTATGAGGTCATTCAACTTGGAAACCCATACAAAAAGGAATAAATAAAAAGCCATAACCATAGCTAATAAAATCTGTGCCACTAAACTTATTTACCTCCATTTTCCACTTTATTATTGTTTTTTTTAACAAATAAATAAATATATATTTCCCTCGAGGAAGAAAAAGAAAAACACTTTTCCAGTTTTTCTCACTCCAAAAGCTCTTTCTTTAATAAGTAAAACAGCCATCTTTCTTTTTTGTACAAGTGCCTAGTGCTCATCAATATTCAATTTGTTCTCCTTCTGAGAAGCACAAGAGTCTTCTGAACGCCAAAAGAAATGCAGAATGCACTATGCACCTTTCTGTGGGACTTCAACTTCTTGGACACTAAGGACTGGCTCTGCCCCCTCAAGCTGACTGAGTTCTCCTATCTACACAGTGAAATAAATGAATAAAACGGGAACTCAAAACAGGCCTGAAAACAAAAGTGGAATACGTTGCACAAAACTGTCTGTATGATTCTTTGTGTTATTTTGTCGCTATTTGGATGGTTGTTTCTTGGAAAGTGATAAAAGAGAAAAAAAACAAAAAAACAGACCAGAAACCCAGAAAGGCCAGCACAACAGAATTGCTCCTAACCACTACATTTACAGAGACAAAGGGTTTGGGTGGAACAAAAAAAGCATACTATTATGTGCAATGCTAGTATCTGTACAATTACATAGAAATATCTCATAATTCTCTTATTAGTTTTTTCTCCCTCTTTTTAACAACTGTTATTACAGTAAAACGGAACAAAAAAGAACAGCTATGTTCCAAAGCATACGATCAATAATTCCTTCGTGGTAATTGTTCAAAATCAAGTTTTTTTTCATTGCAGGGACACTTCAGCAAACAAAATGTGCTGCAACTCACCAAAGAGGAAGAAAATCTTTCAAAAAGCCAATATGGATACAGAAGTATAATAAAATAGTCTTTTAAATTTCCCATTTGTTCTGGTATAGTCTACACATCAAATAGTTTTTGGGCCATTTGTAGTTCCTTTGGACTGTCAGACTATATCTCCAAGACCTAAAAATCCTGCATGAGTACTTGTCTCTTCTCACACTGAGACAAAACACATCAATCCACACAGGGTCTGAGCCTCTCACAAAAGAGGAACACAACATCAACAGATTCCTGCATGTCTAACCAAATTTTGTCACATATTAGCCACCAAACGTAGCAATTACTATTCTGTTTGTGGTCAGCAATAGCAATTGAGCAGAGTTATTTTCTCTGCCTCAGTCTTCAGGACACAGAATAAAAAGAAAGGCTACCACTGCCAACGACTGATCGAATGAGGGGACACGGGGGAAGAAAAGAGGGCCACGGTGATAGAGGGGACACTGGAGGGGTGGTGGTGGGGGTCTATAGGCTGGTGACAAGGTGCGAGGGCTCCTGGTGGGCCTCTTCAGGGGATAACTCCTCTTTGTTGGGGGGCACAATGAAGCCATCGCTGCTGCCCCGCCCTAGCTGGTAGTAGGAGTGCAGCTGATGGAGGTGGTTACGTGAGCCCAAGTTGGGCATGCTCTTGTAGTAAACGTCGTCTGAACTGGCCTCTGGGCTTTTGGTGTCCCCAGCATCCTTGGAGCCATCGGCAGATGCTGCAGACACATCAGGCAGGCCAGCCAGCACGGGCATGCTGGTGTAGAGGGAGTCTCTCTGGTGGTTGTGGCTGGGTGACGAGCCCTCATCCTGGGTGTGCTCGTTAGTAAGTAGGGGAAAGAAACTTTCGCTGTTCTCCTGGGGGATTCTCCTCCGGGATGAGGAGGAAGAGGTGGCAGAGGAGAAGGGGTGGTGGGACAGTGGAAGGGGAGGTGGCACTGACTGGTGGAGATGATTGTGGAGGTTGTCCACCGGCTGCAGGGATGGGGGTGGCCGTTGGGGCAACAGGGGGGCATTAGACTCCTCACGGATCAGCTCCAGGCCCAAGCCTTCATCATGGTGCGGACCAAAGGAGGAATGGTCTTCCAGGCCCAGCGCAACATTCATGCCCACCCCAACGCCCATGCCCATTCCATAGCCACTGTCCTTGCCACCGTTGCTGACATTGTTGACCAGCTTATTCATTAGGTTCCGGTTCTGCTCGGCTGAGCGCTCATGGGTATTGTTGAGGTAGGAGGGGATGTAGTTGGAAGTGAGCTCTTTCAGGATCTTCTTTTCCAGGGTGGTCTCCTTGTGGTTGTAGCCCCGGTCAATGATCTGGACGCAGTCACTCATGTACTCAGCGCTGGCGATGCTGTAGCTGTTGCCGTGGCTACCATTCAGTGGTAGAGTATCCATGACACTTGTATCCCGGGCATTGTTCAGGATTCCCTCTGGAATGACAAACATGGGTTGGGTTGGAGGTAGGACAGACGTGTGAGAAATCTGATGGGATCTAATTACCGCAGATAAATGTCAGCCATTTTTACACACAAATTGCACAACATAGGGCTTTAATTCCAAAATATGTCCTGACCGTCAAGCATGCTCAGTAAGTAATGTCATCTGCAGTTCTATAAAATGCACTTTGTGGTGACAGTATTTGGTTTAGCAATAACATCTGTATATTAAAAGACTTGATGAATATCAACATCACACACACTTACCTTGTTACTTATAAAGTAAACATGAACAGAAAACATTTTCTCAGACCAGTTTATATATCGCTTTTAGTTAAATCTAACTAATGAATCTATGGAAAAACTTAAAAGGTGAAAACATTGATAAAAGGTGTGACACGCAAGGACACAAAGTTCAAGCACACAAAACACAACGCAAAACTTTTGAGCACAAAACCACATCATAGCCATGCACTTAACACTCAATGTGATGCTTACTACAGCTATAGGTTTGGGCGCCAGCCATATTGTCCCATATGAGCATTATAACTATGAATTACTGACCAAAAAGAATAAATTGATGTCTGCTGTATCCATATCATTATAGCTTACTGTCTTCATAAAAGTGGATGACACAACAGGACACAACTTTCTGTTCTCTCTGTTGCATGAATGTGTGGATTCCAATTTTGTTTGTCCAGGCTGTCTACATCAATGCAGATTTTAGAGGATAATTCAACCCTCAACCTCAGACAAGGCCATCCAGCTTGTTAGAAATGCCAAGTCCAGAGTTAGGCTCTTGAAAATTTGACAAGCTTAATATTTCTGAGACCTTCAAGGTCTGTATTGGCTTGACCAAAGTGACAAAACAGAGGCACAGGCACATCTGTTCAGTATCTTCTTGCGGAATAGAATAAAGATCAATGTGAATTGATGTGCCTTAGAAAATGCTGAGGTGACAACTTAATGCTCAGACTGTGACATCAAATGGGCCAATGGATTTTGGTGTGTGTATGAAATAGCATATCCCTGAATGATTTTTTCCCCCCACATGTAGTAGTTGAACCCACATTGAGCAGTGAAATTCAAATTGGGATTTAGACTGATTTTTACAGGTCTGCTTGAAATGGTGAGGGACTTTGTTATAAAAATAGCATTACTTCCAAAGGGAATGACATTTTTTTCATTACCCCTTTGGCAGCATAGAGTGAAAAGAAAGTAAAACCGAAGTCAATTACATTTGGTAAGCAATGTTTAGTTTGACTCCCATACTTGTCTCTCTGTAGGGCTCTTTTAGGGACAGCATGAGGGAAAGGAAAGAAAAAAAGAAACACAATAAGCATAACAGTGACAGGTAGAAGAGAAATGTGCACATACAGTATGCTGATGACTCATCAAGAAAATGTTTCCGGAATGCAATTTGTTTTATGTCACCATGCACATTTTGCGAACCCACAGAAACGACCACAACATATCCGTTAACAAAAATAGTGAACAAACTACTTGTTATATCTTTGTGGGGTCCTGGGCGTAAAGATGGTCTCATTGTTACTGACTATCACGTAGTTACAGCAATCGCCTGACAGCTGACACTTGGAATGAAATGGTAACAACTATAACACAACCTCAACAGTCAGATTGATGCCAGGATAAAGTGGATTGTTTGATGGCTGATTGTTTGATGGCTGTGGTTTCTATTGATCGGGTATTCCTTGTATTGGTTCATTGTATTCCTTGTATTGGTAAATCCTTTTCATATCGGTAAACAAGTTACCTCAAGACCCTTGTACTTTATCTCACAATACACTGCAAAATAATGAACAGTCGTTGTTATTCTACCTTGTCAAGTGCTTTCCATAAGCATTAAGTTACCATGACCTAATGATTTGAGTTATTGTAGGATTTAGTTGTTAAGATAACAGTTACAAAGATAAAGGCAATTTCTATTCAGTTCTCAAGTTTCATAGTTTTACAGTATGTACTATTGTTAAGTTGTTAAGTTAGATAAGGGAAATCGAATAATGTATGTCTTAAAAATATGAAATTAGATTTGTTTCAAAAGTATGAAACAAAAATTTAAAACAAAATATTTCAAATTGAGAGCAAAATTATTTCCAATGCAAAGAAATAGAATAAGCCCGAGAACAAAACATCAGACGTTATTGATGTGAAATACTTTCAAATTATTTTAAGCGCGTGCAAATTTTTTTACAATGATTGATTCAAACTGCAATGCCATGTCTGAGGTTTTGTTTACATCATGACTTTGCCTTCGCTGACAGCTTTTTCATCTACAATTATGACACAAGGCAGGCTTTGCAGAGATACAACTCCATTAGTCAATGTGTTTTAGAGTGACAGCTCAGACTGTGTGTTTCAAATGTGTGTAGTGTGTTGTTTAAGTCGTCTTTGTGCATGTGCATTTGTGTAGTATAGGGTTAGTATGTTGTTAAAGTACATGTGTGTAGGAGTATTTTGTCATAGATTTTGTGCAGCACCTGTGCAGTGTCCAGTTTTTCTGAAAATGTCACTTTTTTTGCAGCATGATTGAGTTTTAGGGCTTGCCATAATCTTTCTGCAACCGCTTGGGCCTAACTCTTCGTATATTGTTGTGTATGTATGTTGGGCAGCACCAATGAAAGGTGACCTGTGTACATCAGCACGTGTTCAGTGCAGCTGCTACACACTTATTCTGTTAGCTGAACAATAACGTTTGACAATCCACAGAAACATCAAAAAAGAACTATAATAAAAGTAAAAACAGAGAGACAGAAGACATGGCATACAAGCTTCATCGACAACATCAGAGCACAGTTTAAACAGATTACTGGTTATGTATCTGGCTCCAGATCGTTATTTGCATCCATTCTTGATTTTTACAGAATTTCTCATTTTTAGAAACCCTGCATTATCCATATCTGGCAAACAGCAATGAGCGAGTGTGACTCATGCTTTTGTGACAGAATGGCATGCTCTGGATAGGAGCCACGATACACCTCCAGCTAAAAACCCCACAGCAGCACAAAGCTGTAGGACCTTTGTGATAAAGCTATCGTTTTTTGATGCTAACAGACAAACATCTAGAGCAGTGTTTCTCAATCAGAGCCCTGTAAAAACCCTGAAGGGTGAACACTGGCATTCCAGCACAGTACAAGTCCATTAAATTCAACTCTCCAATAATAAAGTTGCCAACTTTTATGTCCTGGGCAGGAACAAAGATGTGCAACCTTAAAGGTTCCCCATGACCAGACATTAAAAAACACTGCCCTAGCCACAATGATAAAGAATGAAAAGAAGCTAGCACACCTTGTGTGTTGTACATGCCCAGAGGGTTGTTATAGACGGCCGATTCCCCAAGCAATGTATTATAGGGATTGTTAGTGCCATGAGGACGCAGGAGTGCATTAGGTATAAGATGGTTAGCCATAGCCCCTGGAGCAGCCAGAAAGAGACAGTGAGGGAGAAAGGACAGAAGACAGAGGAGGATGAGAGTGGAGAGACAGATAGGTAGGTAGATAGAGTGAGATATATACAGAGAGAAAGAGAGAGAACACACATATCAGTCAGGCAGATGCAGCTGAGCAATGACAGCCATTAACATTGAAATGATCACATGATCATTAGTGTGAGGGGTTTGGCTACAGGAAGTGGCAGAGCTGGACTGACATGGCTAATGGGACCGATGGACTGTGTGTTATCTATATTGTCAGTGATATTGGCCTGGCATTAGTGTCAAGCTCCACATTCAGACGGCATACACATGTTAGCAGACAAAATTACAGAGATGCACTGACATAGCAAACACAAGACACATACTGTAACACTCCTGTACTCCACTTAAACAGGACATAAAACAGTAATCACTCAATGCACTGTTGGTCGTCACAGTTGAAGTCATGAACACCAAATTATACGGCGCAAATTCTTGTGATTGTCTCTTTTGAATGATCATAAAAGTATGTGATGATCCGATGCGGATGAGTATCTGTTGTAGCTTGTACTCATACAGTATCTCTGCACCATTACCACTGCTTATGGTTAGATATTTTCAGTCTGATGACCTCAAGTGCTATAATCTTCTTGAGGGTGCTCCGTCAATTTTTTTCAAGGACTAAGGTCGACCTTTTATATTGTTCTCTTGTGTATTGTTACTGAATAAAGTGATACGTCCTCCCTGAGTCAAGATGGGCATTGCATTGCTTTTTCTCTTGGACTGGATCCTTCAGCCTTGCCTCAACCGCACAAACAGAACAGATTAATTTTCTATTTACGTGATGGTTGTCCTCAAGACAGTTGCTGCCAGGAGCTAGCTTGAATGACTCATCGGTTTCCCAACCACATAATATCACGCTACCAAAAGAACCTTTACAGTCTGAACCCTGTGATTAACTGTAGATTTGAGGGCTGCGATATTTAGTATGAATGGTGCAGATTCACTGACATTTGCTTCCTTCACTGGTGTTTGAATACACCGTACAGAATATCAAGTATGCTGAAGAAATTTGCCAATCCACATTCACTTCCATTGACTTCCTGTTTACAAGATATCTTCCCGTCAATGTGACAACATGACATTTTTTTTTTTTAATAAATCAAATTGAAAGCATACCACGGTGGCGCATGCATGTGCTTCCACTATGCACTGTGCCAGAGTGGGTAAACATTGTTTATCTGAGGTAGAAGTATACAGCAATTAGTTCCTCCAGCGGTGTTGTGTACTGTTCTTTTATAGTGCTCTGAATCTGTCATACAGAGGGAGAAGGAGAGGGAGAGGATACTTCTTTAATATTGCCCTGTGACTCTCCCCTTTGAAAAACAGGAGAAGGCTGTTTTGTTTTTGTTTTTTCACTTGAAGAAATGGTAGAATTGAGGCTTGTGATTGACTGAGCATCTACAGTAACATTGCCGAAATAAAGTTTCAGCGGTCAAGACTTCAAATCCATATAATTTCATATCCTAGAAAATAATTACAGTATTATGCCACAGATTTAAACTCCTCTTTTACTCTTAACCTCTGTGTTTTGTTTGGGTTTAGTCTACGTAAGTAACATATGTATTTATCAGAATATTGTTTTGATGTTATTTCTTGCCGCTGTTGTTTTCACTTGCCCTAATTACAGAGCATTCCAAAAACACCAGCCCGTTTGGAAATGAGAAACACTTCTTTTCCCCATGCCAGATCCTCACTTATGATGTGTCTGTGTTTGATAAATTGGACAATTTCCAAACCGTACTGATTGTGTCGCAATAATCGCGAATGCTGGGAGAAATTCAACATGCAATGATTGCATGGCTCCCTCTCAAGAGGAGCACAGCAGAGTGTCAGCTGTGGAGGAGAGGAGCTGGGTGCACAAATGAAAAGGACAAATCAGGGAGAAATGTACGCTCCTCTACACATAATTCCATAATAACAACACAGGAGCAGTCGAGGGTGAGTGCGATTCTATTTGCATCTGTTCGTCATGATGCTTGTGAGTGTGCCATACGGCATCCGCTGAGATGACAGAAAGCACTTCCCTGGCAGACTCTCGGGCTCTTTCGAACATTTCCACCATCAGATCCAGCCTCATAAGAGGCTCGAGGTGTAAAATTGCATTAATAATTTGCATTTCCTCCCTCGTCTTTAGTGAAAGATCTACGCGTTTCCCTCAACTCCAGACCCTCCGCCACATCGCCTTCCTCGTGACTCCCACCGATCCGGCCTCCTTGCTGTGGATAAAAGCTGCGTCTGTTGATGGTGCTAAGCTGAGTGCCTAATTATTGAGATCTTGACACTTCCTCCCGCTGTCGAACATTAATCTGTCATTGTAACGATGCATTAGCGTCTACAGGAGCAGGAGCCCAGAGCAAATTTAGCGAGTGAGCAGTGTGGAACTCGAGCCCTCCATCAAGAGATGCCATGAGTGTCAGTGAGGGATGCCAGCAAGGACAGTATTTGCTGCTAATGCAAATGTAGTCTGTGAGATTGGCATTTATTTTCTGTATAACTCAAGAGACTCAGAAGTCATCTCTATTCACTGGGCTACTGTCAAATGCATTATGGTAAAATACTTTGTTACTTGTGCTTCTGAAGGGGAATTCCACTGAACTGATTTTTAGGTTGTCATTCTGCATAAAGGTTTCTCCTGAAAATATGCCAAGATTGTTTTCAGTTTCAGTGGTTTTGGAATCGGAGGTCAGGGAATTGCATCGCTCGAGAGGGTTAAACAGAAGGGGTTGGGTTACAGTTTTTAAATTGTTTGTACACGTGACTGTCGATTACATTTTCTTTGAGCGGTCTCATGAAATGCAATTGTGATGCACTCGAACAGCATTGCATTTTCCTTCATCTTGAGAACTCACAGCTCAAAACTCAGCGAAGTTTTTGTTCATTTCTAATATTTAAGCCTATCTAATATTTAACTGGGGACTATTTGGAGCTTATTCAAGGAATTGGGTGGAGGTTTGCAGACAAAAGCTTCGCCTGTCACCACTTCTGCATACTTGATACAGCGTATGTTTTGTGTCGAGGCTTGCGGCACAGCGTGAGAACTACAATACACCAAAAAGTGAAGTGGATAAACTCCTGCAGCAACAGACTGATTGTTCCATACCTAATTTTCCTGGCAGACATGTTCACTGATAGCTAAGCTTGAGGCTGGCGTATTGTGGGGTTCATTCAAGCAAATGTTCGCTATGTGACCAAGTACCTCTGTTGAGCGACGCAGAGCTGTTGATGTCGGCGGTCATGAAAGAGGACTCTGACTGTTTTCTGACTGTGTCGTTCCACATTCGACGGATGCGGCTCTGTGGAGACAAAACAACATGGCAGAACAGGTGAGAATAGGTATATTCACAATTCTCAATGATAGAGCTCAAACGAGAGAGAGGCTGCAGTTTGAATAGTACTGGTATAAACTCAATCAACGTTGTAAGAGCCTCCAAATAATTAGCACAGTATTATTAGTATGTTTATGTTTATTAGCTTTTTAAGTTTGTTTTCATCTACTGTACACTCTAATTTGTGCTTTGCATTGCAAAGCATTGCAGGGATCAGTAACTTCCAATTAAATGTGAGCATTAGTACTGGGATAGGGGTCAATAATAAAGTCATCAGTCTAGCGCTCCTGCTCAGTGTCTGAGGTTGCAAAGGCTCTATTCAAGAGGGTTCATTTGGTCAATTCCAATAGAGTCCCATGAGCTGTTGCACAAGCTAAGGGTCTGAATGTTCAACCACAATGCTAACTATATTCTAGAGCAGAGAGTTGAATTCCGAGTTCGTGCTTGGCGGACGATTTCAGAGGAAGTTCAGTGATACTGAAAAGAAAATTATTGCGTAAAATGTTTTGTGACGACACGCTTATTTTACTTTGCTTGCTCTCAAGTTAGTTGCCACAATACTGCCCACTTGTAAATGGAAGGGGCTGATCCAACCACTGATGATGCACTAAAATATCGTCTTTAGCTTTCTGTACCAACACCACCACAATTTATGATCAACCATATGCAAAATAATAGCAAGGTCAAAGCTAATAATGACAGAACAGCTATTATAGTCACACGAAGCCTTGAAATAAAGCAACGCTTTCAGGACTTTAATTTCCTGTGATTGCCTTAAACGCCCCAGAAAAGTCTCAGCTTAATTAAGTCATTGCCACTGCCATCACCATTAACAAAATTTAGTGCGAGTGTCACTGCACCTCCCCAAATCTCTCTCTCTCTCCGAACTCCTCCATTGCCGGATGAGTTAAGTCATTCAGACTGTGGACACGAGCGCTTTTTCATAGAAGCTTTCAATATTAATGACGTGCAAAACTTCCCCCGGGTCTTTGTAGAGGTGTTACACTCAATAATGCATTCTTAACAGGAGATGTCATCTTCAACACGTCTGTATGTCTAATAACGACACAACACACGTCTCATACATTTTTATAACGACACATAATGACATAGTGTTTGTCACGTTGTCGCCGACAACCGGATACATACAACACCGGACACATTTTTGGACAGATTCGTAGCTCGTGGGTTTAGAAATGTACTTTGCTAATTACACATCCATTTAGAAGCCTCCGAGTTGGAAATAAATAACCCACGTCTTTATGAGTGTTTCCATTCCCGTCTTGCTCATAGTGGGAAACTGAGCATGAGGTTAGAGCCTCTTGTCAAAGCCCTGTGGATAATTAAAAGCTTTGATCTGTCTGTTGAATCCAGCTTGTATCGTGGGCTGCCACTGCATGCTTGACTCCAAGGACTATTTATAATTGAACAGTGGAAGAAAATCACAGTCTTTGGATGTGATGTTCAATTATAGTGTATCGTGGCAATTCATTCTTCATGTCAATGTGGGAAGAATCCATTGACAATTTGGACTTACCACTAAGTTTAATAATTCACATATTCCTGTGGCCAGGGACAGGCAAATCTGCATTTGAGAGCTTGAGCAATCTCCTCCCGAAGCTAAAACCAAGACTTCTGTCTGTGGTGTTAGAGCTAAATCAAGAAAAAGATAAGGAAAGAAAAGAGAAGTGTCCTGGCACCTGTGAACCTGTAGAGTAACATCCAGGAGCGCGGGAGGCAGTGCCCTTCCCAGAGCCGATGGAGCTCTCCACACTTTTTCCACTGCAGCAGTGGGTACGCAGACACTTCCCATACTCCTTACGCACCTGTACATACATAGAAATACACAAAAAAACAGTCAGTGGTCAGTGGACCAGATCCAAAGACAATGATCTTAATTATCCATAAACTAAATCTCTTGATTTGCTGTAAAGCTGCAGAAGATGTTTTATCAGCCTAAATCACGAAGTGGGGCTGCAACAGAGAAGAGCGTCCCATCCCCACTAACTGAGACCCTGTACATTTGCCATATTTACCCAAATTAAGATATTGAGATATGAATACTGGTGGGAAATCCTCCACAGGAAGTGATGAATCAAAACTTAAGAGTAAAATACAAACTGTCTTCTAAACAGCAGCGAGTGAGCGCTCTGTCCACAGAACGCTCGACTCACCAACATTACATCTTTTGCTTGTCTTATCCGTTTGGTATTCTTTGGTATAGTGATCAGCCGAGTTGGTAAACATGAGCGTGCTAAGTGCAGATTTCTGCCAATGTGCAAAGTTGACTAGTGCAGCAGTAAGAGTGAACCCGTACCTTCTTTTGCAGGACACAGTGGAAGATGAAGATGAACATTCCCTGCAGGGAGTTGAAAATGGTGAAGAGGTAGGCCATGACCACTGTGCTCTCGTTGACATACATCAGGCCAAAGGCCCAGGTCAGGCCCAGCAGGCACAGCAAGGCAATGGCCCCAATCACCCACGATCTGGAACACAGCAGAATAACCAGCTTACAAAACATTTCACAAACTACAAATTATGCTCAAAAGGTTTGTACATGTGGCCCCCTCGGAGGTCAAACCAAGGCAGGAGTTAACTTATTTCTTTACACATGGTTTGGGTTCAACCTTGCACTGAAACTTTATGCACTTCTTCATCAGTGTATACTCAAATTGCATCACGGAAAATAAGGTGCGTGGCTGATTCAAAGGCCATAACTTTAACTGCAGAATGTGATCTCACTGAATTAAATAGAAAAAGGAAAAAAGTTTTTATGCCTGGAGACACCAATTAATCAAAACACAAGTGAAAATTGAGGGCTGCCTATCAGAAGGGCAAAATGCATGAATCCAGATGAATAGGAGGGAGAGAAATTGATGAGAAATGAGGATGAAACTGAATTTAATCTTTATATTTTCCGCTCTCCTTTGGGACAGCTACCCCTTTTTACTTCTTTGCACTCTTTCAAGTGATGCCACTGCGTGTTTGAAAAGCAACAGATTATTAGATCAAATTGTGAAACCGAGATTAAAGAACTTCAAAATGGGATGGTGGCACATGAGGAAAAAACAGATTTAGTGTAAAATCAGTGTAAAATCAAGCGTTTCGTATTGAATGTATGTTAGATGGATAAATCTATACTGTTATGACCGGCACTGTGTAGTTCCTAAAGCACCTCCTCTTTTTGCATTCTTCGTATCGAATGGAAATAAAGTAACGTTGGTTCAATACGTCACATCAAAGGTCTGTGGGTGTAAAGCAGGCAAGCCCTCCACGATAAGGGTGTGAGTCTCCTCCTCCTTATGGTCAGACTATCAAATATGGCATTTTTATTGGCAGCCAATTTACTGTGTATATTACATGTTGAAGTCGCTTACGTGTCTCGTGTGTTAAGTGTCTTGTAGTTGTGAATTCTTACTGTACTGTATATGCCCGTGGGGGTAAAATGAAATGAATGAGAGCCCTTGGTCTGTGGAGAACATTGTGTGCTCACCTGCTGTGGATAGTGACAGAAAAAATATTAGAAACAGCTCACGAGTAACTGTAGTGTAACTTATGTGTGAGTAGGGTGTCTATGTCTATCGAGTGCAATGTGAAGACACAGGTGTCACTTAAACGTAATCTAGTGTGTCATATCCGTAGGCTTTACACATGAGCTGTGAGTGCTGCGCGCACGCTAATGCAGCCTTCAACATAACCGAGTACTCCACAATACATCACGTTAATGATTCAGAGAGGCAGCTAGATGGATGCGGGTCCTGATTTGTTCTTACGGAGGAATAAATGAAAAATGGCATTATGGATAGAGGGCTCTTCCACTTTTGTCTTACTTGATCTCAGGTTCGTAATCCTGATAGCTGAGCAATATGAGAAAGAACAAAATGAAAGAAAACAGGCAGAAGTAAATCATACAGAAAAAGGGATGGAAAGTAATCACGTAAATTGTACAGGGGACAAATTTAGACATTAAGATGGAAAATACCAAAACAATGCACAAAGAGGGAAGACGGCTTATTCTGGCAGTGGAGATAATCACTGGATTTCACACAGCATCCACATCCAAACATCAAGGCCAGACATTCACACATTTTGGGAAGGGACATGTACTGTTAGCGATTTACAGGTGCAAAGCATAATTATCTTGGTTTACAGCAGTAGCTAGCTCCCCTCATAAATGCTGGCAGACCTTAGCATGTTAGCTGTTATAAATGAGCCAGGTGTGCGGCAAAATAAATGATTTATGAAATTACCAGGGCAACCATTAAACATAATTTTCCCAGGGCTGTCTTAATGACCTGGTGGGAGAGGTACTTCATCACGCCGAATGGACAGGGAAACACAAGCGGTGGGCAAAAAGAGAAGAAAATATTGACCTCTAACTGGCGGCAATTTTTGTTCGAGAGATGGTGGATGATAGAGACACCAGAGGTCGTAACAAATGCATCCGAGAGGACAGGATATGAAGAGGGTGCGATTCGTATCGTGCGCCGCTTATCGCCTTCTGGAGATAGTTGACGAAAATATGAGGATGAGTTGAAGGCTGCGTCGTAAGAGCCTCATTCTGAAACCGCAATTGGCATTCATCTAACAGCATAGCAACTCACTGACAAATGTAGTAGTTGTGTTGCTAAGAGTCTTATAGCGCGCTGAATTCACTGAAAGTCATTAATACATATCAATAACATATCCTCTCAGTTCATATCTCTAGCATCAAATTGGAAAATTCAACTCATCCAAATAAAATTATCATTAAGCATTTTAAATGGATTTTAGAACATCATCCATTTCATCTGAGCTATTTCAGTGCCGCTCAAAACCCGAAAGTGTCCCACGGAAACCGTTTGAAGGGCCGCGCAATGATGCCACTTGAGAAATACATCCCCGAGGCCTTAACTGAAGAAGATAGAGCACTTGTAGGCTAGGCCTCCAAATGAAACAAAAAGTGAGAAAAGCTTGTGATAATCATCAAGCTGAAATGCCAAAACCGAACGATTTCTGGGGAGAGACGTATTTTAGACTGCGGTGTCAAATTACCACCAATTTCCTTCAGAATGACACAATTTGCAGAGGTGCCGTTCATTCCAATACCATGAGTCATTTAAGTACAAGATTGCAATTGGTCAATTCAAACTCCTTTTAAATGTGCGTAAAAAGGCATTTTACAGGCTGCTTCTGAGAGGAAAAGAGTAAATGCTGTGATTAACTCTACGGGGAGTTAATTATTTAACCAAAGGTATTTTTGAAAGGAGATGCTAATCACGTGAAACTGTTTGCCACAGACATCAATATCACAAAGTTTTTGATGTTGTCAGGGGGATTTTTATCACTTTATCATCCTAGTTAGCATAATTAATTTGAAGTTTCTTATCTGCATGGAGAGTGGGCAAAATTCAAGCCCTTCTCCGCAGATGATGTTCAGTCCATCGTCTTCCAAATAGTCCAAAAGTTTTAGTGTTAAGCTAGTTACACCACTGCAAAAGTCATGCCCTAATCCATGTATCAAATGGCAGTGGCAGTAGCTGTCAGGATTATGGAGAGAGGGGGAAAAAAACACATCAAACACAACATCAATTCTACACTACACCTTTTGTTAAGAAATGTTCCATCTTACCAGTGCCACTCTACAATAACACATCCGTCATAATAACGGTAGCTAGAATGAAGAAGGGAGAAAAAAATGGAAGACGGAAAAGATGTTAAAGATAAACATAGCGTAACATAAAAAGATGTAAGTGCTAATCAAAAGAAGAAAAGCGGGGGGGGGGGGGGGGGGGAGATACACGGCGAAAGAGAGATGTAACATTCATATTAAAACAAAGCAGCGTGATGAAATCCGAACAGAAAATGTGACATCAAACCATAAAGACGAACCAAATAGAAGAAAGATGAAAGAAAATAAGACACACCTCATTAAGCTAAGCTGAACTAACCCATGCCATCATCAGCAAATCAGTTCTCCTTGATAAGAAACTATAACTAAATGTTATGTGAAAGGTAAGAGGTAAAATATCAAAATATCAGCCACGTTCTGGCTAATGGTCAGGGCAGCGTTGACCGTTACACCAAACGAGACAAATGAATCTCGGAGTCTGGCATTTTACAACGCTGAGAGAAACACATCATCAAATGAGCTTCATTTTGATCCATGTTAAGAGCTGGAAGACTGCAGTCTCTTCACTTTTTTTTGGTCATCACTTGTTCAAAATGGGACAGGAGCGCCAGTTAACATCCATTATGGTTATTAAGAATATTCTTGGCCGAACAGTATCTGGTTAATATTTACAGTACAAGCCAGCGTTCCCAATGTGTATGAGTAATGAGTCTTGGCTTAAAAACTATGTCAGATGAATGAGGGCTGACAAAAATCACGCAGCATCATTCCATTTTCCAATGCCGATCCGAGACGTCGTGGACTCTGTGGTCAGTAAGACTCACGGTCGAGAGGTCGTGTCCCTGGTACATTGTGGGAGGTCAGTGTGATAAATCATACAGTACACAGAACTCCCGCAGTCAATATCTCTCTGCAGAGCAAACAAGGTAATGAATCTAAGAGGAACCGCACACACACGTGCACACATACACACACGTGCAAAGGCTTGAAAAATGAAATATAGTTCAGCCTAGAGCATCTTAGTAACCTAACTAGCACTCTGGTGGCGTTATAAACAAGTAGCAACAGAGGGAAAACCTCATTCGGTGACCATCAGTCCCCAACCTGAAAAACAGTATGGTGCTACATGTTTGTCAGCCTCCATTCATCTGACACAAGCCAAGATTCATGACTCAATATTTTTAAAATACGGTGTAAGTATTTTGCAAGCACAATTCTTATGATAGCCAATAACTTTAATCGTGTTCCATAATCAATTGTACTATTATGCCAGCAATAATTGTTTAGCGTACAAAATATTTTTAATGGTGTACTTCGTGTTTTGGAACAAAGCCTTTGCTCAAAGAGGTAACTGCCATTATGGGTCAGTCCTGGTCTGGAACTGAATCAAACTGCACCGCTGAGCGATCTATTTCCAGGCTCCAGTGCATCGGAGCCCACCGAGGGGATTTCTGCGTGGCCTACTGGGTGTCTGTGTGTATTTCAACCAGTGTGTGAAAGACAACACACGTGTAAAGCTGTGTGTGTGTGTGTGATTGGTTGTGTGCATCTATTTGTACATGTATGCAAACTTGTGCATTTGTGTGTGTGTGAGCATGCACATGCATCTGTCATGTATCCGTTTGTTGGGTGCGTTAGTCTCTGTTAGACTGAATGTGTGTGTCATTGTGCTGAGAAGAGCAGAGCAGACGAGGGCCACTGCTGAAACACAGCCAGTGACGCCAGGCTACACAACAGCAGCCAGTATGCTGGCCATAAAGCAGACTAATGTGTCCAGAGTGCCTTAAAAGAGGCAAGGCAGACAGCAAATGGCAAATAAGCAGCGAAATAACCGTACCCCTTTAGAATCAGTCTGCCCTGACTCTAGATGGAGAAGCTTATGTCTAAGACAATGACCAAAAATGCTGTGTCACTGTACAGTGGAAACAACAACTTTTTTCAGTTGTAGTATAGCTACTCATCAAATTCTAATAATAATTTAAAACAAATAAGCGGCAAGGGTGAAAACTAAGTAAATGTTTTTACTTAAGTACTGTATCAAAATACAGTTTTTTTGAGGTATTTGTCCTCCATTTGAGCATTTCACCCCACAGCCAAGATTATTCTTGGTTACCAGTTGCCTTTAAGATAAAGATTGTGCATACAGAGCCGGTGGTCAGTCCATAAAAACAATGCACATTTTGACATCGAGCCAACCAACTTTTAAAGGATGCAATTAGAATGAGTGTAACTGAATCACCAACCCCATCAACTTTAATCCACAGACTTTAATGCACAGAAGAAGGAGCTCTCCAGAGCACTGCATGAGGCCACTATATTGAATGTGCAATATTTCAAAAGTCAATCTGAATGGAGGGTGTTTGCTTTTACCAGAGCACTAGTCCACCAGGGTATATCTATTTTTACCAAACGTAAGCAAAGGGGTTGTGTACTTCTTCCACCCCCTGTGGCAGACACAAATGGAAATCAAAGCTCAAGTAAAGCTTTATTATCTGAAACCTTAACGGTCCACCCCTTTCCTTGGAACTCAATTTTAATTGCCCGGACATAACAAAACCCTGAATAAATTGTACTCCCGGAGTAAATGTATGTCAAAGACACATATTTACCGGCGATTGTAAATCCCAAAGCCAGCACACACAGAGTTTTATAATGCCATTCATAATTTCATGTTATCTGGAAGGCTGAAAGGCACATGCACACACACATAACACACACACACACTATGAATATTCATCTGCACCATGTTGACGCTGAGATAAGACCAGGTTAATTCTGTCACATTGTCTCCTGGCCTTTTCCGATGCGGACAAGCGTGCTCTTCAGATAATAATGGACACCCAACAGAATACATGTTTCATTTTAACCCGGGCTGACACGACCTTTCAGCTTAATGAGAGATGCTTACCTGGAGGGCTCAAGATTCCTGGACCCTGGGTTGGGCATTCACAAGTTTAAGTGCTTTTAAAAAGGTTTCAAAATACCAAAAGGGGGAAGTAATACAAAGTACATTTTTCAAGAACACTGGCTTGAATGCAAAATACAACAAACCAAAGTCACTCCTAAATCAGGAGGGTGGTTAAATAGAAAGAAACAGGATGAAAACGTCAACTTGAACTGTTTTCGTACCAATTGTTGCTATGCTCCCTAACAGAGCCGTGCTGAACGCAACTCAGACGTCGCAATGGGTTCGGTGGAAGCGAGCCTATCACTCTCATCTTGAAACATTTCTTTCCAACAACATTTCTTTCCAAAGTCACATGCAAAGCTATTTCTGGAAGTTTCTAATGGATATCTGAGTGACCTAAATGCTCTTACTTGATGTTGTCCAGGCAACCGGAGTCTGGTTTTAAGATGGCCGTGTGATGGAACATCTTGTAGAGAGCGATGCCCAGGAAGATCACATTGAGCTGAGACAGAGAGAGAGAGAAGACAGAGATTCACAGAGACAGGTGAGAAAGAGAACACAGAGATTGAAATCAAGCTTGTATGTTTCTTGCTTCAAGTTCCATTCATTTTAAATCAGGGCACTTTGGAGCACAAAGTTGTAATGTTGCACGACAAGACTCGGTTTCCCACTTTGCCAAACAGAGCGCAAAATCCTCTGAAACTTCCATGGTGGTACATCGGGGCTAAACAGGAAACACAGAGACAAGGCAGCTGCATAATTGCATGAGGGAGCCATTGCATCTCACTGTATTTACACTTAAAGTCATACCTTCAGGAATAACTCTCATACCATACATGTGAGTTATTGGCTAAAGAGATGATCTGTGAGGGTTTTTCAGTTGCTGCATCTTCGAAACACGCAGCATCCTCTGACAGCATTTGGGGTATTAGCTGGAGTTTTAGTGAACGGCCAAATGTCTGAACAATGTTTAGCATTACTATCAGTCTTCAAATGATAAGACATCACACAACATCATGCTTGCTGCTGTATACATTACAGCTTTTATCTCAATACCAGACGAGGAAACAAAACTCTTTCAAACATACGAATAGGGATTTCTTGATTGATCATATCTGGAGTTGTTTTCATTTTTTGTCGAGCGCATCTGAAGGAGTCGAGAGGCAATTTTCAAATAAATTTGGGCCTACGTCTGCCGAAATAGACTGCAATTAGTCAAAAGACAACAAAAGCGCTCATATTTCACTGCTGGAAATCGCAAAACTTCGACTCAAACAGACCCACTGTGCATCTTCAGGATATCTCATTATTTCCCTGTTCTTTGGGAGTCATTAATCACAAAAATAGAAAACAAGTCAAATGTGGACATATTATAGGGGTGCACTTCAGATAGAATGACTCCTCAAAAATTACAACAATTAGCATGCTAATGGATACTGCTGTGCACTGGGAGATGACATTCAGCTAATGGGAGGAGCGTCTGAAAATTGAGCCTCTCTAACTGTTCATGAATGCATCTTTGCTCCAACCCCCCCTCGCCATCATATTCCCAGGGGGGGGGAAGTTGGATCTCTGCTCCAGCCATTCTTTCCAAATGTAGATATTCTTGTTTGTGAATCTTGGAGAGAAAGGAGTGAGTCATAAGGCACACAGAGATCCATTGTGAATGATTACTCCAAACTGGAGCATGAAAGTGCATTATGCATGTTTGGATTCTGCAACAGGATCTAAGCTGGGCATTAAGAGTCGCATGTGTGTGTGTGTGTGTGTGGCTTTTGTTGGAATTGCATATTTTTGGGTTTCTTTGCAGTCTACAGTAAATTATTATGTGGGTTGAGAATGGAGCTGCCCCATCTTTCGATTAGTTTACCAATCTGTCAGATTTTAGTTGATGTCAGTATGTGAACATGTCTTATGATGTATGACTCGTGTCCTGGAGAGTTGTGACCACATCGCGTGGCGTCACACAACAATATTCACTGTAAGGTATTAGCTTAAATGGATAAACACTAAATCTAAAGGTGATCTTACATGTATTGACCCGAAGGAGGGGAATAATGTACAGTAGTCATTTTACAAGTTGGACAGAACAAGTAGAACAAACATAAGTATTAGTTGACTAAGAATTAATTTAGTCAAGGATTGTCCTAGTTGAGAGAGAGAGAGAGAGAGAGTGTGTGTGTGTGTGTGTGTGTGTGTGTGTGTGTGTGTGTGTGTGTGTGTGTGTGTGTGCATGCCCTATGCTTGTGTAACTGCACCCGGAGCTGTGTCTCTGCACCTCTGAGGAGGAGATAGAGAAAGGTAGCGGAGTGCGAGTCGGAAGGGGAACAAAATCAATCATAATCGCAGAGCGGATTACTCCAACACTGCATACTGAGCAGAGCTCTCTCTCTCTCTCTCTCTCTCTCTCCCGCCAAAACTGTCTCAGTCAGTGGTTGCAGCAGGGTGACTAACTGCAATATATTTTGTGCACCCCTCATTCGTTTTTCTGGACGGCTCTGTGCCCGGCGGTGGCATATATGCTCAACAGGGCAGGGAGGAGAGGGTGGATGGAAGCTAGAAAAGGGATCTCTGCGGACCATTTAAGCGCCGACCCGCAGGCTAAGTAGGGTTAATGAGCAGAGGGGGGACACACTTACCATAATTATCAAGGTTGCTGGTCCTATGAAACTCCAAATGAAGTAGGTGTCCAGGCGAAGCCAGCAACTGCAACGAGAAAGAGAACAAGAGTGAGAGAAAGGGGAGATATGAAGTGAGAGAAAGAGAGGATGGGGGTGGGTGGGGGGTATCTAGCTAGAGAGAGAAAGAAAAAGATTTGAGGTCACAATTTCATATTTCTGCTCAGAGGATATATATCAAGTGGGAAGCTGGAGTGACACAGAGGAAGCACTTCAGACCAGATCCCTTCGAGGAGCTTGAAGAATTATGACCATGACGGAGTATTTGGAGGGTAAGAATCTAAAGGGGGCTTTCAGTGTCACTGACAGCGAGGATGATGGCCTTTCATAGCTAGTGCAGATACACTATACAAAAGGGAGGAGAAAAGGGGATGCAGCTAAAATAGTAAAGGATGTACTGGTGTTCCTCAAGGCTGCTTAATGAGGACAACGACCATTTCAATTTGGCCAGTTCAGATAGCAAATTACCACCATAGTTAATCATTTATGGATGATTCAATTAGTTCTCAATTGAATCCTAACTGTAGCACTCCCAATACAATTGGATTGACCCTGGCCCTGACACAGACATAACCACATACACATAAAGTACTCAACAAAGTGTCATAGATGTTCATATTAGCCATGACGACTCTCTCTCGGACTCCTACAATTATGTCGATAATCAAATGACACGCGCTCCCCTGACCTCGTACTTCCTGGCGACACATCACAGAGAGTCAATCGCTCTCTGTCGAACAAAAAAAAAAAAAAGCAGAGACAGACACCAGAAGCAAAAGGGGTTGAGGGGAAGGTGACGGGGCGAGCTCCTTTGAAATGACCAAAAAAAAAAAAAAAGAAAAGAAAAGAAAGAAGTTGATTCATGACCTGCGGCTGAATTATTAATCTTTTAATCTCCGCTGGTGCACCAGATAGACGCATCCATTTTTGGCCCGCTGGAAAATTACAGTTTGTACGACCATGTTGTCATTCAGGCTGACAGAATTAGCTGTAATTCAGTAGCGTTTTATGGCAGATTAAAAACGTGGGGGGGCACTTCACAGGACCACTGGGCTGGGGCTTTGGACTGTGTTAACACGCAAAAATAGAGGAAAAAATACAAGCTACAATATATTAGGGAAATGTGACCTGGGTCTGTGTAGTTAGGCATCTGCTTTTACAGTATATGAGATGCAACGCTCCACACTGTGAATGCTATTTTGGTGCCGTTTGCTTCGGAAAAAAAAGACAAATTGGGGCATGTTTACAATAAGACAGACCACAGATTTCACATTCAGGCAAGACGCTCGACTGCCATGGCCAAGTTTATACATGTGTTTCGCTTTTTTGTCTCCAAAGAACTGTCCAAAATAGCAGACAACACTTTGAAACAAGAGAGAATACATGAAGCCAAAAATTGACTGTTCCTTTGCGGTGACTGGGACTTGATATCTCTTCCCCCTCATTTATATCAAGAGATGAAAACACATAAGACACATACAGCAGCGCCGATGCACAAAGCGAACGGCACTCCAGCAGCTTATCAAAGGCTCCCTACATCGTTGTTAGAAATTATGCTGAAAGCTCTATTGTCCCTTTTTTCCCTTCTTTTTTTCAGATCATAGAAAGATTGAAAGACGTGGTGGGCGGTATAGGGCTGCGGGCTGTCATTTTTTTTCCCCTGCCTCCTCATTCTGCCTCCCCTTCGCCACTTATGTCATGGCTGTGTCTGGCTTTTTGGAGCGCGCCTAGTTGTGCGTGCCTTGCTAACATGCTACATTTGCACGCTCCCCTACCGATTCCTTATGTACCCAAGCAATGTAAACTCATAAATAAGTACCAGCCAAGGCAGAAGCCGTACTTGTGCCCCTGCGAATGCAATGCCAACGGCTTGTGCTGGATGCCCAATCTGCCGTGAGCTGACACATCAGTTCAATAGACAATGTGCTTTGAGCCGAGGTCAACTTAATCTGCAAAAACGGATGCTGGTTTCATCGGCATGGTAATAAGCTGAAACGGTGAAATGTGAAATATTTGGGCCAAGCAGATCACTAGCGGCCTCTTGAATCTGTCTTGATCAGCATGATGTGATGAGTCCTCCCATTGTCTCGGTACCTGCGGCTCATTCTGCCTTGAAGTACGAGCTCAAATACTTGTTTACATTGGTATGTGAAAATGATCAACAATGTCCACCGAGCGTTCTGTATCCTCAATGCAACAGAAATAGCAACTAGACTATTGAAGAATGACAGCAATTTTCTTGAAATACGCAAGGTCATTCTATCTCCTCAGTTTGAAGACGGTGTTTTATTATTTATACAGAACTTATTTTCACGGGGAAGGAAAGGTCGTGTGTACATACGCTCCACACCTTGGAGAAGAACAACAGCCTTGTTTCGCTGACCCCTGAGCAGCCTCACTGGAGTAGCGGAGGGTTAAGTGCCTTGTTCGAGGGAACATTTAGAGGAATCACAAGGAGAAACGGCGAGATATCTACATTCACTTTGTTAATATTTGATCTGGGGAAAATGAACAGGTGACCTCAACAAGCTCTCAGACCCTGAGGCTGCTGCACCAAATCACACGGCTTGTGGGAATAAGGCGTATTCAGACACACAAAATGTGTTGGAAAATCTTGACATAGCGTCGATCATTTCACACATCTACTAATACTACGATTAAGTTACTTGTCCATCGGGAACAATTTGGACTGAAACATTTGTTCGTTTCCACTTAGTGAGGCTGCTCATGATAACACTTGCTATGGTCGCAAATTCAATTTGAGGTGGGTCTGTTTTGCCCTCCCCCAACTCCTGCTACTCGCCATGTGTCACGCCTTGTCCCTTCCCCCATTCTTCAATGGCTGTGTATAATTGTTCCACCGGTGGCGGGCTTTAATTATTCACATGATGCCAAGGCTCAGGGGGTGGCAGCTATCACCTCATCCATCAACAAGAACTATGGCTCTGCCAATCTACAAATGCACTGTCTAACAGTTGTGTGTTTGTGAGTGTGTGTGTGTGTGTGTGTGTGTGCCATATATGATAAACATCTCGGAAGCAAACTGCTGATGCTGGTCTTCATTATTTTCAGATGGGTTCGAGATTAACAGAGGAGAAAAATGGAGGGCTATAGCGTGCTTGGCATTACACTGTTTCGCCGACCAGTTTATACTTCGGAGGAAAGAGCGGGAGCACAAATGATTTCTCAGGTAGCGTCTACAGGAAACACAAAAAATGCAGGTAGTTTATTGTTTCTCTCTCTCCACGCCCTCTATTTCTTAATCTACCATCTGTTTCTCTCTCCATCTGCCCTGCTCGCTCTCCCTACCCCCATCCCTGAAATTTCTACCATCTCTGTTCTCCACCCTCGGTGCAGTAATTTGGGCACTCTGTAAATGCTGAAGGCATTAACCACAATAGCCTGACATTCATCCAGCAATACTATCTCCTGGAGTTAGCATTTTTCAGTGTCAAAACAATGTCAATTCAGCACAGCGATGCAGTTTGAGTAACCGGCTTCATTAAAAGTTGATGATGAGCGATAGCTATGGAGCGCCTCCTGCAAGATTGTTAAAGCCCCTCGAAACCAACACAAACAGTTGTCAAGTTGTTAGCAGCATTTGTGTCGCCATAGATACACACAGCATGGCGGGGTTAAGTGGGGAAACGGGAAAAAACACAAGCAGGGTGCAGACTCATCCAAAGCTTCTCGAATGGCATCCAAACAGAGGGTTTTTTAATATTGTTGGTAAAGTCAAACGGAGACATCAATTTTGTATCTTTGGTAGCCATGTCAACATGTACATATCTAGCTGTGTCCACTGTCAATTTCAGTACCTCCATTACGCTAATAGGAATAAATGGACCTATGAGGATACCCCTAACTATGGTCGAAAATTCAAACTGTTGTATGTAACCATCCATGCTTGCCCCAGAGGTCCTGCTGGTAAAGTGGACAGTCCACTTGTCTGGGAAGCTGTCCATGTACTGTAACTGCATGGGTTTGATTTCTACTCATGCCAAGCTGTTACATTAACACTGGTGACTCTTAGTCTCTGCTGTATTGTCTGCAGGAGGTAGAGCTGCCCGCACTCCAAGTAAAAAGGGAATTTGTTTAGAGTTTAAACTGCAGAAACTGATTCTTTATGTTCTACTAACAAGCAGAAGGTCAAACTACAATGCTAGTTGGTCTAGACAGCAGAAAAACACACCCAAAAACAAGGCAGATCGGTTTGAGTGCTGCGTACCTATAAACTCACTACATTTTCACTACTTTACATGCATATACAGATCATACTGGACTGCTCCTTGTGTGAATGTCACATGATCATTAACGAATGGATCAGAGAAATGTGACAAAAACTGAAAACACTTAGAGCTCAATTCATGATATCTGTCTCTGAGCAAAAATGAAGGATTTCCATGTAGAAAAGCATGTGCATTGTGTTTGCGATAGCCAAATGCTCTGACCAACCTTTCCCACAGCTTTTGAGAAGATGCTATCAATTATTGTACATATGAAGGAATGACCATTTTGAAAGTGCTCTGGTAAATACTTTTTGCACATGCTACATTGCCATTGAGTCCCCTGTGCAGCATCTTTAGCCTGTGAGATATACATCAAAATGTCATGTCCACTACTGTAAGTTTATAGAAAGAGTTAAGTTAAAATAAGTAAAATTCAAAGAAATAATTGTCACTTCGTGGGGTTAGGGTAGGGGTTTGGGAGCACACATCATTCAGGCAGATTGTGGAGTCAAAACTAGTTCCAGCTATACTCACACTCGGTCGGTGCCATAACTGCGGTAGTCCACCGCAGCAGACACGGCCACGATGAGCGCGGGAACTCCGTAGCCCACCAAGTAGAAGTAGCGGCGGCGCGAATGCTCGCTCTCAAACACCTCCACCAGCATGATGTAGAGCTGCACGCCCTCCAGGAACATCCAAGTGAATGCTGCCAGGAAGAAGAAGTGGAGCAGGGCAGCGAAGACAGCGCATGCAATCTGGGGAGGTGGGGAGGGGGGGAGAAACAAACCAGGGAGAGACGAGGGAGAGGAAACGAGAAAGATAGAGAGAAAGAGATGTAAAGGGAACATTTACTGTAAAGCATGATTCATTCAAATCACATTTTGGGCTTTCAGCTGATTTCATAAAGGAGAAAACGCCTTGCTCAAGGGCACAACGTCACTGGCAAAACATATCATCCAAGTGGCTATCAACCAAGCAGCCTCTTTTGACCTCTCCATGTTTCGGCCTTTCCAACAATTGCAATGCTAAGTCTGGGCCAGCTTTGTTTGGCTGTAGCAATTGGATGTTTGCCTATAGTGACTGGCAGAAGAATGCTGCAGCTAGTGAGCCTATGTGGTCTTGTTTGCTGTAGCTGGCATGACGACAGAGAGATACGAAGAACTGAAATCAACGGTCCAAGGGCCATTTGGACCTTATTGTTATACCACACTGTAGTTACACACTTGCATGTGCAGGAGGCGATGAAGACACAGGTAAGCACCCGAATGGATGCTTGCGTGCGCGCACACACACAAGAATATGATACAGTACTTCCATGGATTGATCTAATTATTGGCACAATTGAACATAACTGGGGTATTTTGTCACTGAAATGGATTCAATTAAATACCTAAAAGGTTGAGTGGACATTAATTGCAGTCCAGGAGAATGATCTTTGAGTTGGGCTGTGAATCACATCCATAAAATGTTATGGAAGGGAAAAGTGTAGGGCCATGGCATAATCTTTAGGTTTATAGTGAAGTAGCTTTGCCAATTTTAAACTAAGGCCCATGATTTTGGGGTCCAGTACTGATATTGATATTTCCAGAGCAAAACAAATATTTTTTTGTGATAGCATGAAATAAAAAAAACATGAGAAGTTTGAAATGTCCTTGCATAGCTCACCCACAATTGACTTAAGAATTGGTGGTAGATTTTTATCCTTTTAAACAATAAGATTTTTAGTTGCATAACCACATGTAGATTAGCATTCCAATTAATGATCATTTATTTCTCCCCTGAATATTATTATTTGAATTTATCATAATTTGTACGCACTGAAACTGAAAATATGTGTGGACTGTTTGCATGGACCAATCTGGTATTGGTAGAGGCCAATTAAAAAATAAAATATAAACAGTGGTGGTGCTCCAGCGGTGCTCAGAGCGCTAATTAAATTCACAACCACTCCTACTTTTTTTCTAAGAGAGCAAAGCTAACCGTGTACTTTTCCTCATTAGCGAGCCAAAATGACTGCTTGAGACAATCTGTAGGTGAAACTCCTCCCGTATATAACGACTCCACACTTGTCTATGGTATGAGTGACATGCGCATACACAGACATGCACACACACACACACACTTGGCGGTGACTGTGCGGTGACAGCATGCATCCACCTGCTACCACAGCTGAGCTCCTAGAGGAAAGTAATGCCATCCAACTGAAGCCATTAAAGAAGAGGGTTGGTAGTATTGATTGGCCAAATCCAGATTATCTGGAGCTTTTACAAATTAGCTAACGGCACCAAGTCGGGGGTCTGGTAGCTCTATGGATGGCACAAGGGGTGATTGGATAAGCGCGTGTGTGTGTGTGTGCCAGTGAGTTTATGTACAACAACGGAGAGGAAAAACAGAGAGACTGTGGGAGTCCAAGTGAGTGAGTGTGTTGCGTGCACATGTGTGTGTGTGTGTGTGTGAGTATGTAAGTGTACTTTTGTGTGTCTGCATCTGTACACCCAAGGAGGGAACGTTTGTTGAATATAAAAAGCATCCAATTATTTTCTCTCAATCTTTCGTCTCAATGAGCCAGGCAGAAGCACATTAAGTTCTGGGCCACTGGGACTCACTGGGAAGTACCACTCACAGCATGACGCGACGTCCAAAGTTACATCTTCCTAAAATATTTCAGGCTTCCTCTCAAAAATAAGGGGCTCTATTTTAATGACAGTGGATGGTGGCGCTTTGTGAAGTGAGATTTCTGTTCGGGCCCACACAAGTTGTTTTTTTTAGTTGTTTTTTTTATCTTGCCTGCGCCCGTTGGGTATTTTGGTGACACGCCATGAACTTGAGGGGGCGTGTCAGTAAAGATCAGTGAGCGTAATGCAATTTTGGTGTCAAGGATTACGGATTGTGTCACCCGCCTGCTCAGATCACGACAAAAGCGCAGGCGTGTTTGTATGTTGTAAGTGATGCACGCATGAAAAGGTCCTATTCAAAAGACTACAAACCCTTTTTATGGATGATATGTCGGCCCAATTTGACTTTGATATTAATCCCTCAAGCAGGAAAATCGAATGATTGTTACCGAAACATAGAACTGTCAGTATGCGGCAAACACACAGAGAATAACATTCAAGGAATTTCAATATCTCCGTACACGTTTTTCTTCATAAAAGGCTGATTGGTTAACTAGACTGCGTATTTCCTCGTGACGATTCTGCACCTCCCGCACAAGGACATCAGTTTTCTCTTGGGAGGAGCTTTTGTGGCAGAACTGGACTGTTCTCTTTCATCACCAAATTGTCAGAGCACCGTCGCAGAGAGCGCACTGCTTTTAAATGATAATGCTTTCCTCCTCTTCTGTCAGAAGATCAGAAAGACTGAGACACACTGCTTAAAAGTCATAACTTGGGACTTGAACACTATTAACTCATTTGTTCATGGAGGAATTGGGAAATATGAGCGTAGGAGTTAAAAGGGCCAGGTCATGGTCATATGGCATTGTTTTGCATTTGGAAAATCCTTTGCTTTGGCTTTCTTAGCTTCACTTAACCCTCTTGATATCATGGGTTTTGAGAGACCTGAATAGCCCCTTAGCTCTACTGAATCACTGAATAAAACAATGAAAATAAAACAAACTATAAAAAAAATGTTCCCATCCATGCTCCAGTTAGGGCCGGGAAATTGAATCCTGTATGAACTTCCATTAATCCCATGGGTGGGTAAGAAAATCTAATTGCATAAATGTTATATAATTCCATTTCCTTAACTCCAGTGCAGGTCCAGATTGCGTTTTTGTACAATCAGTACGACATCTCTCCACGAAAAGGGTTAGTCTTACCGGCTGGTCGCCCCGATTGATCCCAACCAGGAACAGGGACTCGGCGATGAAGAGGCTGATGCAGAGGTTCTTGTGGATGGTATTGCGGTCACTCTGGAGGCCCCGGAAGAAGCAAAAGGTGAAGAGGCTGATGAGCAGGCAGACCAGCGACAGCAGGATGCCCACCCAAGTAATAACATCCAGCAGCATGTCATGAACAGGATCTGTGTTCTATAAGAGAGGTGACGAGAGAAAGTGGTCAGCAACGGCCAGATGGTCCAACTTAGAGCAATGAATGTTCATGAAACTTGAGGAAGATGGTGCAGACAGTGACTATCCATATATTGTTAGTTACTAAAGCAATGTCAGAGGAAAACGGGCTTTGGAAGTATTACTATAATTAGTGTGCCTAGAAACATAATGTACTTGATGAATAGAAAGTGCATGAATGTGTTTCAGTTGTACAATAGCAGCAATTAATAGATAACAACATAACTATTATAAAAAGAAAACCACCATTCCAACAGCAAAACATCAATTTCTTTAAGCATTCACTCAACCCTCCAATAAAACCCGACACAGCGAGCCACAGGTGGCAGATATGAATCATGAATTAGTTAGTATGAATGAATCTAAAATGCTTCCGATTGTTTCTTTTTTGTAAGGGAACAAGGTGAACAGCCCAAAGGGCCGCAGGTGTCTGAGTCCAAAACAATAGGAATACAATCAAACCACCAACATAGTGAATGACTTTCATGGTTGCTCTTAGATAATTTTCTCTTTTCAAACAGTAATTTGCCACCACAGACAGATCCAGGCACTAAAGTGTTCTGCCGACGATAAATACGTGGCTTTACAGGAGATAAGGATCAACAGTGATTCCACTGCAGCCTTGAAACAGAATTTACATCAACCCATAAAAGCCGAGTGCACAAAGGGCTACTTCGAAGAAAGCTGCGGAAGGCAATACACCCTGAAATAGCAGCGTTTGTAAAATGGGTACTCATACGTGCTTTATGAAAAGCAGATATGTTAAAACCCACATCAGAACCTGCAAGGGGGAAGATAGTACTCACACATGCTTGTCTAATAACGTCTAAGAATTCCAGTTAAATAAGTTATATGTTTGTCATTAGGCAAGTAGAAGGCCTCAAGTCTGTTTTTCCTGATCAGCAAAATGTTCAAAAATTCTCCAAAAGATTTCACTTGACACAGCCAAAAACAGATGTGCACAGAGTCTCAGCGCAAGTCACATCTGGCATTCGGTAATACATTGTCATTATCTGATAATTCTCAAGCAGCAAACAACTGAATGATGTTATCGTGGGGGGAAGAAAAGACTTCAAGACGCCAAGATAGAGGCTGAAAACATGACACGCGCTTATGTGCCTTCTGTGTGTAAAACATGGGAATAAAGCATCAGAGAGCGACATCTTGTTTTATTAACTTAACATAATTACTGCACCCAAACACTTTGGTCAGCTCCTGACACTCCCTAATTTCCCGAAGGAATTGTCCTCTTTCTCAGTCCGCTGGGCATTGACTTAAAATAAGGAGGAGAGGGGGGGCGGGGGGGGTATTTTAAAGAATCTGGCAACCGCCTTCCAGCTGACTGTCATCCCTGCTGGGACTCAAGTACTGTGTGGGTGGAACTTGAGATTTTATGACATGACTATGCCTGAATGCTAATGAAGATCAAACAAGTGACAACATGGAAAAGTTACACATAATAAGCCAGACAGTTAATTAGCACTGCCATCCTGTTAGAAGCAGCACAGGTGAACAAAGCTATGCTAACATTGCCCTTAACTGTGCAAACATCAAACAGTGACATGTACATGAACTGTCAGAGATAGTTCTGAGTACAGTTCTGCCTTTTTGATATCAAAGGCTTGTATACTTTCTTATCCTCTAGCAAATAATGTATGACTTGGAGCTATAGTATAGGATATACCCAAGAAAATATTTGCTTACGTTGAAAAAAAAAAGCACCACGTTAAATCACATTTTGACCATAGTCAGCAGTATTTCCTGTAGGGGGCAGGGGGCATGAATGGTTTTTTTTTCCCCCCTCTTTCCCCCCAGTCAAGTGAGGAAGAGTGAGTAAACGTGGGGTATGAAGTATCAAAGAAAAGGCTCAGCTAATGCTAGCAGCAAGAGAGGAACAGATGCTGATCATTAAGGGGCTCTGGTACAATAACAGCCGCAGCGCTCCTTGAGTCTGGGGAGAGCACTTTTGATTTTCCTGCCTGATGAGCCATTGTGTATACGTCGGGGGGGTGGCGGCAAGACGCTACGTAGAGTGTAGTGTGTCTGTCTATATGAAAGTTAGGCTGATTTCGGTACCCTACATTAGAAGGGTGCCTACGCAGTGGGTGGCAACAGATGTCGATGTTTGTGCTTTTATGCACTGTAGGTGTGTGCGCATGTGACACATATGTCTGTTCTCAGTCCACTGCATCACAGAGGCATCGATGCGGTGGGTGGTACTAGCTGCAGCGTGTTGTGAGGGGACCCTTAGGTCTCTTGGGCTGGGGAACTGTGCAACGGCTGCAGGCTCTATCCATCACAATCTCACCTTCAATCGGAGAGCGCTGGGTCAGAGAGAAAGAGAAGGCGAAAGAAACAGAGAGAGAGAAACAGGGAGAGACAGAGCGAAAGAAACCAGGAGAGAAACGCGGGGAGTGTATCCACACCTGGGTGATGGATTTACTGCAGAATGATTTCTTTGTTCTGGGAGGTGGAGACATCACTAGCCGCAACGTCTCTCCTGAAAGTTCGCTTTTACTGGGGGCTCTGACCAGGCAGGATGGCAAATTATGTCGTCGGCAGAGCCTCTGCACCTAACCTCACATTGACAAGCCTCCACGGTGGGAACCGGTATAGGGGTCTCTAAAGCGGGCAGACGTAATTTGCTCTGAAATTCACTCGCCGTGTCGCAGGGGCTGCCAAGTCATACAGCGTACATGTTACTTACTGGGGCGTGCCGCGTTTGTGCACATTCGATTTGTCTTCCAATCTTTCTGTCCCACGTTTCTTTTTCTTATTTCTTAAACACACATATTTTTCATTCCAGACGGATGCCTGAGGAGATTGGCTTTGCCTCTGATCTGCTTGTGTGTAGCACAAAATAAGGTTTCTGGGCAGCCAGGCAGTTTGAGGAGAAAGAGTAGACATGACAACAGCATGCTGTGTTACACACTCTGGCCATTCCAGTCAAGCCATCTGAACCTTACATCACATAATATATACTTAATTACCAGAACATTTTGTGTTCAAAGCCAAATCTCCTTAACCAGTTCTTAGAAATGCCTAAGGGGGTGAACCAGTGGAGAGAAGCACAGAGCTTCAATCCTTTATACCTCAAAGAACCGCTCTCAGCATGGGTCCATGAAGCCAATCCAATTAAAAGGCATAAATCTGCCCATATGCCTCTATAGATGCTTTGACTCATGAAATATGGTTGGGTAGACCAGACAGTGGTGCTAACGGGTAGTGCCCCACTGCGGGGAGCCGTGTGGCAAGTTCACCTACAGTATGACCAAGGATTTATGATCTGCACAGGGATGAGGAGCAGTCGCGGAGAAGGCATATGAATCAGGCCTCCTGGCAAATTTGTCATGTTTAAAAGGGCCGTGGGAGGGATTCCAGCTGCATGGTGGGAGTTGACATTCAGCCCAAGCACCTAATGTTGTCGCACTGTGTTCTAGGCTACAATAACTATGATATAGTGCCTGAGTGGAACTTGCAATTGCTATGCCTGTCAATGTGGCCTCAGTCTTCTGCACTTTCAACATATCCATGTAGATGTATTATTTTGAACCTTTTTATTTTTTGGCATTTGACTGTCCTTGCCCATCATAGCTGCTGTCTGATGGTGCCAGTGGAGATGTTCTATTAGGACAGTGACGAATGGTGTCCAAATATCACGCCTTCCATCATCCAGTGGAACGTACCATTGATTTATACTTACTGGTCTGTCGGGAATAGTGCCACTTAACAGTGGTTCAATCCCTCCCTGGGGCCCATCCCAGCACACACATCTAATACCTAAATAATGGCCTGGAGGTGGGATCAGAGCAGGTCTATCTTTCTTGAGCTGGGGCTAGTGCTCTAACCCATATTTAAAAGGTTCTTTCACAATACCCCCTGGCTATCTTCACAAATGACAGGCTTAAATTCAAAGGAGGCGGTTCAATATGGAGCAGTTGCCTTAGCAGCTTGAGTGGGCTTGAGCCATTAGGGAAGTTTAAAGCAGACACTGGTGAAATATTGCCCCTGGTATCTCTCTGACCTTTGTTGTTGAGTCTCCAGCAATGTATTCCTGTATCTATCAAAGAGCAGTTGGACTAAATTAGACAGCTAGGTTTATACAACAAAGAGGCTCATCTGTACATCAAAAGCAAGATGACATAACCAAAACTGTCAAATCATATGTAGGTCATTGGTAAATAGAGAATATGACCTTTCAAAGGTTCATGTGGCTTCAAGTGGAAGTGTCGGCTTGTTCTAACAAGTTGGAGTGAGTTGTCACTACCTTTGGAAATCGCTAAATCCACTCTTTGAATATGCAGTTCAACAGAAGGAATTTATTTCCGTAGCACGTCAATACATTTCCACCATCCTTAATCGCAGATGTCTCGAGGCTCAACAACAGAACAGCTGGGGGTTAGACTTGTCAACGTTCTTTGCAAAGTCACTTCAAAGTACACCCACTTACATCACTCCCTCCACAACGTCATTGGCAAATCTTTTCTAAAAGATAGAAAAGTGACGAAATCTCTAACGCACAGCTGCCATCTGCAAGTATAGTTTAATTTGTTTCTGGCCCAACGGCAGTCCTTCATTTGGTTTGCAGAATAAGTCAAAAAGCAGCAGCTCGCCCCGCGGAGAGCTCACATTAGCAGTCAATGGGAGGCTCACCAAACAGTGTGGCATAGACAGTGACAGCACGATCCCTTTGTGATTATCTCAATGGCAGGTACCTTGATCCCCTGTTTCTGACAGATATTGTGTGGGTAGGTGTGTCCCTGAGAGGGAGAGGCACAATTAAGTCATTTGACATTTCTGTGCTCCTATGAGTCTGAACTTGAAAAAGATGTCACAACCGTGTACGATAATTTGGTTGTTCAGTTAAGGTCGTTACTTTAGAAACGCTCAAGGCGCTGAACTTTTTTTCATCCACGATTCACAACAATGCTGCAATGTATGAAACAAAAATGCACTACAGCCTTTAGAACATTTCTGAAGGGCAACCTGAATGATTTTCTTCTCTCTGCGCACAGATCAAAGATTTATGGTGAGTTCAGAAAGGTGATAATTGACTTCAAACGTAATTAATCCCGGAGAGAGACACAGGCTGTCGAGTTTGCCTGAGTATCTCCCCCCGCTGAGCATGTCTAACAATCACATATACTGAAATTCAAAAGGTTCCATATGAATAATAATAACTGGCAAAGTTTCCAGTCATGAAAGGAACTGTGTAGATGGCACGCATTATTAAAAGGCAGCTCGTAGTTTGTTTAACAAATGTTTGGTCTCAAAGGCTTGAAGGTTTTCTCAGTAATAACTTGGAAGATCTGAAGTTTGGGTAACTCTGAACTCAATGTGATAGATGGTTAAAGGCTGTATAGCACAATGCGTAATGTGCCTTTGCTTGTTGTACAGTATAATGCTTATTATTTCCACGTTGCATCATGTGCCCTTTGCAAAGTGTGCTACAGAGACAATCAAAGCCTGAAAATAGGATGCATTTTCGGTTGCACTGGTAGGATTTCTTCAGAAGGCAATGATGTGAACTATAAAATTACATCTCAAATTCTGCTCAGTAACATTGTGTTAAAGCTGCATATCCAGGACCAGCGAGTTCAAATGCCAGTCAAGGACAAAAGTGACAGTGTTCATAATGTCACACGGCCAAGTAGGAACATTTTGTCACTTGTAATCTGCACAAAGCATTCGGTACTTTGAGTGCAATCACAACCTGGTGCTAAAAAGCAACAGTGAGATACAAGCGTGATATAGATGACAGCTTATTAGGTTGAACATAAAGATCTTTGAATATAACAGTATCATTATTCCCGCAGAATGGGCGCGCTACCCACTGGCCAAAAATACAACGAGATGAAAGATGATGGTGATAGCGGGGCTCTGTCCTCCAAAGACAGACTGTAATTATAGCTTGCCTATCTGTTTTCTGCGATGCCACTGAGAAATAAACAAGGTTAGAGTATAATCTATTGGGTAATGAGTAATAACAATGCAGAGATGCGTACTGGTATGTTTTGTTGCCATGGAGACAAAAACACACGGTCACTACAATTTGTGGAATTTCTCTCTCTCTCTCTCTATCTCTCTCTCTCTCTTACTCCCACTTTCCCTCCATTCACTTTGTGTTCTCAGATACAACACTGTGACAGTTTGTCAAATAAAATACCTCCGTATCTACCATTCAGTGGCACCTTCCAACAAGCTGCCTTTATACCATCCAGGTGGAAATATAAAGAATAGGGGTGGGGGGGAAAAAAAGCTATCACTCAGAATTAGGGGTGTAACTACTGTCCACTTTCCTCCAGTGAATGCAGCACCACAAGCATCCTAGGGTTTCCAAAATGTTAGATACTGGCTTGACTGAAAGCGGTCCTTTTACTGCCTTCCTCTTTTTTTCTCCTCTCCTTTCATTCTGTGAAGGCCCCCATTCTTCGGTGCTCCCTCTCTATTCCAGACTCGGCTTGAGCCCTGCAGAGAGCTTAGTAGGTCCAAAAGTCATGCAGCTGAGTGACAAACAGTGACTCTTACTAGCTAGAAGTAGTGTATGTGTGTGCATGTGCGTAATATAAAACCATACGACATCTGTGTAACTGGATGACTCTGTAAATGAATGTGTGCATGCTTTCTTTGTGTGATTGTGCACTGTGTATGTGCGAGAGACAAGAGAGAGATAAAGACTGAGGGAAGGAGGGGAGGTTACACTGACTTTTTTAGGTAAAATGGCTTATTGGTCAACCTACCTGTGGCAGACCTGGAGAGCTGGCCAGTCCTGCTGGACAGAAGGAACGGTGCCCCTGGCAGGGTTAAGACCCAGCTGGAAAGACAAAGCTGCCAGTCGCTTTTCAGCTCCAACATGACTGGCCAGCTCTGCAGGTCTGCCACATTACCTTTTACATGTTACGATAGGAGTACTCTGCTCTGTGCACATGCTAACATGTTAGCATACAGTGTGTTAAGTGCCTGTAGGCAACTAGCATTATCTAAGGTAAGAAGACAAGACCTTTTAGTAATCCAGACTTGGTGTTGTTTTTTTCTGACAATCCTCTCATCACATAAAGGGTAAATTGGCCAATGGGCCAATTTTCCAAAAGGTTGGTGTAGTCCTTTAAGGCAGGAGTTCCCAACCTTTTTATTACGGACTGGACCACAGTGCACAAAGATTTCACAGGACCGGGGGGGTACCCAGTATCAGGCTAATATAATTCCATAAAAGTAAAACTGTAGTTTAGTGTTATTAATTTGAGCCTTAAAAGTTTAAGATTATCTATTTCTTCTTGTCTTTAGACCACAGGTGCACCACGGGAAGCTACCTGACGTAACTGACCAATCAAATCTTTGTTCTTTGTAATTTGTTCTTCCATTTTTTTTTTTAATTGAATAACAGTGGCTACAGAACATTGTTAAATAATTTCGCTTTTCTAAAAAAAATATATATACATATATATATATATATCGAATTGAAAGAAAAGACAACAGTCCACCACCGCCTTGTCACGGCCAGGTAGCAAATGCACCGCGGCCTGGCACCGGTCCACGGCCCGGTGGTTGGGAACCTGTGCTTTAAGGAAGGTGTCAGGGCTTGTGGTTTCGCGGCCGGGGGCCAACTGGGACGGCACTTACAGAGTGCTTTTTCCACGCTGACTTAGAAGGGAGGCTCTGGAGGAACAGAAGCCATAAGATACCAAGAACTACTCTGCTCTGTCAGCAGTGAGCTCTTCAAACTTCCTGTGACAGAAATAATTTAGCCGTCTGTCACCATCAGAACTACCGGCACAACTTCCTCCCCTGCTAGCAATTCTCCTCTCCTACGCCTCTCTATCCAGCTCTTTCTCCCTCTCTCTCTATCCTTCTCTTTTTCCATCCAGTACGCTCTCGCCACCCCTCTTTTTCTTTTCATCTTTTTTTTTGCCCATTTCCTCCAACAACAATGCCACCGACTCATGACTACTCAACACAAACAATGCACCAATCTCATATTTACTCTTATATTTTTAACATCAGTACACTGAGAGAACCATGCGATGTAAATGTTTTCCTATCACCACATTTCTAAAACAAATATTTGTCATTCAATATCCCTCATGCCATAATTCATGGGCTTTTTCATAAGGCCTTGGAGAAATACTCAAAATGCTTTTTAGACAAGCAAGACAGTGTATACAGGCAGCTCAGTAGCTTTGTCTCTCAGATTTCTGCATGCACAAATAAAACTGCAGACTGGAGACGATCATACATTTCAACCACTTTACACACTTGAGGGCAAGGATGCCGTCAATACAAACTTCATACTGACAATGCCATCGTCTAAAACTGTATGAACCAAGGTTTAGAGTAACTATAGGCACTTAAAATGACAGTGTGCAAAGTGCTGTGAAGGTCAGAAAACAGTTATCAGTCTCTTTTGTCCACTTAACTACAAAATATATCAAAATATATTGACAATCAGCAATGAAAGAGATGAGACATTCAGGACCTTTTTGCTTTTCTTGTCTGCTATCCATATTGGAATTGAGTGGGTCTGGGGGGGGTAAACCATCATGGATCAATCCATTTTCATTTCTTTCAACTCCATTTGGTACACAGCACATCTTTGGGGGAAAAAAACATATCCATTAAGAGAACCAAAAAAGATCAGGCCTACCTTGACCTCCACGTGGGCCATGAGGACAGCAAAATTGGTCAGATGGGTGCACGAGCACGTGGTGTGCGTCCTGTTGGTGCCTAGCAAGCGGCAGTCCTGTGTCGACCAGAACCCGGTCATGCTGCGCTTGGAGTAACTCCAGAACGAACAATTGGGGTTGAAGTTCTCTTCAGACTGCTGTGAAAGGTCAAACAACACAGCAATTAGTGTGTGGAGAGATACACAATGGAATAAATGGGAGAAAAAAAACACATGCCAGGTTAAATGAAAGCACATGGTGGTAATTGCAGTTTATCTCGAAGCTTTAGATATTCCATTTCTTGCTTACAGCCCTCAAAATAAAAGCCCTCAAAATAGAGGCTTATGTTTTTTCCCATTGCAATCTCTATCCATTCTGAAGTGAATCGGGGGTGATTTTACTGTCATACGGCATCAAGTGGCACCATGCCTGTTTTTCATTGTTTTTTGACCTTTCTCTTTAACTTTCGCTGTGTGACAATGGACTGTCCCACTGTTTAATGGGCACCACCGCTGTCTCCGCCAGGCTACAGCCCTAACGACTAGCGCCTCCCCGCCATCTCACTTGCAATTTTATAAAAGTCATTCAAGACACTGGTGTGGGTAACAACGCACAAGTAGGACAAAACAAACTGCTGATAGAGACATCAACCCCGCTTCTCTCTCAAGCTCAATTGCTTTGTGGCTTCCGAAACAAAGAGAGTCAATCCTTTTAAGCTTCCAAGGTTAGATTAATATGCTTTGTCTCAATAAACATGTGAAGCTACGAGGTTTTCCGTAGTCGCACAACCGCTGTGGGAAATCAGACTAATACGGTTTATCCTCTGTACATGGAAATCTGCCACTGATTGAGTTTACCCTTCACACAGCAAAACCCCAGGTAAAGTTTTCCGCGGCAAGCAGACGGAATGACCCTCCGTCCTATTAATGACTTGGATTGGTCCCATTAAGTGGTGAGGCGAGGAAGCGAAACAATAACTAGAGGACAGGCATCATCCCAGAAGACCGGTGATCCAAAACCTCATGGTTGAGGGGGACTTAACTGTGGGGAGCGACGACGGTAAGAAGCCACGCTCAGTACAGCAGATTCCACATAATTTATGTTCATTTTGAAGGGCAAACTCTTCCATGCAGTCTAAGTATAATACATAGTGTAATGCATGCACTCAGTAGTGAGCTACTCCATGTAACGACTGGGTCATCTGTGCTGACATTCAGTTGGACACTAAATCTATAGTATATGTGAATGTTTATATGTTTATGGTACTGAAACGATAACTTCCCTTATTCTCCTTGTATTGTATGGGGAAAGGAGCTGCAGGAATACAGGAATTCAGTACAGGAATTGTGTTTTATTAAGATTAGTCCACCTGAGCGGGAAAAGGGTATAAAAACGGCAGTGCCCCAACAGTAAAATTGCCGAATCTTCAGTCCAAATTACATATTATACTTAAGGCAGGTGAGTCACAGCAATAACTGCCTCCTGACATCACCCCACCCCGCCCTCCCCTCTCCATTTCATTTTGACAGCCATAAGCTCTCATCCTTTTTTTACTCTCTCTCCCTCTTTCTCTCTTGCGCCATGTTTTTCTCCAGTTGTTGCTTCCTTCCAGGTCCCTCCCTCCCTCCCTCCCTCCCACACACACAAGAACCGCTGCAATTCTCTCACGGTTGTTCAACCTCCCTGATAATCGCTGAAGGCGCCGTTCGCAGACAAAATAGGCATATTTCGAAGGTAGTCGGGTGTGGAGAAAATAATGGGAGTCGAGGGGGAGATGTCGCGACTCCCCACTATGACTAACCAGCCTCCAGTGAGGCTCAATATAGGACTGATATTTGTTCAGCCATCCACGTTGGTATTTGTTCAAACTAATAAAAAACGAATTGACTATGCATCCCCACAATCATCCTATGAGCAATTTGTTTTCCACTATTTATTTTGACGACACTTCTTTGAATCAAACTTCATACTAAGAACTTCTTTTTCTTGCTTTGGGATTTTAGGTGAGCTTCAGGGGTAGAGAAAATTGTAGGAAAGGGCTTGTATGGAAGGCTTGTATGTATGGAAAGGCTTATCAAGAAAGTGTGTGTGTGTGTGTGTGTGTGTGCATTAAATGCTCTCTTGCACATCCAAAGACGAACATCTCAGCTCACAGACACACACAGACAGAAAGAAAATGACCTGTAGATGTCTGATGGTGAAGATGACCGGGTCCGAGAGGTACACTTTGTTAGAGTCCTTGTTGATGGCAGCGGTGATAACCGGAGAATTGACGATGACAGAGTAGTTGGTAGCCATGGCCTCGCTGCCCAGCTTCATGCTAGCATTCTCCGTCGAAAGGTAGACCCCGATGTGTTTGTAGAGGACAAACGCGATCCGGATCTCACCTGTACGAGGACAAACGGGCACAGTGTTGTATGAACATAAAATATGTGGTAATATAACGTCACAACAATGCGATATGATTTGGGGATTTTTACTAGTTTAAAGACAAGAGCATAGGCCATTATAAGACAAAAACATGGGACTATTGCGCTGAAATACTGAAGAAATAATGGAGCTTAATCAAAGCTTTGTTACATCAGAAAGCAGTAGCTATGTATAACCACTGAACTAAATACAATACCACTATCAGAAACAGTGACCCTGTTAACGTTGCCAATACAGTTATATGAGAAAAAGAAAAACTTTCGTCAATCAACAAAAACTTGATTTAATTCAGCATCAGTAAAATGTGATTACCACTCTTCGGTTGGCTCTGACAAAAGGAAGCCATTTTTCTTGTTATTCATTCCCTTCTCTGGTTCACATTCCTTCCCCCCCTCCTGCCGTCTCACTTTTTGAGCACAGATATGAAAGAAGGATCCCTCCCGCCGTGACTGAGATCACTCACTCAGATGAAAAGAAAACAATTTGCGCGCTATAGCACTAGATGACGGGGGAAATATCAGCCACCCTGCTATAATGATCCGCCTTGGCACGGCTGGACACGGACTTAGTCATCCAGCTGAGAGGTAGTGAGCTCAGCTTGAGTCGATTCTGATTTGCATGAACTGGTAATAAAGTCTAAAAACGAGGCTGGGGTTGCTCCTGAAGACAGCCATGTATTGTGTATAACTGCCTCATTTACAGTTTAGGGGTACTGCTTGAATGTAACTAATTCCACAGCCAGGGATCCTCCCCTCTACCATTTGAAGTTTGCAGAAAGAGCCCCGTGCTTTATACACTCAGTCCAACAAAGGATTTGTGCAGCAAATTGAAAGTTATTCACAAGGGTGACTCTAATGACTAATGACTTAGCTCTTGTTTATTTGGTTCACTTATTTGTCTTAGCTCTTGTTTATTTGGTTCACTTATTTGTCTTAGCTCTTGTTTATTTGGTTCACTTATTTGTCTTAGCTCTTGTTTATTTGATTCTCTTATTTGATATAGTAGGTTGCTAACTTATTGCACTCTTAACTTAACACTAGTTATGCTCTTAGTTGCTTGTTTAGGAAGGAAATGCACTTACGATTTCTGGTGACTAGTAGTTTTCTTGCCTACCTATGTTGAATGCACTTATTGTAAGTCGCTTTGGATAAAAGCGTCTGCTAAATGACTGTAATGTAATGTAATGTAATGACATCCCAACAAAACCAATTCATCCCCCCCCCTAACAGTGACAATCGAAAAACAGGGACAGAGCGACTTTGTATGCCAAAAAATATTAATAAGACGTCTTATTTTAGCGATATCATATTTTGTTTATTAGATTTTTCTCCTCTTTTCTCAGAAACCTGGATAGCACACCACAGCGGTGTTCAAGGCATCCTCTCCTTCAAAACAACGACAGCAGACCAATCAAAGTTCATGCAGGGGGTTCCCATTACTCACCGTTTCTTCCATGCTGTTTCAACGTGTTAGCAGAGAGGAGGATGGAGTTGCCCTGTCCTCCAGTTTGTGGAAACTTCAGGTCGGGCAGATTTCCGTCCGTGCTCATCCTGGTTACCTCCAGCTCTGCGTATGTACAAAAACAAACAGAAGCAAGACAACATTTTTAAAGACACACAATAAACATAAAGACCAACCAATGTATTGAGGCCTGTATACTCAGGACAGTAGAACAAACAATGTATTTCTGCTGGGGTTTTGGACTGTACCCTCCAACCTGTCACAATATATTAGCTTCTACCACACCTCTATACCATGCTTTCAACATGCACTAATGCCATAATAGAGATGAATGGCATCCAACCGAGAGCGGTGGAAGAGCAATAAAACTGCTACTTGCAATATAAGAGCTATTTGATTAAAGATGCTCTCTAGACCTTGCACTTCACATTTTTATGTGTATGTAAACTTCAAAGAGATATCCAGAGGTAAAGCCCTTCTTTGATTCAAAAAAGCAATTCTTTGGTTGTAACTGATTTGATTAATCAGGCCCTGGGAGTGCTAAATGAAGTACATGCTTTCTTGATTCATGCAGCTTTTGAAGGACTGAATCCCTCACAACGCTCTGATCTGCGCGTACGAGGGTCGCAGCCCTGCTATAGGCTTCTTCATCGAGCGAGTATCAAATCTCCAGGTGTAAACACAAAGAAAATGGTGGCACGCTTTCCCATTTTAAAAGATGCTTTCTTTGCCCTGCGAGAAAAGATGACTTCATTTCACGGCATCCTTTTTTTTTTGTTTTGTTGAGAAGAGCAGAGAGAGCAAGAGATACATGGAGGAGATAGAGACAAATGAGAAGGGAAGAGGTTGCTTCTTGCGGCAGCTCAACAGCTGAAATAAATAAATTAGGCGAGCTCCTAATTTATGGTTCAAAGACTCCGGCATCATACAGTAGAGCAAAATGAGCCGCTGATAGGAGCCTGACTGAAATAAAAAAGCTCATTCCATCAATGTTATTATGGCATGATACAATTCAGTTCAATAAAACAGTCGAGTGCGCTCCAATCTCAAGTTCCGGTGACCCATGTGAAGTCTAGGTATTCCTAAATGTCACATCAATTCCCAAACCACTGGGATGAATCAATTGATTCATTGCTAAGCAGCAATAATTAAAAAGAGGCTCCAAAAGGACCGGTGAGGAGTAGAGAAGAATCTGAACTTGAACTTGAAATACTACATTATTATGTGTGAGAAATGAAGACTTCATAAGTCTGATAACATTTGCAACATGATGATTGGATATCAGTGGACTACAACGCCCTTGACATTGATATCAAGGTTAGCGCCTATAAAAAGCTACAAAACAACCACATTTAATCCTCCTTGTGTATCTACTCCCATACTTTAGAAACAAAAACCTTTGTATTAACATTCTCTTGCGCTTTTCCAAAGGCAAGGTTGTTTTTTTTTGGTGATGCATTCCTATTCAACCTAGCTGAGACAATACCCCAGATAGCGCGTGATTCCCAGGATTCCAGGCCTGGCTTTTGAATCAGGGGAGCATTTTCCCCCCTCTCTCTCTCTCTCTACCCTGTTTGGTTGTGTAAAAGAGCTTAAGAAAGGCTTTAGGGAATTTCTTTCGTGCCACATAAGTTGTTGCACCCAAAGGCTACACCTTCAAAGCCAGTTTAAATAACACGCTAATCGGTAGAAATCTGTTCGTGAGATTATCGCGGAGAGAGTGAAGCACACTCGTGCAGACAAAGCGCATGCACTGTGACAAACGCAGACACAATGGGTAGGAAAATATCCATCTTCCTTGAAAGCGGAGAAAATAGATCTCATTATCAGCTCGGGCCTCAAATTGGAGCGAGCTTTGAGTCACCTTTCAAACTGCTCACGATTTCACTGAAATTGAATCCCCACACACGGATAAATAAGGACATGCTAACAGGTAGGTAGGGTACGACCTCTAACCACACCGATGTTGTTATAAGTGTCCTCGTTCCCATTTAGCTTGCATGGATGCCATGAGGGACCGCATGAACCAACAAAGCCAACTGGCTGAAACCACTAAGCAGAGAAAACAGAGAGAAAAGGCCTAGTAAACGTGTCACCATCACATGATTAACCAGACTACCACGATACACACTATAAAATATCATCGAGTTGTGCTGGGATCGTTTCCTTCCCCCCTCCAAACGAGCCCAGAATTTTCTTAATACCCTGATGAATTGTGTGCCAGATACAATAAAATCCATTTTATTAATTCTCCTTATGCCCGCTTCCTTTCAAGTCGGCAGACCTATATTTTTAGGTTGCCATGGCAGCAGGAACTTAAAAAAAATCCCACCCGTTCAGAGGCGATACATCATAGCATTATTATTTTTCCTAATTCCCCCTGCAACAGTAGCCGCCATTTGCAAAAAGAGTTCATTTACTCAATCTTTGCTTTCGCCAGCTGAAAATTGGGCTGGAATTGTAAACTGCTGATTTTCCTTAAATCTACAATTCAAGAACAGATGCATCCTTTTATGAAAAAGCATTTGTGTCAAAATGTCTTCCCTTTCTTACCCTCGAGGGTAGAAATTGAGACATGCACAGATTTAGATGCATGAAACATGGATGCTTTCGACAAAAGATTTATAGCTGGGGACTGCTAGGGGAAGCGGTGAGGATAGCTCAATCGCTATTAAGAAACTGAAGTGAGTATTCTTCCCTGATCTGCAAGACTAGTGGCACATTCAGGCTGAGAACTGACACAAATATAAACTCCATCATTTGAGATAACTAGGTCAATTTATAGGGGACTGCCAAAAGAGGGGTCACCAAACTCGACCTCTGTGAGGCTGAGAACATTCATCAAGTGTTCTCCACTGTTTTTCCAGAGCCTCAAGAGCTTTGCTGTCGATATGAGCGCACCCTGGATCAATAGCTATATGGTGAACTCTGTAACCCCACACGGTGGACAAGGCCAGAGAGGGACCAGACACTTGAGACACTTAACACCGCTAGGAAACATTATGAAGACCAAGTCAACAATAACCCACAGAACTACTTCTTTTCTACAAGGTAGTATCTGTTGCAAAGCAGCTACAAATAAATAAGATAGACAAAAACAATCAAATTAGAATCTACTTTGCTTGCTGTCATTACGTTTTGATTGTTCTCTTTGACAAAGAAGACACAAACAAACAGTTGTTTATGCTAAACCTCCTTTAAGTAAACAACATTTCACAAGCCAACAGAATAGCAATGTAATGATAACTCCCTTTCTCACGAGAACAAAATACAACCTTCTTGTTTGCACATATTTAAGTAACATTTGCACTGGAAAATACATACAATCCTTAACATATACTCACGGATGTTGTCGGTGTTCTCCTGCACAATGTCGGTCTTGAGCAGGTTGTCGGCCAGGACAAAGGCCCCTTGCTCCACCGTATCCAGCAGCATGGTGGCTGCCCTCAGCTGCTCCCCCGTGCTCAGTTCCCTCCATGCTGCCTGGGCCTGGGGCTGGAGCAGATTGTTGACCGTCTCCACCATGGCCTGGGGAATCCAAATCATCGATTTAGTGAAAAGAGGCTAAGCTGGCCTGGGACTGGTGTTGTTTGACACGGCGATTTGATAAATGGTATGAGTGAGGGAAGATCAAAGAGTGCTCAGAAATGAAAAACCAATCACACAATCCGGTGGGATTTTGCAAGGAAATAGCATGAAGCATAACTATCTTTTACTTTTTTTTTTTTTTTTATTTGAATTGAAAGTTCCATAGTCATCCTTCTACTGAGCAATTTTCATGACCCTTTTTTTAATTCCTTTAAATGTTATGCTTTTGGACATACACTGCCATCTAACAGCAGCAACACCTGAACTTGCACCTGACATCAGAAATGTTGTTAGGCTTGTTTTTGTAGCTGCTTTTTTTTTTTTTTTTTTTTATAGAGGAAGAATTAATCACGGAAATGAATCAAAGCCAATGCTTACAAGACTAGAGGCCAATCCTTACATGACTTGAGGCTAGAGTCCTTAATTGGTGTGATAAATGTTCTTCCTTGCAGACGATCCCAATGCACAAAAGCACTACAAAAACCACCACAACATTGTCAAATTTAGTTCAGAAGAAGGTTGTGCGAGGCTTTTTGCTGGTAGCAACTCTCAGCGACCGTGCAGATGAAGGCTTTGCTGCATATTAATAGTAGATAACCACTGTAATGCCTTCTTTAATCTCACCACAACAATGCTGAAGCGGGTAAGCTGGGGAGAAACGAGAACATTCTCAAGACAAGATGAAAAATTGAGAGCCATTAAAGATTTAAAAATGCCAATGGCAAGATTTATGAATGGAATACTAATTGGTCAAGCAAAACCATTCATTCCCTGTACCACTGCACGGAGCAAAATGAGCCTGAATGCCATGGAAAAAGGAAGCAATTCCGAAGCCATTAGGTGTTCAAACATGTGATTTTAGGCATTTCATTGCACAGCTAATAATGGTAACACTGACATACTCCACAGAGCAAAGGGCTATAAAGATGAAGGTCTGATAAAGGATAATTCAACAAAAAATTGAGGAATCACAATCATCTGATATCCACGCTCTGATATCTCACTGCTTCAAAAGCCAATTTGCGCACGCTTGTCACATCCTCAAGATAGAAGCTACACTCTATCATAAGTGCATTTCAACAAAATAAGAAGAGGGGGGGGCAGGGATCAAGCCATTCATGCCGGGGGGGAGAGCTCCTATAACGTGGTAAACAGCAACACTTCAGTGTGAACCCCCGGTTAGATTTGCTTTTTGATCAATCGACTATGAAAGGGAATAACAGTTTCAGAAATGACTCCAGAACAGCAGGGGGACGAAAGCAAGAGCGATGGAGAAATCATCTTTCCTGGCGGCTTGAATGTATCCAAGGCAATCCGGAACAATCAAAAGATGATTATCAAGCAATTATTAAAGTTTATAGCCACTAAACATAAGCTTATATAGACACACACACACACATGTATATGGTAGTTTTGAATCGGTCTGATAGTGAGAGGAGGTAGAACAAGAGCAAAAGAGTGATTGTATTCGACTCACTGGCTGAGATGAGGAGAATTTCAAATAGCACCAGCTGGCTTTTCCTCATACAAAACATACCCTGCACACATATTAAGGCACCCACGCCCCCACCTAACCACACACACACACACACACACACACACACACACACACACACACATCTATGCACCTGCTAATAGATAGAAACACACGCACTCTTCTACATGCACTCTTCTACTTAGACAACAAGCCATGCAACACACACACACACACACACACACACACACACACACACAGGCACGCACGGCAGGCAGGCAGGCAGGCAGTCTACTAACTTTGATGTAATTATTCATTATCTGCAGCCAATCTACAATCGCACCTTTTGACATTCAGCTAGAGGCAGAGGTTGATTCACTCTCAATTAAGGAGCTCTTTTTCTTCAGGCACTGACATATTTTTTTTTCTTTTTTTTTTTTTTCCACCACTGCTAGGTCTTTTCAACCACTTCTTTAAAAAGTAGAATAATGGTTCTTGAGGGAATGGATTGCTGGACTTGCAGAGGAGGCGGACATGTTTTTTTTCCCTCAAATGCAGAACAGAAAGCGAAGAACAAGGTGGTGAGTAGTGATGGGTCAAAAACCTAATGAGGAGAGAATTTGCAATGGATAATTGATAAACAAGAGTGAAAAAAAGCAATGGAGAACATAGGGGATATCTTACTGGCTCTTTGTAGACTGACAAGACGGATGGGCGGAAAGCGATAGATGTGCATCGCTTGGACATGCAATATGTTCAAATCACTGAGACACAGTATTCATTACAATGATTAGTAGGAATACAATGCACAATTTTGCCCCACTCAAGCCAGATAATAAAATTATGACCGAGTTTATCTTGATATGGGGACATGGTGGATGCAATGAAATTAATCAATTATCTGGTTAAGAGAATTGGATAGATAAGAGATGTGGATTTAACTTGAAAAATGAGCAACCTGTCAAAAGCCATAGGATATAGATATGTCCTCTACATGGCTTGTTGGTCATACACTGATACATACTCAATGTAAGGGGGTAGAACATCTTGTACAGAACAAGTACCTATACTTCTGCGTCTTCTACGATGGATTTGTCTCTGTTCTGATTGCTGAACGTCGGTGCAAAATGGAGAAAGAAAGTGTAGAAAGAAGCCCGCACTCTTTGATATCGAGGGGCTGACATTTACCGTTGAGGTTTTAGACCGCTGAAATGTGACAATGTGACGTCACATCGACTACGTTTGGCCAGTTATCCACAGGAAGAAGAAAAATAAACCACCAAAAAACAAAGTAGACCCAGAAAAGCCAAGTACATCACCAAAAGCTGTTAAAGAGTGTTTTAGGGTGGATCTTTTCCTTTAAATGAGCCTTTTATAAATATTTCATTTCTGATAAGCAACCTGTAGCATAATCAAACAAATGATAATTATACATTATTATATTATTATTCCAAGATAATGAAAAAAAGGATGGTGCTATAGCTGCATGTATGTAAATGAATTTACAGTAACACATGGCAACAGGATATCTAACTGCTTCAGTGTTTTCCTTTTTGCCTTTAAGACAGTACAGCTTGTGCAGAACAGTATGCTAATGTGTGGGTAAATTTAGCAATAGAAAGACATTAGCTTAATTACAGGCTACATACATGAACAGTGGGGGCTGCTGCACAGTGAGCATATGTACACAAGATGAGGCAAAGTAAAAGTTAACTGCTAATAATTCATACACATAAAATCTCGCAGTGTGGGAAAGTGAAGAAAAACAAACTGCAGCAAATGTCTGCTCCAAGTGTGGGTACAATGTAAAAAAAAAACTAAAAAAAAAACAAGATCTATTTTTCCTGTAGTGCAACATTACGGTGAACAAATGGTTCCTCTAGCTGCATCTGTCTTTCTGATAAACCCGTATAAAGATGCGGAGGAGAAAAAGTTTAAGTGTGAGTAATTATGCTTAGCACTGAGTCTGCCTGTCCAGCTGTTGTCTCTCTCTCTCTCTCGCTCTCTCTCTCTCTCTCTCTAACCAGCAGTTTGTCTCACTTTCTCAACAAAGAGCCTCATTTCCTACCTCAGTGGAAAGAGGGAGAACGAGGGATGCACCCGAGCAGCACACCGCCACCATCACCATAGTCTGTGTGATATAGAAATCTCAATGGCTTACTGCCATTTTACTGCTATTAGCACGCTGCTACTCCATCTGTCAAATGTACCAACTCACTCTACTGCTGCAAACCCCCAACCAGCAGACTTTTTTTTTCCCCTTTTTTTTTTTCTACCTTATTTCCTTGTGCTGAAAGACTCAAACCAAGCAGGAAAACCTATATTCTAGTTTCTAGTACATGAGGAAATGCTAATCGTCGGCTCGCCTCACTGCTGGAATGTTCCAGTTGGAACAAGGATGATGACTGGGCTGAGAAGAGCTGCATTGCATGGGCCATTTATACCGATGGAGGAGGAAGGAAGGGAGAGGTGGATATTAGCGTGAGCTTGGCACGAGTCCAAGTCAACTCATGGTGTGTGTGTGTGTGTGTGGCATGTGTGTATCTGTGTGCTGATTGATGAAATGAACTCCGGGTCTGGGAAATTGATTCTGGCTGGGACCGATCTCCCGTCTTCCCTTCTGGCTCACTTGCTGGCTGGCCCTTCTCAGTGGAATCTGTTGGCCCTCATTTCTCTTACTCCTCCCTTCCTCTTCACAGACTCATTTCTCTCACTCCTTTTCTCACACTGAAGGTGAAATCTCGTCACAAGACGGGAAAAAAAAAGACAACGCAAACCAGGCGGCATGTCTTGTTCTCTCCGTCCTCTTCTGACGTGATGTCACTTGGTACCTTTTTTCACTCCGCCTTCCTCTTGCCTGTTCCATTTTACCTGCTAGCCACATCATTTGTCTTCCTCTATGAGGATTTCCTTTCCTTCAGCTATCTCTTTCCCGTTCTCTCTACTATCAGACCTGGGATTTCTTAGTATCCCATTACCCCAAAAGCCTATTCTCATGTGTGTATCTGTCTGCATTACTGTTGGATCCCTTCATGCTGTTATAAGTCTAATATTAGCTCCCTACAAAATGATGTATGTATGTATAGTTTGTATGTATGGTAAAAATAGATACAATCTGCTGTGGCAGAAGTCTTCAATCACAACTCAGACCACACAACGAAATAAAACCAAAGGACATGAGAACTATATTGGCCAATACGGTGACAAAAACACCATACTAGGTACTTCATCTTGGTGGTAGCAGTGCTTGGTTCATTGAATGTGTGTGAGATCCTTCCACACACTCCACTGAACAGAAATGGCTCCTACAGCTCAGCCATGCAGAAGTCTTCATTGCAGATGGGGGGAAGAAAAAGGTCTCTTTTTATGAGCGTGTGGTCATCCTAACAAACTCATCTCCGAACAAATTGACCAACGGGAAAATTTTTATATTCTCATTACGGTTCCTGAACGAGTCGCCTCCCCTTCCATCCCCGCCGGCTCTAAGGTCATCCCTTACCGTGACACTCCCACTGGTCATACTTGCATGCAAAAGTGTCATTATAATGAGGGGGTCAGAGCCAAATATCCTGCCTGTACCCTGAGAAGGTATAGACACTTGGCCGCCGACTCAGGCAGGAGAGGCTATTTTCATCTTTTCTCACAGCATTTGCTTAGAATGTGTGGGAGCAGGGGGGAATTCAGCACGTATTAACCCACCAGCTCTCGTTCCAACTTGAAAACAGAAGAACTGCCAGAGGTAGCAACCGCTTTGAGCTGGGGTATTTGACTAAAGTTTGATACAGTGTGGAAATAATCACTGTAATTGGCTGACCATAATGTCAACGCCTATAAAGAGCTGCCATTAATATAACCAAAAAGGCGCTGAAGGCTGCTGTTTTATCATGTTTGTTCAAAATCAAAGGGCATGGGGGGCTTTTATGTAGCTGATAAGAGAGAAACATTCCTGCAGGGGAAATGGAGAACATAGGGAGTTGATCATTAGCATCTTTGTAGCCTTACGGAGGCCAAATGCCTTTTCAGTGTGATGGAATTAGCCGTGACATGTGGTGGGTATAAAAAAAACAACAACAAGAAAGTACGGATTCAGAGGGAGTCATAATTAATCCCTGCTCCCTCTGCATAAGATCACCTGAGGTACTGAGATTGCAACAGGTTGAATTGTGTAGGAATATGCAGTTAAAATGCAATTACGAGGCTCTTTGTATTGAAATCCTTGAAACACAAAGAGAAACACCCGGCAGCAGGCGAACAAAGGTGACATCCACTCCCACCTAAACAAGATGGACGTCCTCAATCAAGATGACGAGGCTCTCTCTCCTCATCTCCATTAGAGAGCAACCACCTGCTCTGTCCTCTAAACCGCATTAGCCGCTGGGGCTAACGAGCACACTACTGTTGCGCCCCCACCACCTCCTCCTCCACCACACCCCACACACTGCTGTGAAATCTGCCGTGGCTTTTTACCATAATGTCCTTTTCCAAAGTGCTTGGCGACGACGGCGCCACCGAGTACGGTCTCCGAGCAGAGAGAAAGAGGAGAGGCAGGTGCTGCTCGTATTTGCTTTGTATTCCTCTGCTAATCCCACTTATGTCGCCCACCAGGGCCCTGTTGGAGAAAACATTGCCCGATTTCCCTAATCAATGAAAGTCCCTCAAAGCCTGGCAGTGTGTGCAGTCAATGCCCGTGTTTACCAAAGGCGACAGATGTTGCTCCATTATTCCGGTTCGTCGAGCGAAAGCGGCTCACTTTTGTTTGAATCTGTCAACCCGGTAAGGGGGTGGAGGGGGGTGGTGGGGCAAGGGTGAGCAGAAGAGAGCTGCACAGTTCAACACTAGTGCACGTAGAGTGGTGTACACGTATACTGTACAATGCATACCCACTGTGCACACCTGGCATTAAGATGGGTCTTGGTTGATACGATCACGAGTGGACAGCTCTAACTGACGTACAGTTCACACCTGGCAGTAGAATGAGTCTCCACATGCGTCTCGTTTCCGTTTGCAAAGACCAAATGCGTTGAAGAAATCAAAACAATACAGACTGGGTCTATTCCTCGGCGTCTTCCAGGCAAACCAAATCACCCAAGATGTTTGACGCACTCGTAATATATCTCTATGGGCTTTGTCGAAATTTTCAGACGTCGTGGACAAAGCCAGCTTGCGCGATTTGAGAACCAACTGGAGATGAGAAAAAGGAGGAACAAAAGGAGAGCCGTGGCTTCCATGTTAGTTGAGTAGGAGGTCCTTCAATGCGGCCCAGACCACCTCCGAATGTGGTCTGAGCGATCGGATCTCAATGCGGTTCATTGTGCACTTTATCTTTTTTACTGTATGTAACTTTTTATTGTAATACTGTTTGTAATTTGTCTTTTGTAATTGTGAGGTTTGTTTCGTGTTTTTGTGAGTACCTGCCTTGGGACTACGGATGAAATTTAGCAATTGTGCTAATTCCGACACATTTACATTGATGTGTAATGCTGATATGTTGATTAATGTGCACTGTCCCAATTCAATAAATAAATAAAAAATAAAAATGCGTCCTCAATGCGTCTTGGGTGCATTCACACCTGTACTTAGAGGTGTTGACTTGTGATCGGATCACCCAAGATGCATGTTAATGCCAGGTGTGAATAGGGCCAAACACACACACACACACACTAACTGCGTCTCAACATTGCTAAAACATTAAGCAATGCACTCCAGGTGTTGTTTTCTTTCCAAAATCAATATAATGTTTTGGAATTAACTCTTCAATTTGGTTTGCACGCTATCAATAAAAGCAGTTCAGCACCGTCAGTCAACCACGCTCGTACATGCATTCTTTTTGGATGTCACTTGCGCAACCACGTGACTATAAGTGCCTTCCAACATGCCTCAGAGGAATCAAAGCAAAAAAGCGTGTCGCCTGACACGTGTGCTGCAGAGCATACATATAAGACAACATCTGGCTCGGATGTGATGTTTTATGGAAGCCATCTGTGGGGAAGATAGGGATGTCAACTCATCCTGCAGTTCTCTCCTCAAGGTAGAAGTGATTCTGATGACAGCTAAATGACAACATCATTTTCCATCAAGCCATCGAATGACTCGGTAGCCCGTGACATAGCTGAACAGAGAGAGAGCCTCTTAAATTGGGACACATACGCATTATGCTCAGGGAAAGCCTGACCCCATGACTTGGTCTTAGAAGTTTGGAGATTTGACTTACTGGTACAATGAGGTCACTTGTTTGGCTCTTAAGCATATCTCATTGCTCATAAATCTGGGAATGTGTTACAGACGGAGATGCCTGAGAGCTATATTGTTGACTATTTTTAGACACTTGTGTAGTTTAGCGGAAAGCAAGAAAGGTCAACTGCTGTAATAGTTTTGGGCTGTGCCAGTGTTTTTAAAAAATGACAGACACTTGAGAAATCCACTGTAGATATTTGGCATTCTTCTATATAGACATATTCATGTTTAGATGAGCTCTCCATCACATGCTCTGGACAAAGACATTTGAGAAGGACGTGCACATCACCTCACATTGCATGCAGAGAAAAACTAGTAGATGGGTAGGTTTGAGACATTGATGGTAGTCACTTGGATATGACATGACTGTTATGATACATATGATGAAATTTGACCCTTTAATATAACATTAGCCTTACCAGAGTGGTGTAGTTAAACTGACTTTGACACCTTCTTTTGTCCCCTCAAAGGGTCAAACTTCAAATATAATGGTAAAAGTGAACATGAAAAGCAAGTCACAATGAAATGGGGAAGAGGTATGAAGAAAATTCGGTCCAAATACCTGAACATAAAACCGGCAAGAGCGCTCCCTTTTCTGCAGCTACAAACCCAAAGAAAAATGTAAGAGTTAGCAAAAGGTCAACAACTCAAATAATTCCAGTGGCTTGAAATGCAGATTATAGAGGAGAGAGAGAAAAAAAAGAATCACCTCAGACTCTTAGAAAATGAAATGCTCCTTTCACACAAACCCTGTGAAAGGCAGCATCTACATTAATTATGTCCTTTCTCGGAAAATAGCATAGAGACTCTTGTGTTAATTAGCACCGAAATGAGACACACAAGCCAAGTGGGAATAGGCCTGTGAGACACTGGTACTCTTTTAAGTGTAGTTCCAAGGTTACAGTTTCTTTCCTATGAGTAAGGGGGGATGGAAATTAAGGGGAACTATTTAACCTAGAAACCTCTGTCACCACAGAAGGAGAGCCAATGCTAAAAACAGTTTAGCCCGAGACCAACTGACATTAGCAGGGCAATCCAGTGAGCAAGTACTGTTAGCACTGCGTGGGAAGCAAATAGTCGTATACAAATTCTGTAAAAGTTACGTCATCAATGATTCAGGAAGAATCAGGGTAGCCAACAAAGCTACTGCTTGGCTTAGCAGCTAAGTTGCTAGGTACCAAGCTAATGCCTGTACAGATTAGCTCCAAAGAGTACCATCTCCCTATAAGGGAGTGTCTTGCTCTACATCACAGCCCACTCTCCTGGAAGTGCTCCCGTTAGTAGCGTTAGCCAGCTACCCTTTGATCATGAAAACGGCACGGATCTTGCCGTTTGCCAACTCAATCCTCTCTTTGTCTGCTGGCGGAGAGCATTGTGCTACATTATCAAAGGAATCTTTAATTCGCTTAGCTCTTTGCAGATTGTGTCAAAATGATTGAACTAGGGAGGTAAACATCAGCCACTGCCAGAGCAGAAAGAATAAAAAGTTGGGCTCCAGCGTTTCCTTGAGGAGGGCTCTGACTAGCGAAGGAAGTCAAACAGAAGATTAAGCTATAGGGAGATTTTTTCGTCCATAGGTGCTCTATAGCTAGAAGGTATAAAGCAAGTCTAGAGGATAATAAGTTAGAGTTCATGATCTCTTGAATGTGTCATCCTGGGTTTAGAGGCCTTGTTATTTCTCTCAATCCAACCACCTTTTTTTCTTTGCCAGATTTCCTCCTTAAGTGTCATCATTACACGAGAAAATGAAGGCCACAGCAGTCTTCCATCTCTTGAATGTTGTGTGTTTTATTGGAAATCTTTTTTTCAAGAGGCATTATAAACTCTAGTTGCTCCTCAATGCAAATTTACTCATCATGTTCTCTTCTGAGCCCTTTTGGCCATCTTTACTACCTCCCTCTCCAATGGAGAAAACTGGCACTAAAATCTCAATGGGGACATCTGGGTCTGCTGCGGCAATGAAATAAAAATCGGACGAAAAAGCTATCTGGGAACAGGTGTTCATGTTCCACTACAAGTAAAGCCGCTCCAACAAATTAACGGCTGACATTTTGAATTTCACTGATGTTTGCTTTTCTATCGGCTGCTCAGCAGACAGAAAGTATTATTTTAGCTTGCCTTGCCTGAGTGCCCCTTAGTGTACCCGGCTGTGAATTGGGGAATAATTGCATTAGCTCAGGGTTCAGCAAAAAATGAAAAACTCTGCAGCCCCCACAGCTTAGATCCAGCCCACTGAAATCTATTTCCCTGTCCCATTAGTAGGAATCAAGTGGTGCAAATGCAGTGCTTTTGACGAGCCTGACATATGAATAACATCTTTTAAACTACATCACAGGAAAAGTGATAGCATAATACATGATACTAGACTAACAAATGAGCAATTGAAGGGCTGTTTTTAGTATGCACCAGGCCACAGGAAAATGGTGGACATCATTTCATCTGACAGTGCCGGGGCCGAATAGCGGATCATTAAAAGAATACCTACTGTTCAGGTTTGACTGGATTGAAGTCGTTTGGCAGGCCTCCACTTTTTTCCAAATTGAGAAAAGTTTCAGTTCAATGAATAACTTGAGTGTCTCTCTATGGCAGAAATCAATTCCCTATAATATCCTTAATTTTCTTATATCCTTCACAAAGGCTGATCTGAACAATGTGGATAAGCGAAGCAACAGGTTGGCAACCCTGCAGGTCATGTTTATCCTCCCTGTCAGCTTGAGTCAGATCACTCTTTAAAAAGGAGGGCGATGAGAATAAGGGGCATCTCTGACATTTATAACAAAACCCGCTGCTTCTTTCACTACCTTGTTGAGGCTCCGGGCTGCGCTGTCCTTGCCACCCGGGGTGAGGTTCCTCAGCTGCACATCCAGGAGGTCCACCAACTGAACCATGGCTTTGACTGTGTAGGTGATGTCCCCTGCCTGAAGATTACTCTTCGTTTGCTCCGCCAACTCCCTGGCAATAACCGCCGCTGTCTCTCCGGCTTTGAGCTGAAAAAGATGACAAAGACACAAGATAGTAGGAAAATCACTTGAATCAATGAGGTGATTAAGCCCCCTGAATGTCCTGTTCTTTAATCTCCAACCTGAAATATTGGCGTATAGATATTCTTCTACAATTGAACAAAAATCTAAACAAGCCTTGTATCCCTATTGGCTTGCTCGTTATTCTCAACCTACACATTTTGAAATCGTGACAAATCGCAGTATTCAAATGTGAGGTGCTTTCAAATGAATGCTGTTTAGCCTATACATGTTCCCTGATTGCAGCACTATATTGCATGCAATTACCGTGGTGAGGCGGTACTCAACTGAGAGCACGCCGAGGCCAATACTGTATCCGGAAGCAATTATGAAATCAACTGTTGAGAGAATTTCCCCAGATAGCCTTTCACCATTATGAAACTAATGGGTAGGACTGCAGCTCAGGGGAAGGGGTGTGTATGTCATCCACAGAGGACAGAGCCTGTTTGATATTCATTTCGTCTTATGTTTGGTAGCTTATGTGATTTCTGTGTCTCCAGCTTTGCTGAGGACTTTGTGGAAAAAACATCAGTGATTATTCCAGTCCGCCTCCCTTTTGTGGCCTTGAAATCCTTTTTGTTTTTGTTGCTTATCACAAGTTTTCTTTTACCATACCATAATCTCTTATTCTTTCTTTTCCCTCTGTCATCCTGATGTAGTGTCACTTCAGTGCCATGTAGTGTCACTTCAGTAGTATTGATGTGCGTCTTGCAATTTCTTACACAGGAAGATATTCAATTGAGTATCTTTTCCAGCTATGGGCGGATCTGTTTATTGGCTAATGAGATTTGCCCACAAACCTCGTCTTTGCAGTTAGCATGATTGCGTTTCCTGGCTTTTCAAATTACAATGTACATCTCTACCTGGGAGAGTTGGAGAGGCACTCTTGACGATGTTCTTGGTGTTTAATTTCTTCTTCCAACCACTTTTAATTTTTGAGTCATTATTGGCCAGCCATTGAAATAAATAGGCCTTATCTAATAATTGAGTATTGCAATGGCATTTTCTAAAGCAGGATGTACACTAGCTAAAATACTTACTGTGAATAACTGGATCAAAGACCAACAAAAATCAGTTATACACAAATATCTTTGCTTACCACTATCACTTATATAAATACATAACATGAAAATGAGAAATTCTATCATTCATCACTAATCCCACCAGTGAAATCACTTCAAATGTGCAGCCAACTTGAGTTAATACACAATGCCCCTTCTTTCTGATACAGTATTTCACACGGCATTTACCTTCAGACTATAATTTAGGAGTGGTGCAATGAGATGAGTCTCCGTGACCTCCAACACGTGATTTATACTGCAGGTGACACCAACCCCAAAAAAAGGCCCCATCTTGATTTACTCCGGCATCATCTGCAATCATCTCCTGTGAGTTTATTAGTCAAACCAATTAGGCAACTTAAATTGGTCTTCAAAAGAGGTGTATGCAAGAGAATGTGTCTTTGGGAGATGTTTTCTCCCTTTCCCCTTTCCCTCCCTGGTCTTTTAATGAGGGGAGCTGTGGATGCAGGGTAAATAGCTGTGGTGTATCTCTGTCTCTGCTTCTCTGATGCCATTTCCCTTTTTTTTCCCCCCTCTCTAATGTTTCCCCTCTGTTATTCTTCCCTTTTCTCTTTGTCTGCCGCATCTGATAATGAGCAAAGCCACATACAGGACAGTGGCTTAAAATATAAAAATAAAAAATAAAAAAGTGCCAGATGGGTATCCCAGAATTCTGACAAGTTGATGTTCATTAAAATCCCCCATCTCCGCCGTGACTGGCACCTTGCTCATGTGTAATAACACTTTCCTTAAAAATTCATGCATTATCAGTTTGTCACTCCCACTAGGTTGATATGTTATATATAGTATATCCTGTATATATATATGGCTAGTGTGAATCAAGGTGTCTGTGTAATTTTAATAGGCACTATTCTACATTACAGCCACACACTGAATGTTGAATTCATGCAACAAGATGGCCAAAGCAGAACTGACTATATTAAGCTCAGCAAAATTGCTTTGCTGTAGTTAATATCGCCAAACATTCAGCTGCAGCGGATCTTTATTGCACCACTCAAATGACATTGTGCTGCATGGAAATGCACCTGATAATTCCTCTCTCTTCTATTTTGTTCCCCCAACAACCGTTCTCCATCCATATCTGCAAAGTGCCGTTTGTTTAATGGGCCGAGCGCTGCGCCGTGGAGTAGATCATAAGTGTTATAACACACGCGCCTCGGGGTCCTGCGTGTTTCAGGGAGGACATTTTCAACACTGCCTGCAATTCATAAGCAGCAAGCAAACCCCCTAGTCCTCGGTTCCAATCGCCATCTCCTCTTTCGATTTGATTCCATTATAGATTGAAACACAGAATGCTTTGTATGAGGTTTTGCAGTAACTTGTGTCCAGAGGATGAGATACAAATCATTTGGGCTTGAAAACTATGGAATGAACCATCAGGGCCTTAGTATAGGACGTGGTCTGAAGATACAGCACTGCAGTGGTATTGGTTTTCAACCCCCATCCCCCCAACACACGCACACACACACTTGTACTCACACCTCCTATTGAGTTAAGCCTTCACAATCAATTACATTAATTGACCAATTAAGGGGAGACAAAGAAGAAAATCCACAAAAACTGCAGTCTACTGAGGACAAGCATGGCATACCCTTGATTTAAACATGTAAGGGCTTTCATTATGATTAATGGAAAACGCTCATTAGAGCAGGCAGAAAGGGTAAACATTTCCCCTGAACACATTAAAATAATGTTTAAAGTTCAGCAATATGTTGATTTGCAAGAAATTGTTGCAGGCGGTATTTTTTATGCTGCTTTCAGTGATTCTATAGAGAAATGTGTGATGGATGTTGGTCAGAAAAAGTAGAAAGAGAACATTCCCTTAACCAAACCGAGTGCGCTGTCACTTTAAAGCAGCACATTTCCAGCTTAGTGTATCGGATCATAGAGCTTAATACCTTCTGGCTGATCAGGTTGACCCAGGGGGAGGTACAGTTGCTGAGGTCCAGTCCCTGGGGGTCCCAGTAGCCCTCTGGACCCATACACATATACAAGGCCACTCCTGGAGAGGAAAGAAAAGGCTGTGGGTTAGTGACAACAATGACCTAACATGAGGGTGGCGTGTGTGTGTGTTCATGTGTTCATGAAGGGTGAAAAACCATGCACAAGGTACGCTCCAGACAATTTGGTCCCTGGGGGAAACAACCGTGCCATTGGCATTTCTTACTCCTTGTTCCCATTTCTACCATAACAACTAGTGCCTAATATTCATGTGTGGCAAGGGATCATACAATTGACAGCTTTTCTTAATTGGAATGCTTGTCCAAATAAGACTGCCATGTCCCAAAAAAAATCACTGCAAAGTGAAACTAAATGGACGTAGCAAAATGTAATTGGATGGTTTTATCTTCAAGTTATTGGAATGAAGTTGCTTTTTTGAACCACTTGAAGCTGAAGTAACCCAGACAGTGTCTGTGTTATTCATTAAAAGTCAGACAGCATCTGCATGTGTGTGACAGTTGGAAAAAAGAAAACACACCAAAATGAGTGCCAATTAAATCTGCCATAGCAGAGTTTGTTACAAAAGGTCAATTAATGCTGCTTCGGCAGACCACCTCAGCTGCTGATGATGTAGGTTGGTGAGTGTGTGTGCATGTGGAAGCATGATCTTCCAGTGGATAAGTCAGCACCCTGTATGACACCAAGTAGAAAACAAAAAAACTAAATATTGTACATTGTACATGTAATAAAGCCTATAATGTAATACAATCTTGAAATGATAGTGAACAGCATTTTTATAGATATATAGTATACATATATACTATATACATATATATATTTATACTATATATTTCTAATGTAATAACTTAATTATTTAAGTTATTATTATTCCATTATTGACTGTTTATTACACTGATGTCCTGGCGTAATAACATCCAATAATGTAATAAATCTCTAATCCACATCAAGACTTTTTTTTTTAAATCACATTTTTTTCCTCCCACTGTCTCCTCAGGGCTTCCGTACCAATGTACCCCCCTGGCTAGTAAAATAAAAGGCACATTGTGGTCAACCAGCATATGACATACCTGTATCCAGTATATCCAGTTATAATGTTTGTGATGACGCTCCTTTAATGTAAAGCAATACATATAAACAACTTTTTCTTTTAAATAAAGAAGTAAAATAAAACCAACAGCATCCATGACTTCGAATGATCCACTTGTTTAGCTTCAGCGTGACGTCAGCGAGGTAACGCGCTGACATTAGATTGCCCTTGCTTGTGGGTGAGAGAGGGGGGGGGTTGGAGGGTGAGACGACAAACATTAACTGTTTGACTGACATATAATTTCCTTCCCCAGTCCACCTTGGACAGCCTTGTGTTTGATGGGTTTATAAGATAGTGGCTCTGCATTTTCCCCAGACTGAGAAGTGGAAGACGGAGTGAGGAAGAGAGAAGGGGCAAAGATAGGAGACGGAGGGAGGGAGGGAGGGAGAGAGTGAAAGAGAGGAGAGGCGGAATGACAGGGAGTGAAGTGAAGTAGATAGAAGGGGAGCTCGAGGAACTTTCAAAGACCGACAGAGGAAATTCATATAGTCGTGTTCGGCTTGGCAGAGTCGTCTGAAGAGCAATGGCTTTGAAGAGTGTGCCGAGAGGAGATGGTGTATGTGTCCCTCTTATCTTGCCATATGACGGCTGTTAGTGAGGTCTCGGCGGGTGTTTGTGTCGCCTATTAATGAAGAGTGTGTGTGTGTGTGTGTGTGCATGCTGATTGATGAAATGAACTCAGAGCAGCTTTCTTTTAGAGCTTTGCGAGCCAGAATCGGGAATATGATGTCACTCGCCCAATCTAGGGTGACTTGCTCTATAAAAAAGTTCATGATAGGGAAGTTTGAAAAAAAATAAATCAATTTCTCCGCAACACAAGCTCCCTTTTGCAGTTTCAATATCGCTGGTTTGCACTACCTCTACTACCTACTGGCTGACAGTAGAAGTTCATGTTACCTTTAGAGAAAAGTTTTCAATTTCATCTCCTGATTTGAAACCTCATTTCATCACTTATATTCTTTCTCTTTGACTTTTCATTTACAAAGAGAGAGCATGGGAGGCAAAGGGGAAAAAATATAGAATCGAACTTCAAGCGCATAAGCCCTTTTAAAAATACCCAATGTAAATGTGTTTAGCCACTAATTAATTACACTAATTGTTTCCTGTGAGAGAGAGAATGAGGAAAATATGTGTGTGTGTGTGTGTGCGGTGTATTTAGTTTCCGTCTACCCATATAGATGCAGCGCTAAGCTTTCTTTAGCCTTGCACCATTGAGACAGAAATAAAGCGCGAGGGAGGAGAAGAGGAAGGGAGCGAGCGAGTGGCTGCAGGGGGGGTGTAAACACAAACAAAACACGTACCAGCAAACCGAAATCCAGGCGTGAAGAAGCTTCACAACACACCGTGTCTCCTAACAAGAATATTGACAGGCTCGCCGATTGAAGGGAAAAAAAAAAAAAAAAGACGTATGTATTTCATGAGCAGAGCTTTTCGTTCCAAATGGAGGAGCGTTGGAGGTGTTGGAGGATTAATCATGTAAAACTGGAAAGCATAGTCTCCCCCCCTCATGTGCCCAGATACTATCATTACCACCAGTTGGTCAGCACGGCCAGTTCTAAAAAGACAATGACAGTAGGCAGATAAACTAAAATGCTATGTCAATGTTCATGTACATGTGACATTTCATTTGTACCATGTGGATACTTGTTGGTTGAAAGACTACATTCGACTGACAGACCAGACCAGACTGGGGATAAACCTTAAGCTATGGCAAAGTCTCTGGATCTAATATTTGCCTTCAAAACTTTGAAAAAGGCTTATATCGCTTATATCGATTTCTGGGGATGAATGGAGCAATGACTAATGACTGATTGACTGAAATGCATGTGCATGTGTGTGGGGTGATATGTTGTGTGTATCTAGTCAGGGGTGTGCAGAAAAAGTTTCCTTGACTGACAAGATATTATTTGGTCAATTTGATCAATTATTAGACATATGTCACCAAACTATCTGGCTTAGATGCACACAGATCATCACCCTCAACACAGATTTCTGTCAATTTTATTGACTTCATCTCTGCTCTCAATTGATACGGATAAAAAATACGACATACCATTTGGACTCCTCACTTGCCATATTCAATTGATGCCCGTGAGACCAGATAAACCGAGGCGAAATAAACGTAGGTCTACCAACCACTAGGCGTATCACAGACTGAACAACTGAAAAAGCATATGGAGTGGTTAATAGAACACATGTTGTTGTTGATGCGTCCCATTTTGTAGAGTGCCTGGCAAGACAAACAAATAGGCAGGCTTTTACAAGTTCAGATATTTTACACTAAAAATCTTTATTACCTATGGTTCCCGGTGGGCAGGGCATCTTGGCCATCTGGCCCTGCAGGGTCTTGGGCCAGGAGATGTCTGACATCATCAAAGGGTTGCAATACTCCACTCTGATGTTAGGGAGCTTGGAGGAGGGCGGCGACCTACTGTCGTCCTCTGGGACAAAACCCTCCACCGGCGTGCGGGCTGGGGCCACCGTCGTCGAGGTGGTGCGCGGCCGCTGGGCAATCGCAGTGGTCGCAGCGGCAGCCCTGGTGATTGTAGTGGTAGGACTGGCTCTTGCGGTCGTCATGGTAACAGCGGTAGGTTGAGTGGTGGCTCTCGTCGTCGTCGTTGTGTCCATGAATACCATCACAGAGGAGGACGACTCTGGTGAAGAAGGAGAGAAAATAAAGTGAACAAATGGATTCTGAGAATATAAAGCTGTTTTGTTTTTTCTTTTCTTCCTAGGCTCAGCAAGGAGTAACTATGGCGGCAGGAATGTAAGGAGAATAGAGTTGAGAAAAAAAAAAATCAAAGTAAAATGCTGGTGCAAGAAAGAGAATACACAGGGGGGTTCTATTTTCCTCTCCTTCCCCTGTGTCAGTTTAAGAGGAGAGAGTTCAAAGAGGATCAATTGAAGCTGGCAGGTGTGGCTTGGACGGGCATGCATTACGTCTAGCTTGGGACCCCCCGCTGGTTAACACACACACACACACGCACACACACACACACACACACACACATCCAGCTGAGCCGTCTAAATGCTGCTGTTGACGAGGGGACCTCTGTGCAAGTCAATAGCGGGAGCGTCGTAGCTGTATGCTATTTCTGGGTCAGCTGGATGTGGGTACTCCCCGTGGTTACACTCCAGGAGATTCTTGCTAATGGCGCTGTTTACCTGAGCTGTTAGAGACGAGGGTTATCATCACACCCACACGCGCTGGCACACAACACACGCACACGGACGCGCAACCCCAGTACAATCAGCTCAATAATCTTTCCTTTCCCAGTGAAATGCACATCACTAACACACACACACACACCCTCCATGACACCCCATCATCAATCATCCTATCTGCCCCTCCTTTCTGTCCCCTTTAAATCCCATCCCCTGTGTCCCTAATTGGAAAATAGGGGGCCCAAATCAATTTAGCTACAGGCTTTTTATGAATGTGTGGACCTGGCTTAGTCATAGAGGGGCAGAGAACATAGAGAGAGGTCATACTTTACAACATATCAGTAAAAACTGAATACAGGAATGCCTCTTTTGGGGAATTATGCTCTATCTCATTGTCACAGATGCATTTGCGATTGTTCGTGTTACATAACGGCAACATTCATCAGTATGCTGTACTGACATTTCTATATGTCACATGTTTGAGCCTTGGGAGAAGGGGGCGGGGGGTGGAGACCCTTAAAATAAGTTCCCATTAGAGCCCACTTCATACAAAGACACAATCTAGGCCATCTCCAAAATGTAATTTGGAGTTGCCGTTGTTTTCCTCTAATGCAGAGATATAATTAAAATGACAGAAATGACAAATGGTCCCAATCTCTTTATGAAAGCCGAGTGATACGAAATGTAATGAGGGTCAGTTTTAGGTTGGCAGGTGTAATGGACGCCACACGTCAGACGAGCTGAGATAGCCAACATCAGTGGTGAAGTCCAGTTTGATGAGATTCAATTTTAAAAAAGTTCAATTTCTCAATATAGTAGATTTCAAAGTGGCTAAATGAGACAGCGTGAATTAGCCCCGGGCCACAGAGACCCCTGGAGGCTGTAATGACACAAACCAGACCATTATCAGCAGTCAATGCATTTAACATTCAACAGCATTCAACAACAAACAAAGTTGATTAAATGGCTTGTTGCCACAGCAAGCACTCCAGACTGATTAAGTATTTATTTTCCCTCGCTAACAAAAAGAGTTTGTTGTGTTTTTAAGATCCGCAGGTATCTTGGATACTCCTGTGGAGGCACTCCATCAATAAAGCGGGACCTTAACAAGCATCTCATTTGAATTACAATATGAACCAAAGGCACACCAGAGCCTTTTATTCTCAACCAACTGGTAATGCAGTCTTTATCGCTTCCAATTGTCTTAAAAAAACAAAACAACCAGCCACATCAAGGAAATATGAAGCTTGAAATATGTACAGTAGCAATGAGTACAAAATACAAGGAGACGATACTGCACATCAACTGACACTACCACTCATCTACAGGCCTATGAAAACCACATGAAGGCTCAAATAGATATTTAATATTTCCACGTCACCACTAACATTCAATAACCACTGTTAGATTCAACGTGTGCCACTGCAGCACAATGGCCGCTTTGGCTGCAGTAATCAAGTGGAATGAAGATGGGAGGGAAAACTATCCTCAAGGGCATCCGTCTCTTTATTTACTAATTCATGAAAGAACGTATTTATGCATCCATTTTTAAGTTGAAGTGATGATAATCTGTAGTATCTCACACGAACACTTGGTGACGGAAAGCGGCATCAATTTCACCTTAATTGAAATCAGCCAATGGCGTTTCAACTGCATATATATATATATATAAAAAAAAGACCATTAGAATAGGATAAGCGTGGAAATCTGATCATGGAAATGGTCTTCTCCGATTGAGGTCAGGAAAGGTCACAGTGCGCAGGCCTAGATAAGCCACTGGTTAACAAGGTGTGCAGACTGGCCAATTAGGATAAGGAAATAATCGTAGTGGACAGGATGGCTGATATGGGAGCTATTTTGGCTGCATAACAAGCCCTTGCTGAGGGAGCATGTTGCTTAAGCCACCCAAAATGCAGGCTATTACAAATCAGATTTAGGATTAATTGTGAGTACTGCATAGAGACATGTAGAATTGTACCTAACTGCAAATAAAGCGCAGAAGAATAAAACCCAAAAGCATGAACTGTATCTTTGTAGATTAAAAGCAGAATAGTAAAGACAGTAAAGACAAAAGGCCTACATTACAATTACCTCATCGGTTACACAGATTACCCATTGGCCAAATAAGGATAAATTAAGCCGACTGATACTTTATTAATAATACAAAAGATACCACGTCTTCTTTAATGCTGAGGGTAATATGAGGTTGCAGGGAAATGTGGGTGGGGGAAATGCCATCACAGCATTAAGTCAATTCAAGAATATAATACTATAGTTCTGAATTATCCAGTGGAGTCTGCTGTTAGATTGTTTTTGGATTACTCTGCCTACGCACAGCGTACAACACAGCATGCCTACAAAGAGGCACACAAGAGACGGAGAAGCAGGAGTGGAAAAGAAGAAAGTGTCCTTGAGCAAACTTGTATATTTTTTGCATGCGATGTCCACATGAAAGGCAACACGGTAGCAGGACAGCAGCCACAGTCTGCAGACATCACAAGGACATTTTGTTTTGCTTTTCCTGCCTCCCTTCGTCTTTTCAAAAGAGAGACAGAAAAACACCCACCTGAGTTCAAGAGCACCAGCAAGGATGTTTGTATGCTAGGAGGGACTCATTTGTGACCTTACAGAGGCTTGAGTTTTGTTATGGCCTGGGTGAAATTGATACGGTTGGCCTCTTCCTTTTGTCTCGTTGGCTTAGTATGGTCTATATATTCTTTGTATAGGTTACGGTAAATATGGGAAAATTGTAATAGTGCACATTTACCTGCAGGGTGGTAAATGTGCACATTTCCTGTTTAATATGAGTGGAATACTCTAGTCACACTACCATTTTCCCTCACATTTACCATGATATATGCATATATTCTTTTCCACGATTGCGCCCTGAGAATAACGACAATATCCATCTTCTAAAACACTATAACTGTAAAACAGTGTCATCTGTGATGTGTTCAGATGGTTGCATAATGATACGACATGCTTTGAGCATAATTCAATAAAGGTCTCAAACCTCCAATCGCTGCATCCTCAAAGGCTTTAGCGAATTGATTAGAAATTAGCAATGCTAATAGCCGGCGCTCAGGCCTTGAGATATTCATGCTCCTTAAGCCAAACGACAATATGTGCCTAAAAATAAGAATGGCAGTTCGTGGACGGCCATTCGACTTTTTTAATTTCACAAAACACAAGCACGAACTTCACTCTGCACTCCAGATTCCGCTCTCATCAAAACAGCAACTCCACTCATCGTTTACGCTCCGCTTCAATTGCAGAAAATCCCCCCTCACAAAACGCCACGCCACACACGGGGCTTTGTGCTTAATTTCAAAGTATTCATTTCTAACTAATTAGCCTCTCTCTCTGCACCCCAGGGCTCGTGGCTTCCACAATTAGATAAGCCCCCTCTACTTCGCTCCAGGAACTAAACCTATGCTATTTTGAAATGAATCCCGTTTATACTACTTGCCGTTTCCGCACCGAGAGTGGTGTCATTGCCTCTGAAAAAAAAAGTTCTGCACACTCGAGATCAAAAGCAGTAGGAAAGGGCTTTCGGGGGGTAAAAATGAGCAAGCGTCTTGACAGGAAAGTGACTGCCAGTCTTGAAGTTGAACCTAATTACTTCCTGATTTGAGCATTTGAACCTGCATGCATGATTACACATTCTGCAAGCACTTCCATTGACTGCAAAAATAAATGGACAAAGTGACTGTGACTTCACCTGTTGACTTTCTACTGGCCTGTTTGAACCCCTGGGAAATTGGATTTACGGGCGGCAACATGTTGGATTTTTGGAGCCAGGTAACCAAGAACTCCAAGTGGATACGGGAGTCCTGAAGAATATTCTTCTAAGTTGTCTTGGGAAGAATATTATCTTGAGAGAACGCATGTTGGGCTGCGTTCTTGTTGGGAGATTAAGGCACACAATTATTCCTTTTTCCCAGCTGTTTCAACTGGCTCTGTACGACAGACTTTCCCAGTGTTTGAATGTGATTGGTCACATTCACGAAATGAATCTTGGGGGCTTCCCATTCATTCTTGTTGACCAAGTCACCATGGAAATCCAGCCCTTACTAAGCCTACATCTCAAAATCTCAATGCCTGCTTTATTAAGGCATGACTCACTCAGCTCCACAGCCTAGCGAGCCCCCCATGTTTATGCCATACGATCCCCCAATAATGCTAGATATGTCGCTGAAGAGAGTGGTGGTGGTGTGTGTGTGTGTGTGTGTGGAGGAAGGGTGTGTGTGTGTGTAAATGATGATAAAACTCCTGTCATTTAATGGAGCCTTTTGAGGCAGGCCCACAAATCTGTCAGAGAAAGCAACGGTGGGTTTGCGGGAAGGGGGGGAGCGGGGGTGTGAGGAGGGGGTATGCGCGGTGAATTATGTGGCCAGACATCCGGTAATGCTTCGATATCATCTGACATGATGAGAACCATAATGGATGGGAGCTGATGCATTGTTTGGCAATTAATTCCTCATTCCCCACCTCTCTTTCCTGAAACTCCAGAGGGCAGCTATGGAGGTCACATGTCGCTGAGAGAAGCATATGCACCGGGCTGATATATATGCACACATGGACACAGCCCCGGAGAGGCACTTACTGTGTTGAGTTAGAAAGAGCAAAGCCTGTAGTGGCATACATACGCATTACAGAGCAGAGATACCGAGTGAATTCCCTACACAGACGCATGCATGTTCAAGGACCTTGCATGAGAGGACAAAAAAAAACACAAATAAGAAAGTGACGTTTTCTGCCTAATTAGTTCGGGCAAGCGTACGTGCACATGTGCACAATACTCCCCTTGCAGACAAATACAAAATTGTAAACATGCATTCACATTATGGAAATGTGTACTACATCTATTGAGACCTACACAAAGGCCAAGATTATATGCGCTGTAAATACACAAATAAATACTGTAATAGTACACATTCTAAAGTCAAACAGAACAAACAGAAAAGCATATTCAGCAAGATCCTGTCAAACCTGAGATGAGGAGTGTTGATGTCTCAGTTTTTATTCTCAGAGCCAAAGCCAGAGTCTCTCAGGCTACTGTCGAGACCAACCCTCATCGAGGAGGACGGGAGGGGAAAGGAGCAAATAAGAGTGGGACAGACGAGGGGGGGGGATTTCAGAGTCACATAGAGGAAAGGTGCGCACACACACACACACACACACACACACAAACACACACACACACACACACAGACAAACACACACAAACACACAATGGGCAAAAGGGATTTTCAAAACACCATCAACTGTCACAGGCGCGTCACAGGCCTCCAGTCACTAAAATAAATGTCTTTGGGTTGGGAAGCCACACAACCTGCTCAATTTCATGTGGCAATTCTTTTTTTTTTGTTTGTTACACACCGAGCTGACCAAAGACAGAAGTTCATGTTATATGCATGCAGGGATAAATACCACCCCACAGTCCCACATCACATTAAGACACAAGTCTCTCACTGTCAAAGACTTTCACTCCGAGTGTGTTTTTTACTCTCCCTTTTCTCCATTTCTGCACGTGTCAGTAGAGATGGATAGGGTGTTGGCCTTAATTGAGGGATTGCCTGCCACCCCTCTCACTACACAGGTGATCTGTGTATGATTTCTGGATCAAGGTAGAGCCGCAAAGGCCCATGATGGATGGCCACTCGGGAGGAAGGAAAGTCAGACAAAATCATGTGATGTATAATGGGGTAGCGTGCAGAGCGAATGATCATGTCACATTGTGAACTGCTTGAAACATGAGCTCGCCTGTACAAATTGAATAAGGTTTCATTCAAATTCCTTAACAGAAAAAAAATATTCCTCCTTGGTAAATGTAAGATCTACTGTATGATGCCCTAAGAAGTGGAGAAAAACACAACAGGCACTAACTAGGGAGTAATACAATCCACCCCAAATTACTGTTACATGACAAGTATGCCTCTGAAGGATACAAACATTCTCTAAAGCACCAACAAAGCAGCCCCTATTTCAATGCACAAAAAAAAGCTGCATTACTAACAGAGTCCCACTGTGTTTTGACATTAAAGGTTTTGAAGGAAGAAGTGTTTGTGTGTGTGTGATGGAAAAATAATTCATAATTTACAGCTGTAATGCTAAACCTCCAGACCCAGTCTTGTCATCAATAATAATTGCACTAAGCGAGTAATAAGTATGTAGGCTGCAAAAAAAGTACGTAGCCTACATTCACAAGCGCCTAAATCGCAGAAGCTTCACTGCAGCATGCAAAAGGTTTTCCTGCAGCAGTGACACAAGGAGGTGCGAATTGCGGGGGCATTCGCGCCGGCAAAGTGGCATTTTCGCCAGGCCGACAGTTTGTTTTTTTCTTGCCTGAGCACCGTTTGGTAGTTTGGTGACTCACTGTGATCTCGACTCAACCTAAGTGGGAGGAGACACACACTCTCAGTATGTGCCGTGACACACAGCAAACACCACACAAAAGAGAATTTCGATATCTCCATGAAAAAATTTTCCTTCATACAAAAGGTTACTGATCGGTTAACTAGGCTGTATATTCGCTTGTGGCAATTCTGCAACTCCTACACAAGGACATCAATTTCCTCTTGGGAGAAGCTTTTGTGGTGGAGCCGCTCCGGATTGTTCTCTTCCATCGGCAAATCGTTGTCGTGGTGCAGAGCACACTGCTTTTAAAGGGAAGGAAAATACATTTGGCCCGCCACACGTACTAATAATGTATTCCTCCTAATCCAACCCTGTTTGCAACTGTGCCGCAGGTGCCGCATGTGCCTCTGACCACAAAATTACCAAAAATCAGTCACCATGCCCTGTATGCTTGCACCATGTGCCTTTGACTGTGCTTTACCCTGTGCACAATTGAGTCATGAAAATAGAGCCCGGAGTTAGAATTACAAAGCAAGACATTCAACTCCAGGTGACACTGCTGAGTTTATATAACAGCATGTCAAAGTATGTCAATCAAATGCCAGACAGGTACTGGAGAGCCAGCACATAAGCGATGAAGTTCACTGAGTCACTCTAAGATTATCTCAACAGACACTGCCAGCCTGCATTTACCGCTTAGCCACTCTTAATCAATTTAGCGTGTCTCAGTTACTTCCAATGGAGCCAAGATGGGCCAGAGTGCGCGAAACATGCCAGTTTCGGCATGAAGGTCGGGACGGCTGCGCCTCAGGCTCCCTCCAGCCCAGCAGAGCTGGCAGCATGCCCTGGCCAGATGGCAACATGTGGCAAGATAACAGGCACACCAGACAGAGAGGGTACATAACAACAACTGCGCCATAGCCTGCCCCCATTCTACGCAGATAGCATGAGGTGACAAAAGAAAGTGGCCCATTCACAGAGCAGAGGTTGTCCAAGGGTACTAACTAAGCACTGGAAGGTGACGTGGGGGAATAACACACAGGTAGGTATCAATTAACAAGTTCACACTGGCTGCTCCATAATATCAATACAGTACTCAATACAATACAATATGTTACTTTGAATGATTAAATGCAGAATCTGAAGGTGCATCATCATATCGGTAGATAGCAAAGATGCATGGGTATTTATATTGAATAGAATGAATCTGTGCGATTAACCTTAAGCTTGCTGCTCAGATAACACGACTGGATCGTTTAAATAGCTTGGGTTTCTGCCTTCTGACAACACATTAGTGCTGCAGACACCAGTGGCAGCTGTCTGAGGCTGGGGCAAATCTTCTCGAGTGGCTGCCTGAGCTTCCTATGCCTGTCGAGTCGCTGTGAACGGTTTAGTCATGTTCACTGTGTCAGACGCACACAAGAGTTAGTCTAGTGAAGCTGCGATCATCTCAGGTCAACCTCAGGTCAACCTTAAGGAAATAATAGTTATGGCGGGTATGATCTCAGGAGTTCTCTGTACGAGAGCAAGGGATTCTTCTTTGACTACAATTTCATTAAGAATAGAGGAGTATGGGATTTCGACAAACCCAATGTTTGTGGTAAATACATATATTTTATCATTACTGTTTTAAAAATAAGAGGAACAGGAAAGCAAGTTTTCTTCATATCCCTGTCACCATTCAAAGTATTCCCTGTACTGAATGTTGTGCTCTATGGCGGCGGACGATAAATGACCTTCACAACACGCTACATAAAACCATTTTTTGTTTCTTTTCATGCCTTTTCATCACTTTTAACAGAAGACCACAGAGCAATTCATTTCCCACTCACCCTTGCACATTCTAGGCTACATTGAATTTCACTGAAGGAAAAAAATTACCAAGGAGAAGAGAGCTTTTATTTTTGCAGTCTATGTAGAATTTGTTTTTATACCCAATCCAGTGAATTTAATTATCAATAGCAGTTGTCATGGAAGCACTCTTTGGCACACATCATCTGTCCTTGAGAACAGCCGGTCGCAGCGACTGAATGAACGTCATGTCCACCTCAACAGCCAGAAGAAAACGAAGTTTCCTTTCATGTTGCAACATACACAAAGGGCACAGGAATAATGGATGCACCTTAGAAAGACTTGCCGAGATAGATCAAAAACCTTCAACATCATTCTTAACCAGACACCACCTGAATGGAGGCTCCGAGGATAGTGGTGGCTCCTCATGTCAGCGCTAGATACCCAATTATCCAAACATTATGCTTTGGGCCATTCCAGATGTCATTATTCTTTCCCTTAACCCCCCTGCCTAATGCCCTGTAACATTTGCTATGCCCTGAACTGTGTGGTATTGCATGCGGCACCAAGCCACAGCTGTAGGACTGGGCATGGCTCTCCTGCTCCATTGCCAATATCCCATGCCCTATTGGAATGGCAGATCATGCATGTCCACGGTGGTGGAGGAAGCAGTAGGGGCATTGCGGAAGCACAGGTGGAATTGAGCTTGTTTTAGACAGCCGTGCCCTTCTAGCAGCGTTAACAGGCACTATTTTCAAGACCCTCAAGGCCACGGTGTACTTGCTGTGGAAAATGAATTTCGGCAGGTTCATATGAACAAAAGGACGCGTTTTTGCAGAAAAAAAATTAAGCGCCGAATTGGCTTCAGACTCTGCAGTGTGCATAGGATTGCTGCCCCAACTAATTCTTTGCACACCGGCCCCCAGTGCACAACCATCTGCAATTAGTCTAAAATATCACGTGATTTGTTGTGTCCATTTCCAGGCCATTTCATTGCCTTTGTTTACATCGCCATACTAATGTCTCGTGGTCAACTCTTCAAAATGCTGAGCTTATTAGAGGATATCTGACTCCCGATATCTTTATATCTAAAACCTCTTTCACCGTAGCCATTATTGTTGTTGTTGCTGCAGTTTTTGTCATTGCTATTTCCAGTTTCCCTACATTTTGGTTACCACTTTAATCTTCATGCGCCTCCACTGGCATGGAGAGTAAATAAACAAACAATATGAAAGTTACGTTTACACAAATTTGTATGCAGCAACAGTTTCTATTTCGGGGCAAGTTCGACTTCGTTGTAAGGACAGTATACCTCTGCTTTGAAGCTAGGCTCAAAACAAAGGTGTAGAGAACTCACTTTGAACAAGAATACCTTTGACAGTGGCCCCAGGAATAGGCCTGCATCTTCAGTTTTCTCGTTTGGTACAGCATGTCAGCGTCAGTTGAACAAACTAAATGGTTTAACATTATGGAGTCCATTCAATCACTCTTTAATGCCTGATCAGTTTATTTGCCATTTATATTTGTTCTTTGACTCTGTCCATCCAGTCTATTTAACATTTTATTATCTGTTCTGTACAGTCTGTGCAGCAGACTCCTTGCTCTTTGGAGGTGAGCCTATTCTGCACAACAGCAGCCAAAGACAGAACTCTCTTACACTGTCAGAGATCTAGTACTCTGAGTATGTCTAGTACTCTAGTAGATCTAGTATGGTCATTGTTGGAAAGCTATCAAAGTTAGCACACCTCGACAAGATAATGGTCCGAAACGTAGCATCCAACTGCTTTGTGTGATAGACAGTCATTTTAAACAGCAAGCACAAAACAACACAATTTCCCTTACCTGCCATAACCGCAAGATATTATATTATCTATAGCCGTGTGACTACCAACAAAACTAAAACATTGTAAGCATAGTCGCTGGATGAATGGGATATTTCACTTCAGTGTTTAAGAAAGCTTTGGGATGGGTTAGCTGGCATCTAAGAAAAATAAATTAAACTGGCAAGCAGCAGGTGAGAACAGTAATTTCCAGTGAAGGGAGGAGAGGTAGGGACTTCACAGTCAAATAACTTGTGACATTCAAGACTAGGGCTGTTGATGAGATACCGCAAAGAATTACCTTGGTGTGTCAAAACAGTTTCTTTTGCCCCGTTGCATGCCTCACAACAAGCACCAGTTTTATAAAAAGAACAATGGAGTGAAGAAATTCGAATTCAAAAGAGTTTTAGCAAGTTTAATGTGAGCAGTTGCACATTTGCAAATGCGACAGATACTGTAAGAAAAAGGACTAATTTTGAGGCTGAACTAAAAAAGTGAAGTGCCTTTTCAGTGTTAGACACCCTGTGTACCATAGACTTTTTATGGCTGACAGTTGTCCTCAAATATTGCTCTTCTCTGAGGATAGATAAAGCACATAATGTGAATGCCAACAACAGTGGTTGCTTGTTTTTGTGCCAATCATGTTTGTTTTCCCCATACTACAAAAAGGTTCTCAAACGCTACATATGACAACAACATGATTCCACATAGCCGCGCTTTGCTTGTTGACTTTGTTACACGAACATTTGGGTGACTGATTCAAATAATAACAGATTGAGCATCGCTCCATATAGCCAATTATCACCAGCCCCCAAAGAACAACAAACTAAATGTGTGTGATGACAATTTCTATTTTCATCACTGTAATTTTCAGTAAAAAGTCACACCAGGCTGATTTTCTTTCACATCAAAATCTGATATTCTGCAGTCACTTCCACTGTCCAACACATAGCGTAATCCAATAACATTCATCCACACCGCACCCAGTATTAAACACTGTGAATACCACTGATCCTGATACTGGAAATGGCACCAAAAACTTAAATATTATATGATTATATAAGAGAAAGAATAAAAACGGGTCTTACCTAGCCTATTGTCCAATGCTCCAAAGTCCAGTGAGTACTTAACCACGTGGTAATTGTTCCAAACGTACAGCAGATTGTCCCTGGGATTGTAATCCACGGCGGCAATGTACTGGTAGGAGTTGGGGAAGGGGATGTCCAGGAATCCGTCCTTACTTAGCTCTGTGTTGTAGATGTAGTCGATCTTGTTCCCTGTCGCTTCATTGTCGTCGTCCTCATACACGGACTTCACCACGTAGAGGATTCCGCAGATCATGAAAGCGTTGGATGCTGAGCGTTTGTCATAAGCCGTGTCCCAGGTCCCTTCGACACGCAACGTGTAGGGATTGAGCTGGCTGATGACAATCCGCCCGTTGTTCTGCTCGGTGGCGTAGATTACCCAAAGGCCATTTTCATCAACGGCCAAGTCAATGTCCGACTTCCCTCCCCAGCGGTACGGCGAGGTGTCGTGGTAGTTGGCATTGGCGATGATGGCCTCTCCGCTCTTGATGCGAGTCCGCAAGTCAAACTTGACAATGTTGCGAGTGCGCTCCTTGTTGAAGAAGAGCGCCCCATCATAGACCACAAACCCTGTTCCATCAACGCGGTGTGGGAGTTTATAGGTTGTTGTCGGCCTTCCGGCAATGAAGTCCTCTTTGGAGGAGTATTCAGTCAACGTGTCTGTGCGGTAGGGCGTCCAGGGCATGTAGTAGATCTTATCGGAGGCTTGGAGAGGGTCTTTGCACCAGGCTCCAGACTGGTGGTCTGATTCAAAGAGGTGTTCACTCTGGTACACCCCACGCAGAAGCCCTGGGCACAGGAATACTGAGGAGCCAAAATGGGGAAAGACAAAGCAGAGAGTTACTTTGGCATGTATGGTGAACCAATAAATCAGAAACTGAATGCAACAAAGAAGAGAAAGAAAGAAATTCTTCTCCACTGCGAAGAGCCAAAATATTGAGCCACATACTTTTCATCATGTTCATGTTCAGATCGAATCCAGAACAGATTAAGGATTATTTGCCGCACAACATAATCAGTAATGGAATCCATTGGGCAACTCTCAACAATTTTTGGATTATTCTGCCTCTGAAATCCATGGAATATGAAATTAAACAGGACACAACCAATTTACAGACACAACCATCAAGTTCATTATTTCAAGCTGTGTCTGCAATCTATTAACTTTTTTTCAATTACATATTACAGTTTCCAATTTTTTGTAATAGGATTCCTCTAATTCGATGACATGGTACCCGTTAGTCTCTGACCCTGAAGGCAATTAGCTTACAATGTGATTGAAAATATAGACTTATGTGGGGATGGGTGCATAGATTAAGTTAGGGTGAACGGTTATCTTTTTTTCTGACTAGATGTAAAGTCAGGGAACATTATTAAAACTTCCCATAGAGACTGCCTCAGACAGACTCACAGATCCACACACACACACACACACACACAGAGTGTTTTTCAATTCTGTTCTCTTCAATTTCACATTGAGGAACGGCTACATACTACCTCACCAAACATAATTATAGCAGACCTCGCACACTGATCAATGCAATGCAAAAAAAAAAAATCACTAGATCTCATATTCTTGTTATATCCATCCAATTACACCCAAACACTCTGGTATCAGTTGTTAAGACATAATATTAAATATAGATAGCGTTACAAAAACCCAATATTAAAAGGTTTTGATGAATCGCTACGCTGTAATTATCGGCTGATGTGGTACCCTAGGAGAAAAAACAGTAATTATTTCATCTATATAATGATATGAGTTTCTTGTCCATTATTTCATAAGACATCTTTAGTCTGTTGCATGATTTACTATACCCCCACACTGTACAATTATACCTCAGCTAGTTTGTACTCAAATCTGATCAAAGCCAAGGTGATGCAGCCCTTGCAGGTCAATAGCGTGATTTCAATTTAGTATGGATTATGTGGAATAGAGACAATTATGTTTTTTATTAAAATCAAACATGTATGACTTTAATGTATGTAATGTATATTTTGGGGTCCTTTGTCAACAAGGGAAGACAGTGTCCTGAAAAAAAGAGCCTCAACCAGAGTGCTCATCCAGCTGTACGGCATAGCAGTGAAGTACAATATCTAATAGCTGCAGTTAACACTGTTAATGTAAGATTAACACCTCACTGCCAAATGCATTAAAAAAATGTGACGATCCTTCATTCACAGCGGCAAATTGTTTCATGGCAGGTGAAATGCTAAAAAGAGATATTGGCCGAGAGCTTTAGCACCACTTATACTGGTGGAAAGTAACGATAAAGGATTAAGATAGCTTTCCCTGTTTCCACATGAGTTATAGTTTGGGCCAGAGTACATCACAAATAACAAAAACAGAGTGTGTGTGAAGGCTCCTTTCATTCAGATGGGCCAGGAGCCTGACACTGTGCTGACAGGCTCTAGTCGCGGATCCCTCTAGAGGTAAAAGCTGTGTGCTCAGAGAAAGAGCCAGCAAAAAAAAAAAAAAAAATAAAAAGGAGGGGCCTTCTTTCCCCTGTAATCTCTTAAAATTAAACATGTTGTCTACCTGCAGGTGAAAAATGTGGCGAGACGCGTCTTGCCGACATCACGCCTTGCACGTATCTCAGCACGCTAAAAGGGTTCCTACTATGGTTTAAAAAGAAAAGCTGTACTAAGGTACAAGGTCAGCGTTGGTAAGAGTTTTACTAACCGCACACTGGGCTCTGAGCAAGGAGTAAAATATGCTTTTCAAGGATGCAAGCACAAAGACAGAATAGTGAATGAACGTTTTTCAGACATGGGAGACAAAAGCGATGATGGCTTTCATGGGGAATTTATCAAAATACTGCAACTATCATTAAACTGTACAATCATTTCTATAAAATGTTTACGCTTTCATGGCCTTCCATTGCTCATTCGCTTCCCCGCTGATCTTGGTGATATCTCGTAATTTATGACTACTATATGAAACTTGAGTGCTTTTTCAATAATTGAATTTCCACCTTTGACTTCAATCCAAGCAGTCATTGGATGGCAATTTTCCTACCAGAAAAAACGAGGTTGGACTACAAACACAATGCTCTGGGGGTACAGGTGAAGCCGTATTGTCTGTTCCGAATCATGCAGAGCCAATAAGGTATGAATATGTCTATGATCTGTCTCCAATATTGACTAGCTAGTCCCCGAAGGTTATAGCCATCATCATGTAAGAGCTATAATCAAAACGCTGACAGTGTATTGGACAGGCTATTGATTGCACTGTACACCTCTCCTTTAATATTATGCAGCTGCTAAAGCGGAGCCAGAATATTTTTTTCGCCATTTTGTGGGTGTGCAGAAGAACTATATGTGTGCGATGTCAAAATGTGTGCATGTTGGTCCTGTGCAATATTTCATATTTCTGATAATGCAACAACAAAACAACAAAAGGCAGTGTGATTGATAATTCCTCGTTAAATATTTTCTCAACACTTTCTACCCTGACCAATTCCATTTTCCCCATGAAAGACATGTTTAATCACACGTTGAATGAAGCATAGGATGAACAGGTAAAACAAAGACGATGTCAGAAATCTGCTACAGCAAAACCCGTCACCAAAAAAACAGAAGCACGTACGCAAAATGAACACGCATGTGAAATAAAGTAGTTGGCATTTAGTTACCTTTTTGTTCCACTTCTATTTTTAGGCATGAAGGGGAGAGAAAGAAAGAGAAATAAAGAACACGTTAATGGTGTGATAATTGGAAAGAGCCATTTGTTTTGTGGTCAAACAGTCATACAACAGTGCAAAAAGGGGGTTAGTGGACACATAAAACATTCAGTCAAAAGCTTTTTTTTAGAAGGGGGAAAAAAAGTAGAGATTCGCACATGAAGCCTGTAGGGGAAAGACAGATTAAATCAAGTTAAATCAAGTTAATTCTTGCAGTGATGGAAAGTGGACGATGATAGAGATGTACCCAATGCATCTATTAAAACAAACATATGGCCGCTTCCTGTACAGGTTTTGAATCTTTAGCACACTGGACAGAAAAAAGTGTTCTACAAGCAAATTGGTGGATGGGGGGGATGTTTTACTACATGCTGCCTCAGTCTCAAACTGATCATTTGTAATTTACGACCTGAACACACTGATGAGGCTAATGATTATTAGCATATGGCCACCTCAATTATCTGATGCCATCAAGGGTGGAAGCCAATTCATATTGTTCAGTGCAGCTGTTGTTATGCACACATTATGTTTTAAGGCGATATTGGATCCTTTCCTTGAAGTGGATTAAGCCAAGCCCTAGACTCAAAAACCTAATATACACATAATAGCTGGAAAACTGTCTTTTCGTAAATAAGCCTATTGATTGAGTGTGAGGGAAATGCAACGGCAGCTGTGAGTGAAATTAAACTGCGATATCGATTCTACGCTTCCAACCACAACTGTGTACTGTAGAACCGTCAACAACTTCAAGGGGCTGCTACTTTTAACCCTCTACACGCTACGTGCATCATGGCATCATGGTATACTATGAAGCGTGGACATGCTTTGATGGCATTTGGCCGGCCTATCCCGTAGATCGGGGGTTAGTGGCAAAACAGGCGTCCACGCAGCATGCCTGCTCCTGTCCCTTCCCTCGCCATAATCCTGGTTCTAATAAGAGAGGATTAACCTCTGTTACCAGGGATTACAAGAGCTCTCTCCTCCAAATGGAGAGGACAACAGAGAGAGAGGTATGGAGGTGGGCGGGGGGGGGGGTAAAGGTTGAAAGATGGGAAGGTTATTAGAAGAGGAGTACAATATGAAGGCAAGGTGGTGTGCCTGTGAAAAAAGAGGGAATGAGGTTGAGCTTCATCAGGGAAATGAAAAGAAGAGACAGGGAGAGAGATTAGGAAAAGTAGAGGCTCTCAACGCGTCGCCCGTGCTTGTCAGATCATAAAATTGTATACCGGTACAGTATGGCGCCTCATCAAAGGCAAGCATTCTAGCTGTCACTGAAACACGATAAGTCCATTTGAGCCACAGAAACAATAGCTCTGGGCTACATCTGAATCACTGGCAACACAGATCTGTCAATAACTTTTCTCATTTGAAGTTGGTAGTCATAGTTATGAAAAGTAATGCAGCGTAATTTAATATGATATTCTACAAATTGTGTGAAACGGGAGGCACAGCTCAGGCGACTGAAACAAGCAGTATTTTCACAATAAAATAGCAGTATTTTCACAATAAAATAGCTTAATCAAAGTTGTTTTAGCTTTATTTTGGTGCAATCAAAGTAGTTTGATTTGATTATGGTACACACGCGTAGGTAAAGCACGAATCAACGGTGCATAACATTTTGACATCTGCGACTGACGAAAATCAGCCTCCTCATTCGCAGGCTCTTCTCCTCCCATGAGCCGCGGCCACACAACGTGGGACCGTAGGGGCAGTCAGCATTCTTGATTGAGCGATTGCTAACAGTGGCGAGGGGAAAGGAGGGTAATGATCTATGGAAAAAGGCATTAGCAGTGGGGATGTGAGAAGCGGTACGCGACGCAATAGCCGGGGGAGGTGGCGTGAGAAGGGAGTAAAGGATGTGGATGAAACCCCTGACACGGAAATAAGCCGCTCCCAGGGCAACAGTTATGTGTCCCGTCCTGCTGTCGCTTGTTGGGGCAGAATATGCAGCTGGATGCACCAAGGTCACCTCTCAGATCACTCGAGCCAATTTGTCCATCTAGTGTTCAGTCATGTTGCACTACACCTATATGAGCTGAGCTATAGTTAGCTAGTTTAGTGGGAAAGCACAGAGAGAGACTTGAGAATTGATTCATTTAAAGAGGCTGCTCCACTCCACCCCAACACCCCTATTGTGACCCTAATACGATTTTGGTCATGGCTGTCACTGAGTCACTAAAAACCACTCCGCTCTCTCATCCTCTCATCGTTCTCTGTCCCGTCTCGGTGTCCTTTCTCTCCCTCCCTCTCTCATCTCTCCTTCTCTTTTCAACTCTCATATTTGAGGAGGCTATAAATGAAACGTTTTTAAAAAACACACACAAATAGAAAAATAAATGAGCTTTTGGAGCCAATCTGGCTTCCATAAAAAGCTTAAATCCACTGGAGAACAAAATAACCCCTCAACCATTGAATTCATTAGGTTCTATATGACAAACGTCCCTGTCCTGATTTTTGAGGACACACAGCACACAGAGGGCTAAACACAAAACCCAGTACTGTACACTGTTACGTTCTAGTAATGGCTCTTTACCTGTGGTCTGTTTATTCAGAGATCATATGAAGATATACAGGAATACACTTCATGCTAATGCTCCACTGAATTTGTGTTGATGATGACGGTAATACCTCTTCAATACACTGTGTTTCATTCAAAATCTACTTTAAAAAACCCCGATTTGAAACAATGATGGGCGTAATAAATCAGACTTTCCTCAGATCCCCTTAAAATTGTGTTAAGGGGATCTGAGGAAATTGTGTTATTATCCTTCTATCATGGCTGTCTGCCAGAGATTGAAATAAAAATCAGGCCTAATCATTCTTACAGTAAAATCTTATTTGGGCTTTTTTATTGCTAACTTTTAGCAAGGTAGTGCCTTTGCTATTTTCTGTTACTGCTTTGCAACCAACATCTACCTCTTCATGCCTGCCAGGTGAAAAATAGAAAAAAAATCCCTATGAATCTATGAAGAAAACATTTATTCTCTAGCACCATCTTTTTGTACCTAAGATATTTGCCTAACTATTTGCTGTAGCAGCACAATTTCTCCTACCGCGTTTTGACTGGCAGCTGATTATAGTGGGAGAGAATCACAGTTGGATGCTTCCATTGTAACATCAGGAGCAAACAGTGTGACAGGGAGAGCAGATTTCATTCCCGGATCCTTGGGGGGGGGGGGTCCCTGTCCCTAACTGAGTTACATAGTCACTGAGTCACTCTACATGTCCATAGAAAAAACAAAACAAAAACAAAAAAAAACTGTCAGCGGCTGCCACTCACACTCACATGCCCACACATAGCAGCAAAATATGGCCTGGTTGGCCTATGCCAAGTTGAGGTCCATCATAGATTGACAGTCTGGTGCAAAGTTCCTTGACTTTTTCTACAAGCACATGAGGATACAGTCCTCTAAAAAGGTACACAATAAAGGTACAAAAATGTATCACCACTATGCTAGAGTGGCAGTAGTGCGCTTAGATAAATATATGCCTGCAGTGCTGGGGAGCAGGGTTTGATTCCTGGGCTGGGAGGCTTTTCTTGACATGTAGTATTCTGAGTTTAAGTCCATTGCTACATATCGACTATGTTTACATGGACTGCACTAATCCAACTATTGACCTTATTCTAAATGAGACAATGATTTAGATTCAGCTGTTTACATGGGTTGCTTATAGAACTATTCCATCCATGTTCACGATTCAATAGCATTGCTGGTCTTGTTCATCTTGATAACAAATCTGGAAACTGTGAGGGAAACTTGAAAACCTAAGAGAGCTTGTTTATTCATTCATTCATTCATTTGTTTATGTACTGCATGTGTTATCCATCTATCTTGACTGTTTGGTTATATCAAAATGATGGACAGCCAGTCAGTCATTTCCTGGCCACCATTGAACAGGGAAAAACTCTAAATCACTGGACCGATGCGTGGGCAGCTTGCATTTTCATGGTTTGGATGTTATGCGGTTCACTGTGCCAAACACACAAAGTTGGAGAAGGCCACATGGCCTCTTCTGTAGCTTACCTAATTGGTCAAGCTGCCGTACCAAATCAAATAAGCTGCATGGGCATTGGATAACCTGCACGTTCTAAGAGAATTATTACGTTTCCACGGTTACAACATTGGGTTCTATGCATTGAAGCCACGCAGCAGCTGCCCATTACTATCAGAAAACGCTTGTTTGCATGTAAGTCAACATTGTCAGTGTAGATAATACAAGTGGACATTATCAATATAAGCTGGCATGCATTTCCATGTTAATATTTATATGCAGTGATTACATGCTGAATTCAAGTAATAATCTGTTGACTGTACGCCGTGTTTGCTGAGAAAACGCAGTTTCAACCATAATTTTTACCTTAGAATTCAAAACACACGCTGAGCAGTGAACAACAGGGGCCTTCAGCTGCTATGAACGCCAACCCCGTCATGTGAGCGGCAGCTGTATGGATTTTCATTTCAATAATTAACGCTTCCCAATTTCACACTAATGGCTGAGAGGTGTCGGAATGGTATCATTAGCCGCTAATAGAGATTCATGGCAGAATGGCGGCAAGATTTTCTGTCATATTCCCCTCTCTTTTTTTCCCCCACTTCCTCCTTTCTCAACCGAGGACTTGCAGAGTACAAACCCCTGAACTTCATCCCGCCAGCTTGTTAATTAATGACACAAATTAGGGGGCTTTGAATAGCATGTGCCTAAGGATGGGGGAGGGTGCGCAGGCTACCATCTCTCTTTCTCAGTATTCTCTCTTCATCTCCCTCATTTTCTTCCTATCATTTCCCTCTTTTGGTTCTAAGAGTGCCCCATCCCGTCATTACAGGTTCCATTTCTCAACAGCCCTCTTTTTCTTTCAATCACTTGCCTGCTCTCTCTGTGTCCCCTTCTCCCACTTATTCAATCTCCTCCCCTGTGTCTCCTCTCTCTCTCTCGCTCTCTCTCTCCATCGCTTTCTCTCTCCCTCCTACTGGGAAGGAGCTATGCTATCTCATAACCTTGACAATGAATGGAGCTGTGAATGCATGTGTGTCTCTGTGTGTGTGTGTGTGTGTGTGTGTGTGTGTGTGTGTGTGTGTGTGTGTGTGTCTCTCTTTGAGGGACAGGTGCAAGGACTTGGCGGCCATCCAATCCGCTACCCACGCGGGATAAGCCAACAGAGGGAGAAAAGACAAGCACAGCACAGGCAAAAACAAAATTAAATACATTTTTGAGGAACATAACCGCAACTGGAGCAGAAATAACCTAATTGCGCCTTGCTAAAACGTTGTCTTGATTTCCAAGGACCTTGAAAATTGTGGCTGGAGAAGAGAGGGATGGGGGAATAGTGAGGGAGAAGAAAAAGAGAGGGGGCGCTTAGTCTCGTGCGTGGCTGGACGAGGTGGAACAGCAGTGAACGAAGTCGGGGGGGGACAAAGAAAAGGAAATGGATAAGGAGCTTTGATTAGTAGTGTGATCGTTAAAAAGAGACCCCCCGAAGAGAACTATCTCTAATTAGTGCAGTAGCCTCGACTCTTGGCACCCCCACAAATCTTTCAGACGCGTGTGTGCATGTGTGTGTGTGTGTGTGTGCTAACATGCACGAGAATCTACTTTCATATCTGCACTGGTATGTGCATATGTGTGTGTGTGTGTGTGTGTGTATTATGTCTATAGCGACGAACAAGCCGGGATGTTCCTGTGTGTATTTTATTGGAAGACACCATCCGCTACAACAAGAACCTGATAGATTACACCAGTTTATACAGCTATTAGTGGGGAAAAACATTTCCACATGTCCAGATTCACCTCTTTCACACTACCATTTATCCACATTCGTAATCACAGCCTTCCTGTGCAATTACCTTGCCTCTCAACTGAGAAAATACTAGAATAGACAAAGAACATTGTGTTTTTCCCTAAAAGGTGCCGTCTGTTCCTATGATACATCTCAGCATGCGCTATGATTACACTGTTATGACTCAAACCCCTCCTTATGTAAGCAACTAGATGTTTTTTTATCAACCAGGTTCACTGTATGGCGTCTCGTCATCTCGATATTTGTATCGGTACTTTTAATAAGAAAGTGATAATAATGAAGTGCCTCCGGTTTCTCGCTACCCACTTCAGTTGTCAAAGAATGTGGGGTGTGGGGGTGTGACAAAAGCGAAGAGAGATCTATGATGACTGAATAGACATTTCAAAACGAACAAGTTAATCCCCAGCAAAGCATGAAAGTGCTGCAGGGCACAGTTCAAAACCAACTGTGGTATTACGAGATCTATCTCAGTGACTTCAGTCCACCGTGTGCCCGTGTGGATCCGTTGTGCGAGATGATGATAGCGAGCCGGCAGAGCCTGCCGTGCTGGTTTGGGAGTGGTCAGCTGTCACTGAATGATGAGACGGCATTAGGAGTCGCTCTTCACGTGTGGAGAGAGGCGGGGCTGGATCACCGAGGGGACCGAGGAGGGTGTGGTTGCGTGATATATCTGCTGTCCCCGGTGTTGATTCCCACACCGGGTCTGATAAATGTGGATTGCGGAGCTCAAGGGCAAAAAGCCACTGAACTTCAGTGCAATCTGCTTAGCAGATTTAAAGATAGCATCAAACAGAGTGATCAACACTTTCAAGTGGCTTAGAAATTGCTGGGGGATTATCCGAGGCAAAGAGAACTGCTTGGGTGTTTGTAGAGTAGTTGGTTGAAGATGTTTAGTATGTGGAACTATTTAAGCAGATATATTTGTATATATATATTTAAGCATATTCAACATTATTTCTTGTTAATAATCTAGAAATCGTTGAATGCATGCCGACGTAAAAACCAATGTTGTAGTCTGACCAGACAATGCATTGAGGTGCATGACCAAGCACCATGTCCACATTAGAGCCATGAAGTCCCATCCTGGTCACACAGGTGGTGTTTACCGTAGGTGTGACCACTGCATAATGGGGCCTGTAATCACACCGCATTATGCCCAAGCTGCATTGTAAGTGATAGCCATGTGTAGACCATCAATTTCATGGTTTCACCTGCCAACGCAGAAGGACAGGGATTGGTAGCAGGTGCTGAGCGAAACGTGCCAAAACAATCTGCCCCTTTATTCGATTACGGCCCCCTGAACCCGTTAGGTGTGTTATTAGAGATGGATTACTTATCCGTGCAAAATGAATTAAAAACCAATTAGATATGTTGGAAATAAAAACTCGGCTAATTGTGCGGCGCGTTGCGGTGAGGTATAGCCGAGGATTACATTATTCGATTCGAATCAAAGACTTGATTGCGCGATTATGTGTCTTGGCTTAGCTTCCCCGAGTATGAACTCAGTCTGACAGGGCTGAGCTGGATCCCACTGTGCAACATAGGATTTCACATTGTCTTTATTAGCTGCGAACAGTGGGGGGAACTAGTGGCTTATGTATAACTGCAGATTGCCAGTAGCTTTTCTTCCTTTGTTCTTTCTCCTCTTCTTGTATCTGTCTTTCCCTCTCTCCCTTTCTCTCTCCACATCCTTCATTAGTGCTGAAGTATCCTTTTTGCATAGTGAACTGATGAAAAAGATTTCCTGAAAGGATGTGTAATTATCCCCCCCCCACCTCATTTTTTTAGATGGGGGGGGTTGACCACTACCTTGGACCAAATTCAGCCAATTTGCCATGGAAACTGCACACAATGGCCTATTCAATTAGTCATCATAGTCAAGGGAGGTGAGGGAGAGGAAGGAGGTTGCTCAAGGTAACGGCAAGATTGGACGCGCTTTCTCGTGTGACACGTCAGAGAATTTGGAGGGCCACCGAGGGGGTTGCAAGTGCTTCGCTACATTTGACGAAGAACAGTGAGCGAGTAGGAGGGGAGGAACACGGAGGGCACACTAATGTTGACCTCTGATGAGCTCGACCTTTGGGAGGGACTCGCTTGTTAAAGTGGAAGTTACTCAGAGAGAGAGAGAGAGCAAGTGAAAAAGGTTTTAATAAGGCACTAAGAGAATAGACGGGCGTCTCCTCCGGTTGAGCCGTGGAAAGTCAAGGTGAGAGGGCGGAGCAGGGACAGATGTCAGCCCGTCGGAGCAGAGTCATGTTTATGAGTCATCATAAAGGGTCGGCGCATCACTTATGCCAGAGGGTAGTCTTGCTAATCTGCAAAGTGCATGGGGGGAGCACGCACAAACTGCACTAATACCAACAAGTAAGAGAGTGCTCTGGCAGATGAGGAAACTAGTGTGTTTTGATGTTCACATAAATCCATTACGGCTTATAATGGGTTACAACACTAAATGCAAGCAAGTTTAGTTACATGCTTTTTGGAAGACGGTATGTATTTATTCCTATTTTAGCTCAGTGCCATTTCACCTTCCTCACTGCTCAATGTGATGCTACTTCCTCATACAAGACACAACACATGGCCCATCAAATTCATATTCAGACGGCAGCTCGGATGAAAAGTTGATGGATTGCCTTGCGCTGTGACATTGCCATATCGCAAACACTGGCGCTCTTGGTGATAATAACCGTTGTAACATTTTTCCATTACAATTGATGAAGCGGATCAAATCGCAAATTAATAATATCAATATTGCGTCCACGGCGTGTGTCCATCGATTTTGCGCCCTTCTCCCGCCGTTACCACAGGCAGATCTGATGGCGCAATCCTCCCCGGCTGATGAGGAGATGAAGAGGAGAGCGGTGAAGTTATCCTGACGGAGAGACGGCAGCTCCCAGAGCAGAATGCAGATGAATGCTAGTTGGTCGTTGAGAATGGGAAGAGAGAGGGAAGAGGGGGAAAAGGAGAGACAGGGATAATAGAGAGCAAATAAAGGGAGAGGGGGGGGAAGCAAACTAAGTAAGAGAGAGAGCACTTAAAGGACAAAACGTTAGTGAAAGTGAGAGATGAGAGTGGAAGAGGGTTTGGACTGAATGTGAAAACTTGTCAGTGGAGTACAAAGTCAGGACTCCATTGAAGGAGAGCTGGAGTCATGGGTGGCTGTGTCTCTTATTAGGCTCTCTAATCCTCGAATCTCTGTCTCAGGAACTTGAGAAAGGAGGCTTGTCTTGCAAACCCATCCACAGTTGTCATGTCTCAACCGTACCAAACGCCTCACACCTATTTACCCTATTTTTAGAGGTCTGGACGTGAGAAGTCCATCGATAGAAACTGTGATAGAAAGTGTGAGCAATACGCAAAGAAGTAGAAGAACCGCGAGAAGGTCCGATTGCTTCATTTGGGAGGTAAGAAGGTCCACTGTGTTATTCAATGGGCTTTCACTTTCCTGCAGCAAAATGCGATGGATCTTGCGAGCGAGGTAAAAATAGGATTCTAACCAAGAGTGATACTGACAATAAAACTGAAAATAAGAACACAAAATTGCTCAAATCCATGGAATTGGTAGCCAGGCTGCAAACCTGATTAGATAAAAAACATTTAAGGTCCGCATTAGTCAGAAATGCTCAAACACAACAGTCTACATTCTTCTTTACAAGCTTGATTTAGAGCTAAAAGTTCATATTTGGCCCTCAGGGGGGAGATTGAAGTACATTAACACCAGTACAACTGCTGGGGTCTTGCGTCACTAGCTCGCTCTCCACTGTTCAACCTACTTTAGCACTACGCCAGCACGGGAGGGTTCTGGTATACGCCATTGTTAGATTGGAGCAGAGAATACAAAAAAATAACATCCACTGAGTACACTAACAATAACTCAGGATTTCATTCACAACTAGGGGGTTGACAAGTGCTGCCCCTTGTGTGCATTACATTAGCCGGCATTTGTTTGCTGTGGCACTCACGTACGACCCTGAGGGCAGGTGAGATAGCAAAGTGTGCGTGTTGCTAACGGTGGGAGATAAGACAGCCATCTGCCAACTCTGGATCACGGGTAGCAATGGTTATTACTGTCCGACATGAAAGTTCCTGTCCGTCGGAGTGCTATTGGGCCCCGTGAGGTCATTAAAAGTTAAAAAGGATGATTCATTTCAATAAAAGTGTTAAGAGTTTGGTTGGATCTAGTACCTGCACACAGCACAGATGAACCAAATAATCCCAGGTTTGCATCGGTTCTGATCACGTCACAGCGTACGTCACCATCTTGGCAGGCATAACTGGAAGCGCGGCGGTTGTGATTTTGGAGTCCCGCGTCAAGGGGTCATTGTAACACAATACAGAAGGTCGTATGGTAATGGACGTGCCACTTCCCCTGGCCTCACCTTGACTTTCTCTCTGTGTGTTTATCCTGTCCACCCCCCCATGCTGATTCTTCCATTCCCTGCCCAAATGTTCCACTTCTACTGTAGTCTTATATGTTTTTTGGTTTTTTTTACCCTGTAACACAGATTCATTTCTTTTTGTTTAGTCTGTTAAGAGTCTCACCAAAAGAAACCATTAACTGGTGTCCATTGAGCTGAACTGAACTAAACACAACAACAACGTTTTTGGTTTTTTTTGTATTTTGATCAAAGTCAAACAGCCTTTGGTCCTGCTGCGCTAACTCTCTCACACATAAGTCCTCAAAGATCTTACAAGGTTCTGAACTGGGTGGGCTCATGGGACTGCCCTGACACGTACCATCTAAAAATGAAATGTAGTTATCACTACCTGCGACTGAACACATATACGGTTTTATTCTCGTTCGTTTGCAGCATCAAAGATCTATACCAGCCTCATATTATTGCATGTGGCGGCTGATTATTACATCTATGTATAATCCACATTTTAAATCCTCACCACTGTACACGACAGAAATCCAATAGTTACTTACGACAAAACATAGCATAAGCTGGCATGCTGTTGACATAATTGTTGCCATACAGGATGGAGGAAAATGAATGAAGCGTTCCAAACAAAGCATCCTTGGCTTGAACCACTGATAAACAGCAGATACACAGTAAACATTCCTACACGATGGTATACTGGTATCATTTTTCACATTTCCAGGCGAGTATCGATAGTATTTTCTGTTCGTATACAGCGGAGATATCATTCGTTGTCTGAAGACGCGCCGCTCCCTCACAATCAGCGACGCTAAAATGGATGACACTCTCAAAACGTGGGACATTACCGGCATGCATGTTGACAGAGTTACTGATGTGTCACTGCTGTTGATCGGAAATGAGCATGGGTGATGGCATTAGGAGAGGGTTTTATTTCAGGGAGTGGTTTATGTGTAAGAGAACGAAGGTATACGCACTGTAGGGCACACACTCATATTGGACCTCCAGGTATTTATAGGTTCCGGGGCAGGGGTCGGGAAACACATCCGGTCCGGCCACAACAGCACACTGGGTCCGGTTGTTACATCTGAAAGACAGGTAAAAAGGTCAAATTGATTAGCGCAGAATCACAGCGAAAACCAAACACGATCTCAGCCCCGCCGAATGACCGGGCCAAACGCTTTGTGTGCGGTTAATGAAGTCGAAAGAATTTCATTCCGTGAAGAGATTATAAAGTCCACACATTTTCAGGTTCAGTAAGCATTGATTGCCGTGCTGTCATCTGTCTGAAGAGGGGTCTGATGTCACGGCTCTATAACCAACCAGAGTTTGGACTGCGTGGAGTTTGGACTGTTATTACTGCATGACGGATGGTGGTGGTGGAGGAGGGGGGGAGGAAGAGACAATCAACTGAGTGCGAAATCAGCTCCAACGTGAAATGTGGGTGTTCATTAAAAAAAAACACAATTACGGTGCTGGTGCCGTTCTCATCTGCCATTTTGATTTTGGCAGTCATCAATCAAAGGCCCCGCTTCGTATGCACGCGCGCTTCCTCGCCGCACATAATAGCAACACTTATCCAACGACGTTAACTCTTAAACGCTTTGACAAGTATTGATCTGATGGAGCATCGGTTTGCATGAGGAAAAGCTAGGGGATAGGATGATCAAGTGCCGCTTCTAGTTCAGCAGCCATTGTCCGTGCGATCTTGATCAGGCCTGCTACTGCTAGCTACTGCTGTACTGAATCATCGTCCATCAAATCTATACTGCCATTATCTGGCAATATATAAAAGGTATTTACTCCTTAGCAAGGCTGTTCACAGTGTAAGTCTTGCAAAGGTCAAGGCGGGGTCTGACACAATGATTCATACACTACAATTAAAGGGTTCCCTACACCTTAATTAACATTGATTGGCCGCCGACCAATCAATCCCACCCAGTGAGGGACAAGCAAAAAGGGGCCCATCTCATTTCAAGCCCCCCATAATGAGATATGGTCTAACGCGCAGCTCCCATCCCGGCTTTATAGGTTCATGAACCTCAAGCCTCCCCACCCCACACCCCCGTGCCCCTCACTCACCCGCCCAGTCTAGCGGCCTGTCCCTCCCTATGAAGAGTTAATTCCTCAGCAGTAAATGTCAGTCAAATAAATAAGGGGTCATGCCTATGAAACTGAGAAACAATTATAGAGGTTCTCTTCTCATCTGTAGACCCTTTTCCTTTCACTGCCTTCTCTGGTTTATTCGATTTTTTGAGTCCGGGGGGTTTTGTAATCAGCGGGTGAGAGGAGAAGTTACAATGGAGCGTCAGATAGAATTAGAAAGCGAGGTGGATTGGAGAGATAACTGGAGGTAACTAGTAATAGCTGGATCTGTTGACAATGAACATGGTCACAGACACAATTTGTTTTTTCACCAACATGATTTATCTGTGAGGGAAAATCCATCTGTGATTTGTTTGGCTAAACCTCTTAAATATCCCTTGCCTGGTTTTTCTACCTGTCTGTTATTGTAGACAAAGGCCATTAAAACAGTCCTACATGCTTGTACTGTGTTTCTCTTTGATTAAACAACACTGCCAACCAAGTTCAGCTAAAACCAAAAATGGGAATTTGAATCATAGTTTGTAATAACCTCCTTTTAAGGGATTAAATATCATAATACGCATTCAATGTGGATTGCACACTTAATCCCAGCCTCAACATCTACCTTGACCCATATTCACAATCCCTTTATCAGTGCTGCACATTTTACCTATCAGTTTCCCCATAGCTACCTAAAGGCATGCATATATTGTAGAGAAGTAAAAAAAAGGTAGAATAATTACAATTAAATGTATTAAAAGCGAATCAGAGGCAGAGTAGGAGGGAATCAATACCAGGAGTTGCTGCCTGCACCACGTGCCACCACGACTTCACAATTACCAATTAGAGGGGTAATCAGGATTTCATCAGGCATTTGGCTCTGATGGGGCCTATGAACTCGCAGGGGGAGAGGGAAATTGATTCACTCGGAGTGATTGATTCAAATGAATAATTGGCTCAAGTAGATAAAACAATGCACTATGGGTGCAATGGGGCAGCGGGTGGTCGGGAGGCTGCTGCTGGCTAAACATTTGGTGGCTTGCTGGCAGCTCTGTGTCAATAGGGAATTCCACAGGCAAACACTGAACAAAGGATGAACTGGTGCTCAACTCTGTCCCTTCTTGTCGAATAGCTATCGAAAACACAGTTTCTTAAAATCACATTCAATTAACACACACACACACACACACACACACACACACACACACATATGGCATCAATTATTTATAATCTGGGTTGTGGAGCCACCAAGTCCAGCTGCTGATAACTCAATATAGCATTTTAATGTTCTTCATGTCCACTGCTGCAACTCAGAAGCACTGCGGTCACCTATTAAGTGAGGATAGAAAATGTTTACACCGACAAACATCATCACTTGAATATATAAACTCAAGTTTCACGTTAAGACTCTAAAGTGCCAGAGGTAGGAAAAGAACAAAAAACATTTTTTTTATTTTTTTTTTGCAATTTGGCCACCAACCTCCCTTTTTATCCGCATTCCAGCTTTGCCTCCCTTATAGCCCTTTCCTCCTGTTCCCTCGTCTGCTGTTTGTTATAACTGGCAGATTAGAGCTCAGACTGCCAGCTGACGAGGGGAGATGTGGCACAAAGCGCCAGAGCCCCATGTAAGCACAAACTGTAATCACTGTAATCGCCGGCTGATCCCACCGCTGCCACCGATGACAATAAGTGGGTTGAGTCCCCTCAGTCCGTTGACCACCGACAGACAAAAAAAAAAAGAAAAAAGGAAAAAAACGGGACGGTGGGACGGTGCAGGGACGGTGCAGCTGCTGTCAAAGCGAGACAGATATGTCTGTATTGGAGAGTATGGGTGTGCACCGATGTCTCTTTTCAGAACTCAGTCAACTGATTTAGATCAGGAGAACGACACCAACCAAGTGGAAGGATATTCAACAGTTTTCCAGTTTGTAATCATTCATGGGATTGACTGTTCTGCATCTCATTCCCACATTCCACATTTTTTGGAGTGATTTCCGTAGCATCCCTATGAAAGGACTTTTCCTGAAGTAAGTCAAATAAGGAGAATGGAGATGGTTCAGCTGGCATCCTCCAACGGAGACCTCTATGGAGCTCTTTCACAGTTCACATATGTTTGAGGAAACAGTCCCTGTCAGGGAGGGAGCATTCTCCATTGGCTTTCACTTATAAATGGCAAACATGTCCCATATGCCTCTCCCCACCCATGTGTGTTGGAAATTACTTCTCCTTCTGTCTCTCTCATCTTAGAAAATAGGTTTTATTAGTTTGCCTCATGTGGCAAGGAGAGAAAAGGACATGTGAGGTGCTTTAGAGACTTATAGTGGACTCACAACAGCAGTGCACGTTGGTACCTTTTTACTTTGTGTGTACATTGCAGTGTGTGCGTGTGTGTACACATTTGTGTGCGTTTGTATTTGTAAGAGAGCGAGGGAGGGAGCAAGGGAGTGAGTAAGAAAGTGACGGACGGGTCAATATCCCCGTCCCTCTGTTGGGACCCATTACGCTTTAGTGATGGTCTTCGCCGCCCACGGTCGACTTCATTCATTATCTTTCTCAGCTGCACGCCTCAGCATCCATCTTTTCTCATTCAGCCTGTCTCCTGGCGCAGCACAAAAAAAACAACCCTTAAAACTCCCATGAAAACCTCAAGAAAACACTTCAAGGAGGAGGGAAACACTGGCCTCAAGCACTGTGCACGTTGTCTTGAGTAAAACCCAGTACATATTCCAAAGTAACTGCTGTGTGCCTTAATGTAGCTACTGTACAGAAAGAGGATTTATCAGATTAAGTCCCAGTGGAATCCTATTGTTCACATACATAAGCTTGTTAAGGAGCATATGTAGACAAGCTTCTGTTGCAGAGCTGCTATAGAATGTTGTAGATTTTAGATGTTCAGATTATCAAATAAACATCAAATATCAAATAATAATAATCCCTGTGATCTGCTTCCCATTGAGATATCATCATATACCATGAAGCTTTAAAAAAGATGACATGCCAGTCCAGTCAATTTTCAAAGATTTTCTGGTAAACTCCCACATTTCCCCCAACGACCCCATGCATGACATTCATGCAGTTATAGACACTCAAACCTGGGAGCTTCCAAGTGCAACCAGTCTTCTATAGCTGGAAATTGAGCACCTCTATTAGAGCAGTTAAGGGTTAGGTCCTCAAGGGCAATTTGACAGTAATTGTTGGAGGAAGCAATAATGTTTCTCATTCACTCCCCCCACCCCCAAGATTTTCCCTGTCAGACAAAGGCATGGACAGGTACAGGAAATGAATGCGGAGGTTTCCTCAAAGTTATGTCAATGAAACGACCTACACAGACATGCGTTGCCAAACCTTTCCACCTGTATATGCTTATGAATGCTCTGTACATGTACACAGAAACATGTGTGCATATGTACAAAGACGAAACGCACAAATGCGTGCACACACACACACACACAATAAAAAAATGATCAAAGATCTATCATGGCACCACTGAATCCACACAAAATCTATCAGACAAATCACATATTTATCCTACAGCTACTAACAGTTTTTTTTATCCATTTGTTCCCAAACAGCAAGAAAGAGGCTCAATTAAGATTAAAAAGCAGAAGAGGAAGACAGACAGGGAATGAATGTATGCAACATAAATACAAGGGCCGAGTGTGGGTGTGGAGGATTTAAAAGTGCATTGCTGAAGGGGCTCACTGTTCTCAAGTGCTTAAGCTCCTGTGGCACCACACAAAACACACACACACACACGACGCGTGCACACACCTACATCTTCAACAGATGAACAATCAATGTAGGATTGTCACAGCAGATAGAGCTGACTGTGCATTAAAGATAACAATAAGCCACTGCCGAATCGCTTGCGTAACTTGATGTTTAGGGTGCCATTAGAGAGACGCTAGAAAAACACAGCTGCAAAAGACATCAAGCTGGGTCAGAACGTTCTGCACAAACATGGGCGGCAAAACATTCAGCATTTTTATGGGATTAGCAATGTGGAAATAAGCAGTAATACCAAGTGACTGTTCAATTATGGAGAATATGGAGTCTTTATGTGCGTGTGCTATATGAATGACCTCAATGAATCTAGCGGCAGTAAGTAAGGAATAAAAGTTGCGTTAGGAATGGTCAAACAAGGGTCATGACTGATCATCTCTGCTGGACGACTTTCATTTGATAGCATAAATTCAATGTCGTTTCTCCCAAAAAAACAAGCAGCTTGAGCTCTTTTTTTTTCTTTCTCCTGGCAACTATAATCCCTCTTAGACATACCCACAGATTAATAGCTTTCATTGGGTTTTTACATCACAGAATGTCCCCTCTCTCCAATGTTGTATTTGGAAGATAAGCTCCAGTTCATCCTGATGCAACAAATTGACAAAGATACAGCGGGGAAAAGGCACTAAGCCAGTGGACTTGGGAAGTTGTTAAAGAGCACAGACTAGAATAGAGTGCTCTTGAGTGCGTTCATAATTTGAGTTCATACTGAGATTTTATGGATGGAGGCAACATATGGATTTGCGTAGGAGGTCTTTTGTCATGGCAACAGTCCAAGAGACTGAAATGAAGCAAAAGCTGTGATTGATAAACATGCATTGCCTGCTTCACTAAGTGTGTGGAAGAGTGGGCACCTCCTCTGAGGCGGTGACTGAAACAACACTCTGTAATTGAACGGAGGGATAGGGCTTGTTTATGGCTCGCGATGATGAATGAGACAAATGTAGCCAATGGTCTAAACATTTTCAGTCTGAATTGTTCCATTTGTACATTTTCACAGTTATTGAATCCTGTCCAAAGACGAAGTTATGCCTCATGATTCATTTCATAGTTTATACTACATGTGCTTTATATCACCGCTAAGTTTGGACTACAACAGTATCCAGGAAATTTAGACTAGCCTTCAATAAGCTGGGATCAGCACGTTTGACATTTTGGACTCGTGGTGATCCGTGTATTCAATGATTTGTATTCAACAACAGTGACAGCAACATGGAAACACTCTGCAGGAGAACTATGCTGGGTGTGCTCAATCTAGACCTACACATTCATTTTGTCTCCTGGGCTTAAGTAAAAAACACCAAAGAGGAGGAAACACTGGAGAAAAACAACACTGAGTTGCACAGAACCTTCCGGGCTATTGCTGTGTCAGGCATGATTTGGATTTGAGGTCAGATGAGACAAAGGCTACCACCTAAGGGGATGCACTCCTCCCACGATGGAAGTATTACTTCTGAAGAAGAATCTATTCACCTCACAGTCAATATATACCCTATCACTGGCTGGGGGAAGGAAGTTGGCTAGAACATGTGACTATCTTTCTTAAGAGACATTTTAATTGACACTAGAAAGGCTGATCAGCTACTGCAAACATAAGACATGGATGAATGAGACGATAATCCCATCCTAACTCAAGAAATAAAATGCATGCCATGGCTTATTTGATCCTAAATCTTCAACCAAAGTTTACCTCGCCATCAAAACAATATCACCAGTGACCATTTTGCTATAATCTCATATACTCAGTCTAACTGGAGGAAGTCTTGAGAGGCAATGTTTTAATTTTGTTTGTGCTGGTTGGTGGTAGCGATGGTTTCCGCCCTCTAACCTCATCAGCTTGTATGCTGCCCCGAGTTACTGTGATTGGTTGACAGAAATACAAACACCCAAGCTCCTCACTAGATGTTTACTTCACCTTTAGCTCACCTAACAAACATCTTGCTCCCTACGCACTCCGCTAGTGCAGGCATAGAGCTAAAAGAAAGTGAAATGAAAGTTTGAGAGTCTTGTGTCCGGTTGTGCATAGCATTACGCTTTGCACATTATACTTGATTGTGAACACAATGTACAAAGTAACAAAATAACAATGTAATGCCCTTGAATGTGAAATAGGAGGGGATTTGAAAGAATAACTTAAGGAAATCATAAAGTAGCAGGCTATTACAGGCTGATAGCTCCCCCTCCAGTACTCTAGCTTTTTGTTTATAGGAATCAATCTTGTGATTACCCCCATTTCCATAGTCATTAGGCAACATAAGACTTGAGATGCATGGCAATCTCCTTTCAAGGACACATTTTCCAGCTGCAGATAGAACAGACTTGCAATACTAGACTCTTTAAAATCAGTCCATCTTTTTTTGGTGTTGTAACAGGTGATGTGATTTCACAGAAAATGCTGCTTCGCTGCTCAGAAAGGCCAATCCATGATTCTGCACATGCGACAGACCACCTTCCATTAAAGTACAAACTTTGGCATACCATAGAGTTTCCAAAACGTCCTTTATTTACCTCAACAAAAGAGATTTATTAGAGATACGCTATTATTAGAGACAGGCCACTATTTATTTTGGTCCACAGTATCCAGTATGCCTAAAAATGATGGAATGTACATTCTGTAAAGAATTGTGCTGCTGAAATTCATACAATTTCCTTTTTAGGCCTATAGCCTAAAATACTACTAGTATAGGCAACTGATACTTGTACTGCTGCTACTAATACTACTACTAATAATAATATTAATTTGCAAACGAAGCATCAATGCATCAAAACAGAATGAAGCAAAAAAAATGCCAAAGCCACAAAAGTGAATCACAACAAGCTCTCAGTCACATATTGACTAACAAACAGGAGCAACACTGTACAGCAATCCAAGCAGTAGCGTTATGTTTGCCTAATGAATTTCAAGGCTTCCGGATCAGTAACTGTATCCATGGCAACGAGATAAGCATGTCAGTTATGTCCAAATACATGCAGCGTCTCTCTTCGGTAACATATTTTGTGATTTTAAATTATATTTAAGCTATAAAAAAATATGAAATTAGACTCCTTTCATCTGCAATGTGCAACTGTATCAGTTTAATGATAAGGTCTGATAATATAAGTTGATCAATGCAGCCCTATATTATCAGTGTAAAAGTTCATATTGTTGTAGTTCAATCATATTCTTTCAGATGTTTGGAATCCATAGAGCATTCCTTAAAAGACAGTAGAGATCTCATGTAATAACTCATCTTTCATATTTCCAGTAGATACTTTAAAATGTATATTTCTCCTCTTCGGGCAGGAATATTCAGGAAGTCTTTTCTTTTGATCAGTCTGAGTGCTTTCTCATGAGGGCAATGATAAGCCCACCAAAACTACACAAAACCATTTCTTGGGTATCATCAAATGAAGAATATTGTTTTGTTTAAACTTGATAGCGTTTCCAAGTTCAGCCAATATTAGTTTAAAATGTGTTTCACAGCACAGGATTTCTGTTTCGACCTGATCACCCTCTCTCTCTGTCTCTCTCTCTCTCACACACACACACACACACACACACACACACACACTGCAGCCCTGTAGCCAATCTTGAAACTCCTATAAATAATGCATTATTGACACCCTATTTTCCTAGTTCCATCCTCTGAATGAACTGAACCCACCACTATTGTTTACTGGAATAATGTTACCTTTTAGATTCAAATTACCATCATTTAATTTGCACTGTGGCCATAATTAGAAAAACAACTAGGGCGTAAAGTTGTATGTAAATGGTGTCATACATGCAGACACTTATGATTAATATGATGACAACAGCTGCGGTGGTAATTCAGCTAACTAAAGCACCAGCACAACAGCTCCCGTCGCCCTTTCCCAATATTAGAGATATTCATTCAAAACAAAGCAAAGGTGTTACTCTCATGGAAGAGTGGCAACTGAACATACACTGACCATTTGTTGAACGGGCACTGGTTGAATTTGCAAGGGAGCAGGCTCACGTACAGATTACAGGACACTGATAGCAACAAAAACAGCATAGTTCCAATTCACGTTTTTCTCAGAATCTGGCGCTGCTCGGAGCAAATCATCTTCTACATAAAAAGGTCTCAGCAGAAGCACCTGGCAAACTGATGCACGAGTGAATGTCACTTGTATGTGCGAAGTTATTTAAAGCACTGGAAACATACGATGCATGAGGAAGGTGTGGGTAATCAAAAGTTATTTGATACCTTTGTGAAAAAAGGTCATGTTCGGCATGTTTTGAAATCCGCAGCTACGGACAGAAAAAGAGATTGACTATATAAACACAGCCGAATCCACGCCTACTCCATTTGCAGCCGCCCACACCACGAAGCTAACCTATTGACACCGATATTCATCACAGATGCATTTAAAACATGTTTTTAACACATCGCTTCCATTAAAAAAAAAAAAAAAAAAGACATAGCACCATTTAAAAATCTGTCAAGAAGAATGAGGTTCTAATCCCTGTGGATCTGTATGTAAATAATATCAGACACAGTGGCTCTCCAGGTGCCGGTAAGAAGGGAGGATTGAAATGTGCAATAACCCCACGAATCGATTTGTTTGGTGGGTGAGGCTTATTCACTGGCGCCTGCCCGCCGGGTGATTTACGGTTTCCAGGATGAATTTTTCTATTCTTGCCAATAAATGATGCGGCTCCCTATCTTCCCAGTGATGCTTGATTTATTTTCCAGCAAAGGCCCATCGGGACTCTCAGCCAGTAGACCCCGCTTTAGGCTAAGCCTCACTCCGAGGGGACATTGTAAAACTGGGGATTGGGTCGTATTTTTTACAGCCACAGTCATATGAATATTAACGTGTCATATCTCGAGGAAAAACGATAATTTGACATGCAAGGTGTGAAGAAGGATTTGTTCTGTGTGTGTGTGTGTGTGTGTGTGTGTGTGTGTGTGTGTGTGCGTACATCAATAACTATGACTAAATTGAAATGTGTCTCTGCAGGCAGGCTGGTGCACGCAGGCTGGTGCACGTACCAACATACACACATTGAAAACACTCTTTAACAGCATAAAGGAATCCATCCTGGAATATTCCATTGGCGGTCCCCCCGGGGATGCTGACCAGGGTTAGCCTTTTGAACCATCCCTGCTGAGATGCTAAGCCTATCTCAAGAGCTTCCCTGCAAGCCTGAGATTCTTTGGCCAGATACCCAATGGTGCCACTGCTGCGATGGGCTTCAGAGGAGATGGAAAATAGGAAAAAAAAGTGGCAGAAATGCCATTGGTTTGACTTTTCAAAGCGTGGAGCGCTGTTTGTTACGCACAAAGAGCAATGTCTGCTGCTGTTTGGAGTCAAAGGAGTGTTTTGAGGAGCTTATGTGGCTGCATGGGCTGCACAGCGACAACAAAAAGATCCTAATCCTTTCTCCGGGCCATTATTCTATCGCCACTTAGAAATTCTCAAGAAGTCCCGAGGTTTTGTCTGTTGAAATGATTAATACATTGACACAAATTACACAAATATGTTCACACAAACTCTCTCAGATAGTACGCGATACACTATTTGTAAATTACACACAAATCAATAAACACTACATCACTATACTGCCCCACCATCTATCTCTCATTTGCGTACACACACACACATGCACACACACACACACACACACACACACACACACCAAGGCCTGCCTTGAAGCACAGATTTTTTAATTTCCAGTTGCTGTCACCATGGTAACTCCCAATGTCCGACTTGGGCGAGTATGCGCTTCCAGCACTTTTCTTTTACCTAACCCCTCCCTACCAGTATCCACCGACAAAACCGCATTCCTCCAGTAACCGTCACCCAGAGTGCCTTGCTTCTAGGAGGTCTTTAGCTGTTAATTACCTCATGCTGACAAAGAGAGAGGGACGGAATGGGCGCCTCTAATAACAACCCACTCTATCTATATGAGCCACAAGGTTTAGCAGTAAAGAAACCTCGCTTTACTGCTGCTCTCTCATAATCCTTGAAGTAAAAGAAGAGAATAAAAGCGAGGCTGAGCATGACTGTGCTTGTTTCCAACCAGCCACTTGAAAAACCAGCCACTTGAAAGGCGAGTGTTTACATGCTGATGTCAACCTTGTTGCAGATTAAAAATGGCCGCTTTTGTTGCCGTGAAGAACGCCGCCTTTGGCAGAGCCACCAACCGACAATCAAATATTCTCGTGTTGACCGATCGATGAGAGCCACCTCCTGACCTTCCTCATTCACATCTCAATAATGAAAGACGATGCAGGGGTTGCGGGTAACCTTGGTGTTCGATACAGGAGGGGTCAGGCGTCGATAGCTCGGCGAGGGTCCAGCCCTGCATTGGGATTCTGGAAATCACCACGGGTCTTAAGGAACTGTCTGGAAGGATGCATGGTTGGGATTAAAAGCTCGGGCTGCACTGAGCTCTCCTGTCTCCTTGGTGTCAATACACCCAAGGGTCTGTCACTCGCTCTGCACAACTTTAGTCTGACGGGAAAGTAATTTACTAGCCGATGAAGGTCTTAATTCCCCATACAAGATGTATTTATTACGTTGGTGGAAGGATGTCAGCGGTGACAAAACCCAACTTGAGTAGGCTGAATTAGCTGTGATCATATTTCCGACACGCAACTACATTTTACTGGCATATATATTGTGCAGTAGTTTTATTGTATTAAACATCACAGTGATGTAGCTGCATTAACTTGTGTAACCCCGTCTCATTCAGGCGGTATGGATGTGTGGTGTAATCTAGCTGAGATGAAATGGGGTGTGACCCGGTTGGAGAGGAAGGAGGAATGATTGAAATGATAAACAGAACATGGATATTGCACAATGTGATTCTTCATATATACACAAATCAATCACGGTCACTAATGCAAATCACTCTTAACGTAAACTAATAAGCTAATAGAGAGCTCTCGTAAACAACCACACTAAAAGATTGGGGTTCCCCTTTGAATAAACTGAAATGTCCGGGCCCTTTAATCGAAAGTGATGCTACCGTCCTTTATGAATGACAGTGAGGAGACAGTGCGCCGCAGCAGATGATGGAGAGAGAGAGACAGAGAGAGAGAGAGAGAGAGAGTTCCCGTGGCAACTTTATCTGCAGCTCAGTTTGTAGCTCCAGGTCCACCCAACAACACAATTCTGGATAGAAACCTATCCAGCAAAGGTCAGTCCTCTCGGCCCCGATGACGACGTCCATCCATGACTGGTTAACTTCAGCTAGCTAACCTAGGCTACGCTAACTGAACTTAAACTGCTAACTGCTAAATAAAAAAATAAAGTGACACAGATTTGACGGACTTTAAACTGTGATAAATGAAACACTAATATAAGAAGAAAAATAAAAACAATGTATGGAGAACAAACGATGGCACTATCAACTCCCTGTCTACAATCAAAAACTCCCAACTGTTTTTTGTTGTTATTTTTTTCTCTCTCTCAAGGGCGTGAGGATCCAGTATGGTTATTATGGTTACTATATATAAATGTAGTTCATTTAAAATTTAAATCTGATTGAGGGTTTAGCACCAAATGCTGCAAATTCTCATTACTATCATGAAATCTTTCATTTCACTACAACTTTAATTCAGACTGTATGAACTACGTGCTTGTTTGTGCTGGACTTTACTTTGAAGTGCAAGTGAGGTGAAAAGGGAAGGAAAAGAAGTAGGACGATACAGCCCTGCCTCTTTCTTCTTCTCTCTCTCTCGTGTGCTGGTTGAGGTGACAAGACGTTCCTTGTATTTCACCCCGCGCTGCAGCACTGTCCCATCGAATTTGTCAAGCGAGGCCAAGACGTTTAGCTGTCTTTTAACTTCTCCACCACACCAGCAGGTCTCCTGAGATACAGCCCCGAGGAGGAAGGGGAGTCGTACTCCGGTAGAAAACAAAGTCTTGAGTGTGTCATCCTGTCTGTTTGTTTTTGCTCAGCTTGTTTTCCAGCTCCAGCATGTATTCGGTGTCAACATCTGTTTGTAGCAACGAGATTCATTGCGAAACACTTTTTTTTTTAAATGACAATTTTTTTTTTTAGCACACTTTCTTGTGGCGGTGTTGTACTTGTACCTAAAAGATGTTATCTTCACCCATGCCGTGATTTCCGGTATATTTTTTTTGACCTGATGTAATGGTGGAGCAAGCAATCCAACTTTTAAGTGTCTCTGGAGAAGGCTACAAGATAATGTGAGTGCAGTGGCATCTCAAAGGCAGACCAGACAATGTGGAGAAAACACATATCTGCAGGAAAGAACAGCAACACAAGGCAGCACTATGAGAGGCCATGCAGGGCATACTCATACTTTGTTGTTTGCGCATACACATATAAAAAAAACTCACACATACAGATACATAGCACTCACACGCACACACACACATATATGAATACTCACACATCAATATATGAAACACATATACAATACAGGCATTATATAGGTGTGTGGGTGAGTGTCTCAGTTTATCCAGAAGGAGTCTCACTAAACAGAAGGCAGAAAAAGAAGCGCGCGTGTGTGGGTGTGTGTGTGTGTGTGTGTAGAGAAGAGAGATCTCATCATTGTGGCTGGCTTGACTTACAGTCCAAACCTTCAAAATAAAACCCTTATTGACAAATGTGTGTTGCAACTTTTTTTCAGGAAAAAGAGTAATTGTAGTAAATTAAGATACAATTGTTGCTTCTCATTCAAAAGATTGTATTTCCAGTACGCATTTAATCATACCCAAACACATGTAAAAGACTTGCCCATATATATTTGGAAAAGGAGAGACTAATACACTTGGATGATCTACTTTTTTTCCATGTATTTTGTTTGTAGCCCCATATCAAATTTATATGAGAGGCTTGGCAACTCAATTAGCTGCCCGACATAAAGCCAGAAAAAGATTGGAAGTTTTGTGTCTTTGTCTTCAAAATAAAAGCGTGAAATTGTTGTCTCCTTTGAAAATAAAAGCTGGTATTGGGATAGAGAACAGAAATCATATCAAAATACTCATTAGATTATATATGGATTGAAAATATAACTGTAAAATAGATACTAAATACATATTGCATTATGGTATTTCTAGCAAGAGACTAATATATTAATATTTGATGACTTAAAAACAAAACACATACCATAAAACTAAGAATGAATTGGACTATCTACGAAGCCAGAGCTGTGGCATAGTTATAATGAAAACAATAATACATTTTACTTGTATAGCACTTTTCAAAACACAGTTACAAAGTGCTTAACATAATAATAAGAAGAATAAATTCTAAGTTGTTCTTTAAGCCTTTAGAATAGGAGCTCCGGTGGCCAGTGTCAAGTCAGCAGGGAATTGGCCCCCACAGAAATGTCCACGAAAGACATCCTTCCAAATTTAGTCATTCAATCATTGATTGATTTTCTCTACCCGCTTAATCCATTTCAGGGTCATGGGGGGCTGGAGCTTATTCCAGCATACATTAGGTGGAAGGCAGGGAAACACTCTGAACAGGTTGTCAGTCCATCACATTCATACCTATGGGCGATTTAGAGTCTCCAATCCATCACGAATGGCACATTTTCATTTATAGATTTCTACTTAAGGTGTGTTGGAATTGTTGGTTGCATACATTTATATACTCCCCATTTGCTCTATTCTTATTTATATCCAATAAAATTTTGTATTTGTATTTGTATCCTATTACCCGTTCTGTCGCAACAGCCCAAAGCCCCCATGGGGATCAATAAAGTTTCATCTTGTCTCATGTACCACACAAGCTTGACACAGAATGGGCCCGGGATCAACAACTGAGCCACTGGGTTACTAAGTTGTGTGGTAGAAAGTTTTGTTTTTGTTTTGATTCTTTGTGAATTTTTGGCAGCCGGATGTGGGATCTGAATATATGTGTACTATAAATAGAATATTTTAAAAAACAAACACCAATTGTATCTACAGACTCCTTTGTGAATATATTCTTTATTTTCACCTTAGTACTCTGTATTACTGGCAAAAAATATTCACTTTTGCCTGTGAGCCTTTTTACATTACTTTCTTGGTTCTCCCGCAATGATCAAGTGCAACTTAGTATAGCACTACCACCATGTGATCACTTACTTTATTTTTCAAATGCTGCGGTAGAGAATTATCTTCAATTTCTATAGTCTTGAACTAAAACTCATGGAAAATAATAGTGAAAAATTGCCAATGTACCAGTGTCAAGCCAGCCACAACAATGAGCTCTCTCTTCAGCACAATGCCTGCACATAGGTCGCCTTCTTTTTCTGCCTTCCCTTTATAGTGACACTTGCAGAAAAAAACTGGGACATCACACACACAAGACACTCACATATACATATATATATATATATATGGTATTTTATGTGTGAGTATAGTACGTGTGTTTGCGAGTGGTTCATATGCATGTGTGCAAATGTTCCATATGTGTATATGGGAGCAGCAAGGTTTGAATTATTGCCTACACAGCCTCTCATACAGTACGGCTTTCCCTCTGGCATTGATAAAACCTTTGACACTAGTATGAAAATAGCCCAAGGCTCAGTAGCCCCATAGGCTGACATCTCTAATTTGTGATGTCAAAACGAGCTCCTTGGAAAGGCAAATTCATATTCTGAACCCGTAACTAATCAAACACCACCAGATGTCTCAGTCACAATTGAACAGCATTGTAAACAACAATATCAGGGAACAGTAGACACAGTGTAAATTCCGTCATCTTCTCAAGGTGACATGCGAGGAAAACACGACCGCGTAGTGACAGTAAAACAGGAAGGAAGGGTGCACTAGTTGGTCAGCTCAACCGTCTTTCATCCCTTTCTCTGCTGCATCCCTATCAGCATCTTTTCCAACTCTCTCTCTTTCTCCTAACCTCCCTCTCTGTATCCTTCTACCGCCTTCAGGAATGAACAAATAATGACTTCTGCACGGGTCCATATTCTAGTCAAAAACAATTTTCACTTGTTTCGTTTTCAATTCATTTGATTCAATATGGCATTCATATATGATTGAAAACTTCGTCCCAGTGCGGCTTTCTCACGCTTTTTCATAATTAAAATCCGGGGTGAGAATCGGTTGGAGGACAGTGTGCAATGATGCAAACACTTATCAGAGCCAGAATCTGCAGCATATAACCATGATGATAACCTCTAGAATAATCAAACCAATAGTAGTGTGGTAGCTACAGTCAGTTCGGAAGAAAACTATCGTAAAAACTACTGTGGGCAGAAATGTCAGCCTAATGCTTTTCAAACACTGTGCAACAATGGCCTCTAAAGCCTCCATTCATATTGGACTGCAGAGGAGTATAGCTTGGTGCTTCTTATTCACAGAGCGGATCTGAGTCATAGAATTTGCTGAGCAACATAATGACATGTTATCTGGGTTTAAAGAAGAGTTCATACGTTCATATTAAATGATATACCCATGAAGATAGGATGTATGAAATGATGTGGGTAACTGTTGGTACAGACCACACTCACCTCCGGTTAACATCTCAGCACAGATACTATCAGCTCATTTTTTGGAGAGGAAATAGATTGCATCACACCCCGTATCCCCACCCAATCCCACCCTCCCCCTTTTATCACCCACCTCCTTCCCATCTTTCCCATCTCAGCCCAGTTGCTATAGCAACATGGCTGCCCCAGTGCCCAAAACACACAATCATGAGACAAACACAAGCCACTTTTATCATTCCAGGAGCCAGCTAGGCGGCAACGAGCATGTCTCCACAAGCCCCACACCCTTGTCCATGAGGGTGAGGGGGCCATTGATGAAATTAAGGCTCATGAACAAGAATGGAGTGCAGGGCAAGTGCGAGTTCTCCCACTATGTAATACTGACATGTTCCCCGGTCAGAAAATGGGCCTAGCGTAATTAGCTTTCACCAGCAAGTGTGGGGGCCAGCAGGAGAGGCCACTCCAGACACTGATGAAACCCTTGACAGGAACGTGTGCGCCACTGTGTGAGTGAGATTGGGCAGCAGATTCTCAATCCCATTAATCTACACCACCATTTATTAAAGTGTCATAGACATTTCAGTGCTTTCAATCAGTTTCCTGTATTATATTTCTTCAGTTCCGCCTTAAAATCCAAGGGCTGGTCACTGCCTCAGCATGCCTATTGGAACTCAGAAATGAAATGGACATCCACAGCCATCACCTCTGCGAAAGAAATTGTCCTCCAAAAATTACAAAGAAAGTCAAAAAGAGAGAGAGTAAGTGTGTTTGTGGAGAGCTGGAAGACCAGTAGGGACTGGCTGTGTAAAAATAAACTCACTATGTGGTGCTCAGCCTTCATGATCTAGTACAAAAGAACACAAACTTGTGATTTTTATGAATGCACATCATTTTTTAACATGATCTGCCCCACATTATCTATACTGGGCTAGTAATAATCTGTCCAGGCCAGTAGAAATTTCACTTTACCAACCCAGTAGGATTTTGTTCCCAAAATCCTTGAATTCCACCCCTGCATGCAAGCTAGATTGTTCACCAGTCTATGCTGAAGATTGAGTATACAGCAGGGAGGGAAGAGCAAAAACCAGCTATTTTTTCCAGTCTTGTCACTTTAGCTTAGCAGGTCTACAGCACAAGATCTGATGAAGTCAAATCAGAGTGGATTAAGTTAAAAAAAAAAGAAAAAAAAAGAGCCCTAGCATCCTCGTAACAGTGACAAGAGGCGTGTGTAAAGGTTACGACGAGGGAGTGAAAAGGTCAACAAAGTCTCAGCCACCAAATGAGGAAGTCATCAGTGTCAAATGGCCAATTAGGTTGATGTCAATGTCAGTCATAATCAGAATAAGGTGAACCATGTCACTCACTAAAAGGACACGTCCACGTGGATCGCACATTCAAGGGACGTCAAACTGAACTCATCTTTTTGTTGTCTACATATGAGTCTACACTTGCATTTTGCATCATATATTGCATCACTTGCATCATATTTTGCTATATATTAGTATATGTAGTGCTATGGAGCTATACGTTTAGGGTGAATATTCAGCTGTGTGCTTAGACTCGATCACAGTGAATTATGCAATTGTGCAATAAAACATTGATCATGAGGGAGCGTCATCAGCTTTCCAGCTTAAAAAATTGATATGTTGTCATGTCCCATTTCATACTAACCATGCAGACGGTTCCGGTAGCCAAAGATCAAACGGAGGGCTAATCGTCTCCATTGTATCTATTAGCAATGAGTCATCATGTTCCAGAACACGGGAACATTCTAACACGTTTCCAACCAGACTCAATCAAAACCAGCTCTGAGATCTTAGAAGAGAATGTTTGAATTAAAGAATGGGAAACAGGGATCCCAAGAGATCTTTGAAAGCAACCCCCAACACACACACACACACACACACACACACACACACCACTACCCAAATTTACTGCCTTGTATAGAGAGGGTGTTACATGGGGAAAACCTGTCCCAGTCACATCTTAAACATAACTCTACGCTCTGGTCAAAATGGAATGAAGGGAGCAGATGAGAGAAGTGACCTCAGGTGATTGAGACCAGCCTAGTAAAACTGCCCCTTCGGGAGGTGTCCACCGGGTGCTGCACACAGCTGCACACAGAGGGTGCTGTCAGAGAGGAAACATAGTGATCTTGATCTCTTGTCGTGCATGTGGCACGACTGTAGGGTCCCCGGGTTTCACTGTACCTTCTTGAGTAAGACACCCAGACAATTTGGTGCAAGACAGAGAGAAAGAAAGAATGAAATAAAATACATAAAGAGAAAGCAGAGAGAGTAGTAAAAGAGTGCTAAGGAAGAAACACAAGAAAAAAAATGGTTTCCAAGTGGAACAGTAATTGAGAGGAGAGAAAACGAGACATGCAGAGAGAGGGCGATAGGAGGATTAAGAGCGGTAGAGTGCCATGTAAAGCTGAGTTGAGCGACGACTGGAGGGTTTCCGAAAGCAAGCAGGTTGAGCCATTGTTTAAATGGGACTAGGGAACCTCATCGTAGCTTCAAACCCCCCCGACACACACACACACACACACACACACACATTTTCACACTCTGTGACAAATGCTGGAAATCTAGAGCTGTACTACAGCGGGGAGAAACAAGACAGTTGTGCCATCTCATCCAAACCCCCGGCGCCACGGAGAGGGTTGACTCTCGAAAAAACATACCGAGAAGCAGCACGGTGCTTATGAATGAGTCACTATCACAGCAAGACGGAGGAAAAAAAACGAAATAATCAAAAACTACACGCTGCTTTTTATAAAGTGGCACAAAAAAAATAATGACCTGCTTGTAAAGAAAACAGTGTAATTAGTTTAGATGCACATGAGCTACGGAGTCACAGTAAATGTAATAAAAGTCTAATAGATAACAATGTTTTAACAGCTACGTCTCTTCATTGCAGCAGAGGAAATTCCCATGTCAAGTGTTGCAAACCATGCATCAAGATCCTCTAGTAGTACAATGTGCTGCGAGAAGAACATTCTTTCATTATGAAGCCGGGTGCGAGCGATAAGCGGAGCCTCGAGCCGACAAGCATTTCTGATTCATGGGCATGACTTTTGGTGACTTCTGCTCCCCGCATCAATTTCAATTAAAATATCTACCAATTACAGGTGTGGAGCCGAGGGAATTCCATCAGAGGAAAGTTATTTTTATGGCAAAAAAATAGGGGGAGTAGAAAAAGCCACAAGGAGTTTTTAGTAGTTAATCCAAAAAACGAGTCATGAATCAGCATGAAAGGATGTTGTTTTTTTATCACGGAGGGGAGATGAATAGCCAGCCACGTTATTAAAGGTCAGTAGAAGTTGCCTGCCCACTCCTTTACATGTAAAGGGAAAAAAAAAGAAAGAAAGTGGATCCAATGCTCTAGGGCAGGAGAAAGAGATGGAGCAGTAGACATCAAATGTGTGTGTGTGTTGGCTACTCCCACCTGCCAATTAAAAAATGGAAGAAGCAGAAAGCTGGAAGAAGAAGGATGAAAGACTACGGAGCGCAGGGAAGGGCAAGCATCAGATGGAGGGATGGAAAAAGCGGAGTCAGCTCCCTGTACTCCCGACTAACCACCTGCTCCTGTATGAATTAGCCCTTTCTTTACTGTTTGGACGCATCCGAGTGAAACCCACTCCCCCGGCTGACAAATGGACTGAGGCCTCCTCCTTCCATTTACTTTCATTACATTACAACACCCCATGTTTAGCCAACCACCACACGCATCGGTTACTAATCTTGACACCGAAATGCCTCAGACCCTGAGACCAAGTTAAGGTTTCCTGAGGGTCATGTGAAGGGAGGCAAGAATAACAGCATCTCTAAAAGTAAAAAAAACTTTTCTCTGCCAATGTGCTGAACTTGTTGGGGCATAATAAAGCCCGTCGGGCATTTAGCTCAGAAACTCAAAATGGATGGCGTTACGGTTGATTCAAACCACTGGCTTGGTTGGAGTCAATCTGCTTCTCTTTTATCTCTACCCCTTGAGAGATACCAATCCGCTGCACATGGGGAGCCATCCAAAAACATTTCCCATTTGCCAACCTCCTTTTTTCCCCTCTAATCACAGCGGAGTTCGGTACGGCCATGTCTGAGACCCAGGCTACCCAAGGGCTGAGAGGTTTGGACTGCCGGCCCGAAATTTACGGCATCTAATTGACTAAAATGAAATGCGGCAGGTTTTTATCAAACCGGGGTCGAGAGGGATGGGAGGATGGAAAGGGAGGCAGGCAGGCGGGGCGGCTGAAAGACGAGAGAGGATAATGAATGCCAGGTGATGTCACCCGATGGAGGACGAAGGGAAAAAAAAAATCTCCTTGACTTAAAAAGTCTGTATGAAAAGAGGGTTACGCAAGAGCAGAACGCAAACATGCACAGATGGAAATAGGGTTTAAGTTCCTAAAGTAATCCAAGGAACTCTGGATTGTGTTTTTGCTTTGCTTGTTTGCTATATTGCAAAAAGGGAGTTTATTTCCTCTCTTTCTGTCAGAGCTTTTCTTATTACCCTCAGCATATGAATGTTTGCTGCATAAGCCTCCCACCAATCTCCATTTGTTCTCCCCATTCGCAGCAGGGAATAGTTTCCTGCTGTGGTTTCAATTGTCATGTTTTTGCTCTGTAATTGCCATGTGCTCAACACATCCACTGTTTAATGGAGTAATGACCTTACTAAAGCATAAGCAAGACAAACCCATGATTCCTGCATAGCTGCAAAAGAGCAGGTAGAGAAAAGAGCTGCAACTATAGAGGATAGATGGAAAACATGCAGTCGACACAATCTGATATACCATTACATGTGCACGAGGATGTTTTTAGTATGGGTGGGCCCTTTTCCAATACAATACAAAAGTACCACATGTATGATATTTGCACGTCATGCATAAATTCATCTGACATCTCATTGTTTGGGGAGTTAAAATGTTTATGCAAAGCTTGACTTTAAACAAGGGAGACCACTGGTGGCAGGGCTGCATGAACAATGACTATACTGCCCTCTCGTCTGCCCAGCATGATAAGCTCTTCTCTTAATGTCAACGCTGTCTACGTCACCTCAATATTTAAGACCGTCATGTTATTATGTTCTCTTTGTAGCTTCTTTTAATGCATTTCAAGTAAAAAAAAACAAAAAAACATGTAATATTAATTCAAGCCTATTCAAGTCGAGTCTACACAATAAAACAAAATAAAATAAATTATAAGAAAAGAAAAGAAAAGAAAACTATATAGTATATATAAATTCCTGTATATTCCTTGATGAATTGCATTAGGATTGCAAACAACTGATGCCAGTTTTAAGTTTCTCAAAAACTCCAATAATGACGTAAAAGCATTTTGGATGTTCTGACTCTTTTTAGTCTTTATTGATCAATAACAGAGGCTGAGTGATACGCCCTCGTTTTAAAAATCTGAGCTCAGGCAAACAGCCAGATAACGTTTCATGGTGACTTAATGTACGAAGCAGCCAATTCATCTTGGATGAGACTTGGACGAGTTACTATAAATTGCTGCTTCTATCGCTCACTCCAAAAACATGTATCAACGTGCGTATCAGATTACAGTGTATGTGTAAGTGTGATGCAGACTAAGCAAGAGACACTTGATAAAGAAGAATGAACAAAAACAAAAAGGCAGGAAATTACCAGACATTTGTTTCTCCACTCATTTAGACGTTTGGCAAGGGAGGAATGAGCAGAGACTGGGAGATCTGTGTCTGTTCCCGTCGGTAAAATGACATGGCATCCCCGCTTGAGATGAGGGGATTTGGATGAGGATGGGTAAAAGAACTGAAGGGGATTCTTCTGCTAATCCTCCAACAAATATCTGATCAAATCCTTCAACTCTGAAATCAGGTCAAAAGCCGGGGATAATGAGAACTGGACCGGATGGGAAAGATCGTCGGCAAAAGAGAAGGGATCCTCCCCTCCGACTCTCCCTCTTGTCCCACTGTCAGTGCATGTTTTCATTTCGTGGAAGTGATTCATTTGTCTCGTGCACTCCAGCCTAAATGTGATAAAGCGTATGGCGCCCTCGTAACAATTTTTTTTCCGCCCTAACATCATTAACAGGCAAGTTGTCAACTCTCAAACTGTCACGAGGCCAGCAGGTTCCAATCGCAGGTTGTGTTTAGTTTGTATTACGATCCCCGACATATCCATCACGTCCTGCCATTAATCTACCTTCATCATTAGGCACACGTGTACAATCAGAGCATGCTCAGTAAACATATCAAAAAATGTTGCTCTTTTTTGTTCCTTACAAAGAGATGACACCTGACGTGTGATGAGACAAAAACATCATACATCAGAGACAGAATCAACAACAGACATCCAGTCAATAGCGGAAAGGTTCTCAGAGTGATTGAGTGATGGAGACCAAAAAAAAACTTCATAGGAAAAGCAACAGAAAAGACAAAGGGAGGGATTGGACAGAGAAAACAAAACGTGTGTGTGTATGTGTGTTGTTTTTTTTCTGGGGTGGGGGGGCGGGTCTCTCTCATTTTGACCCGCTTTCGCCTTCAGGGGTCATGCACAAGCCCGACATAATGCTATCAGCCGTCCCTTAAGGTGCCTGGTGAGGGCTGCTGAGATGCGGGGTGATATATAGCTTTGATATAGCCTGTAATTACAGGCCGTGAAGGACACTACGCCTTGGGGAAAGGGGAACACAAAAAGGGAGGACAGAGACACCGGGGCTCTTATGAGAAAAGGGTCACTGCTGTTTGATAGCAGGACAGCCCCCGTTTTTTTTAAGTGCCCAGCCTCTCCAGCGATCTGACACTGTGGGAAGTGGCACTAGTGTTGGAGAGAGGAGGCATCGGTTTTCGAGAGATGCCTCAGCCGACGGTAGAGAGCATTTCCAAAGCCTCAGACGATAGGCTCCAACAAATTCAACAAGGGATTTCCACTGATTGCAAAAATCCACAGGCTCTGTAGGGGGACTGTGTAAATGGCCTCAAATTGTATGAAATTAGTCCTCGCTAGCATGTTTTCAATTACAGTACCCGCCATCTAGTTGCGACGCGGCACCCTCCTATAGGTGACATGTTTATCAAGCAGCTGTGTGGATTTTGCAGAGCCGCAACGGTCACGGTGCAAAGGGAAGGAATGGGTAATGACGGAAAGCCATTCATTTCATCCTGTCACAGCATGGTGCGAGACAGCCTTCATTTTGAGATGCATTACGGCACTCACAAGCTCAGCGGCACACTATCACTCAGACACAGGGTGCTATTAGACCTCGCTTAAAAGACTGCAATGGAACCAAACACCTTGCCGCAGGAGCCCGGCATACACCTTGCAGCCCTCTTTATAAGTGGCCTAAATTGGAACGGGTAGCATTCGGGTTTGATTGTTGAATATCAATGGGAACTCTTAGCGGTTGGTGGGGTGGGGAGAGGGGGATCGAGCTGACTAAATGTGTATCGACAGCTCGTGGAGGCTGGTGACACGGCTGGCCATTTGCTGGTGATGGATGCGAGCCGGCGGCACGCAGACCGAGCCCGCAGCAGCGCGGCTCATCTTCTGATGGGATGTGAATCCTAACTACAATGCATGCCAGTCAGCACAACTTAACCGGTGCCAGCAGGAGAGACAGGTGGTTCACAGGCTATAGGAGAAAAGGGTAAATTCCCACAGGAGGAAAAATTCCACGATGAAGCATGGGGGGAAATGGATGAGAGGGAAGGATGAGATAAGGGAGGAACAGCGAAGAGTGACAGATATCAAGGGGAAAGGTGTGCTTACAGTCTCTAGGACGTGCATCACTACAGATTATAATGCAGACAGAGCAGAATATGTGGCATATGAAGACTACAGGGATTTGTTGAAGAAAAATGATCTATGAAAGATGAATTTTATACTTTTAAATCTTCGATCAAAGACAACTTTGATCTGAAAAAAGGACCAATAGTAGAACAATCAAGGTCAACAGTCAAGGTACAGCATCATTAAGTGGTCCATTCTTCCCTGCATCACATCATCCTTTCCCTGACATCATCCACTCACCGAATACACCGAGTGAAGCACTTCTTGCCCCGAACGTTTCAGCTGGCATTAACCTTGTCAGACGTCTTTGAAGACTTTCTCAGTTCAAAGTGGTTGCGTTTGTTCTGTTCTCGTCTCCTTTTTTTTTAACCCTAATGAGCTTAGCTGCCGGGCTCCAAGCAACAGCTACAACAGCCCAGTGTTGAAATGGTCGGGGGCGGGCGTTCGTTTGTTGTGCTAGCCTTTGCATGCTAATGTGTAGCTGTGTTGCTAAAGCCACAAATATCATTGAATCCCCTCACCCCACCCGCCCCCACCCACCTCTTGATTCATGCCACCCACACCTTTCATCCACTCGCCAACTTCCCCTCCCGAGACAAAGCGTGCAGGCTCTGAATTGGGTGGTGGTGGCTTTTTGGAACTGTTGAGCCACCCCCGGTTGTGCGGTGCTAAAAAAGAGGTGCTGTTCCCTGGTACTTTTTTGTTAGTTTTGTGCTCTTGACAGTTGATTCATTCCTGCTGGGATTTTCAGTCCGAGTGGGTGGCAGGGAGAACAAGGCCGCTACAGGGTGCATCAATTATCTCACAACATGTTTGGAACAACTTCTTTTTTTCCCCCCCATCTTTTTTTCCCCCAATCAGCTGCTTTTCACAAAGCTTATTATCTCAACTCTATGGTGCTACGCTCAAAAGCCAAGAAGGAGTCAGATAATGCCCAAAGGCCAATTAGCATTCCCAAAGGGCGACATCCAACATGGAACTTAAGGTTGGGAAATAAAGAGGGGTACATCTGCGTTAACACCGAGTAGCAATTTAGTTAAAGCACATGTTCACTGAGTGCTCAAGGGTGTTTTAACCTCACAGGCATGAGTAACCATGCTTAGAATAAAATCCCAGAGAGGGATCTTCATTTTGCTTCATTTTGCTTCATTTTTTCTTGAATTCAGAGTACTTGGTTCAATCCCCCAATACTTGTGTATATATATATTAACTTAATGCTAGTGATTAATTACGCTCCTAAAGCCAAAGCGCAGGAAAGACTATATTCTGTCTGCCCTGACAAATAGTCCTCCGTGTCCTGGTTTTTGCACAACATAGTAATAACTCTCCACAAAACACTCATATCTGGCAGCAACGCTCACCAAGCGGATTTTTATTTGGACAAATAAGAGGTAATGTATTCAAATCACTTCAAATAACATCGATTTCCGCCAGAGCAAATTTACGGCTGGTGTAAATTTGCAGCCAGTCACGGTTTCCGTTTGTGTGTGGGGAACCACGGCTCATTGGAATTCTTGACCCAATCTACTTAAACCAGAGAGGTGATGTCAAGCCAGACACTCACCCGGACGAGTTTTGTATTGACGTCAAAAAAAAAAATCACGATTGAATTTGGAAAAATCAATCCTCAGATTTCCATAGTGTATACTAGTAAACTAGATTTAAAAAAAAACGGAATAGCCTGTTTCACACAGCTATCATATTGCTTCAGAAGTAAGAGAGATCAATAAATGAGAGGCATCTGATACGAGTGGGAAACAGCCTAGGAGGCAAACGGCGTCTTGAGGAGAGCTGCGTTAAATTCCATCTCAGCTCAGCAGGTTTTGTATAACAACATCTCTTATCAATTGGAAGATTTGCCCATTATCATTTTAAGACGTTTCCACCATCATTCAGTTACTGGAAGCTGTGATTATGTTTTAAAAATAGCATAAAACTAATTGGCAGTCTTCGGCTATTCTTTGTAATCAGAGCTGTGATCATGTGCATGACTGGACAATTGCAATTTGCCTGTGTGTGTGTGTGTGTGTGTGTGTGTATATAAATATGCATGTCCCTGTTTTCTGAATGGGAGAAGAAAAATTATGTATTAAATCACCCAATCAATTATTCTAGCTATAAAATGTAGAACATGTTTATAAACCCTTGAGCTGCATTTTTACTGTTTTGAGAAATCCAGTGATAATATCCAAAGACAATCCCGGTCGAAGACGTTTTAACGTTTCTCTACTGCTGATACTAACGTACACACACGTACCTTTGAGACATGATCTTGTACGCGTCTGGCAGGTAGCACCGCGTGTTCTCCATCTGCGCCGGGTCCGCGTCGCAGATCTTGTCGTCGGTGCGGCCGTAGTTGGCGCTCTCGATCATGATGACGTCGGTGCCCGGGCAGCGCAGCTCGATGGGGTAGCTCTCGCATGACAGCTCCCTCCTCACCACCGCCATGGGGATGGGTGCTCGACTGAAGGCTGCAGAGAAGAAAAAAAAAAAAGGGACGATGAGAGAGTCATGTCAGAGGTGATAGGAAATCACGTCATGTATCTTCATCAAAAATGAATTCCTCCTTTATTTTGTTAAAGAAAGACTTGCTTTAGCGCTTCTACACTACATTGTGAAAAGACGTGCAAGAGGCCCCTGGTAAGGTCTTCACTTTGAAATTAGGGTTAGCTAAGTATTGAATCTAAATAAGTTTATTCCTATAGGTAAATAAAGAAAAAGACAGAAGGGCCTGTAGAGGAGTGGGTTTCAATAAAAAGGTCTGACAATGAGAAAGGAGGCTCTCCACCCTGGTCTAGAGGGTGTGGGCGGACAGGACAACAGATGTTTGGAGTGGGAGGATGAGGAATAGAGCAATGGCCCTGAGAGGCCAGGAGCTGTGGAAGGAGAGAGTGATTGAGAGAGAGAGAGACCCGAAGGTCAAAGGTCAAACATAAGGAAATAGACAGTGTGCTCGCATTCGGCTCTGAAGGGATAAACATTCATTAGATGGGCGTTCAGCTGAGAAATTAAGAGGCAAGAGAGAAACAGAGAGACAAAGGAAATGGACCCCAGCATGTCTGGTCCAAGAAGTTAGAATATCCTCCAGATCGGCAACTATAACTCATACCAATCATTCTTTGAGCTCGGTGACACAAGCTACTCCATGTCCACAGGCAGGTGGAAGAGGGTCACAAGGGCACTCGCTGACTCTAGCCGAAGCAGAAAATGCGTTTGGCAAAACTCTGCGGTTTTACTGCAGAGACAAATGGTAAGAGGCTAGAAGGGACTGCGCACCAGTCCGGAGGTGTCCATTTTCCCATCTCCTTGACACACACACACACACACACACACGTCTGTGAAGGTACACACACTGACACGTACGCATGTGCACAGCAGACTGGAGGAGTTGTGTGTTTACAGCGAGAATAAAAAATGAGAAGGAAACATAAACACTGGGCTGAGTGACTGTAGGAGGGACCGTGGCAGTTATAGATTTTTATAAACACCCTTTCAGAGAAGTGTCTGTGTTGCAGGAGCCACCTCTGGACAATGTACCACAAGCATTCATCATGGAGGACAGATAGACTGGTCGAGAGAGAGAGAGAGAGAGTGAGTGTGTGTGTGCACATGTGAGAGAGAGGTAGGGCACCGTTGTACATGTTATATATGTGTTTTACCAATTCTGCTCTATACTTGTGTGTGAAGGTGCCCCATACCAATACTTTCATTTAATTTCTATACAATTTCTACCATTTCTACGTTTTCTAAATGTTGTTGTTTTCTAACCGTTCTCACCTTTCTCCGAAAATCAAAGAGAATACACAACGAGGCACAGAGAGGTGAAACGACAACAACAAAAAAAGCTGCTCAATAGCGTGTCATTTCATTTTGTCTCATAAATCATTCAACCTCCAACAAGTGTACTTGCCATTGAAACATCACAGAGTGGGATATTTATATTTGATTTGGAGATGAAAGGCATCAATTATCCTCCCCTTAATGGGAAGGTTTACCCCCCCCTTGTATGAAAACCACTGGTCTGGATCGTACTGAACTTCTTTTAAACTGACAAAGGCAGAGAAAAGGTGCGACACGGGTTGACTTACGGTAGGCAGGGGCATTGGCTCTGAATAGAAAAAAAAGACACATTTTCTACACCACTGATCCTCATGCATCTCCGTGTGCCTCCATTCACACATTGTAAAAAAAGAAAAACGTCAAAAAGCTCGACAAGCTTCGTGTGGACCCACTTGTAAAGAATTATCCTGTCAGACCTCGTAACCCTGTAAGGGCGTGGGCGTCAATTCATGTCAACTTCCCCAAAGAAGCATTAAAAAAACATTAAGAGAATAGGAACGTCTTTAACATGGGCACCGGCAATCCCCTAATGTAAGCAAGTAAACGCATGCCAGCGATGTCTTGGATTACCGCGCTAGTCAACAACTGTAGTGTAATTACATTTATGCCCGGAGGCGGTGATTGATAGGGCTCATATTCCTCGGGTGCCAGAGCCAGCATCCTGCCCCACATGCCGTATCGCCTGTCTACCTGCCCGCATCATCGACAGAGCTATCGAAAAAATCAAAATAGTCTTATTGAAAGTCCAGCCTGTTATCTAAGCTCCCATGTTGTATTCACTTCCACTCTCTCTCTCTCTTCTCCGCTCTCCAGCTAATACTTTAGAGAAGTATTTATACGCAGTGCATATCTCTTTTTTCTCCGCTGCAGATTCTCCCTGGATAATTCTTTTGACAAGTGCACTGCTGAATATGGGGAAAAAAAGAAGTAGTTTGGGGGAAAAGCAAACTCGCTTGGTGAAACTGTAGGGGTCACACTGGATATTTCCATTACCCGGGAACAGTGCTCTTAATCATGATGCTTACGGAAGGACACAAATGATATAACCCACAGATTAATGTTTCGAGCGATGCAATTACTCACAAAAAAAAGGTAGTAGAAAGGTCACGGGAAAAAAAATATAAAAATGTCAATCTTTCAAAGGGGAGGGTCATGCTTTGGAGTTTTGATTGTGGCTCTATCAAGGGTGATTTTCATAAATAATAAAAAGGAAAATATTGCTGTTCTCGAGAGGATTAGCAAAGCTTGTTCGGGGTCCTGTGGGGCGCTGACACCATTCCCTTCCACTGGACACTGAGGCAGCAGACCCAACTATGGCATTTCACTCATCACTAATGGCAAAACAGGGCCTTAGGGGGGGACACGTATTTCATTTCATCTCCCAAGAAAGAGAAAATGCGTCAGAGAGAAGGAGGTAAGCACATATGATTACGATGATGAGCTTGTCTAAATGAGCCGCCTCGCACTCAAAACACTTGGATAAACAGATTTTTAGATCATTTCCAGCTTCCATTGACGTGCAGAAGCTCAGACACAGTGGATCATTTCCCAAGAAGCATGCTATCTCCAATTAGGCCACCAGCAAATCTGGCAAATATGGCCCCCGTAAGGAGACAATGTTTGGGCTAATAATACGTCGAGATGCGGCATTTCATTGTGAAGGGAGGCTCATTTCCAACACAAAACTGAGGGGGCAGAGGAGAGGGAGGCGGGGGCACTCAAAGATAGATGGAGATGGAAGAGAGAGAAGGAAATGGTGAGAGAGCGCTGATTCAACACATCAAGTGTCTCTTTTTCTACCCAATGTCGCTCGATGGGTCCAGCCCATAAAGCTGGTGATTAATTGGTGCACGGATCTAAACGTCATTATTTGATTAGACCGATGGGAGAATGCCACACCCACTTCCTACTTTGCGGCAAATGAGATTTGTTAAAATAAATTAAAAGAACACTGTAAGACTACTATGCAGCGGAAGGGGGAAACCATATTTTGAATTGTGACTCTGAAAACTATGCCATTTTCAATAATGTATGAGGGATTATTTATCTTGAAGTGAGAAACAGTTCAGGCAAATTTTTCTCCCAAGTAAATTCCGTTCACATACGGCCCGAGGCAAACAAACTCTCAGAGGCTTTCACACGGAGTACAAAATTATCGAGGAACTGAACTGTCAAAGAACACTCCAGGTAAAGCATTTAGGCAAACAGCATCAATAAAATAATGTGTGGAATACATAAAAATAATTGAAGAGTAGGTGTTGTTGTTGGTGCGATTGTTGTTGCTTGCCTCGCCAAACAGCTCAGAAACACTTCCCAGGAAGTTGAGGGCTTTCCCAGTTTAATCAAGTGGAAATAGAAAATTGGGACTAAATGAGGTCAACTCATTTTATTGAAATGTTTGCTCCTGAGTGGCATTACATAACACCGCAGTTATGATGAATTCATGAATCGACCCTGGGCACATCCGTGACAAACTTTTCAAATCCACTTGATGGTTTTTTGACACTTTGACCAATGAGGCTGCTCAGCGCAATTAGCGTTAGTCACTGTGACAGCGGCCGGAAATCCATTCAGCATGCCAAACAGAACGAGCCGTTTGTTTCGTCTCCACTTCCAATCCGCTGACACGCATTCGAACATGTCAATTGGCAACGCACCAAGCGCTCGCAAACTCCAGCGGTGGGAAAGACGGATGGCGTCTCGTAGGGAGGGGGGCGGTGATGTGCGAACACGCGCTCCGACCCGTCAATCAAACTGCCCATGACGCCTGGAGAGAAAGGAGATCTTCGGCATTAACAAATTAGCCCAGGGTGTTGTTAGGAGCAATGCAACTCCAATTGGTCAGGACTGTGGAAAACAACAGCGTCTCATTGGATCATTCTTTTCAGACGGTGAGTATTTAATTGGTGTCGCTAATGGAGGATACAGGTTGTAACTTCACCTCTACCTATAGGGTATAATGGACAATATGATTACAGCAGAGTAACAGAATGGGCGCAATGTATTGCTAGTATGAAGGTGAAATAGTTCCAGTCGACAGCAGCATCATGTTTGCGTACACAAGCAACAAAGTACCGTGCCATCACTCCATAACGGCTTGATTCACATACTCAGAACACAGGGGTGAAGTGACTTTCCATCTGGCAAGCGCTTTCATTTAATTAATCACTACTTCAATTCATTAAGTGCAGAGCCGTGGCAAGAAAAAATAGGGAAAGGGAAGCAAGTCTCCCATCAAGGTCTTATGTTAAAAACCACTCCGGTGTGCAAATTACAACATTAGTTTCTTAGGTCAATTTCCACTTCAACTTAGTGGAAATTCACTGATTCTCCTCGGCGCAGTTCAAGCAGTTAAATATTGTTATTGAGATTATCTGGATTGAGCATCGTTGCCAGAATTCATTAAAAAAATTAGTTCAGCCCTTGGTATTTAAAAAAAAAAAAAACGCCTGCGTTGTTATGTGTCATTATTAGCTTGTTTTGGTCATGCTAAATAAAGCAAGTTAATGTGTAATTTCCCCCATTCCCTTCTCTACACTGGAGATACGTGTCCGGCTGCATATCGGTGAAGTGGCATTTTGTCAGATGGTCCGAGCCGGAGGTTAGCCTGGGGAGCTGGCGGCTGCTGTGGCGGCGAGCTGGGCTTTGTTCAGCTCCCGTCATGTTTGACACTGTTTGGCTATTTCCTCTCCTTTCATCGCTTTCTCCCTTCCCGCTCATCCTCCCTCCCTTCTTGTAACCCACCCTAGTGTGTCTGTATCACTCGAGGAACCATCTCAGCTTGAGACTAACACACCTTGCCCACCCCCCCCCCTCCCTCCATGCACCTCACGGGCTAGAACACACACACACACGTATGCGCATGCACACACACAAACATATAACTCCCAGAGCAGGCATGACTCAACATGCCCGTACAGTAACACAGTTTAATTGAGGTCAAAAAAGAGAAACAAAGGCTGTGAGGAGAGAGAAGACCTCCCCTCACTCTTCTTTTTGCCACACATCATCAAATGGCATTGCCTAACAGCACACAGGAGGCAAGAGCTTGGGCTAAATTTAGCCCTGTGCGTGAACTGAGACAAACTACAGTGCAACCTCACTAATCCAAATCTCTCAGGAACTGGAGCTTGTTCAACATTCAGACGAGAGAAAAACATTGAAAAAGTGGGCTAAAGCTACGAAGAGAGAAAAAAAATCTATGCATACTTTCCAAAACATCCTGAGGAATGTACTTTGGTGTCGGCAGTGCGGCGTTAAATTGAATTGACGAGTTTGACAACCATGGTCAACATCAACCCACGTTTCTCTGGTCATAGAAGATGAAAGGACCTCTGAGGACTGGTTTCTCAAGCTGATTTATAACAATAATGTTGAAATATGGCATTTATTTTGCTTTATTATCTCACATTCATGATGTTGTGATGGATTTGTTATTGTCGTGCTATTTCAGCAGCCCCATACTGTACCTGCCTCACGGGTAATGTCAAGATACGCCCTCTGATGTACGCCTTTATATCTCTTCTTCAACCTTACGGAGCGACACCATTCATGTGAACATGCCAGTGCACTTGCCATAGCAACTGACAGTATGGATGATAATAATAAAAAATAAAAAAACATTGTCTTGTAATGAACAGGAAACGAGAAGACCAGAATGGAAGCGAGGGGCTTTACGTGCGGTCGTTGTATCAATAGCGCTACAGCGAGAGCAGCTCAACTCCAGCAACGCGCGCACACTAGCTGTGATGTTAGCGACTATGTCGGCTTAATAAGGTAATACCCTGCTGCCTCGGCGAGAAAACGCCACACGCTGTGTATCGAGAGGATCTGTGTGTCTGGATTTGTGGTGTAATGTGTGTCTCTGTGTGTATTAGCTGTGGCAATGGTAAAAAAAGCACTTAATCTGTTTTGACCCCAATCAGTCGACGCAACGCTGAAAATAAACCACCCAACACCACACTCTCTCCACACCGCACCGGTTGTGTATTCAGAAACCGGTCGTTTGTTGGAGGCTGACAAAGTACAAATGTATTTTCAACTTGAAACAAGCAGAATGGGGAAAAGAGGGTAATGCGATATACAAAAAAACACATATTGGCTGTGGATGAAATCTCCTATTGTGCTTTATTGTGAAGGCGGTATGATAAATATGGCCTTGTTTGGAATTTGAAAGTGAGGGTGAGGAGAGGGGGAGGGCGAGGGTGAGGAGAGGATACTGCAATTCCTTGCCATTAGTATAATTTTACTTGTAGATAAAGCAGAAAAACTGAAGCTCACTCCCACTATGGCCCTGTATGAACTTGTTTGCATCCAATTTCATCAAATGCATCTCAACTACAAATTCAACTGTAACATCCTGTTTTTCTGCGGCACAGCAAGTTTTCCAATAAACCTAAGCAATTTCTGAATCCCGCTCTCCTCTTCTGTAATTTTTTACTGCAGTTTAATATCCGAGGGGCAAAAAGCATGAATTAATACCAATTAAAGCTCAGAGCTGTAATGTTTACTTACATAATGAAGAACAAGAAATTATTCAAGTGACAAAATGAAAATGTGATTTCATGCATATGCATCTGTTTTTAAGTGAGTTAACAAAGACATTGCTTCATATTTTTAGAATTACTTCACTGGAGGCTGCTTATATGCCGTGTTCATCATAGCAAGTGCTGGAAAAAACAAAAATAATCTTTAGTCAACCACATCTAACATTAGTCTCCTATTTTTTTGTTTTTCACACAGGAAGTTAAAGGTGAACTGCAGCCATACGTCACTGCAAGGAACCAGTGGATGACACAAAGCTAGATGATGTAAAAAGCACCCCCGAGGAAATCCATCCTTCACAGAAAACACATTCTGGCTGTGGGGGTGGTCAGTGTGTGTGTGTGTGTGTGTGTGTGTGTGTGTGTGTGTGTGTGTGTGTGTGTGTGTGTGTGTGTGTGTGTTGGAGGGGGGGCAGTTGTGAAGCTTAATAAAGACATGGCACCTTTCGTAATGACAGTAGATATCTATTAAGGCCATATTAGGATCTATCAAATATCCAAGGCATTAATTGAGATAGTAATAAGTAAATAAATATAGAATCAGTTTAGTTGTTTAGTTGATGAAAATAATACTTAAAACAAAATGTAATGGTAATGTTTCAGTAGTGACATGATGGATTTGGTAGTTTCTAAATGGAATATTCTTCTATTTCTTTCAAGAAAATGAACATAATTAAGATATCTGCTCCAACATGTTTATGAATGTGATGAACTAAAAATATATAGATAATGCTGAAATAACACAAATAAAGAAGATTGTAGCGAAATACAAAAAAAGCTTATTTAAAAAAAATATATATGATATATATAATGTACATGTATAATGTATTTGTTGATTATATCACCATCATAAGGGGTTAAGCAAGAAGTAAAGATTTTTGCAACCAAAATACTGTTGTCACTACCGAAGCACCTGCTGTTTTTTTCAAAATGACAATGTAGAGTTATCAATCAAAATTCCATGATAATAATAGGTTGTACATTTAACTTCATCAATCCGTCACGATTTGCACCATATTTGTGAGAGGAAAGGAATTCCAGAAAATTCCTAATTATAATATGTTTTGATATAATTAATATAACAAATGCCTGATATAGTGCAACATATGCATTGTCAAAGTTTGGTGAAAACAGAATACAACCCTTATCTGTTTTTGAACCATTTCGGTAGAATCACCCAGACCCCAGAGTGATGAATCCGGGGGCAGGACGCCCTACATACACATCCAAAGGACAGCACAATCTGCTGTGGTGGATGGTATCATGCACGGCAGATTAGAGCCTGTGTGTGGAGCTGTATCTGTACTTAACTGCAACCCCTTTCTTTTGTTGCCTCCCTTGCGGTTTGTGCATGCTTGCATGTGTGTGTGTGTGTGTGTTTGTGTGTGCGCACGTGAGTGTTAATACATTATGCATTAAGGGAGGGAGTGGGGGTCGTTCCCCCAAGGGATAGTATTATCTGGTGCATACACCACCTATACATACGATATTAGACAGAAAATGTGACACCGTTCAAGGATGACAATTTTAAAGCAAGCCCCCAGGTTGTTCTGCCTTTGTTCCCCCTCCCTAGGCTCCATATGCTTTCAGACAACAGCGAGGGGGGGCAGGGCACCGATGCAATCTATTCCCAATCCTCCCCCAAGCACCCCAACTCATCCTCTGGGATAGTGCGAGCCAGCTAGTAGGCCATTTCAGCGGTCCCATACTGCACTTGTCTGGTTGATGATGGCTGGGTATGCTCTCTCCTCCTGATGGGTCACAGTGGCTGAGCAGCTAATTGCGCTAGCTTGCAGCAGACCCTCCCGCAAATGATTAGCAATGACGAACTGTCAGTCAGAAAGATGAAGCTGGGTAGAGGGGGAGCAAATGAGGTGGGTGAGAATAGGATGGAAAAATAGAAGACGTGGAGGTGGGTGAGAAAGAGAGGATGTTGTGAGGTTGGGTTTTTGAGGAAAGAAAAAGGGGTAGGAAGTGTGAGATGAGCGGAAGATGAGAATAAATAAAGGGGAAGAAAAGGTGTTGGAGACACAAACCGTGTGGTAGGGATCGCCCACAGGTTGCAAAAAGTAATCTCATTCCACATGCAGTGGCGTCACAGCGTTGCGGCAATTAGCTTGGGTGGCTACGCTAACTCTGAGACGCACAGCTAGGATGATCTCCTCTGATTGTGTTTTCTTCTGTGTTCAAAATGACAGGTATCAAACACGGGGGCTATTGCACAGAGATGATAAACTTGGAACATGGATGAAGCAACATGTAAGGGGTGCTCGTGCGTCAAATCGTCTGGCTGCAATTCTTAATACGTGGCGCACGTGGAATCCAACAGAATAAGAAGCATAAGATAGGAGGGAATATGACACCGTAGGCAAAACATGCCACACATGGTTTCACACAAGCAGGTGTAGAGCTGTGATGCGTGATACAATATCACGTTGAGCCACGCTTACACCTCAAAAACCAACTAATTCACTTGCCAAACCTGTTACCGGGAAACAGAGAAGCAATCATTGGTTGCATATATTAGCTAAAACCCCCTCGCTACAACAATGACTGGATAGACACGCTGCAATTCAGTGCACATTCTTGACATCTCTTCAAAGTGTATCTTAGGTTGTCTGTTTTTTTTGTTTTTTTTTCAGGCTGTTGAAGCTCAGGGTCATCTGGCCATCAACAGCGCTGGTAGGGGAAAACAGATGCTTGCTTGTCACAGGCCTCCCAGCTGAAGGATGGTAACGCCATCCTGCTGCCTATTTTACTTCTGATGTGTATGCTATCCCATGACTACAATACAAAATACCCTGCGCGGTGTGTGTGCAGACCCAGCATACTGTTGAAACATCTATACTGGGCCTGTAAAGAAATGGCATACCATATTGTTGGACGCTGCGGCCGACTGTGGAGTGACAGCCCTCGCTCTGCCTCTCCTGTTTCAATCCTTTCCTCAGCCCATCTCGTGGGACAGAAAGGAGTGCATTATCACAGTGAAAAAGGATCTCCTTCTAGTTCCCCCTCCCCCTACCACCGAACGAAGGGCAGCGATCATGGAGGGAGAGCGTGTGTGCATGTGTTTGTCTCTGTGTGTGTGTGTGTGCATTAATATTTGTGTGCAAAGGGAGGGTGCACCACTGGGGAATGTGCACCTGCAATTTCTCTCACTTGACACAGTTGGTCTTTTGTATAGGGCCCGGAGGGAGGGAGGGAGAAAATGATGCCTCCCATCTGAAACACCTCGCCGTTTCCAGATCAATCAGGTGTAAACAAAGCCCATAACGAGCTGGAGATCCATGCGGAAAAAATAAACAGCAACGGAAAAAGTCTAAAAGATATAAAATATGTGGTAATAGAGGAAAATGTCTCATTCGTGAAGTCAAATCGAACATCCAAATAACTATCATTTATGGCTTAATGGCTTCTTTATCTCCCCTGGTGTGTGTGTGTGTGTGTGTGTGTGTACGTGTGCAGCGTGTGTGAACGCATTGCATATATTCATCGTGTATCTGTTTGCCTACGCGCAGTAAAAAAAAAAAAAAAAAAAAAGGGCAGTTGGGAGAAAGTAGTCACTCCTAGCATGTCTGTCACCACACTCCCACGGGCATCTGAGGACCTCAAGCAGCAGACCATAGGCTCCTTTAGGGAGTACAGTTGGGGGAAGGAGAGGGGGGCGGGGGTGTTTGGGAAGGGTGATCCATCAATGGACTAAATTGACGATCTCTCCGGTGGCTGACAGCAGCGGTGCAAGATGGAGGGCAAGCTGTGACCCCCAGAGCCTGCATACTGTATGTCTGCAAAGGATGCAGTGGTGTGGTGGTGGTATAGGGGGGGGAAGGGCAGCAGCGAGGGAGATTTGTGTTCATGTGTTCAAGTGTGTGTGTGTACGTGTATGAGTGTGCACGGCATCTGTGTCTGCATGCGCGCCTAGCACCCCGCTGTGTATGTACAGTATATAAAATACATCAACTATATTTCCCTCACCGTGTAACTGTAAACTGCTTGACCCTGGCATCTTTCCAAACAAGGATGTAGGGGGCCTGCTACACTCAGGAGCTACCATTACTCTCTCTCTCTCTCTCTTCATCCGCTCCTCCCTCTCCTTCCTTTTATTTTAATGAGAGCACAATTAATAAGGAAATGGAACGGCTTCCCAAAGGAGACGGATTCATCCACAATGGAGGCTTTCTTTTGTCAATGGCTGTATTGAATTCCCCCGCAAAAGGCCACAGGGCCATATTGAAGGCCATCTCTAGTATCGCCCCGGCTCTCTATCGGCTCTGCTCACTCGCTCCATCTCTCCCCTCTTATCCTCAAGGTCTGCTGGGCTAATCTGTGCCACGGTAACATTTGATCCCCCCCCCCAACGTTCGCTCCGAATGCAGACTTTAACAATACTTCATATTGATTCACCGAGGCGAGTCACCATGCTCCCGACTGCACGCTTTGCTTATTCACCGACGGAGGGGAGATGGAGGGGGAGAGAGCAGGGACAAGGGGATGGAGAGAGAGAGAGCAGGGTCACATGGCTGTAATTGGCCTGCTGCTTTGGCGGTGAAGTTTTGTTTCAGGCAAATGTAATTAAATCTTTAGTATTCTTTCTCTGCGCGTGAAATTCACCCTTATAGCTCAAGTTTTAAATGAGAGAAAGAAAGAGAGAGATCAAGAGGCGTGATAACTAATTAATCCTTTTTTCCCATTTCTTTTTTCACTTATTTTCTTTGTTGGTAAAATAAAGGCGGTGGCGGCTCACTGTCACAGAAAGGTAGGCTCGGGTATTTTTCTCTGCAGTGGTCTTATTGCCCCCAATTGCCCCCAATTGCCCCCCAGCACACTCAACAACAATGCAGCCACAATGCTTCATTCAGCATTCAGCACCAGTGCGGGACTATAATCAAGTCTTTCCTAAAATACACAAATGGAAGTAGAGAATCTTGTTTAGATACTCTCATTGTGCCGGTGAATCCAAAACGGGAGAATATCGTCTCTTATAGTCCCTTTGTGAGGATTGCTTGCTCATTATGTCGACGTTTTTCCATCAACAGAAGTGTGTCTCAGCTGGGGCAGACGAAAACAGCACTTCACTGTTTGCTGTTGTGGCCGTTGAGCAGCGAACGTTATGTAAGCTAACCGAGCGCTTCCGTAGAAACGTGATCCGCGTGGCTCCGTGTCGCCCGACGCCGCCAAAAAACCACTACGAGCTGATCGATAAGTCACCGCCTAAACTGAAAAAAACATGCATAGAAAATAAAATACCCTGTTGCTTACTGCCTTCCTCCTCCTAGTTCGGGCAGACACCCCCACCCCAAACCCCACTCTCTTCTAAATCAATACATTAATAACTGATATTAACAACCCACGGTTAAAACGCCATGCAGTGCACACAAGGCCTAACCCCGGTCCAATTTGGATGGGAAGTGCACATCTAGAGATAGGGGGGACTCTAATCCGGATAATTAGGGGAAGCAAACAGTATGGCCGTGAGGGGAGGATTTTAATCGCGTGCTGCTGCAGTAATACATTAACATGTGGGAGGGAGGGAGTGAGGGGGGAGGGTAACAGACAGCCTCGCTCCTGTATGTATGTACGTATGGCCGAGACAATCCTGCAGAGGATTTCCATAACTGTATAGTGTGTATAATGTTGATGCACGGGCATGTGATCATCAGTCTTTTTTTTACAACACCTACTGTGTCATGGGAAACGCAAATATGTCAGCGGATACGCGGATGTGTTGGATTTACTGTACCGGCGAGGGGATAAGAACCGCGGCGCCTCGTGTCGGTATACGTTTCTACATTGCGGCTTTCTGAACAAGGGAGTAGTAATTAATTCCGTAAATCGAGTGAAGCGGAGCTCGTCGCGTCGTCGCTCCGCATGGTTCCTGTTTGCCCTTTTCTAATCCTCACATACCGCCCCCCACCCCAAATTGCTGCCTGACCCCCTGCTGTTATTGCAGTCGGAAACCCCGCGGTTCTGCACGCCCACCATCTCTGGCCCTGCGAGCCGGTCTGCGGGGTTTAGTTAGCGATTCTCTCCTCAGCCTCGCAGACGGCGCGCACACACACACACACACACACACACACACACACACACACAAACACACATTACGCCGCCTAATGTAAACTAACATCGGCTGCCACTTGACCCCGCTGTCAATATCTGTCCTCATTAAACACCGTTCAGCCCAGCTGCAAGTCAACCTTAAATGGCACCGTTCAACGCTTACCAAATTATGCCGGCGCGAGCGGCTTCGACTGGACGGAGATTCTAATTCATTTATTTGGAAGATATACACCGGCCCCAGAAAGAACACCTATAAAACTTACAGAGGTATTTAACCCCCGAAGCCTAAAGCTCCTCGCCATGCTTAATGCTGCCGTCATTCATTCCTCTTGGGTTGCGAGTTCTGACAGCATTTTGGCAAAGGCAGACGGCGACTACGGATGCTACGGGCAGCAAAAGCCACTTCTCCAATCCCCATATCAACCAGGTATTGATTTTTTTTTTCCTTATTATGGAAGAAGGTGAAAAGAAAAAGGGGGGGGTTTCTAGAGTCTGGTGCCAAAACGCCACAGGAGGCGGATGCATTGTACTGGAGGAACTACAAGCTTTTGAGAATTGAAGTTGAATACAAATAAAACCGGATTACAGACGTTTAGGTTATATCCCGATCTAATATATCTCCTGAAAGGAGGCCGCGCGGCCTGACAGTGTGTGAGACCATCTGGGACAGCCACACCAAATACAAAAATTTGCATTCAACGGAGAGATACGGAGTAAGCTGGCATCCAAATGACAGCTGTGGAGGCCGCCCTTAGGGAAGGTATAAAACTGAAGTAAATTTCCCATAACTGCGGCACAATTTATCTATTTTCAGTCGCGGGAAGTATTGTGTGGCTTACGGGAAAAAAGCATAATCCATTCCAGTAAAAAGAGAACTAAGAGTGTCTGTTAAAGCATTAAAACCAGAGCATTTTTTAAAGCAACCTTGAAAACATTTTGAAAACTATAAACAAACTTTCCAAGAGATGCCAAGAGACAAAACTACTTCAAAAAATACATTTTTGTCAAAAAGAAATGGCTCTGCCGACCTCAAGTCGGAACTCTCTCTCAGCAGCTATTCGTTCATCTACCATTTAGTTATCTCTCTATTAACGTCTTGCCAATTTTCCCACTTTCTCACTTTAGACTAAATGGAATTGTGCATATAACTCAAATAGTCTTTATATGCGAGCAGAGAGAACATTTCATTTATTTTTTGACTTTTATCCAGAGAATATAGCGTGCATGCTCTCTTTCAGCGCCACCCGGTTTCAGTGACACACACTCACAGCTGTCCAATGCAACCTCTCTAGGTACCTCAATGCAAGGTACCTAAACTGGGGTTTAGGTACCTTGCTCAAGTGAATATCCAACAGTATATGTTGGATGGATTGCTAGGTGGGGGCGTAACTCATTCATTTTGCTTTCCGAGCCCAAACTACTAACTTCTCTTGAGGACATTCCACCTCCAAATAAGGATATTACAACTCCTTCTCTCTCATGAAGTGTTAGGATGTATCAAAACAGTCTCATAAAACATCTTTGATTTGTTTAAACTCACCCGAGTGAAACAAAACAACTTACCTCATTTGCCGAAATAAATGAAAGACACATTGCTGAGGTCATTTAAGTGAATTTCTTAACACAACGTCACATTCAAACGCCATTTAAAGCAACCGCAAGAGCACGCCCATGCATTACGCCGCTGCAAACGAATGATTGACACCCGCCCGCCCGACAAGCCGACTTACTTTCCACGCTTCGACAAGCATCTCGCGCTCACGACACGACGGCGCGTGCCTGGCCGGGCTCCACCGAGGAAGTTTCTCCTCTGCTTTGAAATATGAGCTCAAGGAAGTCATTCATTTAATTAATTAAGCAAATTAGGCAAATCCAAGGGATGTCTTAGCGGAGAGCCTGCGCCCCGGCAAAAAGGAGATTAATTAAGTGGATAGGGCATGGGAACATTGAGACTGACACGAGACTATTGCTGCTGCTGGATGGCGGGGTGCAGCTAACGTTAGCATGTGTGTGATGGATGGAGGGATTTCTTAAGGTACTCGGGTTTTCAGTTCATGTAGTAGAAGTAGATGACAGCGGGATAGTGCTACGTGCGAGAGGGAGATTGAATGAGACGGAGGGGGCCGCTTGTTCATTTCCACCGCCCACCCACCCACCCACACTGTGTTGTGGTGTTTGTCTGCCAAGCCCCCTTCGAGCGTAATTGGCAGAATGGTCATTTACCTGACATTGTTCTGTGCTGGGAACTGCGGAAAAAACACGGCGACCTACACACGTGCTGAACGGACGCGTCGCGGTGCAAACAGCTGCCTCGCTGTCTCATCCATCCCTCCCCGCGTAGCTTTCCCTCTCCCCCCGTCCCCCCCCCCCCCCCTCCACGGCAGGGCGATATCTGCTTCCAGGTTTGATGTATGCACTCGTCTCCCACCATGAGAAATATGTCAGACTTCATGCTTTCGTCTCTTGGAGTGGTCCACGAGCCGTCATCCATTACAGTGCCTATGTCTTTGATTCTCTGGGATGCTATTAAGTGATATGAATATAATATGAATATATGAATCCTTCCCAGAGCATTTTACATGCACAGAAACATGTGATGAATGTGCTGCTCAGACATGGCCCAAGTGTTTGTGCGTTATCCATTGTTTTCCATTGTTTCTTACCAAAACGATGACAAGGAATGTGTCACTTTACCCACTGACAGCATCTCTGCTAGCACATTTGTCTAGTCTTGCTAGCCTGTCTATACTTAAATAAACATGCATGCACACACAAACGGATCACATTTAGACACAAAAAGCACACACATACACACATCCCGATTGCTCATCAAGTTGAATTCTATCATTGACTTCATTGCTTGTTGCTGTGATGATGTTTGTCCAGAGGCATTCCTCATTTCCCTCAGACAAGTGTGAGGACGAAAGAGTCCGACAGTTGGGTACGTGTTGACGTGCAAATAAGGACGAGGGGAGGGGCAGGAGGTGGCTGGGAGCTGAGGCTGTGCAGTTACCCAAGATGATGTGTGTGTGTGTGTGTGTGTGTGTATGCACGTACATGTGTGCTTTCGTGTATGTATGAAGTCAGTACCATGTGTGAAACAGGACATCTGTGTCAACAGGAACTACAGTCTGAATCTGATTTCATTCCTGTGTGCGCGCATGCACGTGCCCAACTGTATATAGAGACAAGGGACTCTAGATTACCATCCCAAAGTAGGCCAGCATCCCCCGGAGTACGAATTCTCAACACTCAGGGAGCGACACACACACACACACACACACACACACACACACAAATGACACAGTGGAGAATATTCCCTCTCCAACTAGAATTCACTGGCAACATCTGGCCTGGTCTGTTTACAGCATCTGTAGTGTGTTTGGGTGTTAAATGCAATTGCTTTGTCTCAAGACAACTGCCAAATAATTTACTCGGGAAGTCAACTGCTTAATCTGTGTGTTTAGAAGCTGGTGTTTCTGCAAGTGGGCCCAAATGTAATTCCTTTAGGACATAGCGGTCGGTTGGCTTGTCAGCTTGAAGTCATTAATTCCTACAGAGTGGAATGAGTCATTGATTATTGGGATTACTGGCGATTTACAAAGCAGGATGACTGAGTAAAGTAAACCGATTGTCAGAATAAATGATAATCTAAGGTCAACAGGTAATAACAGTGAGAGCCAATAGCAGCAACCGTGCACAGGCATGCATGAGCTTGCCTGTGTGTCACTCCCAACAGTGTCTGGGTGACAGGTCTGCCAAAGGTGAAGGTGAAGGTGTGTGTTTGTGTTTGTGTGTGTGTGTGTGCCTTTCTTTTTGTAATTTACGTTAAGGTGTGAGTGCTTCCTTTGCATCCCCATCCCACCTCGTTATCTCAGAGAGAATTATGGTATTGTGGGCTTTAAATATGCAACCCATCCTCGTAGTTTATCTCCCTGGCTCTTTTGGCTAGCTAGCACTAAATCAGCCTCTTTATAATGCCTCAACCCCTGGCCAATAGAGCGCTACAAAGACAGATGCATGATATATCGCCGTCACCTGACCTTCTCCCATTGAGCATTAAGGCAAAACTAACGATGCTGGAGTGGCGGGGCTTTCATTAGCGCTGGACGGTGCGCCCAGTTGCCACTCGGCCCCCGAAAGATATCGCAGCACAAAAACAATTCAATTAGCTGCAAATCCCCCATTAATGGTTTTAGCCGTATCAAATTAACATTTTTATGGGCCATTGGTCCACTCCCAACACTCCCTACTTCTAAACCCTAGTTGATTGTGACCCACCGCCCCCGCCACACACACACACACACACACACACACACACACACACACACACACACACACAAACCACCATTGACTTCTTTTAATCTGAATTTAAATGACTTCATTTACTTTGCCTCTGAAACAATCCACAGAGGCCAAAGGGAAACTCTGCAAATCTACGCCGGTTTCCGCTCGCTGAGACGTGGGAAAAGAAAGACCTTGCAAATTAATCGTAAGATCTTAATGCGTGAAACAATAAAAGGGGGTAACTTTTTTTTTTTCCTCCTAAAATTCTCACTATCCTTAAAATGAGCCACAAAGCCAAACTTGTGTTAATGATTCCTTGAAAGTGGTTTCAGTTCATTTCTGTATTGCCAGGAGAGCAAGAGACTCAGCCAAGAGAAAGAGGGACAGATCTAAAAATAGACAGAAAATCAGAGAGTGAGAAAAGAAAGAGACAGAAAAAGTGAGGTTGGAAGGATGCGGAGAGAGAAGAGAGAGGGAAGAAAAAAAGTTGCGCGGAGTTTGGGGAGTAAAAACTGCTAATTAGTGAGAGAAGGAGCTAGATAGACACAGAGAACGAGACCGACATGAAGACAGCGGCTTTTATCATCGTTGGCTGACAGAAATCCAGCACTTAAATGGCATGGGTTGAAATTCTGATGTGGCTTCGAATCATGCCAGTCACAAAACGCAAGGGTACGCTGTGTGCTCACATCTACACACACACACACACACACACACACAAACACACACCAGCTTCTACTGAGCCAAACTTACCCAGAGCGGCTGGTGCGAAGAGGCTGGCGAGGAGGAGCAGGCGTGCGGTCCACATGGCCTCCTCCTCTTACCGCCCGCTGCCGATGGTCCCGGTGGAGATCAGTAGTCAGTCCTTCGCTCGCAAAGAGCCCAAATCTGGTGCTTCCACTATGGCGCTCCACCACAAGATGGAGGATGACGTCCAGAGGCTGTGAAAATAGAAATTTCCCCGTTAGCTGAACAGAATGATTTGAGGTCAGTGACGTTCTAGTGAATAAGGTTTATGTTTGTGAACTGTACTGGGCTGATACACCAGAGAACTTCTTTGTGAGTCATTCTTTTAAAGGGAACAAAAGAAGTGGGTCTTTTACACTGAAAAGCACCACAGATGGATGCATTTGTGGCTTCATCATCCTTATGCGCTGCCGTTATTGCGCTGTGGGTTTCAAGTTGTCATCCAGTGACATACTGCAAGTTGCTCAATCTCCAGTCAGCCGAGCCCATACTGGGTGTGATCAACTGAACACTAAGACAGTGTGAACCGCAGAGTGTATTTTTGGGCATTTCGTTTGTTTGCTCATCGAAGTGTTAACTCCCACTCCCACAGAGAGGCGGAGAGCGAGCCATGAACCACACACACTGCTCAGGGCTTTGCCGGACAATTGTTTTGCATGTACAGCACTGTGCAAAAGTCTCCATGTTGTTATATAAATTTGGTCTGAGATATAATTTTTTTGTTTTCTGTATTATTGTTTTACATTACTGCTCTTTATAATATTTTTTTTATATATTTAGAAACTTTTCATTTCATTATTTTTGAACACATCTTCACTTTACGGATTTTGTTTTAAAGACTTTTCCACAGTACTGTATGAATGGGCCTTTCTATCTTGCTGTAGGGCCTGATTGCTAATTGACATCAGATTCCCAGCAGCATGATGTGAATGTATTTACAGCATCTAAAAAAAAAAAAAAAATCCCCAATCCAGACAACAAAATGGCTGAGCTGAGTGAGCCAACGTGACCCCTTGATCTCCACTAAGCTCATGAGAGTGCTGTCACCGCTAAACTCCTGACATTGGTGGATGACATCATCGCCAAGCTGATGCTAGTTAACGTAAAATGTATTGTGCAAACATCAAATATGATTTGTGTGCTGTTGGCTTGTGACTGCTGTGAGAGACTCCAACACGTCTGATGTGTTGATTGGGGCAATGCTCAAAGAAAACGATGCTCCATGTGCTCTACATGTGAAGTATGGATATAGAAAACGCTGGTTAGAGGATCAACGGTTCCTGGATCTGTATTCAAATAGAGTCTTTAGATTATCCCCATCAAACCCATCTCATAATATTAAGGTTAAATCAGCTTTAATGATTAGGCCATGCAAACCTTTCTATTATCCACTATCAACCGCGATCTGCTGCAGTAACATCATCTCTGCAAAAATGATACAATCCCAAGAGTGCACACAATGCTGATCCCCGACAGAAGCATTATCCATGCACATTAGGCGCTCCATACTGCATTTAATATTGCAGGGGGGATAATTCCATTGTAGGACATCAGGGAATCTGGTTACAAGAGGTCAAAGCATGAGCACCGCACCGGAGGAGAAGGCACTTGAGGCTAGGAAACCAGAACTGACACCAAAATCCCAAAGTTACACCAACACTACATCCTAAATACACCACCCTCCTTTTATTACTTTCCCCATCATACCCCCCTCTGTGGTTGTCCTAGCTTGATACGGTGCATTCCTTAGGTGCAGTGACATTTTCCCCATCTCATAATCTAGCTCTTAATCCTAAATCAAAAAAATCCTAGATTAGAATAATCAGATTTTTGGGGGGCAGATAACAGTGGGGTTAAGAGAAGGGAGGCAGGCCTATCAGGAGTGACTTCTCTGCATAGACAGACCATTTGGGCATTATTAAGAGGTTAGAAGTTGATGCTCATCAACCAAGGCTTGGCTGAAGGCCAGGAGAGAACTGGAACTTGAATGTCCTGCCAAAGGCAACTAGTCTGAACCACACTCATTCCTGACTACATTCTTTGTATATATGATGGCATGGCTATTAAGGATGTGGAAATAGCAATATGAGAAAGCATACTGTTATTTGATCAATGCGATATCCCTGCAAGTAAAGAGCACTTTTAATAAAATGCCTTGAAAGCTCCACGGGAGGTTAAAGAAATATATTAAATCAGATGATCTGGATTCCCCTGACAAGAAATGTAGGAATGTTATTCCAGAGATGATCAAATTCTAATTGGCCCGGACGTTTATACCGTAGGACAATTTCTGAATAGCTCGCAGAAATACAGAAAAAAAATCAAAACAAGATTATTATAAATATATATATATATATATGAAGAGACAACCTATCGCTGATTTTCGAGGCATCTGCTTTGGCATATGGCCATTTTTTTGCAGGCTTTGCACCCAAACTGTCACAAAAAATACAGCAAGCAAGTAGCTGGAGATACAGGCTGCTTCAATGATGGGAGACAATGAGAATGTGTAGTCCCGTGTGTGTGTGTGTGTGTGTGTGTGTGTGTGTGTGTTCAAACTCACAGTATCTCACAGCACAACTGACAGAACAGCAACTACTTGCACAGGTGTTACTTAGGAATTATCACATAAAATGAAAAAAAAAAACACTTTACTATCACAGTTGTTAATTTGCTCTCAAAAAAAGAGTGTGGGCTGAGGTAGAGGAACAACTCCCAACTGCCAAAAGAACACATCATAAAATACATATTTATGAGTAGGGCTTGGACCCAGTTCAATCAAAAAAAAAAAAAAAAAAAAGACAAGACAAGACAGAGCGGCAGTCCAGCATTGCCAACTCCTCTTGTATTCCAGAAGGAGCCTTATGATACATTATGGCGCTGACGTTTCAAGGGTACTTGTTCTGAGGGGGATTTAGGATAACTCCCTTAGATAAGCTGGCCAACATTTAGCGGGGCTAGCAGCAACGGCAGAGTCTGTTTTCAGCCACATCAAGGAGACTTCTTCATTACTGCCTTGGTGTTTCCGCAGAACAATTTTTTTTTTTCTAATCAGCGATGTTGTTGTTTTTGTTATTTTAGTAATCTGTCTGAGCCAACGGGGCCCCAGATGAAACCTGACAGTTTTAATTAATTGACTTTGTCTATCTAGTTAAAGCAAAACCAAACCGGGTGATAGAGATAGCAAGGGAAGTAGTTGATTGTGGAGGAGGGGGGGGGGGGGGGGGGGCAAAAATGTTTTCTTGCAGTGGTCACGTGTTGTGAAAATGGGAAGAAGAAGCAAAGACAAAGGAGAGGCGACCAACATTAGGAGAAGCAACATTAACCTACATTAGTTCATGCACGCTCTACATTGGAGACATTTAAGGCTGTATTCAATTATATAACAGATAACGGTTTATTTGTTGTAAAGAAAATCATTCACATTAATAAAAAAATACATAGAAATGTGTCTGTGCATCCTGACACCTGGTACAAGGACAGTACAGGCACAGTGCTAGATATATAACAGAAAGGAGACGATACATATGACAAGTATATGCATTCAATATCCATCAACGCAGTAAAATTGATAAGAAAATAAGAAAAAAACTCTAGTGTTGCAGGTTAATAGGTTTCACTGTACATTATAAAAGAAGGAGTGTTTACTAAGCGTGTTTACTACTACACACCTCCCACTAACTCGACATTGATGACGCTATTGTCCTCCACAAGTAGCAGGAGATTAGCTGAGAGTCAAATGTGTTGTGTCGCAATTAAGGCTTTCTGAGCCTTAACTGCGCTTTGTCGGTGGCGCGACACCTGGAAGAACGAGAAATAAAGAAATAATGACACAAACGCTAGCTGTTTCTCAGGAGGACCTCAGTGGGAAACGTAGATAAACACTAGTTCTACATATAAACAACACGCTTGCCACGCGCCTGTCAGATGTGTGAGACGTAAATACCCGTGGGGCTTTGGGGAATAATAATTATTAAAAAATATATATATATTTTATTATTTCACACATGGGAGTTGAAATCAAATAATTAGTGTTTAGTTGTTTCCAAAAGCCACAACCTCCAGTGTTCAAGTTCAACATTATCTGTCATAATTTCTCTCATGGTAAATGTTTGCAGGCTGCTGCGAACGTTTTATATAAGCCCATTCATCCTTTCCGGCTGTCCGGTGACAGTATCACCGCCCTCTGCATTGAGGAATCATCATTAACGCATTACACTGCAAATACTATAGTGTTGTAACTCTCGAGACCGATCACAAGACCAGTATTACCTGATCTCCTCTCGGTCCTGGACCTCCGGCACCGGGCTCGATTTTCTCAAATTTTCATTTAGTTAAAGTAAGATGATAAATACGCCAACACTCATAAAACTCAAATTATTTTATGACAGTTCAAGCATGGACACACACACACACACACACACGCAGCCTAATTTATGGCTACACTGCATTTTAGAAAGTTCTATTATGAGCTGTCCTCTTTAATATGGCAAAGAGCTAATTAAGCAATTAGAAAAAATCTCATTAGATAAGAATTGATCGATACATTGTTTGGATAGTAATTGACTGTGCAATGATTATTTATTCCTTTAATCACTGCGGATGTTCTAAACTAAGGCCTCATATTGTGTGGAAAATAGATACATTTTTATTGTATTTCATTACTGAAATGGCGATATCGACCACTCCTCACAACCATCTTTTGCTTTGGTCTCATCTTGGCCTCAACTGGTCTGGACTACTGTCTGAATGCTAGGGGGGTTTGCCAGAACCCCTCTGAAATACGCCGATTGTTTGAAGCATTTTACATGTTCTTTACGTAGTGAAATACACAGCTACTAGTTTGTCAGTCACTGGCTCTCCACCATGATTGCCAGCAGCCTCATGTGGGAGCATCACTGAACACCGGTTCTTACTTTTCCAGGCAAATGAGCTCCACCCAAGAACAAGTCTATTTTGAAAGGATATTTTTCCCCTCTACAGCGCCACTTTTCAACATTTTATAAGGCTGCCCGATATTGTCTATCATGCAACCCTAATATGAATGTTGAGATCAGATCGCCATCACAAAGACGCGTCACCACCTACAGTCACTCCCTCGCATTAGGAAACCAAAGATGCTTTTCATGACTCCAGAGCCCTATAGGCGTTCCATACAATGCCAGCGCAACAAAGTGAAACCCGATCCCCCCAATGTTATCTGATGGGGGCATGCTAAGTATGATGTTACGAGTCACGCCTGCTTGAATCCCTCCCACATAACACTATGTAATGAAGTGGGATCGCGTTGCCGGGTTAAATACCATGTCTCAGATTTTCAAGCGCGTTCCATGTCCAGATGCTTATCGGGCCAGAAGGGAGGGCTCGATAATTTTTATGAGACACACAGCACAGTTCATGCAGATGAAGTGTCTCATATAAAATGAATATTAATCAAGCACACTGTCTGCATACATTTTGATTGATGAGCGCTCACTCGGAAATCTTAGGAGATGAGCAGAGATTATTAAAACAGAGAGGATCCTGTTCTTTAAAAGATTGCTTTTCCACTCGGTTCTGCTTCCAGGCCTTTTCCGATTGGTTTAAACGGAGCAGCCACATTTTTGAAATATTAAATAGGAAGTTGAATTTCAAAAATAATGCTTTTTTCCCCCCCATTCTAGTTGAAAGGTGTGGAAAAACGGAAGGTAAATGGAGAATACTCTCTTAAGGCACCGTGCGCATCCGTAGAGCTTGACAACTCGAGCACCAAGGCATTCACTCATACAATTGGTTTTCCGCAAGGGACCACAGCACAGCCAGCAAGTGACAGGCAGATAATGGTGCTAACTTTAGCCTGCACGGTTTCTGAATGGTTCTATATGATAGGCTTGTTGAGTGTGACTGATGGCTTGGGTTAAATAATGGGAACCTTCCCCTCCACACACACACACACACACACAGACACTGAAACCCCTCCTGACACACACACACACAACACTTCCCAACTACAAGACAATAGAAACACAATCCATTAGTGGAAATTACTTGCACACACCATAAAAAACCCAGCTGCAAACAAATAAAACGAATTACCATTACAAATATTTAACATTACGCCAGCGTACAATGGAGATGGGTTACATTCCCACCGGGGAGAGGGATAAAAGCGCGTAGGCCGGGTGGACGTAGATAGATGCATGGTTTAAAAGGAAGGGCAAATCTGCCTTGAGACAGTGCTCCATTATAATGCAAAGCTCAGGCACTATCCGTTTTCCACGTCTTTCTTCTCTTTCCATCGTGCCTCTCTCTCTTTCTCTCGCAGCACATCTTGCCTAATGTAGCACAAATGGATCTCAGAGAGCGAGAGAGAGAGAGAGAGAGAGAGAGGATAGCGGGCAGGATGCACAAAGAGAGGGGGAAGGCATGTAAAGAAAGAGGGATTGAGGGAAGGATGATGAGAGGGTGGGAGGATGAAGAAACAAGGGGAGAGCGTAGTGAGTGACATAAATAGGATACGATGGGGGGGAGGGGGGAAGAAAACGAAAGACAGAGAGGTAGACGGAGGTAAAGGTGTATTAGCTGGCATTTGGAGCTCATGAATTGTGGTTAGTCTCCCTCAGGAGCGAATCCAATGTACAGCCTCCGCAATTGCTGTCGCTCAGGTGGGCAGGTTACCATGACAACGTTACCTGTTGGCCATTAATCACCTACCAGCAGCAATTGCCACGCCGCAAACACTGGCAGAGTCATCACGTGGCCAAGCTTGAGCTAAAAGGCACCACCATCACATGACCGCGTGCTCCAAAACGGCATTGTTTTCTGAGCAACACTGTTTTGAAAACAGGGCTATAAATAGAAAGAGGCAGGGTATGATAGATTTTAACATGCTGTGACCTCCCATGAGCCCACAGCGCTCATATAGTCAATATACTGGCAATGTATTACGCTGACAGGACCAATTTTCAGAGATACAGGTGGATGTCTATTGGCAGAGCTATGGGTATAATTGATATGTGTTGGAAAAACATGACCTCATCCTGCAGCCTGTGGAGCCACGGCCTTCACATCGATTCTTCTATTGTATCTGAACTAGAGCCGGTGATTGGTGGATTCTGACCTGCTCGCAACATGCCACGATGCTCCCTCCTTTGCCAGGCCCTTCCCAGTTTTCAAGATGGACAACATATGGTCAAAAGACAGTTGAAACCACAGGAAGCGCTGTAACTATGAGCTCTAAAGCTGACAAAAGAAACACGCCATATGGGGCCACACCCTTTTTATACCTGAAACGAAGCTGAACGAAGCCACTTTCCTCATTACGTTGGTTAGAAGTTATCATCCTTCGCGCGCAGCTTGAAGACGCACGAGCAACGTTTGGAGGGCATCTTTTCAAAAAGACCTCCATTTATTTCCTTTTATTTATATTTGACTTTTTTTTTTCCCCACATCTGAATTTCCCTCCATTTTGTATTCCCTAGAAAAGCATCTGCATAATTTTCCAATAGACACCTCACTCCCCGCCAGATCCAAGAAGTCAAGGGGGAAAAAACACACACACACACACAGATAAACAAAAACAGCAATTTCAGCTCAGCCTCTAAATCAGAGGGTACGGCAAATTCCAATGTGAATAACACTGATCCCAATGGTGCATGCATTTCAATATCATTATCTGATGTTGTGCCGGGTATATAGAATATAATGCAATCTTAAACCATGAATCACAGTGCATCCCTGGACGGGGGGGGAAATGTGACGCACAATTCCAACAAGCACATAAATATCACGGATAACATCCTGAAATCATATTTGATTATATCTTTATCTTCCATCTGTCTATGCACAGCCATGTTCCCCGTTCATGACCACTAATTGCTACGGTATGTCTCGGTGGCATGATGATTGAAGCGTGAGTGTTACCGGCGACAAGACTGTGTTGTAAATGGTCTGGAAATGAGAGTGTATGAGTAGTGTCACAGGCGACCACAGTGGTCAGGACCACAGGGAATTCAAATGGGTTCCACCTGGACTCCGCTCTGCTCAATTAAGAGACGGGAGCAGGCTGAGAGAAAGAGAAACAGAGAGATGCAGTGACTTGAAGAGAATGCAGGTGTGTTGGTCGGTGTGTGTGTGTGTGTGTGTGTGTGTGTGTCCACTGCATGTTCAATTCATGAACCAAAGAGTGGAAGGTAGGTGAACATTAGCAAAACCGGTGACTGGGAAAGTACAGGGAGGGAGTTGATGGAGGGAACGTTCTCACATCATTCCCTTATACATCATTCATAACTCCTCAACGAGTTTCAACATCTATTGCAAAAAAATACTTGAGCATAACCAAAAAAAATCTATAACCCCTTCCTTTTCGTATAAAAGCCCCATTGTCGAACATAATAACACAAGCAATGTTTTACAAGTAATACTAATGCTAAGGTTAGCCAGTTGTGCCAAGTCTAAAATGCCAATAACCTTTCTATTTTCTTTTTGAGTCCACTGCTAGAATCTCTCAAGTTCATTACTTTCAGTTGAAAGCAACATTATTTTATTTTATATATTTTTTTACATGTCTTTTAGAATGAATGAATGGCCTTTTCGAATGCAGAAAGTTAAGCTATAAGTGTTTTTACAGTCTATTGTGTTTTTGAGTTGTTCTGTCGGGCTCTTGGTTGTAAAATCATAGAATTTAATGTTGCTTCTGCTAACAGCTCAGCTTCCATTTACTTACACTGTAAATTGTAATGCTTTACTTTGTAACACTGGGGGAGGGGGCATGGTAATACCATAGTATTAAAGGTTGCTTCCTATGGTCCACTTTCACTCTGCTTACTCTGTACAGTGTAATGTTTGTTGTAGTGCATTTGTCATAATTGCATTTGGAAAGGATGTGGTAAGAATCTGGTCAGACCGGAGAATGAAGTATTGCTTCATTATACAGTCCAGTTTCAGCTTTCTTACCAAATAAATTGGAATTATTTAATGTACATGCTGGTACTACTTAATGGAATGGAAAAGCAAATTCTTCCAATTCTTAAGGATATGGTAAAACCTAGTAATGTCATAGGAACAAACAATGGTTCCTTTTACAGTCCAGTTTCAGTTGACTTACTGAGTAAATTGGAATGTTTGACATAGTACTACTGCAGAACACATATGGTAGATGTTTGTGTGTGTGTGTGTGTGTGTGTGTGTGTGTGTGTGCTAGCACTTTCTAGGTGCTCGAGTGGAAGCATGGGGTCGGGGGTAAACATGTTACTTTATAGGAAATTATTGTCCTTATTCTGAGGAAGTGCACAATTAAACTGGAGATATTGCCAAAATAAACCTTCAGTACCGACAACATAGCTCCTTGAACTGAGGGGTAATATTTCCTAGGAATTATGCCATTAAATTCCAAGTATTTACCTACTTAGTTACAGCAGTAATTACTTGGTAAGTTTTTATTCTTACCATGTATTACCTAGTATTTACCTGGTAAATACCTAATACTTTGGGTGACCGTAAAAGCAAGGCTTACCAAATAGTCTATACCCTTATTCTCCGCAGATTCATTTCCTGGTTGAATCAGATGGTGTTATTCATCTGGTGTTTACAGATAAATCGCATATGGAGAGCATAGTTGACATAGAGGTCAATGGTCATCGTAGCGAATTGCTTTGTCATCTCCTTTTGTGTTGTCTAACAGCTTTGGTTGAAGGGTGAGAAGGCTTCTCTTGTCAAGACCCCGTTCACCAGGCTTTGGGGGTGATCGATATGACAATAACAATAACCTTGTGGGTTCCTGCTAGAATACTTGAGGGCAAGAAGGATAGCTTTTTCAACTCAATTGATATTCGGTGTTGTTTTTAGGATACATTTCCAACTTGATAGTCAATCAGCCCACACAGACCTTGATGGAAAGAAACAACCTATCCTGGCACAAGCCGGCAGCCCATCCAAGGTCCTAAAACACATTTCCGACTCATTACGGATGAAGTCACCCCCAGAAGGCCCCCTAGTTGCCAACCCTTCCTCCTTCTGCCTTCCCTGAGTCAAACTCATCACAGAATGCTCAGAGATAATCATCTATAATTGGACATTTTGTTCTTCTAGGCCACAGGCAAGAGAGATGCCTGCTGAGTAGTTGCTTAAAATATGGAAGAACTGGTGAGAGCTAGCAGCCTATCAGCTCCCCAAGTCTTCAGACTACTACAAAATGGAGTTTGATGAAAGCCTGATTGGTCTGGGCGAACATACTCACGGGGGGTGTCTCTGGACAAAACGAGCAATACTCTCCTCTCTTGTCGAGGGAAATGCTCTCAGGTTTGACAAATCAGGACTAGTTTCAAAGTGCCTGGTCTGATCACAAGTTCTAAGAACCAAAGAGATGTGTCAAGGGTGCTTAGGTTTATATAGCTAGGGGATATATACCTTTTATTTTATTATTATTTATTTTATTTACCTGTATTCTTGTATAAATGCCTCATAAAATATAACCTGCGCAATGGTTAGGAGGTATTCTGGTCATACCTTCAGGTCATACCACGATATTTCAATAGTGTTAAGGTGAGGACTCTGACTTGGCCATTCCAAAATGTGAATTTTCCTCTGTTTAAGTCGTTCTGTTGTAGAGTTGCTATTGTGTTTGTGGTGATTGTCACGCTGGATGACCCAACCTCTGTTGTAGATTTGCTTTTGTGTTTGTGGTGATTGTCACACTGCATGACCCAACCTCTGTTAAGCTTCAGATCACGGACTGTATTCTCCCGTAGAATTTCCTGATACAATTTGGAATTCATTGTTCCTTCAGTGATTGCAAGCCGTCCAGGCCTGCAGATCTTTAGCTGCTACCTTAGGTTTTTTTTGTAATCTCTGTGACTATTATACAGCGTGCTCTTGCTGTGGTCTTTGCTGGACGCCCACTCATAAGGAGTAGCAATGGGACTCAATTTTCTCCATTTGTATACAATCTGTCTGAATGTAGACTGATGGAGGCCAACGTCTTTGGAAATGCTTTATTTTACCCTGCTTTATTTTAAGCAGAGCTGGCAGACCACCATGCTTAAGTATTATTGTTAATATGTAGTGAATGCGAGAGATTTGCAGCATGACCTGGGATTCAAACCAACGCAGTGTACAGCAATGCACTAGTGTAATGGACTCAGCACAGAGGATGCCCATGCTGTGCTAATTACAAAATAAAAGCAAACAACAGCCATTTAGGATGTACCAGTTTAATTTCACTGGATGCTGACTAGTGCTAATTAAGTCATTAAAGACTTAAGTGAAGTACAAATCTGCTAACATAAGGGTTTTAAGGAATTGAATCGGGGACCACTGAGGGAGAGACTCAGACTGACACCAACCTTGAAGCTGTCCTATCCCTGTTGCGTGAGTGCGAGTGTGAGGGCGGGATAGAGGATTTGGATGTGTCATGTCAGAATGTGAATGAAGTGCATCTGCAATACGTGGGGCTAAAGGGGACAGTGTGTGCCTGCGTGTTTTTATGAACACACACGACAATATCGTACTAATTTTCAAAGCATTACATTTCGTAACTATAACTATGACTTTGAAATGAGGACATCATGGACCACACACACACACACACACACACACACACACACACACACACACAGTCCAGTGACCTTGCCCTGTGGCTCTTAGCTGAGCAGGAGGGTGTGTTTGGGTTGGACTCAGCAGGCAACCTAAATCCAAAAACGGAGGGCTCCTGGGGTGAGTCAGCCACATAACAGTCAGAGGTAGTTAGTGCATGTCAAAGTACGGGAGCAGACCATAAACCACGGCTTTTAAAGCATTCGTGATTGGAGCTGTGGTCCATCCAATACTCATGTGCACGCACACACACAAACACCACACTAAACTGGGCAGTGAGCTACAGACAGACGTTTAAGTCCAAGGATTAAAATAAGGGGTTTGGATAGATGGACCTGGAAGGCCTATCAATTGCTGTATGATCAGGGAAGCCTGCTACATGATTGGACTGGAAAGTATAATAACAGGGTTTGCATCCAGATGTACTGTAGCAAAAAGCAGTATTGTGTGTTTTTTGGGAGCCGGGATACAGCGGGGAGTAGACAGGCAAGTGCACGCATGCACACACAACACCGTCACATACACTCATGATCTCTACAACACACTCTCATCCAATTACTCCCTCATACCTACTTACTTGCCCCCAACCCCCCCTACCTTTCCCTCCCTCAAACCCAATTTAATTGACATAGCCTGAAATCATCAGGTTCTTGTGACCCAGGTCCAATTCCTAATTGCACTCTGTTGTAATGTTAATCGTCCACTTACACCACGACCACAAGCACCATGTTGCCCTCTCCACGGATCGGATGAAAGCGAGGAAGTCAGTGATTGCTTTTGACTTTCCAGAGCGCCGCACCTCAAATGTGTGGAAATTTTGCAGACCCACTTGGAGCAAAGTCTTTTTAATGAGATTGCCTCCTGTTTATGCCAACAGGATAACAGAAGACTCTCGGTTGATGGCATTGGCCTTTTCACGATCGATATTGAGTGTACCAATGCTGGGGGGGCGTCTCTGGGAGCAACCTGTATTTAATTTGGCCAGAGATATTGGCCTGTACTGTGTCAAAGGCTAGTCGGCTAGCCACCTTTCCTTTAAGAGTAGTATGATATAATTAACCCTCAACATTCCTCGGTCAGTGGTATTGCCAAATTTCTCTCTCTCTCTCTTTGCTCTATTCATCTACAGTGGTGTATCAGTTTTTTCAGCCTGTGCTGCCAAACGGCATTTTGCAAAAGTCTGTAAGACAAAAATCAGTGGCATACAGTCCCTTTGCCTTCTCATCTGGTGTCAATTTGTTTGCTGGCTGAGTGGCATCGATGTCAAAACATTCTAACATTACTAATCCCATAGAGGCCCTCTTTCCACCCTCCATGATCTTTTTTGATCAAGAACCTCCAACCCTCTCAGATAGATATAACCATATTGACTCCATTTCTGGGGAGTCCTGTCGGCCACCTCTATCCCTGTCATAGTGGGGTGCCCAAAACTCAGCTGAAGGGCACTTTCCACCCCTCCGTCCTTTCTCTTTCCATTCTCCTCATTCCTTTTTTGCATCAATGTGACAGCGGAATGTAAGTCGGCCTGCACAACAGGCCATCAGGAGTGGGGGGTAATCTTTAAAGCAAACTCTGAAATTCTATCCTACCCACTACCCCCTTCACACTCCACCCCCAGCCCCTTTTCCCCAATGAAAGCTGGCCAAGGCAAGGGAGAAAATTCATTTCAGAAGTCTTGCTTCTGTATTATGAGTGCAGAGGAGAGTCTATTGCAATGCCAGGAGTCTTTCTTTTGACTGGCTGGCAACTGACATGGAGCAGAGAGGGGTCTCTGGGACTCTCCACTAGTCTGGCATGCAATTCCTGGACCAGTTGGTTTCAGCACAGGGGGGAGTTTGTGCCGGGAGTGGGGGGTGGGGTAGTCTCGGCTCTGACAGACGTCCAATACACACAGCTGATGCCTCAGGCTGGCAACTCTAATAACATCATCTGGGCGAGACATTACTGGTGGATCTCATATTTATTACCCAATATGTCCATTGGGATGGGTGGAAATATTACTACAGCAGCCAACACCACAATGCTCATGTCAAGAATTTCAGAATGGATATAGTTAGGCAACTCTTGGCAAAGCTGGGTACACAAATCAAAAATTGAGAAAAATGCCTCACAACTAGAATAATTATGGTTGTCACTGTTTAACAGATGACTTAGAACTCCCAGTAGAGGGACGGCATTCCCCCTAGAAATGTGGTACCATCTTGAGTTTGAGAGGCTTCATCAAATTTTATGGATACTTCCAAAATGAGATCTGGAAATGTCTAATATGACCCTGCCAATGGGGAAAGAAGAACCCATGTGATGTTTGTGGTTGGGCAAACCCAAATGAACTTGTGAATTTAAAATGTTGTGCCCTTGTTTGACAATATCGATGAACGGGCCCATTTTGGCCGGGACTTTTGTGCATTTTTGGGTGTTTTCCACTTGGAATATTTTAGTTCAAGTCAAATTTCTACAATCCACTGCAAACAGCCACACTCATCATCATTAAAATAATAAATAGCAGCCATGAAAAACTCCTCCAACGCCAAGCAGTTCCACGATCTGAAAGAGACAATCATGAAATTACCATATTTTTTCGAAATCCATTTCCACTTTGTCACAGTGGGTCTGGGAGAGGAATTGTCCCACCGGATCAGCACGGATGGTGCCTTCCTAGCACAACGTATTCTGATGCCATCTACTCAGGAGCCTGAATTTTTAACAGTCCCATCATTGAGAATCATGGATTTCATGCTTTGACGCTCCAGAGTGACTGAGTCTCTGAGGTGATTTACGATGGCAACATGTACTGCTGTGGTCCTGTTTTCTACTGTCTAAACTATGTGTGAGGATATGAGTTTGTAGAGAAAGCACACAAGCCTGAATTCCAAGACTTTCTGCTCCCATCACTGCAGCCTTATCTGCATAGAGGCAGCAACTGTTTTGACCTCTAATATTGCCCAGAGCTGAATCAGATATCAACCCAAAGACATTTGCAGTATGTGTGTGTTACGTACTATAGCTGTATGCAAACATGCTAGAACAGAAGATTTCTCTAAATCACCTGATTGGATAATAAGGATCACAAAGGGTAATGCAGTTTTGTGACATTCTAATAGTATTGGATATTCAGATTGTATATAGAAAGTTGCAACCACTGTTTCCAATAAAAAAGGGGTTCAATAGCCAGGCATACTGTAAGAGGACATTGTTGAGTACAATGGACTGTAAGGACTCGATTCAGACTGCACAAAAGTCATGCAGGTCTCATGCGGATTGAGATCCATTGAGATCCATTGATTGAGATCTCATCCGGATTGCTCTTCTGATTTGGGTGTGTCTTTGTTTGCACATGGGTTCATCCAAAACCTTGGTTTCTATGTCTTTTCCATCGATATGGTGGAAAATTGGGCCAAGGACTTAAGGACTTCTCCTTTTCATATCTTTCTGCTGAGGCATTGCCTTTAAATAGCATGCGCCTTTAATTCAGTTGGTTAGGACCACAGCACATGAAGATTGAATTAGAAACATACCCTTGAGACATTAATTGGATAAAACATAATAATATAATCCACAAAATCTGAAATGATCTAGGCTATTTCACACAACAATGAGTTTTATATCAAAAAAGTTTCTTAATGATAAATGCTTCCTACTCAACTCCCCATCATCCCACTCCAGTTGTAATGCTCATTGCAATGTGCATGTCTGCTTCACGTACCAATTAAATGTTCATGGAATGCTTTTCCTGCTCCTATATACAGTATATAGGTATAGATATTATTTGGTGTGTCTGCTCATTGCCATTAAGAACTGTGCCAGGTAGTGGTGCACGGAGGCGTGGCATATTTCCACAACATCCTCGGACATCCTGTTCAACATCTTATCCGATGCAGCACCTAATGTCGCCAGACCGGAAAGGACGTATGTTACCTGGAGTAATATCAGAGGAATGTCCTCAGTTTGATCTGGCTCTGAAAATCATTACTCAAAAGAAAGCACACATTAATGATACAAGCGCTGTCTGTTAAGCTCAGCAAATTAAAATGATTTCCTCCATGTGCCCTCTTTATACTTTATTTATTGAATTGTGTGTGCATGAGTGTGTATGAGTGTGGGAATAAGGCAAGAGAGGAGACAGTTTGTGCATGAGAATGCATTACAAGCATTCAATGAAGGAGTTACCAAACTGTGGTTGTTATGAAAGTGTTTTTCATATTAATTACATTTTAATACTGTTTATTGCTTCATGTTTTGCGACTGAACAATTCACACCCTATATGATGTCTTTGACTTTCATTATTACGTTGATGTTTTTCTTTTACATCATGACGCCGAGAAATATTGCAGGGTTTTGGAGGCACAAGGAAAATATACTGTGTTTAAGTCAAAGAGTCAAAGAGTCAAAGTCAAAGAGTAATAACATCATAACATAATGTGAAGGTGGACATCTCTTGATTTATTTATTCATCACCTGAAGTGTGCATCTTGCAGGACGGTGCGTATCCCCATGCATTACTCTTTGGAATTGGTGCAGTGGGATGCGCGTGGTAACAGACTAAAGCTGGGTTCGTGCTTCACGCGGAACACCTCGGCATTCGTGCGGTCAAAAAGACGTAATTGTAGCTGGGACAACTGAGCATTTCAAAGTTGTGGTAGAAGTTAGAAAAAAGGATCCTGGCGAAGAAAAATCACCTGTTGGTAAGTCAATATATTGAGATAAACACAGGAGAGAAAAAAAAAATAGATGAAACATAAATATTTGGACCCGCCTCACAACCCGTCTTTATTACACATCTTTAGAGTGATTTGTTCTGTATTCCTTCCTAATAGGGCACCATATCCTGGGTCAACTCTTTAAGTGGTTAGAAAAAAAGAAAGGTTTTGTTGTGTATATGTGAGGACAACTTGTCGCATTTTTATGGGTACTTGTGTTTAAATATTAATTTAAGGTACCACTACCGTACGAGGCAAGCCCTTCCACAAATGAATCATAAATACAACGGACACCATCTAAGTAGGAAAAATGAATCACTTAACACTAAGAAGTCTGTCCTTTGAAGCTTAAAGAGTCTCCTACGGCTTCATATCCACTTTCAGCAATGTTCCCTATAAGAGAATTACTCCTACTGTAAGTTCCCTTTGTAACTGAAAGAAGGCAAGTCTCCGGTTTTGCAGCAAGTACTCCGGTCAAAAACGGATACGATACTCTTTATCCTCCACCTGTTTCTTCCAATATTTAGTCCCTAAGACCATAGGGAGTGATTGATTTACCACAAGGTACTGTCTTGAACACTGGTGCAGCTTTGAACAGTTTTGTGTGGAAGTGTAGCTGAAGCCACATAATTTTTGTTTATCTTTTCGTGGAGAAATAGTATTCAGGGTCCTCCATCACAGTCTTGGCACCAGTTCTTTATAGATTGTAATAAATGGTTAGGCTCAAATCTGACAACACAATGGATGGCATGGAGTCAATGGGATATCGGCGAGCTCCCTCCATGACCAAACATTATTCTCTGTTAATATGTATGTATTCAAACACCACTGCTCCAGAGGTGAGGTTATGAAGTGAGATGCATTTGCCACAAGACCTTATGAATTTGTTTGACTTGGGGGAGAAAAAAAAAACCTCCTGGCATTGGTGTTTGACAGGGACAACTAATATACTATCCCAAGGGGCCTCTAACCAAGTGAAACACATTGATCTGTTTTTCTTCAGAGGGATTGAGTAGTTGGGCATAATGCTCTATGCCATTTGCAAAACATCTCTGCATCATTGCCAACAATTTTTCTTTCTGTGCAACAGTTATTACTTTTACTTATTACTTTGCTTCCCAAAAAGAATCCTTTGGAGGTGAAAGGGCAAACTGTTGCCAAGCAATCTTATAGAGTATGCGGTAGAGGAACGTCCTTTTTTTGGAGCTCTACATGACTTGTTTTGATATCTTTCTTGTCATCTGAACAGCAGTTACCATGCAAATAACTCTGCTGGGTTATTGATCGGTTCCACAGTTGCAAACAGCAGGTTTAAATGGAAATGCTTACGATGCATGGAGAGAAAAGTAATAGGATCTGATGAGCTCTGCCTGAATGGCAACATAACCAATGAAATGTGTCTTTAAATCACAAGAGTCATGGGATAAATGTAGTGAATCATGTAGTGAATCTTGATTTTCTACACATAGAAATTATTAGTTCGTTGATTATTGCAACAAGGGTTTCATTAGCAAGATGTAGTTCAGCACAAGATTTAAAGATTCAGTAGATTTGTTTTTCTTTATGAAACTACTGAACTAGAACTACTGTTGTGGCCAAGATTATTACATTATCTGCATTTTCTCTTTCAACAGTGAGGTCTTCCATGGCCTACGACCGTAAAGCCCTTCTTGGTTCACCTTATAGCCTTATTTTTGGTGATAATAGTTTTTCTGACATCATCAGACAGACAGGCTGTTTTCTCTTCACCATTTCCAGACGACCAGGGAAGCAGAACACGCAGTTTTATCACCTTTAAATGGATAATTGGTTCATTTATACCATGTGGGCACATGCAACCACCTGCAAGTGAGTTACTACTGTGTTGCAAATGAGAATCTATTTCCTCTAACAAAATTAAATTTGTATTTTTATAAAGGGTGCCAATAATCATTTGAGTTTTTAAACCATAAAAATGTATTTTTTATTTTAATTTGTTTTATAATGTGGTGTTGTAACTTGATAGATGAATGTGTGAAGGCCAAAAGTTGTTTCATTTTCCAATCATTCTAGAAGATATTGTACGTTACCTGCATAAAATGCAAGGGTGCCAATACTCCTGGTCAGAACTACAATATAAAAAGTGTTCACAAACATAATGTGGCTCATCAAATTAAAAGCAAAGGTCTGCATTTCAAGATGTGGTATAAGCAAGCATAGCGTATCTAATTATTATTGTTGAAATAGATTTTTTTTAAAAAGCCATCTTACAAAAGACTGTTCCACTTGAAGGACATGTAATGAAAGAAATAATATTTTTAAAGATTAAAATATGGGTTTGGCAAGCATGTCAGAATTGCATGTACCCGGTAGAGAATAGAAGAGAGAAAGGTATTAGATTTTATGTTCCTCCTAACAAATCTAGCCCTGGAGATTGTGAGGGACAGGCAGAGGAGCCAAAAAGCATATTATTCAATCTTGCAGTTTACCTCCATAACAGTTTCTTGTCCATTAAACCTACCCTACTTAGAAATGAAAGAGGAATTGCCAATTTTCCATCATTTGAGGATATGGATGGAGGGGCCAGAAAAAGTACACCCGACTACCCTTCTCTGCTCTGGCAACACAAAACCATTGCAACGGCCTAGCCATAGATTACTGAAATCCAAACCAGTGGACAATACAGTGGAAAAACATTTCTGAGTTGGATTAGAGCGAAATGGACGGAAAGTTGAATATATGGCCTACACAGCTCCGTCCTTGAAGGTGGTTCGCAAAATAAAGGGGGCCTATTTACACCTCCCTCTTTTTTTAGGTAAATATAGAGCAGTTCGTCATTGGACATGGAAGAATAACATAGGCCCTCCTCTTTTTCTCAGAGGACCTCTTCCTTTGAGCACTGCATTGGAAATACCTACAAGTCCTTTGAGCGAGAGCCCTGAGGGACCACGCCAGAGAAACTGCACTGTACCTTACTATACTTATACCTCATCTCCAACTGATTTATCTGAGAACGTGTCTCCTTCAACAGAGGGAAAATATGCTTAACAAAGTGTTATCTTATAATATTCCCCATTGCTGAACGTACTCAGGCTCACGAGAACCCGAAAAATGAACTAGAACTTATTTCAGTCGGACATTATATGTAACCCGAACATGTAAAGTGTGCATTTGATCAAAGTTTAGGTTAAAGATATAAACACGGTTTTCTTTTTTCCTCCCACTCTGTTTTATGTTCAGACCAGAGCGCGTCTATTTAGTTAAAAGCACAAGAAGGGGGCTAGGGCCATTTTTCAAAAATTGATGACGGTCTTGCATAAATTATGCAAACTTTTGTCCTTGTGCCAAGCAGTGCATCTACTGAATAATAAACACCAGAGGGACTTGGGGATATGAGTATGCAGAATATGAGACGCATACCAACGTCCCCTGTCGTCCGTGGCCAAATCAAAAATAGGAGACAGAGAGTTCAAGACAGAGATAGAATCACTAGTAAAAATGATATAAACAACAGCTTTTTTTCTATAGGGCCTATTTTGAAGCAATATCTCAAATGTCTGCTGTACTGTAGTTCAATCAAAGCCTGACTTTGTAAACACAGAACATATCCACCTTTTTTTTGAGGACTCATGTATGATAAGCCATAACTGCTCCAGCCATCAAATTCTCAATATCATCTGGAAGATTGGCATCAGGGAAGTCCGTAGCCTGGCAAGTAAATTCACAATTCATTACTTTATTGCCATGTTTAGTGGCTTGGAACGCTGTTAGACATTTACAAGGATTTCATGTAAATTCTCTAGTTGCAGATATTGTGGCTTGATAACTCAATGAATAAGGCCGTTAAATGTTCGCACTGAGGACGGCGGAGTTCGCTTGGATTTTATGGCTGGAAATGAAATGAAAATCTGGGAAATTAGATTTTTCAATACACATATACTGGTGAGCACTGGTTTCAATGATATTAGCATTGAACCTTTTTTTTTTTGTCAATTTTTTTAGAAACAAATTAGATTTCATTGAGCACAATTCAATTTGGATATGCATGCCTTTACTGCTAATTAATTACGCAGTAAAGATATCAGACCCTTTGATACATAAAAAGTACCGCAATCAGACAGAGTGTGAGGAGATGCCGAAGCCAAATCGAATCCCTGGCATGGACGAAGACGGCAGAAGGATAGTTGTTGGTGATTCGCTATGCAAATGCAATTACCTTGCTCCCTAATCCTGTGTCCTCCCTTTGGCAACACAAAGGTATCCGATTTCAGGTGAATCCTATCACTTTTTTGTATCTGTAAGTAAAGAGAGCAGTGTAACTCGATGAATGTAACCGCTTCCTTTTGTCTGTTTCAGGCACAGTAGTGTTTGATGCTAGATTATTGCTCTAACAGCGAGAGATTTTGGCCTTGAGAGTCTCACTGCCCTTTGTGCACGCTGTTATTTAGGCATATTATGAAGACTTGACCCAGCCCTTTATAAATCATTTTATAGCTGTTTTTATGAGCCATTTTTTTGAGACAGTGAGATGTTCTGCTTTGTTTTTTTTGTTTTCGTCCAGTTGGGCGTATAAGACAATTCATAGTTCGTAGTATTGGGAGTGCTTTGTCACATATTATTGGGGTGTGTCCTCCACACTGTCAAGTTGTGCTCTACCACAGTTATGCACAATTACAGATGTAAGGAAAAAAAAAAGTCTTATTTGAAGGAAATACGGAGTCAATAAGGAGTTTCCTATGGGGTTTGGGTAGATGCTTTTAATAATACTTGTGATGATTGTACTTTTGGCTACAATATATTCCCTGGTGGGCCATCTCTTTTATAACAAATTAATTTACTGCATGGATTTATGGATATATTTGGATATCATTTTATTAATATCCTTATTTTTTATTTTCAGTGGAGATCCGTTTCATTGTGGTGATAACTAAAAAATGTAATGTGTATTACACAATGTGTATTTGTAAGCTCTGTGCAATTCATGTGAGGAATTCCTGCCTTGATACCCTGGAAAAAAGATGTGATCGCAAAATAAAGAGAGATCGACGCACTTAAATACACACACACACAGGCATAGACACACACACTCGTGCGCACATCTGCTTGTCAGCGAGCCTGTTGGAAACTGTCACATGCCTGGCGGGTTCTGTAACTTGGGCAGATGGTGCGGCACAATTAGGCCCACCGAATCTCTCAATCAATCTCCTGTACGCCGCACACAAAGAACTGGACCTAAGCTAGCTATATCTCTGTCAAACCCACTTTGCTTGTCCGCTTGCTATTCCTCGGTCCTCTTTTCACTAACTCACCGGTTTGCCCCATTCTCTTCACCTTCCCATATCGCGAACCATCTCTTTCTCCCAGACTGCCTCTCTGTTCCTGAAAAGTGCTTACTATTACTTTCTCTCTCCCCCACACAGTCCCTTTCTTTTGCTGTTAATACTTTTCTTTGCTTCCCCTCATTCTCTGAGAGTTACCGAACTCACGCTTCCTGTCATTTTCTCACACACTATTCTCCTCTTGTACAGTCTTCTCTTGATCCCTTTCACTTTGCACTACCCTGTCTACTCCCCCCCCTCCCCCTCTGTTTCTCTCCACCCTTTCTGCCCTCGTGCTTGGCTTGTTTAACCACTGGCCTGGATGCAAGGCTATACTGAAGACAATAGGCAAGCGCGAGTGTTTCATTCACACCCAATTACTGTGAAAGGGATTTTTCTGGCCAGAAATTCACAGAGGAGCACAATGAGAGTGTCACAGAGGAACAAGATATCCCTGGTGTTTGCGTTCCATCCCATGTTCAGCACACAAAAGAGGAGGAAAGCGATCCAGTGTATCCGACACCAGCGAGGCCCATTAGCCGGAGCTGGTTAAATAAGGATAGCTCTAACTGAGGCACTAACAGAGACGGGAAACATCTGCTGCTCACACTGGGCCCTAGCTGGCCCTGAGGATTCTGCCTTTGATCAGCGGCCCTCGCAACAACCTTCCTAACAACCTTCGTACACAAGCTCAGATGAAACAGCCTCTCATACGCTCACACAAGAGTGAAAGGGAAACACACACACACCAAACCAAAATAAATACAAGCACAATCAACCAAACAGCCCGGGCCCGGACTCATTCAAACGTATATGCAGACATGCAGAGTCTAAATATGCTTGTCCGTCGGTGTCTCTTCTCGTAAATATTTTCTCCAGAGTATACAGTGTCACTGGTTTAGTCTTTCTGGGGAAAAAAAAAACCTTACATGACTACTTTTCTTCACTTGCATGAAAAAAAAACTGAGATGAAATTTCCCCATTTCCAACGGAAGCGAGCCAAACACCTCACTCAACAGTGGGCCAGATGCCACCTTTAGACTGCCAATCCCGCTGTTGTATTTCCCCCACCTGTGAAGGGAAGATGATTCACTAGGCCTGCCAGACTGCATCTAGGGACTATGTGTACTGGAGCGTTCTCACTGCCAGCACAGACGGGGGGAAAAAAAACACCACCTTCTGCACTGCACTGTGACCTGCAAAGGCAGTTGATAAAATAATGTGGCTTGTGAGCAGATGTATCATACTCCATCTACTCAGGGTGTAACAATTCACCAATTCAAATCAAGGCATTGGGCCAAATGATGATGATATGGCAGACAGGAGCAAAACTGGAAATAGGAAGAATCTCAAAATCACTGTCAAGCCGCAAGAATAATACGACCACTGTACTAGAAAAGCAACATGAGAACATTGTGGATGTGGATTTCATGGATCTCAGACCAAAAGTCCTTGAATTTTCAAATAATTTTATTTTGTGCACAATGAAGTGTGTTTATCAAGATTTTCAGGCTTTTCCTTGGACTAGAAGGAACACCATTTCTTACCATACTGTATTAGATAAATTGATTAACTTTTCCCAGTTGAATATTTAAGAACGATGCCAACGAACCAATCAAACCCAAATGAACTATCAAATTATAAAAATGCATTTCGTAAAGATGAAAGCTGGAATTGAAATGAATTGGTTTGCATGGGATTTCATAGGCACTGGATCAGATTGCATTGGATTGCATTACGTTAAATCAATGCTCAATCAATGTCAGTGTATTTCTAACTGTATTATACCATAGATCACGTGTGAGGTTGGAATCCAATCTGTGTAGCGGGGAGAAATGATCTCCCCTTCTTTCTACCTCGCACTCTTGTAGAATTCAACAGGAACGTGATGACTTAATACGTTCATGTTTAATAACTGTGAAGAAATGGAGGTGTTTGATTATAAAGGCCACAGGAGTTCAAAAGTCTTATTGGGATGACTCGTGTTCTGGCCAAACGTACCCCCCCCCCCACCCCCCACACTTCTTCTCCATTTCCAGGTGTTCATTATTCTAACCAACGAGAACATCCTGAGGGTCATGCCATGTTCTAATACCTAATTAACTGCTGGGAACAGAGCTCATGGACAGCAGTGACCCTGACCAGTGAACACGACCAGTTAAAGTCTCAGGGCATTACTCTTACTCGGGTTTGCAACTGCTCCTTGCCAATGGACCCTTCTACTAACATAGTTTCCCCGTACCATGTATCATGTAATTCTCAGAACCTTGGTCACGCTTGGAGAAAGCCGGCTTAAACCCTGCTGGAGGCTACGGCATTTTCAAGACGTAGCGGGACTGGTAACACATGTGAACTTGCATTCTTGCCGTTGTCATTCAAGATCCTTGTAGGATTTTGTTTATCCTGTGCTGTCCACAAGTAATAAAAGGGGGGCTAAAACAACTAATGAATAACGCCAGACCTCATGGCTAATCTCAACCAAAAGCTACGTACCTGACAGCGGTATGTTTTACACTGTCTGACGGATTAGCCGTGTGTACACTAGGAGTACACGTATGTATTGGGGTCTTACCGGCACTCATAGAGAATACAAAAGCAGCGGCAGATGACTAAATGTCTATGTTTGCTTTGGAGAGATTGGACACGCCCTCTGTGTTGCAACACGGGCCACCTGCACTCTGGGAAATAGGTTTCTGAGGGGAATTAGAGGATTCTGATGAATGAACAAGACAGATGAGTAACCCAGCTCAATATGCTGCTTATCTAGAAGCTTATATTGCACAAAGGAGGCAGATAAGCAAAAGACAAGCTGGCAAATGGAAGAGGAGGAAGAGAAGAGTGGAAATGGGGGCGGGGGTGAAGAAAACTTACCCAGGTCAAGATCTACAGGAGTGCGGTCAGTTGCGACAGAGTCCGGATGCTTTGAATTGCCGCAGAACAGTTAACCATTGACTAGAGGGACTCATACCAAAGGCTCCTTGGCATTCATGGTTATTCTATTCCAGATACCATGAAAACAAAGCATGAAGTCATTATTGAGGCTTCTACCTGCCCTGGGCAGTGAATGCAACACTAATCACTGAGAAAGGAAGGTATTGTGGTCGGTCTACTAGGGGATACTAGGTTTGTGTGTGTGTGTGTGTGTGTGTGTGTGTGTGTGCGTGTGTGTGAGTGTGTGTATCCCCACTATTAGTGTTTTGCTTTAGATAGGTGGTCTGCATGCTAGCAAGTATCGTGTGCATCGTGCATACTTTCGAAACAAAGGCCCTGCTGTTGCCGTATCCGTCAATTTCACTACCAAATCTACATTTAATCGACATAATGAATGTGACAGTGGGGAATAGAAAAAAGCACTCTACTGCCTCATTTTAATTCACCTCCAGCGTTTCTTTCTTAAAGTCCATAATTATCAAACAGCTCATCAATGACTTCGGCTGAATACTGCCTTTTTATCCCCAAGATCTCAAAGGTATGTTTTTGAAACCTCATGTGCAACACAGATATTGGATTGATTTGCTATCCCCGTTTTTTACTCCATTTTCTGATGTTCTCGCTCAAATCTGTATTGATTTGGTTTTGATTGCTTCAAAGGAATTAGGCCATGCAGGTTTCAGAAGCAAATATTTATAGCATAAAACAGCAGTGCATCAAAGGCGTAGCTCATTCCATAAATGATAACATCTGCCCAGTAACAGTGCTGCCTTTTATAAAGCCCTGCCATCACAACCTTGAGATCTGACCTCAGTGTTGAACGCAACAAAATGGAAAGCGTGTGTAAGGTGGCAGTGCTTACTGACAACATTTTCCTTGTGCAAAGTATGTCCCCCTACAACACTCCCGCCCCCCACCCCCATGTCAATTCACTGTTCGGCACCGTTAGGTATGTGAAAAGCCGACTGATTTCTGTACACACTGCACAATAGGTCACAAGTGACAAAATGAAACATCAGTAGTTAAGTAACATCATTCCATCGCCATCTATTTCAGTGTATTTGAATCATCCGCAGTGCCAGGAAACAAATCCCATTTGATTTGATTCTTGCTTGATTCCTATTGAATTATTCTACTTGGAAAAAAAAATAAATCCCAGTCTCCTGCTGAACAACTACCTGACGGGAGCTACCTACAAAACCAAAAGATGTTTTCTCTACCCGTTTGAGAGTTAGAATCCTCCCAGCCTGTCAGTTTCCATTCACAGGAACCCACCTTCGGCACTCATTTTATTTAAACTTGAACAAATAGAGTTTCGCTGAGGTAAAATAATTGTTTGTCTAAATACGATGTGACAGGGAAGGTTGATTCAATCTGGAGAAAACACTGTCCGTCGAAAAAGTGTCAACAGATTATCAAGAGACAGTAAAACGAAACACTAAGAAGAGCGAGAGAAATGAAGCGAGACCGAGAGGGACAGGGTACAGTTTTACAACATATTTATTTGAAAGACAAAGTGTTAAGTTAGGCTCCTGTGCAAGCTGTCAATAGTGACGTTCGTCATCGGGCCAACCGCAGTCTATATATTGATTAAACCATCCATCACTTCAACTCTACAAGACATTATTTCTAATTAAAAAGTAAGTCATAAATTCTGGGCTTTATTGCTAGACTGGGGCTGTAAATAAAATTCAAGGGAGGACTGAAACAGATTGCAGCCCCTGTCCGCGGTTTAGAGCCACCGTTAAAAGGACAGACGGGCATGATGGGACCCCCGGGATCGTATGCAGACTGCAAGGACGACAAGAGGGAAGTATTCGGTTACGTTCCAGATAGCCAGATCAATCAAATCAATAATTTCTCAAGTTGTCTTTTTAAAGTCAGAAGTTTCCTCTCAAATAGGCGAAGGAGGAGAATGTGCACATGGTGGCCAAATGTATTACTCAAATCAGAAGTTCTCAATCACTTGGGAATATGGAAACGGGACTGAATTCATTGTTCAAAATGATTCATAATCATAAAAAAGCTTTCCACCCATAGCTAGCCCATCTGGGTTGTGCTAGGCTAGCAGTGACAACACACTCCTATTATACAGCTGGATCTAACCTATATTTAACTCTAGCTAAACAACCATCTTGCTGCCAAATGTGCAGTGTACAATATATTTAAGGATCCCTGTTGTTACAGAGACCATTAGCACACCTACACTGTAACCGCAGACCTGAATTTAGACAGGCAAACGCAGAGCGGACTCTCAGTCATCGCCGAGGACCCTTCACATCTGACAACTTCTGATTACGTTAGCGTGTACACTGGTTGTCAGGGAGTGAACTCCCCCGACAGCCAGTTGCACAGTGTTGGTTAATTTTCGACGGGCACTGAGGGACGTCTGATTTCACAGGTGCTAGCCAAAAGGGAGGGAGGAGAAAAAGGGATGAAGAGAAAGGGAAATAAAGAGAAAAAAAATGCATGTCAGGGTCTCCACAGCCTCCCCTGCCTACACGATCATTATCCCTCTGTCTCCCTTTCTCTCCCGGGCCAATTTTTTTCCATACCTGCCAGAATGGGAGTAGCTATGACCACACAAGCCCCTTTGGCTGGTGACTTGATAATGGTGATGGAAAGGCATATTTGGTTAACTGACAGCCAGACCGGCTCCTTGCCAAAGTGAAGGAAGTATCCCTGGTCTTGGTGAGAGAGAGAGAGAATCACCCTTGGGGGGGGGAAGAAAGAACTAATGAGTGAGCTAAAAAGGACAAGATGGAGTGATCCTCTATAAAAAGACCAGCGGTAATCTTTTCCTCTCCTCGCTCTCTTCTCTCCTTAATGTCCTAAGAGATCTTGGCTCCTCTGTAAAGCCTGCTGCTTCCACACATCAAACAGAGCTGATTAGAGCCGCACACCTTGCCGGGGCCGAACGCTTTGGACAGGGTGTAGTGGAAGTTCAAGGGAGACTTAATCTCACAAAAACCAAAGAGGAAAAACTTGAAGTCTTTAGGAATCCTTTTGAATACATTGCAACAGCATCCACTACCTCTGCAAGTGTCAGTGAACGTCTCGCGGCTACATATTTTGGATACTGGTCAGTGGGCAACCTTCAGTATCCATTTACCGCATCTCTAACGCATGCCTCACAGCTCAAATAACAACTTCTTCTGAATGTCTTCTGAATTAGGGCCATCGCTGCTTGGGATTCTTCTGTCATATCAGATGATATCAGGATGGCCCCAGCGGTGTAACTGGCACTTGAATCTAATCTGCAGCAACAGATCGTCCTGTTGGTTTACATTAGAATAAATGGTTGGAGCCAAGGGAAGGAGAACGAGGGCGTAAGAGAGACGGGGAACCAGAGGAGGGGAAGGGAAGGGAGGGGAAGGAGGAAGTGGGAGGGATGGCAGAAGATGATGACAGAGAGACGAAAGAGAGAAAGGGGGACGAATACCCCAAGTGTCACCGGGTCACTGTGCAAGTTCTCCACTAAGGGTATTGTGTTATGCTAACCTCCTTGGCGACACCCCACACACACGGTAGGAACCTTCACCTGCAAAGCCTTCTGGGATTGAGAAGCCAGGTTGTGATGGTCAATGTCTGTGTGTGTGTGTGTGTGTGTGTGTGTGTGTGTGTGTGGAAGACAGAGCAAGAGAGAAAAAAAAACGACAAATACTCAAGCTTATTCTTTGCAGCCAGTCAATCAGTTCTCAATGAGAACACCGCAAGGTTAACAGGTGCATTAAATGTAGCGGCGCTTTTGATTGGTGTAGATTTGTGAACGTGTGAAAACCCTCCGTGCCGGGACATTAATATCCCTTAGCGAGACGTGCAATTTGCAGAAGGGTTTAAAAATGCATGGATGCAGAAATCACAGCGGAAAAAGGTCTGCTTGTATCATGACAATGCAATTGAAGAGAATGATGGTGGGGCACTGAAGACATTACAACTGTAAGGGGGTGGGGGGGGGGTGGGGTACATTAGGGGGGAAAGAAAAGCAGCAATGTCACAGAACAAACCATTGATTCAAATAAAAGGCAGTAAATAAGTCTTTCCCTTAATGATATTAAGAGCCAAGATAGTTTGAGGATTTAGATAATTTACCAAACAAATTTCATTACAGCACATTTATCACCACAAAAATAAGTCATATTTTTGTACCACATCTATCTTTTAACTCAAGAGATGACTAAGGGACAATTTTCCTTCAGGCTTCAGCTGCACAAGTCTTCTCACACCTCCACAAGGACCTTTCTGCCTGCTGAGGCAGAGATGACCACAAACATGTCTGAGCAAATACGTTTTAGCGTGTTGGGAGTGTCAAGACAACGGCAATTTGCACCGAGATTAAACAAATTTGTCACTGTCAAACATATCACGTAATCCGTGCCTTGTGGGTAATTCAGTCATTTAGAGGGCCTTTTTTTTATGCTTCGCCCAATATCCCTGAGCCTGGCTGCTTCGGTGACGACCATCGCTACCCAAGAAACAGGAAAGCCCACACAACAACAAAGACCTACAAAGTCAACTACCTCTGGACCGAATTCAAATTCAAGAACAGTGCTGACATCGCCAAAAGGATTTCTCTCCCTTTCCATTCAAATGACTTGTTTTGCATCGTCCAGGCAGAATCGGACTATGAAAACAAAGGGCAGAGCTTAAAGATAACAGAACCAAAACTTGGCAGGGCCGATGTCATCACTGGCCATTGTGGTCAAACAGACCTTGAACTGCTGATGCTATGGGCAACCATTTTGGTTATGCAAAGCATTCAAGGAGGGTGTAAAGGAAAGGCTCTCACTCTGGCCGAGCTGAAAGGGACTGTAAAAAGTAATTGAGCAGGTTTCTAGAAGTTCAAAATAACCGAGTAACCTCTAGATCTTCAACACAACACAAGCCTCGACTTCAGTTTTAGAGCAACACATTGTCATTTGTTGAATCCTGACGGAAGCAAGATATTTGCCGCAGCATCCTTAGCGTAGACGTAATCCAAAGTGACCACATGTTAGGCAAAAGAAGGTGCATCAAATGAAGGTCTTAATTTCACGTCGGGATGCGGCAAGATATTTATCACGAAAGCGATCTACGGCTGTTAATTCGTTTGACGTCTTTCGGCACTAATGGGTTTTTTTCCCGATTTCTGAAACGCACGTCTCAGTCGTACCGGTACAAGGTCGCACAGCGTGATGTCTGGAGGAAAAGCAGCTGCTTGCAGGACAAGCCACCGAAATGTGTCTCTCCATACAATAGGGATGCAGGGCATTGTGTGTGTGTGCCGGATTTATGCTTCATATCTAAAAAAGCACAAGCCAGCACCGCACATAACTACCACCCACTTCTCTCAGTGTTATTCGAATGGCAGCACAATTCTATTTTCACCTTGCAACTAACGTGACCAGCACTCTTAAGTCAGCAACTTTTCCCGTCCTTTCTTTATACTACACACGCTGGGAAAATGATTGGCCAAGTGGCAAATTAATTCACATCGGTTAGATATTGCTGAACGTGGGATTATGATGGAATGCGTCTGCTATTCTTGGGATTGTGTTCAAATATAGATCCAAATCCCCGTCCTTTAAAATCCCCCATTCCATCGCCTCCCATAAGACAGTCATACAGGGAAATGAGCCCATATGGCCCTATCAAAAAAAGGTGACAACACATCCTCCTGACGTGCCAGTATTTCTGCCTTCATCTCTTTCGGTGGAATGCATTAAAATTAAATAAAAACATCCAAAGGGGGTTGAATGTAAACAAGGCATTGGCAAAAAAAATACATATGCACTGCCCCAAGGAAGTTGAGATGAGGAGAGGAGGGGTGGATTAGATTGGTTTGGATGGTAGGGGAAACAGGGGGGGATGGATGTAGCAGGATGTGTGTATGTTTGTGTATGTGTGTGTAAGTAAGAGTGCGGCAGAGAGGGTGGGGGCGGGCGGGGGGTGGGGGCAGGCGAACCACCTCATCATCCACAGAACCCGCCGGTAAACTCTGGAGGGCAAACAATCTCCCTAATTGAATTCAATCCGGGCTCGCCACAGGACAGAGCTCCAAGGCTAGTGACTCCATTCAATATAGAGAGGGCTGGTGGTGGAGGGAGGGGGGAGAGAGAGAGAGAGAGAGAGAGAGAGAGAGGGGAAGAGAGAAGGATGGATGAGGAAGGATTTATCTGGCATGCCAAGTGAGTGAGGAAAGGAAAGGAAGATAAGTAAAGAGAACCAGAGAGCAAACACGGGGGTTGTGAAAACAACAATGACAAACAGACGGAGGAAGAGAGAGGAGAAGGAGTTTGGTGGGTGGAGGTTCTGGTGGGTAAGAGGGGGGAGGGGAGGGGGAGGGTAACAGACTCGAGGCGTAGAGAAATGGAAGCCAGCTGCGCTTTTGCATGATTACACCGAAAACATCATTTGCATCGGGGAATGAAATCCAAACATGCTCGGTGGATACGCGTGGTTACCGACCAAAAAACCATCCCCGTCGCTGGTGGCACAAATTAAAGGCTTTACCGGTGAGGTCCCGCAGATTTCCATACCAAGATGAGCACCTATCGTGAATCATTTTCATGAACATCCTACTGCACACAAAGAACAAGCCCAATTGGCCCACATGAATGCGCTTCATTACAGCGTTGTGCAGGGAAAAGCCTGATGGTGTACTCAATCTAAGACGGCTGTATATTCACGGCATGCAACCAGACATTCTCGGGCTCGGGGTTTTGTGAAGACGTTGCTCTGTGTGAGAGTAGCGCGCCGAGAAAGGGGACACCAAACTAAAACGTTGTGGGATTACCGGTGTCATAAAAAGGTGTTTGACTTGTGCTGTACCTTTAGGGTAAGACGGTGGTTCTTAGGTCGTCTTAGGAAAGCTGCTTACAAAATCCAGTGTATCACATTCCAGATGGTAAAACCTTGTTCCATTCTGCAAAAGAGAGAGAGAGAAGAAGAAGAAGAAGCCGGTTAGAAGACAGACCAGGCTCGTGACCCTTGCACAAGTATGTCATGCCGATAAATACTCTTTCAAAATAATATTGTATATTATTTTAACGATACTGAATGTGGTTACGGAGGCGACAGGGGTCATGATCACACAGTACAGTAGGTGGAGCATCAGCATGATTTGTAGTCCCTATTAACAGGTACATCTAGAACATAGTAGTAAGCTGTCTATTCACTTACTACCAAATGAGCAACTACACAATGCCAGAAGTGTGTGTTTGTCATAAAGGCATCACAAGCAATGTCTGCCTGTATTGCGGTCTTCTCGGGTTGACCATTATCAGGGTTATTTAGTGGCATCTTCATAAATGTTTCAAGTGTTGTCTGGTTCCCCACACCGGTGATGGAGCCTGATTACCGATATATGAAGTACTATTCAGGTCACATCAGCTTTTAATGGCTGATTTATTAGGGCCCCAACAGGGCCTTGGTGATGGGCTGCAGGACAAAGAGCCTGTTTTAAACTGCATTAACACTCTGCGGTAAATATCCCATACAACATTAGCATTTTGATGACCGTCTCCCGCAGTCACCTTTTTGTGCCGTCTCGCTCCCTCTCATGCACATTTGCTCTCCAGCTCTGCCTATTAGCCCTTGTACCAATCCATCTTTCGCATGTACCATTTTCTCTCTCTCTTAGCCTTCTCCCCATTGCCCCGTTCTACTCGACGCATTCATGCAAGCCTTTGTGGGATTCTGACCATTGTGCCGACGTGAAGTGGTTGAATTTAATTACTGCTGAATTGATGGGCTACATTAACAATTTCAGTTTAATTAATTCTTCACAATTGCAAATAATTGAAAAACAAACATGTTTTCCCTTCTTCAGCTCGAGTACCGAAAATGTTACCGTCCTCCTTTTTCGATGGTGAGTTCGGAGAATGCACCGTTGCTGCGATACGGACATGACATCTCAACACGATGTCTAATTAAATCTCACATGCAGTCACAAATGGGATGAGGACCAAAGCTTTTGTAATGAAGGTGTCGACGTCGGGTTGGGATCTTGAATTATAGGCCAAAATTAAAGAAGTGAGTCACTAATCCGTTTACTGTGCAAATCAGGGTAAAATTGCATTAAACAAAATTAAAAAGAAAATGTGTTTGCTTTTTTAATCTAACCTATTCAGATTCTTTTTTTAAGATTTTTCCCCTACAACATCATACTCATTCCTTTTTTATCATCAGTGGAGTGATGCCAATTCAAAAATGTCATTCCTACTGAATACTTCCTCAATGTTTATAAATAAATAAATGTAACCTGAACTCAACTTACTGTGATATGCCTAATAATTAATAGGCCTAACCTTTTGCCAAAGCATCACCGTGTTAGCGGTCAGTATGTTGGCTATAGCCATCTGGCACTTCGTCTCCCAAAGCAACTGGCATGTGCTTTGAAGATTAGCTGCTATGAGTCATAAGACGTCATGAATGCAGCATTCACTTTCATATACATTTCCAGTTGAGTAAGGACTTGATTTGATTCTCTCAAGATAATGCATGAGGATTCGCTATTGTCTATGCCATGCCTCAGTACATTTTTCTCAAATTAAACTAAACTGCTACAAAAACCCAAAATATTGCCAAACCTCCAAATATCATGTGGGCTCCATAGCTTACCCGTCTTGGCCACTGAACAAGTGCGAGGTGCGTGCCTCATCAAATCTGCTGTTTATTAGATTTGATCAAATTTTAGACTTTGGCAGATGCCATAGGTCAGTTCAGCTGAACCGCTGAGCTACTTTGGTCAACAGAGCATCTGCCAGTTGTTTAGCAGGTCTGGAGGAGTTTGGAAAGAAACACATCACACCACCATATTGCAACAATCCAAACCACTCATCCAAACTGCACAAAAGTGAAAAATTATTTCCCCAGACGAGAAAAAAGAAAAACTACATTTTGGACAATTTAATGGGCTATAGTCAACATATGGTTGCATTGAACTTTTTTTGTTTAGGCCTGATTTAATGTCATTATGTCAAATTGTATGAATCCGTCACACTGAATATTTACTCCTTCCAAAACCCAAATATACAGTCCCGCTCCTCTCCCTGATCTTATTCACTGAGCAGAGACACTATCGCTGCCAAATTCAAACCTGCTCTGTTATAATCATTGGTGTTAAAGCGTTGGCAGCAGTTGGGAACTCCGGCTTCCCAGATATCTTCAAAGAGCATTGCACTGGAGACGTGTACACCATGCAGTTACAGGCATTCAAGGCAATCTTGTGTTATTACTACTGGGATGTTCACTCCAAAAATATGCAATTTCAGTGAAGGGCTAGACAGAGGTGACCCACTGTAATGTATGACACTGTAATGTAAGATAGTTACTCATTGATGCCAGGTCACTCATTAATGAAAACATAGTGGGAGAGTTAGGTGTGACTTTGGACTGTGGTAAGTTTACAATTCATTTTTTTTGATGATGTCGAAGAGTATGGCTGCAGACCTCCACTGTCAGTACAGCTCCGATGTGCAGAATATAAAAAAAGGTTTTCATTTTATTAATTATTTCATTTTTTAATTGGTTTGCTGAGATAATCTGCTTGGTCGAGTATTTTGTGGGTTATTAATTGGGCTTCTTTAGTTATTTTACTTTGAAAATACCAGTAATGTATAATCTTTTTGTACAGTCAAAGCAAAATTGTATGTAGCAAATGGACCCGGATATATTAGTGACCTGTGGGGACACAAGCATTGTAGCGGCAATAAATATTACATGCAGTAATACAACTAGATCCAATAAATGACTATTACCAACACAGAATCATGATCAAAATGAATGAGAACAGCATCAATGAAGTTTAGCAACCATATGCAAAAGTATTATTTGTTTTCACCTCTTACGGTAAAAGCTTAGCATTGCTTAAATATACTGTAGCATCTACATGGCATATATAAAAGGGATGGATCAGATTTTTTTTTATTTCTTTTTTTTATTAATTCACAAGGATCAACATCAATTTTGTCATTTGGATGTTAAGATAACGTTAACAATGGAACTAGCTATGCAGTGCTCAAAGTGAGTAAGAGCAGCCATTAGGGGGCTTCTAGCATCATTTGAAAAGCCCTCCGTTCTCCCTCTTGCGTTGTTTTGTACTTATCCTCCAGTAGCTCCTATGAATAACAATTATGTCCTTATCAAAGCCGTACAGAAGCCCAGTGTGGCCAAACTTCAAGAAAGTAAAGGACAGTCTTTTTCTTGTTTAGGCCATGCACTGAATAGTCAACCATGAGGAAATGAACGTATGCACATGCCTATTATTATTATTATCATCATCATCATATCCCTATTACTATTACGACTGAAACATCAACATGTGAATCACAAGTACAATATCATGTTTCATCTGAGCAAGCAATTTAACACATGATCGTAAAAACAAAATAATCACAATAGTAATGCTTTCAATGAGACATAAAAGACTGAGTTACACTGGGTGGGGGGTTATTTCCTGCACTGAGAGCAGAGGTTGTACTGACAGTGGAGGCCTGCAGCCAGACTCTACTGATGAAATGAGCTATAGACAAAGAAATCATGACTATTTAGCATTCATGGCACAATATGGTGAATGAAATGCACAAACTAACCTCGAGTAAGAGTCCATGAAAGAGCCCCATGCCATTTATGACCCAAGAACAAGAAAATGCATTCTGGACAACATTACTCATAGAGATACTGTTACCAATAATAATGAAAATATCAATATCAAATCCCTACATGAATAAAGGTTGATGGCCACATGCTTTAAAGCTTTAATATGTAACTTTTTGACAATAATAACAAATAAATAGGATATATTACACATTAAGTTAGTGTCTGTCTGTGACCCTGTGAACGGAGAAATGAGCCTGTGTACCTGCCTACATCCCCCTATTTGCCTGAAACTGTCTTGTCAATGATATTTGGGATGTTTTAAGGGAATATATCAACAGTGAGATGTTTTGTGACGACCAAGATCAAGATGAAGATGAGTTTGTTTAAGCGGGCGCGCCGTTACATTGTTCTGTTCTACACTAAAACAATAGAGAAAGATGTAGACAACTAATCAAGATGAGTGACAAGTGCTGGGGTGGGAACTTGACCAACTGAGGGGGGGCAGGGCGGGACTAACACTGCACTTCTGCCTCAAGGCAAGAGGTTGCATATCGTAGCTTTAAGGACATTCTTGAGATATATTCAGGGTGCTAGTACCAGCATTATCGTTGCTTTTCAATAAAAGCCTATCAGGAGACAAAGGAGCATATGATAAAGTGAATAAATACGCCCGCTGTATGAGTGATGCAAGTCGACAGCCTGTGGTGTGGCTCTACAAAAGCATTCACTGAGGCACAGCACCGTCGTCCGCCAAAGCTCATCAAAGAGGGGCTTATTTTATCAGCCAAGTGGAAAATGTGCTGAGAAAGAGAGAGGGAATAGTGTGGAAGTCAGCGAGAGTAACTAAACCATTGTGCCCATCGCTGACCCAAACACCCGCATTACTGTAGTCACGGCTGCTCGCAACAAAAGCCCTAATCGGCGGAGCAGGGCTCTAAATTAAATGACCCAGTTTTTGTGACACTGTAACTGACAAGTCAGGCCTTGTGTGCCGAGGCCAGAGGCAACAGAAATATGGCTAATGAACAGAATATGTTTTCAGATGGTGGTATCTTTTGCAAGCACAGCCAACACCACGCACTTGGAGTATGCACTATACTATTATCCATTCATAGATTACACTGAATAAAACCGAGCTGCTGGCTAACCACTGTACACCAACTAATATACCATGAAATTCATCAATTGTAATTGTTTTTTTTAAATGCTTTAAACTAATATTAACCCTCTGGAAGCAAAAGGTGAACAAGCCATCATCACATCAAATTGATACAACAAATTAAATTGCATTGCTAATTTGAGCCGAGTAATTCTCAGCCAGTCAAGGATTGCTGCAGTCGTTCCCAGAAAGGTATACTGAATAAGCCTACCAACAGAAGTAAATGGACAGGATTTGCATTCATAATGCATGGGCAGCATCCGTACCCCCAAGGGTCAAATTAAACTCAGGCAAGCTGATAACAATTGACTGAGGTTGCTGGCAACTGCAGGCAGATTATGTATATTTATGTGCCCGCTTCCTCATTCTTTAGACTCTTTTCTCTTTCTCAATATCCACCTATCTTGTGTGATGGATTATTTCCCCCTCTTGCTGTCCTCTATCATCGTCTGTATCTTTCCTCTTTTCCGTACTCTCGCCTGTCCCTGCTTCCTTCCTCTTTCTGTGTTGGCATGCCAAAAGGTGATGAGGGGGTGTCGATCGCAAAACACTACCAACATGCCTCATCCCTGGTCCCCAATTGGCCTTATTAGCAAATGGGTGAACCTTAGGCTATGGGTGTGTGGGTTACCAAGTGTGTGTGTGTTTGTCTGTGTCTGTAGGAACATACAAGGAAGCGAGCTGATGCAGAAAACACAAGCTCTACTCCCCTGCTGGTCATATGATATGGATGATCGATAAAGCATTCAGGCAAAGTGGTCTCATACCTCCCTGTTATGGTCTACACACATGGGGGTTTGTGTGTGTGTGTGTGTGTGTGTGTGTGTGTGTCGGGAGGAGGCTTGTGTTTGAATATTTATGTACATGTCACCTTTTTGCAGCCCAGGTGCCTGAGACTAGATTGCACATGATCTAACCAGCAATCACACACCAGCGCTGGTTCTCAGCAGCCTTATGCATATGGATCCCAACGCCTAAAGCATGACATGCATTGTCAAAAAATACCTGTCACCTTTTAAGTCAAAACGCCATACATTCACGCCGCGCTCCTCCCCTCCGCTGGGACCAAGAGAGCTGTTTACCTTAGCCGGGGAATATCATTATGATAATCCCGCTTGTCTTTATGTGGAAGACATACATATTCCCACCACGAGGACCAACCTTGCAGCAGAACATAAAAGTCAATAGAGGGGAAAATTACATGGGTGATGCTAGTGGGACTTGACACCATAGGTCCTTCATGAGGATGCACGTTGTGTGCATGTACAATCATCCATTTAGCATTTGTCTTTGATGATAACGCCACTTGGAGAGGGACATTTGTTCTGCGGAGGGTTACCGGGCAAGGCCAAGGAGAGATGTTGGGGAGGAACGGGAGGATGTACTTGAGATAAGTGCTACAAGACATCAGAAGGGAAGATTACCTTCAATGGGCCCACGAGTACGAGTCTGTCCCTCTCCAAATGATCATTCCACTTTCAAAGATAATGTGTTTTTTGAAATTGATGCAAACTAAACAATGGGGTATTTGCGACACGCTGTTGTAAACATCTTTTTATCCTGTGTTCCAAGTGTACGTAAAAGCGAGGGGCTGCTAAACCCCCGACTCAAAATAGCTGCCTCTCAAATAAAAAACAGAAACCTGCAACTGATTGGAGAAGAGGATCGAGTTACGGGTAGTTTACTTCTGAGTCCTGTTTCCATGTGCAAGAGTGTGTGCTCCAACCGACCAACCTTGCCTGCCCTGCCCCCCTGCAACCCCTGCCAATATGGAACTTGACCCTTTCTGAAGTCTGAAGCCGACCTGCACATTGAATGTAACCTTGACTTAGGTAAAGAGAGGCGAGGTGTGTTTCCAATAAACTCAAGACTGAGGGTGTGTGTGTGTGTGTTTGTGTCGGTGTGTGTGTGTGTATCCATCCATGTCTCTGTTTATGTGAAAGTCAATTGCGTATGTCTGTGTGTATATGTTTGTCTGTGTCTCTGTCTACCTATACACGTGTGTTTATTTGTTCATATGTATGATTGCTGTAGGTTGTGTGTGAGTGTTTGTGTGTGTGGGTGTGTAAGCACGGGTTCAATAAGCATGTGTGTAGCAGGGGGCCTCTGGAGTGTCTCAGCACCCAAGGCGCCGAGGACATGGCTTGACAGGTGTGTGTGTGTGTGTGTGGAGGACCTAGTGGTCTGCAGATCAGCAGCGGGCAGCAACACAATGTGCCCATTCAGGCTTGGAAGGAGACAACCGAGATATGCCCCTGAAACAAGGGCGGGGGGGGGGGGGGGGGGGGGCACGTCAACTTTTCATTGCTACCACAAAGAAAGAAATAACTGTAGCGGAATTAACACACTAATGGGTTGTGTGACCTCATATGTGACAAATGTGGGTTTTCTATGATTGTCTGGTTGTAAACAGGCGGCGCTGCGATAGCTTTGCCCAGGCTGAACAGTGGAATTTATGCATTTGGGAATGATATTAAAAAGGCTAAGGGGGTAACAGATGACTTGATAAAGAACATCATTATGGGCATTATAATGTATTACAGTCTATTTCATCCCATTTATCTCTGGAATAGGCCATTCTGTCACTGGCAAACAAGCCATTGAAACCAAAAAGACATTTGTCCTTTTTTAGCTTCCTACAAAGCATGAATGCAAAAACACAATCTCCACCATCAAAGTCAAAACTTCAAAATACATCAACATCAGACGTAATTGACACATTTTTGCATTTGGTATTCATTTCCCATTTTCAAGGTGGAAGGAGATGGATGACCTTTCAGGTGGTTACAATTTTGCTACCTCGGAAATTAATAACCAGTGGGGGGAAAAACAGCGCAGTTGTTTCTGAGAATGTAATTTGAGTAATTTGAGTTGCGAGTACAGGACTGATGCATATCAGTACAGACACACACATGTGCAAGCAGACACACACACACACACACACACACACACACACACACTTTCATATAGCCCAAGAGATCTCACACAACAAATCACTGCGATACACAAGCTAATGGTAAGATGTGACAGAAATGGTCAGAGTCTGGAAGAATCACATACGTGCTAAATGCACATCTGACAAGAGCTTTTAAAACACACACACACACACACACACACACACACACAACACCAACAGCACAGCTATCCATGCAGAAAATTGGACAGCCATCCTTCAGCTCAGACATAAATCTATGGGTGGCAACACGCATCGCAGAGCAATATAGTATAGTACAAGTCTCTGCTGAAACCAAAAAGTAATTGAATCGAGGATGAATATAGACAGGGTTGGATTAGAGTTGCAGGAAAGACATGTCTTGTGAATTCTCCACTCTGCAGGGGACAGTGTTCAGTAATAATGCAGAAAGGACAGGTCCACTCTGTTGCTCAAAGGGATAACCAACAAAGAGAACGATCATCCTCGGCTAATGTGAATGAAGAGGCGGCTGAAAATTGGAAAATAATATATAATAATAAATACAGATTGGGTTTGTTGCCGTCCCTGTTCCTGTTGTTGACGGTTGTTGAAAAGGTCAAACAATGATTGGAAAATCAAAAACAAATGACACAGTTTCGGTGTGTAAATAAACGGATATGAATAATTGAAAACAGATGCCTCCGTTCCCAAAACCTCGCTGTGGCCCGTCGAGTCTAATTCCCAGACAGACTACACCGCAAACCAACCTATAAGACATTCTTTTATTTTTACCATATCCAGTTTCTCACCATATCCAAGAGCCAAGGAATCACCCAGTATCAGCTGTTTAAAGCATTACCGATGTATGTCACAACCATATACTACACACTAGAGCTTTCTAAAGGTGGGACCCCTGAATCCCAAAGCTATTTGCCCAGTAAATCACATTTGTAGAGTCATATTAAACATGTAGGCCTGAGGGGAATAAGAGCTCAGGCAGGGAATGATAGGCATGTTTCTATAGCTGAAAGCCTCCTGTACATTATTCCATTAAGATTCAACTTTATTGTCATTGCACAGAGTACAAGTACTGAGACAACGCATTTTTCACACAACCCTGATTTGATACACACACAATCACACACATGCAGCTCAGGTCAGTTTTTGGGGTTAAGTGCCTTGCTCAAGGGCTGGTGGTGCTGTAATGTTACATTGTGGGCTGCGGAGGCTTGTTCAATTCTTCTTAGAAATAAGGTCACCAGATTATCTACAATGAGCAAAATTTGATTGCACTGAATGGTTAAGAAAAAAAAAAAGGTTGCTATCCTTACTAATGCTTGGCCACGAGTTAACATGGTGAGAAAAATAGACAGGCTTTAAAAGCAAAGGGCCGCAAAGAAAGGGAGGGAAACAGAAAACCTGGATCTATGTGCATTGTATTCAGGGCTTTGTGTTAAATCATCTAAAGATTGATAACAGGTCTTAAAACGTAAGACATTTTAAAGACTTCTTAATACCAGTTAGAATGAAATATAAGATCAATTTCACATTTGAAAAAACCTAGGCCTATCAGAATACGGTGTGCATGACTGGACTCATTTCTCAACGGAAGAACAACGCACCAAGAAAGAGCACTAAAACTGAATTTAAGATGCTTAAAATGCTGTTTAACTGCATTCAAAAACATTGAAGGCTTTGAGTTTAGATCATATCATTTAAGACATAATGGTTCTCAATACTAGTGGGTGTGGATAAACTTTTAATAAACTTTGAAACCCTATAAGCCTCCGACAAAACCCCCCACCCACAACCACAGACATGTCAAATTCAGCCATTTGAATCATAGAGAGAGGAACGCGACTGCTATGCAACAACAAAAAAGAGGCAGAGACAACCATAGCGGTGAGCAGCGGTGTGTTTTGGGGAACAGTTTTCAATGCTCAACTGAGGAAAGGGGAGTTGCATACTAATGGCGACCCAGCTCTTTGAAGCAGCCTGTGTGTTCTCACCGTTCGCACCTGCTGGTGCCGTCTAATTGGGCATGTTGCAAGCACAACAACAATCAAAGTCACCACAATTGGCTAATTCCACACATTGTTTGTAACCATTCTTCATCAGTGTACGCACTGGCTTTTTATATTGTGGGGTTGGCTTGGTGAAATGAAAGAAATGGGTCATGCGTTTGCTGTCGGTTCGCAGAGCAGTTAAAGCGATCCCTCTGACCTATTTGCTTTTTACCAGTTATACCTGTTGTGGTCTGACATGTTGTTGTTGTTCGGTCTTCTTGCATTCAGGCCAGGGGAGGTTCAAATTTAATTTTAACGGGGCAACATAATTCATTCCAGCAATCTTCCAGCAAAAGGTAACAGACACCAAATGGCAGACCACAGAAAGTATGTTCACACCATTTTCTGGTTTCTGTTACTTGGGTCACGTATAGGTCAGGAATGAGCTTTTTGGAACGAGGTGCGAGGGTCATAAGATTGGTTCAGCGCATTTTTCATGCCATTAAAATTGGGCTCTAAGAAAACAAACTGCCGGCGCATGGTAACAGACACAGTGAGACAGATGGCTGCCGGAGTGGGGTTTCTTATGCATGAGGAATTGTCGCATCTGCTGGTGTGACTGTGCAAAGCTCGCGGTCAGGGGAAGTTCTCAAGAAAACAGGAGGAACCGTCATCTGAAAACAAGCAAACAAAAGCCAGGCTGTCATCTATTTCCAAAGAAACCGTTTTTTTTTAAGTCTGGAGTCATCTGCAACAGTCGACTGAGCCAGGAATCCTGTAGAGACCTGGGGGCATTCAAGGTGTCAGTCGCTCTCCCGATACCCAGGTGAGGCGATATTCTGCCAAAATAAAGGCTTAAGATCACTAGACACGGGGCCTGAAATGGCCATAATTCCTTAGGGAAAATGTGCAGACGGAGCTCAAAAGGCTCCATCCACAAGACCACACCTTGTCATCCGAGACACAACATTACACACTGAAGGTCGGCCACCTTGTCAGATGTCAAAACAGATCCCACAAATCATCATAGTATCTAGGGAAAAGTGTTTGTGTGACCCTTTGTCCATATTTGTTTGTATATTTGTTCCTATTCAATTCCTAACCGGATGTGAAGGATGGCAACATGCTCTCAATGTTATCAAAAAGAAAGAAGGGGAAAGGCCATGCGTGGAAGCCCCCTGTTTGCATGCAGTGCAGCAATAGAGAAAGTTACAATTGTCTCTCCCTCCAGTGCCTCCGCAGATGCAGGGGAAAATCGATGCATGAAAAAGCACTTCATTCCTGCTCAATTTCATCCTTTACTGCCAGTACAATTAAAACTGGCTTCTACGGTCTTTTCAATCAAAATTTCCACCTTAGCTGGAGGTGGCCCTCTTCACAATGCATTGGCAACTGCACTTTGGCAATTCATTGGACCGACATATGCACTTTGTTTGCAATAATCAGTGTTTCCCATACATACATAGGCTCATCTGTGACGCACCGCCACAACGTCGGCATGAAAATAAGAAGCTGCCAATGTATAAAAAATTCATCGAAATCGATCTGTACCGCTGTGCCTAAGAGGTGTGCATCACATCATGTTCTAGGACTAATCTCACTTAGCGATTGCTTGTAAACACACCGAAAAACACGAGCCTTTTTTTCCTCATCCACTTGTGTGAGACAGACATCACCTGCTATACGGACAGGGGCGCAGTCTGACCTCTGTGAAAAAACCTGTGTGACGCAACCCTAACATCAACTCAACGAGAGAAGGTAGTTGTTGGCTTTTTTTTTTCTCTTGGGATGTTTTTCTCCTCTCTGGGATGTTACCCCAGCTGCTAGCGGAGCCTATATATTTCAACAAGTCAAATAGTCATACATCAATGAGGGGGAAATGTATTTCCTCCCATGCATTGGGCGTTTGATCTCTCAGATGAGCATTGAGAAGTAGAAAAGTAGACCCCTGAACCATACAACACTAGGAAACTAGTTCAGGCAACTGTCACAAATATTTATCCAAACCAAAACACAACATCCCCCGACATGCGTCATCTCCATCCAATTCCATTTCAACCAAAGTGGCATAATATGACAATAAATATAGTTTACACAGTTTAGTTGTTCTGAATAACAAGCTCCCCACATTGATGACACCAGCTGAGAGACAGAAATTAGTAAATTACCTGCGTGTAGTGGCTGCATCCAAGCTGCTGGTCCAATTATTTCTGCTCAGCTGCCATTATAAAAGGGCTCCCCAGCTGTGTTTGACACAAAGCTGGCTTAGGGTGGCTTACCACTGACCAAAAACATAAACAAGATTACAGGAGCCTAACCTTTCACAGCACTCATCGGTGACAACAGAGCCCCTGCTAAAAGGATGTTTGGTATAGGGCCGCTGGCGGAAAAAAAAAAGCCAAAAAATGGTCGGAGTCTCTCACCGCTACAAGGTGCTTTTGATACCTCTCTGTGAAAGCCTGAAGAGATAAGAAATACTGGAACAAAGCTATCCTTGTCTTTTATAGTAATCAATTACGGGCTGTTCATTAGAGGAGAGCTTTTACCACAAAAAAAAGTGAGCAGAAAAAGAAAGGATAATGGCATATGAAAGAGCAACCATAGGCGCTGGTGTAAAGAAACCGGACTACTGAGGACTGCTTAACTGCAGCGTTCAACTGATGACTTCCAAGACAATAACTACAGCTCCCTTATTAATCATTACGGGCAGAAATTCCATAACGGGTTGACCTATACCGATCTCATCATCTAGCTGCATGCTGCAGTTTCCCTATGTAACTAGCATGCTACTGTGTTAAGCTATTTGGTCTATGTCAGTTTGCCTTTCAGCTACATTTATTATGTATGAGAGGGTAAAAGGGGTTCATGGGAAGATTATAGAAGATTAACATTTTGGTCAGTTCAATCTCGGCATCAATCTCTGCACGCATGCAGAACTGAACCAACTATAATGTGGATTTCAGTCAACAAACGTTCATGGTGTATCTGACTGTATATTCCACAAACACACAAAAAACCCAGTCCATACCATGAGCTTGTCAACTGTATTAGCGAGGCGTGGGAGGGAGGTCTGTGACTATCAATGCAGTCTCTGTCAGAGGATAGAGTAGCAGCGCTGGAAAGAAGAGGAAGAGAGTGGCTGTCAGTTGCCTGGAGAGGAGGATCTGACATCCCAACTCTTCTGTCTGTCATTCTGTCTTCCCAATGATATATGGATGTAATATGGCACCAGTCACCCAGCAGAATCAGTCAATACAGCCATGCTGAGGAATGCTATAGCAAGACAATAGGAGACTGTGACCCTTGTTATGGAATGACAAAAATCCATGAGGGTGGAGGGGAACGGGTTACTAGCCACTTGGTTGGGGGGTCTTTCATTTAATATCACATAGTCGGCATTCTTATAAGAGTGGAAGTGGAATGATAAAAAAAATAATAATAATAAAGAAATTCATAAAGAAATGAAAGAGACTTCAGAATATACCTGTAGTGGGATGTTTTGAAGTTTGATAGAGGCACGATGAGGCAAGATGCGATCGTTTTTACCACGTGTCCTGATCGTGAGAAGCATGTTTATCATTTTATTACGCCATAGTACACTTTTGCCCATTACTATTACACAACGAGATCTTTAAATGAAGACATCACCCATTAAAAATCCGGGACTTTCTCCTGCGTGAGCCTCGAACAAATCATGACACACACATGTTCCCCGTTAGCCCCCTCAAGCCATCGGCGAATGCATGCGCCGCTAACCGCAGGGCAGTGAACACCGGCCGAGACGCGCCGTAGGAAAGCTCGATCTAGCCCTTGAACCAAGGTGATGTCCCTGCGTACGTTAGACGAGGGGAAAAGGCCCCCCATTTTCCAGCTCCTCGCCCGCGGGGCTCTGTTCCTGCCTGCACGCCAGCACTGTTATCTGCTGCTTATTATTTGGCTGAATGAGCTGGAGCGGGGCTCACGGGGGCCTGCTTCTGACATAATGACTGATTACAGTCTTGTGGCGCCCCTCTAAGAAATCCCACTGCTGCCACCATTGCACCGCAGCAGTTCAGCATCACAGGCCAGTATGGGGGTGGGGAGGGGGGGCTGGTCTTTGGCAGTGACAGCCTAACTGGACCCTCTCGTCTGGCTGTCAAGACTGACAGAGACGCTAGTGGACACCTGGGTCACCAACCTACACCCACAACATACGTATTAGTACTTTGCAAAACTGCAGACACTGTTCTATTTGCAAAGCCCAAATCCAAGAACTGTCACTGCAGAATGATGCACATGTTTCCTTCTGCCCTTGACTAGTTTGCCCTTGTCATTGTAAAAATGTGATACACTGCTAATACATCCAGGCATTAAACACATCAGGAGTTAAACACATAACATATAGCATCCATCCAGTACTGCCTCTTAAAAGATCCCACGCGTCACAGTGAATCTTTATGTATACATGCATGCAGGTGTCAGAATAGTATGAAAACAACACAGAAGGGGTTCTGTCAATAGCCACGCTTTCCAAACGACAGGAGAAGTCATTCTGTCAGCGCTTTTCAAAACGCCAGCTTTCAGGCAGTCAATTAAGTTCAAGGTGAGGCAAAAATGTGTTGTCATTTAAACGGTTTTGCTCCACTGGGGCGGTGCATCTATTCAGTCATCTCCATCCCAAAGGTGACAAAGGCCTGGCAGGGAAGTTTATTTTTGCCAATGGATCCACAGTTCTGCTGTCATACCAACCGGAGATCAGGTAGGATTGCAGGTACACACGGCAGCCAGGCTCAAAACACATTATTCCCATGAGCAGCGGCTCACGCTGATGGGAACGAGGGACTGCTCTTGAAGGGCCTGCTGGCTGAGGCAGTCAGCCCTGCCAGATCGCACCCCCACTCCCACACTCCTGAATCCAATCCTATGCTATCGATTAGGAAAATCAATTTGGTCTAAGTCACAAGCGCAAAGGGAGATGCTGAAATGCAGCAATACATTTTTAAGTCACCAAGTGAATGGATAACCCCCATTTGAATGCATGACAAACACACATTCTCTTAATTAAAAACCTCATGTGATACAAACACAAATCCATAATTGTGGAACCATCCACCCGCAAACAAATGCTTCTAAATACTACATATTTTACCAATCAAGTATGGGTGGGGAAAAGGTATTTTCATATGGGTGTAATTTGAACAAGATCAGTAGAACATTATTAATCACCACTTTGCAAGGCAGTCATGCTTGGTGTCCCATTACAAGCTCTGCAGAATCATTAGGCTGGCACTGTTGACTTTCTCTCAGAATGAAAAGATTTAAAACTGAATTTTCACCCAAACATAACAGTGAAAAGTTATTAAACCTAATTTCCTGTCAGTGTGCCTGAGTTAATACATGTCCTCGGTATTTTGAAGACGTTTAAATACTGAGGAAATGCATCATTCAAGTTATGAAGCTGTAGAACCAAAACCTTTTGACAGAACATGACAGTTTAAACAATAAATGAACGGTTAACAAGTGGAATGCAATATGCCATATTGATCACTTACCACTCCTTTATCTAACTTACCTGAGTTAATGCCTGGATGAAGGTAAGCCTTAAGTTGTGAAGCATTGGTATTAGATAGGGAATGCAAAGTTGCTACACGCAGACCAGCGCCTGACATTTGCAGATACAGCACCCTGTGGAAAAGGAAGCCATCTTCATTTCTCTTTGCTGGCCAATTAGTGGTCAGATCAGGAGGCCCCGATGGTTTAGGGAGGCGTAAATACTAACCGTCATTTCCATTCATTTGTATGCGGCTGCAGGTGCACTGCCTCATCATGCATTCAGGCCCAAACCTGCCTCCCAAACAGGCCATAAATTAACTTCTTTTAGAGCTTCAGTCGCAGAGAAGCACTGCATCTTTGTGTGACTCCTCTACACTGATCTAAAGTTCAGGGAGGGGGGAAAAAGAAAACCTCAAAACACCCAAAGCCATCAATATTGCCACAACAATCGTGTGTGTCATATTGTAAAATGCACATAGACAAATGTATCAGACTTTACAGAGTAGTAAAGAGGCTGACATACAGTGGCTCCGTCAGTCGATGTCAGTTTGATAGCTTTGGATACCTTTTAACACCGCCAACAGGGTCATAAGAGTGGCTTGGATTGCTTTAAATGCTAAGTTGACATTTTTGGGCTCGGTATCTGCACCGCAACCAGCATTTTAAAAGATTAAACAGTATGCTTTTCACTCTCATATTCATCGGGTCAGTTCTCCAGCTTTTTGCAATGCAGATTCAATCAACAGGAATGGCAGTGCTGATTTCAGCATGCAGAGGGGCATTAATTTGATCTCTGTACTGATCAGAAATACTGCAGTGGCCCTTGCGCATCAAGACATGGGCCTGCTATATACTAGTATATGATGGTAGATACTTAATGCCAGTATGTAATGCATCACGGCTTTAGAAAGCATTAGAAAGCCAACACAAATGTATAAAGTACATTAAAATAGTATAAGGAAATCTGCAATAATTCATGGTATAAAAATCTCTGCTGCAAACGTTTCTTGAATAGAAAAAAGGGCACGGGAATCTCGAGCTCCACTCGTGTAAAGAACACATTTCTGCATTGAGCACTACAGAAGCTGGCTAAAGCATTGTGTTCACATTCACTTGGCAACGTAGTCCTTGTATCTCCGCCTGCAGGAGTTGTAAATTGTTAAAATGCTCCTGCTAAGTGTTTTGACCCCCTCAGGGACAAGTTAACTAAGTGTCAAATTGAGGGTGGAGGGGTGGCTTGCAGATAATCAAAGCTGTAGTCTAAGGGAAAGTCTACACATAAGACATTTTGAGGGGAAAAGTGTCATTGGTCATGCTGGTGTGCACACATGAGCTAGACGACGTAGTGCCCTCACAGGCTTTTATTTCAATTGAATTTATAAATTACTAGAATTAATGTGACATGACACTGAAATGCTGAACACAGACGAGGCTCCTTTTGTGCGCATTGTTTCTCATTTCAGGTTTTTAAAACAACAGTAGCCGTCCCACTGTAGACCCAGCAGCGTTGATCTAAAGATATTCTATAGTGAAACCGTGGCCTCATCCACTTCTCCACGTCTCTTGACTAAATCCACACTTCTTTTTTCAATTCATCGTGATATAGCAAGTCAATGGGGGAGCCACAGAAATATTTCCATGACCTCACTCTCTCTCCAAATCACTTCTTTTCAACATGCCACATACTCACTGGAGTGGCATGTGAACCCCCACAATTCCTGCAGCGTTTTAAAGTGGTTCATCAACACCCTGGCCCCCTTCCCCGCCCCTCCCCTACTGCATATGTTGGCAAACTAGCCAACGATAAAGGACCTGGAAATAATTTGATAATCCCCATCATCATGCTGGTAAATAATGGGGTTATTAGTAGAAACAATGGATGACTTTGCCAAATGAGCGAAATGAAAAGACCAACGTTGACTTAGGGGTGGGCGGTATGGCCTAAAATTTATATCACGGTATATTTAGAATTTTGGACGGTAACGGTATATATCACGGTATATTTGTTTTTCTTATAATAATAATAAAAAATGCTTTAGGAGCAGTACAAGACTCTGGGATGGTAACAGTTTATTCCCGGGGGGTTAACTATGAGGTTTCTACTGGGCTCTTCCATTAGTATCCTGTAATCTGTATATTATGACAAAATTGACATTGAACTTAAGTGTTTATGAATGTTTTATTGTGCAAAACTGCACTGTATTAAATATAAATAGCACCTTATATGCAAACTTTTTTTCCAAAATAGGTTCTGAACAATACAAAGAAATATCTTCACAAAAAAAAAACATAAAAATGTAAATTTCAAGTATTCCAATACTTCAAATAACTTCTACTGTATATAACAAAAACTTCAAAGGTTAGGCAACATGCCAAGAAAAGAATTATAAAGATAAATAGCACATTATATGCAAACTTTTTTCCAGTTTGGAAAGTATTTTGGACCTGGCATCACATACCTCGGATCCAGTGTTTTGATCAATGCCTTAAACCTGTTTGTATAGGAACCATGTCCTTACATAGGTACTCCGTTATGGAATGTGGAATGTCCTTCCACCGCTTGCTGGAAAATGACTCGGCTAGCGACGTCTGCGTTGTGGTTTTTTCGTTTAGCACCACTTGCGGAGGGCCTGCTTGTGTCTGCGCGCATCCTAGTACTCTCTTCATACTCGCGGACATGTTTTGGTTTGAGGTGATAAAAGAGATTGCTCGTGTTACCACTGCCGGCAACAACTCTTGCTCGACATTGCTTGCAGATAATAGTTTTCTGCTCAAGGTCCGACTTTTTAAACCCAAACCACGTCCAGATGATGGACGAAGCACCTTTCTTTCTAACTAATTCTTCTTCTTTGTTTGCATCGGGAACGGGAGCTCCCGCATCATGCTCGCTGCCCTCCATTTCACCATGCATCTTCAGAAAGCATGCGTCTGTTTACGTTGAAGTTTACGTTGCACTACTCACTTTTTCACATCGTCTTTTTCCACAAACTAGTTTATTATCTCTAAATGGTAGCGCGCAGTTCGCTAGCTTTGTGTGTTACGTTTGTAAATGTGAAAAAGTATTTTTACATTCAAAGAGCCTAAAAGTAGCCTTCTACCGGTACATCCGGTAGAGTCAAATCTCTACCTTGGCACGGATTTCTACCGGTATACCGGTTCAACCGTTATACCGCCCACCCCTATGTTGACTTCTCTTGCACTCCCCGCCCATCTCACACAGATTGCTGTCATTGGCCTCACACCATGTTTTTCAACCTTCGGGTTCTGACAGTAACGCCGCAGAAGAAAACACCTCTTGACTCACGGGACCAAAACAGCAGAGGGCATTCATTCATTCTTTCTCATAAACCTTCAAAAAGCTTCAAGCCTTTATGTTCCAATCTTTGTTGCAGGTGCCTCGCGTCCTGCGAAACATTGATGCCAAAGCACTTAACACCTGCCACAAAAACGTCACCGCTGAAACCTCGTCTTCTCTAGCTGGAGGCCTTTTAATTGTCAAATTTCAATACAGAGCTGTTGTGAAATATGCTTTGTGTCATACGGTGAAAGCACCCATTCATATTAATGGACTTGTCACAGTGTTGTCCACCGTTTCCTTTTTCACTCGACTTAAAAAAAAACTTTGGGATCACTCTTTTCAGAGTAGAGACTCTAACAACTAAATGTTTGCTCGTTTTTTTTGTTTTGTTTTTTTAAATCAAGCATCAGCTGCAGTCTCCATCTTAACTACAACCACATTTTCTGCAATTTAGTGTAGTGCGGTGCCTTTGTGAAGGCCTTTGTCAAAACCTTTGCGTCCAAGCTCTTCATGGGAGAGGACAGCTGAAGAGTTTGAAGAAGCATAGGCCTTAAGGACCTTTCCTCGGCCATGTGGCAGCATTCCTTTTATTTTCAGCTTTTTCTTTTCTTTTGTGACATTCGTGCCAGAAAAAAAAAACAGCCTGTCTCATTCTTCACAGCATAACTCCTGTCCTCCTGACCTCAGAGAACCAAGGCTGTGTGTACAATATGTGGCTTGCTTTACCTTCCATGCCACAGGTGTAAGTGTTAGGTTCAACAGTAAACAAAACATCAAATCCTCTTAGCATTTGCGAATGCACTGCAATTGTACATGGCATACAACTATAAATATATAGCTGCATATATATGATCTTCCCTACTATTGCTGAATCACTGAGTGGTAGACATAAAAAAAGATCAACTTTGCTGAAATTGTAAGCCACTCTCTGCAACGCAAGTGTTATTCCTGCCAAGCAGAATGTGGTTAATAGGGCTTGGATCATGATCGCCAGGTGTTGCTGTCTTCACCTCTCTTCTTATAACTGGTTTTCTGGCTTTGATAAATCAATTACTGGCAAATTATTTCCCTCATTAGAGCTAATGTACAGGGGAGGCAGCGGGGATATTAAGAGCAAAGCCACAACAAATCAACAGCTTTTGATTCCAGAGGAGATGATTGCACATGCAGATTGAGAACATATGAATCTCACATCTGAAACAAAGCCTGTAAATGCCCTTGTGCAATACACCTGGTTGTACAGTAGCATGCCCTATCACTACAGACAAAGCATATGTGTAGATAAAGATGTAAAACCAAGGTATTCATTCACTCAGAGATCCTACTACGCTCAAAACGTATTTGCACACAATTCTCAGCATCAGGACAGTTCAGATGGTGTCAAGTAAATGATCACTCAGGAAAGCAAATTCACTTTCAGATACTTCCTTGTGATTGTCTAAAGTGCTACACTGTCCTATCGGGCAACTCCCACTCATGTAGCACTGAAGTAGGCTAAAATAAACTATAAAATACATTTGCAAATTACTATTTGACATAGGTCTTCTTCCGCTAAGCAATGCAAATCCATTATCTTTACAGTCTATGTGGTCAGTGTAAAGCCACAATGGGGGGAAATCCATTAACGCTGCTCACTTCCAAGAATTCAACTCAAATGAATCACTGTAACCTCACAGTTGAGCTACATAGAACAAACAAAGTTGACAACAGAGAAGAAAAGTGTGCGTGTGAGAGTGAATTCCTTACTTTGAAAGGCTATTCAAATCGATATAGCAGTAAAAGCCCTCACTGTACATAACAGGAGCTATCAAGCTGTATCCTCTATAAGCTAACCTAATGAAGAAAACTGAGGACCCCATGTCTCCATTCATACTGCAATGGCAAATTGGATTCCACCTGGCGTGCAATCATGTCCAAAAGGCAAAATCAAATCAAATAAATAGAATTGGCTTTGGAAAGAAACACAACTACACTTGCTGAAAAACTACACGACAATACTCCGGTGGGGAGAAAAGAAAAGGGAACAACATCGCACGAGGTGGGATTGCTGAAGAAGAACAATACAAATGCCCCAGTGGGAAAAAAAAAACATGGTTCACAATGAGGGCAGCAAATTAACCCACATCATTATAGCCCAATACCACAGGGATAAATATGGGCCAGTAAGTATGAGGCTTAAAATATGAGGGGAACTTCATCTCAAAAGGCTTCCATGTACCTCGCAAAGTGCTGTTACAGTTAAGAGTGGCAACCACTTTTGAGGAAGAAAAAAAATAAATCTCACCTTTATCAACAACACGAACGAGAACAAAGAGCTGAAAGAAAACAGACGTTACTGAACGTAGTAGGGTTCCTTCTGAATTGATGAAAATGGGGTTGTTTGCGAAACCACTGCACACTCATTTTACAAATAGAGTGGAAAGAGTGAAGCCATACACAACAACATTTTACTATTTCTTTCTGCTTTTTGTATGAGGCAGATTCATGCTAGTATGTGTCTACTATGTATCAGGTTCACAACAATTTGTGTGCTGCTCCGAGCAGGTCTCGTCCTGGCTTATAAACCTATAAACCTTGGTTAAGAAAGTCATCTTAACCATCAAAGGTAAGGCAACTATTTGAACCTCACTGTAGACTATGCTGAATTATCTCCTTTCTTCATCGCCATTCTTCTTTTCATAGTATTTTGACAGCACTAATATTCACTATGACCCCAGCTAGGTATATACACGGGCCATCAGGACATACTGGGTGCAGCATTGCTACCTTCATGCCCGTTAGCTATTAATTGTAATATTTTTTAGACAGCAGACAGACAACTAAACAAACATCAGTTTGCCAATCTGAACATTCCTGTTTTGGATGGAAACTAGAAGCAGTGGCGTGTGTATCCTGCTAGTGTGTTTACCTGTTAACTCTGCAATATGCAATATAGTGGCCTAACATTCAGCGTTGCGGGCAAAGTGAGACTTAATTTCATTTTATATATCACACCCCAGATGCTAGTTCCATGAAAAAATGAAGAATATTCCACAAGGAACAGCATGTTGTTGAATCAAAATGGACAAGATACATTGAAAACAAAGTGCAGGTTGCCATAACCAGTTTATCAGCGTTTCCCTAGAGGAAGATATCAAGGTTTTTCTTGTGTGTGTGTGTGTGTGTGTGTGTGTGTGTGTGGTAGTTACTGCAGTCTTCAGCCACAACACATGCAAATGCCAATTCAGATACAATCATCAAACATGATTCCGATGTGCTGGCATGAAAAGAACTTCATGCAGGTTGGTCACACATCTGAATCACAGATAGCCAAGGCCGGGTTGTTTTTACTGTATTAACAGATCTAACATTCACCAGCAGTTTTTCAAAGTGATCCAATCCACATTGGAGAAAAACTAGCCATCACAAACTAGCCATAAGAACCCATTGCCGATTATCTTTTTTTCTGGATAAAATTCGTAATGGCCAAGCGGGTAAAAAGCAAACCATATTCCAAATGATGGATTGGAAATGAAGGGCATCATTGTGCAGTGATGAGAAAACTTCAGAGGCGATCCAAAGTGAAAGGCTTAGGTACCTTTTCCACTTTTGATTTTGATGTTGAAAGACAGGGTGCTGTCCTCACATCAAAGCATTCTGTACAGTTGCCCCTCCACCCTGTGCTTCTCTCTCAGCATAGGCAAGCATGCAAAAAATAAGCAGCTTTTTTCATTCACTTCCTTTCCTTGGGTGTGTGTTGACTCATGCTATTGATTATCCAGTGCTTATTACGTTTTTTTAGATTGCATGGAATATTTTGCAATAGAGCCTACTGAAACTTTGGATAAATAGCCTAAACATGCTATTAAGTAAACTCACAGAGGGTGATGCTTGTCAAATGTGCAAATGTGTGAAATATTTACATTACGTAGCCCATTTATACATAGATAGAAATAATTTATAGCATATAGCCGGATATTATGAAAGGCAGATGCGACCACCACTGCGTCTGTTTATTCTCACTCCTTTTCTCTGCACTTGAAATCGCAATAGAAAACACAGGCCTTCATTGATTTCATTTTAACCAGTCCAACAGCTTTAAAAGCCACACAATTTATCCTAATCTGGACCGGCGAGGCTATAGCGTGCAAAGATTTAGGGCTTTTAAAAATCTGCCGAGGCAAATATTTCATTCTAACTGCAAGGGAGGATGAGAAAACCGGAATGCTGTCTAGAATTAGATTGGATGATTTGCGGGAATTGCAAAAACTTCATTCACATAGGTATGCGCCCATCCATGCAACTTAGCAAAGTCATTTTTAGACGCGTGAATGGAGAAACGCACCTTTTTACTGCTCACCAGCAATTCCCCAGTTCAATTAGCTAGATCATAACCCAAGCCTCAAACCCTGCAGTTTAATTATTACACCAGGCAAAGGCCAGTAGGGTAACAATCAGTAAAGATGCGCCTAAGTGAAAATTTCATATTGGCTATCAATACGTGGCGCTCGTTGACCGGCGCTGATGACACCTGAACGTATCGATACCCCAGTTAAAGTAATTAGGAGGGGAACGCACGCCAACGCCGGGATACTTTAAAGCGCGAGGGGGAAGCAGAGCGTATCAACGTTGCTGCAAGGATCCACTCATCGGTATATTATCGCCCTTGGCTGAATCTGCAGATAACTAACACATATGCGCACTAACAGAGTGAGGTGCATTTCGCTTGAGGAATGTCACACTTACCGCGTATTTAGATAATACTGGTGAAACGGTGATATGCCTCGCGTCCTCCCATTGGAAGTATTGGTTATAATTTCTCTCTCGCAATTGTCTTTCACCCGTTGGGTATCGTCCTTACGCACAGGGTATGCAGATTGTACTTAAGTAAAAGGGTCGAGGGAGGGAGAACAACGAATCCAAATAGTTGCCTCCAATCAGTCCGTTCAATATCCTCCTAAACCCCGTTTATGTTAGAGGTGAAATCTGTCTAGAATCCGTACCCTGGTGATGTTGCGGGAGAAAGACCGGGGTCCTATCGTTGTATCCACAATACTGTCCCTTACGTCCCTTATGGCACAAGGCGTCCTTCTGTGCCGGGCAACATCACGTCCCATGAAGCTGAAAGGCGAAACGGCAGTAGCCTTCACCACACAAAAAAAAAAAAAGAAAAAGAGTATCCAGAGGAATTTGGAGGGGGAAATCTTCTTAGAAAAGCTCCACAGGGGGGAAAATCAAAGTTGTTTGGGTCCAAAACTGAGCTCTCTGCGACTATGACAAACCAATTGTGCGCACTGGCTGGGAGTAATTCTGTATGGAGACTGAGGGTTTTGCAGAGCCAGTGAAAGGTGAAAGGAAAAACTCGGATCTGGATTGCCGCTCACGCTGTATACTAGGGCTCCACCTAGCAGCAAATACTAGATAACATGCTGCAAATGACAGCCTTTCTACCTACAGTATATCTTGCTTCAGGCAGGCAGGTAGACCCGTTATTGTACATTCTGGCTGTGAGGCTATGACTGCAATATTTATACGAAATCCACTGCCTCTCTCGAAAGATTCAATGCTTCTTGAAAATGCTTGGCGACTAATATATGAACAGTCTGTTAAGTGTATCCCTTTACAGTCTGTAAAATGTAGGTTAAAGATATTGGAAGAAATTTAATAAGAATTTAATAATTGAAATACCCAATACAGTGCTTTTAAAAAAAGGTGAAAGTAGTTCAAATGTAATGCATGCTTAATGGAAAAGATTTCCTGAGGTAAAAAGTCAATCACGAGTATTAAGTCATGAATTGCATTTTCTGGGGGAACTGGTTTGCTGGATTTGGATATGGTGCCATCTTGATTTTTTTTTCATGGTCTGTTTATTCTGGAGGCCTTTTGTCAAAGCCTCCATCTTTATATGTCACCCCCTCTTCTCTCTCTTTTGCAATACCCAAAACAAATATAGGTAAATATAGGTGTATTAGGACAGAGATATTTTCACAGATATCACAACATTTGTGGAAAAAATAAGGATCAAAGAACACTAAAATCTTTGGAACAATCCGACTGACCAAAGCTTACGCTGTAATGCCAATGCCATACTTACAGTTGGAACCAGTCAGCATTCAGCCACTCAATCATTTTATAGCCAATTAACCAGATAAATAATCCTAATTACAATCAAACAATAACAACTAATTATCCAATCACTCACCCAGTGCTCTACTCATGAGCACATCTGAACATGGAACTTGGATGGAAAAAGCACATTTTTGTACTACTTTCCTGTCTGAGGAACACCTTGAACTCTTGGGGGCAGCGAGTTATTTTTCATCGGGGCCCGTATTTGAAAAGATGAAGTGTTATCTCTCCCTGGCACCGCTTACCATGCACCCCCGATGCAAATGCATTTCTGCAGGTAGAGCACTGACCAAAGCTGCCTGCCGTTACACTTGCATAACCCAGGTAGCTTCAAAGCAAAGGCTTAAGTACCGTGGAATATGCCGCTGCCATCTTGACTACATAAAATATACAATAACTACAAAATAACTAAGTCTCACATTAGCAATAACATGAATACCATGCCAATAATGGAAATGCCGACGCCTACAGACTAAAAAGATAGCAGTAAGCTTTGGATCAGTTCCTTTTCATCTTTTGAACATGCCCTTGATGATTAAAGAAACATAAACAGCTTTGCACTTTCGCCACTGAAATGGAGAAGCATTTTCAAAAACATGGAAAAAGAAGGCAAGTTAGGTCCTACTACATCTAGGTTTATCTCTGACAAAGACAGAAAATGGAAATGGCACTAAAAGCAAGGCAACAACAGGAAACAACCCCAAAACTGCATGTATAAACAATTTCATCTCTTTGAATGCTGACAAGTATATTATAGTATGTAATATTAGGAACTATACCCAAAATGTGTAAACGTTTACAGTCAGTGGAGCAGCTCAGGGATTTGTCTCTCACTTCAGGCTGGAAGAGACTTGTTCATATTAACAATTCTTGACTGAACTGTCCAAGATCATAGGAATAACATTACTGCTGTCAGATGAAAACCTTTCCAAAAAGTAACCTTCCAGGTATTAAACATACATAATATCAAGGATCTCACAATAAAGTGGACTTATTTCCATTGTGGTCATGTTGTAAAGATAGCAGGGGGGGTGTCAAAATACATTCAACATTAGAAAAAATATGAGAATCAAATAATTTCTTATAATAGCTCACATAGGCACACATTTTGAATACTTTGTTTAGCTCAAGGAGGGTGAGGATCCACTGTCTGACTATTTAAGTATGTGGAGGCTTCCAGCTTGTTGCATTTATTTTGTTGTCAGCAGCAAGTACTATACGTTTCTGATTCTATGGTGCACACACAGCAGAAAAAGATCATTCAGAATCAAAGCTTGTGTGGTTTCAGGTACCTGGTCAATCCAAGGTACCAGGTACTTTTGTAAAGGTGCAACAACCCCAAAAAGATACATACTGAGGGGCTAAATATGTTGCATGCACAAAGTTGGGTCTGCTGATGGCAAGGACAATTAGAATGGGTATAACTCCGTAGAATGGGATGAAAACAATGTTTTGTTCTTTTCTGTCTTTTTGGTTTTAAGTTTCTAAATACGTCTGCCACAAGCTAAATGCTATGAAAATGTCATTGGAGCAAAATATCCCAAAGCAGGGGGGCATAGTAGATATATCTGAACCAAACACCACAAAGTAATTGTAAAAAAAGACATGGTCGTTTCAATGTCCATTTACTTGTAAACACCACCATTTGAATTCCTCTGCAATATGTATAATTGTGTGTGTAACATTCTAATGCCAAACCTCAAGCTGCCAACAATGGCTTTACAAAACACACAGAGTTAAGCACCTGAGACATAGTCATAATTGAGCACCGTAAAGTGATACATAGCACTATAAAACCTCTGTGCAGCGACTTGCCATGCTGCTGTGAGAAATTCCTGCCAAATACAAAGCTGCTCAGGAAAATTAAGGCTTATGGAGACAGTTGTTGTGCAAAGTGAATCCAATAACGTGGGAGCCATTTCCCTGTTTATCCGCACTAGCAAGCCTGGGAATTATCATCTTCACAGTGCTGACACTTTAATATGCAGCAGTGCTTAAAGTGCTTAGACAACTAGACACTCTTCTTCAGCTGTTTGGGTGAGAAGTGTGCCTGGTTTCAGGAGGTATACAGCGATGACGGGACCAAGACTAAAGAAAAGACGACTGGGGTGAGGAGGTGGTGGTGGTGATAGTTTTGTTTTTGTTTTTGTGTGTGTCTGTCTGTCTGTCTGTCTCTGTCTTTCGAAAGCAAGCTAAAAGTTTGTTCGAGGACTGTATGAATGGTTGAAAGGATGAGATTAACGATGAACAGAAACAGAAACAACAAAGCACACAAAAGCCCTGAGAAAACCCAACTGCCCAACGAGACCCTTGATGATGAACTTACAATTTGTAAGTTTTGCCAAAAAAAAAATGGAAAATTGATCCACAAATGTAATATACATTTAATATATTACTCTTTACCCGTTACTCATTTCAAAACCAATATTACTTTACTTCTTACCCCCTAATAAAAGAAGGATTGTATCCTCTTGCCTTCAAAACACCTCGCCTGTGCACCTCTGTGACTGATAACCAAATACTGCCATCTTAGCTTGTAGTACCTGCCTGCGCATTGTTTACAATTGACAACAATGTTTTGTCGCCCTTCTTCTGGACAAAATCCGAGTAATGGGAATAGTTCCAGCCGCTGAATGTAAACATATCGATCTTTAATCGAAGCTAGCTAGCTAGTGTGTAGCGCGCGATGCGTCCTTTAGTTATGACGAAAATAATTCCAGGAGGGAGATTGGCTCATTAAACTTGAACGTGATATGGAGGGGTGATAATAAAAGTAAAGTTGTAACGATGTATTTCTCTGATTGGTAACTGTAATATTATTACTGAAATTGAAATAGTAATTTGTTACACTACTCGTTACTGAGGAAAGTAATAGTATTACTAGAACGCCAGATCAGCATTACTCACCTGATGTCCAAACCCTGTAGTATTATTAATGCTATTGGTTGAATTATGTGTGCGGACACTCTTGCCCTAACTCAAACTAAAACACATGCACTAAAATTAATTTAAACGAATTTAAGCTACAAAAATAAAATACCTATGAATGTAATTTCATTATATTTAGTCACACTAGTAATGTGTGCTAAAATAGCACTGACATTCTGCACTGATAGTCATGCAGTGTGATTGCTCTAGTAAATAACATATCCACAAGTGAAATTAAATTCAAAGTTAGGGAATTCAGGAAACTAGTTACTTTAAAAATGTACCTCCATTAATATGATACAATTCCATACCTTCCATACCTCCTCCAAAGACAAAACCTTTGGTAAGAACTGTAATCATTTTTGGCAATATTGTACTAAACAGCAAGATAAATACATTTTCACCTAGAGGTGGACAGGAACTCTACCTTTGGAGAGCCTGAAGTGTGGAGGCAGCAATCACAGAGTCAAAGTAGGGTTGTTCAAACCTAAAGTTCATCCAAGGATGTGTTCAGGAACACACCCTAAGTGGGAAAAGCGCAGGAAAACAGTAATCGCCTTGAGGAATTAACTGGAGTATCCTAACCCTTCCATTAACCCTAACATTGTTTCTTATATTTGTTATTCCTACAACATTTTAACTAAAGGTTCTTAAAGGAAAGGCAAAATCAGAAGGGGGTTAACAAAATAAAAGTAAATTTAAACATAATACTTACACTTAACAAGGCCTTTTTTCGCCCTCTAAGAAAAACTGTGCTGTTTTGTCTTCTCAGTACTAAACCTGAGCTCCAAATAGTCTCAGCTGGAGGTCCATTGGAGAATTGGCTGTGCTCAGATAATGGCCAAATGACAGGGTAAGAAAAAGAGATACCCGATAAAGGTTGTTGTGGTTCAGGTGTAGAACAATTCAATAATGTAATAAGTAAAAGTAAATAGTGTGATAAGGTAGATTTGTTTCCAAATGTAGGTCTACTGTGACAGGAAGCAATGTTAATGTGCAACTACTAGCCATTACTAACGCTAGCTAGTCTGCTAATCAGATGTGTTTACAGCAAGACAGTGATGGTTAGCTGACCAGATACTATGGTTAGCTAGTTTGCAATGAGAAGTCTATTTTATTCTACTGAGACAGCCAAACTGTTAGAAATGCAGTCCACTGTTCACAGCTGTCCGAGAGCCGTGGCCCTCCACTACGGCCAGCAGAGGATGCATCATGTCACCTGAAAGCCCTCTATTGTGTCCCTGACTCTCTACTGCCTGTGGGTTTTGTAGTCCATTACAGGGTGGCCATGACGGCCTGTAGTCATTGCCAGGGCCACCCAGAGTGAATGCACCTCCCATCTATGCCTCTACCTCTAATGACACCACAACACAAGCAGGGTACCCATCGTCCCCTTGTTTGTATTTTCTCATCCAAACCACATATTTTCAGATTAACCGTGAATAAAAACATCTATTTAACATCTGTTTTCTTTTTGTTAGCCTGTCATGATGTCATTAGCTATATCACTCTGTTGACTGTCAACAGATAGTACAATGGTAAGAATTGGTAAAGAGAGACTTGTAGTAATGCTGGTAGCCCACAAGTACGCAGGTGACCCATCTCTAGGTGGGAGATCAATCAATGAGCAGGCAGTTTTAACAGAAAAGCTTGACAAGAGACACTTTCCACCCTGTCACACAGCATGGCAGTTATTTCCTCAGCAATTAGAAATATTTCCAGAAATAACACTGCATTCTTTGTCATCATGACAGGCGCGCACTAACCAACGAAACTGAAGAAGACAGACTCCTGATTTTTGAGAGACATCAAAAGAAGCAAAAATCAAAACCTAAGATTTTACCGCCTGCATTTTATTTTGATATATCGTGCATTATATTGTGCTCTTTAGATTTTTATTGGTTCTGCTTCAGGTTTAACTAGCGTGACTTGGATAAACACACCATCTCAAAGCTGTAAAAGTGAACAAACTGTTATTAGGTCTATTAATCATGTTGATGATATGCATCACCACTGCCTGACACAGACCTCTTTGGGTTTTTTAATTTTTTTCATAAGGTATTGAATTTTTTTTTAACCTGTTGTCTCGTTGGCTGACCTGTCGGAGGTTGCTGGTTTGTGTGCTGATCTGACTGAATAGGAATGCAACTTACTTGAAAGTGTACAGGCTATAGTAGCAGTCCTACTTTACCCTGTAGTGCAAAGTAAACTATTGATGCCTGATTCATTCAAAGATTTTACAAATCTTTTGGGATTTTATGTAAAGTTTTCTCAAGCTTTGTAGTAAGGGATTACATAGTAAGGGATTTATTGGTGATAAAACTAGACAAAAGACAATGCCAGCTTTCACTTTGCCAATAGCAGCCTATCAAATATGATGTATTATATAGTTAAGCAGTTCATCCATGATTTTTGTGGTTTCTTCAGGGCATTTCATTATTATGCCATATGATTTTGTACACCTTGGTGGGAGTCAATAAAGTATCATATCTGAGTAGAAGGGTATTCTCTGAAGAAAATGTCTAGTTTTCCATGCAGCAATTTCATTAATAAGAGAAATGGTTGTCTTTTTATTAATCACCATTAATCTTTAGACTAAACTGCAATCAGGCAATATCAGATGAGCGTGACAGTATGTCAGCTACCTACGGGGTATAGCCAAAGGCAGTAATGTATCTGTCATGGCCCTACTTTCAAATTAAAAACTGAACTGAACTGCATTATAAAGTAGCCAATCAAAGTCAGAATTTGTGAATTTCTTGTCATTTGCAGCTTTTGGCTGAGTCAAACCTCACACATAAAATGTGGCTTATTGTCAAAGTGTTGGAGAGGGGGGATATGTGGTGGGTAATGGGGGAGGAAGAAGTAAAGACATAAATTCTGAAAGGATTTAGGGAAGGTGGAGAGTCAGAGGAATTGAGGTAAGGGAGGAAAAGGTTACGCACCAGGACCCAGGGCAATATGCTCTCAGAAAGTGGCTTGTACCCTCTCCCCCTTCTTGAAATGAACTCCTCACAGATGCTATGCTGACCTTCTTTGCTGCCCATGTTTGCAGGGCTGACCAGGGGGCATTTTTAGCTGTTGCACTTCAAGATGTAGATGTCCAGCTCATAATGCAGCATCATCGTGTTACACTAATAGCAGGCATGGCCAACCTTGTTGACTTGGGCCATAGCCAGTTTTAGCCCTCACCACATAGGTCGCCTCATCTCAGTGTTCATCTTTTCCTCTTTTACCGCTATGCTCCTTCGTGCTTTTCTTTTTGGGTCTTGTTCCATGTAAAGAATTTGTTGTGGGGTTTCTAGAATTGGGGCCAAAGGGCAGATGATGGTTAACAGCATGATAGCATCTACCTGACCAGTCAATACCTGAGGCACATACCTGAGTGTATGACAGATTCACTGAAAACAATGCAAAAATAATCAGTGTATTGCTATTTTGGTCCTGTTAGATCTGAGTCCCAAGTTAACAGGCAACAGGGAATTTGCCCCTGTGGGCATTTGATACATTTCATTTCGAGTAACAGCTCATATCAAATTTGATAAGCATGGAACACTGTCGCCTGAAATGGAGTGTATAATCCTATAAACAGGACACGGACAGAGCATCTTGGTTTTATCAGCATGCCGTGTCCTTTTCCAAGGTGCTTTCTGCGCCTAAAACCATTTTACTCCCCCTTCCTATCAAAATCACACCATTTCATGTTTAGTACACTTGAATGGTCATTAGCCTGATACATTCAATTTATGTATGTGCTTGTGTGCGTGTGTGTATATGTGTTTTTGTGCATGTGTGTAGGTCTATTGATGCGCTTGTGTGTGTATGCATGTGGTTGAGAGTTGGAGTTAGTGCTTCCCGGTTTGATCAATGAAATGAACCACACCATCCTGCCCTACACTCTTTCACAAACCACTACACGGATTCACTGTTGTTTCAAATGAACAAATTGCCCACAAATTGCACATTATTGAGACCAGACCCCCATTTGATTGTTTTTGTCCAAGGGACTCTAATGTAAGAAGATATGTGTTGTTTTTATTTAGGTGGGGTGAAAACCTTTTTAAGTGAAAACTCTGATCAGGATAATCATTCTTGCACATTCTCCCATTGTTTTAACTTGTTACTGAACAACATAACAACCTATTCCTCAGCTTAATGGGGACTCCCTCGAGCCCCCTCAAGGAACCCTGCGTCTCTCTGGACCTGAATTTGGGAAACACCACAGGACTAGGCCACCCTGCTGTGTTCATTATTTTCATTTGTCCCTGAGGCCACTGTGGAAAAACTGGCTGAGTTGAATCCTGTCTTGAGACCGCTTTTCTTATCTTATCTTATCTGGTCTCAGCTAGTATTAGATGTTGACTTGGTTATTTCCTGCCTATCTAAAAATTAAAAGATACATTTTCTTCACCTGGCCCACTTTAGTTTATTTTCTCTCTGGCAGTGTGAACAATTTAAAGGATGAAACCTCTGCATTGATTAATCATACGCATTAATTAGTTGGACGTTGAAGGGTACAGTAGACCTATAGATCCCTAAGAAACTCCATAAGCATTATTTATACATTTGGAAAGACATCTACACTAGTTTTAACTTACATTTAAGACCTTTTAAGATTAACAGCTGAGTCAGAATATTTTTGTTGATTTTTAATGCCAGTTAAGAGTGAAATATAAGAGCAATTTCACAATCGAAAAAAAACGAGTAAATGAAAACAACTGTAGACCTATCAGAATATGGTCTGCATGGCTTAATTCAGGACTTCAAATGCTACGTCTAACTGTCTCCTCGGATAATATAATTTAAGTCGACTTCTTCAGGACCTGCAGGCACCCTGGAGGATGCCCCTCGGGCCTAGTTGTCACGGCATCCAGCAAGCGGCGCTTCAGTCCCAGCTCAACTCTCTGTGCCGCTATCGCTGAAAATGTCCATAGGAGATCGAGTTACGCTACGCCCCATCTTAAGCCGTAGTCTGTGCGCCGTTAGCCGGAGGACAGCAGGATAGGACACCGTCCGCCGGGAAAGTAAGGGTCAACGCCTGTGTACGTATTAATTCTTTTTTGACAAGTTTCTCCAGGGGAAATATAAACGGAGGTGTCGGAAATGATTTAAAAAAACAAAACAAAACGCATTTGTGCGCGTGCGTTTTGTGAGCTAACGTTACAACGTCGCTAATGAGGGCAACATTCTGAGACGTACGTTGGCACGGTGGGTCACTTAAACAAGACGGGCTTTAAGTAGCTTTAAACGTTTTTCGACGCGTGTAAACCGGTCGCCGTTGGCTATAAGCAAACGCCGTGGGTGTTTGCTTTATCAGAGGCGTGATATTATCTAACTTCTTTGTCGTCTCCTCGGCGGAAGCCTGTTGCTTCTCGCTCCATGGATGAGATGGGGAAGGAGGAGGAGGAGGAGTTGAGAAAAGCGGATTGTCCCAAGTGCCTTGTAGACTATGTTCAAAATAATAGCGTGTTTATAACCGGATTTACTGACTAAAAGGCATAGCTCTATATTTTGCTCGATTAATATAACCGAGCAATGTCTGGGCCACATAAGCAGTCTTTGATGAGGACTTGTTCGTCCGACATATTGTTTAATATTCTGAAGGACTGCATGACAAAAGGGATTTGACAACCTGCTATTTTTGGCTTTATTTGAGGTCACGGTCAGCAAAGCTTACTCATGACTCGAAAAAAGATTATTTTCGGAGGCAAATTCCACATTTAGGCTAGTATGCTGTGTTTGGGGGAAGTTACTGTTAAAAACTATATTGTTTATAGCCTATCCCATAGGAATATAACAGGCCTTCTGTGAAACATTACGAGCTTCTGGATGTTGGCAGCTAAAGAATGAATGCATTTGATAAAAATAAGTGAATAATCTGTGATGTTCCCTCCCTTATGGAAAAGTCAATTATGAAGTTCTGGGGAATGGCAATTGGCAGATGTCAACCCATTAATAAACACATTAGTTAAATACAAAGGACGTAACCAGCTTGATATGTTTCCGTTAGGTTTTAAAGGCTCAATCTATACCAGCAGTGTGCTGCCTCCCGCGGTATACTGTCACTCAACTACTGGCTTTTGAGGCTGTAAAAAGTTTGTTCATATTCATTATACTTGCTAACACTGGAGTAAAATAGACTTGTTATAAAGCAGATGTATTTGGGTTCTGATAGGTTAAGAAAGTTCATTAAATCTTTATCTTCTATTAACAAGTCAAACTCTTAAAGAACATATGCATGGACATGTATACCTATTGCTGCCATCGGATGAAAAACTTCAATATCTCCAAAAAGTCAGTAATTCAAGATTTAAGAAAAATAGCCTTATTATCCAATAGACACAAGTATGCTGGGCGGGTTTCATTAGCCTGAGTGTTTGTAAAGGTCTGTGTAAACTTTCAATTTGAGAGAAAAAATGAATAGTACCAAAACTGAAGGCACAACATTTTCATGCAAGAGTAACTGCTTAAGACAGCCTACACATGATGATTGCCAATCCACAGAATATTATTTCATGAAGAGATATTGGCAAAATTGATCTGATAGTAGTTCAATGACCTAATGAAGCTCATATGTAATTCCTGATGCAGAAATGTCATTAATGTCACAAAACTGCTGCCAAAGTCACTTAATGAAGTTCCTAGGAATGGAAATTGCCAGGTGTTAATCCATCAATAAGAGCATTAGTGAAATATAAGGAACCTAACAACCTTGATGTGTGCCCAGTAGCCTGCTTATAAAGGGCACTGGACAATTGCACTGGGACTCAGAAAACAGCTTACAGTTCTTCAGTAGAGCGATTTCCCTGTGATATTTTGGTGAAGCATTCTTAGAGATAAATATGGGCCTGACAGAAAGAAAATAAATCCATTTCATGTTGACCTTTAGAATAGAGGACATTTAAGAAGTTGGCTTCATAGAAAAAATTGTCTTCTTGGTATTTTTGTTATTTCTTGTAAAGCCAGAATGTGTTAAAAACAATTAAAAACAATATTGAACGAGTGAATTTGCCTGCAGTGACTGACATTGTGCATCCTCTAATACAGCCTGTGCCGTAACATTTCCACCCCAGTTTGTTTGTAGAAGACATCACACATTATATTGTACTTTGCAGGCCTCGATAAAGGGAAGAGTGATCGTGGAATCGTGACCCTTGGAATTCTAAAGATGATTGAAACAATGGGTAAGTCATTTGTCATTTTAATGTGATCAAGATTGAGATTGAGACATTATCTGTCATTTACTATGGCTGTTCTATAAAACATATGAAGATTTTAATGATAACACTTTAAAAAATTAAATGTGTGTTTGGCTCATAGCCCCATCCCCCATTGAACTGAAACAGGCCTACAGTTATCAGTACCATGCTTCTGCTCTGCTCCCAAACCACCCTATTCCTCAAAGTACACACACATACACACATCCTCATTATGCACACTGAGGCTAGGGCAACCAAAACAACAGTTGAGTAACCAGTACCAGTGGCAAACAGAAAAATCTGTCTGCCGAGACTCCAGTATTATTGGCTTGTTTACAACCTCTGTTCAAACAACCAGGCCTCTCTGTGCAAAATGTGCTTTGGACCTTGGGCACGCCCTATTAGGTGTTAGTCACAGTTGGTGAGCCTCGGAAATTGCTTCGTCTTCGTCCAAATGACGTTGGGCTGGCCCATCCTCACTAACAAGACGCTCTGTGGAGAGCAGGAGAGCAGGCTTGAGTTGCTCGATTGTGGGGCTTATGCAGGGTCCAGCAAGCAAACTGTGGAGGGCCCTATTCTTTTTTTCCCTCCTGATACCCATTTTAGGCCCCAGTGCAACCCTCCATTGACCCATAGGCAAAAAGGAAAGATTGCTATTCTGAAAGCGAACAGTGCATTGAAAATGGAGTTGTTCTCTTTTTTTTGCTTTTCTACTACAAACCTCAAGCTACATGATTTCGTTATTGTAAGCTCTGCTGAACAGCAGTCAACCTTAGCTAAGCCCACGGGTGGCAATGTCTGTCTCCCTCTCTCTCATTCACATGTACATTGTTAAACATTAACAACATTTCATTTCTGCAAGTCAAACACATATGCCAAATAGTTTTGGAATGTATTCCCAAAAAAATCTGATCATTTACCCTAAACCTGGGCTACTCTAAATGAGGTTATTTCAAAATACCCTTTCCTGTCTCACTGCCTCTGCCCACGCACTGATATGCTTCTGTCCTCATCCCTCCACCTCTCACCTCTTTCCCTCCCTTTCCTCTTCTCCCTCCATCCACTCTCTCACTCTGGCCGGTGCTGTCACTGAAATATGCGACGGCTTGCAGATACACAGCGTGCCTTGCAGGCGGTGGAGCGTCTCCAGGCCAAACTGAAGGAACGGGGGGAGGTGCCCACAGAGGAGAAGCTCAGCCTGCTCAAATCAGTGCTCCAGAGCCCCCTCTTCCACCAGATCCTGGCCCTACAGAAGTCTGTCCAGCTCCTCAAAGACCAGGTAGTCTCATTACGGACATGTGGATATACATAGTGTTTCAGACTCAAAGTTTCATTCCTCAAAGGGTTATCTACCATTTGGCAGACATACTCTTACAAAATGAACAAAATAAAAGAAATAAATATATTTTAGAGATGGTGAATTGTGAATTTAATGATTTTCTTATGCAGTGTTTGTGTAGCGTTTTGGAAATGAACACTCTTAAGCCTAGCCGGGGGTCAAGTAGGATGGCACCAGGGAAGGTCATAAAGATGGTTAGAATGTGAGTAAACGTAACCTTAAACTAGGAATTCACTGCCAACAATATCCATCTTAAGTCATTTGTTTACTATTCATTACTGTTGAGTTTTAATGTTATTTTTCTTAAAGCAAGTGAGGAAATCTACCAGTCGAGTGAGATAGTTTCACTTGTTTCAACAAATCAATATCTAAGTCTTTCAAAACTTAAATATTGAAATTATATTATCAGTTTGAAATGAGAAGTTGTGAAGTTGAGAAGTGTTTTTATCCTCATTATCCATTAATTTTCAAGTGCGTATATCATATATATGTCCTAGGGCACAGGAAGAACATATTTCAAAGGTAAAATTCAGTGGTATTTTGCTATTGTCAATGGTTGCATGATAACCACAACATCACCCAACAGCTCTGAGGTTGAGGTTGAATTTAATTTCCTGCATTGCCTTTATCTCAGTAAAGTCAGAATATTTTCTATATTCTATGGAAGTATTACTACCCTGAATTACTGCTGACCTTTCATTTCCTGTTTCCTTGGTGACCTCATTGATTCAGCGTTGGGCTTGTGTCCAGACCCACCCCTTCACCCCCCCACCCTCAAAACACTTTGCTGTTGTGGTCACATTGCTGTCAGGGTTCATACTGGCCACATCTAATACGGTTACATGAGCAGAGATAGTTGGTCAAAGCCAGTAACTCTTCTCAAGCTGATTCTACCCCTTGAGGATTGAACATTTGAGTGGAAGAAAAGAGCTCTTAGGTCACGGTGGATATGTGCGAAGGGGCTAGAGTGAGTGCTTGAGACATAGAGGGGAAAGTATGTGAACTATGCAGTGGGAGGCAGGGATGCTAGAGCTTTTGTACCCCTTGTGGAATTCAGATTATAAAAACCCTGCTGGCATTTTTGCATGCCAGTGATGTAGCTCATTTCAGATGTGCTACATTCCTATGTGTATTGTAAATATACACAGTGTTGTGTATGTTTTACGAAACAACATGTTTTGTAATCGTTAATTATAAATTCTCATCTTATGTCAATATCTGAGTTTCAACTCTGTTTTTTTATAGAGCTTTCAAACCACCTGAAGCAGAAAGCAGAACCAATTTGGAAAGGGATGCATTTTGTGTTTTGTTGTGAGACAAGAGAAACATAAACACACACACTCTGATGGCTCTGCTAGTTAGGCCTCGTGCAGCCCATGTCGCTATGGTGACGAGGCCTGCTCTCCAATGAGAAAGAGGCCGCTGCCACCGTGTGAAGTGGGGCAGAAACAATTTCTTAAATGTGCAAGAACCAAACTGGAACTTTAATCCTCTTAGCCAGGCCCCGGCTAACAAAGCTCATGCATGAGGACAGCAACTTAGCAGCGTGCTACGCTAACTTAGCCGATCCCACAGGGTTTTGTTCGCAATGTGCAGCGCAAACATATCCTATCCAACATTGTTTTGGTCACAAGGACGAAGCTCGTAATGTATATAAATAAAGTGTAAATTGCCTTCCGAAGAGCTGAAAGTTGTACACTCAACTTACCAATGCAAATGTACAAGTTCAAAAGGACAGCTTTAGCTTGACGATGCCATATGCCAAATGGAGTGTTTATAAAATGATTGCTATGTATTATGTCTGTCCTTTTGAATCAAATTCATACGGTCATAAACATTGCGCCCTTTGGCTAATGAAATCGAAAAGCACTCTTTTATACAGTTGTCTCGTTCAAGTAATTCATCTGTCAAACAAGTAAAGTCATTGCAGTAATTAAAACCCAAGCATATTAAGGCATCCAGATGGCCAGTGATGTTTTTTTCTACCACCATGATAGAAATATTGTATTTGGAGCAGAGTCATTGTTGGAACATCAGCTAAGAGCCATTATCTCCTGAAGGATTAGGCTGCCATAGATCCAGCTAATCATGGTGGGATAACAAACTCTCTGGCATCCCAATGCTTTTAGACACCCAGACTTCAGGGTTTTGGTATCCAAAATTAAACTTGCTAAATGTTTGCGTTCACCTGTGGGGATATTATGAGTGATGTTTTTAGTTCAAACTTTTAATTGTTTTTTTGGTTGGGCTATCTCCAGCAATTGCGCAAAAAATCATAGCTATCACATAGCATTGCAAATTAGAAACCTAACAGACAGTACCACAATTTTTGAGATGCAGACCCTGTGTCATTTGTAATTTGATTTGAGGTGTTATGTCCAATCGCTCTTAGGCATGGTTTTAGTTTACAGTGTAGGGTGCATTTTGTCAAGGGCAGAATGACCATTTAAAAAAAAATGGTGGCATTGTCCTTCATTGAAAGATATGCAGTTTTCCACAACATTCACTCAATGTCTTTTCCCTTATGATTCCAGGGAAGTATCCCATCATCACCTGGGGGAGACCTTGGTGACCACGTCAGTGCAGTAAAGCCCAATGGTGGCCATCTTTCCTACCCAGACATCTCCAGTGGCCCAGACGTCAATGGCAAGCCATCAGCTGAAGAATTTGAACACATTATTCACTCTATGGCACAGGTATGGCCAATTGCAAAACACAAACAACCGCTGGTGCTGTTTGTATATTGCTTTTGAGTTAAATGTCAACATAAGTGATAGGTAGCCTGGTCCCAGTCCTCCTGAAGCAGCAGAGTTTACATTCGTCATGCCTCGGGTTTCACACATTCATTTCTGCTCCTCAAGCACACCCATTTTACTCAAAATGTTTGGTGCTTCTTAGTTCTGTAGGAATAGCCCATGCAGTTGCTTTCTCTGATACTCCAGGCCTTCACACATGTGGGTTCAAGAAAAGCATAAACATAGCAAAGTGTGATAGCTTTGTAATGCTACTGCAAACACAAATTATAATTTATGCTGGCTCTGTGGTGGGAATTTGTTAATAAAGGGCATTTTAACAAGCCATAGCATCTGTTATACCCTAAACATGTACTAATGAGTGGAAGAGATAAGGGTGGCAACACTGATAATACAGTCTAAACGATTCTTATTAGAAAACATCAGGCTGCAGGCTGCAAGGCTACATCTAGTTAGCAAGCTCACAGAGTAGCCTGCCTGTCGGTTCAATGGGCTATTGTTATTTACCCATATGTGTGTTATTAATATAATTCAACCAATTTTCATCAAAAGCTAGAGAAAGAATTTGACCTGATCCATTGCCTCAACAGTTAGTTGTACCATTAACATCACATTAACATTCAAATATGTATTTAGCAGTTATATATATAACATGGACCTCATCCAACATGATACCACACAGCCTGCACCTCAGAATGTAACATCTGCCTTCCACTGTTGTTTAGCAGCCATGCTTCAGGGCTCCAGAACAAAAGCGAACAATGTCCATTCATAATATCGTCCTCTTGATGATCCTCCATGAGTGCTAATGTGGGAAGACACAACCATAACAATACGCCTATCTCTACCCATGTCGTCATGCACTAGTGGGGCTAGTTGATAGATTAAGCTTTTACCAAAGCCTGTTGGCATGACACCAAAAGCATCTTTTCCCTAAATAAAAGCTTTTAAAAGTGTATACTGCTATGCTTTTAGAGCAGGTATATTCAGTTTTTTAATAGTGGCTTCTATCACAAGATCGATCTTCGTCCACCATTGCTTCTGGAGTTTCTGATTATGCTATCACCAAGGCTCTGCCCACAAATTTAACAATCCAGTCAAAATACCAGAGCATTCACATGTCCACATGTTGACCACCCCCTCCAAACAGGAGACGACCAGACCTACAAAGCACCAAAAAGTTCAAATGAAATACAGTAGGTGTGGTTTACAAGTGAAAACGAACAAGCAAAACTGAGGAATGTAGGCTAGGAGCAGGCTACATGTTGGGCTAATATAATGGGTTTTGGCTCTTCCTGAAGTCTATTTCTGATGTCCCAGCAGATTTATTACCACTGGTTTTAAATGTTTTGATCATTTTTACAGACATAAAATTCAGCACCTTATCTGTAAACACCTCTTGATTACCTCAATCAGGTCAAACAGATTGCACACAGCGCTCGTCTTTATTGAGGCACTTCAAATAGACTTCTAAGGCCTGCCTGTAGCTTTGGTGCCACAGTGAAGCAGTAAGGGACTGAAGTGTGTGTATTGTGTGTGTGTGTGTGTGTGTGTGTGTGTGTGTGCACACTTTTATGTGTGTGTTTCAATATGATGCAGGGACGGTACGTCACAAACATGGAGCTGCTGAAGCCAGTGTCAGGGGGTCTGGGCTTCAGCGTGGTGGGTCTGAAGAGCGAGAACCGCGGGGAGTTAGGCATCTTCATCCAGGAGATCCAACCAGGAAGTGTGGCTCACTGGTATGCAACCCATCATTCAAAGATCCCTAAAAACACTACACAATTTATTAAACTCATAACACAACAAAGTCACTATTCCACACAGTTTTTCAATATTGGGGTTTCTGGGAACTAAAGGCCTACAGGCTTCCCACTGATCATGGAATTTAGAGAGCTGTGAAAGTCAGGGAATTTGATCATTTCTCTGGGGGAGGTCAGGGACCATCAATTAATTTTACAAATCGTCACTGTACAGGGATATACCAGAATCTATTTTACAACTTGTTTCACACATTCAGTGCATTAGATGGTGGTTTTCAGCCAACTCCTCCACAGCAAGCCCAACTGTAGTGGAAATAGAGTCATATTAATACATCACTGACAGTGTATGAGGTAAAATGTACTGTATCCCAATTCTCACAAATCAGGATTATCACTTTTTTCATTTGGTTGACCTAGTGTAATTATTCACTGTATATGCCTTTACTCTTGGCATGCCCATATTTCAACAACACACTGCATGCTCCTTCCCCATACAGTGATGGGAAGCTGAAAGAAGCCGACCAGATCTTGGCCATAAACGGCCAGCCCCTGGACCAGACAGTGACCCACCAGCAGGCCATAGGCATCCTGCAGTGTGCTTCAGAGAGGGTACAGCTCACAGTGGCTAGGGGACCAATACCTCAGCTGGCCAGCCCCGTGGTGTCCCGCACCCCATCTGCTGCCAGCACACTGTCAGCAAACTCCAGCGCGGTATGAATACATTCACACACCAATGACAAATATGTGAAAGTTAGCACATCCATACACACGTGTCAAATTATAGTATACAAATACTCACGCACAATGTAGTGGCACACAATATTGTAGCAGAAGCGTAGAAGCATGCATTGACCATCTCTTATGTGTGCTAATGATATACGTATATATATATATAGTAAAAACACACGCGGACAGATACATTTTCCTGTGGCAATACCATCACGATCACAAGTGAGACAGGGCAAACACATGGCCCATGCTTCTGGTGGCTATCAATACAACAGAGAACCAAAGATGGTTACAATAGGACTTGATCCTCAAATTACTCTGGACAAAAGACTGATGGCTTAAAAATATGTTTTGTTAGATGTGTCTGCACAGTAGCCATGTTGTTTCTTCTCTTTCACTTAACCTAGTGGCAGCACGTGGAAACCATTGAGCTGGTCAACGATGGCACCGGACTCGGCTTTGGCATTGTGGGAGGAAAGACCACCGGGGTTATCGTCAAAACCATCCTTCCTGGAGGCATTGCTGATCAGGTGACTGCATGGATGCGTCTTTACTTTCTTTGAGGGGGGGGCTTTGGGAGAGTTCGGCATTGTCCATATAGTGAATACTGTAGAGAACAATGATAAGTGGATATCTTTTAGACCTTGTGTTACTTACGCTATGGTTGTTTTTCAAAAATAAATATTAATCTAGTGTCCAGGTGGTGAGGCCACCCATGCTAAAAGGCATTCATAGTACTTTCATAAAAATCATCCATTATTATTCCAACTGTAACATCCACCTCAGGACGGCCGGCTGCACAGTGGGGACCACATACTGAGGATTGGTGACACAGACCTGTACGGCATGGGCAGTGAGCAGGTGGCCCAGGTCCTACGGCAGTGTGGCAACAGGGTCAAGCTGGTCGTCACCAGGGGTCCTGTGGAAGAGAATCCCTCAGTCACTGCTGTCATGCCTGTGGTGCTGCCCACTGTCAGTGAACAGGTGAGAGGGCGCACTGTTTAATTGTGAACAGATAGATGTAAACCGGTAATGCATTATATAAGGAAATATAACAGGAATTTGATAGATAACATATTTCTCAGGAATGTATTGTGTAATGTGCAGTGTATGTCTCTTACATGATGACTGAAGTATACCTGACATATATTGATCTGGGAATCTGGCAATATGTCTTGTTCAATTTGATATCATGAATATGAGCATCCCTAGAGAAAAGCATATTCTCTATACCTACCTGACAAGATGATGATTGAGGACCATATATATGACATATAAAGTATACTTGCAGTACTGTGCAAAAGTCTTAGGCACCCTAAAAAATGTTTTATATAAATTTGGTCTTAGCTGTTTATTTTTTTGTTTAGTGTTTTACATTACTGCTCTTTATAGTAAATGTTTTTTTTGTTTTTTTTAAAGCATCTTTGCTTTACACGTGCCTAAGACTTTTGTACAGTACTGTACATCAAAAACACATCAGACCTAAAATTCAGGTCTTTCATCTCCATTTCCATCACCTTATTTTTTTTCACAATGAAGGATAAAGGAAATTAGAATTGCAGGCTACACCTGTGACTCAGATTTCCGAGAGCAGAGAGGCATTACTTTGTTACAAACAGCACTTACAAACAGTGATTTCATGGCTATTATCAACACTCAGCCCAATTTACACATGAATGCTTTCAGTGAGTCACTCTGAGTGACACACACATTATAGCCTTTCATCCACACACACATTAGCTAGATTTTTTGTGGCTGACGTGTGAAGTGCACATTAATCTTAGTATTCAGGGGTGATAGAAAGTTGGGGAATGAGTATTGGTCACCATGTGTGGAAGTTTGGTAACTCATGTGCCATGACTTGCTTTTTTACTATTGTCATATCAATCAGCCCATGTCCCATGTCTCTGTTTACAGGGCTATGAGGAAGAGGAGGCTGAAGCCTTTGATGTGAGGCTGACCAAGAACACCCAGGGATTGGGGATTACCATTGCTGGCTATGTGGGAGATAAAAATTCAGGTGAGAGATGGCAGATTTGCCTTAGTTAGATTAGTTTATCATCAGATTACAAGTTCCAAATGATGCTTTAATTAAACTGCATGTGTACTATAATGTGCAGGCTCTAAATTTATAATAGACATTTTAACTTTCATGGGCCTTTAAACTGTGGCGCTTGCTCCATCCTGCTATGACATGGGGAATATGACTCATATTTGTATGTAACAAAAATGTTTAAATTCAAACATTGTAAACGAAAACTCAAACATTTGTTTTTTTCTTCTTGACTTGTTCTTACTTCCCAGAGCCCTCCGGTATTTTTGTTAAGAGCATAACCAAAGACAGTGCTGTAGAGCAAGACGGTCGTATTCATGTGGGAGACCAGATCATAGCTGTAAGTGCCTCAATTATGCTCTATTTAGCTATCACTACTTCTCTCTGTTCAGTTCAGTTCAATGGCATAAGGTATAAAAAGCAATGTATGTTTTATCCCATCTATTTTAGAGATCAAATGTATTCATTCAGCCAATGGAAGGGAATTATAAGCTGCATAATTTTGAATCATTCACAACACTGACAGTTCATAAAGTGTTTTTACTTGTGTCGAAGCAGAAGTGCTGGGGGAGATGGAAGAGCACTAAGACATACCAGGCATGGCCACATAGCTGTTAGTGTGATAACAACTTCCCTCTTGTTCACATATTGTCCTGTAACCTTTGACCTTGTACCTATACATTAGAAACCTCAAGTTCCTAACTTCAGTATGCCATTCATTATTATGTTTTATTATGTTTGTTCTGTCATTAGAGGATCTGTGCAGGAATCTGCATTCCTTTAGATATTCTTTATGGGCACTTTCCTCCGGCCTGTGAGTCTGGGTGTGCAGGTGCTCATATCTTCTAGATAACATCGATCAGTTAGCCTTGAATGAATAATAGTCTTCTGTCTCTAGAAATGAAGGAGATCACCTCTTCTTAAAGTGTGCACACCTCACTTATTATTGGCTTACTTGTTGATCACGTAACCTTTAACCAATAGTAGTATTAGAAGATATTTGTTTTAACATAATCATGAGTATTCAATTACATTGTATACCATGAGAGAGATTTTGGCTCCTGGTCTGCAGATTGAATCAACTGTTGAGGATGAACACACAAAGCAGTCAAGTTCTTAATGTCATTACTGTAGCACATTAGCAATGAAGTTAAACTGTAACTTCACTGTCTTGTATCATTTGAACCATGAGCAAATCTTGCCCTGTATTTTCTAAACATTTTACAAACTCTTCATTTGATCTACGTGGGTTTTGCGTGTATGTGTGTGTGTGTTTGTGTGTGTGTGTGTCTTTGTGTGCGCTTTCCTGAGTTTGTGTTCTTCCTTGAAGACTTTAACTTCAATGCTAATGTGCTTTGGGACGCAACGTAAGCGTACGTAAACACTTAAACACTTAATGGACTGTTGATTTAGTCTGAATTCTTCAAACATACATGGCTTATAACTGTCCTGAATGATCTCGATAAATCAACTCCTTAAGTGAACTGCTAAAATGATGGGGATACACGCAAGCTGGACTCTGTTCCTGTGTATGGCTGCTAGTGCTTCTTGGTGTTTATTATTACTGAGATCAATGTAATTTCAATTTCACCTCTGTCAACCAAGAATGTAGATGGCAATTCAGCACCCTCAGAACGTCTCCACAATCTGTTCTGTCCCCTGTTTAATCCGCCGGCACACGGATGGTCGCCCTCTGCAGGTTGACGGCATAAACATCCAGGGCTACACCAATCAGCAGGCAGTGGAGGTCCTCCGACACACGGGCCAGACGGTCCACCTTAAGCTGGTCCGCCGGGGTTTCCGGCCGGAGGAGATCCCCCCTGCTGTCGCCCCCAGTGTCAGCGTCCTGCCCCCCTACACCCCACCCCACCCCCACCACTACCACCGTCATCAGGGAACTTGAGCTGGAGAGGAAGGAGAGCGAAGAGGCTGCTCAAGGTAGTCAGGTTAAATCAGAGAATGTAGATTGGTGGTGAAATTTAATGAGGATCGAGGCAACTTTCCTTACTACTCATCATCCTGTAAAAAATTGCATCATTTGATGTGTGAATATAGCTCAAACACAAACCTCAGTGATGCAGTGAAGGGAGATAAATATGACTCCAAATTCAAATTTCAATCAGTCTCATTAATAGATAGAGAGAATAAAATAGTGTATGATGCTTTTGGGAACTTTCTCCAGTCACATCCAGTATTGCTTGCAAATAGTGTCCAAATTGCCATCAAAACTATGATGCCACTGAACTCAGTTATATGCCATCAATTCAGTACAGATATCATCATAGCTTCAGTCTGACAGATGGGTGGGAATGGCTTCCCTTCTACTTAGCTCCCCTCATCACATCCACATGTCTATAGATAGAACCCAGAGCCCTCCGCCCTGTCGCTGAGACCTTGAACTATATGAAGTCTGTAATTGAGCCAGCAGTAAATAAATCAACACATGATGCAGTGCTGCATAGAAAACATAATGCCAGTGTTACACAGAGTAGCACTGACATTGGGCAGGGCATGCTCACAATTCAGAAAGCAACAGACGTCTACATGCATGTGCTGGTAGCTATGATGGATGTGTTTGTGTACAATGTATGGGTATGTGTGTGCATGCATTTCCTAGTGTGCATCGGTGTCTCTGTCGCTGCATGCTTCTGTCTGACTTGCTGTTCATCCTGTGTTTACAGTTGCTACAGATGAGAAGCAGCTCCAGTCACTGAGTGAAGGATCTGATGTCAGCCCAGCCAAGGATCAGCTAACAGAGGAGAGGGATGGTAGGAAACTGGGATCCTTTACTAAGCACACCAGCAGTTACTGGATACGAATCTGACAGATATGGGCTATTGTTGTCAGGATCAGACTGACTAGCAACACACTCTGCCCCTGAGAATTATATGGAGCACTGAGATGGGTGCTGCTGGTTAGTTTCCCAGACAGCACAATCATTTTCTAATTTATAATACAGGAAGATGAAAGCTTCTTTGATGTTGGCCTTTCCTCCTCAACTCCTCAAGTAATTTCCCAATAGTTGGGATGTTCGGTTGCATTGCGGGCTGCGAAGCGTTTATCACATATTTGCATTCAGTCCATGTTGTTTTGTGCTTTTAAGTGAATGCTGTGTATTGTGTTTTTCAAGGGATCAAACTAACAGGGTTTGAAGAGCAAGAACTTACAAAGAAGTGGCAGGATATTCTGGGTCCAAGTAATGAAGTTGTAGTAAGTCTATTTTTCAAAATGACCTCCTCTTTCTCAAGCAGCAAATTGCAATTACCAGAGCTTAGTTGCCAGGCAACGATTTCAAAATGGTAAACCTGTCAACTATGATGAAATGACAACACAAAACCGTAAGTAAAAGTAAGAAAGACTCCAGCCATTAGAAGAAAGGCTTGAGTCATTAGCACATTTGTCATTGAAATAATAACAACCTAATATTAGACAAACCTTTTCACATGCCAACTGAATCGTGGCCACTTGCTCCCATGCCAGGTGGCTCAGGTGGAGAAGTTTACTGAGAACAGCGGCCTGGGGATCAGTCTGGAAGCCAATAGCGGGCACCATTACATCCGCTCCGTCCTGCCTGAAGGACCTGTTGGCCGCTGTGGCAAGCTCTTCAGTGGAGACGAACTGCTTGAGGTAGAGGTCACTTAGAAGGGACAAACATGAAATACACAAACACAAAATGTTACCCTGGATATTTCAGATAGTTCTTTTGCCATTATTATTTACAGAGGTTTCATTTCCTAAATGCATTCAGAAAATAATTTGCTCACTGGATAAAAACAGACGAGAGTATTTCATTTTAGTATACTGTACATGCATATATACCATACCATTTGTTTATGTGACAGGAGTATAAGCTTTGTTTAGTAATACCTACATTTGTGATTGAAGCTAACTGTAACCATTTCTCTCCTCTCAGGTCAATGGCATATCCTTGATCGGTGAGTCCCACAAGGAAGTAGTTAGCATCTTGAAGGAGCTTCCCCTCTGTGTGGACATGGTATGCTGTAGGCCCGCCCCTCATCTGCAGACTGACCTGGATGCTGCCCAGCCGGAATCGGAGGCATTGTCCACAGAGCCTGAAGTCGAGGTACTGCATTGACACTAATGGACAACAGCAAAATAATTATAGAGATGAATTTTGAGTCTGATACATTTCAGATCTGAGCATTACTGAGTATTGATATGTATGAAACAAAGTGAAAATCCACAGAAAGTCACTTTCTTATGGCTAATTATGATGCAGGGCCCTACATATTCCAGGGGTGGCATTGCTCACAGAGCATTGCAGCAGATGGTGCATACAAGTACAGTAGGAAACTCCCTGCATCTCTTTGCCATGCAGTAATGCTTCATGAAAAATGTTTCCCCGCCCCTGCATTTCAGCCAGTGAGTATGATTGGAGAGAAATATTCTAAAGTCCTCCTCTTTATCGTCCATCAACCATTATTAGCTGAGCCCAGGCTGTCAATTGCTCCATTGGCTTTCCACAGTGCCAACCATGATGGATTAAGTCTTAGCGATAAGCAGGGGAGGCTGACAGTTTATTATCACCAATCCATCTAGTAATACCTCAACAGCAGTAGCCAACAACATTTGCTAGAGATACAAGACTTCAAAAAAGCTTCCCATTGGGGATGGGGTTTTCATCTCTTCAGCTTTATCTGTGATAACATACCGAGGCCCTAGCATCCCAACATATTTTCCTTTTATCTCCTGCCAGAAAGTTATGAAACGCAACTAGAGGGTAACAGCCTATGGGTTGGGAATAAAGCGAGGTATGCACGCTGCAACACTGAGGTTTGAGGCTTTCACTCTTCAGAAACAAATAGACCTCGGCAGTTTCCTGGTTCCCGAAGAGTCACATGTGAAAACAGCGGAGGCGGCACAGGATAATGTGACAGAGGAAGTGCTAGGATCTCCTTTGGCTATGTGGGAGTCAGAAATCCAGAACATCGAGCTGGAGAAGGGAGAAGGGGGATTGGGATTCAGCATTCTGGACTACCAGGTGGGAATTCTGAGCAGAAATGATGGTAGGTTTCATGAAAAGGTGCAACTGTTATAGTGGTGGTAGGCACTTATTTGCTTGCTTACAAATTTATTTAAACATTAGCAGATGTTTTTGTATTGTTTTGTATCATGATTGTTGTGATTAAAGTTGTCATGTGGCTGCCGTCTTCTGGGAAAGGACATCATCATTTCATGTCCTACTCAGTGTATTAGAGTGACTTTTTTTTTTCCACACAATTCACATCTAATAGCTTTTTTTGACATTTATAAAAAAAAAACATTGCACCCAGAAAGACACCATTCCAATGTCCAGCAAAGTAAAATAAACTCCTCTGTCCCTTTCACTTAAGTTAAAAGCAGTGTCAGTTTACCCGTTGACCACTCCTCAGTTCGGTGCACTAACGTCACCTCCTCCGCAGGACCCGATGGACCCTGCCAAAACAGTGATTGTGATTCGCTCTCTGGTTCCTAACGGTGTGGCAGAGCAGGATGGGAGGCTGCTGCCAGGAGACCGTCTCATGTTCGTCAACACCACTAACCTGGAGAACGCCAGCCTGGAGGATGCCGTCCAGGCTCTTAAGGGGGCCAAGTTTGGCAAGGTCCAAATAGGAGTGGCCAAACCGCTGCCTGTAAGCACCTATTATTATTATTATTATTATTACTATTATTATTATTATTTTGCTTGCTTGTGTGCTTTGCTTGTGTGTCTGCTTGAGTCTGTGTGTGTGTGGATGGATGGGTGGATGAGACTGGGGGGTGGTAGAGTAATGGCTTCATTTCTAGTGTGCTTACTGAGAAAAAAGTATTGTGCGTTGCTTTGTGTAATTTGTTCTGCATATTGTGGATTCATCGCTGTGTATATCTGAGGGTGTGTGTTGGGTCATTGTCATTACACCATACAACCTGGTATCCAATCATGAGGGTTCAACTTACAGGGCTTGAATTTTTCATGCAGGAAAGACAGTGGAGTTAGGCTGCATGGTTTAACATTCCACTCACAGTTCTTTAGAAAGAGGATAGCAGCCTAAAATACTCTGTGCCCTTTGTTTGATATTGCTCCATTATTAAATTTCTGAAGAGTACAGACTAAATTTAAATATTGACCTGTCAAGATATTGGGTCTGTCCGACCAGCATGTTTATTGCTCCAGGCATCTGTAGTCTTTGTGTGGGATATTTCTCTCTGCAAAAATACTTGAATTATTTCACCTTTAGAGCTGCATTTCTCTTGTATTGGAACTGCCATTGGATTACACTGTGAGACCTCTGGGCTGCCAAGGTTAGGTGGATTACAGAGTTGTAGGAAGCCTCTATGGAGTTATCCAACTCTCCTGCAGGATATAGAATGTGCTTCTGAGGGGTATTGTGTTGTATTCCCTCTCAAAATTGAGTCTGACCAGTGTAATCCTCCAATACCCCCTCTTGCTTTCCTTTTCTCTTTCTGGGCTGCATGCTAGACAAAATCAATATTAAAAGCTCCTTGGGCATACATGTGAAAATCTGCAAGAGCCTTTCTGTTTAGAATTAATTTAAAACAGAGATTTTTCTAGATAGTTTCTTCGCTTGAAACCTGATGCACCAAACTCATTATTCAACACTATAGCTGAATTAAATTATATAATCTCCCTGTTCCCCATTTACAAAGCTTGATTTAGTCCACTAAAAATACTAATAAAATCAAGTAAAAATGATGTGAACTCCTACATGGAGGCACTGAAAGCATTTCTCCACTTTCCTAGGGAATATGTGGATATTCCCTCTCTCCACACCCATATGATGAGCAGGAAACTCCTTCATCAGCAGCCATCCATTCACTTGTCTTCATCAATATGTTGGTTGAAAAGAGAAAGGAGGAGGGACTGACTGAGGGCATCCTTTACCGAGCAGAGCCTGCATTGGTTAGTTAGCCTTTGGGAAAACAGACAAATCAATCTGGGTATCAGAACATACTAAGACAAATTCAGAAAAAAATGTCAATCATTTCCTTATGCCTGATTTTCATCAACAGAGGACTGGTCACTTTTCTTTGCCTGGCAAGGCGGCATTTCAAATGAAGATTAGATATTTCCATGTAACAGCTAGCATTTATGAACACTTAAAGTCTAAAAATAGATGTCATTTATCAATTCATTAATGCATTTTTTACTATTAGCAAGTACTTTTGTAGTTAAGGAAAAGGAAGGAAAGAAATTATGTCAAAAGCCATCGATTTCCTGAGTGGTTGTGCCCACTCCATCATCATAGTTTACTCTTTTACTGATGATTTCTCCAAAAGCTCCAGCAGAGGATTGTGTATGGCAGCAAGTTGTTTTCCCCAGTGTCAAAATTCAGTGTCAGGGACATTTACACTGAATTTACACCAAGAGAGAATTGACCACCATTGTCCCCTTTGCATAAAACTGAGCATTGCAAATGCACTTAAGGAGACATCTCTATGTAGCAACTAGTGTGTATGAAAGAAATCTGAAAAATGTACTGAATTTAATTGCATTGTAAACTAATGCAATTATTTACTACTAGTAAGTATTTGAGGTGCAATTCTGTTAAAAGCGCTGGATTTCCTGATTTGCCGTGCCTATGTCATCGACAACATAAAGTAATGACTTCTAAATGGTCTTAGCTTCCATCTCTCCCAACTCTGATGAAAGTTGACTACCATTCAACGTTTCTAGCGCTGGATTGCAGATAGTAAGTCGTTCTCAGTTGCCCATAGGCAACAAATTGAATCTGGTTTCTTTGCTTGACCAGTCCTCTCTTGACCTAAATTCAGCATTAGTGACATTAGTGTAATAGCATAGTATGATATCCTACAGCTATCCGTGATTGGATAGTGCACAGCAATGCTCAATACTAAGGGACAGTTTTGTATTCCAGTTGGTGATACTTACATCCCTTATCACAGATTGACACCAACGAAGCAGACCTGTCAGATGACAAGGTGTTACAGCATAGTTTCTCTGGGTTAGAGGACGACACCTTCCAGGCATCCATGATCGCTCTTCATGGTAGCACCTGTAGTGCAGACTTGGATTACCTGCACTCATCCACTCCTAAGGTAGGCAACCATTTTATATACTGCAGTTGGCAAATATATGCACAATTGAAACCAAAAGCACAGCTGGTAATAATTCGATAATTTAATTAAATGTTACAGCAATAGCTACTGCTCTTTTTCACAATGAAACGTCTGGCATGCAATCATTAATATTTGCTTACTTGCTGTAGAGGGCCAAAATGTCAAGGGGAATGCTGTTTTGAGGCATTAACAACATTATTGACTTTGTTGTTATATGAAGGGTGTAGCTGCTACCTGCCCTTTTTGCTCTGGGTGTGAGCACAGCTTCCCAAAAGGATGTTGAATTATCTGAAGCATAAACAAAGAAGGGCAAAGGGCAATCAAACTGTTTCCCTCAGGGTATTTCCATACTTTAGTTTGGCCCAAAGGTCACGCCTGATATTTTTTTAAATAAAAGGGCCGCCCTAAAGGGAAAGTTTTATAATTCATGGCAGTAGCTTAGAGGGAGAAATCCGGGCCAGGTCATAAACTTGGGCATTTTATGGCAGCTTATGTGGAATACTGAATGATGTCCTCTTGGGGGAAATCCACAAAACAGAATGCACATATTTGTGTGACGTCAGACAGCTCAGTCTTTATTTTTGAACATCCCAAAGCTATACACAGAGGGCCAAGACTTTTGTCAATTAATCTGGGATCTGCTCCAAACTTTGTAGACATGGTGACAGCACCCAGGGTGAATTTTGAGGAATATGGACACTTTTCCCTCTGGTTCACACATGCTTATAGTACAATGAAATAAAGCTCACTGTGTTAAAAAATTGCAGTCATTGTCAGTGGAGCAGTGGTGGCTTTTTCCCCTCATGATTAAATGACAGATTAGAGCCATGGCTACTTGGCTTTCTAGTTTTGGAAGAGAGTGGTTCATGTGCACATGTATTAATTGTACTGTCCAAGATCATAGGAGTAATGTAAATTATTTTTAAGGCATTGTAGTTGTATTTCTATACTGTGAGAGTGGGTGCCCTTTTTAAATCTACTGAATAATCTAATAGACAGAATATTGATGGTAAACTCTAAATAATGTCATTTCTTGTTCTGCAATAGATTTATTTCATTTCCAATTAAAAAAACATGGCTTCAGGAGCCTCATTTGGGTATGTCTAGAGTTTCATAGTAACATTTTAAAACAGTTTTTACGATTACAGAAATTTGTTTTTTAAAAGAGGCTTAAAAGGTCTTTAGAGAGGAAAGGCCCTCTAACATATTTGCGGAAGTGCCCTCTATTCTTTACCTCTCCTCTTGATAGTCTCTGCATACCACTCCACTTACTGTTTAATAATAGGTTATACACTTTTATATGCAATGAATGTAATGTACATGCTGTATTCTGCAGTTCATGTTTCGATGTTGCCTGTGAATGTCTTTCCATTTTTGTACAACCTTATTACAGGTCCTTGTCAAACCCGACCATTCCTATCTATGAATAGACTGTACTTCATATTAGGCAGCTCTCTTACCTGTAGACGTCAAAGCCCAGCACACCCCAAATATATTGCACTACCCTATTAGAATGTAACGGCCCATTTATTGCATTACTCTGCTTCTCAGCTCTGCTTATTGCAGACCCTCAGCATTGTGCGCTAGGTCCCTTTGCATATTACTTTTACTTTTTAACTTCATAGTTTCATACATTCTGGACCACAAAGGGAAGTGTTTGCCGAGATTGATCACTGGCCAGTCTGGACCCAGTGAGTTCAAGTGCTGCTATAATAAAGCTATATTTTGTGCATTGCACACTCAAGATCATCAGTAATTACTGCTGTTCTCCATTGGCTGCTGATGGCTTTTCTATGGCTCATTACAAGGAGTGCAGAATGGCAACTGAGCGAGATGAGATCCTCATAGTTGGGCAATTGTCGATCTAACAGAGTGTAACATTCATTCGGCTGCTGTGGTTTGTTTTATCCTAGCTGACAGCTCGCCTGGACTTGTTGGATGAGCGTCCCTGCTTTGCTGACAACACTGAACCCTTTTCTCCGGAGAAGTCAGCCCGTTTCACTCCTCCTAGTTTAAGAGGTCATGTCCAAGCGATTAACTCAATACTAAGCAATTCTGATCAGTACCTAGCACAGCACTCAACCCGAGTGGAAACAGTGGATTGCTCAAACGCATACAGCTCATCTGCTGAAATAGCGATCCAATCTAATGTTCAGGAGGAACAACTGGAGTCGCTCCACTTTCAGATGGAGCCCACCATCTCCTTTGGAGACATTGGGGAAATAAAGGTCTTGATGAAGGTAAAACCCTGTATCTAATTAAAAGTTATAAATTGGGAGTGAAAATGTAATCATTTATGAGCTCAAAAGTCTGGGAAAAGTAAGTTGAACAATAAGTATTCAGTTTCCTTGGTGGCTGAGTAAATGAATTGGTATACATTGAACTTCACAGACCTTTTCAAGGTGCATTATAAAAGCTACAAAATATTTATCCTTGATCTTCTTTTAAATTCACTTTTATAAATTCGCCCCAAGTAACATCTAAACTCTCTACAGTCAGACATGAGACTTCAAACATTAGATAAACCAAATACTAAGCTTATTTGTTTTAAATTCCTTTCCCCAGCCAAACCTCTGCATGTAACCCGCCTCTAGAGACCCTTGCATTGTTTGGAATGTGGCCTAAATATCTTCTAATTTCTTTTCATGAATAACTGTGTTGTATTATCATACTCAAGGATGGAGAGACTGGTGTGAAAGAATCAGCAGAAGATGGTAACAAGGAAGTACTGACCTCAGGGAGCAATTTTGAAAGGACCATCACCGTTGTAAAGGGCAACTCCAGTCTCGGTTTGTTCATATTCTTTTAGTTATTCTCTTATTCAATTTCTCTGCATCCTTCAAGTGTAAATGGGGTTGTGAGACTGAAAGGCGGTTTAGGCTTTTACTTTGCATCTTGTTTTCTGAATGCCAAATTTGATACAAAATGATTGAAAAGATCTTGGCCATTTTCCAGTCTAAAAGGGTCATTCCACTGCTGTACAGCCTACAGGGGTATTTGCATTTCAAAACCTGCCTAGGGGGCTGCTCCTGGGACAGGGAATACAAAGGCGTCATTTAAAATCTTCAGTGCCTTGCTGAAATTATCTCAGCTTGTCTTCTTAGTACCCTTCAAAGGTCCCTACTTGCTGGCTGATTGTAGTGTCCACGTAATACCGGTTCTTTTGTGGGCATTTTTGCCAGAAAAAATTTGGAGGGGAGGGTGATGACATGTAAGAAAGGTCCTAGGCCAGATTTGAACCCAGGACATTGTGGGTACATGGCATCCGCCTTAGCCAACTGAGCCACCAGGATGCCACAATATTGTTATTTATTTATTATCTCCACTAAACCCTTTTACCAAATTTAAGTAAATCAAAATCAAAAATACAAATTGCATTTCATCATGCTCAACATTTGAGGATAATGGGCTACAAATCCTTGTGATCTACCTCAAAGGGATGACTGTGAGTGCCATGAAAGATGGTTTGGGAATGCTGATCCGCAGCATAATCCATGGTGGGTCCATTAGCCGTGACGGACGCCTGGGGGTGGGGGACCTCATCTTGGCCATCAATGGGGAGCCCACTGCCAACTTGTCCAACGCCCAGGCCCGTGCCATGTTGCGAAGGAACTCTCTCATTGGACCAGATCTAGGGTGAGAGACCAACATCATTGGATTGTTGATTGTCAAGAGTTTTTTGTACAAAAGGCTTAGCAACATACATATATAGAATATAAAATGAATGATGGGGTGATATGTTGTACTTCTGTAGTATTACTATACTAAGAAACTAGTAGAGTTATCCACTTTTTGTTGTATTTGTTGAAAGTTTTTCTTTCATGACATCTTACGAAAGGTCTAGTCCACCAACCTCAATTGAACTGAGGTTGCTAATCTACAAGGCTTACAAACAATACATGTTAATGCATCATTTAATATTAGTCTTATACTTTTATATGCACGTGAACTCATAATTATCTCCCTCATCTTTTCTCTATAAACTGGGTGATGTACAGGGAACTGTTTGAGTTGCAACTTCACCTCTAAATCATACAATCTTACAATCTTAAACCCTAATCAATTATTTAGGGAAGAGCAAAAGAAGTTATCCATTCATTCTGAAAGAAATACAAACAGATTCTACCATTTGGTTGCACTGAATTATTTCAGCAATAGTCATTTGGAAAAGAAGCTACCATTCCTCCCACCCTTTGAGGGGAATCACCTCCAAGGCAAAATTTGATGTGGTATTTTACAAGCACTGCTTGCTGTGCTAAACTTGGCAGTTTGTTAGCTTCGGTGCATAAAAGCCCAACTCTTCACATTCTAGATCTGCTTGTGCACCTGAGGACGATCTGTGCCCCTTTTATGTGTGAGTATGGCTAACTTCCACGCTGGTGGTGTGCTAGCAAAATCTCGGCCATCTTGGTTTCCTACCTTTCATTTGCTCCGTCTGCAGCCGGGCTTTTTTTGCAGTCTGTTAAAAAGGGGTTTATCCAGAAAAAGAAGTAGAAATTCAATTTTAACATGACTAGATTGATCACAGTGGCAACTGATTACTGAAGAAATCATAAACACATTGGAATCCAATATGTATGAACATAATTTTATGCAGGTTCATCTAGAAATTAACATTTTCAAATGCTGTGATACACTTCAGTATTAACAGTATGTATCTTCATTTTGTTGTTCGTGTGGCAGCAAAACTTGAAATGGTGTTGCTACACACTTTAACACAAGTTACAAATACTATCTGGATAAATCTCGGCTGACTGCATCACTCACTTAATACAGTCTCTTACTTTACTTACTGCTTATCTTTTTTTCCCTTTCATTTCTGATTGAATTGCCTGATTGAATTTAAATGTTCTTTGGTTTTTGTACCTATCCCACTAACAACTCACTAACTCACGTTTTCTCAAACCCTTTATATTAATCATTGGTATTTTAGCTTAAATTAATTGATTCATCAATTTCATCATGTGACTGGGATTAATTTCCTTCTGTGTCTGCATGCCATCATGTCCATAAACCAAATCAATCCATCTGTTTAAGCTTGACTTGATTATGAATTGCTTGCAAATAGGCCTACCAAGTGGATGTCAGATTTTGTCGACGAGCTTTTGGTTCATTTCTTAATTTTGTATTGGTAAACTATTTATGAATTAATAATTGACTTGCCCTTCAAATTTTTACAAGAAAATATTCATCACACTTTGGTGGCAGAAAACTTTATTTGCTCAGACATTTATGAACAAGGCAAACATCTGTTTTGAATAGTCAGATGTCAAGGGCCTATACATAATTCATTGGCGTCTCACCTTGGGCTGTTGATAGGCAGAATGCATTTGCTTGAGAAATAGACTGAGTTCATTCTTGCTGCAATATTGTGCACACAGTTAAATTGAATCGGTGGAGAAAAACAGGAGAGCTTCTGAATGTAAATGAGGCAGCTATAAAAAGGGCTCCTTTGTTTAAAAAAAGGGGGGGGGGCTTGATGCTGTCATATCTGGTTGCATATGAATGCACTGTCTTCTGCGCTAATGTTTTGGTAAATGATCATGTAATTTTGTAATGATGAATACTGGCAAATCTGTTCACAAGGTGAACCAACTCCTGTATCACGATTTTGTAGAAATGGGGGTAAAATGCAGCGATGATGACAAATCATTTGGTTTAAGCACCTTTAATGGTAGGATTCAAAACTAATTTGTGTATGTGTGTGCTTGTGTGTGTGTGTGTGTGTGTGTGTGTGTGTGTGTGGGATCAGCATTACATATGTCCCAGCAGAGTATCTTGAGGAGTACAAGGCTAGCCTACAGCAGGCTAAAGATGATGTGTTCGCTGAAGCAGCTGCAGGCACAGCCTCAAAGTATGTCCCACACACTACCACTGTAACCTCCATTTGTAAATGGGGTGACACTAACAACGTAGTCACAACATGTTTTGCAATACAACTCTTGAGTAATACCGTCTTAATTGTCAGGATGTTAGAAAAACAAAACTGACCTCAACTAATGTCAAGGTTTTTTAGTCTTATATCAGCAAGTATGTTTTTTCACCCTAGTCCTTGGATACATTTTAATTGTAAGCTTTTTCATAAAAAAAACATTTGGTTTAACGATTTTTTTTTTTAAACCTTTGTTTAGAGACATTCCCAACCTCCCTGAGCGAGAAGATGGAGAGGGAGAGGAGAGCGCCTCTTATAGCAACTGGAACCAACCTAGAAAGTGAGTAAATACGTTTACACAATTCCAGGAGTATCGAAGTTTGTCCTTAAAATCTGATTTTGTGAACATGTCCATGACACTTGAAAATTCATTGCTTTTTATCTAAGTACCACAATTTTCTTTATTCCAGTCCTATTTTAGATCTGTTGTGGAGAACTCATAAGCACACAACTAGGCCACAAGTGTGAAGCATTGTGACTCGAAGAAGCTTAGGAGAAAGTAGATTTCAGAGATAAAATCTTATTTTCTGCCGAGCATTCCCCCACAACACTACTACCTCCCTTGGTCAATGAAATGGAATCAACTTAGTAAGGGAGTCACAGCTTTGAACTGGAAAATGTAAAAATGTAGTATGTTGATAATGGTACCCTTCTCAGAGTGGAGCTCTTTAGAGAAGCAGGCAAGTCGCTGGGCATCAGCATTGTCGGGGGCCGAGGGATGGGCAGCCGGCTGAGCAACGGCGATGTGATGAGGGGCATCTTTATCAAACACATCCTGGAGGATAGTCCTGCTGGACGCAACGGCACCCTTAAGACCGGAGACAGGATCGTAGAGGTAAAGGAATATTTCATGTCACGGGAGTTCTAAGGAACCTCAGATTGTTTTTGAGCTCTTATTGATTTGACTTGGAGGTGAAACTTCTGAGAAAACCCAGATTGAGTTTCAGATTGAGTTTAAGGGCTCATTTAAACTTAAACAAGTAACAAACTTTAAAAGCAAAATTAGGGATATACTGATCGGGTTTTCTGTGGCTGATTCCAATTTTTTAACAGATACAATCAGCCATTGAAATGTGCAGGTCAAGCATGAATAATGAAATTCCAATATAGCACTGTGTTTAATAGTTTGTTCTTATGGCTGCATGACATAGCTGGCCTATCCATGTGTAAATGAATCATAGGTTTTATCCAAACATAGTAATTACACATTAGCTTCTGCTTGATGACCTATTGCCATTGGTAGAACATGAAACTTTTTTATTTTTTTATTGTAGCAGCATTGGCTCTGCCTGCTGTCCATATATTAAACTGGTTCATAGGCAAAAAAAGGGCAAGAGTTAAACGCTTGGGGATTTAGGGTTCAAGCAACCTGATTGAGATTCCTGTAACATTTGGCTGGATCTTCTCTGTTATTCCTTTATTAGGTGGATGGAGTGGACCTAAGAGATGCCAGTCATGAGGAGGCAGTGGAGGCCATACGCAGGGCAGGCAACCCTGTCTCCTTCTTGGTCCAGAGTATTATCCACAGGCCCAGGGTAAGACTGCAACAAGGTGACAAAACCAATTAGTAGTAACTACCTCATAATCTGGAGGTGACTAACACCAAGTAGTAAGTAGTTTTCTTTCACCTAAAGTAAATTCAATGTGTCTAGCGCATGCCCCTTAGTAATTTTGGAATCCCAATGGCAATAACTGTGTGGCATATTGAAAACATTAACACATTTAACCTCTATCTAAATGCAACACTCATTTAAAATCATCATACTGGTTGCATCTTTTGTTGTTTGAAAGTGCCCTCAGGCTCCAAAGCATGACTAAGTAGTTTCCTGCTGGGGCGCCATGGCTTGGCTAAGTATCAGCTCTCTCATAGTCAATCATTTTTCATGCATTGTCTTCTGTGAAATATTCCCACATGCTTTCCTCAACATTCTGGTAGCTGATTAAGCCTTGTAGCAACTCATAATGTAATAACTGCACATATTGCAATGACTGCACACAGTGTGATAAAACAAGTGGAAACTACTGTAGCGCAAGTTACATGCTTGCCAGCTGTGAGAGTCTCAGCAAAAGAAACTATAACAACGAAAAATAGAAGGTGAAGTTACATCGTCAACAAAGGATTAAGCTCACTTTCAACTAAGAAGTCCAACAAACATTGACATAAGGAGGGGCAGGAATTCACCTTAAGATGACTGATTGCTTAATACTCAGTAGAGGCAACTTTGAAAGGAATAATTCCCGACTACATTGTAACCAGTTGAAATGTTATGATTGAAATTACAGATCTGTTGCCCGAGAGCTCTCTTAGGGCTGCTGAGGACTTAATGCTTTATAATTCAAACCAACTGGTACCTCTTAAACCATCTGCACACCCATTTAAATCAGCAAAGACTGATGGTATTTCAACTTGGCAGGTCAACAAATATCAGAAAAACAAAAATCATCAGTTTTTCAGAGGAATTTAATCAAACTTTGGTGACTTTTATTTCAATAATATATTATAGAATCTTTACTGCAACAACATTGCAGACCTTTTACTGCCAGAACATATTTAACAAGAGTTTATCAATAATGACCATTGATTGTTAGGGTAAAGAAGAAAGTATCAAATATGTTATAGAGTTAAATATAGGTAATGTTAAACATTATTAAGTTGAATTTGATTTATTTTATTTTTTTAAAGAAACACTATTTGGCTATGTATGTGTATTTCCTCCAGTTGATGTGCTTTCAAACCTAAAAATAAAACTCACAAAGAAACTAAATATTACTTTTTATATCTATGTTTATTCCCTCCAGTGGACATCCTTCAGTTTTCTTCTTTCTCCAGATATTGCCTTGAAAGATGAAAGATGCTTTCATTGATTATTGAGTTAAGCCTTGCAATGGACATGTCTATGCTTGGCACTATTAACAGGGTCTCAGAAAACTGTCCACCCCATATAGATCCACAATTCAAGAGAGAGTGTCAAGCAATTTGGAGCTGTCAAAATAGTCCTTGGAGATATTACTGAGGACCATGCTTCTCAGCATGCTTCTAACCCTGGTCCTGGTGATATTAGCTCTAACCCTGGAGATGACGGTATACAATTCTCGCTTTCATGCTTTCATTGATGACTGAGCTTGCAAAGGACATGCCTATGCTTAGCACTTTTAATAATGTTTCACCTTTTCAGTCCACCCCGCATCTTCTACACACATCCGTGATTCATAGGCTGAAAGTGTCAAATTGGAGAGCTGTTGTATTAGTGTGATGAAGCTTTACAAAAGGTGCTGTCAGCGCTAGTGGTCCCAATACATGGATTAAAAAGCTTTTTCATCAAGACAATTGATGTATGAAAGCCTGTTTTGTACTCAGGAACACATTTGGATGATACAAAGTGAAGGACATCCACTGGACAAAATAAACCTGAATGACCTTTTGTGGACTTTTTTTGCAAACATTCACTGGAGTAAATAGACGTGAATGTAAAAAGCCATTTTTGTTTCTTTGTTTAGATTTTTCCGATCTTAGATTTGAAAGCACATCCATTGGAGGAAATAAACATTCATGTAAATGAATGATGCAGTCTTACCCATGTAAATTAATGTTTATTTATCACATTACATATTGAAGTTATTACACTATTCACTAAAGAAATTGCATCTCCCTTTCTAATGTAATTTAAACATTAAAACATTAAAAACGTGATACTGGGGTTCTGGGATGCCAAAATCACTGTTGAGCCTTCTGGAGGTGATCAACGAAACATCTGCGATGGGAGGAGACCACTTGATAACCCCAGTGACATATCAGCACTCACACACTCAACCCTGTAGCATTTAGATTAGGAGGCTAGTGAATGGTGCTGCCTGTCTGATGGTCCTGTAGATTTATGATGTGCCTGATGTCCTCTATAGTTGCTATTTGTGGGCTAGTGCATCATTCTTTCTGACATCTGAATTTGGCTTCTGTGTGAATGTTCACCCTAGATTATGGCACAGAGGATTATAACATTGGATTATAAATGTTACACCCACCAAAAGGTTATTGCCCAGAATTTTACTGCATTATGGCCATTTCATTGCATTGAGTTTGTTTGTAGTTTGTATCTTTCTTACAATATGCACAGTTATTACATAAGTTCCATCAAGCCTCCATCTTTCTTCCCATGCACTGCTTTCTCAGCCTGAGTCAATATATAATCCAGCCTCAACGCCTGTTGTAGAGAAATACAGCACCGCTTTAACACGCATGCCACATCTCACTCGCCAGGTAATCTGCCTTTTTCTTTGCATTTCTCTTTCTCTAATTCCATCAGTTATCTGTTGCACACAATCTCAATGTTGTAGTTCCCAGGTGCTCTCTCTCCTGCCGTGTCTTTCTTTCTCTCACAATATTAGTTGAGTCCTAATTCTGTCAGACTTTGATATACACATGTGTTATGTGTATGTAGGGAAACAGAGGCAAACTGGAATTGGAGATTCCTTCCTGGGGGAAAAAAACAGATGCATGTCTGTTGTTCAGAAGACTAATTGTAATATCCCGTCATCCTATTTTATTTTCTGTAGTAGAATAATCTAAGGGTGACAATAACATGACCCAAAATAATGTGTTTGATCTAAATCATCAGCAAGTGTTAAATCCATTTTGTCTCTGGCAGCTGGTTTAGAAACCTCCCAAGTAGAAGGTGTGTTGACATGCAACACACATTCAGAAAAAAACATTGCTTTATGCAGTTTCCCCATGGAGATCATTAAAGTTCCATCTCCTTCTCATCTCCTATAAAGATCCCCATCATCAACTGAACAATAGGGATGCAAATAAGCGAACCATTCACACCTCAGTGGCTAGAGAGCTTTTCAGAATATGATACAGATGACATATACTCACAGAAAAGGAGTAGGTAAAAAAAAAACTGTCCTTGAGGCAGAAGAGACAGGACAGTTTTTCAATTTGCTTTAAATTTACTGACATTGAATAGTCCACATTTTGCTCACTCGGCTTTCAACTGGAATTTGTAACAACAGACTGAATAAGGTGGAAAATATGATTTTCATTGTATAATACCTTTAAGTGCTACAGGCAGGTCAGTAATGTCTTAAAATATAGCCACTGGAGGCCACCTAGCGAGTATAATAACACAAACACATCCATGCTGTTTCCCTTTAAGAATTTCAAGTCCTTCTCTTGTAAGCAGTGAATAATCTCAAGGTAGCCTGGAGGAAACTGAAATATTTCATTATTAACTATTTCAGAGAAAGAGGCTCAGCTTTGATTTTTTTTTCCCCCTTTTTTTTTTTGGTTTAGAGAAAACATCTCTCTTCAAGGAAACTGCTTGCTTTAATGGCTGCTCATTTCAATACAACCTGAGGTGTTCCTGTCCTCCATTGACTCCCTTTTTCCCCAGATGGCCTCCGATTCAATTTTGTCAGAAGTGCTCAGCCATCATGATAAATATTCTTCAAGTTGTCAGCTGTTGTCCTGTGTGTTGCTTTTAGAAGCCGCCCCTGCCCTTTCTGCAGCTAAATAGCCACCCCGGGTCAAGCCTTCGTTGCACTAATCAAAGCTACTTAACATCTGCCCTCCCTCAGGTTAGAGTGCTTCCCCATGTCTGTGTCTTCCTGCCTGTGTCTGTGTATGGGTGTCTTTTTACTTTACCTGTGTTACCTTTGACTTCTGACTTCAAGTGCGTTAACAATGAGTTGCCCTAAGTGAGTGAAGAATGAAAGAGAATCTGCATGTTTCTTTGCAGACCTGGGTCAAATACCGTTTAGAAATAATTGTGTTTTAATATGTATGTTACCGCAGCAGGGCAGTTCTTTTAGTGTCAGGCTAGCCATCAATCAGAGAAAATTTAATTGTGTTTCAAATACTACAATACTAGCAAACCCCTGCCCTCAGGCATGAAAAATGTCTGCTTATAGTATTTGTCCTGTTTCTGCATGTATGTGTCTGTGCTTGCATGCATGTGTGTGTATGCCTATTTTGAATGCATATTATTTTCCTGGTGTGCCAGCATATGTTGCCATTAAGGATATCTCTACTTCTGTGCTTGCCCGCATACCTCTGTTGTACCAAGCAAAGCATATAATCCATAGTAGAGGCTTTTAATTGCTGTTTTTCTTCTCCTGTCTCCAGCTTTGAAAGCCGATTTTTCCCAATTATCCGGGAGACATGGTTTCTCTCTGCCAATTTAAAGAGACAACTCAATAAGACAGAAAACAGTCTAAATAAATACTATTATGGGAAGAACTATAAACTAAACGATCTTTTTCACAATGCCAATTCAAATGTTTCTGGCAGAACGTTTTAAACCTGTTCATAGGGGACAAATGGTCAAGCTTGGACTGAATGGTGGTGCTGGGCAGCCTTTTTTGCTCAACACATCAGAGGTTTGGCGGGCATGACTGTGTGTGACCGACCAAGGGCAATCCATAGGCTGGTCTTGCCAACTTAGAGTTAGCCACCATTGTTTGTGAAGAAAAATAGTTTTGCTTTGTTTAAGAAAAGCTACTTTTTCTTCCAACAGTCAAATAAACATTATGAATGGATGTCATTTCAGGACATTTAGTGAATGGGACTGATTTTAGTAATCTACTCGAAACTTTGTTTAAATTTAGAATTAATATTTGTAGGATTACTGTTTTTGCATTAAGCTACAATATGATACAGTATCATTCATTGTCCATTTACATGGAAATGATTATAAATTTGCTCTCCAGACACAAAAATGTATTATTTTTTGTGATTTTTTGATCTAGACTAGAGTGATTTACCTTTGTGTCTCTCTTGCACACAACAGTCGTCGACAACAGACTCCAATGAGGAGAGAGCTGCAGCTTTAACAAGGGAAAACAAGGATAAGGTTGGTATTTCCAGTGACCCTCCATAGACAGGATCTCTCAGTGCCGTGTATTTGGTGTACTCTCAAACTCAACTTTTGGAAGGTGCTGCTCACCACGACAGCAACCATTCAGTTTTGAGATACAAGTATATTTCAAACCAAATTCACTAATTCAAATGCACATTTTTAGTAGTAGTAGTAGTAGTAGTAGTAGTAGTAGTAGTTTACTTCACTCAGACTTTTCACCATAAAACGAGCCATGTTGTCAGAAGCATCACAGCCTTTGCAACACTGCCATAAGTTTGAGCGGTGTAAATAGATTCAAAGTAACTGTGCCATAAATGTGTTGTCTTATGAAGCTGTTGCCATTTGTCTCTTCTCTGTAGGAGGGTGACAGTCACAGTAGACTTTTCCTCCGCCTCTCCCCAACTAACCCTTTCACTCCTACTCCGTTTAAGGTTTGTGGGTCTCTGTGTTGTCATGCTTTCCACTTCCTGTTTCGGTGTATGCTTGTACAGATATGTTGTGAGATATGTAATGATATAGTTCATATATATCGAATATCCTCTGACATGCCTTACATGCATACACACTCCCCTAACAACCTCTCTTCCCTCTGTCTGAATTCCTTTTTTCCTTTCCTTCCTTTTTTTTTGTCACTTGCTTCAAAATATATGAGAATCAATACTCAATTCAGTGAAAGCAAACCTTTGATTCTTGGCTTTGAGTCGAAATGATTTTCTGACGTGAGACCGCAAAGATAACCAAGGTAATCAAAAGCACACTTTTGATTAAGTTGCTCTTAGTTTTACGGTAAGTGTCCATATGAATGGGCAAATATTTGATTTGAAGAATCATTTAATTTTTCAGACTCTGGAAGCATCATTTTCACTGTAAGTAAGGACTACCTTTTAAAACTGTACCTTAAATAGTTGGATTGACTTTAGGTTCATTCAGCTTTGAAGTCCACTGCCAGTCCACTTGATAGTCCGCAACCAAGAACTGTTTGTTTTCATAATTGATCTCATTTTTACTCAGTTGATACTTCAGTTGATGTATTCAAGAATACATTATTTAGAACTGATACAAATCAATATTTGTACGTCTTTGAGAAATGCTCGTATGAAATTCAAATATATCTGAATCTTGTTCGCACACCATTTGGTAAGGTTTTCTTAAATTGTTGTCACACCATATATTTCATTCAAATGCTCCTACAACTAATACCAGATATTGATTAAATTAATATGAGTCATTGACGTTTTAACTTTTAAATTTTGAATTCAATTGTTGAAAATTATGTAATCTTGACAACAAATTTAGTTTTTGATAAATGATGAAACAAAAGAGCTCTTTGTAGTGGACTCAGACTTTTGGCCTCCATTATACATTACATAACTGTTTTACAACCTACAACTAACATTCTGACAAAATTGGTCAAGCTGTTAGTGTAAACAGATCACGTTGCTTATATTGATTACATAAACAGCTCTCAAGTGCCTCCCTATCCTTATGAGCCTATCTTACAACAACTTGATTGAAACTTCCATCCAAAGACAAAACTGTTCTCTATTCTTTGCCTTTCACTAATAAACAATTTCCCGGCTCCATCCGTGACATAACAGCCAGCGAAGCGGGAAGCAGCGAAGGCGTCCGCCACCAGCCTTCTACTCACCCTGCCCGTGGTGCCCCATGTGGGAGAGACAGATACAGACACCTTGACAGAGATCCCAGACAGACCGGCTGACATTGAGGAGGAGGAGGAGGAGGAGGAGGAGGATGAGGAGGAGGAGGAGGAGGAGGATGAGTTTGGATACAGCTGGAGTGAGTTCAAATTCTGAATCTCTCTAAATAACACCAACAGTTTGTCTCTGGTCCAAACCATAGCGGGAAAGGTTTATTTTGGTTCTGTATTTGGTTTGTTAGTTTCACACTGCCCAATTAAAAGTGAACCAGGGCTTAGGAAAGGTCACGTAGACTCACAAGTAGCTATATTGGTAACCTGTCATCCCACTTCCTGAACTTTAGCTAAGCACGTTGGTCATGTCTGTTCTTTGCTGTAATTTACCTTCTCTAGTTACCAGTTAAGAACATATGAAGAAAAAGCTGAATATGAGCATCTCCTTATACCCATAAAACCATGGGTTTTGGGTCTGGTTCCTGTAGTTGGTTCGGATTACATTCTCTCTCCTAATGAACTGCTTTTTCAGGCCATCTCGATGCAGTTATTTGATGCCACCTGAATTTAAAAGGCCATTGCCCTCAACTGACCAAAGGAGGAGTAAATACTAAACCACATCCAATCATACTTGGTGTGAATGTGCCCTAAGAGAGGCAAATGATTAATTAGGATGTGTTGTACTCCAATTCGGTTCCTTCCATGTGACCTGGTTTAGTGAAGGTGTGAGTATATAGTAGCAGATGATGCCTAGATACACTTGGTTTCAATGTTGACAGTACACAGTCCAGAAAGGTTCAAGTGATTGGAATCAATCAATAGAGACAATACACTATTTTTCTCTTGCTTCAGCATGCAGTACTCCCTAACTGCCACTAGAGGTCCTCCACATCACATGTTTGACTTTCTACACATAAGTCAAGTTTATTTATATAGGCATTTATCACAAACAAGCCTCAAAGGACTTTACAGACCCAACTAGGTCAGGCTGATAGGCAATCAGATTCATGACAATCAATTATTAGAAATAAGATGTTTACAGTATATGATCAGAACAAAAGCATATAAAAACAGAGTAACAGAAGAGGACAGAAAGGACAGTGGAGAGGAGGACATAGCAAGCTTCATAATCTGCCTATGGTAGCCCTAACCCGGCTGGCACCACCAGCCTAAGGCTCGCTTTGAAGACAAGGAAAAACTCCCACAAGTCCTTCTACAGTTTGCAATAAAAGTGCTTTGATACACTGACGTGCTCAAGGTAGTTGCACCTCATCAAAACCTGAAGGACTCCATGTCCCTATGAAGCTTTTAGTATCATGCAGACGCTGTAGTGTGAACTGTAGGCTGAACTCATCGCTTCAAGGAGAATGAGTCAAACTCAATGCCCCTCAGCTTAGGCAACCAGAAAAAAGGATAGACTCCCAGCCTCCAAACACCTGGGACTGTGGCGAATTTGTGTGTGCGTGTGTGTATGTGTGTGTGGGGTGTGTGTCCGTCCTGCGGGGATAAGATTGATGAGGTTGGGCCCGGGGAAGTGAGTTGTGGAGATTAGTAGAGGACTGATAGTTCGACAGTGGCATGGAGCCCAGAACAACAGGAGCCCATTGCTTCGAACACTGGTCATCTAGCACACCAGAGACAAGAGAGATGGAGAGAGGAGATGGAGGGAGAGAGAGAGAAGTGGGGAGTGGCAGGGAATGGGATGGAGAGAGAAGGGTATGGATAATGAAGAGGTGGAGACGACAGAGGTAGATAGTGAGAGCAAGGGGAAGAAAGAGAACAAAATGTTTGAGAATACAAGCTCAGCAGTCTGACATTTCAAACTTTCTTCTCTTACAATTTACTTTTCATGCCTTTGCATAATCGTACCAAATCCAGCTACCCGCCCTATTTTCAGTACTCAATGGAACATGACATGAATTGAGATGAAATAGAAACCCAGGCTCGAGACAAGCCTGGCACAATTCAGCATTACTGTCAGTCTACTGACACATCACCTGCCTGCCATTATTTCAACTACCTCTTCCAGAAAAGATAGTCCAGCGCTATGGCAGCCTCCCAGGGGTTCTTCACATGATCGAGCTGGAGAAGGGCAAGACAGGGCTGGGCCTCAGCCTGGCGGGGAACAGAGACCGCTCTCGCATGAGTGTGTTCGTGGTGGGAATAGACCCCAATGGGGCAGCCGGTAGGGATGGACGTATGGTCGTCGGGGACGAACTGATAGAGGTAAGCTGTTTATAGTGCACTTCTAAATTCAAGTGGGTGTTGTCAGCAACATGATACTTAGCATGATACTCTCACAGACATAACGCTGCTGGATGAATTGGATGAATAACTGTTCCTTTGCTTACATAATGCAATATAATCAAACGATTGATCATATTAGATCAAAGTTTTCTCAGGTTTGCTTTTCGTAACACATGGAGATGTTTACACTTAGTGATGAACTGTGTCCAGTTGAGCAATAATGCTATTTTTGTATGCTGTCAGATCAATGGGCAGATCCTCTACGGCCACAGTCACCAGAACGCATCCTCCATCATCAAGAGCTCCCCATCCAATGTCAAAATCATCTTTGTCAGGTATAGAAAATACTTGGCTAATGGCTTCTGTGCACAAAATGTCACAATTGACTTTCATTGTCATAAATACTTAAATTTGTGAGTGCTTGAAATGAAAACTGACCTACGAATGGAAAGTTCAACTATTGTAATGTTGCACAATGTCCAGTGGAGGGAGGTATTGTGTTTCAAAAGGAAGATGCGCTTGAAGCTAATAATTTCCTGTATCCAGTACAGACGAAAAGCCTCTGTCCCTTGCACGTGTCAACATAGCACGGTATTCATTAGCTTTAAAATCACTAAACTACTACATTCACTCCAGTGATTTATTAAGTCCTCTTCCAGTTTTATATAAATTATTTGCCAATAAGAAAAAAAAAAGTAGACTCTCAACAAAGGGGTCGTCTGACTGAAAACAGTGCTTCCCCACCACCACACCTCACCCTCTGACATATCAACACAGAGGCATGTTTGAACTATGAGGCCTCGACCCATCTCTAAACCATCTTCATTAGGATAACACTACTTAACCCTCTACTTAACTCGTACCTCTTTCCTCACACCCTGAAATAGACGCTCCGATCAGGACAGTGTTTCCTGTGAGTTACGACCTCCCTCTCTCCCCCAGACACACACACACACACAAACACACACACACAGAGCTGAGGTGTCATGATGAGGCAGTGGAGCAATGGTTTACGTGAGTTATGACTCTTTGGAACAGGAACACAGAGGCACTGAACCAGATGGCTGTGGGACCAGTGAGAGACCATGAAGGAGACACAGTGGAGCCTTACACTGAGGTACTTGTGCGTTATTTCACACTCTCACACACACACACAAACACACTATGAGTTAAAGTGCCGACTGAATAGGAAGCAATCAAACTCAATAACTTGCACACAACACCCCTATTGTTTTTATAGCTATACTCATATTGAGCATAAAACAAAATGTAATCTGGTACAATATATTATTAAGGCCCCAACTCAAGTCTTTATTTTTTATAATAACTCAAAAACTCTTCACTGGCTTTACAGGGAAGGTTTTGCTGACTCTATTAATCTTTTTGGTATTTTCCTAACCATCTAAAGATATACTCAGTGAAATATCCAGACTCCAGTCATGCAGAAATACTATGCCTTTTCCCCTTGTATAATTGGGTCTTTACCCTGCATGGAGGTCCTGAATTGTTTCCAACAGCTTTATATTTGCTCCTACAAGTCGTTTTGTGTGCTCCTGGAGTTCTCAACTTCCCATGCCTGTGTGTAACCCAATCTGCTGGTGATGTTACCACCCAAGGCAGTTAAAAAGCCAGAGAAAACCACTAACAGGAGTTGTGTAGACAACACAAACACACACAGAAGTCCCCTCGCACCATCCACCTACTGATGCACAAATGGTTTTTTTTTCTTCATACTACCCTTTGTTTACTCACAGCTAGAATCAAGCGCCTCTAATGGTGATGCCGACACATCGAAATATGTGCATCACCTCATACAGCTGAAGGTGAGATGCACTGACACCCCCACCCCACCCCCACCTCCAGACACACTAGAGAATACAATTCTGCACTTTCCGAATTACAAAACTCAAGGCCACCACGGAGACACAGTCTGATAGCATTGTGAGCCACACAGTAATGGAGAAGGGGAGAGGTGTACACAAAGAAAGACAGGCCAAGAGGGGATGAAGGAGAGACAGAGAGCACACAGAAGCAGCCAAGTGCGACAAACAAATTGAAAAATGCCATCAAGACGAGTAAGATGTATACAAAGCAAGTGAGGAAATGAGAATTGCTACAGCAGTTTCAAAGGGCCTGTAAGAGAAACATAGAAAGAGAGGCAGAAGGGAACACATCCCGGCTTGAAAAGCCAAAGCACCTGGATGGGAGCCCCCGTCTGGGACTATCCATATGGTTTATAAAGCAACAGGGGACGACAGTATAAAGGCAGCATCTGGTCAGCCCAAGGATATACACACATGCATGCACGCACACCCACACAGAAACAAAAGATCATAACGTTGAGGGACGCTCGGTAAAGCTGATGCTAATTACCTTCAGAGTTTAATTGTCCTCAGCAATGCTTATTTGTGGATATCTGCCACAGATATCTTATTTAGCACATGTTAAATGTAATGACAGTTTGGATTGAAAACAAATTAGGTCAGTCTGTATACTTGTGCTGCATACAGATACAATGATCAACTGTAATTTATGGCATGGAAGCTGTTTTAATCATATTTATCCAATGATGTTTTTCTCCAAAAGGAGGATGGTGGACTGGGCATCACCTTTGTCGAGGGGGACACCAAAAGTGGAGCTGAGATTCAGAGCATATCTGAACTGAAAGGCCACACAGGCAAAGTATGGAGTATGCATTTTATAGAAAAATGTAACTAATGGTCCTTAGACATTACATCTCTGATTGGGTTTGCTAATCAAAGCTATGATCCTCTCCATGCAGGAGGGCTGCATGAAACCAGGCGACAAACTTCTAGCTGTGAATGGTGAATCAGTGCTGGGCTACTCCGTGGAAAAGGTGGGTCCTGTCATCGGAGAGAAGATATTATATGACATAGTCCCCGCTTTGGGTCACTTTAAAAAGCTAGGGGTTCTTTGAGTTTCCTTATTTCAGAACGTTAAAATACAAACAGCAAGAATATTTCAAATTATCAAAGAATGTGTGCAAATGTGTTACTATTAGGAAGTATTGTTTACCCACTAATGTTTTTAGGTCGACTCTCTGCTGAGGAAGGCCAAAGGACCAGTGAAGCTAACCTTCTCTACCGATGAGACCACTTCCTCATGCACCCAGTCACCCAGCCAGGCCAGGAGAGGCTCTGATGGAGTCCTTCCCAGCATGCCTAGCACTGCCACAGCAGCCCTGGGCCAACCAGAGACAGAGCCAATCAGGAGTGAGTCATCTTACAGTGATGTAGTTAGTTGCAAGAGCTGGTAGCATGCAATGCAATGAACTAACACATAGCAAGATTGATATCTGTATAATGATCTGTACTGACTTGTTATTGAGTTATTGCTTGGGAACATAATTAGAGGATCAATAGGCCTACGCAGGCAAAAGAAACCAGATAAGCAACAACAGTAAAGCATTGTTAACACTCCCTCCCCACCCCCACTACACACACACCCTGATTTCCTGTTGCTAACAGAAATAAATTGACTCTGTAAACTAGTTTGACCGGTACATCTCACTCTTCTAGGTCCGAGTCGCTCGTCCACCCCTGCCACGCTGGCCTCTGACCCTGCGACCTGTCCCATCATCCCCGGCTGTGAGACCACTATCGACATCTCCAAGGGCCGGACTGGCCTGGGCCTCAGTATCGTGGGGGGCTGCGACACCCTGCTGGTAGGAAACAAAAGAACACACCCTGCTAACGAGGCTGTATCACTGTATCAAAGGGCTACTCTGATGTGAGCACGGTTAAAAAGGGGGAATACTGTCACTATCAATCACAAATCAAAAATGTGTTGGGTTATTCCCTCGTTTTCACACAAATTAAATAAGGTTATCACAAATTAAATATTTGCTCTTTTTACACTCTGTTGTTCTTGCTTGCAAAAAATATTCGCAATCATTTTTTTATCATTTATGTGATTGTATTTTGTAAGTAATTTATTGGATATAGGCCCATGGCACCATTTGCCTGAAAGGTAGACACTTGGACATTTGACATGACAATACAAACCGCAAGGCCATACCACCCACTTTGAATCTTTGGTGGTGGCATAACCCAGGTCTGAAATAGCTGTGGAGGCTCAGGAATGTAGGAAATGATGTTGTCAGAGCCTCAGAGCCTCACCCCCCACCCTCCTCCTCAGCTCATCTATTCTGTCTGCTCAGTCAGGCTTGGGGGGGTAACTCTTTGTCTGGCCTCTGCCGCAGGAGACAATATCCAGCCCTGGAATGTAACCTCTGAACTCCAAATGACACACACACACACACACACACTGACATACGGTCTAAAATAATGTCCATTCACAGACAAACATTTGAAGTGTGTATGTAAGCATGCACATGAGTGCACGCCTACACATACATTTGTTCTAGCTTTTTCTATCTGTCTAAACCTAGTGTCATCCCCTCTCCCAACAGGCTACTTCCACCATTACTTCATCTTCCTTTGTCACTGTCATTCTTCTCCTCTATCCCTTGTCTTATCTCAGTTCCCTCTCCAGCGACCTCAGTCTTTTCTTCTATCATAACCTGTCATTGTCCTTTTTTTAGCTTTCAATCTCCATTCCTCTCCCTTGTGAGGTTCTACCTTTTCTCGCTTTCTCTCAGACACAGTTCCTCTTTCTATTCTCCTGCTGTCAATTAATCACTCTCTCTCTCTCTCCCCAGGGCGCCATCATTATCCATGAAGTTTATGAAGAAGGGGCAGCCTCCAAAGATGGCAGACTATGGGCGGGAGACCAAATCCTAGAGGTGTGGTACAGTATAAACAGCATTACATATGACCTAGATAAAAAGGGGTTGAACACATTTCAAATAATTGAGAAGTGCCTGAGGAGTTTTAGCTTGACATGCAAGCTACTTTAGAGGCTTTTTGTTCTGTCAAGTTCAATCAGTGACACTTCAGGTAGTTAAAATAGTTGAAACCTTTATAAAAATGTATTTGTTCTCACATGTGAAGTTGAAAGGCCAATACTACAACACAGTACAACGATAAAACATCAGTAGCAAAAGGCCAGAAATATGAGTTACATGATGAATAGCAACACAAAATTTCAAATTACAAACTAGATGTGGAAACCAAAGAATTGTTGCCAGTGTCACAATGTACCCAAGAATCAAATAATCATTAGGAAAAAAGTATGGTGTATAAGAAACCACACGCATGCCGCCGGTGTTGAGTGACACCCGCTCAGTTTGGAATCGGCCTCCCTTTGACCTCTTGCTTTCTCAAGGAGGGAGGGCAGGGGTGGGGCTCGGGAGGTTAGTTACGGTAGCTCAGTCAATGGGCCCGAGTTCACAGCCACGCACGCCCACACACACACACACACACACACACACACACACACACACACACACACACACACACACACACACACTGTTATGACTTAATTGCCCTTTACTATTAACTTTTGGCCCTGAGCCAAGCTGCTGCGGTCAGCGGTGGAAAGGTCAGAGTGGAAAAATAAAAGAGCGTTTACCCATTCTGTGTCTGCAGCAGAACCAATGCCATTAATAGGCCATTCGCTCCACTGTGGGAAAAAAGCCATTGCGTGTCCATGGGTAAAGATAATGGGGTATTTCCCTTCTTTAATGTGGACCAAAGCAGGACAACAATTCTCAAACTCATGCTGATGACTAGAGCTTCTCAGACTTCCCTTTGCTTAGTCTATTCTAAGTCTCAGCATCGCCCTGTGATTCTCCTTTTATACTTCTATATATAGACATCTCGATAGTTTGGTTTCCAAAGGACAAATATAACTGCATAGTTGGTAAAGTATATAGTTTGATACAAAACAGGATGGAGTGACCGCATCTTCAGATACCAAGCCACCACATCAGGCACCCCTCGTCCACAGGCTGCTTCATGCTGGGTGATGGGTAGCTGTAGTGCCAATGGTGTTGCAACAGTAGACAAGACTGGTAACCGCTGTCAGCATCAGCCAGCTTGCATTGTTTGCTAACCCCAAAGAAAATGTACTTCTTCTTCTCAATATATTTCTCTATCTCTATCTTGATTAGCTCAATAGAATTACATCACACTCTGTCTTCCACAGGTGAATGGTATTGATCTGCGTGCAGCCAGCCATGATGAGGCCATCAATGTGCTGCGCCAGACCCCTCAGAGGGTCCGGCTGTCCGTCTACAGGGACGAGGCCCAGTACAAGGAAGAAGACCTGTGGGACACCTTCACCGTGGAGCTCCATAAGAAGCCCGGCCTGGGTCTGGGCCTCAGCATTGTAGGGAGAAGGTGAGAAAGGTCTACCATAACTCCTAAACTGGTAGTACACAGTAGACACAAGAGGTAAGGTGAGGCATCTTACTTTCATGTGTTTCTTGTTTCTGGAATAATCACGATACATACAGCTGACTCACATCCTACATGAACATACACAATAGTTAGTATGGAGTCAATACAAAAAGCCAGGCCACATCATGGAGGAGCTACTACAATGACTACTACTACTACAGTATTTAGTTACTTGTCAAGTGGTATTCTCTTTCAACAAAGTAAAGCTAGTATGCAGTTGCTTGTTTGGGTCATAATAAGTGTTATCACAATATTAGTTGGTGTCTTTTGTTGCACATGCAAGTCCAGTTCAATTATTATTTAAAGATTGTATATAATGTCTGTGTGCTCCTTTTTTTTTTTTTTTTTTTTACTGCAGATCACGGGAACATAGGTAAACAGTGCTCAGTGCACAGTGCTAACCCTAAACCAATAAACCCCTCCATGTAGAACTGTAAGGGTTTAGAGAAATTGAGTTGTACACAGTGCCAGCAACAAACAAATACTCATACCTACATGCATATACCAGTGCTTTAGCAACCACGTAGGGCTTGCAGAATCCACCACCCAAATGCATACAAAACCATATGTAGTCAGGAGGTACTTCCCTGTATGTGTTTTCCCAGTCTGTGTTTGTCCCACTGCTGTGTCACTCAGGTGTGTGTGGAGCGTGGTGAGTGATCTGACCTCTAGGATAACGCTCAGGAAGGAGTTATGCAGTGTGTGTGTGTGGGTGTCTTTCTGTGATGTCTGGGTATGTCTGGAGCGTATTTGCATATTAGCGTGTCTGTGTTTGCTCTTCTGTCTTTGTTGACTGGAAATATCCGTGTCAGAAAACTACGACGGACGAGCAGCATTTGCACTAGCCTCCAGGACTACAAGGCAGAATAGAACCCAGCTCTTCACCTTCGTCTCTGTCACAGTAAATCACAGTGGTCTGCTACACAAGCGGAAAAACAACTAAAACACTCGAGGATGGAAAGACAGCAACCTAACAGAAAACCTAAACCCTTGGCTAAAATGGAAAGCGCAAGCTAGCAGTTAGTGGTGAGGAGTTGTGACAGCCAAGTATCTCTGGCGCTGGGGATCGAGTCATATCAGGTTGCCTAATCACAGCTCCAACTCACGTTAGTCTTAATCCACATGGAGATTGGCACCTCAGAAATGCAGAGTCCACAATAGTGATGTACAGTTGGAAAAGGTCCCACCATAGGTCTCCTACTTGTCTTATTGCAATGTGTTGTATTCCCAAAGGTCTGTGCTCAGAACAAGCACAGATGTTTCATGAATTTATATAATACTACAGCTTATATATTTGACTAACATTTTTTGTGGCAAACTTCAAAATGTTAACAGTAAGCACATGCAGGACACAAGATGGAAAACTCAGGTAATGGAGTAACAGCTGTGGGGCAAATGCAGTCTTCACATTCAAGTATTACATCTCCAGAAAGTAGAGCTCACACCTCAGCCCAGTATATTTTCATGATTATAATTACACCCGACAAGGGTATTTAAAAAGTGTGTCCATGGATAAATTGATTGAGATCTGTAGAACTGTGCAACACATACTTATCTGGTGGTGGTGAAAGATTTCTCCTCCTCCCTGCATAGTGTGGCTCACTGGGGTCTAGTGGCAATTTCGCCCAAATCTTTTTTAAGACATTCATATTGCAAATTCCTGGATTTCCAAGAGTATAGTTGAATAACTCAACAGAAAGCTTTTGAAATATCATAATAATGAACCCATCAATCACACCTCCAGAAGTAGAATGTTGAGTTTGAGAGCGGTCAAGGGTAACTACTGGAGAAACAGAAGCTCCTCACCTGCAGGAGACACTCATCCAGTAAACATACTCTCTCTAAAATTCATACCTCCTTTGACAACCCTATGATTTGATGTCATCCCCTCTGATATATTTGTCGTTACATCTTCCCTACCTAGGAATGACACAGGGGTGTTTGTGTCCGACATAGTGAAGGGAGGTGTGGTGGACACTGACGGCAGACTGATGCAGGGAGACCAGATCCTCTCAGTGAACGGTGAGGACGTCAGGTCGGCCACTCAGGAGGCTGTGGCCGCACTACTCAAGGTACGTCTACCATACTTCCCATCTGACTGAAGCATTTTTCCACACACTGTAGACTGTCAATCTGTAAGCATCTGTTAATCCGTAAATCTGTCAATAGTCAACATGGTGAGATTTCTTTCTCGCCGATAGGAGCTCTGTATTAGCATGATGAACACACCGTCTTTAATCTTCAATATGTGCTACAGGGGGTGGACAAAATAACGGACACCTAATAATGTATGAATATTAGGAACAGCTTCAGAACAGCTACAATCATCTTTGAAATCTGTCACACAAGTCCTGCTTTGTGTGTAATGGGTCGTTGGATGTTCTTAAAGAAGGAAAGTCTCCAGTTTTCTGAGGAACGAAGGAAGTAGAAATCTCACTCTCTGTGAACCTCGGTGAAAGGTTCAGTGATGTCTATTTATTTATCTGGTGATTGGGGGGCATTATCATCTTGCAATATGGTCAGACTTTCCATACTACTTATTCCATACTTAGGGGTCCAGGTTGTGCTGCTTACATCAGGTTATGAATCCTTGGATACATGCGGTTTCATAAATGGCAGCTTTGTGAAACTGACAACATGCAGTTTTTGTTGAGACTGTGTCACAGTGGTGTTGAGTCAATTCTGTACTTTTTGAGGCCGTGGTGTTTAGCAGCTGTCCTGTTCAGTGTCCTTTTATCTCTGTCAGTGAGCTTTGACTGAGGGTTTGGCATATGTGGAAATGAGACTTCCCCTTACCACATTAAATAGTTTTGCAGTTTTTGTACTGATGTGCCGGCAATTTAGGCACAGAGTAGTTGGCTGTTTTTGCTTTCATGTTGCTTTGAAAGTTCACATATAAAAGTGATTGTCAGACCTCGTTTAGAGCTTACACATATTGCTAATTGGCATTCAACTTAATATGACTCACATGTGTCGCTGCCTTTGTAATTGTGATTTAGTTACTTCAAAGTTAAAGTCCTTTTTTGTGTGGTGTTGGTCCGTTATTTTGTCCGCTCCCCTGTATTCATTATATTTTATCTATATCCTATACTGCTGCTGAAATGTCCCCATTTCCCTTCAGGATCAATAAAGTTCATCTTATCATTTCTTACCTTAATTCAGTGTCAGTGCAGACAGTTTGAGAGTGTATGTACAAGCAGAGCTGCTTCACTGTTTTAAAATATCTGTGTGCACTTTGTGTCTTGCAGCCTAATTCAAAGCTGTCTATGTTTACCAACTATATTTGACTGCCAAACAAATGATTGGCAAAATAGATTCTGCAGGCTACAGAGCAATGAAGCACATACAGTGAAATAAATAAATGATGGTTTTCTTTAAGTATTGTTTTCTGTGCTGTAGACTGGTCTTTTGAAAACTTTTGAAAACTTATTTGTTTCTAATGTTGTATCTTAGTGTTGCCTGGGGCCTATAATGATGGAAGTGGGGAGGTTTAAAGCTGGACCCTTCCACTCCGAAAGAAGACTGTCTCAGAGTAGTCAGGTAACCAACCATTGTGTCCCATTTCTCACCCCATCACAGTTAAATGTATTATTTCCTTTTATCCGATTCCTTGAAAACAAATAAAAGAAAATGATCGACAATCGGTATTGAATGACTTTGTTTCAGATGAGTGAAACAGGCAGTGCTAAGGTGGCCCCTCACTCACGCTCAGAATCCGGAAACCTTCATGGTGACCTTGACACACAAAGCAGGAGTCAGGAATGTAAGTATCACCAACATTATCTTCATTTATATGAATTCATGTTGAGTTATCCATGCCCGGGGGGGAGAGCACGCATCAAGAATCTTGAAACGTGGAACAATATGTCCTAACATTGTTGGTATGTGTGTGTTTGCGTTCCCACAGCCCTAGAGCAGCAGGACATCAGAACGGTGGAGTTTATTAAAGGCCCCACTGACTCTCTGGGCATCAGTATAGCAGGTGGAGTGGGCAGCCCTCTGGGTGACGTGCCCATCTTTATCGCCATGATGAATCCCACTGGTGTGGCTGCCCAGACCCAGAAGCTCAAGGTAGGGCTTCGCAATTTTTAATTAAAGTCATTTCCCCCTCGATAATCGTTGATTTTGCTTCCAACAGAATGGAAAACGAAATATTTGCACGCAAATAATCCTTGAGTGGGATTTAATGTGAGTCACAATTATTTACAACCGATCTCATTCCCACTCATTACGCAAATCTCAAATCCCACATCGGTCAAGAGCCTACAGTCTTTAGCAGTGACCTCCAGCCCCCAGTAAAACTACAGACAAGCTGCCAATTGTAGCTCTGTGTGAGAGAGACTGGAGGAGGACAATAGCCATTGCCAACATGGACAATAAATCTCCCACTCCTGCACAACATTAACCCTACAGAACAGAAGGGCCCATTGAAGAGATGAGGGGAATCTTGAACAGTATATTCATGCTGCTTTATCTTTTCAGCCAGGATGAGAGAGGAGAACCTAACATAATGAAATGACTTGGTTGTGTTTGTATTTTGTATAATATAGCAAATGAACACGTCAGTTAAAGTGGCAGCTGTTGTAAAAGACCCCCCGTAATGTTTTACTGCAGGATTCTCCAAACTTTTCCTCTTTGTGGTGGATCAACATTGCAATTGCAGTTTGTAAAACGTGGGCCTGCTATGGCAGCTACATTTCAGGCAAAGAAAAGCACTTCTGAAACTGTTCCTTTTTCATTTCCTTACAAAATAATACTTGCACTGTGCAAAGGAAGTAGTAGAGAGAACGTAATTAATGAGTTTTACTATGTTTACAGCTGTTTCTGTTATTTCCAACCCAAAGACTTCTCTATTACAAACATGTAGCTAAGTGGAGCTGGGCAAAGTATCCCAGGCATTGAGCCATTTTTGCACTTTCACCACTAATGGCTAAGATGATCCCTGGTCAACGTTAAAAGGCAGCTTCGCCACAGACTGTGCCAAGTAGCTTTATCATGTATGTAACCATTTACATTTTATGGCACTCTGATTCCAGATCGGGGATCGGATCGTCAGCATCTGTGGGACCCCTGCCGAAGGCATGAGCCACACACAAGCCGTCACTCTGCTCAAGAACGCCACTGGCAGTATAGAGCTGCAGGTAACACACACACACACTCAGACAAACATAATTAAGGCTATCTTTCTTTATCAGTAGGCTATCTTTTACGTTATAGTTTACGCAACAGTTGAAGCCAGCACTAGACTTTGAAATACCGTAAAACTGCTCTTCCTCCTCCAGAACAATGGTACAAGTAATCTATCTAAGGGCAGATCACGTGCAGCGCTACCAACCTTTGGGAAGCAATCTGATTTATCTTGACAATAAATCAAGTCTTCACCATAACATTTACCATAACGTGTGTGTGTGTGTGTCTCCTTTTCATGGGCGCACCTATAGGTAGTAGCGGGCGGTGACACCACTGTGACTGGTCCCTCTCAGGAGCAGGCAGCTGGAGGTCTCACACCCAGCTGCATCTTCCAAGATGATATTGGGTATGCACTGGTTAACGCACCAACAGAATATCTAGCTGTGTTCATAACATCAATGTCACCCATCTAATGTCGGTCTGTCCACCAGCCCGCCTCAGTATAAGACCATCACCCTTGACAGAGGACCAGATGGACTGGGTTTCAGTATAGTCGGAGGGTATGGCAGCCCGCACGGCGACCTGCCCATCTATGTGAAAACTGTCTTCGGAAAGGTGAGTGAGTTGCTCAGTTTTACCTTCGAGGAATACCGGAAGCATTTTTCCTTCTGTGTTTGATAGAACACATCTTCCAGGGGCCTTATGTGTCTCATATGTTATCGTGCATTGACAGAAATCCTGTGTGTGTGTGTGTGTGTGTGTGTGTAGGGGGCAGCAGCAGAGGATGGGCGTCTGAAGCGAGGGGACCAGATTATAGCTGTGAACGGGCAGACTCTGGAGGGTGTTACCCATGAAGAGGCTGTAGGCATCCTGAAAAGGACCAAAGGAACTGTCACACTCACTGTGCTATCATAGATACACACACACACACACACACACACACACACACATCCAGTCACTACTTTTCATGCACATCCAAACACACCTTACTGCACCCGAAGTCAACCCGTGTTAACAAACACAGGTAGAAAACTAGCAATACAGCTTCCATGTGTAATCACATCTAGCAATACGAGAAGTCACACTAGCAATATGTCATGCTTGGACAGTTATGTTAAACTCAACAGACATACATCTGTGAAAATATGCACACTGAAATATGAATAACTATACACTGATATTTATGATTAAGCTTGTTGCGCATCATAGTTTTGAACACTGCGATTCATATCCATGCCCATGCACGCCTACTGCAAGAACACTGAAGCAGAGCCATGTGATAAAAGGGCTTATATCACTGAAACAAATGGTTGCTCCTAAAATAGTTTGTAAGGGTTATATGGGTGCGCCAATAGTTTATGGAGTTGTTAACAGTATTCATTAGTTGTTATATGAAGTCTCAAATAGCTTGTAAATAGTTTTGGAAGGATTTTGGTGAAACCTCCCCCCTATATTCCATGGCTCTGGACTGAAGTATTCACTGGACACTGTGGGTCAGATCTTTTATATTGTAGTTTTCTATACTCAGAAAAGTATGGATTGTATTGTCATTATTTTAAGATTGAGAGCCTTCTTACGCAATATCATAGAACATTTCTATAGAGGAGAGGCCTATTTTTCAAGATTTTTTTCCATTCTGTGGTCTATATATTGGATTGACTTCATAGAATTTATAGCATGAAAAGGCAAAAAAATACCCTTGAGGCAATTAACAGATTAGCAGGATTTAGCTAATGGTTATATTAGCTGACAAGAGTGTTATCTGACTTAAATGTTGTGGTATTGTCAACAATTCATCATACTTTAATTTTCCTTAAGGCTGATGCTGCTGTAACTGCTTTTGATCAGCTGATCACAAAGTCACTGCTGTTTTAGCAAAACTAGCCACGAGACAATGAGCATGTTAAAGTCTGGAAGACTTCCAGTCTTACAATATTATGACTATATTAACACTTCTCTGAAGGGAAAGATGTGAACTCTTTGATGTCTTGGTCATTAGACCAAGAAGTATGGTTTTGAGCACATAGCGTGTGTGTGCATGAGCCACTCACTGAATTATAGTGCTGCTAAAGCAGATGTATGAGGTATTATATCACAGTATTTTGATGTTTTTAAGTATTAAGTAATGTTCACTTCATGAAAGTGTCCAGAAAACTAAAGGAGGGACCTTTTGTCCAACTTTCATTGCACATGTGGTTCTTCCTAATTGCATAACTTGTCCTATGGATTATATTAGGGCTCATACTGGACTGAAGTCCTCTTCCAGTGAACGCTATCTGAAGTGATTAGGCAGATATTGTATCATCTAGCTTCACAAGAAAGGGTCTGTTCCCATTCTTATCTCTATGTATTCTAGTACTGTCAGAGTGACAGTATTGAATTTGTTCACCCACTGAATTTAATAAAAGTGACCTTCAAACTGGATGTGTTCGATGCATTCCTCAATGTGTTCCACTTTCCACTCTTTAAATGTACTTTATCATTCCTCGTGTGCACACAGCAGTTAGCATTTTTATTTCAGCATCTTCTGTTGTTTTCTTACACTATGTGCAGTTGATAGTAAATAGATAAAAACAACGTATGAGTCAAAACACATAAATGTTAAGTAAATCCCTCCAGAAACCTCAGCAGAAAGAAAAAAATAACTTATCCACAATCATTTAGTTAATTCCAGCATTTCACGAAAGAAACAACTAATACTTTGTTGTAAAAGGATTGATGATATCCACTACTTACTGAAGGTTCATAGCATTGTACAAGATGCATCACAACTGCTATATATCGTCTATACCTGGTTTATGAGAGAAAAGTCTGTAATTTACTGTTTCTGGTCACATTTAGATGAAAGGCAACAGGTCTGGGTCAGATACTAAAACAAGTTGAATCATTTTGATCTGAAATGTACATGAATTGAGATCTACTGTCAGATAGTTATGGGATAATAAGGCCATGAGGAATAGCGTGTATGGTCCCGCCGTAACAGTCTCTCTGTTGTCACTGGAGACTTAATAAAGCTTGGGTCCAGAGAGAAAGCTCTCTATTAAAATATGACACCCCATCTGTCTGTGTGCTGGCGAGCACAGCTGTTTCACAGCCCAGCATGGTTCGTGTGAAGTCCCATGCATGAAGTCTGTTTCTTAAGCCAGTTTACACCAAACATAGGGGCTACCCATTATTCTCACAGGTCAAGCAAGTCGTTTGAAGGGCCAAGGCCTTCGTCTAATGAGATTCAGCAGTTGTTCAGATTCAGGGGACTGTTAGAGGAGCCAGCTGTCAGACTTCTATTACTTCTATTACATACAGAACTGTATGGCAGTGTCCACAAAGTGTTCAAAGGCGCCTGCCTAGACAATAATCAGGATGGTGCAGCAATGCCATGTTAGTCAGGCATCTTAAACATGAAAGAAATGTCATAATGTTTTTCATGATAGGAGAGGGACAAGACAGTGTGGGGCCTCAACCAGCGTCAGCATGCTGGACAGGAGGGTGGTTCAGTGAGTGCACTCCTTCAACCAGTGGACCGGGTGTCAGCAAGCATCCAGTCTGATGAAGTGTCCTCCACCAAGACGCCCCTACCAGGTCCTGGGGGGCGTTTGTTCTGTAGCTGAATATTTCTATGGGGATCAATAATGTAGCACACACAGTGACTGCAACTAAAAACTACAAGGGAAAAAAATAAAACTTCTCGGCAATAGCAGCTTAAATCTGTGAATTTACAGTGTGTTGTACCTCAGGGTCATATACTTGACCCACTGGTTTTCTCCATGTGTGCAGCATTGTTAGCCTACAGCTGCTGCTAACTGAACACACATGCTAGGTACCACACACACACACTAGACAGCTGAGCTATCCCAAGCACCTGTTGTTTTACTTGCCCTCTTGGGCTGTGGGTTACCCAGCCTCTTTCCAGGTTCAGGAGACACTGGTTGGTTTACAGAAGGCTTGTCTGCACAAGTCCTTTAGACGTGAGATCAGATGTAGCAACTGGGTCGTGCTTGACTGAATGTGGGCAGATGGTGTAACGTTTCAGGGAGAACGGCGCCAAAGCTAAATCAACTGTAAGGGATTGAATTGTGGAGACGTCAATCAGGATTCCTCGAACATTGATCGGGATTTTCCCACGGACGTGACCTCATAAACTAGAGTTATAACAATGCCACTCACTTTTATGTCCTGTCGCACACACGTCAACCCCATAACTAATGCGTTTGACCCCGCAGCTTCAGATGCGGCCTGTGAAACAAGCTGTCACCGCTTGTTCAAACATTTCAGAGCCCAGTATCATCATGACTTAGTTTAACTACACACTGGATATCAAGAGGTTAAGCAAACAGAAACCTGCAGCCAAAGGAGTGGGCCATGATGACTCAGCGAACATGCCTAATGGCATATGTCATGCCACCTTGGCTTGACACTTGTGTCCACTGACTGGTAATGGGGCTTTGTTGCATTGGTCGAATAGCAGAGGGCGAACAGGTAGGAACAGACCCCCTAGTAAAATGAACGCTTTGTGCTCAGGTTAAAAATGTATCAGTGTGAAACGAGAGAGCTTAAGTCTGTTTATTCCAGCAGAGCAGACAGTAGCGTTATTTTTTATTTTTTTATTTTTTATATTTGATCGTATGTGTGGGGTAAGATTTTGATCTTTTCCCCCGCCATGACTGACAATAACAAACCATATTTTTTGAAAATGTCTTCACTTGAAAGCGATGCCGTGAATAGTGCCGCCGCCACAGTCATTATTCAGTTCAGAGTGAATTTTTTCATCGCTACTGTTAAAACTTTCTGTCGTTCTCACACTTGCCCCGACATGTTAAACCGAACAACAACTACGTGTTTGTGCGGAGCAAGTGAACGGTGGGCACAGACGGTGAAACAAACGTCCCGACGTCGCATCTCCAGAGCACCTGGTCAGCCTCGTGGAAGTTTTTAAAAATGGACACCGTCATGGAAAGCAGTCTGCGATCTTTTGCGCGGCTCAGACTTCAGTCACATGAAAGACTCTCCCAAGTACCAGAATACTACAGCGGTGACCGGTTGATCAGGTTTCACCCTCTTTGTCTAGGGAATAAAAAGGTCATAAAAGGTCATCTTTCCAAGTCTGGGCTCGCTCTGATGTGTGCTTGCATACGCAAACCTGGGTGGAAGTGGTGTAAATTTTTCAACAGAGTGCCTCGTGTCCTGAAAAGAGGGAAGTTCACCGGTCGTGAGGGGAAAACGTTTCTTCAGTGGGAGGAGAAGCGCCCAAGCGGGTTTTGGAGTCATCTGACTTTGCTGCACGGTGACGGTGTTGCCTTAAGGGCTCTAGTCTTTATGAAAAGCTGTCAAACAGATTAGTGCATCACGGGCTGACACAATCCTCCGCATTGTTGAAGTCAGCATACATTAGTTGCTCTTAAAAGGTCTTGCACTCAACACAATGGCGTTACTGTCGACAAATTGGGCGGTGATTGTTGGTGGTGACAGAAGCACCCGGCTTGTCTAAGAGACAAACAATAATCTCAATCTTGGATTTGCAAATCAATGTAATTAAACAGCCAATAACCATTGGAATGTTCTTGTACTCTCCATTACGCCTTGTTTTGATAAGATTGTGATAATGGGTTGATTAAAATAATGATTAATGATAAACACAGACAATGGGAAATGATCCAAAACCAAATCCAAATCCCAAAACAAGTCTGCAACTCCAACCTGGAATTATTGCTGATGGCAAAAAAAAAAAAAAAAGTACAGCATTTGCGTCACAAATCTTACCCAGGCCTGCATCTGTGCTGTTAGGTACAAAGTCTCCAGTTGCTCACTCTGGTTTTCCGTGCAAACAAACAAAAATATAAATAACTATATAACTATCCTCCTTTATTTAGATCATACGTTATATTTTTCTGAGTAAACAATCAGAAACAAACAAATAAAATACTTTTCTCCCGCTACCCGCAACCCGAAATTACGTTGGAGCCATGCTTGACAGGCAGGAAGCTCGACGTTATCGGTGATTTACAGTGAGGGTTTTTTTTTCTTCCTTTTGACGATGGTCTAAGCTCGGCACATCTTGTGTTCCTTGACTGTAAAACGAAGCTGGGAGGTAACCAAAGCAGCGGTGACACCACTCGGGATCCGATTTCCTCCTCACCTTCCGTGTGTTTGCACAAAGTGGGGCCTGAGGACAGTGTTTGCATTGACAAGCCAAGCGTGCGTTCTATGAGGGAACACCAAACACCGAGTTTAAAATGTTTGCTGTTGTAACAAATACGCCTTAGCAGTGGTTATTACACGTTTGCAATACAAACAAACTGCATAGCTCGGGCTCAAACAGCAAAGAAGACACTTTTAAATGACCAGGGTTGTAAACCTGCCTATAAACCTCTGACCATCCGGCTGATAACAGCTAGGTAGCTACTTCGCTGTCAAGTCGGTTGTCTTTAAAAACACCTTGCACGTTTCTCTTGGTATGTTCCCAACTGATTACATCACCGCGGCCGAGGCCTGATGAGGGAATGTTTAGTCATCGCTCTATCAGCTTTGTGCAAAGTGACGCAATGCCACAGCCACTGGGAAATGTTTGCAGAGCCACGGGGTGGAGGAACAGTCGTGGGTCGGCCAATGACGGGAGCGCATGCCTAACCTTGTGAAGGACAACTGGGCTAGCTGAACCAGCAGTAATGGACAGGAAACTCAACAGAAGGCACTTTTACAAGGGGCATTAAGTAATCTATGACTTTTATCGAATCGCATCAACATCGGCAGGTGTCTGGCACAGCTTACGGTGGCCTGTTATTGACACAAATAAAGGAGATGAGTGAGGCCGCTAATCAGAGCAGAGATCCAACAGAAACGTCTAGTGAAGAGGTGATATATCACCACGCACAATGTTGTAATAAAAATACTGCTTTGTCATTTGCTTTTTTTGGCTTGAGAACGAAATGTCTTGTCACACCGGTTGCACGCACGTAGACCTCCATCGTTGAGCAGTTGAAAATGTGAGTAGGTGGTGTGGGGTTGGGAACGTCTTGAAATTCCAATGGGCGGGGAGTTTTTGTTCCAGGAAAGTGAGTTTTGAAAGAAATCTCTGGCTTCTGGATACCCTGGCGAGGTATCATGGAGTCATTGGTGTTGATCAGCAACCTTATCGAACCCTTGCAGATGGATTATGGTCATTTTGTGCTATGGAGCAGTAAAACGTACTTATTGCACCCTTAAGGGTAGACAGCATGAATTCCCTTATCCCATATTTGATGCCTCATTGTATGAATTGTTTATATATATATGAACATCTACTTTTGCTAACGATGACTCCTTCTCTGTTGAAATGTTTGATTTACGACACTGGAAGTTGCATCATTCTTTCATGCCTGAGAAAGACAAACACTGGGACATACCAAAGTTGTATCTCTAACGACCACAATGTGTTTGTTCCCCTCTCGTCAATAGGCTGTATTATTGACTGGCATCTCTCTGTACCACTGTTCTAAAAATAAAGGCATCCTATTGATTGATGAGCGTTGGAAAAACAAGTGAGTTTATGCCTCTGGCTTCATTTGTGCCCATTGTTCATCTGCATTCAGAAACCTGCCTGCACCATTTCATCAGTACATAAAGGTGGTACATGTACAGCCATTGATTTGAATGTCAAACTTTTGACACGTTCCTATGATCAATCTTAGAACGACACTTTGAGAGTCTCTGTTGTCGATCCCAGAATTACAAGTGTGGCATGAGAACACAGACGGGGAGAGGCTATTACTCATCTGGGTCAAAGTTGACAGCACATTGTACTGTCATGCTCAACGCTATTATTAATGGCAAAATTCCCTTGACAGCTTTCCAGAGACTTTGATCTAGCACAATACTGGATTTTACTTGCTTACTTACTACCATTACTTGCATCGTGCGACCATTACGGCCATAAAAAATACCTCCGTGTAACCCCTCATCGTCCTTATGACAAAGGCTTGATCCGAGTCGCGAAATTCAGCCTCTGTAATGTTACTGAATGGCTCGCCGCTTAAAAGCCCTTGAGATATTTTAGCAGTGTTTGCGCTGCTATGTTATTATCATCTTATCTGTTTGTGATTGTTTGAAGATGCCAGCGAATACTGGTGAGGTACAACATTGGCATTCCAGGACATTCTTGCAAGGTTACATTCTCAGACAGACCTATAAAAAGGACCTTATAGTCCAGTTCCCACGCTCAAAGGAAGCCCTAAACCATCAATAAATAAGTGTACCGTTATTTTAACAAGTTGTGAAATACAAATTTGGCCCAATTCAATGCTGTTTCATTGCTAACCAGGCCATATTTTATTTTGTTTGGAGCTACATGTCGTGCATAAAATGTGTGTGGTGGTGACAACAGTCTACAATCCAATGATCTAAGGCCTTTCTAGCATAGGATCTAGCAGAGCGCTGCTGCTGTGGAAAAACATTTCAACTGAAGTTTTCGTTGATTCTTACTTTTACTTGAACTGAAGGTTTACATCGCAAGTTTCACAACCGTACAACCTAAGAAACCCTTCAAAACGCACAACATGCAGTACATTAAAAATACTTCAAATTAATTCCTTAAAAGCTGACTTGTGAACATCCAACAGCAGCAATAAACCGAGCTGTTCTCTTGTCTCTGCTAAACATGACACTGGTGTGACAGTGCTTAAGGTACTGCACTTTAAATCCAGTTCCTCTGCTTGATTTATGAGGACGCCCCGCAGGGCTCAGGGCAAGGCCTCCTTCCACTTGCCTCTAAAGTAGATGGCAGCGGGCGGTACACAGGCCTCGACAGGGCTTTACAACATGTTTACAAGTCCCCGGTTCATTCCTGGTTTAGTAATGCACTGTTGAAAAGCTTGCTGCCAATGCATATTTTAGTTCCTTTTCCTCAACATCACAATTCCATGTGTTCTGCTGTATAAGTGGGTTTTACTCCATAGGAGGAATTCAGCGCTTTAAAAAGGTGCAATCATGGCCTCTAATAACTGCATTGCATGAAGCACTTTCTCCTTTCAGTCTTCACTCTTGTGACTCCAATGTACAAACTAATATTTATCCCCAACATAAGCTTTCATCCATCCTGTTGCCTTCATACCGTCAAATGAAGGAAAGGACAAGAGCAGGGAAAGCCAGCCTATGGGTAACTATGGGTAACCATCAATGGCTTTCTGCGAGGTGTTTGTCTTTCGTAATAAAGAAAGAAATGTCACTGGGTCACAGTTCATGTCCTCGAGAGATAAGTACATACTTGAGTCTGGCTTGGAGCCTGCCAAGACACCGAAGGTGGAAAAAAGGTTATAATGGTCTCTTAAAGATGCAGGCAATGGGAATCGATGTTTGGCACGCCAAGAACACAGAAAGACAATGACTGGAATGTCGACGTGTGAACAGACCTTTACAAAGTCACACAAGGTATGAAACACACATACTCTAGAGTGTGTGCATGTGTTTGACCTTGAACTGATTTTACGAAACACCTAAGTTGTTTTATTAGGAACAGAATCGCCCAGCATAAGCCTGAGAAAGAGTCAGAAGAGTTGAGGACAAAGTCACTGGCCTGTGGTGCATTCATCACACCAAAGCTGTAGGGTGTTCAAGGAGTTCACAAAAAGTTTCTATCCGACTTGCATGAACCTGTTATTTGGAACAGCGCATTTGATTGATGTGCTCGTGCCATGTTGATCTCGTTTCCTACTGGCTGATCTAACGGCAGAGGCATCACCGTTCATCATCATTTACCACAATAAAATCAGATTAATCTGCTCGACATCGCTCCTCTCCTTGGAGGACTTATTTAATGGCTTTGAAGAATCTTTCACGGGCCAAGTCATGTTGTCGTGAAAGTAATCAAGTCAGCACATTTCTATTTCTATTCTAGACAGGCACGCAAAGTGAACCGCTGACAGACATGGCTGCTAGGCTATACTAATACTTAGACATGGCATCACTAGGAGATGGCTTTGGATCCATTTCAACATCGTGAGATCATCCACATAGCAGTTCTGTAGCCCCATTTTTGGTCTGAGTTGAGATGCATATTTTGAAAGTGTACGTCCCATCTCAGACACAGATCTAATTCGTCTTAGTTTTGTTGTGGAGATCACTGCTCAACTCTACAACAGTCTAAGGAAAAAACACTGCACAGTGTGATGTCCATACCAATTTTGAAAGATTTCCCCACTATGTTGGTATTGGTTTCAAGTCATATTCAACTGTCTGTGGCCTTAGTCTAGATATAGATCCTTATTCATGACTCAGACTTGACTGAGCTGTGGTCCAGACTATGGCACTACAATAGGGAGATCAGAACCACATGAACCTACAATGCTTCAAGATGCACATGACCACTCCAGAAAAAGTCAACACATTTTTTCCAAGTCATGCTGAGGGATGAACTCCATTGTGAGTAATGACTCGTGAGGGAGTAATTGACATGAAGGACAGTCTTCAGTGTGTTGTTTTTGTGTGAATGGGATCTGTAAAGCTTTTGTTTCTGATGTAAATGCAATCAGGCTCAGGGACTAGCCTCCTTTGTATTTAAATCCCTTTTATCCAAGTGCTAAGGTGGAAGGTTTTCAGCAGGTTAACAAATACAGGCATCCCTAGAACCCGAAGAGAAAGCCCTTCGCAGAGCCATGTAGCCGTGCATCTATCTTCCTCCTGTTTTCATAAGTGGGCTGTGGTGGAATTCCTGCTATGTCACACTGCTCGCCAAGAGTCAGAGATTCATATTCCCACATGCAATAGCACAAGAGCTACCAGCTACTGAGGTTTGCAATGAATTCACTCTGCTCTGTACTGACAGGACTTTGTAAACACCCTTCAAATCCAAAAGGAAGGCTTAAGTTCCATTTTTTATTACGCAATAGAAGAAAAAAGCTTTGCTCGGCAAGTGGAGCTCAAAGAGCAAATCTTTGAAGCCTCATACATCCTATCTATATCTTTCTGAAGTAGAATCTCTCACGACCAAAACAAAAGACACGCCAAATTCCCAATCCAGGTGCGATGGAGTCGGATAAGTGAGGGAGAAAAATATTGCAGTAACAACCAGCGCTGAGTAATTTACAGCCAAATGGATCCATCGTTTTTTTGAGCCAGGAAAAACGACCAGCGTGTACACCCTATCAGCAATCTGTATGATCATTTGTCATAATTAGTCTCAGCAAACGTCCAACATGCTCACCTAGGTAGCCGCGATAGTCAATGAAGGTGGAGGCAAAAAAGCCGTCCATCTATCTAGATAAGTAGACAAGCTGTCAGGGAGTAGCACGCCAGTTGTGCAAATGATGATCCTGTACAGAGGTAATCATTAACAGGAACTGCCAGTGGCCCGACAATTATCTCGAGTATTGGCTGCAAAGCATGGCCCGGTCAAGCTGAAGTCAATGGTAGTTCCTGTGCTGCGTGCCTTCAAGCTGAGGTCATTCTGACGAGTTGTACTATTTTATTGGACAACGCTGATTTCTGGGGTCTAATAAGGGTTTCGATAAAACAAGTGCACCTTAGTGGTCTGTGAAATTCAGCTTGGGCGACAAGTCGTGAAGGCCAACGCTCGATTGAGAGCCTTTACGGAATTCACCAAAGCTGAACTGTAGAAAATGTGAATATCCACGCATTGCAAGACTCTTAAGGAAAACAGCTCATCGGAAAAGAAAGACAGTAGGCAAACCGCATAGCTAGGAAACGGCGCTGTAACTCGTCTTTGACAGAGGAAACCTCCCGAGTCCTATCAGTAACAGGCTGCTAAGAGGCTTTACTCCCCCCCTCCCCCCAGCACAAAGAGCTGTCTGTTAGGCCAGGGGGGCATCCCAGGAGTCGGCCGAGACAGGTGGCTATCCCCACAGGGAATGTATGTGGGGGCTGGGAGGTTGACTGCTAGGGTAATCAGAGACAAGTCGAAGACAAAGGCGTGGTGTTGTTTGAACGGTGTGGGTTTCCAACTGTTCAACGGCTGGGTTAAATGTTTTTTCTGCGAGTTGCAGCCTCAGGAGAGCAGTAAGAGCAGTGCCTTCAACTAGCGGGCTAGCTAATTCACGTTAAATGAATTCAACTCAATTCTGCAGCAATCGTTTTGTTGTAGAGCTTTCTAGCGTGTAATTCAAATGAATGTGGTTTCAAGTGACTGCTTCTGGAAAAGTAGGGATATTTTTCAAACAATTTCCTCTGAGAAATAAGTGTCAGCGACATTCAGCGATGAATGCAATGAGAAACGACAATGTGTCAGGAAGATATTTAGGTTACTGTTTACTGAACGCCTACTCATTTTCTTGCCAACAAATCAAACTCTAATATCATCGAGAGGTAACTCTTTGAAAATTACACTACAACTCCAAATCTCTTTTGGGCTCGCAAACGCCTCAGGTAGACGGGGCCTGACGGTAATTCAATCCTTCCCGAATTACACTGCCGCTGCGGTGGACACCATCCAAATCCCCCTCAAGTAGAAATGATGTTGTGTTTTCATTGAAGCTTTGGATTTGAATGAGGGGGCTTTAAGAGGGTGCCAAGGAAACAGTGCCAGTTTTGCCTCCTAATCCCCCCCCCCCCCCCCGGATATTAGAGGTCCTTTACCTCTTGAACCAAAGCACTTTACGGGAGCTCTTCGAGGTTCTGTTACACCATTTTTGAGATGCAGAGGGGGGTTTTAGCCGGCCGTCTTGAGGTTTGAACTTGGATGGCCCTGGGAGCTTTTCTTTGTTTACATCCATCAGTTCTACCTGGCAGAACAAGGGCATTTCGACATCAGGACTGACCGGTGAATCCCAATTCCTGGTACTTCTCACCGCGTCAGGGCCAAAGGGATGGGACAAGCGCGGCTTTGTCTGTTTGCCGGTGTCGAATCGTCAAACCGGGGCCCGCCGAAACACACATCTCACATTGATCAGACAGAGACATCTAGAAGACTGAGAAAGAGGGAGAAATACACTAATCCAGGGGGAGTTACACTATGACAAGAAAACTGCTCGACAGCTAAAAAGGTGTCTTGATAAGCCACGACAGGATTACGAAGAAAACTGCTGTGGATTGCAATCTTAACACCAACACAAGGAAGTGATATAGCGTGAATTATTTTGCACACTACAGGGAATATGCATGTACAGCAAAGGCTTAATTCACAACTGAATATCAGACAACAGAAAGGATATCAATCACAGCTGCAGAAAGAAAAATCGTCCCCTGCAACTAATACTATGGAGGGAGGGACTTCCTGGGAAGGACAGCGATGGGGGGGGAGTACACCGTTCTTTCCCAAGAGGATCACATCTCATTCCCACCAAGGATGACAGCTTATGAGGGAGAGCAGACGAGGATGTTGGGGAAGATGACAAGAGGCACTGAGACACTCGGGGACAAAATTAATCCATTAAGGCAGACAGACAGTGAATTAAAAAAAAGACTGACAACAGAAAATAACAGATTGAAGGAAGGACTGCACGACCTTCTGACCGCACTGCTTGCGGCAACACTGTCAATGTGAAATTCTGCAGAATTTAAGCTTGATATAGTCTGAAAAAGTGAGAAAAATGTCATGAGCAAACATATATTGTTTCTCACTAGCATTGTTGTAACGTGTGTAAATGATATGAGTGTTTTGGAATGCTTTCAGGAAAAAAATATCTATATCTTTTAATGTCCTTTATTGAAAGATCCTCCTCAAGATAATCAATAGTGAATATACCTCCAGACAGAACAAGATGAACTAACTAATATCTAGAGGGCTAGTCATTTTTTTTGCTTTGGTGCTATCACCAGCAAGCCGCTGTTATGAGAGGAGATACTTTATGGCTGTCTAGGATAGTTCTATTGATAGATAGTTCTCTCTCTAACAAAATGGTGTTTGTGTTAAGGTGTGGATGGAGGACAGAGGGAAGAATGCTGGCTGCAGGTTTGGCGTAGGATGCAGAGCTCACCAGCCCAAGCCTCGGCTCCACCTGGGGCCACCAGCTCTCGCGTCTCCTTTGGTTTCTTCCAGTCAGTTTTATACAGTTGGATTATTAAAAGTGTCAAGGATGTCAAAAATGGAAAAACAAAACAACCCGGGCTGCAGCTCATAGCAGTCAATCACATTGGAAGGCCATGATGACTACACAGGAGACTCTCAAAGATGTGTGCCTAACACTATGGATTGTTTAGTGTTGGCTACTGCTTGCCTGGCTAGCTAGCTGCTGCTGTTTGGCTGTGGTGAAGTCCTCATGCTCTCGACCCCCCCATGAGATACCTTGCTATGGCACACCTAGTACTTTGAAGGTACAGCCTCACTGACAAGCGGTACATCTCTGTACCTTCCTGCAGCGAATCACCTCCCTTACAGCGTCTTAGGAGACACTGTCCAGCCTCGCACCACACATCTCCAGAATGACATGTGGTAACCCTGAAGACACAGTTGCAAGATGGTTGAAATAATTAGAGGAAATCACAATTTCAACATGTACTTCAAAGCAACCCAGATAACACATGCTCACATTCTCTCTCTCTCTCTCATGACTAACAAGTTGGCTGTCAAAGAGCCAAGCAAAAGTTCAAAAGCTCTGACAGGGTCAGCGCCTTATGTAGAAGGCCCTTTGATTCCTAATATAGACACGGAAAAGCTTCCAGGCCAGGATCGAAAGAGCGTGAGGGAGTGAAAAAGAGATCAAATGGGATAGAGGTTTGTTTTGTTCTCTCCTCTCTGACAGTCGAAGCTTCCTGGCTGATGTAGCCTGCTGTTTAATCTCGGCTGGCTCAGTGGGTCGGCCCGTGGCGGCGCGGTAGAGGAGAGAGGCGCCCATCCCGGAAACACATCAAACAGCAGCCATAGGGTCACAGGACGACCCGGCAGACATCAAGGTGAAAAGAACGAAGCACTGGAGATGGATGAAAGAAATATTGGAAGGTTTTTACAAAAAGAGACACGGAGACACGAGGAGGAGGGTTATGAAATGAGATGCGTGTGTCAGGGAGTTTACTGACAACACTAAGGATATCAGATCACTAATATCTGGTGCATCCCGGCAGACCCAACTTGGCACTAAAGCCTGCACTTCAATACATTGATTCGCTCAGAGGGCCACCCCTTTACCTCTGACAGCAGTGGGCTGATCTCAGGTTCCACCCTGCTGTGTCACGAACCATGACTGATTAGCCAATCCTTAGTTTCAGGTACTAAAGACACAATTTCCACCAGAGCAGTTGAGAAATATGTTGCTATTATCACACTGTATACTGGTTCTACCGGTTTGATCATTCGATGGAAAGTGTGTCATATCAAAAAACAGCCATTGTTTTGTCGGTTGTGCCTCAGGTATGTCCACCTTCTCTCATTATAGATAGCCGCACGCTAGTAATATAAGTAATATCATTCATTTTTCAGTATTTTTTTTGTTATATGTTATACTCATCTGTCTTTAGGAAAAAGTGAAAATGTTCAACTTGACTGTCACATTTAGTCCAAGCTGACTTTAATTAATATGAACCACGGGAGCTTATTTCCACAGTGCACATGCATCTCTACATGCCCCCCAGTAATGAGCATACATACCTGGAGCCCAGTGAGCCAATACAACACTAATGACTGTGTAAGTGAATGACACTTAACAATTCAGATGTCATTTTAATGTGAAATTCTCTGGGATTCCCAAATACCGGAGAGGAAATGGCCCGGGATATATCTCACAGGATGATTTGTGAATACTGGTTAAATATTTATTGTGACTAAAAAAATTACCATCCAAAAAAAAAAACCCCAACAACTATGAGTGGAATGCGGCGTGACCAGCACGGAGAGCAAAAGAGTTCTCAGGCTGTCCGTTTGTTGTATTTGGGTTTCTCGGAAGTTTTCGATGTTTACAGAAGCTTACCATGGGTGCTCTTGGAAATCTCAGCAGAGGAATCTACGAGATGTGACACCGCCATTGTTAATCTCTGCTGTTTGCACTGGTTTCTGGTCCTTTTTTCGCTGCCATATTTGGTTAGAGTGGTCCCCAAGACCAACAAAGTTTCACGAGGCCGTCTGCAATTTGGCAAGAGGCCGACTGAGAACTCTTGAGACCTTTAACTCCCGAAATGGGCTGTTTTCACTGACGTACGAGGTGGACGTATCCCAGGATTTCCACTCATGTAATAGCCTAATTGGAATTAAGTGTTCGGTGCAGCTGAAGTTGAGCATATCATCGCATCGGCGGTGCAGAAAATCTCCCGAGAAACACAACATTAGGAGTGCGGCTAACCTTGACATTCATTAAGTATTTTTCCTCGACGAAACAAGATATTCGCGCTAAGGGACAGGCCTTATTAAGTTTTCCACGGCTTCATAAATCTCCCCAATATGGAGCTCCCCACGTCTGGGAATGTAATAAGGCCGACACGGTGGCTCTAATGCGCTACATCTATCACGTCGGCAAAGCATTAGTCAAAACTATCATGACTTGAGTAGCGCGGCAGAGACTAACATATCGGTTCAGGCCACAAACATTCATTCTCAAGCCTCAAATGTCACGTGCAGGGAAACGCGATCCTGTCCGTCTAACTGGGATCTTTATTTATAAATGTATTTATTTACTCCTCCAGTGTATGAAAAGTTGTTGGAAACCTAACGCAGCTTAAGCAGACAGACTTCCGCAAGCTAAACCCTAATCAAACCAGTCTAAATTAACTTGACAATTGTGTCTATATACTCAGTATCTGTGGCTTCCTGTCTGAGGGGTCCACTGTGTCTATGGCTCTTTTGATCCCCCCCCCTCCAAATCTACTCCAGTAACCCATATCCTGTATCCTCGGTAGCATGGTGACAGCTTCCCAGATACCACACGGTATTGGTTTCCCCTTCATCCCGTGGCACGGGCCCCAACCCCAGTGTCTAATTTGCTAATGGATCCCTGCTGGAAGCCCCTCTCTCTCTCTCTCTCTCAAATGTATGGCAGAGTAATTATTTGCCAAGAGAAGTAACCGGGGACTAAACTGCACGGATGAATGAATAAATCATTGTTTTGCACTCTTGCTCCCGAATTCAAAAGGGACTGCAGCAGACCCTCTCTTTTGTTTGCTTTCCACAAAGCCTGCATGTCGTTCACCCTCCAAACGGGAGCGACTAGAACTGGTGACAGAAGCATTTGACAAAAAGTCACGCAACACCGGCACGTCACTCAAACAAGATTAACAGTAGATAACTAATGAGAGTCATATAGCACCTTTATATTAGCACCTCTGAAATAACATCAGCAACGCCAGTGGCAAAAATCACTCAGCCAGCAGGGTTAGAATGTGATGAAAATAAAATGCGATGGTGCAGGATGTGGTTACAGCCAGCTTGAGCTAAGTCATCTCGAGGCTACCTGTTTGTGTTTAGCGGTGTCCATATTTACAGATTTGACAGGGATGATTTGGTGAAAGACTTTCATCACAAAAGGCTATGAGTTAAATGAATCTGCCTTTTCACCAAGGAAAGGTACATTTATAAGGCCCAGGAAAAGCCCCAAAAGGCAACTTCTGTTCATGTGTAGTGTACCATGCAGCTCTAAGGAATTGTGACTCAGAGCTATTACAACATAAACCTGCAGAACCTGTTTCTGTACATCCAATTACTTCAAGGACCACTAGGTCTAGTCTTAACATTTTTTTTTCCTTCAGGGGTAGAACGCTAGTCAAGTGCAATCACGGTTAAATTTGTTAAAACACGAGCAGTCGAGGCAACTTTTTTGTGCTTTTTAATTGAATTGGCGGCACAGGGGGTCATGCTGCCGTTCACAAGGCTCCTCGGTTTAGTGCCTTTAGCTTGGTTTAGCTTGACAGGGAGCTTAAGTGTGCCAAAGGCTCTGGGAGGGAGAGATAAGGAAAGGCAACATAAACCAAATAAAGCTGCTTTGCACTTCAAGTGAGACAAAGCTACAAGTATGCTTAATGCACCTGGCTAAATAGAGCGATTATATCCACGTGGAACTGGTGAAGAATGAAACGTGTACCTGGTGTCCAATCTACCATGAGTACTAAAACCTGTGGGGTATTTTGTGCGTTCCTTATAATGCAAGAAAGCTGTCACAGAGATTTATGCAAGTCTCCTTAAGAAGTGAATAAATCGCGACGAATCAAACAAGGCGACGTTTCCAAAGCGGAGGCCCGATGTCAGCCTAAATAAAGAGGGTGTCATCCTAGTCTGGGAAACAGTGGAAGTACGCCCCGTGGCCATGGAGACCAGGAATCTCAACTTTCAAATAATGACTTTCCCTGTATACAGTCTGTCTGGAAGTCAAATTATCCCATAAAATACAAAGAAAGAAGCCAGCGAGATGAAGAAAAATAAAATAACATACAATAAAATATGTTGTGTCTTGCATTTCCTGTCCCTATTCTGTCTCGTTTTTGATTGGTGTTCATTTCAATCGACTTGGTCCGAGCATTGCACTTGGACGATGGATACTAAAGGGCAGTCGCATGATGCCTGTCTGCGATAAGACTCGCTAAATATTATTCCAAATGGTCTTCCTCTGCAAATAGTCTGAGAAAACACAAAGCTAGGAAGATTATTTTTCCGAATTCTCAATCCAGGAAATGGCCCGCTTTATTCCACCCTCTACATTCCCTCAGAGTAATGTGAGGTGGGGTGAGAAACTGACTTAATGGGGCCAATTTTCCGCGCTACATTAAACAGGGTACCGCAAGTTGCGACTTGATTATTATGAGATTATTCTAACTTAAATGTACCGAGAGAGGAGAGTACAATGTTCACGTTCCATCCCATTAGGGCTCCATAATGGGGTCAGAGAAAAACGTGTTACCCAACAGTTAAGATCACATTTAGGTGTTTTTTTAAGGGGAAAAAAAAACTAGTTTACACAAAGTGAGAAAGAAGAAAATCACAATATATTATTTCATTTCCCCAACACATCTTTCAGCAACTACTGAAAACATTTTTTTAAAAGTAGGCAGCATATAACACACACACACACACACACACACAGCATACAAATCAACAACCTTAAAGGTAAAATGATTGATTTTGGTACAGAAATGAATAGCTTTTGTTAAAACTTCAGTCAAACATTTTGACAACAGTGAACTAGCTTGAAAATGTGCCCACTACAAACAAACAATGTGTTTGACATACGTCCACCTTAAACAACACCCCCCCCCCCCAATCTGGTATTACCAAGCGTTGCCTCGGGCCCAAATTATCTGTAAAACAATCAAATTGCTTTGGTATTCAATCAATCAAGCATGTGTCCTTTGAACAAGCAACCAATCTCATGGGGATAAAACGACATGAGGTCTAGTATTGTTAACGGGTTTAACATTTAAGAAAAAAATATTAAAAGAAAAACTAAAAGCTGAACATGAAAGACGGTGCTCAGGATTTGGCATGGAAGCAAATTGCACTTGCTGTAACACTTCTCCAGACCACTCTTGCCACATTAAAGAGCCTCTTGAATCACTCAGCATGAAATTTCTAATTTTCCAAATGGCTGCTAAATCCTAATCTACTCCTTTACTTAGATCAACTGATCCCCTCAAAACAAAGTCCCAAGTTGAATTTGCCACAGATAACAGGATTGGTGTGTCAGTGAGAGGACCAGTTTGCAGGATCTTTCTACTAGGGTGCACAACTGTGATACTGATGCTTTTATTCACCCAGTTAGTATCTGTGAAAAGGAGGATGCTGAGGTATCAGAGTAGAATAAGACTATCCTTGCAATAAATACGCAATAAATATTTTAGTGCATAATAGAGCATCTTTTTTTGAGTTTAATCAATCTGCAGGATAAAACATTAAGACAATAATTGTTAAGGTGTTTTCTCTTGTATTCGGTGTGACATTTAGGTGGCAACGGTTTGATCAAATGTGTTACATCTACAACGTAAGGAATTTGGTTTCAAGGTACAAAGTAATACGAGTCATTCAGCGAGTCTTGGCATCCACTATGGGTGTCACTATGAAATGACGTCAGAAAACCGTGGAGCATTGTGGGAAACAAACACACACACACACACAAAAAAAAAAATATCAGTCATTTGTGTTCATTTCCCCTGCTTTGTAAATCTTTGTTGACAAAATATCTCAGTAGTCTCTCATCACCGTTATCCAAAGCAGTAGTACTCGTCTGATTCCACCCTGAGTTTCAGCGGCGATTTGCTGAAAGTATCGCCGTCAATAACATTTTTATCCACAATACTGTCGATGTCCGTGGGCGACGGGTGGTCTGGGAGGTCTTCCGCTAGCGTATCCAGATAACTGCCCACAGAGATACCGTCTAGCCCGTCGCTGTTGCCGTCATTCAAACTGTTGAAGCTGCCGCGCAGAGAAGCGCCGTCCTGGCTGTCCGATAGGCTGTACAGGCTGCCCGTGAGGCTGCCCTCTTGGCTGGCCACGCCCCCTTTGTCTTCCACTATCCACCGGATGGACTCGATGCCCTCGTTGATGGACATGAGCTGCTGCATCAGTTTCACGTCGATCGCTCGCAGATGCGCCTGTGTGTTGGGAGAAAGAGCATTCACATCAAGACGGGGTGCATATGGATCAAGCATATGACACTATTGGTATTTCATGACATGACATAGTATGATCTCAATACATGGTAGTAATAATAACAATCACTCTTATTCTACACAAGAAAGCAATAGTAATATCCCCCTGCAACACTCTAAAATGTGTCTTAGCTATTTCTGAACAAGAGATAAATTGCTGGACAGTGCACCATGTGTCGCTTTCATTTATAGTATCAGGCCTTCCTGTTGAAGAAAAGAGACATAACTTCATGGCGCCGGAAAAGGACATGGTCAGTGGTATGCAGGATGAATGATATGTCTAGTATACACAGTATGGCCATTGATTTAACTCCCTAGCATTACAACCATGCCATTGACTGGGGATGGACGTGGTCAGCTGATGGTGAGGGGAGGGAGGGTCAGCCTATGGTGGTGGGGAGGGGGGTCAGCCTATGGTGTCATTTAATAGGCTGACGTACATGGACAGTAGCAACAGCCGCCCCGCAGTCAGAACACATTAAGCCAGACGGGGCCGAGACAATGTTCCAGACAGCTGGCTTGATAAAACGGCCTTTCTTGGGAGTGGATTTGCATTCAGCCTCCATTTAGCTCCTAATGCAGACAGTGGGGTTGCTTTGAGAGTATAGCCATCCGCTCTATGCACGCGTGCAAGCCAAGCAGGGGTGGGAGGGGGGAGCCATGTTGGAATTTTACTCCAAATAGCCGTCTCAAATTAATTAAGACGGCACCTCCGGGTGGGTGTCACAAGACGAGTTGTGCCGCATTGCTTTGTGTGTAGAGGTTAGTGATGTTGAAACCTGGAAGATGACATGTTGCATTCGTAATATGAGGCTAACGAAGGATGATTGCTAAACTTGGCTCAATATTGCTCGTTTCAAACCTGGCCAGGCGAGAGAAGAGCCGCCTGATTGGATTAGAGATTAAGGTGTACATGTAAGGAGTGACAGCAGCATGAAAGACCAAGATGGCCCGTATTAGACAACAATACTTGGAGGTGGGAGGCCCCTAATAGAAAACTGAAAAATGAGGGTGATCAGCTTATCAAAATAAAAGCGTAGGCTGCTACAGAAAGACAAAAGCGTGCATCTGCTTTATCAAATCCTACATTGTGACTGTGACTTCAATCCTTCACATCAATATAAAATGAAGCCCACATCAACACAAAGGTTCACTCTGAGGATTGCAGGTTTCCTCAGCCGGTCAGTTGATACAGCCCCACAACAGTCTGCAGAACTCGGTCAACTCGGCCATCTGCTCGGAAATCCTATTAGGCCTACCTCTGGTGACCTTTCGAGTTGAGATGGGGTTTTGCTGTGACGCCGAATCAAACAAGGTGGCAACATAAACATGCGTAATCTTTAATAGTGTGTTAGAAAATAATTTTAAAAATGTAATCGTGAAAAGGTGAACACTCGGGCGGGGTTTGGTTTTCATTGATTTGAATCACAAGGGAGGATGTCACTGACTGACTGAGGTGAGGAGGGCTCCTCAACAAAGGGCTCTGTGCTGACAATTGCTGTGGTGAGCAGCTGTGAATGGCTCTCACCAACAGGCTGGTTTCACAGTACCTTTAAAAAGAGAATGAGCCACAACACTCATCACTGGATTTTAACATTTTAACAACCACATGTTGATGCAGAGAGCTGTTGTATTGAGCCACTTTCTGCGCACAGATCAACACTGGGGCTACCAGAGAATGCAATATAAAAGCCCCATTACAGACAGCAGGAATGAACATTTTTTATTTAAAATGTACCTGAGATGAAACTACACTAAATGATGATGACAGTTAGCCTCTCACACATGCAGCTTCTCCAGTGGCTAAGCCCTTGTGTGAGGAAATGAACAGCATGGACATATGGCCCGTTGAGAGCAAGTCTCTTCACATGCAGGGTGACCTCCCTTGAAATTACAAGTCAGTGAACTTTTAATAGCAAGCTGAAAATGATCACAAACATGCGCCATATGGTTTGCAGCACACAGGGGGAGATTTATGGATCAGAGACCAAAGTCGGTAGCTTTAAAAAAAAAACAAAAAAAAAAACTACTGTAACTTTTTCTTCACTGCTCGTTCAGTGAAGTGAGATGTAGAATATACAGGCAGGCTCGGAAGGAAACACTTACCATTTCTTGCTTCAGGAATAATATTTTGCTCTCCAGTCTTTTCAAGTCAGCAGAACTCGCACGGTTCTTCACAAAATGCGGTGCCGCCGACTTCTCGTGCTTGTCATGTTTTGCTCCCACGAGAGACCGAATGAGACTCTCGGGGACTTTGCGACCCAACTTGATCTCGATATCCTTAAAATCGGGCAAGACGCCGTCCTCGTCCATGGTAGGGGTGAAAATGTCAGAGAAATGATTATGTTTTCACTGATTTTGGAGCAGGCGGCACAGCAAATTACTGGGCTCCGACCTCGGAAATACTCCCAATGACTTGCTGGGGACGGAGAGAGGAGGACTAGTCACACATCCAGGGATGAGCAAGTCTAGTAGCCAAGGCAGTGGTACGGTTGGAAGAAACACACTACTCGCAACTTCCAGTACTCAACCGGTCCGCAGCAGAAACAAAAAAAAGTTCCATTGAAGACACTTCAAACGGGCAGTGCAGGTCCAGATAGACAGACCTCCATCCAAGCGTCCGGGCAGTATATGGGACAGACGGGTTAATGACAACGTGCTTGGCGTGGACCCTCCCTAGTGGAGCTGCCCTGAAACCAGACACCAGACAGGTGAGGTGGGACAGCAGAGGTCCACCCACTGGACAAGTAGCTGGGCCCAATACTTACAATAAAATAAAACAAAACGTACAAACATTTGACATATTAGTCGTTTTTAACAAAATACTTAATTGATACTCATTTTATAATATGAGTATAACTACAAATTATTTTTCTACTTTTGAAACAGGGGCCATAAACACCACCTGACATATGATAAATGTATTTATGAATATACCGTTACAGGCTATTTCAAAATGTAAGGTAATGTATTTATTACATTATGTAAAACTTGAATAAAACCACTGTGTGTGCACGTTAACTGGAGAAAAAAAGTTTAATCAATTTATTTGATGACATGCATCCACTCAACAGCATTTTGGAAAATGTATTACCATAACATAGACAAGAACAGACCACGCCAACAACCCACTTCAATATCGTTTGGTGCAAAGTTCAACAAGGTCACAGGACCACAGCCCTGTTACAATCATCACTGAGGGCGCCTGCAGCTCCAGTTGTTCACCATGGATGGGTTTCCCCTCCTTTATTCTTCATTTATAAACATCTTAACAGTTCAGGCTATGACAATTAATGTGACTAACAAAAAGCACATTACTAACTTTTCATTCAGTCAACAAGTTCTGCTTTCCATGAGGAACGGGTGGGACAGTTTCAGAGATTGAACTATTGCACCCCCTAGTGGGTATCACAACTCCACCTTGCTAGAAGGGGGACAGTAAAGTGATTGTGAAATGTCAATTTGCCTTTTTTGTTGTATGTAGCTGTGCTGTTGATTCAATAAAGTTTATTTAAAAAGTAAAGTGCTGTACATTTAACATGAAGAATGTGTATCCTTAGTTTGAAAATATAAGCTGTTACATGGACAGTATTTTGTGTTTTATCAGTTTTATCATTTCACTAAACTAAACTAAACTTTAAAAACACCAAAAGAGTGTGATATATTGTATATATTATATATATATATATATATATTGGATTTCTAGACTGTAAAGTTAGCTGTTTTAGAATTTTTGCATGGATTACCCCATTTTAAATTTTGAAATGTGGATAAAGAATTTACAGATCATCCCTGTCAGAATCTACATTACTTACACATCAAGGCACTCTGGAAGTGAGCAGGTAGAAATACAACAAACATTTAAAAAAGCACATTATATATATAGGATTGCTTGCAAGACTGGATGCAATGCAACATCGGTGATACCAAAAACTCAAATTTCAAATGTCTGTTAAAGGCCCAAATAGAATCAAAGTACAGCGCCACCTGTGGCACCCATAGCAACCCAAAACTAGCTTGGTCCGTGTTCATTTTACTGAAATGAAAAGATTTTTCATTTTCAAATTGCCTGACAAAGCTGTGATGAGATTATCTTCCATTGAAAAGCTGCACCATAAAATAATATACACTCCTATACCCATAATAGATGTACTCTGTTAATTTATAGGTTTGTTTCATTGTATTGAAGAAATACGAATGTTCCGAAAAGATTATTTTTCTATCAGCACCTTCAAGAATCTATGTGTATATGTTCATAAGTGAAATACTCATAAAACCCCATATTTGGGCTTTACCCATTTGCACAGCTGCATGTCAGTTCAAAAGTAAGGAAATAATAGAGGCACATAGCCATGGCTGATGTTTGAGTACAGATCCTAGACTACCGACTGGCTTTTGTCATCATCGTAACGCTGGTACTGTTCTGTCAGCAGAGGCTGGCGGCCCTCCATCTTGTAAGACCTGCCACGCACGACACATGCGGCAGCAAAAATGATCGCAACAATCACAAGGCCAGCGACAATCGCCATGGTGATGATCTCAGTCACGGAGAAAGGTTGACCTGGAAAGGTAGAAGTCGATGATTATTATCCTGTCATCTGCATCAAAGGTTTATACGAAGACTAAAAGTAATCCAAAATCCATACCTGGCCATTGAGCCTCATAAGAGTACCCGAGGTTCTCAGGGGCAGTCACAAACATCTCAGCATTAGTAACAGGGGGCCAAAAAGGCACCATGTTGTAGGCCCTGTTGTGACCAATGGGGGCATTTTCTTCGGGGTACACAGCTGAATCTGTAAAGTATGAGGAACTTAAAGTCAGCCTAGAAAAAACATTGCTTTATCATGTGATTACTATAATTGATATTTATCTCATTCAGTATGTATTTGGTGAGGATATGTGAAAATCTATTAGGAAGGCAAACACATTGACCAAATAGTAATTGGAAAAAAAACAGATGAAGTGGATTTGAAAGTCAGATTTGGACACTAAAATACCTGGACTGTGTCTCCTCAGCCACTCGTCAAAGATGGCGTCGGTGTAGGTGTGGAGCAGGACGAAGATGGGGTCGTTGGGGGAGAGGTGAGTCTGTCCCCCCGTCCCGTTCAGGAACAGATGGGCCAGGTTGTGGAGGCTCCTCACCATGGGGTCATAGTTCCCCTGGGGGGCGCTATAGCCTGCCGACACAATATAAAAAAAAGCATTATGCATACTATACAGTGTGTTATATAGCCGACACCAATAAAATGAACAAAAACACAAGCACACACACCTTCAATGGTGTTCCTGAAGCTTTCGGAGGAGGTGGAGTAGTAGGGCGGCGTGTCAAACGTGTTAACCTGCAGGCAGTCAGCCACGTCCTGGGGCTCTGGGAGACGCTGGACCATCGGCCTGTTGACGTTTCCCGCCGGGTTCCTCCTGATAGCAGAGGTCTCAGAACCTGGGAGGAGACAGGGGGAACGAAATCCATCCGCCAGAATTGGATATGGCATTGTAGTCTAGTTTGTCTTCACTTAACAAGAATGTTAAATCCAGCATCTGAAGCCTGACGTTGCATTTCAAAAAGTGTTTTCATGCGGAGGTTAAGACAATGTGTCACTGTGTGCTCATGCACCCGTCACAACCATTAGCATCTTGGCATGCAGCAGCCTTTCTGGTTTTCAGATGCACATTTCAGAACTGCTCTGAGGCAGACATAATCTTATTGGTTTAGTGGAGTGGAGCCAAGGAGAAACTCTGGTCGAACTATAAGTAAAAATATAAATGGCAACGGCTTCTTTTTCATTCAGTCATGACCGTGGCATTCATGAACTTGGAAGGTCAGCAGGCTAGCTAACCAGTTTACCTAGATAGCTATAGGCAAATATGGCTAGTTTGAACTTGAAAGTCAGCAGGCTAGCTAACCAGCTTACCTAGATAGCTACAGGCAAATATGGCTAGTTTGAACTTGGAAGGCCAGCTAGGCTAACTAGCTAACCCAGGTAACTTAGTATGGCTAGATTGAACTTGGAAGGTCAGCTAGGCTAACTAGCTAAACCAGGTAACTTAGTATGGCTAGATTGCATTTTGTCAGTTAGTAGAAAGAGCACAAGGCTTCATGATATTAGCTATCTTCTTTCTTAAACCTTGACTTTTTCACTGGGCGTCCTCTAAAAATGGTAGTTCTTTGGCTCCGCCCATTGAGGCTTAGCTCAACCAATGAGATTATTTCTGCCCCCAGAGCAGCTCTGCCTCTAAGAAATGCTTGTATAACCAAAACTCCAATCTGGTGGGCGGATTTATCCCTTTTCTACCTCAAGTGTATGTCAGGTGTTGGTTTGCCTGTTGTTTGAAATTCCACGTAGGACCACTGTGTAATCGGTGAAGGAGAGTGGTAGCCATTGCAGAGTAAAACTTTCTTACTGTTGCAGATGGTTCCCAGTGTGTCATAGTCATCCACATTCTCACAGATGACCCTCCACTGGGAGAAGACAGAGTTGGAGCTCAGGCCGCTCACGTCAAAGCTGCTCCTGGCTCCCATCAGGTCATCCGTGCAGATGTCACATGTGCTTCCACCGATGGCAAAGTTCCAGTAGGGCAGGGCAAAGGACAGGTCCTGCAGCATGTCCTGGTTGTTTAAAAGAAAAAGTGACAGTTAAATCACTCGCAGCTCTTTTCCAAAGCTTAAATCCGGAAAACCAAGGTTTAAACCTGTGATGTAAGCATATAACACTTTCTGGAACAATATGGCCCTAAGTTAATAATGTATTAAAATGTGCAAATGTATTAATACACTAGATTTTCACTTTAAAGTCAATACAGTAAATCTATTCATTTACCACGAATGAAGAGATTTGCATTAAAGTTAACTTAGTTGTTTAATAGCCTCTGTAGAAACAATCATTTTAGGGACTATAATCCTTTTCAAACAACGGACAGTATGCCAGTAATAAAAGAAAATAAATGGCCAACAGGCGCTCTTGTGTGCTGATGAGACCATAAAATGCTTAAAATCACATTTTCTACAGTGCTTGCTTATTATCGCATGAAATTGTATCTTCAATTGATATCCTGTAGGGCAGAACATTAAGCAACACAACTACTGCTCACCTACGCCCTGTATATCTCACCTGCATGTCCCGCTCCAGCTGGATCAGGTGGAACCGGTGCCAGGTGACAAAACCGGGCCCTTCGTGCGAGAAGTCCACTCCTCCGAAACTCGCCTGTCCCGCACCCAAGAAGGTCTTACTGACCGAATAATAGTGGGACCACACGAAGTAGTTGTAGATGGTGATGTTTTCGAACTGCACGGTGTTCCCGTCGGGGCCGAAGATCTCCGGATAGTGCCGCGTAGCGATGACCAAGTCCGGGTGCACCGTGCGCTTGGCCTGGTCCAGCGCGCTCACGAACGCCCTCTTCTCATCCGCGTTGAGCAGCATCACGTTTCTCCTTACTGGAGGATTATGGGCGAAAAAAAACGGGATTAAGTTAACCAGGCATGCGTTAATGAGGGCTCAGTTTAATGACAAAACACCCCAGACATGCCAAAGAGTCTACATAACAGGCTGATTCATTGCCATTTTTGCAATGACGAGGTCATTATCTTTTGATTGCATTGCTGATCTATGGATTTCACATTCATCAAATATAAATTAGCTTTACACTTTTCAAATATATATTTTTTTATTTGCTTCTTTTATGGGCCACAGATTAAAATTAATTCAAATTGGCAAGAGAACTTGTCTCTGCCAGACAGAAATACACCCATATAAAATAGACCCAGTTCTTTTGAGCAAGACGCTGACTCCCCTGGCCGCTCCTGTGGCCCTTTTCTGTAGCTGACCCTGACCTCTGACCTCAACTCAATAAAATATCATAATATCTCCCCACACTCCTAAAAAGGACGCGCACTTACCAACAGGAACCCGCTGGTCACAGTTGATCCCGGTCCACCCGTGTCTGCAACGTCCGCAATTGTAGCCGCTGAAATTCCCATTGCACTGGCACGTGCGGTTGAAGAAACGGACAGGCCACCGTTCCCGATCATCCCGTCCGTCGTGCGGGTACTGGGGGCCGTGCGGGTGAGCGTCCACCGTTATGGACACACACTGTCCGCGGCCCGAGCTGGAGCCGCACTGGTCATTGTCCAGGCCGAACGGTGACGGACAGCACTGCCCGCTCCTCAGGCCCTCTGGTGTGACGCACTCCCTTGGGAACTGAGCGCTCACGGCCGCCGCGCCCAGCAGCACCAAAACGACGCACATATCCAAAAAGTTTAGGCACGACTGCGGCTGATTTGGAGACAACTGTCTAGTGTTCCGCCTCCAAAATGATATTTCGTCTGCAGCTGTGCACTCAAACAAACCGATTCCTTTCCCAAAATGAAAATCACATCACTTCAGCACATAAGCAATTACTTTATTTTACAAGTCAGTGGATACAGAACTTCCCCTCCAACGCGGCCAGGCACCCTGGTTGTAATTGCCTCACACCACTGAACCCCCGACTTTAAATACCGGATTAGCGCATGACTACCCGGGTTTTCTGACTCCCGCGTGATCCCATCACATACCATCGTATTTCCTAACGGACAGGAGAGAAAAAAGGAGGGCTAGCTAGTGTAATTCAGTCATGCACAGTGTTCTTCCTGTAAAACACACTCGAGGTTTGCAAGGGACTGACAAATGTGTAGGTCTAATATAAGTTTAACGTCCCATTGAAGAAATTCTACTCAATTACAGAATTGTTCTATATTATAATGCAGCGTATGAGTATCCATACACTTTAATCTGTGCCCTATTTTGTTTGTTACACAGACTATAACATTTCAACACGCTTCAAGGGCACTGTATGAACATCAATTTGTCATAAAGTAATAGGCTATACAAACTTGGGCCTGTGGCACACTAGTAGGTATTTGTGGTTCCACTTCAATAATCAGATTGGTTCTGCCAGTTCAGTGATACAATATGGGTCTTGTTTACAGTGTTCACTATTGTAAGCCTATACCCTTTGTTGATGACTTTGAATCAAATGGCAAATAAACATTCTGTGTAAAGTGTAAAGTGCTATACAAATAAAGTGTATTATTATTTATTATTAATATTTTGTGTATGTGGTGCTATGCTATGATTTCATATCGGTGAATAATCTCAGTCTCAAAGAGTCACAGTCATTCCTTCTATTATTTATAATGCCAGCAAAGAATCTTCTTGCATTTGCCTCCAAGGTTTATGTGTTCATCAAGGAGATCATATTTCAGGTCATTTGACTTCCCAAGTACCACCCCCCCCCTCCTCCCCCATCCATTCTCCATCACCACCTCCTCCTCCATCCCCTCCTTTCTCCTTGTGAGCACCAAGAACCCCGAGGCTACTTGTGCTGCCATCAGCGTGAGACATGGGAGCAAGAAGGGATTTTGTTCTCCAAAAACAGGACTTCTTGGAATCACTTAAATGATTCATTCTCTTGAATCATAGTTTTGTATTCATTTTGATTTCCATTACATTTTTAAGTGTGCTCTCAATGACGTCATGCTTTTTAGGCATGCTGAGTACGCCTACTCACACGAGGTAGAAAGCTGGTGAAGGGTGTTTTATGAATCCAGTTTGCCATCTTTAAAAATGCCTAGGACTATAAGATGATTTGTGGTTACCGCGCCAACATTCGGCAAGGCAAAGCCAATGTTAATATTTATCAAAGTGGACACATTTTTAGAAGGATTAACTACTCACCTTAGAGGTATCATCAGTATCCAGTCAAAATGCTATTTTACTAGACGTTAATCCAATGTGATGAATGTCAGTTGTAAGGGGAGTCATCGAGTATGAAAAAGCATTCAATTATAGTGAGTTATAGCAATATAAAAACTATTTCCCACTTTCTTCTGCTTCAAGCATGCACTTCTTTTTTCTGTTTACCTTTTTATAAACTGCTTGTGCCACATGAATGAATTCTACCTACGACCGCCCCTCTGAAACCCCTGAAACGTGTACTTTATGCTTATTTTCTGCTTTGTTTTGCAGGCGGCGAGGGAGTGGGGTGATTATAAAAACCTTTGGGTCTGCATGGCTGTTGCATTTCAACATCAATACCAAACATAGTCAACTTTAGATGGCAAAATTCAGACTTTTTGGTGTGCTGCCACTGTAACCTTGACACTATTTTGCGATAGGAAAAATGATTGACTGTTGATAAAACCGATAATCATAACCCTGAGGAGTAAGAATCTAGGCCAGGTTTCTTTTAGACAGGCTGAAATCTTAGCGGTAGGTAGCAGTTACATCGTTCCCATAATACACTGCAAGCTTTGCGGTGGGTTAGACAGAGGTTATTTGACGCTACAAACAATAGCTGTTAGGTTGCATTAATTGCGAGTCATTATTTCATAACAACTAGGGCGTGCACAATATTAGTTATCCTCACGGGGATCAACTCCCCCTAATTAACACGCTGCTGCTTCACATCTCCACATATAGAATGATGGTGGGCAAAATACATCAGCTGAGCTCATCTGGGAGAGGAAATATAGTTCAATGTGAGGTTTTTTTTTAGCTTTAAATAACCATGTGTCTGCTTTCACTTCAAAGACCAGACATTTCTGTGCACACCAACATTCCTTAAAAATGCAAAGCAGTGCTAAGTAGCGTCAATACTTAAACAGTGCAAATGGTTGACAGGCAAACAGTTGAATAAAAGAAATGTAAAAGTAAGGAGTTTAGTTCTGGAACAAAAATGAGGAAAACCTTGTTCACCAAAAGATGTGATGAAAGATGATGTAAATGTACAAGTGACGTACAACTCAATACGTTTTCTAATTGAACTGCACCCCAACAGGCAAATCACAGAGAAAAAAATGTGTCTTTTTCTAACGTGGTTTCCAAGATTCTTAACCCGGTCACATGTGCTTCACGTTGCATATCGCGTAACACCAGACTGGATATATATCGTTTCAAAATTGGGGCGTGACAACAAGGATTACAGAAAGCTAGCCCTAAGCTCATTCTCATGAAATACATTTGAAAATACAACCACATTCCTTATATTTGTAAGCTCCCAGGTTCCCCTTGGGGGGCGGTGAAAGGCCTGTTAGAGCGTCACGACTTTAAAGAGATTTTTACTATCATTTAAACATAATTTATCTCAAGTATCCATCCATTTAAATAATTTTATTTATTTATTTCTTGACCTTAGCCGTGTCTTACAGTGGCTCTGAATGAAATTTGTGATTTATTAAATAGCGTGAACTAGTAAATAATTTAAAACGCTATCTACCTGAAAATGCACTGCAGTCTTTGTAAGGTCGCATATTCACAAGAAGGGAGAAATCTATTTAGTGATTGTGTTTGATTAAGTTTGTAAAAAGCTTTTACGTTTACCATCTCTCTGCCAAAAGTAATGTACGGTTAATGAAAACGACGTTTGATTATAGTGGCTACATTACAAATAGCAACTTTAGAAAGTACTCTTTAGAAATACACAGTAAGATAGCTAGATATATTAAAAAAATGACTTTGACTTTGTTGTCATATGAGATTTCCACAATTTTCTTGCTCTTTAAATACATTGTCCAAAAGTTCATTTGGGGTCAAATCAAAACTAAATACTGGGGTTAGGTGAGGTCAACCATATAGACACTGCGACAAGGTCAGTGGTCACGTCCTGTCATGATAATCTAATGGCTGAAGTGGACACAAAAAACACACATCCACACACACAAATATACCCGTAGTCTACCTTGACATAAACACCCACCCACACACAAACACAAAACCATGCAAACACACAGGCATGTTGTAAAGACTGAAGAGGAGGAATTGTATTCATGTACATATGTCATGCATACATCCCGTGACCTACAAACCAATCACTTTTCATCCCTGCACACAATCCCTCCCTCCCCTCGCCCCAGCTGGCTCTCCACCGCTACTATTCTGCGTGTGCTCATGTGCGTGCGCATGTGTGTGAATAAACCTTGGGCAGGATAGAGGATCATGTGAGAAGATGTGACTGGGGCTTAATAGTAATCCTTGCCTTTGGTCAGAATGGCACAGTGGGAGTCATTAGGGGGGGGAGCGATACAAGCTGCTCATATGACTGTCTCTCCTCTAGGACCATTGCCTGCTAGTCCTTGTCATCCTCTTTCTCTTCACAGTCTGTTTTCATCCCCGATCGTTTAATTTCAGCTCCCGCTCACCATCGTGTTCATTTGTTTCTCAGTAAATGGGGGGAAAACTGAGAAAAACATCTCCCTGGGTGCATGTGAAAGAATGATTGTTATGTGACTACATGGTTGCAACCTGTTGCTACATCTCAGTGGCGTCTACAAAACAGGAAAAAAAAATCTTGCTTTTCACTTCAGGCTGAATATTGATCTATAAACACACTCATTTGTGCTCCATAATATGTATTGCCCTTAGTACAAAATGTTTTAACCTTAAAAAATACTCATCTCCAGATCCATGCTTGCAATGCAATGTAATATAATGATAATGGCTCTGAAAGATGAGGCGAGGTGAAAATGATTCACTTCCCCACTGTGAAACTGTGACAATGTACCAGGGATGGTCTCCATTCACTTTCAATTCTATCAGTTCACACATAATTTGAAACTGCAGTATGCATATCACGTGACAAATAATCTATCGGTAATTATTTCATCATGGACTGAAAATGAAAACCTTCTCATGGTGAAAATATTTGAATTGAGGAAAGTTCACTTCCGAATGGAGCTGAAAGTGATTCTAGGGCAATCCTGTGTGATGCTCTGCTGACAGGCAGCAGGCAGCAGGCTCATGACCAAAGCCCGGAGGGTTTGTGTGTGTGTGTGTGTATGTGTGTGTGTGTGTGTGTGTGTGTGTGTGTGTGTGTCTCTCTCTCTGTCTGCCCTGCACACTACATCCTATTGTTTCACATCTTCACTTTCTGGCTCTCAACATCTCCGCAGTGCAAGGTTGCATAGACAACTTCGATGCCCTGCGGGCTGCGATAAAGTCTGCAGACAGAAGCATTCAGTTGATTGGAAAACTCTGTAAAAAAATGTAATAAAAATATGAATACAATGTCATAAGTTGCAATTGTGTCAGATGTACCAACAGTAGTTAACAAATATGGACAAGTGATCAATTTATTTCATCAGCTTTTTAAACAGTGCGACTCAGTTAACCATGTTGGAGGTTCCTATTACTGAAGTGTTGATGTAACTAAAACTAGACTGTGGGCCAAAAACAATGGAGAATATCTATTTTATTTATTTATTTCCTTCCAAAGGTAATTGATCAGTGGCACTCTGTACAAACCTGTAAGAAAGTTTCACAGCATATCTGGCACAGGAAGAAAAATAAGCATGAGAATAAGGGAATGCATCGCTCCTGGAAATAGCCTATGTGCCGGGCAAGACAGCAGAGACTGTTTAAACAAAAAACAATTAATTCTCACAGTGTTTTTTTTCTGTGATAAGCATATTAAGCAGTCACAAGTTCCACCAGAAAATAGCTCCTCTTGTTAATCATGTTGTAGGTTGGCACTGTGGTTCACACAGAGCAGGTGGACTCGCTCCAAATATACCCAAATATTACACAGTTGGTGATGAAAAAAACAAAACACCATTATTAACAAAAGAGCACTTAACCTTGCTCAAAATAGACCTCTACAATTTAGATGCCAACGTCCCCCATGTAATACAATATTTTCACCAGCAGAGGACAGTGATTGCTCATGTAAACACCTCTACACACTTGAAGACGGCTGTCCTGGGTGGGGACCCATCCACCATCCACCATACACATAAAGATACAATCTGGACTTTATTCAACCATCTTTATTCTAGGTTTATGCACATATTATTATTATTATTATTATTATTATTATTATTATTATTATTATTATTATTAATAAGAATTTGACTTTTACATGGAAAATGGGCTCATGAGAATTTCATTTACCCACCATTATTCAAAATGTAAACAAAGATTATACATCTCAAAATAAATGGAAAACTCATGTTTAGCTGATGCATTCTACCAGACCTTGTATCAAAAGCTCAGACAATACATTTTAGAGTTCAATAATAATAAATTCAATAAATCACCATGTAAACAAAGCCAGTAGATGGAGTGACAGTCTTTCAGCAGGGGACACAATATTACAAATTACAAACCGGGCCTTTAACTGTAAATTTGCACATTAATTGTCCACATTTCTTTTCCTTACATTGCAAATACCAAAGTGTCAAAAGTCATATTATCTCAAGTCGGAGCAAGTGAGCAGGAGTCTGAAAGTATGAGAAAGAAAGCAGAATGAGCAATAAGGTAGAGGTAAGGTAAAAGTGCTTCTCTCCGCTAACTGGTTGAGAACTTCGAGGCAATACTTCACAGCAAGTTCGCAGGAATTGAGAATAAGTATTTTACGGATGGGAGGAAGAAAGAACCTCATTTGTTCCGCCAAGGGAACTTCTCAGAATGTAGCGCCGGCTCGAGGTAGACTGACATGCTGATGAATAGCAGGAGTTAGTCCCTCAAATGAAGGAGTCCTTGAATATTGGGATACTGTCTACTTAGCACATGCACCAGCATCTTAAATCTGCTGCTTTCCAATACCAAAGCACTTCAGGTGATTTACATAGCAATAATTTAAACAGCAGAGGTGCCATGACCAGGCGTTAGCAATAAAATACAGAGATCTACCGCCCAGACTGCTGCTAACACTTGATTGCTTTTTAACAGTCATTAGTCTTGCGGGAGACTCTTGAAAGGGTATCATTTTCCTGTCAATCCCTCGCTCTACCTCATAGATTTCTCGCCAATATATGAAAGCGAGAGAGAGGAGTACTGAAAAGGAAATGGTAGAGGCGAGGATAACTCAGCGGGAGCCGGTCGTCTCGCAGATCATTGCAGACAGTGCTGATAATTAGTGAGGAATATTACCATTGCTCTGGGATGTAGTAGGGATGGGTTGGGAGGTTGCGCCGGCTTCGGCCAATTAAAATGCCAGAGAGAACAGGAAGATGACAGGGGTGTAGATTGTGCTGAGGTATGCTCACTCACTGCACACCGTTGCTGGAAAATAGTGTGCTCTTAGTTAGCCCAGTTCTGAGTGAGTAAAAGGTTATGAGGAAGGTAAAGGACTCGGTGGTTACTGAGTGGTCCAGGGAGGCACTAGCAACGGTGGTGTCAAAGATAACAGTGGTATCTGACAGACAAAACAGCAACGTAGCTCGATGAAAACTTGCATCACTATCTCAGCGACCTCTCGTCGTTTTTGCACTTGCCTTTCTTCTACCGAACAGATCCCGTATCAAAATGCTTGCCTGCTGTCTCTTAAAACGTTGCTGAGCTTGACCCCTATATTGAGGTGCACGGCACATATAGACTTTGCCCTATCCTTGCTTTTCTATTTGGTCCTACTGATACCCTCATTAGGTGTCCCCTCACATGTAGCTTCCCAAGGCAGCTACCTAAAGCCCACAGACGCCATGAACAAAGGGATTGGAAGAAAGAGACAGAAGATCAAAGGCCTTGGACGAGGCTTTGTAAATTCCCTGACCTGGATTCTACTGAGAAAATTGTGGACAGCTGGCAGGCACCATGTACATAGTGTATAGTGGAGCAACTCATCATTTAATAACTGCGATTAATGTAATAAAAACTGTTCAATTTTTTGAAGTGCAAGTAATGGTGGAGGAGCAGCTACATGTAAGACCTCAAAACTCTGGTTTTCCTCCCAAAAATTGGTATTGCAATTAAAAGATGGACGAACATGAGACAGGCCAAAGGAATTAAAACCGATGCAGAGTTGGTTGTTTTTGTTTTTGTTATGTGCACTACTGTTATCTGGGAAGCAGGTCTAGCCCTTCTAACTCGATCTAATACCTCACTTCCATTACACAGAACCAGAGCTGTGCAGGGCTGAGCCTGATAAAGGCAAAACCCAATTGGGTTGTAATGTGTTTCCATTATATACAGAGCTAACTGGGCTCTATTTATGATGATTACCTGGTCTTTTGGTCAAGCCTTGATAATGCACATCAATAATTGGTCAACGTGGTCTGTTCTGATGAGCCATAGCAAAACTATTAGCCTTGATGATACTAATCTTTTGCTCACAAGCCATAGAGTGTAACCCACTCGGATCCCCAGCCATTACTGTGCTTCACTTTCAGCCGTGTTGCACTTTGCTCCATGTTTCTACTTAAATTATAATAGAAGTCATGTCACATGGCCATGAGTCATTTCTAAATATACTACTTTTAACTGACTTTGGGGTGGAGGTAGGCGTTGATTTAGATTCATTTAAAAACTAGATTAAAAACAAACGAAAACATTTGATTTTAGTTTGTTATTACATTGTTATTACATTGTTATTACATGCTACTAAGCTCATAATGTAATAACACCATATAAAGTAACAAATAACTTAAATTATTCTCAAAAAGTTATTATGTCAGGGTTTTTTCTTTCTTTTGAAAGAGGGAGATTTTTTCATGATGTAGGTATTGTGGATGCGGTGTCAATCAGAACAACATCAACTCACTCCGCGGGTGGATGAGAGTCAGACGTTGATGTGGAAAGGTTGTTTGAGAAATGGAAGCATCCCTGTCTGACAGTTTGAGGCATGCATGAACATATAATGAAACTGAAATGGGTTCCCCACTCCTCCTCTACTGATTACAGTTATATTTGAGGTGTGTATGTCTCACATTCTCTTCATGCCATGTCACATTGGGGGTAATAGGACCAAATGCACCTGAGGTAAACACATGCATACACTTCAGAGGCCAAAATGCGTATCATTATGGAGCCAATGCTAAGGGGTGGCAAAACATTGTCAATCAAGCTCGGCGTATTCCCACAATTGTGGTGTGAGTCAAGGTAGCTTGGTTAATCTCAAAGGAAACATACAAGTCTCATCATTCAATAGCGTTTTCCCAGCATTCTCAGAAGTAGCCAAGAAATGTCCCTTGATAACATCCGAAGTGGAAGAAATTCACACTGAAAGCAGAAATGTCGGTATCCCCATTTCCCCCGTTCCCAAATCTGCCTTTCTGCACATTTCTGCTCTTTAACACTCCCAGATGTGATGAGGTGCTGGCAAACGTGATTCACCTGCCACTGTCTCCCTGCATGTCGGCTCGGGTGGCGAGTCATTTGTTAGCACTGCATTATGTCACGTAGCCAAATGTATTTCATTTGTTAGGCGTGCAGGGGTGATGACGGTGGAAGTGTTCTTGCTAATTTAATGCCTATTGAGACAGAAAATTGGATCTACTTCAGGGAGCCGTGATGAGTGTCGCGATGCCCGAGCTGCCAATTTCTGCCCAAGATTAATTAAAATGAAATTTCCATGGGACCTGTGACAGTCGCCCATCTCCTGTACATATTTCTTCATAATTGGAATCACAGTCAGTCTCTGGAGGAGGAAGGGGGGACCTCGGATTTCTCTGGCAACTATCGGGGATATGCTGAGGTGTGCACAGGGGAGGGTCCAAATGTGCTTAAAAAACACATTGGTAAAACTTGGAACATGATGACAAAGAGAGACACTCGTGTCATTGCTTTTCTGCAAGTAGAATGACACGAGTGTCGAGGGGCTGTTCATTAGCAACATTATGCAGGCTACTGTGTAGCTGTGGCACGAGCCAGGATAAAGAAAATGCATGCCTATTTACACTCCAGCAGTGGGACAAAACCAATATATCTAGGCCAAGCCCAGCCACAGAGAAACCAAGCATAACCATACAGAGTGCATCTACTGTGGGCAGCCCATGAGTGACTAACAGGCTGTATCATGAATGGATGCTACGTAACTAAAACACTGGCACAGCATGAACAAACAGTTTATATTGTAATGACAATATAGTTACGTTTTGGTGATTTTAAAGTGTACAGTTCAGTTTTAGGCCTCTTTGTTTCGAGATTGGGTAAGGACGAACATACATTGAGCTCAATATGTTTTGGGACAAAGAAGCATTTTTTCTTAATTTGACTCCAAATCAAACAAATAATATGAGGTTAAACTTTTATTAAGAGGTTGAGCTTTTATTAGAGGGTATTTGGATAAATATTGGTAATTCTATAATATTTGTATTATATTGTATAATATTTTTATACACAATATTTATTGGGTCAAATTGACATTACTTACAATAAAGCATTAATGTGTAGTATTTGGTGGCATATCCTTTGCATGCAATAACTGCCTGAAATCTGCATCCCATTGAACGCACCAGACGCTGGGTATCTTCTCTGGTGACGCTCTGCCAGGTCTGTACTGCAGCCATCTTCAATTGTTGTTTGTTTTGAGGTGTTTTTGCCTTAAGTCTCATCTTCAGTAAATGGAATCCATGTTCAATGGGATTTAAATTTGGAGATTGACTTGGCCAGTCCAGAACGTGTCACTTCTTGGCCCTGAAAAACTCCCTAGTTTCTATGACAGTATGTTTAGGATCATTGTCTTCCTGTAAGATGAAACGCTGTCCAATGGAGTTTGAAGGCATTTGCTTGGACTTGAGCAGACAAGATGTTTCTATACACTTCAGAATTCATTTTGCTGCTGCCGTCAGCAGTTTCATCATCAATGAAGACAAGTGAGCCAGTTCCAGTAGCAGCTATACATGCCCAAGCAACACTCCATCCACCATTCTTCACAGATGAGGTGGTATGCTATGGAGCTTAGCCACTCTTTCCTCATGCCATCACTCTAGTACAAGTTAATCTTGGTCTCATCTGTCCACAAGAAACACCTGTCAAGTAAATTTTCCCAATAAACATCACCCCTGAAATAGGGGGACTATGTATAAAAAATATTGTCATTTCTAAATAGGAAAACCAATATTTATACGAATACCCTTTAATAAAAGCTGCCAATCGGTACTTTAACCTCATTTTGAAATCCAAACGTTGCTTCTTTTCCCCCAAAACCTACTGAGCCAAATTCTGAAGCCATGCTTGGTAGGGTAACAATGAGAGCCAATGTGATAATAACATATCCCTCTTGCTAGAGGGGATTTCATTGTAATGCAGCAGAGTGAATGTGACAGCTAACCATTTACCTCTCTACCAGACAGGCAAAATATTTTCTCATGATTAAGTCGACCATTGCAGGATTTTTTTTACAAAAAGGTTTCTGTTTACCAAATCGACATGTCCTTTGAATCAGAAGAACATGGATTATATTCCATATGACAATATGAATATGAACGTGACACTATGATGGCATTTTGATTAATACACCAATTCAATCCTGATTTGAAGTAAATTTTGATGCTCTGGGCTTTTATACAGAACCAGTTGCCAGTTGAGTCACACTATTGAGAACTTTCACACAATTCAAGGAGAAACTATCCCAAAAAGTAGAGCACCTTCCACCCACCTGCCTTTTTCTCCCATTAATTTTGTTATCCTTATAAGATCAAACTGCTTTCTTACCTTTCTAGCTAGACAGGAGCTTAAGTGCTGTCACTAGATGGATTTGGCCAGACCCGAGCTGTCTGCATTTGCCCTGTCTGGTATCTGGTATTCTTGTTGTTTTTTTCTTCTTGGTGCTCTTTAGTGCTCATAATACAAATGCAGGCATCTGTGGGAATTAAAGGCTCCTTCAAAATGACTGAAGTTAAAGGAGGCGCGCTGGTGTTCACACATCGCACAAACACACACGCACACGTACACCATCAGCATTGCGAAGAAGTGTTACCAAATAGTAATGAAACTAAACAAGACGAAATTTCCAAATGAATGCAGTACGAAGCGAAAATGCAAACCGAGTGCCTCGGTGAAAACCCATGCACCTGGGAGTCGTACTAATTAAGAACCTCTTCATGGAGCGCCGACATTTGTCATTATTCCCTTTGTAAGTTGCTTCTTAAGCTAAAAGATAGCCCTATAAAAGGAACAGGCTTAATTTAAAGACTTAGTTTTGCTGCGTTGTTAAGGGAAAGTCTATCTTTGCAGTGATATATATTTGCTGCTACCGTGAGGGAGTACGCTGAACCCTTAGGTCCCCCATGTTTTTTTCTTATTGTCAGGCGGTTGCTTGGGCTATCAATAACAGCAAGACAGCGAGACCTGTCTCTTGGGGCAGTATGACAATAAGGAGCAATTTTCGGGACCAGTGTGTATCCTACCTAGACATATGAAGATGAGAGGGTTTTGGATGGATGGTTTTGAAAAGACAATGGTGCATCAACTCACATGAACCATTACTTCCTGCAACATAACTGACCACATGCCCTCGTGAGCAAAGTAAACTTTGCAAAATGATACAATTGTTCAAAACTCATGTGGGAGTGTGATTTTGTCCTGGGAAGTTTTTGGTCTAGGACTTTATTAATACAATGATTTGATAAAGTAGCAAACTGAACCCAAGAGGTGACCAAGGTCTAGTTGGAGCACACTGCCCAAGGATACGTGGCAATTCGAAGAGATTTTTTTTCAGGTTTTGTACTAAAACATACCATATCTTAGTTGCAGACCATTACAATTCTGTAATATCCTGTGGCTATTTCTGACAAACAAGCAAATTCCCCCACTCTTTCCCAAACTGTTTCCCTTGCGTGGGAAGAAATGCAGATCGCTGTGTATAAATATCATCCTTTTTTTTTCTTTTTTTAAATCGGATCGAGGAAATATGTTTTGACCGATATTCACGAGACACAAATCACTGACTATTCAGAAGTTGGAAGCCGGGGTTCTTCTTCAGCTTTGTCAATGGATGACACAATAATTCATTAAGCCCTGGGATTCTCTATTTCTCTATTTATATAATGTGGTTCAGAGGGAAATACTGTACTGTGCCTCAAACACTCACACTTCAGAGTGCAGCCTTGATTTTGAATTGAAGTAACAAGGAGACGGAACAGAGCCGTTTGACTGAGAGCACCTTGACACAAGAGCAACTTTGGGTTTTTAAAGAGACTGTTCACTGCCTTCGACAATGTTGAAGTGTCCTCATACACACCACACACACACACACACTCGCGCACACCCGCTCTTTGACTAAGAGACAAGAGCTTATATAACCACCCATTGTGAATTACATAATGGCCCTTGTTATTAATTTTTAAACGCATCTCTCTTTGAAGCTTCTATAATTGGGCGTTTATATGTTTTGTGCCTTGTCTCTGAGGTATTGATGCACTTTTCCGTGAGTTCAGTGGCATATAAGCAAAAGTCTCACAAGCAGAGCGCACGTTTCCCCTCATTCCTACGTGGCTCGAGGGTACAGTGCAGATCGCTCCGATTAAAATGAACATAGAAGAGGTTTCATATTGTGATAGGGAATAAAATTGGGACATACTGCTTTTTTTCAGCACTCAAAAAGTTAGAAATATCTTGCAGAAGCGAGAAAAAATAAATGACAGCTGGGGGTTAAGCTCTGAGTGTTTTGATAGCAACGCATGGAAGGCTTTGGCGCCACAGAGCAGGGGCACTAACTTGCACAATAGTGAGGTTTGGCTGATAATGCTCTTCTGATGCTGGCTAATGTGCCGTGAGATCACATCACTGCACAAGTCTCAACATGTTCCCCGGAAAATGTATCTGGAGACATCGCAAAAAACCTTTACAATCCAGGTCACGTTTGTGTCACTTTGTTGTATCACTATGACACCAGCGCTCAGCCTCCTCCTCATTTAACACCCAAGAGGGCATTTTTTATTCTGATGATGGCCATGATGGTGATGCGACTAGGTCTGAGGTGCAGCCATCTACAGTCAGCATTATCAAAGTACCCATAATCACTGTAAGGGGCACACTCTCAGGTTTTATGGTGTATATGCAATGGTTACCAATGCATGAATACTGTCTGAAAGGTTTTCTTCAAAGTAATGTAAAGTATTTGGTTTCCACAAGACTCAAAGTAGTGTAAAGTCTTTAGTTTCCACAAGACTCAAAGGAGTGTAAAGTCTTTAGTTTCCACAAGACTCAAAGGAGTGTAAAGTCTTTGGTTTCCACAAGACTTATAGAACCCATTTCCTTGGTTTGAGGGACGGCCAGCTAATGAAGCTAGGCAAAAAGAAGCACGTTTGACAGTCAGGTTCCTTGTCTGAAACTACCTTTACCAGCAACATCCTTCATCCAAAGCTCAAGAATAGAGATCGTTGGTGGGATTGAAATATATTGAAATATCATGTGATAATACCAAAGCTTGTTCAAAATACAGGTCATAATATATATTCTTAGGTATGTAGGTACCACAAAATTGCACTTTGTAATTCTTTGGCTGATTTGCACCATTGGGACTCAAAAGTTGTACTGACATTGTTTGTGGAGGAGGTAATATTAGATTATGTAACGTGCCCTGCAGAAGATATTGTATTTTGATTACAGTGGATTTTTGGAAGAAATTATTTGGATAATGCATTGTAAATGTATGCCATCAATCAAATGGACTGTGACATTTCATTATCTACCAAACATAGGGAGAGGGGAAACTACCTCAAAAATCCTGTTTTGTTCTGTGCTGTTAAAACAAAGTTTACAAACATCAAAAGTGTCAAAGTGGTGAATGTAGACTTGGTAGTTGTCATGATTGTGGCAGCTAACAGCAGTCTTGCATGTCTGACCTCTGTGGTGGGGGCCATTCAAAACACCCTTTGACTATAGTAAGTTATTGATGATACAAATCAATCTCAAGATGCGCTATGACATGTCCAATTTCCCCACGGGCTTGAGCACAAAGAGAGCCTAAACACATTTGTCATCAGCATTCACTATTTTGGTAATCTAAAGTAAGACGCCTTAACATTCACACATGTATACAAATACGACACACATTGGCTCACAAAGGCTGCTCGGCGTTCCAGGAGGCGCGTTGCAATTGGTCGATGATTAACTGCGCTCCCCAAAGTGCAGTCTGCGTCTAACTGTAACTGTAGAACTGTAGTAACATCTAAAAAGGAGGAAGGCATGCAGGCCTCTTCCCCGTGCAGTCTGACACTGAGGAAAGACTACTCCATCATACCGCTGATCAGAAGTGTACCCGTTATTGCGAGATGCCCTTAGGCCTAATTAAATATTAAACCTTTTATTGGCTCCCACAAAGGTATTTGTAAATACATTTCATGCCAGGGAAAGCATCAAAGATTCCAAATTCCCCTCCTGACACAAAGTTGCGGTTATTGCCGCTCAACCCCCCCACCCCCACCCACCCCACCCAAACCATTTAGGCGCATTTAGAATGATGAAAGAGAAAGGAAATTGCTGGAGATGGCTTCTAGGGGAATGGATAGTATATACATCTCAGTCTATCTGGGGGGAATTATAAGATCTCGAGTTCTATGATGATGCAAAATGAGGTTATAAAACAATGTAATTGTAGAGGGAATTTTCTTGCACCTTACATTTATTGTAATTGTTGTTATCAGATAAAAAGGGCAACGATGTTTTAATGATGCTGGAAAACAAAAGATAGTCAATTTAGTGCACAAATTCTTAGGCAGCTGGATACTTTTGGATAATGCACGTCGTATTATTGCCTCCTGTGAGCAGAATGACTGGGAAGCCGAGTCAAATGAGCTCAGTCAGTCATAAACAACAGGTGACGGTACATTTGACATGTCTGCCCTGGCAAGGCGGCTTAATGGATGGTCTGGTCTGACGTGAACAGATAAATCAGCGAGTCCATCATCAATAGAACCGCCAGCTATCAAGTCATAACCCCAGCCAAAATAAATGCAGGGGAGCATGGTATAAAACATATATTGGCCTTCACATGCCTAGTATATCCATAACTCACAGGCATAAATTAAACAGCCTCAACCTCGCTGATGAATCCGGCTGTCCCTTTTTGTGCACGAGGAACTGAAGTGAGTGAGCTTGGGTATTGTGAGAACATATGAACTACACATAATGGAACAGTAGATGGAGCCCCTCGCATTGGCTTAGTTTCACCTACATACATTGGTTTCACCAGAAACATTACATCATTGATTTCTTTTTTTCCCCTCCAGGTCTGTATCATCACCATTACATGCTATTTATGTCAGGTGTTGGTGAGGTTGTTGTGTGTATGTGTAAGTGTGTGTATGTGTGTGTGTATTCTGGCATGTGTGCACAGATGTGTGTGCATGCATGTGCACTTTTCAGACCTTCTTTCAACGTGTAATCCTAAACCTCACCATAAAGAGCAGGAATTGATCCACTAGCGAGGGACCATGGAATGGAGCTTTGATGTTTGTTAGCCCAAGGATCACCATTGGAGATGGCATTTAAAAAACAGGAGCTGCGCAGAAAGCTTCTGGCTTGGGCGCTGAGGCATGGACAGTTCTTCTCAGCGCTGATTACTGCCACAGCAGAGGAAACCTGTGGGTGTGAGGGGGACCCACTGGCATTTTGAGCTTTCTTTAACAAAGCCGCTCAGGGTGCCTGGATAGAGTGAGCTCTGAGCTTGTCACATACTTGTGAAATTGTGGCACAAACAACCAGGGAACTGGTACCTGGGCTGAGCTGGTACCCCTGGGTATGTGACACTCGTGTGAACACTGTCGACACATATCAACACACACACACACACACGCATGCACGCACACACACAGCAGGGCCTGGCCAGAAGATATGTGGTGGAATCATCAATCACTAGTGCCTCCCTCTGGTCAAATCAAGTTTGTCCTGATGTGAATAGAACGGCGAGCAAAGGGAGCCTCTCGCTGGAGGAGCATGCTGGGGCTCTTCACGAAATCCAGGGGCACATCAATCTCGTGGCAGATGGATGGACGGACGCTGATTAGGAGGCTGCAGCTTCATAAGGCTGACTGGGACATGGCTTCCATGGGTGTAGGATTCCTCTTGTTCCTCAGTCTACACCAGAGTGAAAGGAGAAACAGCTGGAGGGATGGAGAGCTCATTGTTCAGCCTCTGTGCAAACTCTCTTCTGAAGGAAGAATGGCTTTTTGCCCCAACATCTTGGTTGGTCGAGTTTTGGGACTTGATGATTAAAGTGACTTTGGCTAACGTGAAGAAAAACACCTCCTGTTCAAAGTTGGGAGGCTGTGTCATGTAGTATTACCAATTACAGGATCCAAGGCATTAAATAATAGAAAATACGAGGAGCCTCCTATTCCCTTCAAAATGTTCTGTGAATTCAATCCACATCCACATTGACGTGAGTCCTGAGCGACAAAGCCACACTACCTCCTGTTTATTAAAATAGTGCCCAGTGTAGCACGTACTCGTAGGATACTGCTGCTTTCCAAAGAAAGACGAAGTTAAGTCAAAGTACTCCCGTGCCATTCTGTGTTACCACTTCCTCCCTACATTTCGCTGTTTGTCAAGGTCAACGATTTCATTGGTGTCGAAGAGAAATCTGGGCTAAAACCATGTTTGAGCAGCAGGATTCCAGAAAGAGAGAAAGCTGAAGTGAGGCTCACAAGTGTAATTGGTCTCCTGGCATCTTCGCACAGGCCCTGATTAACATGCCTTTGAAGCATTCCAGGTGCATTAGCCCACAGAACAAAGAAACACCAGATAATAATGATCAGAAATTTCTACATTTCTACCAGTTATTGACAGACAAGGTGTCCAAATATCTGATGTACCTGTCCTTCAAATACCTGAATTGATAGATAAGCTCAATCCCTTTTGAGGTTCAGTTTTTTTTTATCAAAAAGCCAGACGGGGTCAAAGAGAAAATGGAAAATTGACTTTTGATGTCAATCAGACTGCTGCTTTCTGTGAATAAACACAAATGAGGGTGCTGATTTAATACTGTACTGCAGCAGTTATGTTACTGTATGACAATAATTGTTCATTCACTCATTCTCTTTACTGGCTTAATCCTTCTCAGGGTCACGAGTGCTGGGCTACAGAGGTTCAACATACATTGGGCAGGTCGCTAGTCCATCACAGGGCTAACGCACATGAACGGACAATCACTCACGTTTACACCTATGAGCAATTTACAGTCTCCAATCCACCTGACTTGCATGACTTTGGACTGTGAGGGGAACTCACCCAGGACAAAAACCCACAGCAAATACAAGTAGAAGTAGAAGAAGTAGAACTCCACACAGAAATCCCCGGGACTGGGAATCGAACCTGGGACTTTCTTGCTGTGAAGCAACAGTGTCAACCACTGACATAAATGCTGTAACATGGAAATAAATTCATCAAAGTTGGTACTTGTAACATGAAATAAAAGGAAATTGAGTAATCTGAGGTACAATTTGTCATATGTCTTGACTGAAATTACTGATTACTGATAAATATTTCCTTATTCATGATATTTATACAAAAGCAAAGGAGTGTACCAGCTTTTTAAAAAACACGTTTGTTGAGCATGAATGCTCTCTTTTAGCAACACAGACTCACTGGAACAGATGGGAGTTGGTCATTGACTTACCCAGCCTTTTCTTCAAACCAACTCTATACTGGATGCACAGAAATTACATTTTTACATTACAGGCATTTAGCAGATGCTTTTATCCAAAGCGACTTACAATAAGTGCATTCAACATAGGTAGGCAAGAGAACTACTAGTCACCAGAAATCATGAGTGCATAAACTTGATATGAAACCACTAAAGAGAGATGTCAGACAAATTAGGATTGTTTCATCTACCATCCTTTTCACTTCTCACTTTGTCATATGAGTCATCAAAAGATCTGTGGAGCATCCGGTTCTTTGTATCCTTTCTTTCCAAATCAGTTCAGGAGGCAGTACACCTTCATCCATCTTTTTCAAAATCCCATGGTCCATCATAAATCTTACACTGAAGTAAATGTCGTCTGACACCTCGGGCCGTGGATGCCCTGCGCAAAGTGATGCGACGATGAACATATCTGGTGTATGGTCTTAACCTACCTTTTACTCGACAAATTAAACTTTAATGATATAGATAGCCTAAAGCGGAGTCTGATTCAATTAAAAAAGTAAACTGTTTTTACCTATGAGATACAATAATGAAGGTACATTTATACAAATTGAGTTGTACCAGGACATAACCTAAGAATGGAGTTCAATGGTATTCTCCTTTGTAGTGGAAATCCACCCTAAAATACATATTCACATAGGTATTCCTGTGATCACAGACATCTCAATCAATATTTATAAACATGAACAACTCTCCAGAGACCAATTACTCTAATTTGTGATATCGTCAAGAACACAGCTCCACTGGATGTAATGTATCTATTTATCAGTAAAATCACTCTGGGTAGTGTCTCTGTCTTCACTAAGTCATTTCTTATTCACTGTCAAAGGAAATGCGCCAAGATTTGTCTCAGTCTTGTCTGTTGTTTCTGGCAGAAAGGAGAAATGTGTGTTCACGTTCATGAGCAAAAACCACGTGGATGTGTTAATTCTGTTATTGGGTGGATTTTTCATTTGAGTCACCGCATTATGGACCAGCCCTGTAAAACCCTCATTTTTACTTTAAAAGTGAATTAAAGAGCGGAACATTTAAAGAGCCACTTTGGCAATTGATGTCAGTCACATCATATGAATGAAATTTCTAAATTTTCTTCTGTCCTGTCAAGATCAACTTCAATTCAGCCTAATATACTTCCTCATGATGTCCCAAAATAAATCTCTTTCCATAATGCATGCAGTGCAAATGATTACATTTACAATCAGGCTTTTCTGACACAGAAACAAGAGATCACTTTTACTTACTACTTGACAATTTCCTCCTTCATGTGCCATATAGGCCCGTATGTTATTCAGAACAAATGCATGAATTGGTAAAAATCGATGCACAATTTAAAAAATGTTCAATGGGATTTTGATGAGATACTTGTCGGCAGCAAAACACTCCGCAGCTTTAACTTGATTCATTAAAGCTAAAATTTGTAAAGTTTTAAAATGTTCACCTTCTTTATAAAACACTTTGAATCAGATCAAGGCAGAAAATGAGGTTAACTCCTCTTTTTGAGCATCATCCAGTTTAAGCCAGTTCTGTTTTGATCCAAACTCTCTCACAGTATATATCCTTGGGAGTACAAGTGTTTTTCCTCTGCATGCATATTCAACAGAATGGAGAAGAAAGAGGGTAAACAATTAAAGAGACACTCTGCAGCCCTCTGAATCTGGAGCACTACACTGTTGATAGAAGGGAATTAATTTAATACAATATGATGCTCTATGATGTAGTTGACTACAAGTATGACGTTCTTATAGAGATGAGCAGAAGCAGACATCCATTTTGTGCAAGACGTTCATTCTTAATGAACCTTACACTTACACAGAAATGCTTTATCTTTTATTTTATTTTCAAAATGAAACTGTGGTTAAGCTGATTATGTAGTGAAAAACCGTCAGTTCTGGCCACATGTCATTTAGCTTCATTCACATTACAAAATGTGGGAGGTCATATGTGGGTTGCAAATGTAGTTTTGTAGTAGTTCAATGTCTTAATTTTCTGCCTTGGAGAAAGAATTAATTAGATAATGTCATCACCACAGCACAATTTACTGAGCAAAGTGAAATCAACCGCTACAAAAATCCTCTCATGCACTTTGCACACTCGTCCCTTTATTATTTCATCATATTGGATGACAAATGTTTTAGGCCTATATTCATAAAACTCCATGAGAACAGTATCACAGTGTGCAAAATCAGTGGTTCTGTAATTTGAATTCATTCATAAATTTACCAGGGCTGTGATTATCGTGACCTGGGCCACATTACCACTGGCTTATTCTCTGCCACAGTTCAAGTGACAGCCTTTGAAAATTAACATGTTGATTAAGCATTATATGTTTAACCACCACCCTGATTATCAATTGTGAGCTGCGTCAAGCCAGCTAGATATAACTGGAGTAGGACCGGAAGCATGGTGATTTTGACTTCAAAAGTGAAAAAAAGTATCATAATTAAGTATTAGGGTGTACGGAAATCTGATCAAAATACTCAGTGGAATCATTACAATAAATATGGAGTGAAACCAGCTGTTAAATAGATGGTTTTCATGGATGTGACATGGTCAACTCTGATGGGGTGGTCACAGGATGCACCAATGGGTGCATTCTTCACTTTCATTCCCTTTTATTGAAAACCATGCATAGACTGAATAAGAAACCATGACAGCTTTTAAACACATTGGAAGCTATCTCTTTTTGGTTAAGGCAGGTACATGGGCATTGCTGTACTCAGTGTATCGCTGAAGTTCAAGACAGATCTAAACTTTGCAATGTTTCTGAGATGAAAAAAGCATGACTCAACAAGCTTTTTGTATGTTGCTCAAAGTTAAGGCTGGGGTCAAAAAGGACTCCTAAGTTCTTGGATTCAGGCTTAATATGTTGACCAATTAGTAATTAGTTGACCAAGGGCATGTGGAATTAGGCTGGATGCACTCTCAGGGCCTATAACAAGGACTTCAGTTTTGTCCAAATTCAATCGTAGAAAAACTTTGGACATCCAGTCCTTGACATCTGATAGTTCACTTGACTTGACTGAGAGGTACAGCTGGATATCGTCAGCATAACAGTGAAAGGAGATGCTATGCTGCCTAATTAAATGACCTAGAGGGAGCATATACAGAGAGAATAAAATAGGTCCAAGAATTGAGCCTTGACACATCACATATGATCAAGGACTGAGAGGAGAAATAGCCATCAATGGACACAATAAATTTCTTTTCAGGTGTGATGAGAACCAATCTAGAGTAGTTTCTGAAATACCAACCCACTGCCTCAATCTATCTATGAATATAACATGTTCTATAGTATCTAAGGCAGCACTAAGGTAAAGTAGCACTAATACTGAGAACTTGCCTGCATCAGCATTCATCACGATATAATTTACAACCCTGAGAATCTCAGTGATCAATAGTTCTAAACAAGAACCTGGGAACCTTGTGCTGATTGGTAGAGATCGTAAATCGTTATTTTTTTTATTATAAGATAGTAATAACTCTTTCATGTGATTTTAATGGACCAGGAGCTTAGTGCTTTTCCCCTTCCACTCAGCTCTTCTACAATTCCTTTTTAGGCAGCGGATGCTTTTGTTAATCCAAGGGCAAATACTAACAGATTTGGATTTAGCTTTTAGTGCAGCTCTAGCATCTGAGGCTGAAGATCAATGAAACAATGATGGATGTAAGATATGAGTTGCCCAGCCAAAAATACTTTGCTGAGGAGGCATTGCCCAAACTTATGTGGATGTTAGAGGCAAAGTCACAGCGAGTCTTATAAATATAGACTTTTTTCCACTACAGTCAATCTGTGGTCAAGTAGAACAATGCAACCATAAATGAGCCTCACAGTGCATTTCATTGAAGACTGGGAGCTCAAAAGCCTGAAAACCAGCTATTCCCCAGATAATCAAACAAGCTCAAGGTCTAAAAGATGCCCTGAAGTCATAGGAACTTGACAATGAGTATCAGAATTGCAAAACAATAGATCATGTCAGCAATATGGTAAGCAATTCTGTTGTTAAATGTTAAACATGTTAAATGTTAAGCACATTACTTGACATTTCAAATAGTGTGATACTCTACTTAAAATGTTAAGTAGCTTGCTTGTAGCATGTAGTGTGTGCACATCTTGAACAGCCTTATTAGGAGAGAGGAGGGGCGGGGGGGCAGGAACCTAACCTGTGTGTGGGTAAATAAGCATAGTAAGAGGGTAAGGGTAAAATACATGAAGTAATGAATGTCCACATATTTAGGTGTTAATAAAATATCAGTAAGTGTGTGATTGTATTTCAATCTTCATAGACAGAAGTATGAGAGCTCCTTGCATCAACCGAGCCATTGGTGTGTTTAAGATCATTGTTGTAAGTTTCTCCTTCAGCTGGAAACGTAGGAGAGATTTGGCTGCCACACAAAAGGAGCTCAAACTGCCCCCACATCAGCTCAATCTCGAAATCCCCTAACTCCTATAGGTGGGGTTCAAGGGCCAAGATGATCCAGAGTGTACTGGAACAGGGAATAACCCACGTTTTTCCCTCTGACAAAGACACTAAATACCTTGTTCTATCTTGGCAAGACATTGAAGTTCTGGAGTCAAGTGACCACTCTTGGAATTTGCAATTGTGCGGTAAGCCCGTGCTGCATCTGTTTGAGACCAGCATCTTCGCACTCCAACAGGAAGACAGAGCTTACCAAATCGATCAAGACAGATAAGACACCTAAGATACATAATTACCTGAAGGAAAAAATTGATGACACAGTCACACAAAATTTGCTGGATATTGCATCACCAATATATCCCAGGTTCTAAACCTCATATGTCTCAGAGAAGAAGATTGAAGAATTAAAACAAAGAGCTGTCTCAGAGATCGAGTCCCTGCTGCATGAACAGTCCCCATCTCAGCCTGTTGCAGCTATTGAACCCACATTCCCAGAGGGAGCAACCCCAGCAGCTAAAAGGGAGAAGCAAAGCCTCATGAGCTCCTTCAAGAGACCAGCCCCTGCATCCACCTTCTCTCAGAGAGAGATGATTGAAGCTGAGCTGTCAGGCTACTTACAGACAGTAGAGACTGATAGTAAAACAGACTCACTCACATGGTGGAAAGAGCATGAGGCTGACTTTCCAAGGGTAAGCTACCCTGCAAGGAAATGTCTTTGTGTTCCTGCCACTAGCTGCCCCTCAGAGAGGGCATTCAATGCTATTGGGAATATAGTTACCTGCCACAGGGCATTCCTTAAACCAGAAACTGTGGACAGACTGGTCTTCTTCTTTTATTCTCTTCGTTAAATTACAACATTTTGGTGAATACAAAAGCATTGTATTGGTTAGTATTGGTTATAGCTTTGCAATAAAAAGCTTTGGTTTTTACATGTCAATGTCTTTTTACGTGACAATACCATCATTTGGTCTAATGAACTTCATGGCCACTAAAAGCATTTCTCACATGAGTCACCCTGAATTCGATAATGATAAACATTCGATAAATGTCTCCACAGAAAACGGGGATGCATCTTATACATCCTTGTTGCTCTGATTCCGATGTCATATCCCCCTCTGCTTTTGATGAGATTTGTTTTTGCTTCACAGTCAATAATGCATCAAAATATCAAACAATACTTTAGCCTAACACAGCATATATTATTTCATTTCCATCTTTAAACAATCTGCCAGTTCTTGGGGAGCCTTTATGTCAGAGATCAAAGGATAACTGCATACAAGATCAAGGCATGTAATGAGGCAGCCTGAAAGGTGATAGTTCACACGATGACAGATATTGACAGAATCGCATTGGGTATGTCAAAGAGACGTGAAGACTGAAATCCAACCACCTTTTACTTCCCCTGCGATAATGATGATAGTGATTCTGATTACTTTTATAGTACGCACTTGATCTCTGCTCACATTCATTACGTTGAGTAATATCTATGTACGTCATTTGACATGGAATTTCCTTGGCTTCTTCACACATACGGTACGTGAGCACATTTTGGCATCAATTAGATCATACAATTTTCATCGTGTCTTCAAAAATGTTTGAAGAGCCAGCGCGTTGGATGCTTAAGTGCAGAGCCATTAACATTTATTGAAAGCTTCTTGGAATAAGGTCCCATCTACGGTTACATTCTCAGCATCAGTCTGGTCACGTACGCGTAAAACATTTAAAAAGAAGGTTACAGACAATTCCAAAGCATAAATTAGAGGGGCACTTCAATTTGAGTCATCTGTTAACTGAGAGTCTGAACTGGACTGCAGTCAACTAGTTTCCTTGTTATCACTGATAGTAATGAGGATGGAAGGCGATTATAGTCAGACACAACAGTGATTTAGCAGCAGGGGACCATGGATATTGTGGACCATAGACACACTAAAGTGGATCTATCGGTCATCTAGTCAGAGATGGTGTGCATAGCAAGAGAGCTCACCCCTAGGGGGATATTAGCGCTTTATTTTCACTTAACCATCTGTGGCTGGGTTGTTCAAGGGTCAACTGACATACATGCTCTGTCATTCATATGTCAGACACGTATGTCAGAATATTGGAAAAATGTCCTGTTATCTATTGATTGCCCCATTAGTCCTCTTTACTACAGTCAGAATGACCAGAAAGGATGTTATTACTGCCACTATTCTTTTTTACACTGTTGCCCCTGTTGGCAATGAAAATAAAGTTGGCTTTGGTGAAATGCATTATGATGGTAGTGAATTAATGAACATGATGATGATAAGGATGATGAAGATAATGGTGATGGCGATGAGAGCAAAAAGACCTGATACTGGCACCTAGGGTCCTGCTCGAGGCCCTGTTCGACTTCATTGAAATTTTAAACCACCAGAAGAGGTCACCGAGTGGTTAACAAGACTGCTCCAGTGTATCTGCCTCAGTGTTTGCGGATAACGATTAAAAAATCCTCAATTATTCATGTGGTTACAAAGACAGCAGGGTTCTAATTTGACTCTAATGTTGCTCACACCCCTATGACTAATTCTGTGAAGGGCGCAGCATAACACTCAAAATATCCATAACTTTCCAGAATCAGCGCGCCCCCCACATTCTCTGCTTCAATATATTGGAAAAGAATAGCTCAATTGAGAAGGGCCATCTGGAGGCGGCATTACAGCTAAGATCATACCAATAACATTGGCTCCCATCTAACATGGGAGGTCACACTGATTACCTAGTTTTGAGTGCACACTGATTTTTGTTCAACTTTTTTTATTATTCATAATGTGCAGTAGAATAGATCACAAAATATGTGTCATCAAAATAGTTCCAGCAGATGTTATTTTTCACTGTCTTCCATCATCCTATGTGAGATTGGATGGTACATGGTACAGATGGTACATGAGTTAAAACCAATGTCACGCAAGACAATTGTCTAATAATTAGGCCTTATTGTGTTCATGCCTTCTCCATCACTGTCATGCAATCGTGCAAATAGTGGCATCAAAAACTCTCTGAAAAGGACAAGATTGTAAAATGTATTACTAGACTGAGATCTGGCATCAGGGAAACTATGTTCCAAACAACATGACACTTTTAAGCTCCTTCTGTGAACTAAACGTATTTTGAGTATATTTAGTATATTTATTCCATCCATAATGTATGAAAGTATGTATGAATAACAATTTACAGAGACCATGTTTTAGAAATGTTCAACTCGAGATGCAAACTTCCCTGTCAGTCTTAATATTTGATACGAATGGTCCTGCATGACCACAACGTTGCTCACTGCCAAGGAAATTCAAACATCTACATGAATGATAAAGAGGATGTGCATTACTATACCAAGAGGGATCACATCTCGACAACAGTGTTGGAGTTTCTCGGTTGAATACACCCTCGGCTCGCTTCTCTCTGAAGCTCTCCATTCAAATAATGTCCAGACAAGACAGGAACGCTAACGTTGCCACGCAAATGAACGTGGATCGTAAGCACAGCTATAAAAGCGTTTGTGAAATACTTTCGAGACATCACGGGATGAAAATACGGCAGCTCTGAAATGATAGTGACACACTTGCGTCTGTTAACTGACATTCCACGAGGCCTTGTGAGTCCTGCAGATTGTTATAAGTTTGCATTGCGGTGTGTACGTTTTGTCTAATAATAGTGATATATATTTATACTGATGTGTTTATATTTTATGCTTAAAAACATTCTAACTAAAAATTGCAACATATTTTTGTGTTCATAGATTAAATCCCTCTCGTATGACGTAATGGCAATTGGTTGAAATCCTCCAAACCTGAAAAAGGCCTATTTGAGTAAAATGCTGTTTTAACAGGTGTGTGGGAATGACAGATGTAGAAGGAGGATTACATATGTGCAGATCCTTCCACCCATTGTTATTTACACAAAGAAACCTTTATTTACAGTATTAACTAAGTCAAATACGATGAACTACAGCTTTGTTGAATTTTCTTTTCGTTTACTTCCTATGTCTTCGGAAGAAAGTTTTGTCTCTCCTCTTTTTGGAAACAAGGAATGTGTGCCACTCACCAAGAGACTACTCTTCAAACCAGCTATGCTAGCTATAAAGAATCATCCTCCTTTAGCAATTAATGACACTTGTGCTGTGGGAGAGATAGCCTACATGGAAGTATATGAAAACAGTCAATGTCAACATAAGTCATGCTGCCTCAAGAAATCTGTTCAATCTGTTGTGTCTTCTGTTGTGTCTACTTGCTCTATTTCTGTCAAGAAGCAATACAGAGCATTGTGATATGACAGCGTCTTCTTCCCACTTGGCAATAAATTGAGTCAGTAAACATGGTTTGCCTTGCTGTTAAATAGTTTTGAGGTTTTTTCCACCCTAACATTAACACATTACAGTTTTAAGCAGACTTACCAGAGAGAAATGTTATGGTAGGTGACAGGTGACCAGGCTTTTATGTATTAGATGAAATAATAGCAGGCAATGTTCAGATTATCTACTCGATTTTTCACATATTGGAAAAATAATAACCAGAAAACAATAAAGTTACGAAAGACCCATAATGCTGTGCAATATGAGTGATGAATCATGGAGAAAAACAACAACAACACCAACAAAGACACATAGCAATAGCTCACAATAGTGAATGTAGTATGGTGAATAACATCACGATCATGCGTTGCATTCACAATAAAAACTTGCAGCAATACTGAGCATGCAATGTGAAATTCATAATAAGTGCAGTAATCTGTTAAATTCACAATAATCAAGGTAGTATTGACATGTTTTGGAGGTCATGACTGAATGGCAAATGTCCTTAAATAACATCCGTTGTAGCTCCAAAACCTGAAAGCTTTTGCAGCTTCAAAGTAGATGGGGAGTGGAGCTTTTCCCCCGTATGTGCCAAATTTTTGATAAGCACAAAGAGACATTTTAACCACTTGTCAGTCAGCTTTCGTAGCAGATGGGCCAAAAGACAGGCAGGCCAACAAAACAAACAACCAACACTCCCACGTCTACCCTATCTGGGAATAAATGGACAAAAGCAGCGAGGGAAGCAATAACCAGACTGCTAAACCTGCTCCCTTCGCACGTAACCTGAAAGCACACCAGCCAATTCAGCGTCAAGACACCCAAATGATATTGCGCATGCGGAGGCTCAGCCTAGTGAAGTGTAAATAAGCATTTCCAAGCTCAGCATTGGGTGTATAACATGATGTCAGGTAGCTACAATGAATGTAGAGGGGGAGAGGGAGCAATCAGCCAACCTTCGCCTCGCTGAGATGGAGGGCCACCGCTACACACACAAACAACCAATCAGCACAGGACAGTGATTGATGTCTCATCCTGCTTTGAAATCTATCACCCCCACCAAGTGGCTGTCGAGACCCGGCTCGACAGATGGTTGAACGTAGCTTAATATGCATCAACTCGGCAAATAGTTCATTAACGCTTTATCATGTGGGTATGAGTTGTTTAAATCGTGGTCCCCCGCCCTCACACAGGCATAGAAAGTGCGTTGGCAGCCACAGTGAGATATATTTAGGTAATGTTGCTTTCTATTTTGCTTTATTCTCAAGTAAAATGGCTTTTGGATTACTGCGCTGAAGAAATCAACATTTTTAATCCCCATAAAGTACAGAATCATCGCTATCTGATAATGGACCACACAGATGATGAACACATGCATCTCCTGGAATACTCTTTACTTTTGAAATGACAAAGTCTATGTGTGTGATGTTTATTTTCACCAAAAGGTTCATCACCTTTCTCACTGATCTTATGTTTATTTCTCAACAGCTGGCAGATACAGCAGAATGAGAGAAAGAAAGAGAGTGAGAGAGAGAGAGAGAAGAGATGGGGTGACATATACTGTATTTCTGGCTACCCAACACTTCGCAAAAAATCTATTGCATCTCAACTTGCGGACGCGGGTGAGGCAACAGTTCGGTGTATTCTTAGAGCTGTGAAATCACATCGTATGTCGCCAATGTCATTTTCTTTCGCCTCACCCTTCAACGTTAACTGAAAGACTATGAATAATACAAGCGGCCAAAGTGTTTTTTGCCTTTAAAGTTCTCATTGACATTCAAGAACGGTTTATTCCTGTTCAGTTTCCACCTTTTTTTTTTTTTTTTTTTTGGTGGCAAATAGGCATGGAGGAAATTGCACTGAATTCAGTTACATTATTGTTTAACATGGTTTGGCATACAGACAACCACCCCCCCTTTTGGAGCTCCAATGGTCGTGCCCTTGCACACCACATCCTGCACAAACAATGACTTATGTGAGATAAAAACCTTGCCAAAAAAAGTCTGAATGATGAATGCCAACGCGACATGAGTTGCATTCGTTACAAGCGCAGGTAAAGCCACCCAGGGGGCAAGCGGCATCACTTAGTTCTTCCACCCACATGGAGCATTCCGTTTATCACCCCGCCATCTTGACAAGTTGTTCCTCATCCCCACAGTTATCTGTCCTCCTCGACCGCTTGTCCCCTCCCTCCGCTGGCTGGGGAAGTCACAGAAAAAAGGAGGAGGAGAGGTGCTCTCACGGCAAGGGTTATTTTTCTTCTCCGATCCCCGTCTGATAAGTGTGTTTGCTCTTTTGTGTCTGGGGCTACTCTTAATCAAGAGGAGGTGGAAACGTACAAAGAATTCGGAGAGGTTGTTGATAAGGAAAACATCTGTCTAACAAAATTTTTTACACGCAGGGTTACAAATGATAGGCCGTTTTTGGCCGGAGGAGAGCTAGATAAAAGGGTATGGTACATTCATGCAGATGTAATCTAGCTGGAGCGTCTCGGACAATACGACAACTATTGAGTGAAATGATTTTTTCTCTTGGATCGATATTTCAAATCGTAGCTGCGATACCATGCCTTTAAGATGCAAGTGAAATGCAGCAGATCGCAAAAATATGCCACTCATCCCTGTAGGAGTGCTGCCTCAGTGACACGCCGAGGAGCAGGACACCGATTTAGCATTTCAAAGCCTTTTCCACCGGTCACATGCAACTAAACACCTGTAATCGTTTTTTTTATACATGTATTATTGGCCTCATGTATTCTGTTGCAAGTAACCACCGGCTGCTTCCCCGGGGAAATAACCATTCCCAGTGCTGACATCAGTGGTGTATTCTCTATAGATCAAACAGGGCTGCACCTAAATTGCCCAGGCCCCCCCAGGAGCCACGCTGCCCTACTATCTTTGTTAAATGCCTGTCGGTCAATTATGACCAACCCTTGAAGGGGTTTCACCGATTACTTCTGAAGTCATAGCAGGCTTGTGACTCAAGTACATCTCATACCGGATGATGGTAGTGTGTTAGTGTTATCTTTCGCCCTCGTGGAGCCACACATGCTCTTGCTCACTGGAGATCAAATGTAGCTTTCTCTCTTTATTTCTGTCTTTCTGTCTCCTACCCACTCTTGTTCTTTTTAAAACCCCAATTAAGAGGAAAGTGTTTGTGTGTGTGGGCTTCTACTCAATTTAAACAAAGACCTAATCTTAGAGCGTCACTGTGTATTGGAGAAAAAAAAAAAAAAAACACCACTTGGCAGAGGGGTAAAGCATTGGCCTGAATTCTGAGGAAAAGTTTGCTCCACTTTCTCTCTCCACTTTTCCACTTGGTCTCTGAGTGCTTTGTGTTTGTTGCTCCAAAATCAGAGATCAGCACATTTGTTTAATGTGGAAATTAACTTCTATCCCGTCATGCTAAATTTAACACAGTACAAAGCAACCTTTTTGTGGGGAACTGTACGGCGGTGGTTCTCATTTTAGGAAACCTTCACAGAGAAAACAAAAAGAGAGACTAATATGAAATTCTCTTTCCCCGGCAGCCTTTTTTCAGAACTACTTTTTGAAATGTTGGCCCATCAAGGGAGTTATCTCTGTGAGATGTAGTAATTGAGGGAGATGTATAGACTCTTTCATTCAAACTTCAGAGGAGACTACTACTCATTTATCCCATTTAGTTTAGCTTTCACATCAGCAGCAATACCCGGGTAATATTCTGGATTACTCATTGCAATATAATGAATATTCCCTTTACCCATGTATTCATGTACCCATGGATATTTGTGATCAACACATAAAGATGGGCATAAACAGCACAAGACCTCAACAGAGCAATTATCCAGAATACTGTCTGCTTGTATAATAATGTCATTCTTTCATTGATCCCTATAGGGAAATCCTCTTTTTACTTGCCCCCATCTAGGGAGGTCAGAGTGCATGGTAGGGGCTTGGTGTCTTGCTCAAGGAGGAGGGTGGCTCCTTGTGAACATGGGGCTTGAACCTGGGTCCTCTGGTTGGACAGTCTCTCTGACCACGAGGCCACCCCCCGCCACCCCCAACTTGGTCACTGTCAATCTATTTTGTAGTGTGTCGTCTTATTGTTGGTCAGTAATTTAGAGGGATATCTTTATATTGTTGCTATGGGTTGAGGCTTTTTAACTTGTGACAGGCACGCCAAAAAGTAAATACACTAACTTTCCTCAAGAAGAAATGTATTTTTCTGAAGATTCTTTATGGCTTCATTGCCTGAGTAAACAGAAACAAGCCAACTGATCATTTCATACAGCTACACAACATTCCCCTTAGGCATTTTGATCTCTTTGTAGATCCAGCATTGTATCCCCTGGGTTTAATTATCTGTAAGTGATGGGAATGGTAGAAAGGGGGCAGTCTTGATGCATTCTGACCAGCGTCAATGTAATGCACAGTGCCAATCAGAAAGAGAGACCAAAGAAGCTATGTTTTTTTTTCTTTTTGTCAGCATCACTCTCATTGATAACAATTAATAATAAATGATTGATCAATGTGATTGCTCTTTGGACCCTTACAAATAGTGTCCATTGTCTGTGTCACATTGATGCATGGAACACTTCCTTTAACCAAAATAAATAATAAATACATTGCTTAGTTACAGCTTCTGTACGCTGTTCATGTCGAGACATGATCCTTGAGACGGGTCCTTTGTTTTATGGACTCTCATAATATGTCAAGGCAGAAAGACTTGTGTGGTTTTTTACCCTTTGTGAATATTCACAGGCACAAATAGTCAGCATGGCCTTAATAAATTTGATAACATGCCTCTTACTGTCCCACATGAGTATTGTGTGCGATTACAATGAAAGATGAAAGGGTGTTTGTATAACAACACCTTTATTATTCATGTGTTTCATTCTGAAGTGGCCTCCTCATTAATCTAGGCTAATTATGGCTGTAACACTTTGGAGACCGGGTAGAGGAAACATGCTTTGAGAGAGAAACGCTCCAAAACAACTGGTGATGCGGTGCAATTTACATCGATGTGCCCTAGATAACGTAGCAGCGTTGTTTGTGCTCGCGCATGTATCGTACATACATCATTTACTTTGCACCTAATCACTCTTCATTTTAAAAGCATTCCAGGAAACGCGATTGGAAAGCAATTCGCTTGGATTTTCATGCCGTTACACACACACACACACACACACACACACACACACACACACACACACTCGTGGCTGTGACAAACGTGTCATTTCAAAGCCAGGTATGCCAGGTTGAGTCTTCTTTAAGCCACAGTAAATATATCACTGGAATGAGAGCGCTGGAGACATGATTAAAACATCACAACGAGCATCAAGAGGAATTATTTGCTTCACTCTGCTTTATACACATCAGGTTAGCATTGATAAAGCACTAATAAGAATCTCACATCATGTTATTTGGTAAGACGTAACAAAAACATTCATCTTACTCAATAACAACGTGGGAAAACTCCCTATTGTTGTATTTATTTAGATGCTACGCCAAGGTTGGAAATATGCAATGCAATCTCAAATGTTTATATTTCATGATTCCTTTAAGATACACGCATACCGACAATGATGTTGTCAATGTCAGCATTCCTGTAATTGGATGACTGGTAATTGTGCCAGCCAGGCTCACCTCAGAGACAATATGTACTTCAGTAAATTCAGTAAAAACATTAAATTCCCTTTGAGACCTGCTGGCAAGCTCCTACTTGCTTCTTGAAAGTTGCTTAGAAAATATAATCAGGTTGTTTGTGATCCAGTTTGCACATTAACTATTGATACACCAAGTCTTGTGTGATTACATGGCATGGTACCACTAATTACATTACATTCTAATACTAATTTCATTCCTCAGGGTCACATGTAATTGTTTGCTGCCATTTCCACACCAAACTAAGATCTAAGAGGCAGGGTAAGCAGAATTACCTTCAAAATGGGACTTGTGAGTGGGATTATACTGTACTTATCCTTTACTGGATGCTTCTCTATGGCTGATATTTTTCCTTTTCCCCCATTATTAATTGCAATCATGAAAGAAACCTATTGTGTGCTTCTTAAACAAGGGAATTGTCCATAAAGAAAGATGTTGGTATCTGTGCAACATAAACAGGGTATCACATTTCCAGAGTGAGGGCCTTATTATTCTGGTTCTGCTGTATGACACTTCTGGGTTGCGTCCCAGTAGAGAACCTTAGGAGAAACTGGGTCGAATCTTAAATCGGCTGTTGAATGAAGAACAGAGCAGAAAAGCCTCAAAAGGTGGCTTGATGCTCTGAAGGAAAAAAAAAAAAAAAGGTGTCATGGTAACACCATTGCATGCATAGTTTGATCATCAGGATGGAATTGACGTTCGAGAGCAAACCTTTTTAATATGAAAATGAAGAACATAAGAAGAATGTTTATCGAGTAACTCTTGCTAGTCAAGCATCAATTTTGCAGTATGTTATAATTAGTATGCCCTTTGATCAAACTGCTGTTTAGATGAAAATTATATTTATACACAATATCCCCACAACTGCTCTTCAGAATTTGCGAAACTACAATCGCACGGTGATCTGAAGGACGTTATTGTTGAATAACTTACATAAACCACTGTACTTCTAACGCTGACTGATCTCCATGGCGAAAATTTCCCAGGCTTTCCATGCTTTTGAGAGCTGCGCCGAAATAACTTGACGATCATATTCAAATGTATGTGCACATAATTTCAGAGTGCTCGGTGCAAGTCACCTCCAGATGTATCACCTCTGAGGCTCCATCTTGACAGTGTCATGATGTAAATTGGTCCCTGCTGCAGCGTCGCTCCTGCCAACTGGTGCACGTTATTCTCAGCTCTGCGATCGTGAAGCAGAGGGTTGGGAGGGGGAGGGGGGGGAGAAAATACTACAGTGCATCTTCTCACCCAAAGCAACCAGGGTTGTAAGGTGTCTCTTGATGAGAGAGTCCTTGTAAATTTGTAGGATGTTCTACTTCTATGGTACCTCCAACTCTTGGATGGGAGAGTGGGAAGTTACACATCCAAAACAGCGAGGAGAATAGTCATTAGAAAGCAGATCAGAGGGGCTACAGGATGTCGAATGGACATTACCACAATTCATTTGTCAATATATCTCAAGAAATGACCTTTAATGCAAACGCTTTGTAGATAATGGGAAGGTCTCTCGTGCAACACTTGCAAATAGCCTCCCTCAAGTCAATGAAAAGAGTAAAGAGCCCGAGGTTGACCCTTGTGGTACGCCGTTTGATGTGTGGTTTTAACATTATTTCTATACCAGTTTGGGAAAGACAATTTTACAGAATACAATAATCCCAAAGGTAGAACACTAGAACACACTGTTAGTTGAATGGGTAGCCATTGAATGATTACTACAGCATCTGATGTAAATCTACCCTGTCCTTGACAAGGAAGATCTTTTGTTGAGGACCAAATGTTTATTCTCCTGGAAGAGGGAGAAACATTGCAAGTTGGTCTCTGAGAAAGATGGAAACATTGAACATTGAAAACAGCATTTTCCAAAGGGTTGACAAATTCAATACAGTTTAGAGGGCCCTGATAATTAGATGTTACAGCTCAGTGATGCACAACATTGTTTGGCTCCCTGTGGTATATTCTTCTTGTAGAAGTTCTTTATTCCTCTACAACTGCGAAATGGGATACCGCCATGGCACTGTCATGGCAGTTGCATCCAAATATGTCAAATTGTCTTTTTAGTTACTGAACTCTTGTCATTAAATGATGCAAATGCTCATAATGCAAAAAAATGAGAGTGGAAAGTCTTTCAAGAAAGAAAGCCAATTTAGTTGAGAGGACAATCTAATTTCACTCTGACAAAACGGCTTATGACTTAGTATGTCAGTGAATTAATTAAATGAATACATTTACAGTAATCGACAAGACAAATTTTAAACTGCACAGTCGTAAAACCATAAAAATACAATCCACTGGTTTAGAATAAAACCAACTGCAATAACATACGTATACTGTAATAGATTTGTTGACTGGGGTGTTAAGCAACCTTTAAATAAGCATTTAAGTAAGGACATGCAGGAATGAGATGTTTATTTTTTGAAGTTTTTCCAGATAAAATGACTGACACTGACTAATACACCAAGTATTTATTATGCCAAGAGGCCCCATGAGGGAACTAAATATCTTTGCATGGGAAGCAAAACATCCTTGAGAATCCTGTGAGTAAATAGCCCTCTTCTGTTTCGCACGTGCACATTATCAACCTCTTGGCATCATAAGGCCAAAACGTAATTCCTCCGTCTACATTAGGCTAAACGCCTAGATAAGTGTAAGGAAAGGGTGATAGTACACTACCACTAATGATTAATTACAGCGCCAGAGATACTGCGCCGTCCGGAGAGGTATCTAGAAGCACAAGTCAGAGACAAATAGGAGAGTCAGGTAATTCCAGGAACACAACAAACATATTATACAGCCCTTATCTTAGCAGGGAAAACTGTATTTGGAGCACTGGCTCTGGAGATAGATGAAGCACGAGTGTAATTTCTGCATGGGTCCACTGCACTGAGGCACAGACCATCAAGGTGGCAGTGGAGACTGTATCTGATGAGGCTGTGGGCCAGTATGTGGAGATTAGTCACATTGATCGAGCTCTCAGGGGAGATTCGTTTTATAGGATAATGATATTAAAAGTGTGGCATTGCATCTTCAAATGAGGGTATTACTGGAATATTGTCCCTATACGAATTTGTTCATCTCCAGCAGAACGACAGTATTTGACCCCTTTTTCGAATGACATGTGCACGCTGAGTTCAATGTCATGATTGAGTAACGAAATGAAACACTGCCCGCACAGCTTCTAAAGTTTTGCTGTCATACATTATGTATGCTCTTACATTTAGCATGACTTCTCGCTTTGAGTTCGGGACCCAAAATTTATTCCCAACAACCATCCACCATTTTGCACTGAGGCTCGAAAAAAAGAACAGTGTTTTTCAAAAGAATTGTAATTAGGCCTCACACCTCACAACACGGAGCGCTGATATAATTTAATAATAAGCAAATCCACTTGAGAAATCCATCCCCTCCTTCTCGTGGAGTGCTGGGTGCATTTCTGCGCATTCGTACTTGAAAGCTGAAAGTTGACTTCTGATATCAGCCAAGTCAATTTTTGAATGCTCTCACACCAGCGACTGATGGGAAATAAGAGCACAACACTTTTCAGATGCTTTCTTTTATCAATTTCACTTTGGAGGATGAAGTATCTTTGACACTTGCTTCCCATAAACAACGGTTGGTGGTAAAAAATAGCATTTCTCCTTGTGTATCACAGAGGCTGAATGTCACATAAGGAAAACATGTCAATTGTCAAGCTGCTTTGTGAGACTTCCAAAGAGACCCACAGACAAATGCACTTCACTATACAAAGCATTACAATGGGCTTTAACACACCCATTCTCTCCGCCTTTCTCTTACTCATACCCACCTAACAGTATATGCAATTTTGTTCTCTGCAGCTTCGTTGCACCTTCAATTTCTTGGTTATGGCATTGCTGATCTAAATTTTCAGCCTTCACATTCTGTCCAGAATGATACGACGTGTAACAGTGTGCCATGTTGGAAGCAGCAATGGGCAAACAGAAGGAAGGCATGCATCATTATGGTGGGGTAATGGGGCAGTAGTTACGATCTCGCGTAAAATGCAGACTCCCCGTCCAAATTGCTTCAGGCTTTGCACGGTAAGCATGTTTACGTTAGTATGTGAGTAAAAAATTTTGTTTCATTCATGAAGTGAAGAAGGAATGGCACTCGAGGACAAAGCGTAGATTCTCACCACTAGCAGGAAACCTAAAAACATTAAGGGTTGGATCGTCTGCGAAAAGGCCGCCAGCTGTTCCTGCTTGTCTTTAACAATGCATCAGCCTGATGGCAATTTTCACTCCATCATGAAGCTCAATTTCCCAAAAATGTGCTGCCAGACTATTTGATATTTATTGAGGAATTGGCAAGTACTGTTAGGTTATGTCCTGAGACAAACAAGCAGCCGAGACCCGGCATTACTCATGCACCCATAGTATGGTAGACGTTGGCTTATTAATTCTGTTCCAGGATATGAGTAATGACTGCGCCATTCTTTATGTAGCCATAGGGGTATTTACCTTCGATTTCTTAATCATGCATCAACAAGAGAAACTTCATACCATCTATCTCTGTGCCAACTATTTCTTTTCAGATATTTAATGTAATCATAATATTTAATGTACTATTAGTAGGAGTGGGAGTTTTTCATGTCCTCAGTGAGGGTCTAAGGTTGGAGGTTGACGGGTGTCATCATTCATTGTTTTCATAATGTGGGCGTCCTGAAGCTCTTTGACACTGTAACTGTGATTAAGGGCTATACAAATAAACATTGCTTGACTTGACTTGACTTGTGGCCTCAAAGTAAGCGACATTCAAAGATTTCTCACGTGAAAAGAGCAAGTGGCAAAACTACAGTAATAACATTTGGAATTCAACTGTGTGTCTGATGTCAGTGATGTCAGGAGGGAAAGTAGTGTGCATCCCGCCTGAACACTACTAAATGTTAACAGTTGTGGTTAAGACTACAGCCCCCGTCCTCAGGTGACCTCATCTCAGCTGATTTCCGCCATCTGTCACACTTCCACCCGTTATTTGCATTAGTCAGGAGAACGGGGCTGCTCCCTCTCATTCTCTCTCTTTCTCTCTTGCCATTTAATCAATGTGGACTTACACCCACAGCGTTCCAGGCAGGAGACGACAAATGATTAGCGATCATTTTGTTTAGACTGCTGCCGGGGGGAAACCTAACTCTCCGGGTTAATGTCCTCTGTGACACGAGGTAAAGCAAGGAGGAGGGATCTCCCTCCCTATCTGCCGATCCGCACTCCTCTCACCCTCTTCAGGTGACTGAGACAAACTCATGTGGGAGGTTCACTGTAATTGTAGCCAACTTATTTCATGAAGGCAGTTACTTCCTTGGCTGACTCAACGAGTTGGGTAGGCACCTGCACTTCATCAGCGAGCTCAGAAAGCCAATTTACAGTCAGGATCAATTTTTTTTGCCCTTCAAAGACACCCTCCTTCACATTATTCGTGTTGTATTTATTGTTTGTCAAAGGATTTAGAGATCAATATTTTTAAACATTAGGGAAAGTAGAAAATAGTGTATTGCTGTAAGCTTGCAACTCCCGATTTGCAAATTTTCACAATTTCAAGTCAAGTCATGTCAGGTTTATTTATATAGCCTTTTATCACGAACAAGCCTCAAAGGACTCTACAGGCCTAACTAGGTCAGGCTGATAGACAATCGAATTATGACACACAGTTGGTGCAGAATGTAGACAACACGATGCATAATGCCGAACTAGAAGGCTGTCGTGGCTTCACAGAAAAGCCTCAGGTGACTTTTCAGGCCTTGCTAAGTCAGCCGGAAATCAATCAATTATGACAATTAAGATGTTTACAGAATGCAAAAGCACATGAAAACAGAGCAACAGGTAGAAGGGGACTGAGAGGAATTTAACAGAGCGGGGGGACATAGCGAGTCTACGTAATTTGCTTAAGGTAGGGAAAAAAACCCACAGGAGAAAAAATGGAAGAAACCTTTGGACGGGGCAAATCAAAGAGGCTCCTCCCACCAGATGACAGGACAAAATATAGTAGAGGCCATATAGGTCTGTGTGTATAGTTTGAATCGGATAGTTCAATGTCCTTGTTCAGCTAGTATGTACTGCAGGCCATATATGTCGGTGTCCTCAGTCGACCGGGGGGCCAAATAGATCAGTGTATAGTTCTGGTGTTGACAAGCCACGTCTCACGTCACAGCCAGGGTCGGCATCCGCAATCCATATCCACCCACGTAACCTAACTTAAACTAAAGGTTAACACGATTAACCTTCCATGAGACCCATTCAAAACAAAAAATATGTCTATCTTAAAGTCTCTGAAGAGTTGACTTTTTGAAAATGTAAGGTTTTTATGTTGTGCACATTCTGTAAGTGCCCCAGTCATGGTGAAAGTCTGTGAACATTCATTTAGTTATACTGAACTCCTGTCGTAGATTAAAAGGTTTCCACATGAACACAAATAAGACATTTTTAGCCAACGCAAACACTTTGAAGGTCCTTGAAAGCTTGAAGTTTTAATGATCATTGCCCATAAATGTTTGTGCTCTTTAATTCATGTTTACTACTACTTCTCATAAAAACAAGCATAAAAACTGCTTGAAAGCTCTGTAATGTATTTACTTCAACACAGTCTCTTCAACACAAATGCCTCAGCCAACCGCAGAATTTCATTTCTGCTGGAGTTTACTGTTTGTAGATGCTATTTGTTGGTAATTTACTTGAAGCTGACCATGCCTTAATTTAATGTAAAAAAAACAAAAAAAAAACTATATGAGACAAGAAGAAAACAGTCAATAATTATAATGGAAGGCCCCCAAGAGATCTCCGAGATCATTAATAATTGGTGTAATTTCCCCAGTGGCAACTCTATTGCATTATATTTGACAGATTATTTCCCCATGCTGAATGAAATGAAAAAAAAAATGTTGTCACTGATTGGAGGAAATGATACCTGGTTATTTTCATCGTAATTTCGAACCCATTTGAGTAGTATGACAAGCTATGTTTTATTCCCATTCCTCGTATTGATGCAATATGACTTCAAAGCATTTAGAGGCTTTCATTTGGGACAACATAACAGACCAACATCACCGATGCATTCAGAACTAGACGTTTCTGGGGTATATCCAGGAGACATGGTTATAATCCTGAATAGATGGATACAACCAAAGACTAAAAAAGAACCTGCACATATGCTATAGGTAACAATAACAGGCGTTTCTGGCCATTGAGCAACTAGCTGAGAAGAATTGAGTGAAAGCAAAGTGGAAATTGAGAAAGTCCAGCCTGAGATGTTACCCAGACAATATAAAAGCCCCAAACAGTGAGCAAACCGTCTCCCACAGTTTCTACATAATACAGGAAATAAAAAAAAATAGTAAAAAAAAAAAAAAGTAGGTATGTCAGCAAGAAAAGGACCAACTCCGTGGAGTCCAGGTGAGAGCGAGGGAGAGGAGGGGGCAGGCGCTAAGAAAAGAGATGGTGGTGGAAACCGTTAATGAATGGCTATTGGAAACTCTGGGCGGACGCTGCGTTGAAATGCTTACTCGTCCGTGATTAATGACTACTAGGCTGCCGTAATAGGTACCACTGGGACCTCAGACGCTGGCCCCTTTTTATAGAATAGCCCCAAAAGAAAAAAGATGAAGTCCCCATTACAGCACTTCTTCATAAGAAAAAAAATAAAAATAGGTCTCAATGTGGCCCAAGGAGCTACAGTCATATCATACTGTACCTTTTCTCCACACAGCAAAAGTGTTTTGTCAAATCAACTGGAAAAAAAATGAATCACATGAAACACCTGAATTTTTCATTGCTCAGGCATTTTCGGAGGCACTGCGACTGTAGACACATGCATTTTCCCGCTGCGTGATGATATGAAGTGTCATTAAAAGAAAAAAACAAAACAAAAAAACGATTTCACTAGATGTTCTGCCTCTTTGGGATCGTTATGGAGCAGTATGGTGAGCACGCAGGGCTGCAGATGTTTTCATCCCAAGTGTAATAGAATCTCACGAATCCTGTTTGCACAAAGGAAATGTTCAGATGATGATAAAATACAGACTCTGTGCTTATTTAAGATGTGACACAGGATCCAATCCAAATGTTTCACCCTGTGTAGGCAAACAAACATGCTGTTTAAATGCGTTTAAGTTCCTGGATCAACAAGGAATTTTTTAATAAAATAGATTTTCCCATTGGCACACATTTCATTCATCATGCTAGTGAATGTCGTTGAAAAAACTATCCCTCTGTACTTTCAATTCGCGTACAATTTCTATTGTCTGGATAAATGTGTGTAACAGTGAGGACAGTGATGGGATGTTTACTCTCACTGATCATCTGAAAGGAAAGTAAATATAGGCAGAGTGTGTGAATGAGTTGATGTGTGTGTGTGCCCTGCATAGTACCCTTCACTGGCCTGGCTAACAGACCCTCGAGGAGTCCTTTTTAAACCTCTCATAAGCATGTTGAGAGAGTTTTTAACACACTGATTTCGGAAACTAACACTTGTATGTGTATGACCGCAATGCATGCAGTGGCCAATAAATAATTCATCTCTCTTTTGTTCTACACATTACCTATTCCTCAGAGTAAGGAACAGAGTGCATCTCGGATTCCTATTACAATCCATTTGACTTTAAAACAACTTTGACTGGGAGTGTGTGTGTGTGTGTGTGTGTGTGTGTGTGTGTGTGCATACACTGCTCAGGCTAGAGAGTAACATTATATCTTGGCTGCTTCTTTCCAAATAAACATTCATCTTTGCACTCCCAAAGCCCCTTTTTTTTTCCGAAACACATAAATTCACAGAATTAATCTTACTGTGTTCCACATGCAGTCAGGCACAGAAATTCAGAAATGAATTAATCACGCCAACACAATTGCCTGGTTTGCATTTTTCAAGGCCGTTTTGAATTGATTACATGTAAGCAAGGTTGGTTAAGGAGACGGCGTTTGTGTTATTAGCAGCAATGGAATAAGCACAAACACAAATTTTAATTTCATTCAAGTGCTCGGATTGTTTTAAGGTTCATTTTTAGCTTTGTAATACAGCTGATACGAGATTCCACTTTTGTCTCGATTTGTCTCATCTGCAAGTTTGTAAATCTCTTTCTGCATGATGATTAACATTTTCCATCCACATGCCGCAATCTTAGCATCATCATCATTAGCAGCATTACCGGTTTGCAGTTCGGGCAGCAGGATGGCATCATAGTGAGTAGGACGACTGACCCACTGGAGGACCCGAGGTCAAGCTTCCTGAAGCCAGACACTGAAATGCTGCCAGCTCCAGGGGCGCTGCTCTGCACCTGTCCCTGTGCTCTGACCTCCAATTCCCAACAGGGATCAATAAAGTACCTTAATGATATTATTATTTAACCTACCTACTTCAAATAATTTGATTTGACTCGCACGCAGAACTGAATGGAGATGTCAAATCGGTCAGTGTCTGTGGTTGTTGTGGTTTCTCGCTAAAGAAACAAGAGCATCAAAGGGAACATTGAATCTTCGCTCCAAATAGCCTACTACATCATGGTGCAAGCGCGATTCATTCAGTGATCAATTCAGTAAACAGTTGTTAGTATCAGGGTTGGCAGCTCAGTTGCTGTACCAGACATTGTTTCCCAGTGCTGCTGGCTTGCAAAGGTGAATCAAATGAATCAGTCACTGACTCCATCCGCTACTGTCTGTCAGAAGGTTGAAAGAATCAGGTGAGTTAAACGAAACTTTCTAACACAATTTCCCTCTATAAATCTCAGTAGCATGTATTGCATTGGTGTATGTTTATCCATGATGTGCTGAATTTTCTGTAAGACTCCACTGCTACATTATCTGGACATAAACAGAATCGTCCAGCCACATCCTCTCTCTCCCAGGTTGCTCTATATGATTCTATATAATCCCTCCTTCTTTACTTTCAACATAGAAAGCCAACCTGTTCATGGGTTTCTTTGAAAAGGTCTCTTTCTGATGAGGTCCGTACAGAAAAACAGAAAAAGATCTGGCTCTCAGATTAATTGAAGAGGGACCTTTACAAGAAAAGAGAGACGGACACTGTGATTGTCCCCAACCTTAGTCAGATAATAGTGTCTTGGCAAGAGGGATCCCTCTGGAGGTGTCTCTAAGCCTCAAACAATGGAAGAAAAATTACCTTGCGGTAGCCAATGCTGACACTCGGCCCACCCAGCAAAGATTGGTACCATTGTGCCACCACAGCAATCTTAATTAGTTTTGACGTCATCGGCCTGGCGATTGGATTGATCCTGGCCTGGAGTCCATCTCTTGAGATCACAATTTGTGAAGAGATTTTCCAACCATGACCAATCAACACTTTCTGGGAATGATGCTCCCTTGTTAAATGGGAAATCTGTTTCTTGTCTCTGGTGGCCACGGAGGGTAAAAAACAAACAAAATTTACAACCCAAAAAATAGATTAAACTCCCAATTAGTTTTAAGTACACGCAAACCAGATCTGAGCAATAAAGGTGTGAGTGTGTTTGTCTGTCTGTGTAGTAGCCCTGTGATGGACTGGTAACCTGTCCAGGGTGTTTCCCTGCCTTCTGCCCAATGCATGCTGGGATAGACTGGTATAGGCGGGTATGGAAAACGGATGAATGATATTCCAGATGTACAAGTGGTGTAATACTTGCAATTTTCTGCACAGTATTCTTCTGTGGCAAAACGTTTTACTACAATCAGTGTGTCACTTTTATTAGTTGATAAAAATAAATCTTAAAGTGGATAACATTTACAATGTGAACGGTTGGAGACATAAAATTTAACTTGAACTTGCTTGTCCTTCCTCATTCAACCTCAATAACCAACTTAGAAATTTCCCATCCGTTCCATCTCCATTTCAACAACTTCTCAAATACCTTCCAAACTCTGAGGTTTCAAGGTAGTTGTGAAAGGAACCGAGGCCGTAAGTCAAGCTGCCATCCGCCGCCACACCTGCGTCATTCCATCTTCGACGGCCCTACTGGCTTCACCGAAGCCATTCCTCACCACTCTAAGGTCCTGTCATATATTCTTTATGATGGCCCAACAACCAGGCGCGGGATTGGCCAGGAATTCAGCTCGCAGGAGAAGGGGGAGACAAATGCAATGCTGTCAATATATCATGGGAGACAGGGACAGATTTGATGATCGCGGGCTGACTGAGACAGGTTTAAGCAGCAGCATCAGCAACCTGTTTGTGTCCGCCGTGATCCTGACGGATAAGCAATCTGCCTGCAACACCACCTCAACCCTGACAGAATTTGATTCCGCTCCAACTAGACATGAAAGGATGGTTCTCTCAGAGTGAATTGGGAACAAGAAGAAATCAATTCAAAGGCAGTGTTAAAAAAAGGAGAACTCTATTTGCTAAGACCAAACTATATTGAACATAATGAAAAAAATGAGATTTATGATATTTTTTGGGTGAATGTGTGTGTGTGTGTGTCAGGAGGTTATACTTAATTTTACGAGATTCACATTGTCTCTGTGTCATAGATCATGTCACATACAAGAGAACACCGCTAAGCTTTGAAGATGGTGTTTTATTTTAGCATTACAGTCACCTGGACATGGAGAGGCCATTAGCAAAGGTCTCCCAGGACTGTGAGCACACATCTCATGAACCCTTTGTTTCCCCACACGAGTTAGCCTAGCATACTATCGCTTCCTTTTCAGCAAACTAAGGAAGGCGGCAGTAGCAGCTGCAGCCTGGCTAATGGCAGCTGTATGGTAATGTCCTCTTCTGAGTCAGCAAACACAACCGAGTCCGCGGCCGGTCGCCTCAGTCTTGCTATCTCCTTTGTGAGTCCCGCTCTCCGACCATTACCTTGAGCAAAGAAACAAGTCAAGGAAAGATTATAACGGAGGGAGAGATAGCTGAATTGGAGATGGACTGGAAGGAGATGGATTGCACAGTCTTTTTACACATGGTTGCAGGAGGTTACAACCCATATTCTGCAGATTGGGATTTTTCCGATTCCAAAATATGGAATGTGGGAATTTTTAGTACACGTGATGCTTCATTTCCAACTTGCACATAAAAATAATTTCATGCAGGAAGTAACACTGAGTTGCTAGAGATGAATGTGATGATGGAACATTTTTAAGTAGCATCGCCAATAATGTGATCTGGGGAGGATTTCGTATAAAGGGCGTAAAAACAATAACACCACATGAACTTCCATTACAATATTATTTCCTTTATAACCGTTTTTAAACTCACTAACTCACTAACTGTTCATTTCCTCCTCAAATGTTGTTAGCTGTTGTGCTAATGGTTTAAGCATTATTCATGACCGAAACCTAATTGCACACATTTTGTACTGAAATAGACTCACAGACAGCAGAGGCAGAGGTGGAGTGGGTTTCATTTGACGGTGAAATAACCGCATCCTGTACTTCATGACCAAGAGTCTCATTTTCTATTATTTTCACTCAGTTACTCAACTCCTCTCTCTCTCTCTCTTTCCCTCACTCTACCTCTCTGACACACTCATACCTACAGTACACACACACACACACGCAGCACTGTGATATCGCTACCTCATGTTCTTCATCATTTCGTTTATAGAATGTATCAAATCAAGGTGACATGGACACACGGACACACATGTGTACATGTGCTTGCACGCGCGCACACACACACACACACACACACACACACACAACCACATATACACCCGCAGCTATACACATGACACATGCAGACTGTGATATGTAGATCCAGACAGATGCTCTTGCATAACATTTGCAAGTCATCCCATTCAATTAATAGCTATCTGAAAACGGAGCCCTCCTGTAATGCAGGTGCACTGACTGCTGTCAGTATAGTGCCTCGGAAAGTTTTAGGGAAGCAGCTTAAGGGAGGGAAAAGTTTGTCTTAATGGCCTCCAGAAGTCACCCAAATAGTGAATGAATAAGTGACAGATCTTTTTTTGACCAGTTTCTATTAAAAACAGAAGTGCCTACTGGCTTCCTGGCAATTCTCCGCAGGCTCAGAGCCGTCGGGGAATCCGACCCTTGAGCTCCTCTTCTCTGCCTGACAAGGAGATGACACTGTGTCAATCAAGACGCGCTGCAGAGATTTTCTCCAAAGCAGCCGCTGCACAGTGGGCCACTCCACATGATGGCAGAGTGATTCCCGAGGACCTCAACTGGCCGAAAAAATTCTACTTACGAGATCTGTTTGGTGGTAGTGTTCGGCGAGTTTGCCTTGAGGATAGATTCCCAGAGTCCTCTGCAAAAGAGGAACGGCTTACACGGTTTCACATACATTTTTAAATCGGAACAAATGGTCTTGTCACTATGAGGGCATGCAGGAGATATGAGCTTTGTCCAACTGAGAGTGGGATGATTCCACATGAGATCAGCCTAATATCGGGCACATCAAATTCTTTCAGGTGGAGCATCGCAAATCTGTGTGGGCTCCCCTGCCATTGTAGCACGCTGCTGTCAAGGTATCTTAACACCCAAATACAGTAGACATGATAAGTCTTCAAACAAAAGATTTGCTCCGTGTTGTTTTGATGCGCGGATAAACCGATTAGTTCAGCAGAGATAATGTCATTGTTATCGATCTCCTTCATGTTTATGCTAATCACAGATCCATAAATCTTTACAAACGGATTTAGCCGGTGATGGAATTAATCGTAAGCTATTCCGCCGGCTTTCCCCCTTCATTCTCGTCTCAGGTTGGTTGATGTCTTATGGATTTAATGTTGTTAATGATGGATTTGGTCGGCGGAGTTTGCAAAAGAGAGAGACGCAGAAGAGAACTTTGTTTTTTTTTTTTCTTCCTGTGGAACTAAGTTGGATGTATCCATATTTCATCATTGCTGACACCCTGCAGTTGTTTTTGCATGTAAAAGGGATGCATTATTCAATCATGAAGCAGCTAAATATAAACATATTACATTTTGAATGTTTGTCAAAGCAGATCTCAGAGGGAATTGTCAGTGTAACCTACTTTTAAATGTCTCTCTTTTGCAATGGTTTAATCTCATTACACAATGGGCCTGTTATATAAAGGGTCATGGACCATTCAGTAAATCCTTGAATTTTAGGGATAATCTCTATTTACCAATAGAGTTTATAACAATATATGATCTTAACAAGCCATTTAATCTAGTCTATAACCTTTATGTTCTTTAAACAATTAAAACATGCCCATTGGGTGGGATAGTTTCACTTGTACACAAGGCGGTTTTACTGCTTTGTATAGTGACAATATTTTGAAATAAGGGAGATCACATCACTACTGAAAAATTGGCAGTTTTTTCCACTTGTTTTATGAAAAGTAAGGTTTTAGAACTTGTTAAAAACATGAAAGGACTTGTTAAAATGGGCATTTGATGCAGTGATCATGTCATCCACCCTCTTTCCTATTCCTACCTTCTCCACACTATACTGGTGAACAAGTGAACGAGTAGATGCACTGATGGAGAAGGATCAATATTGATTCGGTCATTATCTTCAAAACCACATCCTGAGAGAAACTCCCGAATAGGTAACTCACATCTGCAACTTTGTAGAACTGTGTCTTGGAGTTTAATCCTCACCATAGTCTACTTCATTGTTCAAGATGCAAGCAAGGCTGGTATTGAGTTGAAAATCCTCTAGTCCACATGCCCTAATGACTTCTCCCAGACTCCTGTGGTGAACAGACAATCAATTGCCGGTTATTCTGATGGTTGCTCTTGGTGCCCTAACCACCAGAAGCTTACTGTAATGAAAGTTTTGGACCACTGCATGATTCTCCTCAGAAAAGAAGGCTATTGAGATCGAACTCCCGAAAGAGGGAACTGATAATCAGTGGGGGGGGGGGGGGGGGGAAAGAGCTGATGTTTATTTGAGAATGACAAATATTATACCTTTCCCTTGCCTCAGTAATGGATTTTTTCTTTGTAGGTCTGCCAACTCTTCCAGTGACCTTGACGTTGAGCAACTAACCCTGAAAGTCAATTCCTTCATCCCTCACTATATGAGCCATTGACGTAAATGATAAAACTCTTTTTACTGGATGCAGTAAAGAGTTAGACGATATCTACTGTTGTGCATGTTAGCATTCGGTGCCTGACACTGTCTACTGGAAGGACTTAAACACAAAGGCTCCATTCTAAGACAGATACAAAAGTATTAGTATGTCAGTGCTAAATTACAGTTAGACTCAACATCATTGCTTGTTTTGTATACAGCGATAAGGCATTCAATCTACGTTTCTATCTAAGTGGACAAATCACTGCTGAGACTCGGAACTAAAATGGGTTCAAAATGAATGGCATATTTCTTATTTTTATGCTTGGAGTGGAAAGCATCCTAGGATTGTTGAAATGTTGAAAATGTTGAAATGTGCATGTGCCCCAAGCCTATGGACATCTACGAACTTGGCATACGTGCAAAGTGCTGTGCTGGTATGAATGCAAGGCCAGATCCCTGCCTGCATTATTTGACCAACTATTTGACCACAGTTTCCACTTGTGTATTTCAGAATAAAGGTTGCTGCCCCGGCCTAACTTCTGCTACAACGTTTTGTCAATCCACTGTATATTTCAAGTGTGATTACACAAGCCAGCAGGTATAGAAAATATTTAATGTTACACCTTCCTTGAGGTATCACAAAGCACCTGGTAGCTACATGAAGGGTAATCAGGAGCACGAAGAATACAACATTCACACAATTGCCTTATTCACAGATGTTTTCCACTGTGTGATAATCCAAACATATGAGCAATCTCTTAGATTACAACCAATCCATTAGTGACACTTTTTTAAGACAAATAAAACCAACACAGTGAAAATAAATGTATTTTTGCTTAAATAGAAGGCTACAGAAACAGCTGTCCTCCTTTCACTCCTCTGCTAAATCCCAAATGGGATTCCATTTATCCTGATCCACAGTGGGCTGCTGGACTCATCTCAGCCTAACAATAGGGGGGAGGACAAACAGGCTGACGACCTGACATGTACGGGTGCAGATTGTAAATAAGTGAAAAAGACAAATGAGATGAGGATGGAGGGCAAATGATGGCCCACTCAGTCAAAGAGGCATTAGGAGGGTTAAAGCCGTAGCCATCGGGGTCTCTGATAAGGTGATCTGCAAAGGCAACGCTCTGAACCCCCTTTTTAAGAAGTTGAAACATGCTGTAATCCAGAGCCCCGCAGTGCTCAGGGTGAGTTATACTGTGTTAACGATTAGTCGAGTCAAACAATCGCCCACTTAAATCAGTGTTTTGCAATTTTGCTGTTGGGGAGCAGCCCGTTACTTGAATTAGCTCCATTTGAGGCATATTTAATTCTGCGTTTCTGCAGCAGTGAACATGACAGTCAGACGGAATAACACTAAAAAATCCTCCTGTGCCCCGGCAACATGCACATTCTGTGCCTGAGGACGCCCAGACAGTAACAGGAACAAGTCTCCCTATTATGACAAAACAAGTTTTACAAGCCTCCAATAATCTATCATCCATTAACAGGGAGGAAATGGAAAAATGCCCAAGAAAAGCATCAGCGCAATCACCTGCTTTTGTACCGGCGGAGCTCCGAGTGTTCACTGAGCGTGCCATATTTAAACAACACTTTGCATTTGTCGGGGTCTGGCACTGGCAAGATTAAGAGTACGTGTGTAAATCATCTTCTTAATTACAGGACAAATATAGCAGCATTGTTTCAGTGTCAGCACGGTATGTACTTGAAAACAGTATGCATTATGGGTACATTTTTGTAGGTTTATTTAACAGAACAGGCACAGAGTCTCCTTGTCCCATCCCTCCTTGTCTGTGGAAGAGAAAGTCACATCCACTATTCAACACTCTACACAGAGGTGTCTTGTACAATGCGCCGTAGGATGATGGTCAATACTTTCATTTGCCTAAGCTGCCAAGAACATCGCACAATTGAGCAACATGCAAGTTCAGCATCACTTAAGAGGACGTCAAGGTCAAAGCATGTTCTCTTAAGACATGTTAAGGTATCGATTTGGCATCAATGAAGGGAACACCTCCACGCTGAACAGGTGCAAGATATCTAACATGCAGTGCCTGCCACTTCCATCAGTGTTTCATATATTGTCTCAGCCAAATGGTGGGAGGACAACTATTCAGAATGTAACAGTAGTAAGCTTTCTATTACTGGGTTCTCATTTCAGCCTGCACAAAGCAAGTGTGTGTGTTATAATCAAAGACACAACATAATAACTCTTCACGATACATCTAGGCTAAGTTAAAAATACGTTGCTCACCTAAACTTATCTGTGAGAGGTTTCAGCATTAACCTCAAGCTTATAAACACCTGATCAGGACAGCCTTCTTTTGTGGTACAATATTACATCCGCTTGTTACCTCTCTGGCCATTGGGAAGTACAGTACGCCACCTACGAGGAGCCATTTGTCTTAATCATCAGCCTTGTGGAACAGACGGACTTGGATGCATCGTTGTAGAGCCCGGAGCAGGAAAACCCAACAGCCAGGTATTATCATGCACTGCATTAAGATGGATTGTCAAACGACAGCATGAACAAAAAGCAACATCTATCTCTTTATGAATAACCTTGCCTGTTTCAAATTGGGCGTGAGCGTATGGGCCAGTGTGTGTGTGCGTGTATGTGCACGTAGAGAGGGAATGCTGTGCTTGTGTGTTACACTTGTGCATTGTTTGCAGTGAAGCTTGCTACAATGTTCATGTCCAGCATTGACCAGCGTTCATGTGTGTGTCATTGCACATGAGGGCCCCAAATTCATTTTTTCAAACCATGAAAAATGAATGTGGTAGCAACAGGGACACAATAGTGAATGTGTCCATCCCTGACCATGATCGTGAACTTCAGCATTTACAACCGTGCACCAACAACCTGCATGCTTTCATTTCAACCTCCCGTTGAATAAACTATGTATGGGGTGTTCACTAACGGGGATAATTACAGCTGCGAACTGACATCTCTGTAAGCCGGGGGAGTCATTAGAAGACAGTTTCTCCTGGGAAAAAAAAATAGCGCCAAAGTTACTTTAGATTCCAAACAGCTTCTCGCTGTTAAAGCAACAGCCACAACAGCTTCATTCATTCTCACTCTCATGTCCTTGATTTTTATCCTCCATTTCCTTTCACTTGTTGCGTATCACTGCACCTCGGCGGTTGAATAGATCCGCGCTCCCATTCAGCTGCCCTCCGCCGCATCCCCAAAAGTCTCATTCATAACAGATTATCATAAATGTGATTGAGGGAGACGATTATGAAGACATTGATTGGCTCCCGCGCTACGCAGACTAGTTTTGGCTCCGTGTTTGCTAGTCTGCTGAGGGAAGCCTGGAGGTATTGAGTGGAGCCAATCCCCTCTGTCACCCCAGTGGATCATGGCGTAAGCTCTTAATTACTCCGAGGGACAGTTCAGTGCCATTATGATCAGTGCAAACACAGATACACACACACACAGACAAACAAGAAAGCCGACCTCACTGAGCTAAGAGGATAAATAAACAAGCCCCACACATACAAAGTGTAAACAGTTTTGATAATACATTTGATAATGTGCTTTAGATAACACTGAATGATATTTTTAAGATACAGTATATTGTATCTTAGTGTATCTTAAGTAAAGGACATATTCTCCATGGTTACAGAAGGCTTGAAAATGATCAGGGCAACATCAGGTCAGCAAAAGAGAAAAGGAAATAGATAGTATCAAAAGTGAGATTGTTTATCCAATCGGAAACATCTTAATTTGTGAATAAAAAAACGTTGTATTCAGGCAACTGCGTCAAACACAAATCTATAAAATCAAAAGGCCCTTGTGGAAAAGGTCAGAATGGTTAGAGCCCAGTGGACATAGTGCAGAAAGATTGTGGTCTCCAGATTTGACATCATTACTCGTCAGTTTGAAGTGTACAAATCAGAAAGTCTGCTTTTGAAAAACCCTGGGAGCACGATGCACGCTGATCATCTACAGTACACTACACTGAGGGGAGATTATTGTGCAAAATGTGAGTGTTCACTGCATCTCGGCGCTCAAAACCTACAGCACGCCTCTTTCAGACGATCACACAAACATCTATATGACAGAAGGAGGTTGTTTATCAAGGCGGACACGAATGCAGTGGCGCGTTCAAGGTCACAACATTTGAATGGAGATCCTCCAGGGATTTCAAAACCGGTCCTCCCAAGCTTCCTTGTGTGCTTCATTTCCCACCAGCCCCAGTAGGGTTTGTCAATGGCCTTCCTTCACTCGCCAGTGCACTCAGCAAGTACCACCAGCATGCTGCATGGAACAGCAAGAGCAAAATCAATAACATGGTTTGAAATCTCCAGAGAGCAGGAAGTGGCCACAAAGCGCCACAAAGAAAATGTATTGTTGGAGACATCTTTTTGTACTACATGCTATTTTGTTTCTTGGTTTGTTAGTATCAAATGTGATCATTCATAAATTTCCATTTTAGGGGACATGTGGCCAGTCAAGACTGAGCTGTGTAAACATTTTAAGTCGAGGCCTTCCCCGCCTTGTTTCATCCAAATGATGTAGAATAATTCTCTCCTTATCTGCTCTTTCTTATTTCTAGCATCTTAAACTGTCCAATTATCTTGTCTGGGAAAGAGATAATATGTGTACAGTGCTTTGAAATGATAAGCCAAAAGACATGCCAAAGACATCAAAATGTTTCTTGTTACAAATTACAATGACTTGCTCATGAAATGTATCAAAGAATAAAGAAGAAGAAGAAGAAGAAGAAGAAGAAACTGTATACGCTGACATTCCTTCAACTTTTACACATTTTACATGGGAAAATGTGGCTAATGTAATGCTATTTACAGTTTAAACATCACTATAATGGTTTTACCTCAGTACATTTTTCAACAATTTATGATAAATGAGTCTGCATTATGAATCATGGGCACAAATTACCTATGAATGAGGGACAAATCAATACAGGAGATGGCGCTAGTGATCACCCTATCACTGCAGAAGTTGGCTAATTAAGTAAGTGTCTCCATGGAAGGTGTTTGATTTTTGTTAGAAGTGACAGGAATTTGTGCTGGAGAAGCTATTTATTTGACAGGTTAGCTATGTTGGGGGAATGAAATAAGCCAAATGATATGGCGGTAACACTTTATAACAAGGGTGCGCACAGGAACATGAATTATTACATCCAGGAATTCCTGAAGCTCACCGTTAACAAGTGAATGAGTCATACCTTGGTCGCCATTAGTTAGTGTGATGACTTAATACCTTTGCATGTAATGATTTGGCTTAATAAATGGTTTTAACTAACAAATGAATATATTAATTAACTATGGGGATCAAATGTGCTATAAACCCAGAGCTCTCTGCAGTCTGTCGGTGTGTGGCGTACAGCTTAATTACAGCGTGGTGGTACACAACGGCAGACATCAGTGGGCTCATCCACAAGCATATTCCTGATGAACAATGAGTGAACTCACAAGCACCATTACTTCATGGTAAGTTAATTTTGTGCCCCCCGCAAGTAAAGTAATGAAATCATACAATATTTAGTAATGATCAGCTCATGGAACATAAATTAGGGGTAAGCATCCATTCAACATCAACTCACTATTACTTCATGGTGAGTTAATTGTTTTGAAATGATGAAATGATGCATGACGTGCCTTGTAAACTGGGTTTATAGCCCCGTTAGTTATATCTGTTCGTTAATACCATTAATTAATGCCAAATAATTATATACAAACATATTAAATCACCACACCAACTAATGGTGACCAAGGCAGGAATGATAGTTGGAATGATAGTCATGATATTTCAATCAATAATTGCATTAGGTCATGTTGAGTCATGGATTAATGTAATAATGGTTAATGTATTAATTCTAATGTGCAATACTTGATGTAGCACCTGCAATTCGATAGTGCCCATTGTATTTTATTTTATTTACCAAAACCTAGAAAGTACTGTCATTTGAGTTTTTCCATCCATTCATTTTTATTCCCCAACCAGGGTCAGGGGGGTTGGAGCCTATCCCAGCATACACTGTGTGGAAGGCGGGAAACAACCTGGACAGGTCGGCAGTCCATCACAAAGTGAACACGGATAAAAAAAATCACTCACATTCACAGTCCAGTCCACCCGTCTTCGAGATGCGAGAGGAAAAATAAAATTCCAACCAAATACAAAATACAAAAAAATCTCAAAAAGTACGAAAATACGTCTTTCAAATATATTTAATGATGCTGGCCGTCGCTGCATATGAGAACGCAAACGGAGGCTGTGTGGAGGATGTGCCGTGCTCCCAGGAGGGATTGTTAGGGGTCAAGAGGAGCAATACATCATCTGACCAAAACGGCAAGTATCTCCATGGACTTTCAATGGGATCACAGGCGTTGGGTGCATGTCACCTGCTCAGTTTGGTGTCAGGCTGCCGTCGCGTTCATGTAGCGTCAGGTTAGAATTCACGTGATGCCGTCGCCACACCTACTTGACGTCTACCTGCGCAGATCTCACCTTACACCAACTGACCAATGCTACAAAAGGCGAGAGAATAACAGCATAACAGAAGTGCTCAGTTCAGTAAAGCACATAAGCTTAGAGAGTGTAAGGCTATAGTGAATAGTTCAGCCAATAGTCATGTATAATTCAGGTTTCGGCTGTCAAAAGTACAAAAATCGGAGTTAGAAGCTTATTCAACTGCATTTTCATGATGGCCAGATCAGACAAGGTCAGTCAATGATGTGTGATCAAGTGTCCTTTAATTGATGAGGGGGTATCAACTGTGATTAAGCCATTAATGGAAACGACTTGGTTTGCACGTCTGTGAATGATCAGGCTCAATAGACACATCAGCAAGTCACGTATCCCGTCAAAGACAGAGACATAGAACTATGGTTATAAATTAGACATAACACGTCATTAATCAAGTAAGAGTTGGCACCTTCTGGCTAAAGAAAGTTCCAGGAACAGGAAGACAGACTGACAAACCCTCAAGCAAAACCCTTGAAAAAGATCTCTCACAGGCGATGACATATGAGGGTAACTCCCACAATTAGGTAGAGGACAGGCAGACATTATTGAGTCAAATGTCAGATGCAATTTTGGTCCCCCATACCAATGAAGTAATGCACCGAACTCACACTGTGTGTTTGTGTGTGTGTGTGTTTGTGAGTGCATGGGAAAAAGCCTTGTTCTGTTTTCAACCATATTTCCAGAAGCTGGAGCCTGAGCTGTGGGGGGAAGAGAAGGGAGGAAGGGGGGATTGAAATGTAAGGAGCTGCCACTGTGGCACCACAGTGATCTGAGGGGTGCCATGGAGATGCCTGTCACCAGGGGGGGTCCTCTGATGTTGACGTGTTTCTGTCTGCAGCGGCTGACAATCTGGTAAAAGTTAAAGTCCTCAGATGAGTGCTCTGCATGTGTGTGTGTGTGTGTGTGTGTGTGTGTCTGTCTGTGAGCTAGAGCATTTTGTGTGTGTGTGTGCAAACCTATGAATATGTGTGTATGTGCATGAGCGAGTTTGGCTAATTGTGTGTGCAGTGCTTTGTAGGTGTCTCCTTTCATTTGAACACGGCCAAGGCCAAGTGCCTCTCGTAAGCGGGGAGTCACAAAATGGGTTCAAAGGGAAATAGACCCAGTTAGGACCATGAAACGGCATTCTCATTTAAAAACCCATGAGGACAATAGCAGACGCTGCTGAGGACTGCTGCTCTAGTGAGTTGTGACGAAAGGGAAGAAGACGTGGTGTGTCGGTCTGTTTTGCAGAGAGATTCATTGGGGCCTTTTGTTCGTGTCGGAGCAGAAACATCCAACATCGGCACCGAAACGTGTCATTAGTGCGGATGGAATATGTTGCCTCCATTGTGCTGACTGTGTGTGTAGACACTTTTTTTTGTTCCTCCAAAACATCCGAAATATTACACCCATTCACCCCCAACCACTGTGTCATAATGGTAAATACGACTTGCCTCGCACTTCCAGCCAATATTCAGCTCAGCACTACCTGTTCCTGAGTGTTCCCTGAACTCTTGATTTGTAGTTTGATATACCGCCCCCTAACTCCCAGCCAATCTCGGCCATATTGCCAAATCAATACATCCCCGTTGACGAATGTTCACGCTGACAGATGGGGTTGACAGAAATCAACTCAAAACATTTGCTGGGTGTCCATTTAACAATCTATTTGAACACAGAGGATGAGGTGATGCTGCTGGGTGTGGGGACACTGTCCCTGTTTCAATTACAGGAGAACTATCCCAAGGATGAGGTTGAAATAGAGTTCACGTCAAGAGATGCATAGCTTTCACTACGTCTGAAAAGCTACGCCATCTGATTTTAGTGATCTAATTAATCTGCCATTGCTGGGTCACGTTTCTGACTGTATGATTAGGGTTAGGAAGGTTACATCCAGCACCCGTCTATAAATCACTGGATTACTCCAACGCACTATACAGCCTGTTCTCATATCAAATGCCAAGCTATAGTTAGTTAATGCACCTTAATCTTGTGTGATATTGTACGAACCGAGTGAAATAGGAGGTGGGGGCGGGGACTGAAACAGGCAGTCATTTGACAGTGAAATAACGTGGGGTGTGTGTGTGTGTGTGTGTGTGTGTGTGTGTGGAGGTCGGGGTGGTGGACAGGTATATACAGTTTTCTGCTGTGACATTTTCAGTTTTTCTTCTTTAACCATGACTAAAACCTTACCCTGACCCTGACCAAACTGTTTTAGTTGCAGAACCCCAACTTTAATAAAGTTAATAAAGTATTTGCCTGACGTTAACCTAAGAGGTTTTAGCACAGTGATACGTGGCTGGCCACGTGTAGTTATAGTTCCAGTCGGTGTGTCGGTATAATATGAATCAATGGAGCATCACTGTTTCATAAAATATCATTTGAATGTTGTATGAGAGCATCATAAACGTTTGGATTTACAGACTGTCATCTGCAGGGTAATTATCATCTGCAACCGTGATTAACCTTAAAATCACATGACCAAAACGAAAAGTAATACAAAGAACATTTATTTGCCATTAGATGATTGTAATCCTTTCATGTGTAACCTTGTTCAAAACTTGTACATGATGTTGGTGTGTTATGGGTGCAGAAAACTGCGGTATGTGTGTGTGTGTACATGTTTGTGTAAAGAAATGTCCTCCACTGTCCCTGTAGTTGCTAAAAGTTGCAGCAGCTTCCAATGGTGTATTTATGACTGTATGAACCCAACTGTGATTGTAGCACAACGCAGCTTTTAACAGACAACGAAAATTGGACGTTGATTGTCAGACGGTACCTAACCTCCAACAAGCCATGACGTGACATATTCAGAAGGAATACGTCTCAATGACAAAAGTAGCCTCCCTTACGCTACAATGCCAATATCTAGGTCTTGAGAGGAGCCAGCTAAGGTGTCAATCTCTTTGGGGGGGGGTCTCAATGCAGGCTGGGTAAACTCCTTACACAATAAGTGAGCAAGGCAAATCTGCCACGAGGAGGCTTGGCTGACAAAGACAGGCAAATTCTCCAGTGGAGCATGAGAAATACTCTACATAAGCACATCTCTGTGTCTGGAGGGTCCCCAAACTGAAGTCCAGCGTCCTCACAGCTTAAAGCAGCCGGCAGCGGCAGGGCCAAAAATGAGGCTGAAGAAGGGGATAAAAATAGAGAAAGATCGAGAACAAAAATTGTGTAAAGAAATGGGTTGGGTAATAAGTGCAGTCTATATTTTCTGGGTTCATACATCAAACATTTGTTTCTGTGCAGATAGATGTAGTCCTAGTTCAGTAAGCAGTTTTTCTTAAAAAAAAAATGTAGAGGCTATTTTGTCTCCACAGAGGAAATTATGGTGAAAAAAAAGAGGGTGTATACGTCAGCGTACAGACAAATTGACGTTAGATGACATGACATGGCAATGAAGAACACGCTTAATGTGAGATAATGACGCCTCACACTGTGACACAAGTGACATTAATATATACAGTACAACCCTCAAAGCAATCTTCAGACCCCGCACCATTTAATAACCGTTTCATTCACGTGTGACATCACACAGCTGAAGGAAATATGATACGTAATCCAACCGAGCCTTTGCTGTGAATCAAAGTTACGCAATGCAGTTCCCATTACTATTCCCGTTACTTTCTCTTAAGCAACACCAAAAATCTGCGAAACCTTTTTACACATGACATGCACAGACAACTTTATGTGTCCGACCTCAGCGTTCAGCATTTTTTGGCAAGCATTTCCCCCACAAATGGAGCCTAAAAGGACTCAGGGATGCATGCCAGCGTGTCAAAACGTCTGGCACTCATACTAATATCAATGACAAGTGCATGACAAACCTGCTTGTTGGTGGGCAATGTCCAAGAGAGCAGTTATGAACTGCTGCCTGTCACACACTGCTCTGCTTCACACTCTACTTTTAGAGAGCCAGCCCTCCCCCGGCCCAGTCATGTCATTCAGATGTGCAAAAATTGGTTGTGAGAGAGAATGAAAGGGGATAGGGAAAATGAAGAAATGATGAAATGAAAGAAGGGGGATAAACAAGGGAGGGAGAGAGCAGGGTTCAGAGGTGGAGAGACAATCTGAAGGCAGGCAAATAAAATGACCACATCACCTTGACAAGGAGCCTTGATGGCTTCCTGACAGCCACCGTCTAAACTTCCCATTCACATGTAATTTAGGATACTACATCATGGTAGTGATGGATGGAATGGGGTCATGCCAATGGTAATCCTGTGATACATTCAAAGCATGTTTAAGTTTTAATTGTCAGATTGTCAGACTTTGAACTTGGAAATCAATGATTGAGAATGATCACTGTTCCCTAACCCCTCGGATTGTTGTCAGACTGACACTCGGCTTGTTAGCTTGAGTTGGAGCAAGGGCTGCCACTTTAAGTGGAAGTTATTTTAAGCAGATTATGGTCACCGCGGTGCAACTGGATGTGCTGGTTGCCGCCGCTTCTGCCAATTGCGACGAGATACAATCTGAAATTAAATGCCATTTCGGATCCAGTGTAACCTGACAAATTGTGATGCCAAAGGATAAATTGGAGATAGATTCACAAGCTAGACAGGCTGGCCATTTAAAAAAGCTAAAAAAAAAAAAAAAAAAAAGAGCAAATTAAAAACACATAACCCATAACCCTGCCAGACAATTTCAGTTCCATTTAAAACAAAAATTACAACAAAGCACTTAACACATGGGCCAGATGATACCAAAGCAAAAAAATAACCCTGACGTCATGTTGACACACCAATTAGAAGAATCATGTAACACCCCTGGTAATATCACCAGACGTAATTGCACTGCTAAAATAGAATGATGGTTGGATCAATACAAAAAACCTTCGAGGCAGTGTGTCTGTTTGTGTCTGTGTGTGTGTGTGTGTGTGTGTGTGTGTGGGTACGTGTGAAAGCAAGGCCGAGCTTCATCGTATAGAAGTCGATCTGTGGAAGGAAAAAGGCGAGAGAGTAGTGGGAGGGGGGGTGGGTTCCCAAAGGGACGCCGCCATTTCATACAGCAGTGCCTGGCGGTACCTCCTGGGCTGGAACTAATTGGTGCAAGATTAACTTTCCAGTGGGATATAATGACCCCGAGCGCTCCCTCACATCCTTGGATCAGTGACATCGGAGGGGCCGTTTTTTTTCCGGGTGCTGTGCACTGGAAGTGATTATTTGGTCCGGGACTGTCTGCCCACCACCTCGGCCTGATGGGACAAAAATAACATGCTTCTGGAGACACTGCAGGGGCTGTGATGTCTATTTAGAAGAATGTCTGAGCGCTTATGCCGCACCTGCAGCTGCTGCACGCCGGCTAAATCTATCTCAGATAGTCCGGCGAGAGGCAGGAGATCTTGGTCTGTTTGGAACCTGCTGCTCACCCATCAACATTTTAGGTTTTTTTTCATATCATCTGGGTCATTATAGGGGAATGTTCAAAATAAATGCCTGGTTTTTGGCATATAGGCAGAATGGGAAGTGAGGACAAATTGGTGTTCCTTCATAGCGGCGTGCACACACTTTGTGACCGTGCTTATGCTGCATTGTTTCAGAAAAACATAAGTCCTCAAACAGCTGCTTGTTTTCCTCACACCACCCCCATTTTCACCGTCCAGCGTTGACAACCTGAGGGCAGCATCGGTCAATTTCGGTGTTGAACTCGCGGTCGGTATCTGACAGGCTTGTTGCTGACATGTTGATCTTTGTCCCCCCATCGATCCACGCTCTGTTTGATTATCGGACAGCCGCTCGCTCTGGCAGGATTTAGGAATCAAACCTACAACTTCACACAACCGAACACAGTTTGTTGTTCGCAAAGTTGCCATTGATTGACATTGCCGGGCACAGGGGGTTTCACCTTGTGTGGAAAAACAAAAAAAACATGCTTGCCTTTAGGGAAGAGCAGGAAAGACAAGCGTGGAAGACAATGAAATCAAAATGAAATCAATGTGATTGGATCTCAAACTTATTTTCTGTCTTATTTTGCCTGTATTCAATATTTTGAACATCCACTTCAGGGGGGGGGGGGGGGGGGGGCTGTGAGCTCCTCTTGCTAGGGCTTTCTTTTATTCTTCAGACCCATGGACCTGCCCTTGCACAAAAGCCACAGAGCACACATGCACACACACACACACACACACACACACACACACACACCACACACGCACACAGTCAACTACCCTGAATTGAGTTGATTTTATTATGAGGCATGCTGCTGCCTCACTCTTCCTCCCCTTTGTGCTTGATCTGCTCTTAATTCTTTATCTTCCATAAAGAATTCCATCTGTGCTCATGAACACACACACACACACACACACACACACACACAAAGAAATGCATAATTGCTGCCCCTTTTTCTGCCATTCTCATCTTTTTCACACTATCTCTGCTCCTCTTCTGCCATTTCCCTGGAGGGGAACAATTGTCAGTTTTACCCAGGATGCTTCGGTGCATAATAGGCCTTTGACGGAATGCATACTGTCTGTAAAAGTATCATTCATCCAGGGAAAAGACTCTTCTTCCGCTAAGGGTTTGAATTTAAGTCAGATGTCCCCCCCCACCATCACAGTGGACTTGACAAGGTGCAGCTACCACAACTCATTTCACCTGTCAACAGCGGGTGTATTGACACATGGAGGAGAGACGCCGCTTTCATGGGTGAATGGCGCACAGTGGTGGAAACCATTTTGCAAGGTAACCAGACTATTTGTGGGTCATATCCCCTTTCAGGATGCGCAGCGTTTCATTATGCCTCACCAGCTCGTCACTATCAGTGAAATTGTTCTGTGTCTGACTTCCAGCATGACATCCTCCTCTCTGTGTCAGTAACACCGCCGCGTCGGGATCGCATAGAAAATCGTAAAAAATTGGAGTCAATGAGTGGCAAAGTGTGATGGATGCACAGGCGCAGGGTGATACTGTTCGCCATGACGCATACCTGGTTGGACATGTCTCTGAGCCGTGTGGGAAAAAAATGACATCCTTCATCTTCATGGAATATCATACATACTATATAGTGCGATTCTTTTTTGAAATGTAGTGATGCAGCACAAAATAGACAAAATACTAAAATCAACACACTTGTGCCTCAGATCATTTCTTGTAGCTTCCTGTGGCTGGAATGAGTAAAAACAAAAGTGGAACAAGTCCTTAACAAGTCATGCCTGAGGTGGAGAAACAGCAGAGCAGCACTGCAATCCATGCAATATAAATTGGGACTTGTACAATGGCTGTATCAGTAGCAACAACAATCAGTTGTTATTTCTGACCTAGTTTCAACTCTGGAGTCTATTTCTGACATATATAAATTAATTAAATCTCATTCTTCCGATATATATATATTATATATAATGATTTACAATAATTTTTGATGTTCCCAATCGTCCAGTTTACATCTATTAACTGCAACACTTGGCCTTTATGTTCTCCCCAGAAGGGATTGTGGGTAAATAAATTACACACCCACAGTGAAGGATTCCAGAAAGGTCTTTTTTTTAGCTATTTTAGCAAATCAGAGAATGTCCTTGTTTTACACCTGATTACTGATGTATCTGGGCCAATCATAGGTTTTCCAATAAGGATCTGAGTTATTGGGAAATGCAATCCATACTTTGCTTTCAGTTCAGAATCTCACATTATTCCACAGTTTGCCTCCTTTTCAAAAGTCAAACAACACGGGACAGTTATCTGTATATTTACAGAAAATAGACAAAAAGGATGCACATAAATGAAAATAAATGGGGATCATGTCACATTTTCCTGAAAATAGCGAACAAAGGAAGTATAACTTTCATGAAGGAAAGTGAGTTGATGGAGCTCAAAAGGAAACTGGGTTCACATTCCCAGTTAGCCCTGGAAATTGATTCATCTTGGATCTCGGTCGACGCTCTTCTCAATCCTTCGTTTTGCTGAGGAAAGCAGTCGGAGTTCCTGAAAAGATCTGAGGAAAAAGGGGCTGCGGGAGGAACACACAGGTGCGTATTTTGCAATTCAAAATCAGAACGTTAAATACAATTATCGAACGATCGACGACGCCTTCAGGAGAGGCAGGCTTGAGTGTGACGTAAACACGAGCTACGATGTTTTCCCCAAATCACTTACGGGCAAATCAAAACTAATTACACCGGAGGAATTCTATACCCGAGTTCTGAAAAGAGCTGAGGTCTGAGTGTGTGTGTGTGTGTGTGTGTGTGTGTGTGACAGACTTGTATCAGAGAACAAAAATACATGCCCATAGACTAGTGAATAATTCACAAGCTTACCGCGCTGAGGTTGTTAGGCCTTGTTTTGATAATACCTCTCCAAACTACAGTATGAGGGAGAGAGAGAACACCTCTGCACCTCTGTCTGCATAATTTGAAAGTGGCGTGATCAATGTGCATGTTGTTTGAAAAGTTGACAGTTTTGGTGATTGCAGACCAGTGGTAAAGCACTGGAGGCTATGGCATGTAAAGAAATATGACGTGCATGCTTACGGTATCCTGGGGCGGGACAATCCTGTGAATGGAAACGGCAGCCCGGCTCGTACAGCAGAGACAAAGTAGGACAGGTAATGTTTTGCGGGAGATGATGTGACGTTTCAAGTTGAACAGAGGACTCTATTTTTTTTGCATCTGTATTCGTGTTGCACTTTTAAATACAGTGAAGGGTAGGCAGTAAATAATAAAGCCTACCTCTGAGACCGTCTTCTAAAGCCTCATTGTATATAAATGAGAAATATGGTTAAATAAGAATAAATAGGAATTTGGAAGAATGCTACCCTTGCAGATCTTTTTTGTTTTGTGTATTCTGCACCTTATCGCATGCAATTGTATTCAATGCATGCCCTGGTGTGGTTCAGGTGTGTATGAGTATGTGTGTCAGGGGGGCTGCTGAGGGTGTGGCTACTATTGCAATTGAGATTGAGTGCAGATCACTGCGTTGTGTTGCTATTGTTTTTATTGCATTATCTCTTTGCATGCTGTATGTCATGATTTTCCTGCAATAGACTGACAGAATTTCCCTGAAGAGACAACGAAGGCAACCTTGGACCTCAAACCTTGATACTAATGTACTATTCACAGAGTTCATAAATAAATAAATCAGAGAGGAAACCTATAGAAAATGATTCAGAGTGACAATAGTATCAACGGCCAGCACGACACAGCGTGACAAGTGCATTTATGGGTGTGCATGATCCACAATGGTAAGTGCTGGGAGCTTAATGTCAAACGGAGCCAGTAACTGAGGTCACGTTGCAACAATAAACCTAATGCAATTTAGACTCTAAACACAGATATCGATAGAATCTCGACCCCGGGATCAGAAAGGTCAAACGAGCTAGGATTTGATCACCGCATTTATCACGCAAGTATCGATATTTTGAAACTGACTGGCGGATCTTGTCAGAAACAGTTTTGCAGTATTTCATGCAGGGATTTTCTTCACGCCACACGTGACCTTCAGAATTGCAGATGTACGGCTCGATCTCGGGGTCGCGACAACAGCGCTCACATAAGATCGGCTTGAACTTTTCTCCATCTATATCTATTCATCCCAAAATCGCATTGACATGAGTAATAGGTCACCGGATCATTTAAGCCCCTCCGTCTTTCCCTATTGGCCTGTCCAAGAAATTTGCTTTTCATCATCTAGATCTATTCATCCCAAAGTCACATTCACACGAGTGATGGTTCATTGGAGAGAATATATATATTTATAAGGGCTTTACAGTAAAACAGTCTTGCACAGATAGAGAATCTAAAGTGCTGTTATAAGGTGGGTTCTTGTTTCAGCTTATTTCACTGATACATCATATTCCTTAAACTATGTGAAGGCCGCTAATGCCATTCTGTGTGTAACCCCTGTTTTCCTCTGGACAAAAGTGTACAGCTCCGACAGCTAACCGGGAAACATTAAAATATATTTGCTAATCTCTACTTCAAACCCAAGCCTAATATAAGCCACATGTAACATCAAAAAAATGCGCGCACCACCTACTGCACCCCAAGGCGGTTGCCAAGAAATAGAAACAAGCGAGAGAAAGCGCACATCAAAACAGCAATGCAGGGGAGGTGTAGCTGGTTTCACCGAGCCAAATAGGTCGCAGCTTATCACGAATTACGTGCTTGTTATTCAGATAAAGACCGACAAGGCCAAGGAGGAGCAGTGGTTTTTCTGTCGGCGTGTGGAGAGAAAGCGGTGAGAAAAGAAGAGAGAAAAATGGGACATTTGATGATGGTTATGAAATCCGGTCAGGTCTCATAAATCACGACCACTTCATAGCCATAGAGATGGTAATGATTCATCGTCTAGATTCAATTGGTGTTCTCTGTTGTGTTACGCTTGTATTTTCAACATACAACATCATGGAAAGATGTACTCCTTTATCATTGAACACTGTGACTGACTTTACCTTCATTGGTTTATCCTGCACCTACCTGCAGAACACCCAGTGGGGGTCTATCACCATGTACTGCACCCAGTGTGTGGATATGTGTGCGTCAGTGTGGTACAGTAAGTTACACACTGCATGGATGTATGTGTATGCATATTGCATGATGGGAGAAGTAAGAAGAAGTAGAAGCATGCAGAGTAAGAATGGGATGGCATTTGGAGGAGAAGAGCTGATGTATGTGCTTTTGCATGCATGTCTCCTAGACAGGGCTAAGAGGCGGAGGCTAAAGTAGAGGCAGAGCGTGCTGGCTTCCATCTAGCTTTGTGCTGGCAGGGACCTGCTGTTAAAAATAGCCATAGCTTCAACACACAACTTCCCTCCTACTTACCTCATGCCAAACCCACACCATGGCATAGACAGCAGAAAATACTGTATGCCCATAAAGGCAAACTTCTCAACCAGCACCTGCAGTGGTGCAGTATACTGCTAGCTGTGTTTGGCCTTGTGGTGCAATATACCTGCTGTGTCTGGCTCCATTATGAGCTTTGTGTTGTTTATTTTGGCTCAAATTGTAGACAAAATCCACATGGAGCAAGAGGAAACTATGCAAGTTTATCCCCGTGGTATCAATTGATTCAAACTGGCCATGAAGAATATAAAACACGTCCAGATAACATTCAAAAACTTTTCAAATGAATGGACTCAATTCACAATGAAAAAACCTTGTTGGTTATGAGAAAAGAACTAAATCTTTTTAATTCAATATCCAGAGCATTAAAAATAGCAGCTAATACATAGTTCCTACCAAGCAAAATAGACAACAGCTTTAGAAAATGGGTGGACAAAAGGGCAAACTATTGTGGATTAGCTTTTTTGTGCGGAAATCTGAAATCATATGAACATCTTCAGGAAGAATTTGATCAGTCAGGGATGGATTTCTTTAGATTTCTTCAAGTGCGACACTACTTACAGACACCTGTTATCCCACTTACACAGATGGCTTCAAGATAAGGAAACACTATGGAAATAAAACTGAAATGTTATTATCACCGATGAAAAGACATCCCTGGATGGTCACAAGCTAACAAGCAGTCCTACCTGGAGAGAGTGTGAATGGAAAACTAAAATGAGAGTATTCAAGACTCCTCTTGTGTTAGCCGAGATACAGCAACACTTCAGAGCTATGTTGGAGAGAATGCGGGAAAATTGGCGATCATACCCAATTTTTTTGGGATTGTCCTAAATTATATCAATACTGGAAGAGACATTCAGGTGGAGATCAAGCAAATCATGGGTGTAGACCTACCTCTGGAGCCAGCATTCTACTGGGAGAGACAAAAATCAGACATGTTTACTTGGGGGTGTTGTTGCTGATTGCAAAAAAAAGATGATTACAGTGTTATGGAGAAATGTAAAGCCACCAACTGTCCAACAATGGAGGGAAAGAGTAAAACGTGTATATATGATGGAAAGCATAACAGCCAAACTCCAACTAACGACTTTTGTTTTCAACATTAAGTGGATACCGGTAATACTACGGCTACCGAGACTGATCAAGGACACAACTTTTCCGTAATCTCAGTGGAGGGGAGGAGTTCAACTGGGGCAGTGTACCTGTAAATGGAGCCATGTATCCAGATTGTGTAGTGTATGTGTAGTGGTGGTACAGTGACAAACTAAATGAGATTTCCCCTGACCCTCTCTTCTTCAATTTCCAGAGTTTCTCAACCGGCATATGAAGAAGTGAACGGTTAAACATACTGTATGGGTGATTGCATATTGGTTAGAATGAGGTTAATTGAGTGCCTGTGTGTGTGATGCCTCTACAAACAGAACAACTGAATGAGATATGTCAATGCGATGCTGAAGCAGTTGTCAGGAGGGAATAAAGACAGAAAGGATTTCTTCAAACATTCACATTCATTAGCGTTTTCAAAACTAGGGAGGTGATGGGTGTCGGCTCGCGTGCCCATTAGGTAGAGTTCAATTAACCATGGCACCCACGTGCAACACGGGAACGCGACTGGTTGAGATGCGGGGACCAAGTTGTGGGTGTAGCAAAGGGATGAGGGAAAACCAATTAGACTTGACCGTCTGCCAGCTCAAGAGCAGAAGCAGAAATCGCTATTCCCTTGTGAAATATCCATTGAGTCAGATTAGTCTGACAAGGACAAGGATTTATTTCACTTTTCTTCCAGGGGTTTAATGTCAGATGACACCAAATCACACCACATATAGCTCTGACCTTGATCCACTTACAAGGCCACAATCCCACAACCCCCCCAAATACATCCCAGTGTTGATTAAGTCTGACCTCAATTAAGCGTGCTACAAACCAGGATCCACAATACATAGAAAACACAATGGATTTTCATAAATGCACTGTTTACCAGAGCCTGGTATGAAGGCAACCTCCACCATGACCTCTTCAACAGAAAGCAGACACATTAATTTGAGCAGCATCAGCCTCTTGGTGATTTAAACACAATGCTCGCCTTGGTCAGTTCTTAGTGAAAATGAATTAGAGGACAAAACAGTGAATCATAAGCCAACCGCGGTGGCCTGTGTGTGGAAGAGAAGACCGATGTGTGGCGGTGGTGTAAGTGTAAACTTGTTAAAGGGCTGGAAAGTGTACACACCTACCTCCAATGAATAGTAAACTGGGATTTAGCCAAACTAGCCCAAGCCATGGGGAAATCAATGCATTCCTTTTGAATGAACTCTAGGAAAAGGATGTACACAGGAGCCAGCCCAATCTATCAATCTCTGCTCAGAGATTTGCTTTCCCTAAGCAAACTGCAGGTGAGGTTCTCCCCCTTCACCATTTTCTCCTGATTACATAAAGTCCACTGGGACATAATCAGCAGTCGGTCAAACTGCCAGGATGTGTGTGTGGAGTATTTTCAGCCGCTTATAATTCCGAGTAACTCCAGTTTGTGTTCACGTAACCACCGACTCCCATCGTGCACATCCTGGTATTCCACATAAAGACAGAGGATGGGTCAACACGAGGCTCTCAAGGATACATGGACTGCATTTATATAGCGCTTTTATCCAAAGCGCTTTACAGTATATGCCTCTCATTCACCCATTCACACACCGATGGCAGTGAGCTACCATGCAAGGTGCTGGCCTGACCATCGGGAGCAATTTGGGGTTCAGTGTCTTGCCCAAGGACACTTCGACATGTGGACTGCAGGAGCTGGGGATCGAACCTCCGATCTTCTGATTGGAGGCCGACCCACTCTACCTCCTGAGCCACAGCATGTCTGCTAGTTCACACAAAATGTTCAATTAAAAGTGTACTCACAACAAATATTAACAATTTTGTTTGTCCCCACATAATTCCTATAAAAACCTTGATAAACAAGCTAGCCTCAATAAATGTTTAAAGAATAAAAAATAGGGATCCTTCACAAGAACATCCTGCAAAGATGATTCACTCAGTTCAAGTCGCTATTCAAAGCAATGAGATCATATAGCATACATTTTAAAGCAATGCTATTTGGGTTCACTGGCGGTGAGAGTATTACACTGTTTTCGGCTTATTGTTCGGAAGCAATAAACTGGAAATAGTTCTTATACCCACGACCAGTAGCACATAAAGAGACAGGATTAAGCCATATTTGAATTCTATGAGGTGCTGTCAAGGTACGTGTTAAATTTGAGTGCATTCAATCCGCTTAGTGAATTCATATACAGTAGACACATACGAACTGTGTTCAAATACAAGGTGCACCAGTGAAATCGCACTTGGCTCTACCACTATACATGGGTGCAAGGACATTGTTGTACAAGAGTACAAAAACAGAACGTAGACAAAATAGACAGGAAGAGACTGACAGACAGACAAAGAGAGAGAAAGATTGAGGGACAGACAGACAGAAGACACAGAGAGAGAGAGACAGAGAGAGAGACAGGCAGAAAGAGGGACGGGGAGATTAAGACACTAGCGGATCGACCGACACAAAAAGTCGAGTCATGGAGAAGAAGTTAGACAGAAATACCGGCAAAAACTGCTCACACAGTCTCAACTGTCATCACCCTGTCAGTTAGCTATTAGCAGATGCCCATGTGATGCTCTCAGACAGAGAAAATAACAACTGTTTATCCAAGCTATCAGGGAACATCTCCACATGGCGCAAAGGAAAGGGCAAATCGATCGGTCCGGATGTGGAGTGAGGGCGGAAGCTTCACTTGGCCAAAATTGCAACTTTGCAGTGTCACTTGTTGAAAAATAGCATGTTTGGTTAGCTCCCCAAGGTGATCCCAAGAACAGAGATGACTCATTTATCCCCTGGAAAACAAGGTCTATGTTATTTTAACAATTTGGCTACCAGCATGATAGACTGTCTGCAGATGGCGAATGCATGCATGACCTCTGTCTTCTCCCTGCAAGTCATAGTAACCTACATATTAGGAATGGAGAGGATCATCCTTTCTTCTGCTTCACTTATTGATGCAGTACTTGTCTACCAGTTTGCCTTATAATGGTGCAGTTTTTTTTTCCACAGTCAGGTCTCGGTGGACGGAGGCTGTTCTTTTCAAATTGTGTTTTGGTTCAGTCTTTGTTGTCTCCAGTCTTTTTCCGATCTCATTCCCATGTGCTGTGATGCTAAGGTCGAGTGGTCTCTTATACAGTGATTCAGGGGAAGTAGTAAATGTGTTGTGCTTGTCTCCACTGTATTGTATGTTGTTTTGAGTTATTGGTGTGTGTGTGTGTGTTTGTGTGTGTGTGTGAGTGAAGGAGAGAGAGAGAGAGAGAGGGAGAGAGAGAAAGAGAGAGATGGGGGAGGATACTGATGTCTTATTCTACTCTGCTGGCGTATAAAGGACATAGATTGAGTTCATTCTCAACACTTTTTCTGAGACAGACACACACACACACACACACACACACACACTCTCTCTGTCTCTCTCTCTCTCTCTCTCTCTCTCTCTCTCTCCCCCTCCCTCTCTCCTCCGCCCCCTTCCTTCTTCCTTACACCAACACACCATACATCAAAGCGTGCATTTATGCCAGGCAATTGAATTCTTATTGGATATAAATCTGGGCAGTGACAAATGAGGCCCCTGTCAGCGTCTACGCCTTATAAACTGACATGCATCTCTCATGACTGATACCTTTAATTAGCACAGCAGTCTGAGAGATCCACGGCTCCCTCTCTTTCACCTCTAGAGTCGAGACACACTCAGACGTACTGAGTGGAGTCACAGATAAGATCCATTTTGTTGCAAAGTTAACTGTAGCCCTTTTTAAGGCCTAAGGTGTATGACTTATCTCAGAGCAGTGGCTTTCTCACAAATAGTTCAAGTTAAGATTCATATATAACTATATGGCCACGTAACAATTCTAAAAATATCATAACATTGTGCAAGTCTACAAATATATTGCATCAAGTGTCAAAAACATATTGCTGCTTACCAGGGAAGCGCTGCCCTGGGGGCAGAATCGCAACTATTTGTCCACAGTTTCTGCTTTTCCATTACTTGTCAAATTAATGGAAAAGACATGGTGTGACATGTCACATATTGATTGAAAAAAATGATTTTATATTGGCTGGATTTTCCTTTTTAGTCGTGACCCCAGAAATGTGGTGGCAAGTGAGCAGTTACCAAATAAGGAAGGTTGAAAAGCTGGTTCATGAGTCATTCAGGTGATTCAGATAGATTGTGAGCTGTGAATAACACTAAGAAACACATTTATTATTTGATTAATAGGATACATGAAAACATATATATATATATTTCTCATGCAGCAGGCAGACATACCCCGTTTAAGATCTGTGATTCACACCCACTAATTGGCACACAACAAGCATTTGAGGTTACTCCAGTTTGCTTCCTCTTTTAAATAAGCTGCCTAAGAGCAGTGGGTTAAGGCGTTTGGCTTATTATCGCTAGTAATGCAGTTGTGCATGGCAAAGGAAGGCTTGGTACTGGTTAGCCCCTGGGTCTGACAGTGGCATGCACATGAACATGTGATCAAAAGGGATAGTCTGCAGTAGCTGCTGTTCTGCACTCACATCATTTGTCACATCATTTCCAAGGATGGGGTCTCCTCAGATCCGATGTCGGTGAATTCTCTTTTTGGCTACAATATGTGGTCGGTTACTTTGATGAGCCCACCTGAGAGGTGTTTTAGTAGGCCAACCATTTGCCTGATCTAAATACACCGATGTAAGCACAAGATAGATAGAGAACAAGACAGAGAGGCACCCTGGATGCTGGATATTGTGCTATTCTTATTCTTAGACCGAAGCACTGCCTTTAATACAATAGATCATGGAACTTTAATTCATGGTCTGGGGCACTGGGTTGATATTACAGAGACGGCACTGAACTGGTTTGGCTCCTACCTTGCCAATAGACCTGTCTGTGTCACCATAGGCAATTCATCATCATACACAGCATATTTTACCTGCGGTTCACTTTTAGGTCCTATCTTATTTGTACATGATCCCGCTTGGTCTCATTATCCATAAACATAACGTCTCTTCTCACTGTTACTCTGATGATTCGGCAGATATACCGGCTCCTCACACCTAACCCAACCCAAACTGCCTGGACACCCTCCAGGAGTGCCTTGCAGATATTAAGAGCTGGATATCCCCACATTTTTTACAACTCAATGCCAAAAAAATCTGATTTTTGCCTGGCATGTGCCGGAATGTCAAGCAAGTGGTACCAACGATGTGAGCGGTGCGCATCGGCTAAACCCACACAGCCAAACCTCCATGTCAAACCTCCTGTCTAAACCTAACCAAATCTTGGCCATTAACTGCTCATGGTAGGGTGCAATGATGTGTCTTTTCTAACTTCACACAGGCCATCCCAACCAAAGACCAGCAGGCTTCAACAGGAGCTATGTGAAAGAGGAATGCTATGCTACGTGCACTTCCTCCCGCCAAGAAACCCGACTGGCCCAGCTACCTTCCTCAAGTCCTCTTCACTGCTGAGTCGCCTTATTTTGTCATATTTAATCAGGAACCTCTTCTCCTAGTTGACTTCCTGTTGAGTCGAGTTGCAGAGCCCGCACAGGGCTGCATCAGTGACTTGGTGCGAGGTGACCGGCCTGGCGGGTTTATTCCTTTTTCCTCTTAGCTGAAAACTGTCAATTGCAGCACATCATCATCTTAGTCTCAGGTTGAAAAGAGTTGAGATTGACATGTTTTACTGGAAAGAAATGCTTGATTACCTAGCATCATAATTATTGTATTTTGTATTCAAAGGAGTCTCCTGAGTGAGGGAATAGAAACAGTAATTGCTTTATTTGCCTCAGTGTTTTTTCCTTGTCAGGAGACACAATTGCGTTAAAGCCAAATATCCTCAGTTAACCACAAGATGTTACAGAGATGTCAGAAATGCCCGACAACACTACAGGACACCTAACCAGGCATGATTTTAGCCAAACCATAACATCATCTGGGAGTAATTTTTCCTTAGTTATTATTCCTTGCACTACTATATTTTTTGTATATTTTTAGGATCTTTTATATACAGCCTGTTGCCCTTAAATTTGTTTATTGTATAGTGATGTGTGCCTCTGTCTTGTTTTGTACTGCTGCACAATTGCAATTTCCCCTCGGGGACAATAAAGAGCCATTTAAAGTCAAGAGTTTAAAGCAGCGCCATTGAAAGCAACATTTTAATTCCACTAGACATACATAGTTTGATGTTGTCTTTTAGCTGGACCAAAAACAAAGAAATAAAATCAAATAAATCTCCCAATACTTCAAATCTTTGCTTTGAATCGTCATGCTCCTTCATCAGAGATGTAAGTGTAGCAGGTTTGTCTCCTTTGTATTTTATTCTATTGAACATTATTGGGAAAATTATTAGAAAGAAAAACAAACACCACAATTGCACCTCACAGTCTGGAGGCCCTGTGATGGAGCATGATAATAATAAGTCTCTCATTTACCCGATCCTCAGAGGAATTTAGAGCCAAGTGGAGCTGAGGATTCATAAAAAGATACACTGAAATGCAAAAAGGCTGCGAAGAGAACGTGAAAATAAGATATCAAAAGCCTGATGTTTTTGGATATTGGACATTTAGAGGTCGCTGCACACTAAAAAAAAACAAAAAAAACAAAAACATCAAAATGATGACTTCTGTTGCGAAATTCTACAAATCATCACCGTACCTTAAGTTCATCATCCAAACCCAAAATTATAAAGCATCCAGTCTGTTAGAGGGTTGTCATTTTGTCAATCAATGTCCAAAGTTAGCCATTACCCTTTAAAAAAATACTATAATTTGTTTCACTGTTTTGCTATCAATCATGTTTAGTAGAGTAGGAGATGGTAGATATCTCATTTTGGAATAAAACTTCAAATCCATGTGGCAGCCTGACATGGGGGCCATGTACAATGATGTGGGATGTGTTTTTTTAAGGGTCATTAAGCACTCTGTGACTTAATGTCCCTTTATGCATCAATTGCATAGGGAAGTATCCAAACACAAATACCATATTTGGCAAAGCAAATAATAAACAAATAATACATTATATAATAATGTTATATCATTATGTAATATTTCATAGGCTTATACTGGTTCTGCTACACGAAGAGTCACATTTTTTTTTTAGAGCTTACATTGGTGAGGACAACTTTCAAGTTACATTTGCTGTTTCCCCCGGTCAAGTCTGCTGCTCTGAGTCACACCATGGCAGAGCTCCTTTGACTAGCTTGATTCAGATTCAGAAAATAAAGACAATCAAGTTAATCAGGGGTCTATTCAGCCTGGTTGTAGTGCTGCTCCCCCACCCGAACAAATTGTGCACTGGGAGCACTTCAGTTTCAGAGCAGATCCGACCACGGTGGTCTGTAAACTGTGCAAAAGTAAAAATCAGCAGGGGCGAGGATGTTAAACATCTGTCTGAGGTGAGTTCAAAGCATTCAGTCGTTCAGAATGAAGGTAAGGAACTATTGATTTATTTTCAGGTGTATAACTGGTCTTTCAGTGTCCCTCGGTTATAGGGCAGAGGGTTAATGCAATTCAAAGCATACAGTAGTTCATAGTACGGATAAGGTATTTTGATTCAAGGATTAAGAACTAATAATATTATTTTGACTTTTTTTCTGTTTAAAATTGCTTCTGTTATATATGGCTATGCTTGTTTATGACTGTTTATAAAAACCTATGTTTATAGTTACATAACATCAAGGTTATTGTTTGTTAAATAATAATAATTTTACATTATTACTATTATATTACTACTATTATTATTATTATTACAATAACATTTTATTTGTACTGTAGCAATTTTACTTTAAAAGTAAAATAAAAATCTTTTATACTTCATTATTATTGATTGATCATAGTAAAATCTTAAAAGTTGAATGCTTTAAAAACTCAAAAATAGCATTGACAATGATGATGAAAATCCATCAACGTCCGATTTAAGGTTTTAAGGAATACAAATAATTTTGTTTGCTTAACAAATACAGATACAAATACTGTCGTCTCGTAACACCCCTACTGCATTGCCCTGCTGCAGCGTTTGCAACAACTTGAAATTTGCGAATGTCCCTTTCAGAGGGACGGTATACACCGATCAGCCATAACATTAAAACCACCTGCCTAATATAGTGTAGGTCTCCCTCGTGCCACCAAAACAGCTCTGACCCGTCAAGGCATGGACTCCACAAGACCTCTGAAGGTGTCCTGTGGTATCTGGCACCAAGACGTTAGCAGCAGATACTTTAAGTCCTGTAAGTTGCGAGGTGGGGCCTCCATGGATCAGACTTGTTTTTCCAGCACATCCCACAGATGCTCGAATTTGGAATTTGGAGGCCAAGTCAACACCTTGAACTGTTTGTCATGTTCCTCAAACCATTTTTGCAGTGTGGCACATTATCCTGCTGAAAGAGGCCACTGCCATTAGGGAATACCGTTGCCATGAAGGGGTGTACTTGTAACATCCACATGAATGCCAGGACCCAAGGCTTCCCAGCAGAACATCACACTGCCTCCGCCGGCTTGCCTTCTTCCCATAGTGCATCCTGGTGCCATCTCTTCCCCAGGTAAACGATGCACACGCACCCGGCCGTCCACATGATGTAAAAGAAAACGTGGTTCATCAGACCAGGCCACCTTCTTCCACTGCTCCATGGTCCAGTTCTGACGCTCACGTGCCCATTGTAGGCGCTTTCGGTGGTGGACAGGGGTCAGCATGGGCACTCTGACCGGTCTGCGGCTACGCAGCCCCATACGCAGCAAGCTGGGATGCAGTGTGTTCTGACACCTTTCTATCATAGCCAGCATTAACTTTTTCAGCAATTTGTGCTACAGTAGCTCTTCTGTGGGATCGGACCAGACGGGCTAGCCTTCGCTCCCCACGCGCATCAATGAGTCTTGGGCGCCCATGACCCTGTCACCTTACTTACCACTGCATACCGGGAACACCCCACAAGACCTGCCGTTTTGGAGATGCTCTGACCCAGTCGTCTAGCCATCACAATTTGGCCCTTGTCAAAGTCGCTCAGATCCTTACGCTTTCCCATCCTGCTTCCAACACATCAACTTCAAGAACTGACTGTTCACTTGCTTCCCAATATATCCCACCCCTTGACAGGTGCCATTGTAACGAGATAATCGATGTTATTGACTTCACCTGTCAGTGAATTGCTGTTGTGAAACCTCTCTGTAGCTGGGTCATTAAAGCAAGAGGACTATCTGCATGTAGCTGGCAATGTCAAAGACAACATGCATAGAAAACTGGAGGCGGCGCTTTCATCAACACATACAAACAAAAGTTACGGTGAAAACCGTAAAGAGAAATCTAAACTCACACTTGCAAATTGTGTTTACTTTCAGCCCACTTGCAAACACAGATCTCTCACTGTCTCTCAGTGTGGGTGCATTACATTTCTACATTTAAAAAAAAAAATGCAATCATTGTATGTCAAGACACTGTTCTAGCAATGTCAAATTCCTTCATATGCCACCAGGAGGGAGGGAGAGTAAGACAGAGGGTGGTCACAATTCAAAGGGAGGAACTATTGTGTCTGGAACATCACAGCTTCACCTCATAATATTCCTTCCTGGCTCAGCTCTTCCTCGCTCAGGCTGTTCTCACTTCCTCTTACCTCTACAATCTTTCTTTCTCTTACTCTCTATCTCACTTTCCCTCTCCATCTGTCCTCTCTCTCTCTCTCTGCCTTTCCTCTCTCCCCTCCCTGTTCTCCAGCGGCGCAGGGCTATTCACCCAAGCACCAATGCTCCTCTCAATTACGCAGGCCTTCACAGGGGCCAATCGCAGGCTGACATTTTGTCTCACAGTTCAGCGCATGCTATTCCCAAAGGGATCTATTAAGTTATGGTACTTTGCGAGCCAGGGAAAAGGAGAGCCAAGCTTCCGAGTGGATTAGTTAATCAATAATATGGGGAAGCATTAAAATAGATGCATTCATACATTGATATAGACCAGGGGTGGAGGGCCATCTAGCTTTCACGCTTCCCTGTGGTATTGATCAGGGCAAATGGTGGGTGGACACTTTTTCCAGCGGATTCTTGGCAACGGTGAGCTTCTGTGATTTCCACGAGTCAACTCTAACTAGTATCTGGCAATGCAGCGCTCACACTCCCAGAGCTTTGTGGCTATGCCCGTTCAACCTCTAAAGCTGGAAAGACAACTTGAAAATAAGATATCAAAAGCCTGATCATGTTTTTAGGTATTGGACATTTAGAGGTCGTTGCACACTAAAAAAAAAAAAAAAAAAATGACTGAATCCTGCTAAAAATTTTCAAAATTATGACTTCTGTTGCGAAATCCTACAAATCAACAAAATACAAATATCCCGTTCACCTCTAAGATAAAATAAATGATTTGACTCTAAAAAATATATAGTATTATGATCATGCTCCTCAACTACTATCATCTGTGGCCTTCTCCGAGGGCACTGTGACCCCAAAACGATCCCTCTTGTCCTCATGCAAATGATACTTCTCTTGTAATTCTCGGGGGGGATGAGAGAGGAACTAAGCTCATTATCTTGCAACTTTGCTGCATCGCTGCGCCACTGAACTGAACCTCTTTTTTACCTTGCCTATCTGACTGAACCCATTCTGTTCACCTCATTTCTGTGGGAGATACGCCAGTCCCTAAAAAAACCCCAGGGGATGCTCTACATTGCAACGTTCACACTTACAAAGAAGCAATGGATAATAAAATGATGTCTAATGCAAGCAGTAGCAACAGTAATCTTGAGCCGTGGGGCATTTTTCATTATGCAATTAAATTTCATTGCCAAGTGGACAAAAGGCCCTAGATCTGGGAGTTGTTGAAAATGGAGTACTGCAGAGGAGGAATAAAACATTACGACATGGTAGGTAATACCAGGATATATATATGTATAAAGGGCAATAAAATCACTTAAGCATCCTTTTTTAATAGATTTGTACAAACCATTTTTAAATGGTTCCTAGATTTATGTGTCCCTGGGAAAATCTATCACATTGTAAGCGTGACAGGGAGTTGTGCTCCTTCAGATTCAGATTCTTCATTTAACCACCTCTGCATTTAGAATTATGACTTCTTAGGAACGCTGAGGAAAATTCTATTACACAGACGACATAAACCAGTCAAATATGTGTGGCATAGAGAATTGTACACTAGTCATAAGCATGTAATAACACTAATTGACAACGCCACCCTCACGCTAAGGGGTGAGGGACCCTGAAGTTCGCTAAGGCTAAGCTCCCCGTTTGGACGGGCCCAGAATGAACTAGACCAGAGGCTGGTGTATCAACAATAAAAATAATTTATTACAAGATCACAAATTGGGAACATATGAAGAGCAATAAACACTATTACAGTGTGAGGGCAAGGGAGGCTAGTACCAGGGGAAAGGGGGCCTGTGAATAAACTCTAACTTTAAAGGCAGGCCTAGACGTGAGCAGTTTTGTAAAGGTACAAGCATGCACAGCAAACGGTGTAAGGAACCCTATAACTAAAGGATAGGGCTCTAGATGACTACTCAAAAGCACACAGTGCAATATCTGAGGTGACACACAACCAACAAACTGAAGTTTGTAATTATCACAACACACAATGAGCATACTAGTGCCCAAGCACAGCAAACCAAGTAAACACAAGAGCCACACGTCTAGCCTACAATCAGACAAGCCTATAATGGGATACGTTATATGCACAAGGCCCGAAGTAAAATGCAAAAGGAAGATAAAAGAGGAAATGTAACTAAGGCAATAAAAACCCACTAAGGCACAAGGGTAGGAAAAAACAGTGGCTAGGACAAGGTAGCCTGGACCTGTAGAAAACATTAGTGTCACAGTTTACATTAATTTAAATAAATTAAGATTAAAAGTATACAGTGGCAATATAGTAGTAACAGGTGCATACCATTTTACTCTGTTCTGAGAGCCCACAAGTTCTGCTCTCTGTATGTCTCTTCTTGAATCTCTAACATCTACAAGTTACAAAGACATGATTTTAATAAACAAGTACAAAACAAGAAAACATCAGGAATCTAAGATCACTAAAAGGGTTGCAATACCTTTCAAGCTTCATCAGTATCGCTCATCACTCTCTGGGCTGAGGCAAATACTGCAGCTAGCAGCTATATCCTATAGGTAGGCCTACAAATGGCCAAAGAGACCAGTTACCCACATGGAAACAAGGAGAATACAAAGGTTTTACAAAGAATGCTAACCTGGTCAACCATTAGGTGAAAGGTTTGGGTTGAAACATACCATAGTACTCTTGAAAACTGATGCCTGAAGCAGCAGTGAAATGTTTGTTCAACCATGCGGCTTTCCAACAAGCAGGAAGTGACAACCAGGGACAGGATGAGTCGAGCACACCCTCTCTTCTTATATCTCCCTTCTGTCACCTCTGGGTCCTAGTGCACCGCCTGTTACACTCGCCCCCACTTTCAAAAGGTTACCGTCCCGGTGACCTGTAAACCTCGCTCCTCCAATTAGCTCCAAGGCCTGAACACTGTTTGCACCGACTGCATTTACATCAACCTCACATCAAGTATCACACAAATAAGCTCGGGCCCTAGCTTCCCTCCCAGCTTTTTTTCCTCCTCCCCCCATTTGATGGCAATACTACGAAGGGAGACAAATGCCATATTGGGGTCAAAGGACACCCGCTGCTTCAGTTCCCTACGTAATATATCATCAAGTACGTGTTCAATGAACTGGTCACGGAGTATCCTATCTGAATTTGGAACACCGCCTGGGGTCTTACGTATGACTACATCCATTAATGACTTTAACGCATAGGAGTAGTCTCGCAAGGATTCTCCCTCTTTCTGGCTATGCTGAAAAAGTTGCAACTGGGCAGCGACATAGGACTGGGAACAGCTGAAGTTTCCAATCAGGGTAGCAAAGACCTTCTCAGGGGTATTTCTAGTTTCGAGGGCATGGAAGTCAAGTTCTAATTTAGCTCCCCCCTCCACATGGTCCATCAAAAACAACAGTTGTTCGGGTAGCGACATACGTCTAACTTCTAGGCCTCTACGAGCCTCTTCTAGCCATTGTTCTACTGTCAGTGAGTCAACAGATAATTTACCAGTGAACTTTGGACATTTACGTTCCCTCGGAACATGAACATAGCGGGTCACAACTGGATCACTTTCTGGTGCGGTGACTGCAGGGCCAGCCTTGACGGCGTCAGCGGATGTACCCGCTGTGGATGCAGTAGTCGGAGTCTTAACCTGTCCTTGTTCATTGTCAGCCTTAAGCTGACGTACCAATGAACTGGACATTTACATTCCCTCGGAACATGAACATAGCGGGTCACAACTGGATCACTTTCTGGTGCGGTGACTGCAGGGCCAGCCTTGACGGCGTCAGCGGATGTACCCGCTGTGGATGCAGTAGTCGGAGTCTTAACCTGTCCTTGTTCATTGTCAGCCTTAAGCTGACGTACCAATGAACTGGACATTTACATTCCCTCGGAACATGAACATAACGGGTCACAACTGGATCACTTTCTGGTGCGGTGACTGCAGGGCCAGCCTTGACGGCGTCAGCGGATATGCCCGCTTGGATGCAGTAGTCAGGATCTTAACCTGACCTTATAATTGTTCATTGTCAGCCTTAAGCTGACGTACCTGCTCCATCAGAGCTTGTAGTTCGTCCATGCCTGCAGACAGGCCTTGGCTTGGAGTCGTGTAGGCCAGGTAAGCGCTGGTGTCGAGTCTGTCGCAGCTCCCTTGCTTCAGGTGCCTGCCACTGTTTTTTTTCTACCCCACCCTTGTGCCTCTAATTCAAAAGACAAAAACCACAAAAAAAAACAAAAACCAAAAGGAACAAACACCAGCCTCAAATCCTGCCGACAACGCCAAATGTGGCATAGAGAATTGTACACTAGTCATAAGCATGTAATAACACTAATTGACAACGCCACCCTCACGCTAAGGGGTGAGGGACCCTGAAGTTCGCTAAGGCTAAGCTCCCCGTTTGGACGGGCCCAGAATGAACTAGACCAGAGGCTGGTGTATCAACAATAAAAATAATTTATTACAAGATCACAAATTGGGAACATATGAAGAGCAATAAACACTATTACAGTGTGAGGGCAAGGGAGGCTAGTACCAGGGGAAAGGGGGCCTGTGAATAAACTCTAACTTTAAAGGCAGGCCTAGACGTGAGCAGTTTTGTAAAGGTACAAGCATGCACAGCAAACGGTGTAAGGAACCCTATAACTAAAGGATAGGGCTCTAGATGACTACTCAAAAGCACACAGTGCAATATCTGAGGTGACACACAACCAACAAACTGAAGTTTGTAATTATCACAACACACAATGAGCATACTAGTGCCCAAGCACAGCAAACCAAGTAAACACAAGAGCCACACGTCTAGCCTACAATCAGACAAGCCTATAATGGGATACGTTATATGCACAAGGCCCGAAGTAAAATGCAAAAGGAAGATAAAAGAGGAAATGTAACTAAGGCAATAAAAACCCACTAAGGCACAAGGGTAGGAAAAAACAGTGGCTAGGACAAGGTAGCCTGGACCTGTAGAAAACATTAGTGTCACAGTTTACATTAATTTAAATAAATTAAGATTAAAAGTATACAGTGGCAATATAGTAGTAACAGGTGCATACCATTTTACTCTGTTCTGAGAGCCCACAAGTTCTGCTCTCTGTATGTCTCTTCTTGAATCTCTAACATCTACAAGTTACAAAGACATGATTTTAATAAACAAGTACAAAACAAGAAAACATCAGGAATCTAAGATCACTAAAAGGGTTGCAATACCTTTCAAGCTTCATCAGTATCGCTCATCACTCTCTGGGCTGAGGCAAATACTGCAGCTAGCAGCTATATCCTATAGGTAGGCCTACAAATGGCCAAAGAGACCAGTTACCCACATGGAAACAAGGAGAATACAAAGGTTTTACAAAGAATGCTAACCTGGTCAACCATTAGGTGAAAGGTTTGGGTTGAAACATACCATAGTACTCTTGAAAACTGATGCCTGAAGCAGCAGTGAAATGTTTGTTCAACCATGCGGCTTTCCAACAAGCAGGAAGTGACAACCAGGGACAGGATGAGTCGAGCACACCCTCTCTTCTTATATCTCCCTTCTGTCACCTCTGGGTCCTAGTGCACCGCCTGTTACATATGGATGACTTAATCATACATAGAGTAGAGAGTGTATCAGAGATAGCGGTCAGCAACAACCAAGAAATCAAAAATTATTTACAGCCATGATCCATTTGCATTTTGTTTAGTCTTGCAAGTCTTGAAAAACTAAATTTTCTGTATTTTTCCGTCTGTATGTCTACACTAAAAATAAAAAAACAAACAAAAAAGTACAAAATAAGTAGAACAGAAGACAAATAAATCTGCCCTACTGTTACAAAAACGGCTATGTGTGATGCACCTTGCATTGCTGGGTTGATTTTGTTGTTTCTTTGGATAATTGGCCAAATGGAGACGACATGATGACATGACATCAATGGGAAATGTCAGGTTTTGGTGTCAGCCCCTCAGAATCAAAGAGCAAAGGGCTTCTTTCTAGACCTGCCATTTTGCACCGACGCTCCACCAATCATACAGGGAGAAACCCATTGTAGAAGAGGTAAAGACACCAATTGTTCCACAAACTAGCCTCTATGGACCAGTATAGAGGTGTGGCACCACGGCATTGTTCTCTCACCACTCTCACTTTTTCTGGACTGGAAAAATTACAGTATCAGTATTGCTCTCTCACCTACACCCACACAGCACAGAGAGCCCCCCTACACTGGGAGTTGTTGAAAGTCATTCTGGGAAATGTAAAAAAAAATCACTAACTGGAGTAGAAACAGACAAGGCAGGTTGAGGGAAACCGGGTACAACAAAGCGATAAATTCCAACAATGGATCCCATCCCATCCCACGCGATTGTTGTGCCAGTTGGTAATTCCTATAATATCAACGCATTCACATGTTTACAGATGTGAAAATTGAATGAGTGTGTGCCGCTCTGTTATCAGGCTGGTCGTATACACCCACACCTTCTTTATTGGATGTGCTTTCTCACTCTCTTACCCCTTGTTGCCTCCTTCTCCCTTTTCTTTCTCCTCTCTGCTTCTTCTCCCGCTTTCTTTTTCATTCACTATTCTCAGATGCTCCTCGGAATGATCGTTGTTATGCACACTCAACCCTATCATCGACAAATATTTGTACGCTAATTGCCTGTTTTCACATGTTGCTCTAATTAGGGCTGGCACTGTGACATCATAGGCTCGCTAACAACCCATGCTGCGCTCTCGGTTGGAAAAGAAATGATCAGCCACAACTCACAAACACTGCTGCACGGTGTGGAAATCTTCTCACATTTTCCCCATAGACTACAAGCTTTTGTAAAACAAAGACCTGCCTGATTGGCTGCCCTTGAATTTGCTCAAGATGACCTCCCAATGGGATTCCAGGTAAGTTAATGGCTCATGCATCATTTTCCCCACCCCCTAGCCAGACACACTCAAGTGTGTCCTGTCTAGTTTGACAAGAAATGTAGCTACATTTCCCCTTTGCACTGTGGGGCACATCTGTAGTATGGCACAGAATGGGTAAAGCCTTTGGGAACGGGAAGTTACTACCTGTTGTTTGTACATCATAACCATGTGTGCCAGCTTCCTGCTTGTATTGTTTTTGTTCTCAACCCAGAGGAAATGACTAAAACTTTGTTACTGTCAAAATTCCCTACATTTATCCTCTCAAAAAGTATGATTTTCCTTCAGGCCCCTCGGCTATTGTGTTTTTATTTACTTTTTCATTTGTGATAAAATATCCATGCTATTCACCAAAGGCCTACTGGCCTCAAGTTTAGATGAAATTAGAAATCTATAATTCAGTTCACACTTTAGAAAGTGTGCCCAGCAGAGTTAATGTTTGACAGGGGAGAGAGAGACAAAGAGAGAGAGAGAGAGAGAGAGAGGAGTGGAAAAAGAGATAGATTTAATTTCTTATGCCTCAGCCGATCACACTGCTTGTGGCACAGAAAAGTCTCTACCAACACAACCTCCAATAATGAACTATACATGCATAACAATAAGTTCCTTTTTCATTTGATATTTATTTGAAAGAAAGCGAACCTTGTTGTGAAGAGAAGCACCACTGAAAACAACCAAGAATAAACTCTGAACATCCACAATTTGACAGAGTGTGTCATGGAGCCTAAAGACGGGTTCAGGGCTTGATCTTTGGATATTTGACACATTTCATCTGATATAACGGCTTAGAGAGGAAACTATAAACCTTCCACATCATCACCCAACTTTTTCCTCAAGCCTCTGCCAGTTGATATAGCCACTTCAAAAATCGAAGTTAGTGGGATGTTATTGAATTTTGGGGAGGGGGTGGAAGGGTGGCGTGGCAAGGATATTGCTCAAGAGTTTTTCACCAACACTCAGACCAATATGATCAGATATTAAACATGGGAGTGTTCGAGGAAGGAACGAACAGAGGCAGAAAAACAGAAGATCTATTACCTTGGATGTTGCCCGGAAAAACCCCCACAAAAACAGCTGGGAGCGTGAGAAATTTTGAACCAGATTCACGTAAAAACGATCCCCTTTCACTACTGTATATCTGGCAGTATTGTATTCTGCTGTGTAGACTTCAGTGCACCGGCAGATGCTTCATCGACTGCCTCTAGTCACTAAAAATGACTGTTTTCATGGAAAATGTCAGATTGTAAATGAGTTTCTTGGGTGCTTATCTCTGAAATGATACTTAGTAGGGGCCCAATGAGGGGCCTAGGGGGTGGGGGGTCCAATCATGGGGTGTTTTTGAGCTGTGGCACATCTGACCTTGAGCAGACAGATGCGGGGCCCCCCATGCTGAAAGAAAACATGTCTTACCAAAGTGTAGTGGGGTGTTTCTTTTACGTCCACCACGATTCACTATCTCATGGATTGAGGGATGTGTGCAGGTTAGATGGCTATTGGTTTTCTGAGGTTGAGTCAGTGACAGTGACCGTTGTACTTCACTCATCAACAAGGTCAGTAATCAATTATGTCATTCTCTGTTTAATTCTCTGTTTATTTTCATGTTTGCTATCGGATATTAATACTATTAGAGTTGCACAAACACCGTTGTGATAATGTGCAATTTGCTGGAGTAAAATATATCTATATTTCTCTTAATTTGCTTCAACATACAGTAAAATCAATTCTTCAACTTAATTCATTTTACAGTCTTTCACTAATAACGATAATCCTGGTAAATTTTTTCATTTCAAAACATGAAAGGATGTTTTTCACCACCCTGTCAAGTGTGAGACAGGTGGCTCTTTCTTCCGTTATGCTCTGATTCAAGACAAAGCAGAAAATGCCAAGTGATGTGCCGGAGGTGGAGCATTCCTTTATGTTGGTGGTGAAATTCACCGTCAACGTCAAGTCTGTTGACGTGTGTCGAAAAAAATAATAGGGCGTAAATCAAGATACCGCCTTATCAAATGCTTGCAGTAATAGAAAATAAGAGGTGAAAGCACGAATACAATACACCACGCGTGTTAAAAGACGATGCCATTACTGTTGTTTTGGCCTTTAAAAATGAGGTTTGATCAGTTACAATCAAGTAAATGATCTATACAAATATCTCACTTAAAGATGCAATAAATACGTTTTTTTACTGTCCCATAGCACAAAGTGACCATAATACTGTAAATCTGCAGGAGTTTCATAGGGTTGCAGATCAGGACCTAGACTGAAGGATTACCTTCTTCAGGTGTTGATATTTCTGGCTTTCAAAACTTACTTTGCAGCCTGAACTGTGACCTAAATGCCATGAATCCATATAAAGATTTGTTACTGATTGATGATGATGACAGAGTGCTTCTATCATTTAAAAATAAGAGGACAGTGTCATCTCAGTAGATTTAAACCATTAGTTCTTCCACCCAGATCAACTTTGCCACAGATTTCCACAGAGACTGGCTTTAAACCATTTTCATTAGGTGTTTGCCCTTGGTCATGTGATGGACACTTCACACAACCAAAACAATCAGGGCATCGGTGCAACTCTGGGGTTTTCCATCACGGCTTGTAGAAGTAATGAAATGCATTAATAAAAGCAATAAACTCATTTTATTGAGGTAAATCCTCATTTTACCTGCAAGCGACAGACTTAGCAGTGTGAATCCAATAATAAGTCCACTCTAGCAAAAGATTGAATAACCTGCTACAGCAACATTGCCCATTTATTGTGTAACTCCCCCATTTTCTTGAAATAATGCTTCTAGTATGAAGTAGATTTGACCTCACTGCTGTGTTTAAACACCAAACATCACATATCAAACCTCGCACTAAGTATTTTTTCTAAAGATTCACATTCCCTCTGTGTATTTGTACTAAAAAAGACACTAATGACCATAACATTGTAAAGGAACCAAAAATGAGAGAAAGTTAAAATTGCTGACATGCTGGAAAATGATCCATATTGCTAGACATCAAATTCACTGCATTGCCACTGATGGGACAACCTCAACTTCTAGTTTCACTCAACAATTTGAAAGACGCTGTTCCTGGAAGCCGTTCTTTGTTTTCATCTGATCTGTGGAAGAGCTCTTGAATTATTTAGTCTTAAAAACTGTGCATTTCTATTGATACAGCGATTCAGTTATGTATTGTGTTTCATTGTCTTCCCTTTGAATTGATCTGTCCTCTCCAAGAAGCATTATCAGCACATTATACAGGTCTTTCACAGAATCTGTTGATACTCTCCATCAACACAATGCCAGGAAATTTTATATATATATATAAATGCAAAACTGGAATGGCCAAGCACATTTATATATCGATGCAACTGGAAGGGGCCACACAGTGAGGCAAGGAACCACTTGGGTGAGTCTTGCAGCCCATCTGCCATGGCCACACCTGAGGACCATATCTGACAGGCAATTAATAAGAGGGCTTCTAGCTGTGGTGGCCAACCTCCGTGGCATATGTCGCTCTAATGACATGAGATCGTCTGGCATCTTCTTTTAACTGGACTAAAAAGAAACATTAGTTAGCCTTTCTACTGTTGCACTCTTAGATCGAGGTGTATTTGTTTACTACAAAGCTCTACACCTATATGTAATCAACCAATGGATGAGTCACTGATTGATTCTTCATATTAAGATTAGAATGAGAATGATAAAAATATGAGGTAGGGTACAACTCATCCAACGTACTGGGGAATACACACTGGGGATGTGCAGTGTATTTGACTGTGAGCTGCCTGCAGATGTTAATCTCTGATCACAGACCTAGGCTGTGCTGAATACTATGGGATAGCTGGATAGCTTGTTGCTGACAGATAGCAGTGATGTTACACTTAGTCATGAAATTGAGTCGTCTGCTGTTGGTCTGAGACTGAAGTCAGGCTAAAAGGATCCCAAAGCAGCTGGGTACTCAGGCTGATTTATGTGTGTGCCTCATGGAGATGTCGGCCCTCGGTCATGGACCAAGGTTGTGCTCAGCAACTTGCTCAACTGTGCGATGCGCCAGAGATGTCAGCCCTACATAACTGACCTTGGTTGTATCCACACCATGCGAGTGGACAGTCAAGGAGCACAGTAATGGGTGCATAGCAGATGTCAGCCCTCAGTCTATCGCCGAGGTTCTTGCTGAACGAATCGAGGCAGCTTGGCCCTCACGTTAGATTGATGTGCATGCCACTTGGAGATGTCAGCCCTCGGTGGTGGACTGTGGTTGTGCCGAGGAACTCTCAAAAGGCACTGCCTGGTGAGGAGAAGTCAGCCAATGGTATGAAACTGATTGCACTGAATTGAGGCACTTGCCAAGGCATTCTGGATTTATGCCTGCACCGCTAGGAGATGTCAGCCGTCAGTCATGGACAGAGGTTGTGCTGAGCAACTCTCAAGGTTTGGGAAGGTGGAACTTATCTCGGTGTATGGCTACGTCTCCCCCTGGTGTGACAGAGATGTGCAAAGATATTGACCAGTGGCAGTCGGTGGCAGCATCACTTTCTATCAGCAGGGTTGGAGGAGAAGCTGTACAGGTCAGGAGTGACAGTTCAACACAACCAAAGGCCCCCCCCCACCCATCCATACAGACACAAGCACACACATTATATAGGATAGGGAGGGCAAGTCACTTCTGCCTGCCTCTGGTTCACTTCTGCCTATTCTAATACATTACAGATGACTTGATATAAGGAAAATACAAACTGTACGGTCAAATCCAAATTCATTGATTTTTATTTTATAATTTTAACATATGCATTGAGGTTGAGGAGAGTCATACCAGCGGGAACCATTAGTGCTTTCTGTCTCTCGCCGATGAAAAGAGCAGGGAAAGTTTGCTGAGCTGGCTGGCATGGCTGTATTGTCTGGTGCTGGGACAGTGGGAAGGCTCCTGAGTAGGAAGGATTGAAGGCCCCTGGGAGAAGCTAATTGGAGCAGCGGCCAAAACTGGGGCTGGAGCGGTGGAACTGAGGAGGAGGGAGGGACGCGCTGGATATTCTAGCTGTAGTTAGCAGATTGCTGGCGGTTGGGAGCTACTGTGGGGAGCGAGAGAGAGAGAAGGTAAAGGGGCATTTAGAACATTTGTAGGTGGGGTGGAGGCTTGGTGAGGGGGGAGGTTCGGTGCTCACCGCAGTAGAATATCATCCTCATACTATAAGAATCTCTCATCCCAAACCTTCGTCATGAACTCCACTTAGCAAATATGTTCATCTCTATGTGATTTTAACCGGTGATAAACATTACAGCTGTTTGTGGGTGAATAGTACTGAATGTGGGAACCCAAGCTCTTTTAAACCATGAAATGAAGCCAGCGTTACGAGGCGGCTGCGACTCTCACCCTGTATTGCTGGCTCGCAGAGTGATTGAGCTGTTCCATTACACGCAGCGCTTATGAAAAAACAATCACTTTTCATTCACACAGCAGCCTAATTATGCAAACAAATGGTTATTTTATAAAGGCATATCCAGCAAATTGTTTACAGAGGTGCTTGATTGGAAATCTAATGTTGTGCATTCGTCTTTGAAACTATACTTGGGGTATCTATGTGCGTCCATGTGTACTAGGCAGAATACATATCAGAGCTCTATTAGAATGATGAGCTTAATTGGTTTAAGCAGCTGTGGACCAAAACGGCTTTTATGTGAAAATGGAAGGGTAATGAAATATACATGATTCTGAATAGTTGCCAGACTATAAAATAAAAAGGACGCTTTGATGTATATCAGAGAATGTGTTGGTTTGTCCTCACAGGAGGTGATGTTGCCGGTAGATCACGTCGCCCTTGACTAGAATGTTGTGTACGATTGTCAGTCAGGGTCATTTGTGTCAATAGACACATGTACCAATGCTGGTAAACATCATTGGACATTGAGGTACACCAAATGTCAGCCAAACAACATGGCGGTTATTGATAAAAACACTCCTTTACTCGTCTCAGTGATAGGGTCACACAGATTAGTCCTTAGGTCTCTGGCCAGTGAATCCATAACGCCAGCGGAGCAGCAGTTTCTTGTCCCAGGTGAAAATCAATTGAGAGTGGACTGAAACATCTGGTGATGCAATGTGACTTTTTGTGAGGTGAATGAATAAAATTAGAAAACAGTGCAGTTATACCTTAAAATGACATTTGTGCTTTTTTTGAGCATTGTTTGTGTAGTCTACATCACAGGAAATCATTTATTTTAAGTGAAGTAAGATCACAAGTGCTCATGCCTGATCAATGAAGTATCCACATTTTCATGAGAGAGAGATGAGAGATGGTTGTGGCAGTGAGACAGGGCATTATGGAGGACATGGAAGAATATCAAAGTCTTCAGCCATGACAGCAAAGCCCTAACATCATGCCATTATAGGGCCAGTATAGGGCCAGGTTATAAGTCTCTGTTCACTGTCATCATTGTCTGTTAAAGTGTTCTGTGCAGCTGCCGCAAGAGAGACAACTTAATTATGACATTCCTGCCATATCGTTGACTCATTATTAATCCATTTGTGTTCTATGTGTTAATAACAGTGGCATTTCTCATTAAGCCTCCTCGTTTTTGGAGCCTCAGTGGTTTTTATTACCTTGGACCAAGCGCGTCATTGAGTCATGATGTGGTGCTGCATGCATTTTTCAAGGCATTTGCCATATGCTTTTCACTCTAATAGCATTCTGTCTGGTGCTTGTCTCCTTGCCCCGAATGCAGCGCCCCTGAATTTATTTACTGAATCTAAGCTGTGTTAATTATTGATGAGTGATTGAGATCTCCTCTTAAAAAGCTCTCCTGTGGGAGTGTACTTGCTTTAGTGTGAACTAAGCTATTTAAAGTAGCATCTCCAGGCTTTATGGCAGCTAAGTGGGCAAGAGGCAAAAAATGTAAATGCATGCAATTTAAAAAAATTTTTTTTTTTAAGGTGAGCTGCCCGATAACTACCGCTCTCTGGAAGGATAAACTGGGGTCAGAAAGATTCAATAGGCATACATCCTTATCTCAAACACCTGAAGAATAGAAGAATAGTCTGAATATAATAAAAACAAAAAGCTGGACAAAAGTGGCATAAAGCTTTGACTAGATAATGTTGGTCCGATACAAGCCATCTTGACCTCATTTGGAAACCCACAGATGATTGGCACGTGACGGTCCGACAATTAAGCTTCTGCAGGAAAAGGAGGATTCCTAATGCAGCTCAGGCTTCACAGGTGCTCATTTTGCATTCACAGAACACGCAGAGCGGCAGGGATTTTGACTTCTAAGCATTTATTGTTAGTCATTAGAGATTTTTAGATTAAGCAGGCAGATAATGGATAGCGTACGACCTTCGTGGAATGTCTTCTGGCAACTAGAAATTAAATAAACCAATGTTGCCAGTTAATTCCGATGAAGCACTTGCAAAGCAATAATACGGCAGAATCTTTTATTATTTATTGCCTAAATTGGCCACTAAAATTGGCCAACTGGTATTTATGTTTTGCTCACTAGTTACTATCCTGCCAATTTGTAATAAATTCACTGGTTGATGTATTATAAATACTAGTGTTAGTGACTCATTTGTTTCTTATTAGTCACTATTCTGTTTCTCTAATAATAACTTATTAGAGAAAGGCTGAAAGGAGTAAGAGGCTGAAAGGAGTAAGATATATCATCTAAATTACAATTAATTACTCCTTGTTTTGTCTGAATCTGAAGTGGTCATATGATTATGTCATGGGTTTGGGAATTCCTTACACACTGGCTCAAACCACGCAGCACGTAAACATTTTCTGGCAAGGCCTACGAGTAATCTCATCTCAGTAAGCCACTGCTAACAATGCTCGGTCAACTGTGATTTCTGAAAATGAATGAGAAAATAATTGGGCTGGAAAACGCTTTTTTTCCCTGTTCCTTCTCGACTGTGAGCTCAAATAGAGTGGGGGGTGCACGTTCTCCAAACACGCGTCAAGCAAGCCTTAACGAGGCAACGGGACAGAGGAATACTCTGCGTTGGGGAACAACCTCCAGAATGTGACACCAACCCAGACTCTGGTTATCTCATTAGCTGACATACTGTATACTCTCCTCCGGCGTAACGTTGTTTCGCGTGCTGTTAGCTTAATTGACAATGTTCCTTAGGATATCAATATTATTGCAATTATCATGACACTCGCCATGTTGACTTGGGATTACTTGCACTGCAGTGCCAATAAACCCCCAGTCATAAACTTCTTCAAAATGTATATTTATTATATTTATATTATTATTTATATTTCTTTTATTTCTTTTATTTCTTATTTTCTTTTCTTTTAATCTGACTGGTCCCAAAAAATGAGAGTCCATTTGGGATCAGTCACAATTTGGAATCAGTTCTTTAGGATCCTTTTGGGTCGTCCAATGAGCCTCGATATGTTGAGGTGGTACAAGGTTTAATAAAGAGCTGATACCCATATATGTCATGGATTCCAACTGGATTCTATAAGATTTTGGAACCTAGTGATAGTTACTTTATTCAAGCAAGCAACCCAAGCATTGTAAAAAATAGATACCGTAAATGTACGTGGGTGGTTATGTAGATAGTAATAGTGTCTTGGGTGGTTATGTTTGATGCTAGGAATGTTTCAAAGTTACCACACAAGCTTGACTACATGTGACTTTGAACCTCAACCCCCTTCAGTTGGTTGAGGCCAATGCTTGAGCACTATATGACTGAAAGTCAGCCCTGCGAATGCCTACCTAGAGCTATAGCTGCAGGTCCCCTGGAGCTGATGTTCAAGCTTGGAGACTGTATGACTTTTGAATGATTTTGGCACCATCCTCCATCTCTCCAAGTTTGAGCCTCAGGAGATGTGATCTCTGGGGACTGGGGCACTTCAGACCAACTTAATCGTATGTGACAGGTGAGTCCACATTGCTGCTTGCCCCCCAAACCCAATCATCGTCAGTGTGAAATTCTTGTTCTTAGAATATAAACTGTTTGTGAAAACGGAGAATAACACAGAAAGATTTGTGCAGTGGTTTTAGCATGGCACATTGCCAATTGATCTCTCATCATTTCTACCTCAGGCAAGGCCAGAGCGAGGTTAGCTCTCTAATATACAGAGTGCTAATGATAGCATCACAGGGTGAGTATACTCCTTCCTGTGCTTTGTCTTATCCCCATATACTGTACATTAGTTCGTATATTCGCTATATCGCTGTATTTTAAGTCAACAAATATTCAAAATCGAGAGTGTGCTGTACAGTGGCAGTGAGAACAAGAATTGAAGTGTGGCATATTGAAATTGGTCTAATGAATTCACGCCACAAGAAAAATATGGAAATCTGCTTTGTCCTATAATCCGACAGCGATCACAAGAGGAACTCGAGCGCTAGAGTCAACGCGCCGCACTCCTTGAAACGGGTACGAACAAGAGAATGTTCCAAATTATTCCAGTCTCTCAGAATAATACAGTGACTCATAAGTATCACCTTACGTCTGTGTGAACCAAAATGAATATCACATAAAAAGTACTGAGCACTTTTCACCCGCTCCACTTGGATGGATGTTGTATACCTGGCAGGTATCCAGCCATATCTTTTTTTTTGCACAATTAAACACTCAGTCCAGATAAGGCTTAAATAATGGAATCACATTTTGTTTGTCCTCAACGGGTTTCGCTTGTTGTTTCACAGCTTTGCCTTCAGCAGAGGTGTCACTGTGTCTGGGGTGATACGTCCAATCAATACAGTGATGGGCTGTAGGTCACACTGACCAGTGCAAGTGAGAGCAATCAAACTCAGTTGGATGGTTTATTGAATATAATTTATCGATTTCAAATATACACGAATACACACCGTTGTGTATGTACTCATGCACGTACGTGTGCATGTACCTGTGTCCTTGTGCTGTGCTAAACACAAGTCAGCCCCTCATCTGACACATCTACCATGCATACAAATGGTTTCGGTACATTTCGTTCTAGTGCGATACAAAGTATGTCATATGAAACATGTTTTTTCACTGATGCCAACGCAGGTTGAAGAATTTCTCTCTGAATAGTGAATCAACAGGTGCCCTCGTGGCTCCCGGGAAGCTCTCAAGGTAATGATGTGTTCACAAGTCACAACACATCCCCAAAAGGTCAAGAGCACTTTTGGAATGCAGCTCTCTCACACAGAAAGCACAACCTTGATGGATACAAAGGTTACATCGACCGTCTATCTTTAGCCAATGGCTGACCGCCGGGACAAACATTGCCACTTCGCACTCAAGTGGCACCTAAAAGTCTCACATTCATAAAACCATACGTAACACGATGTCAAATGTGAAATGATTGAGAACAGTGGTGTCTTTCTTGCCCAGCGCCTCGTCCCTGGGTTTTAAATGAATCTGATCCATGTGACTTAAGCCATTGTTGCATTCCAGCGGTCAATTCTGTTGATACGGTAAAACTAACTCGGAAAAATCTCCGCTTTGCTTTTGGGGATGAGCGCTGGAGCCGTCAAAACCATGTTAGTGCTGTTGAAAGACATTTTATACACTTAACTAATGAGATTAGATTTGTAGACATGAATTAAATTAGGGATGAAGCCGATTAACAGAGGATTGCTCTGCCGGCTGCTTTGTTCTCGATCTCAGAAAGACCCTGCAGATAGCTTTCATAGGACTAGTACAGATAAGAAACTTAACATTGTCTGTTTATAATCTACGTATATGTTTTTAGGCCAGGTCACTAGCTTTGTTTGTACGGTTTGCGAGGAGCTCTGCAGGTACATGTATCAGTTGATTTTTTTAATGCTATATTTTCATTTTTCCCAGATGCTCGCAGCATGCAAGTAAAAGGTAAGGTGACCGATGAGCCAATTTCCCAAAACGTCGGTATAGTTCCTTAATGAGGCATGTTGTGAAATACATCACATTTTGAGGGATTAACATTTTATCTGTAGCTAAATATTAGATGACTACAAGTCGCTGGGCCCCTACCGACAGACTGGAAGAAAAGCTTTACCGTTAGGCTATATGTCGTGCAAAAAAAAGCAAAAGGATAACTGATCCCAATCGGATGCCAATGGGGATAATACCACAGTGTTGACTGAGCTACTTCTGAGTTAATTTAATTGGGTCACATAAAGTGTTCCTAATGCTGCATTCACATTGTGGCCAAAAAGAAAAAAAGCCAAAAAGCCATACCAGTCTTCATCGAGAGATGTCAGTCAACCGCCAAACGCCAAACTGCTTTCTCATTGCCACGGTGATTTTGATAAACAAGAGGATCAAACATTTGCTGTATAGAGATGCAATAAAAATGGATCTGTCGAATGTGTGTTGTGTGACTGTTCTTTTCATTTCAAATGGTTATGTTTTGCAGAAGTTATTGAAAAATATTTTCATTGGGAATTGGAAGTCAAGCAGGGAATTGGAAGAGCTCAACAAAACCTAAATTTGGTGGTACATCTTATCTTTATCTTTGTTGGAAGACGAGACAAGACTGAACAGGTGCACTCACTTTTGCACATACATCTATTTTGGTAGACTTTGCATCATCACGGCAGAATGTGAGAAAATTCAACTTTTGTTGCCAAGTCCATTAGCATGTGCAGTAGGCGATACTTACGCCAGCATCGTTACAGCTTACTGTCTCTCTCCTATTGACAGCAGTGAACATCCGGTTTGCTGTCTTTTGGCATACCACCACAAAGTGAATGCAGCGCATTGTGTGAACAACTCCACCAGGAGTTTGCCTGGAAAGTTCAAATATGCTACTTTCAGCCACAGCTTTGGCAAACTAAGCACAATTTATTGCCCTGGTATTCTATTCATAATGGTCTTATTCTCCGCAGATGAGAAAAATCGAGTTGCAAAAATAGCCTAGAAGCACAAAATGGTACACTCTCTCCAATAAAGTATGAGATGTCTGCCAAGGAGGCCTTCATCAGGCACTCTTGGGGGTGGCATAGTGAGTAAGGAGACCACCCTTCGACTGGAGCAACCCTCCTGTTGGCAAGCATCCACCCTGCTGAAGTGTCCTTGAGAAAGACACTGAATCCCTACCAGCTCCATGTTTTTTGTTGCTGACACTGACCTCTAACCTCCATGAGGAGGGAGCTAAAGCAAGAAGATTATTTGCCTATGGTTAATATTGGTTTTTATATTATCTTTGGTGCTAAGCGGTCATCAGTAACGCGTTACAGTAATATTATTTCCTCACTACTAACTACACCACTAACGAGTAGTGTAAGGAATTACTATTTCAATTTGAGTAATAATATTACAGTTACAGTTACAATTAGTGTAACAAATTCCTTGTGAGTAATAAGTAAACTAATATTATTACTTTTGAAAGTGGAATATATTATATTCTTGAGTAACAAGCCCAACACTGTGATTGTGTCATTGTGATCTCAAGAGGCCAATGCCGTCAGATTAAAGGGCATTACAGAAGAGCAGGTCTATAAAGAGTTTAAAGAAGTGATTTTAAGAATGATAAAAGATGATGATTTAGCCAGGCAGGTCATTCCAAAGTCTAGGACTCCCGTTTCTAATGGAATTTGTTGTGGCTGTTTTGGTTTCTTCTCTTTCAGTTCAACCGCGGGCCTGTATAAGAAATAAGAAAGCATTGCTGTTTTCTGACTTTGAACGAAGAAAGAAAGGACTCCTCTGGTATTTCCTAAGGATTTTTTTCTTTTTTCTTTTTCTTGGTAAGTGCACATTTTAACGTGAAATAACTCAGTGAATTAGCCGCTACCAGAGCTCCTAGACTTTGGAATGACCTGCCTGGCTAAATCATCATCTTTTATCATTCTTAAAATCACTTCTTTAAACTCTTTATAGACCTGCTCTTTAATGACCTTTAATCTGTTTTTGACCTCCCTTTCATAAATAATCAGAACATTCAATAAAAAATGTTTTTTTATTTCATACTTTTCATTTTTTCAGCATTTGTAAAGCGCTGTGTAACTGAATTTTGAAAGGTGCTATATATAATGATTATTATTATTGTTATTGTTGTCATTGCTGTGGTGTCTTTGCACCGCACTTGATCACTTGTCAATCAATCAGCATTTCCAATACAGATTTAATTTAATTTAAGTTTTAATTTCTGTCGGTGGCGCTCTTTCCTTTGTCTGTTCATCCACGGTGTCTATTGCTGCTCATGCTAACTACCCACAGTTCTTCTATTTATTCCCAGCTAACTGTTGTTGCTGCTGCTGGAAACAGCAATGACTCATTGCTGTTCTAGCTTCCGCCATAGGATTTTTCCCTGGAAAGGCCCCACGCTGCTTGTTTAGAACAGCAAATGTAAAAGCTTTGACTAACTGGCTAGAGGTTGGATCACTGTTGTGTCACAGCTGGCAATAGGGAGTTGCAAAACAGACATTTATTGATATGAAAATATTGTGGAGTATTACTTTAAATAATACTACTATAATACTACTACTACTACTAATAATAACAATAATAAATACCGTAATATTTATTTTATTATGATAATAATTTGAATACAATACTTATTAGAGTTTATTATAATAAAAAATATTAGACAACACCTAATTGTTTGCGCGTGGCTGTGGCAAATTTGGCAAAGAGGCGAAACGGCTCAGCATCTCCAGCCGGCCATCAAGCGGCCGGACTGGGAAGTGCAGGCGTGAGGGTGCATCCCATCTCGGATGTCTCTGGTCTCTTCCTCTCTCTCTCTCCCTCCCTCTCTCTCTCGCTCTCTCTCTCGCTCTCTCTCTCGCTCTCTCTCCAGCCGTCGCCGGGAGCAGTGTGTGTGTGTGGTGGTACAATCTGACAGCACACCGGGGCTGCCTTTCCCAAGAAAAGCTCCGCTCAGTTTTCTTCCCGTCTTGTTGCCGCTCTCATGGTCTTTGTCGACAGTGATAAAGAGAGCAGGTACCATCTGTCCATTGCGCCAATTTATTATGAGTTGCTTTTTTTTCTGTTTGCTGCTCCTCACAGATGTTATGTCAACACTTTTTTTTTTTTTTTTTTTGGGTGGTGGTGTTGTTGGTGTTGGTGATGGTGTTGGTCGTGGAGGGGGGAGGAGGTGTGCGTGTGTTTTGGGGGGACTCCCGTTTCTAATGGAATTTGTTGTGGCTGTTTTGGTTTCTTCTCTTTCAGTTCAACCGCGGGCCTGTATTTGGAATAAGAAAGCATTGCTGTTTTCTGACTTTGAACGAAGAAAGAAAGGACTCCTCTGGAATTTCCTAAGGATTTTTTTCCGGACAGCCTTGGTAAGTGCACATTTTAACGTGAAATAACTCAGTGAATGCCGCTACCAGCCATGCATAGTGTGTCATTGTTGAAAATAAAAACAGAGAGGACACGTGTATGCCTTATTATATCCATTCTTCTATTTTAATTGCAGTTTACCGGGGCTTTGCATTCAACCGCCGGGGTATATAGTAAGTAGCATGTAGACTTTTTTTTCCTGCTCTTTCTTAATTCTGGGGGAAAACAGTTGACACACCGCACATGATGTGTTTCATAAGTGCCCGTTTTGTTTGTACTGCAAGTTGTCCGTCGTGCCCAGGGCGCATCTTTTGGCACGTTGTGGAGCTGCGTTATAATGTAGCGCGCAGCGTGCACGGATCTGCTGCTCCCCGCGGCACCCCGGACGGGGAGCCAGGTATCCGCTGAATATTTGTCGTCATCATTTATCATACATTATATACTGTGCTCAAAATGCAGAGGCGCCTTTGCCAAAAATCTATTATCTGCTTTCAGATATATAGAGGACGACGGGCAACAAGGGCGGAATGATGCCGTTCATGCAACCATTTCAAAATGTGGAATATTTTGTATGTTAGTTGTGGGGCGCGTGGAGAAAGTTTTAGGTGGATGTTTGAGCTATTTGGAGTGTGTGTGCGTGCGTGTGTGCGTGTGCGTGTGCGCGTGCGCTCAAAGGTCCCTGCCTCAGGTGATGGGGACGGTGGGTGGGCTGTGTGTGACTCACTCCAGCGGCGCTGCTGTTATCTGACAGCCTTTGATGTCAGATTTGACTGTTGATTGACACAGTGAACCGTGCACACTGGTGTCGTTAGGGAGCCACGCCGTGTTTCTTTCATGCTCAGTGCCAGCCAAATTTGGAAGTTACCTAATTCATGATTTATACAGTAGCTGCAAGTAGCTTCTTTTTTTTTTCTGTGTTCAGGAGAGAGTATTTGTCAGGCTATCTCTGACAAGTGATACCACATTTAGCCAATTACCCATGATTTGCAGTCATACTTTGCAGATTGAAAAAATAAAATGGAAAAGTGGAAAGCTTTAAAGAGCAAAGACGAGGAACTGAAAAGTGTACCTGCCTCAATATTTTCTAGCAAGCCAAGCAGAGTAGGAAGAAGTAATCACAAATGAGGGCAAGGACAGCTCACGCAGGCAGAGGGATGTGTCTTCCTTGGCTAGTGTAGAGTGGCAGAGGGCTAAGTGAGCATGACCATTGAGGGGAGGTAATACCGTTACAGTCTGCCAGTCCTGAGGGACCACGAGGGGGAAAAAAAGAGCTAAAGGGGAAGCATGCACGACAGCAACCCCGTGACACTTTGAATTTTTAAAGCACAGCACAGAATACCCACAAGATGCTCAATAATACACTTAAAACTGGGGTTTTAGATTTGGCGATCACCGTGTCTTATCTTAAGATATTGCTGTGCCAAGAGTTCAAGAGTACTGCAGAGATTGGGGCATCCGGTGATTATAGCTGGATTCAGCATCACCTCGCTAATCTTGCCTTGGGGTTACAGATTTGCTGATGTTGAGCTTATTAAGCATTTGCTTTCATTGTTGATCTATCTATCTATCTATCTATCTATCTATCTATCTATTTGTCTGTCTGACCATCCGTACATTTGTGCTTGTGCATTTATTGCTTGAAAATTGGAAGGTCAGCGATACCACAGAGGAGTATGGGAAGACCATAGACATCATTTACAGCACTCCATCAGATATTGGCTGTGTATGGCATCAGGGCTTCTGAGTGTTGCCATGTTTATGAGTTTAACGAGATTAAAAGAGTGAGGACTGCAATTCCACATGCACCTGTCAGTAGTCCATGTAGTTTTCTTACAGTAAAATAATATGGTACACAGACCATGTATAACGAAAATACTGCAAACCTGCACGCCGAATTGCATAGTCAACGAGAGCAGTCCTTTAGAGAAGGTCAGTTTTCCCCATGTGGAGAGACAGTCGGTTTTCACCAGAAAAGCGGATTTGAATCGTTTATTGTCAGTCAGTGAGTTTGTTGCAAGGCTTTCAAAGATTAGTCCCAGGTAAGTATGTCCCTTGTCGCCCCTTTTCCCGGCAGACACTCCCGTTTTATAAATTGTTGGCATTCTGCAATATTCCTCCATCTTCCCTGTGTGGTATACTCCCAAGACTATTCCCCAGTGCCACATCAGTCATTGCTGGATGGGATTTGAGCCTGAAGTGGTGAGGGACTGTCGTGGCAAGAAATAAACTCGCACTGTCTAAGTGGTGAGAACAGCTCAATAAAGCATCACACAATATCTGTCCTTTATGAGTCTCCTTTAATGCTTGCGAGCATGAGCCACTCTCAGTTCAAGTACAACAGTCCTACAGAGCGTAGTCTTGCCTCTAGTTGTTTTTATCTTGCAAAGTCAGTCACAAGATGAACCAGGAACCAGCCCGTCCTTAGTTACCTTTTTGCACGTACACTGCTATGAAAGATGTTAGCGTAGACGGTTTCACTTCTGTCTGCGGCCTGCCCACTAAATGTTCAAGCTAGGTCGTGCCCTATCAAAGGGGAATACCTTGTTCCCCCTTAGCGCAGTAGTTCTCCACTGGCTGGCTATATACCCTATTTAACATCAAGCGACACATCTCATACTTGAACATTTGAACACATTACACAACGTTTAGCTGTTTTAGCTGACAAGCGTAATCACTTCCATCACAGGAGAAAGACAGGTCCTTTCCATCACCGTGGGCCTGTGGGAGCCCAAAGCCTACAGTACAGCACAGCTAGTTAGATTGCCATTTTTCCTGCAAATCTTTCTCTCCTATTAATTATCCTTCAACATGGATAGCTCTAGTGTGACCGTGTCACCAACACACCCACTTAACTTCTGCCTGTTCCTGTATCTGCCTGGAGAGAAACAGAAGGAAGCTGTAATTATTGTTTATAAACTTCATCCAGGTGACATAATCGGGCCATGGCTGCGATGGCAAGGGGTTGTCACAACACCCGCTAATAAACATGTATCAATTTTTTTTTTTTTATTCCCCCCATCCCAAATTCACGATACTGTCATATTGGCATACTATTACTGGGCTGATTTGACATTGTTTATTTTGCTGAGACTGTAGTCACTATGGTTTCTACACTATAGTGACTAACAAGCAAGGTAGAGGGCTCCAGTAAGGAAAGATAGCCCCGAATTCCCAGCAAATACGAGCAGCGAGAGTCGTCGTTTTTTTACACCTATGTAGAAGCAGCCGCTGTACGATATTCCTGTGTTTTTACTATGTGGAACACCTTGATTACTGGTCCAAGGCTCGCCAAGCCACTCGGCTCCCAGGGGCTGTTTTTATAATGAGGACGCACTGTCAGATAATTAGATACACCTGGCGCAGGCGCTTTCAAGAAATTTCAATTCATCCCAAAATAAAAAATGCTTCTGCCTTTCAACATGAAAGCAAGAAAAAAAAAAAAGAAAAAAAAAATCTCCCTCTGTCACATTGCCGCTCCTCTCATGGTGGCAATGTTTTATTTATTTATCCACATCTTAACGCTCTTGGATGAGGCCGGGTTTCATTTTTGTGCTGGCTGACGCATTAGCTGCCAACATTTCTCATCACTTGCAAAGTGAACTGCTCACTCATGAGGGTGCCAGTGTGTGTGTGTCTGTGTGTGTGTGTGTGTGTGTGTGTGTGTGTGTGTGTGTGTGTGTGTGTGCGCCCCCCCCCCCTTGACGTAGGCCGGATGCTCTGAGACCCCCTACATTTAATGACTCCCTCGGCGCAAGATGCCATCTCATACTAATTCTAAGCCGGTAATGTGACAAAATAAGTCGCTCCTCAAAAAATCTGGCAATGCCGCACAGCCTCAGATGTGGCTAGTCATGTATCTTTGCAAATGGGATGAGTAGAGGTGTGTATACTTGGGGGGATATTCATGTTGAGACTATGCGTGTGTGTGTTCGCTGGGCTGTGCTCATTTAGACACTAAGCACTCTTGTTGCTGCTCCAATACAGACATTAACTGTCTGGAGGTTTATAATTTGATGGATGCACATGCAACTAATCAACCATTTCATCCACAAACTGCATACAGCAAGCAGTAAATGATTCATTTAATTCACTCAAACGCCCACACGCAAAATGCATGCACACACACACCCATGCACACACACACACAGTTTTAAATATAAAGCCCTTTTTTTTCCCCTTAGCTGTTTATTGGAAAAGCTGTGTGAGATGAAACCGCTTCACCTGTGCTATTTATTTAGCAGGCACTTGGCTGTGCTCATAAATCAGACATTTATTAAGTTGTTAAACAACAACTTTTGCCTTCTGCAGGTGGCATCAGTGCTATTAAGCCTGATATATATGATACAGTAGGAAGCAGGGTGAACCATTGCAGGCTGCTCACGTTATCCAATTAAGAGAGGTTTTTTTTTCCTCACTTTTTGCCTTTTCCTCTCAAATCTCCTCTTCTTGTCTTTGGAGTTGGTGCTCAGGTAGATTCTCTGGGGGCATCTGGATACTTTTAGGGTGTAGAGATATGACATTGACATGGATAACATCGGCTAACGAAACAAAAACGTAAAATAGATTACATTTAGTCAGCTGACAATCTAGAAATACATAGTTTGAATGAGAATCAGATCATGTTTTCACTGACTTTTTTTTTAATGCTTGCCAGAAGGCCAGGCATCTACATCTGCTGATGTCGCTGAGAAGCTGTCATATTTCCAGAGCTCCTTCTTGAACTGTGCTTGTCTGAAATGTCCCTTGCTAGTAACCTGATATTTTTCCTGTAGCAATTTCAAGTGAACAGATGGGGAAATAATATCTGCAACTGGATCATCCAGTGCTTGTTTTCGCTGTGTGAACATATATTTGTCTGCCGGCTTGTCTCGTGCTCTCGTGGATATTAACTAGAAAAGACGAATGCCAGCGTTGGTGAAAGTAATGGCCAGAATCAGAGAGATTGCGATTCTCTTCATAGAACGGTCAGGCAGCTAAGACAGTGTAAGTCCTCAGCAGCCCCGTTACACATCTCAGTTCAATCACAACATCTCAACTGGCCAAAATATAGTTTTTTTGTTCCTTTGAGCGTTGCCACTTCCGAATCCCGTGTTGTGCTAAGTGATCTATCTGGAGTGTATTGTCTCTCTCTCTCGGGCTGAGAGCTGAGGTGAATTCCCCTCATTATCTAGGTGTTGTAGTGGATGAGATTCAGCCGTGGACAGGTTTCTTTATGATCGGCAATAATGTGGTCTAATTCAGTTTAGTGCCAACTTAATTTTAATATTTTTTATTATGTGCGGCAATTGAATGAATCCCATTAGTTCACTTGAGATGTAATAACTAATATCTTTTGAACTGTACATGATAGGAACACTGGGTTTGGATCATTGCTTTTCAGATTAGATTAGATTAGATTCAACTTTATAGTCATTGCACAGAGTACAAGTACTGAGACAATGAAATGCAGGGTAAATCCTCTATCATTGAAATAGGTTTTATTGACCCTTGAATGAAATATGAGATATGTAGGTAGACACCCTACATATACTTTTTTTTGCAGTGAGTTTAATCCTTTAGTTGTTAAATTGTATTAGTGAGCTATTATTGGTGATGTGTAAGATGTACCAGGGGAGCAAGGCGAAATATGAGCTCAGATATGAGAATATGAGAAATTTGAAATTGAGATTTATTCCCTCTTAGACCCAAAATAAAGAAAGCAGTACATCATGCATGTCACATAGCATCTGCTTTAACTTTGAGCGCAGAATCACTTCTCTAGTCTTTGCATACATGGGGCGACACGTTTATCCCCACAGGGCTTATTGTAATATGTCTGTGTAGACAGACTATGCACTGCAAATACATCTGAGACGCTATTATGAAATTTGTTTTAGGGATCCTATATAACCTGAAGAATTTGTAGAGGCTTCATGCTCAGACCTCTTTTATCTTGAACCAAGATAAAGTGAGTGGTCCTCTGGCTCTACTCTGTAGTGCTTTAGTTGTTTCCCCCCTTACCTCACTTCACTCTGAGGCTTGCAGTGCCTCTAACCTAGGCTCAGCCAAGCATGATTTGAAATTCACCTCAACAGAGAACACTGGGGCGGTTCCGTTTCTCTTCCTCTGCACGACTTATTGTTATTGCCTGAAGAAAGCAGGGGTTCAACTGAACAAAAAGCTGCCCAAACCTGACAGGAACTCACAAAGCTGATGCATGCTGACAAGAACAGACAAAGACTGGTATGGTTGATCCCCGCAGTGAGAACCAGTGCTTGGTCTAAAAACAGTGCTAATCATCTCTATGTACATGTTAGCATAACGTAGCTCTTCTCTTGATGTGTTAGCCGCTAGCTTAGCTCATGATTTGGGGCTGTTAAAGGGCAAATGCAAACATGATGTTATAGTCTGACCTTTTTTGTGATCCACGTAATACTGCACTTTAGTATGGACGTTTTATGTCTGTACATGCTCTTGTTATGGTATTCGTCTGCTATCTGGTGCCCTGAGAGTTTTCAGGGGGTAATGGTATGTTGAATATTGGCACTGTATTGTCTACAGGGATCTGGGGAGGAGGAAGAAAGAGAAGGAGAAAAGAGAAACGAATAATGCAGGCGAGCTGGAGCCAGGGTACTCTGCACAGTTCGATGATGCTGCCCCTACCCCGACACGAACAAGAGAAATCAATTAGCCCTACTCGGTTGCTATCTGAGGGACTTCCACCATGGGAAACGGTGGAGCGAATCAAAGCTTTTGGAAAAAAAAAAAAAAGAAAGTAGCAGAGAGAGCGGGGATGGGCGGGGGGGAAGTGGACTCGAGTGCCGGTTTGGTGTATTCTTTGTCGGATCAGCCGCCTCTGACCTCAAGTTAACATCCATCCTCTCAGGATTCATCTCAAACACTCTTAACATTCCCGACACCTTTCCGTCTTAGCCGAACACCTTCGCTTTGCAGGTCAGTAATGAGAAAGGAGAATATCACTATCAGCTTAGTTTACCTGCAGCAGCCTCTGTTGCCTTAGGATCATATACTACGATGTTTAACTTTATATCTTACAGCCATTCACACAGTCAGTACCACTTCCTTTCCATACTATGATGGCCACCTGGGGAGAAAAGAGCAAACAAACTGACTTTGACTGCGATCTTTAGGGTATTATACAATTATTTGAATATGGGTTAGTTTTAGAATATACTTTATTTGGTTTTACTGAACTGGGTAAGGTCCCTTAAGATGAAAATTTTTTTCTTGATACTGAATATAAAATCGTCTAACTATTGTAGTTGGATTCAGTGTGGCAAGATCCACAGCATATCATTTATTAATCATATTTTATGCCCAGCTGATGTACAGTCTAACTATAATTTATAAATGTATGCACCGCCACAGCAAATGTAGAAATCAACCCGACCTTGGCTAAGTTGACATTTAAAATCTCTATATTATGGATTTCCTGGAGATCTGTGGAAAATTATTTTACATAACCGGTGGAGATGATGGAAAGAGATGAGGCTAATGACGCTTTATGCATATTTCATTGACCGGAGCCCGGCGCTGTACTGTAAATACCGAGGTTGAGAGTTGCGCTGCGTGGATTTCACTGGACCCAGAGGCCCGATTGTCTTTGATCTGGAGTGGAAGAGGACACTTTTTGATCAAGCCCCACCTCGGACATCAAATCAAACCCCCCTGACAAGCCCAACAGCCCCCGTGGCTGGGAGATAGGGTGTAATCTCTAAAACACACAGCAGAAAGTAGACACCCCTGGAAGAATACTAGAGCCTATTATATTGTACATTTTGAAACCTGTCCCTCCCTTGATGAATATCTAGTATTCAATGACGGGGGGAGATATTCTGCAGAGTAGAAATTCAATTTGACAAGAGAGGGGCCGGTCTCATATCGAGTCGATTAGAAAAGGGTTATGTCTGCCGTGCAACAGACCTGCCAGGATTAATGAACATAAAAGGAAGGATGTTTTTCTTTTATTTCTGTGTGGCTATTTTAAATCTACTGTAAAGCAAACTGACATGAAGCAGACCCAAACACAATAATACAACCATCAAAATCAAAAAAGAGATATTGAAGGAAGTCAAACTTGTTTAGGAGTCCTACCAAGGCAATCCAAATGCATGAATGACTCGAGGCGGAGGCTAGCCGTGTCGTCATTGGTATTTAGCTCTATCTGTCAGATCAATTATTTAGGCAGATTCAGTGGGGTTGTGTACAGCGAAGTACAGTTAGCTCAATCCCCCTGACACACACGACCCTGCTGTAGATTTGGCTGTGGGTGCTCGGCAGATCCCCCGGCATCATGACTGAATAACAATGAGGGTTTTGGTGGGGATCAGTTCTCCCAGCGCAAAGCCATACTGGGTAGGGTTTACGTAAGACCCCCGGCTTCCTGAGCTCTCTGCCTGGGTTTAAGATGACAAACAAATGGTACCGGGGAGTTCCGACTCGCCAAGTGGGATTGCATCTGCTCATGCTACCCCCACCGCCTCGTCTTTCTTACACACAAACACCCTCTCTGTGTTCATACAGTGCACACACACACACAGGCCTGGGTGTGTGTCTTCAGTGTGTGATAGCTGGTCTCATGTGTATCCATGCAAGTTGGTGTGTGTTTTCACGCCATTTGTTGGCTCTGCAGCACTGTTGCCCACTTTTGAAGCCACCCCCTCCTCTCTTATCCTCCTCCTCCTCCCTTTGTTTTCCCCTTCATATGTTCCAATGAAAAGAAGGCAGTGATCTGTCAAAACCCATCCTTTCCTCTGTCTGCCTTGTCAACTTTTTTTTTTTTTTTAGGTGGGCTGCCATGGAAATTCACTCTGCCCTGATACCCCAGTGATTCTTGAAATGTCAAAACAGGTAGAGGCTGAAGTGTTGTCTTTTCCGGATGCGCCAATTTGCGTTTTATCATCATGAAGCAGTTTTCCTCTGTTTCAAGTTCCTTTCACGTTCCTATACAGCGGCTGGTTAGGGATTTGAGACACATTATTAAGGCTTATGAAGTCAACTTTACGCAACGCATGCGGTTAACCACTTGTGAATGTGTTCTACGTCCATTCATTGTTGTTTTTTAACGTCGTCATCTCCAGACACAGGTTATTAAGTGTGCAAAAAGCACAACCAAGCATCAGCAGTCGTGACAATCATGCAGACATGCTGCAGCGTGCTCTGTCCATCGCTCAACAGTGGATAGAGGCTGCAAAGCATCTCGATTTTAACCTGGGTCACTCAAAAGCACAAGTCCAGCTCATTTATAGGCTCCCTGGTACATAATTGCACCCGACTACTGATAAGATCTGGCCCACAATCCCTTGCCGCCAGGTGTATTTTTAGAAGAAAAAGTGTCAAGCACACTGCATGTGTGCCGTCTGAATTCCAAAACGAGAGGCATTCAAGTCGGCTGTTTTAATCAGTAGCATCTAGACTCTTTACTGCCTTGGTTGGGGAAATAAAAGGTGGAAGAAAAAGGATTATATAAAAAAAAAAAAAGCAATGTTGTTCTGTGCTGGTTAAGGTCATCACAAATCTGTTTAAAAGCCAAAGAGAAACGTAGTCAACACAGGCTGGTCGGTGATGATTTTGGAAATACTCCAGATGATAGAAAAGATACAAAACAGAACTGACACGGAGAAAAGGGCAGTTCCTCAATCATTTCCCTCCCTGGGCGCTACAAGGAAGACATATTGTGTACCATGTCAGAAGAACCAGGTTTCTCTCTTTTCTCCTGCAGAGCACGCAGAAATACACAATAGATAACATTAGGATCCATTGAGTCAGGAGTAAAGGGGAAAATCAATGTAAGGTGAAAATTACATTTGGCCCAAAGAGCCTTTAGGCAAAGTGCAATTTGAAAACACATCTTTTATTTTCCCCCGGGCGTCTGATAGTGGTGGGCAGGAGATGGACGGTGGCTCTAACCATCATGGAGGAGAAAAAAAAAGCAGAGGTATGCTACCGGGGGAAGGGGAGCACCCTCATCTCACTTCTAATGTGCCTCCCCTTTGATTGCTTAATTCGGTTAGGGCCGTGCATCCCTTATCGGATTGCATCAAAGGTCAGAGGCGTCCTGTAGACAAATCAATCTCCCCATCTGAGGAGGCGCAGAGGAAGCATAGATGGAAGGAGAGCCGATCCATCTAATGGGCCCCGGAGTGAAGGTGGGGGGCAAGAGAAATGATGGCATCTGCCGCACCCGGAGAGAAGTGGGAGAAGGAAGGTGAGATTGAACTGTTGACTTGATCAGAGAGAACAGGAGTTTATATTATTGGTTGTGAGATAGGAGCTCTTTTTTGGGGCGGTGACATATTTATGACCTCCCCCAGATCTGCTTACCAGGCAGTCCGTGACAGGCCGGTCAGCGATGCGTTCCAGCTGGAACAGGGTTGAGCTTACTTACCCCCAAAACACTGACACGAGTTTTCGATGCGGGAAGGCCTCTCCTTGTCTATATTTAAAGCCTGGCATTTTCAGACTGAACAATAGGTCCCAGGTGGTCACCGCTGGCTGACACTAATAGCTGTGAGGTCTAATAGCGGTGTGGAATATCCAGTGGCTGCATGTCTCCTCTTGCGTGGCTCCCCGCGTCTAATGCAGTTTCCCCTCATGCACTTAGAGCAGATATATATACGAAGGTTTATCTATGAAAACCTCTTCGCGGATCTTCTTTTGGGAGGTCCGCAAAAGGTCGTTCCCCCCCGCATCTCCAGAGAAGAACTGAGAAATGCTCAGTAATACAGCTACGCCGCCGCCGCTCGTCATTTCTCTGCCTCGCCAGAGAACTCTTTACAACGTTCCATTAACAAATAGTCATAATTAAACCGACGATGCATAAACGCTCTAGCGGTGGCCAGTGGTCCCGGGCAAAGTTTATAGGTGGCGATAAATCATCCGCAGTTTAATGCCGGCAAGATGTTTAATTTGGTCCCTCTGAGCGCGTAATTAGTTCAATTAGCCTCAGTCTCGCACAGAGAAGCACTTGTAGAACGGGAGCCCAGGTTGCCCTCTGGTCTCCCTACATTAAAAGGCAATAGTGTGTTTCCTCCAGTAAGATTAAAACTCACTGTGTAATCACTCACCAACCGCCTTCCCTCCAGACACACCGTTGCGACGGTTTCCGTGTGAGATAATGTTTGCTCAAGCAACTCTCAATGAGATTCAGCACTCCGGTTGACACCATTACTCTAAGCTCATTGCCTAGTCAGGTTGGGTGGGTCTGTCCTGCCCCGAGAAAAGTCGAAGCGCAGAGGCGCCAGGAGAGAGAGAGAGAGAGAGAGAGAGAGAGAGAGAGAGAGAGAGAGAGCACCTCTCGAGACAGATTACATGTCTTTGGACAAGCGAATAGGCTCGCACTTCACCTCTGCCTGAGAGAAGAGGGTGATTATCTTTGGGTGTTTTCTTTTTTCTTTTTTTTTCCCCCTCCACTCTCGCCGGGCGTGTAATGCATCCAGGACAAGATGCTCGTCTGGCAGCCCGAGAGCAGGTGGACGACAAGGCAGCTTACACGTTTTCGCTAATTGCAGTCAGTCAGCGAAACATATCTGAAATGAAGATGATGGCACAAGTCTCTGCAGAGGAAGTCACAGCAGCCTAGGCCCGAGCCAAAGTGTTTTAAATGGATTACACCAGTGTGTCATTGCGATTACACGCTCCTCGCAGGGACCGCAACAAGATGAATTGTATTTTATGGCTTTACAGCAGATCTCTCTTTTTTTTTTTCTTCTTCTTTCTTTTCTCCTACAACTTGAATGCTTTCCCCCCCCCCCCCCCAGCCCACTCTGTAAGCGTGGTCTGAATGTGTGATTGTTTTTTTGCCTTTGAACTGTCTCACAAACAGTGTCATCTATTACTTTTTTCCTTTAAAGGGGGGACATTTTCTGTGTTAAGCTCAAAGCAGAGCAGCTGACTGGGAAGATATTTGTATGTATATATATTTTTTCACGCTTTTTTTGCGACTGTTATTTCAGGCCAGGCATTTTTTTGACTCGTTGTATATGTTGTTTTTTTCTTTCTCAGGAAATGGTAGAATTCCCCCTCACTTTACATTGTGCATCACAGCATTGTGATATAACCTCAAAGGGCATATCCCCTCCTCACATACATAGGTTTGGTATTTTTTCTACATGCCCAAGATCCAATAATTCACTTCCTGTTTCATAATAATGTTTTTTAGGAAAGCAGCTTATCTTTCTTTGAGCCTCTTTGTCCCTGCCAGTATAACCAGTGGGCCCAACCATGTCATTTACATGTGTAGGCACGTACAGTACAGTAGCAATTCTCCAACCCACCCCCGCTCCCTTCTTACATATGTACTATGTGTCATAAATCCCCCGCCGATAAAAGGGTGATTGAATAACAGTGCCTCGGGAATGCCCTCCAATTCCGACATCATCCACAGAAAATTGGCAGATATGGCAAGGTGTGTGTGTGTGTGTGTGCGCATAGTCTGGCGGGGGAAAAGATTATGCACGCTTCAAAGTCATAGAGTTTTGCGAATGCGAGGGAGGTTGTGTCTCGGGGGAGCCCATTAAGGAAGGGAGGGCACGGCTGCACCGGGGGTTAAACACTCCAGACCTCTGCCGTGACCCAAAACACACACACACACACACACACACACACACGGGAACAGTCACGCACGGACGCGGTCTATATCATGTGGTATACTTACACCCCCACAGCTACACACACACAAAGATTGCCGTTCTTTTGCTGTAGATATGTGATATATCCATGCCATGATAGATTCAAACCAGAGAGGTCACCCCGGTCGACCCTGTAATTGATTGCTGTGGAGTGAGTTACAATCTTCCACTCGGGCTATCCAGAGGCCTTTTTGTGAAACCAGTGCTTTGCAGAGATCTTCCATTGCTGCCTTGTGGAAACACTCCCTCAATCTCAACCTCTTCAAGTGTCTTACTGACTTATCATCAGTGAATAGACTCAGACTCCTCAGACTAATCATAGCACGAGCGCCTGTGACGATTTGATTGGCCTTAACAAAGACCATTGTGCACCCCGTATTGAGCCACGATACAAATTAACGCTTCTACACCGGTGACCACTGGGACAATGTACCCCGCTCGTTTTATCACGTCTGCACCAGCCTACTATTAATCTTTGCGAACTGTACGGAATGAATTAATGCAATGAGGGATTTGTGAGGCTATGAGTATGGATTACATTGTCTAACAGTATGTTTGAATTGGTCTCTGAATGTAAGTCTGGTGGACTGAGATTAAATTCAGCTGATAACAGACTGCTGTATCAAACCACATTATTAGGGCCCTCGCCAGTCTGCTGCGCACTGCAAAACGAAGCAGAGCTCCCTTAATCCTATTCATTCACAAAAGGTCTGTATTTCTGAATAATTTTCATACGTACAGTTGGTGGGCATCGGCTGGAAAGTGATGAGTGCCACTTTGCTCTGCACACTCCATCGCTATTTCTTTCCCTTTTTTTTCTCCCCAACCTCTCAACCTCTACTTCTGTTCTTGCTTGCTGTTTTCTCCAGCTTCCTTCAGCTTCTCCTCCTCTTGAATGCGCTGATCACAAAATAATGAACCAGTCAACACCACAAAATATCTACATTCCCCCTCAAGATTCAGGGGGTATGGTCTGTTCGGCGTATTCAAGTCTGACCAAAAGAAGGGGGTTCATGGCGAGAGGAACTTCTCCACCTTCCTTCCTCTCCAACTCGACGATCCACAGGGACGTCTAGACCGCCGCTTCTCCCCTTGTCCTCCCCTCCCGGTCTTTCTACCGCATTACATCAGATTAGCGTATCACAGTGCAATTTCTCTTAACACTCCATGCACTGTAAACTCATCGCTCTACCCTGAAGTGATTTTTTTTTTTCTACCCATAATTGAAAATTATGTTCATAAATGACTCGTTAAGCACGGCATGTTTTCTCCCACATACTGAAAGCATTTCCCTCCCTCCCTTTTTTGTTTTTGACAGTCGCTAACATTAATGGAAGTTAATGCAGTCGCGCGCATTCACAGCATCTGCACTCAGTAGAGACGATTTCAAAACAATTGCAGGATGACGTATTGACTCAGCGGGAAAGCCGCGCCTAGCGAACAATGCATGTACCTAGACAGTAATTTTTTTTCCAGTTTGCGGAGACACGGGGAGGCTGGGTTGCTTTTAGCTTCTTCTTGGTGTCTGGCAGGTCCAGTGTGTGCTACCAGCTATTATGATTATCTAGCCAGGGGAAGATGAGAAAATAAATTAGCATTCCCGCTCCAGGCTGTGCCACAATCAAGCTGGAGAGTCTCCACAGAGAAACACTAGCATCTAAATTTAAACTTGCATATTGAGAAAGTGTTGTAGTGATTCACCACCAACACCACCTCCCCCCCCCCCCCGCCGCTTTCCCTTCCCTTGCCCACCACCTCCGCTCTCTCTGAACTTCTCTCTCGTGCTCAAACACATGAGAAATGGGCGGTGTCCATGGCAAAGAGGAGGGGGGAGGCAGGGGGGATCCAACTTTCAACATTAAGCCCGCTATTCGCCCCAGTGAGCCAATGAATTTTTGATAAACTGTCCCTGGAGGTTCATAAACACAGAGACAGACACAGAGAGAGAGAGAGAGAGAGATACAGGGAAAAAAGCCACAAGATGTTTTTTCCTGCATTCGGCATGCACTGACACCTGCTGTGGCGTGAACTTACAGGAAGGTGGCAGCACTTGCTCCACCGGCCCAGCTGTAAAAAAAAACGAGACGGCGTCGCTATGTTTTTCTGCCGACCCCGCCATCCGTTCAGGGCCCCCCGGTTTATGATTACCATAAATGCCTGGATTGCCTGCATAAAAAAAAAAAAAAAAGTGGAGTGGAGATGAGGGCCTCCGCTTCCATTAGCGGGCTCTTTTTTACTGGAAGGGCCAAGTGTGTCCCCTGGGCAAGGCCAAAACTCTCAACTGTCCTCTACACTCTGCCAAATAGACTCTGTAATCAAGGACTCGGCTAAGTGGATGGCAGCGCTGACGGAGATGCTCATAAAATGACTATTCATAGAGAGTGTACTGTGGTACTGTGTGTTATGGAGACAATAAGGAGCGGGGTATCCTCACAAAAGAGATGGTCTTGGAAAGAATTGTAAGGCTCAGTGGATGATATTTATGAAGAAGAAAAGTAATGTCAGCACACTGGGTGATGCCAAGCTGTCCTCCTGGCCCGTCCCACGCTTCCTGATATGCACCGTGCAGCTTTTTCTTTTTCTCCATCTAAATGGAAAACCCCGACTGCAGCGACACATTGCCCTCGTCTCATGGTTGTTTTTGGAAACGTGTGATACAAGATTGAAGACCGCTCGCTCATTTTTTTTTCTTGTTTGGAACGCTCTTTGTTGAATATCCTCCAACCAATCAGAATTGAGCGCTTACAAACTCCATGATGTAATTACGAAGATACTTTGAAGCTTTCAGGAAATGAACCGTTACGAGTCTGCAACATTTTTTTTACAGCCAATGTGGTTGCAGTTGTATGAGTACGTGTCAGTAGTACTTTGCAGTATGAAAGTACAGAACGTTTCCCCACTTTGAATAACGTGATTAAAAAGCTTTATAGATTTCAAAACCTACAACAGGCATATGGTTCTTCATCTGAGGGATTCAATTAGCCAGCAAAATTGTTGTATCATTTCAGATTTTTTTTGAACAGCAGCACAAAATCCTGAACATTAGTGCGCCTTTAATCATACACATAGACCATATCAATCGTTCAGAAAGTTCTTTTATCTTTGTTTTAGCATGAACGTTTCTTTTTCTTCTTCCTGGCAAGAGCAGATGCTGGCATTGTTGTTTCAGTAAGGGGACAAGTAATGAAAGTAATAACATCAAACCAGGAAGCTGTCAGCTACAGGCACACGGTCCATATGGCTCCAAGATTTTTCTCTGTCGTTTTATTTCGTCATTTGGGAACGTGAGTCCAACTCAGCCATAATAGCAGTAGTTGTGCAGACGTGTAGTTATAGCGGCTCCTTGGCGGTGCGTTGGGTTGTAGGGTCTTGCTGAGACCGTACATTTAACAAAAAAACGATGTGACTGAATCAGTGGAAATGTCCTTCATCACATCCCGTTGGTTTGTAGAAAGCAACTTTTTTTCTGGAGATGAAAATTTGGGTAAGAAAGAAATATGGAAATCCGAGCAACAAAATCCAATGTTGCATTGCATACAAATTTCCAACCGACTAAAAATACATTTGCACAACCCGCTCATCAACCATCGTGATTAGCATCAGCTCTGAGCACATTTCCCTCATCCTAAAGTGGAGAGATTAAAATGTGAAAGCAACTCCCAGAGGGATTCAAGGGGACAGCAGCACAATAATATATGCAGGGGGAAAAAAATCCATTATGAACATGATTACAAGAGATCAATGTTGCCTCTTATTCCCAGTGACAGTCTGAAACTAATATGCTCATTAACTATAATATCACCATGATATGAATTTGATTGGCTTTACTTGTAATAGTCCTCCCGACTGTCTATATGTGGCAAAGGGTGGCATTCTGTGAGCCCAATCTGTCACGTGTCCTCAGGCAGCGGCGGCTAGCGGTGGGATGAAATTGGATAGCATTGTGAAAATTGTAGAGGGAATTGTGCTGTATTGTGCACCTCAAAAATACCTTTATTTCTGACTTTGAATTACTGTAGGTGGATGGCATAGCGAGAGAGGGCAATTTAACAAGCACGAAGAACCTTTTGGTCTGCTTCCAGGTTTTCTTGCAGAGTTCAGTACAATTTTTACTGTCCACTTTCACCATACTGTATGTAAATATAGAGCCAGCGCTTAGAATTCAGTTCATCGCCATGGCGACGTTTATCGCACTTCAAAAAAGACATTGGAATAATTCAACATATCTTATCCACAATTCATTTTTCCACATTCATTTTTTTTTAGCTGATCTAATGCCATTAGCTTCTTGACAAAAAAACAGATTTTGAAGTGGTCCCTATGAGTTTGTAGGAGGTAATATGTCTCTCGTGCAAAGCAGCAGGTGTGAAATATGTGAATATTGATGCGTCTAACGATTTGAAACCATTCAGTTTTACAAATAAGTCACACTGGATATATATTAGCACAACCCATACAGACCATGAAGGGCCATCCAAAGTTGGTGCCTTCCTTTCTGTTACTGTATGTACTCAAGAGGCTGTTTTGAATAAGACCAGGCAACAAAGGGTTCATTGGCAACTGAAGGAACATTGGGCATCATTACCAGATGAAAAGGCCTTCAATCACTTTGTCTACTATAGTAATTATAGCATTTCCTTTTACCTCTCTTTTCTCAAGTGAGCTTAATGGCTGTAAGCTATGTTCTCTATGTTCCCCTTCAGTTTTAATGGATGGGCATGTGTTCAGTATCAACCAATATTACTTGATTTTTGTAGGCTATAGGCTACTAAGTGCATATCTTGACGTCAAAACAAAATAATTTCTACCTGCAGAACATCTATTGTTTTGAAATGCCAATGCCGTCAAGCACCTTTGCCCTCATTCATTGTTAACTGCTTATGAGTTAACCATGTGTAGTAAAAAGGGAGGAAAGACAGCAAGGGGAAGGTTTTCACAACTGCTGCTAGCTAGGTTTAGGGGTTTGGACTAAAGGTCTTGTCTTGTTACAGAGTTGAATTCTAATTAGTGAGTACAATTTTCCCCTTGTGTGTGGATGTGCATGTACTTCTACTACTCTACTCTACTCTATAAGGATAAGGCGATATCTTTGCCAAATAACTAGCAGAACTGTAGCCAATTCCAGGCACACACCCTCTGATGTGATTTCCGGTCTGTTGGAGGAATTATTTTGATACGCTCCCTATTATTTGAGTAGCTAAATATCAAATTTCATAAAAATCTCTGGATATTTAGATGCATAAGGACAGTTATGTATCAGTTATATATCAGTTATGATTCAAACTCTTTTTTTGCAGGATTGCAGGTGAAGATGCAAAGAATATTATAGCTATTTGTGACTGTGAAAATACAGGAAGGGTTAACATCAAAGCTGATATGAGCTGAATTAAGTGTCCGGATGATTCAACTCAAAAAGACAATTTTTATTTATTAATGAAAAACCTCAACAGTACAGGATGAATTATATCCATTATCAATTATAAATTTTGGGTCGAACGTGTCCAGAATTGATGCACTGACATGAATGTAGTAGGCCGCTGTGCCAAGTATGGTAAATGATGATAAAAGTGTGTGAACAGGTGCAATAATGTTTCATAGCTTACTGGATTCTACGAGTTCTTTCCGGATGGTCCTTTTTTCTGTGCACGTTTGATTTGTATTGCGTGTTCTCGCATTGCCATCTTGTTGACCTGTCACAGCGCCATACAAAAATGTGTGTCGTTTAGAGATCAGGCTGTCGCAATTTGATGCTGCCGCTGCCCCGGGTGCTGACCAGGGGGTTCCGTTTGTCAGGAGAGTTGGCACAGTGTCCACTCCATGCACCATTTTTTTTTGCAATTGCCTGGTCTGTGATAGATGTAGCTGCTATTTTTTTTTTACGTGATGATGGATGTGGAAGCGTGCAAGTGTTTATGTAGGGGAGGAGATGGGGGCCAATAAAAATGTCTGCACGTTATATCTGTGAATAGGAAGCCATACTGTATACATACCAGGTTATTAGGTAGGTTTTCATACACAATCTAATTTAAGTAAAAATTGATGTAAAAATTGAGCGCCTGTGTCAAAAAGGTCACATAATTTCACCAAAATGTAGCAGCGGTGTATTTCTTTACATAACATAGAGAGAGGTGACTGCAAAAGCCAGCAGTTCTGTAGCAATTTCCATGAACTTCTTCATGCTGAACCGAATGAAAGAAACACAATTTTCAGCCCAAACTTGCGAATAACGCTGCTTGCATAAAAGTGTTCAACAAGGAACACCAAGAAATATGAAAAAAAAAAAAAAAATCTGTCACAATATTCTGTCATTTTTGTCTGATATTGTAATAGCTGCCGACTGGGTCTCACTGCGTCAGTAAACTATCCTGACAATGTAACTAACACCGGCTATTGGGAGGAAATCACAGCACCTTGAACCATGTACACACTTTTATTTACAGCAACCCGAGTATTGTGTGCGTGTAATCCTACCCATTGTTAAAAGCTTTAATCTTGTATTTGGAAAATGATTTATATACCCTTTATCTGTTAGTCTGTATACACGTGGTATTGACAAATGACCAGGATGCTACCATACATATATAACAATAGTGATTTTTTTCTGTGCTGTGTATTCTCCCCTTATACTTTCTCAAATACAAAACATCTCCTTAAGAAACTTTATTGCTCTCTTGTTCCCCAACGGAACGAGCCCTCTACCGCGCAGTCCTGTGTTTTGTCGACCCAAGACAAATAGTCTATAGTCACACCTTCTGACAGAGAAAATGCATGTCACTGGATTACACTGCTGGCTCGGTTACACGGGGGCCTGCTTACGAATCGATGCGAGCCTGCCAATGACAATGTCTGTGTTAATGCTTCACCCCCGCGGCTGCATTCTCTCTCACAAAGCCATTTTGGCTCTCCGTCTCCTCTAATTGCGTATGCATCCTCTGTCTGTCCATTCTCCACCACGAGCTTATAACAAGGGGCTGAGGCTGTTTCGTTCCCTTGTTTCAATGCGTTGATGAAATATTCATTCATAGTTACGCTAAGAAAGCCAAGTCTGAGTCGGGAGTGTGACGAGTGCCGGTACCCGAATGGTGGGGGGGGGGTTGTGTAACAGTGCTCGTCAATGGGCTCCTCACTGCATCGTAATCATGTACTTGTCTTAGATTAATACTAATTGTGTCCAAGTCGACCACATGGGTTGGAGTCTTTGTGTGTGTGTACAGTATGTAGAGAGGAGATAGAGGGTGTCAGGGGAAGAAAGAGCAAAAGAAAGAGAGGCATGTGAAGAAAAGAGGAGAGAAAAAAGAGGAAGGAATATGTTCCTTTGGGTATGAATTATTCAGATGTCTCCAATAACAGTGGAAGTGTGAGACCCGCCCTATTGGTGCTGTTGCGGTCGTCTATCTGAACTGCGAGATGACCGAATCCTTTATGCGCTGGTTAAGTTTCAAGGCTCCGGGACTCTAGAAACAAATGCAAAATTCCTTGTGTAATTCAAACAGTGGCTGTCAATGTGAAAAGTGTATTTTTTACTTTATTCAACACTGAAATTTTGGAGTTTTCACCAATTCTAGCCATAATTTAAGCCTTGTGGGGTTCAGGCCCTTAGGCTCTCAGTGTCACCACAACCTACCTTGACAATAATAGTCCCTAGTATTATTTTAGTTTTGTAATCTGTGTTAGTTTTTGCAAAATGCACATATATCATTGGGCTTTGTCTTTAATTTTGCCAGTCCAGCCCAGTGATTGACAGGTGAGGTCCTGATTGTGTCCTCGCAGGTTGAGGAGGTGCGACACACCCCACCGTGCAGCTGCTGTGTGATACTGCATTCCACCAATGCGCGCACACACACATGCAGGCACGCATGCACACACACACACACAAACACATATACACACAGATTAATAAATCAATAAACTTAGTTAATGTAGAATATTTGACCTTTCTTTTTATTATTCTCCCCGTGTGACCATTCATGTTTTCTAGCATGGAAAACAGGAGGAAGCGACAGTACAATGAAAAATCACACTCTGTCACACTTTAAAGCCGTCAGCTTTCTGCTCTCGCACCCACAATGCTTTGTGCTCGCTGCTCTCCTCGCTTCATCTGTGAGCGTGTGCGCGGTTGTCTAACAGAGCTGTGCCAGAGGAGGTGTGTGTGTGTGTGTGTGTGTTTGTCTTTTGTGTGTCTCATTTTGATGTTTTTTCACATGAAAGTCATTTGGAATGAAAGCTGTGCTCTTGTATGTCGACTTATATATATTATAAATAAACAATTCAATGCATAAGTAGTGGGACAGTTGTGTCAAATTTGTATTTCAAATCAAACAATGACTAAGAGGCAAAATTGAAAATTGAATTGACATTGAACTATATTACAACAATGCCATTCGATGAGTCAAGTCAGGCTATTTCAAGTCAGCAGAAGTATTGGGACAAATGACTATCAGCTGCTTCAAATTTCACAGGTGTACCATATTACTCTATTGTTTAATGGAAAGGTGAAAGTGTGGAGAAAGAGAGGGACTACTTCATCTGTCAAGCATGGTGGAGGCGGTGTGATGGCTTGGGCCTGTATGGCTGCATCTGCACGGTCTTTATTTAAGATGTAACCAGTGATGGCAGCAACAGAATGACAGCTATGTACAGAAACATTGTCCACCGATATTCAGAGAAATGCCAACAAACTCATTGGACGGATGTGTATCATGCAGCAAGACAATGACCCAAAACATACAGCAAACTAAACCAAGGAGCTTATCAGGAAAGAAAAGGTGGAAGAGTTTGACGTGGCCCAGTCAGTGAGTCAGTCAAGTATGTGCATGTATGTATGTGTGTGTGTGTGTGTGTGTGAGTGTGTGTCTACTGTACGGACTTCATCATCAGTGCTAAGGGCCAGTGCCTGGAGAATAGCTTGTGCTGAGGTAGCAGAGCGCTGCAAACAGCTGATTCCTCCCCATCACTTCATAGATCACGGCAAAGCAGCGAAACTGGGCCAGTCGTTGTGAAGAGAGAGAGAGAGAGAGAGAGAGAGAGAGAGAGAGAGAGAGAGAGAGAGAGAGAGAGAGAGAGAGAGCGAGAGAGAGAGATGCAGGTGTTGGAAGAAGTTACTGCACACTCTTTACTGTACCCCTCATCCCATACACATACACACATCACACACACCTCCAAAACATTCATTTTGATATCCCTAATACCCGGCCAGGTGATTTTCCATTTGGCCGGTCGTACCTCAACACTAATGATGAGGTTGTGTTCCAGTTTTAGACAATCCCTAAGATTAAAGAGTTGGAGCTTGCAGTTAAGGCTGGTCTTTGTAGCTTTGCAGACTTTGTATACCACCTGCTGGCAATCCCTCCGCAAATTCATTTTTTTTTTTTTTTTTTTTTTTGGTGGAGCTTCTCATTAAATTTGTGAAAGCTTGGAGGAAGGAAGGCGGCTTTTCTATTCTCTCCATCTGTATTTTTTTTGGCCCATATGGGAGGAAGTGCGCTACACAGCGTTCTCCTCTCTCCGGCTCTGATTTCTCCTGACGTCACTCCCATTCTGCCATCCTTCGCTCGGGGGAGTTTGCTGAGAAAGCAACACATGCATACATCAGCTATCTAATCTATCTCCTCAAAATCCGTCAACACAGCGACTCACAGCACCTCCCTCCCCCTCCTCCCCGCCCCCTCCTCCCTCAGTGCCAACCGAGGAGGTAGGCACCTACTACATTAGACTATCCTCTTCCTCCCTTTCCTCCATGCTCCCACCATAGAGCGAGAGGAGAGAGAGAGAGGGAAGGGAGGATGTGAAAAAGGTCGACGCCACAACATTAGCGATAGCGAGTGGATGGGGGATGATAAATAAACAAATAGATAAATAAAAATAGGGCCAGGTAGTTAGTGCTGTAATGAGACAGCTGTGCCCATCCAGAATCGATGCGCTCTGAGACAGTAATCACTACAGCTTCCTTAACAGTGTTTTAATTGGATGTCAGTCATTTACACCGCCGCCGCACCAAACCTCCTAGACTGTGTCTGCGTGCCTGTGCTTGTATGAGAATGAGAGAATGACAGAGGTGTGTGTGTGTATGTGGACGTTTGTGTGTGATGACATCTGATGTGCGCCGTGCATCGGTGTGTATATGAGCGTGTGCGCGCGGGTGTGTATCAATGTGTATCAGTGTGTGAGGCAGCGCTCATCGGTTATTAGCATTGATTTTTCCAGGAGGGCTCTCTCTCTCCCTGGTCTCTTTCAATCTCCCCCACCTCCCCCATCTCTCTCTGGTTTGCAAATAGCCGTAATTTCACTCTCACGGTCTTGGTCACTGTGGGTGAGCAGGCCGGGGGGCCCTGCACTCCAGCAGTGCAAAAAATGGCAGCCATTGATCGGGGCATCCGGACGCCTGCCCTTCCGCCTGACAGCAGATTTGTCAGCTGTTAGCATTGAACGATACAGCACATAGGGCTTTTATTCTGGAAAGGTTGCTTATAACCAGAGACAGACGGAAGTGTTCAAGTCAAGAACAGGAAGAAGTTGTGGGTTGGCTTGTGAATGTTTGCGTATGTACCAAGCAAGGTGTTTTCAATGAGAAGCGACTACTTAGTGACAGTCTCTAGTTTCTATTTCTCAAAAAATGCCTGTTTCACCTTCGACGGCGATTATCATTCACAACGACCATGATGGTATAATCATAAAAAAAAATAATTGTCTGGCCCCTTTTCTATGGAGCACCCTATCATAAATGCACAGCCTATCACTTTAGATGTGATTGCTCAGGAGTAATCTAGCCAGGGTGCTATTTCCGCAAAGTCACTGGGTGGAAGTAGTAATACCGAATGAGATTGTCCCTTGCTGAGCACGCATCCCCGGTTACTGTTTTTGTGCCGCACCACAAAGTCATAATTCGAAGTCGGTGTTGATTAAATATTAGGCGACATGACAGATGCTGTTTTGAATCAGGTTCGTTACGTTAGACAGCACCTCTTAGACAGTCGGCGCTCTCTCTCTCCCTCTCTCTCTGCGTTTGTATGCTCCGAACACATTGTTGCTGTATTCACAACACATGCATGTTTGCATGCAAACACACACAACCGGTGTCTCCCCGCGTATTTGCTCGCCGGTTGTTTTTCCCACCTTAGTCAGGTAGTCTAATTGACTTTTGTTGTGATCTGCTCATAATTGCGCAACATGCCGGGGCTAGTTAAATCATATCATTATCCCCTCTGGAGAATATCTGCATATATGCACATTATGGTTATTAAAACAACACTGGGGCTTTCAGGGGGAAAAAAAAAATTCAATAGTAAGAGGACTGAAATTAATTAGGCAAAGACAACAAACAGCCAAGCGAGAAAATGAGAAACAAAAAAAAAATTGCTTCACAGCTGCGTGCCTGAAAAACTGAAACCCTGGCCGTTCAAACCTGCAATTAATATTCCGAGACCGCGGCTCAACTGCCACCGATTATTTCAAGTGCCATTGTTTTTTTCTCTCTCGCCGCTGAAGTGGCTTAATCATCTTAATGTTTTTAGGGAGAAGGAGTGCGGAGCTCGACATTTTTTTTTTTTTTCTCCCTTCGATGTAATAGGGACAGAGATGCTTGCAAGCCCAAGCACATTAAGCCTGATTCCTCCAATTTCCTTCCATCTCCATATAGCAATCCTCCTCCTCTCCCTGTTTCCCCTGCCTAAATAAACCCTGAAAGTCTGTCATTTTGCCAGGCAGCTGTTTTTTTGGCAGGTTTAGTTGCCCACCTCCTTTCTCTCTCTCTCACTCTCTCTCTCCCTCCCTCCCCCTTCCCTCCTCTGTCAGGCAGTAAGCCCACTGGGCCCAGTGGGGAAGATCTAGCAATCCGCGTAATGTGAGCATAATAACACCAACAAAACATCTCATTCCACGTCTAATTCAGTGTAGCGGCTGGGCCTCTGTGTGTGGGATAGAAGACAATCCTCTCTCGCCACTATAGACTGTGACTGGCTTTTCTGAATTGGTTTTCATGGCAGGAAATGAGGACTCAGACCTGCATGTAGCTGTGACTTGGCATTCAAACAAAACAAACCCTGACAGTGATTTTTAATTTTGAATGGCGTCCTAATGGTATGATTTGAGTTGGCTTGACCCGTTCTGCAGAGATGACACAGACGGCCCTTAATGTATAATCTTTTTCTGTGATTTCAGCAGTGTCTTAGGTTATTGCATTATGAGAAAAGCCAATGGCACTGCAATCAAAGGCGTTTATCCCTTCTTTTTCTGAATTCCAACCCATGGGGTCCCGATTTCATCAGCTATATTACAGCTCTCATAACAATGTGGCCCACATTTTAAGTCGCTGCTCTCTTTATGAGCTTTTTTCGCCCAGAGCGTCGATACCATCAAGGTTTTTATTGCATCTCTATTGTCCATTTCCCTTGTAGTCATGGTATTTGAAACGAGAATTTGGACTTGGAATGATTTTTTTCTGCCTCACTGGACTTGGCTCACACATAACGGGGGCCATGATATAAGTGTTAAAAATACATGTGTAGAGTGTAGAGTGGCTGCCATGAAACAAAGAAGAAACACATGTGATATGCAGTGGGATCATGATCTGAGTTCGATGACAGAATGGAGAGGAACTGCAGAGAGAGGGAAGCATCCTGTCTCTCTTTTCTCTCTCTCTCTCTCTCGCTCTCTCACTCTCTCTATCTCATTTCCCTTGTTATCTCCTCCTGCTTGTCAATCATTCTCACTCTTCAGCACCAACTTTGTTAGAATCGTCACCCAAAGAGCTCACACTTCCAAGGCCCTAATTAAATCTCAAACCCAAACGCTAATTATCCGGCAAACGTATAACCTCCGTTCACCTCTTATCGTGCCAGAGTCAGACCCCTACACCTCCGTTCACCTCTTATCGTGCCAGAGTCAGACCCCTACACACACACACACACACACACACACACACAAACACACACACATACCAACCAGCCTGTCGCCCGGTTGTCATGGTACCTAAGAGGCAGATGATAACATGTCTAGAGAAGACACGTGCCTGGTGTGCTTCACTGAAGTCACCCGGAAAACAAAGGCGTCCCTACATAGCCACTTAAGCTTATCAACAGTGGTTGGCAATCGCACGAGAAGAGCAGCCACCTAAGGATGGTTCTGTGATGTGACACGGTATGTCCTGTCCTGCACAATTCACTGCTTTTCATGCAGCAAACAGCCATCGCCGAGTGAAGATCCCACCCGAGCAGCACATTGAACCTTAATGCAGTTTTGAAGTGACGTGTAGCGATCGCGCCGGCTCTCGGTGCGGCGGCGGTCGATGGCGGCTAGCGTGTGTGCAGCGTGACATTCGAGGTGCTTTATCTGCGGAACCATCCCGAGTTTACAGAAATATAATTCCATTACGGGATCTGCAGTTGTGGTGTGAGAGTTGTATTGAGACTCATGACAAAGGAGTTTTTGGTTGTTTAGCAGATAGATAGCAGGTACTTATTAATTGATGCCACCGTGGGATATTGATGGTCACCCTCATGCATCATTGATTGGGTGTGTGTGTGTGTGTGTTCGTGCAGACATGTGGGCGTGCATGTCCGCTATCGGCATCCCCCCCCCATCCTCCTTTTCTGGCACAATTAACAGCTTTCTACCTTGTTCTGACACGGGGCACCTGGAGGGAAGGGAAAGGTTCATCTGCAGCATATTAACGTACATTCTCTTCTCCTCCCTCCTCCTTCCTTTCTTCATTAGTCTTAGTTACGACTCACTCTTTAGGCATCTTACTCATTTTCTCACTGTATCGCAGTTTTCTTTCAATCTTTAGATCCTGCCCCTTTTGCTGTCACTTTCCCTGTTCTGTGTTTCTTTTCTTTTCTCTGTTTCTCTTTATTTTTCTTTCAATTGCATGCCCCCCCCCCCTAACATATGCACACACACACACACACCTGGGGCCATATGTATAAACCATGCGTACGCACGAAAAGTGTACTTACGTCACTTTCCACGCAGGTTCCGAATGTATAAAAATCCACGGGCGGCGAGAATGTGTGTACCGGTACGCATTTTTTTTTAGTTTTTATCCAAAAAAGGATAATAAAAGTTTGAATTTGGGTGACATTTTATTAAGAGCTTTTTTCTTTCACTACATTGTGTTAGGATGTAATCTATAGTTTAAAAAAAAACTTCAATATGATTACATAGTGATGCGTGAGTGGTTAACAACCTTTTTTTGACAAGCCTTCATTTCGTTCTATCTTGAGTAAATATGTTTGTCACTATGCATTATAATAATTATAATGATAATGATCTTTATATAAATAAACAAATAAATACATGATCTTTATATAAATAAAGATTATTATTCTGTATTATTTGGGAGTAAGAATAACCTACTCTATATAAAGGCTGTAGCCGTGCGTAATGGCTGTGCCAAATGATACAATGGCTGCTTTGGCATTGCTGGAAGATATTGCTATTGCGCAATTTAGGCGAGAACGAGTCTTCAGAGACCGTACTGGTTTTCTGGTCCATGATGTTGACTGGCTAATGCGCCGCTTTTGGATTTCCAAGAGCTGTTCTCTTCGAATTGTGTGTTGAACTGGGCCCTGTGTTGGAACGGCCCTCTCGGAGAAACCCTGCCATCCCCGTCCATCTACAGGTATTGACAACAATCGGGTTTTTAGCGACGGGGACGTTTCAGGGGAGCTTGCGGACAGATCATGGCGTGGGGTGGCATCATTTCTTTGAGTAATAGATCATCAGGTTCCCACACAGCAGCTGAACAGGCCAACACAAAATGCAATTTGCAGCGATGTCCGGTTTCCCAAATGTAATATATGTATATAATATTGTTTTTTGTATGTAATATTTTATACCCTCAGGTGGCAAATGGGTATGCATTGAAGCCATGGTTATGCCATTTACAAACCCCCAGAGCCAACACAGATGCGCTATAATGTGGTGACCAGCCGTGCGCTCTGTGGTAGAGCGTTGCATTGGGCTTTTAAGAGGGAGATGGTTTCGGTTACTTTCTGCCATTCAACTTGTTTCATTTGGTTGGTAATGCCAGAACTTAGGCTTCCAAATAATACGCGTTTTCTTCTGTCATTTTGATCAACCATTATTTCAAGTTCACAGTCGGTAAAATTGCATTTCTTCTTCTTCTATTGCTTCTTAAATGCTTCCGCCGTTTCTCCTCAAAACTAAACTAAATGCTGGCCCTTTATATGCAAACCAGGCAATTGGGGGGGTGTTGGAAGCCATATATAGTAAATTGTGGGCATGGTCAGAAGGCTCGTGCACGTGCGCACAATTTCAGGATGATTGAGATGTATGAAGAAAAAACACGTGGGAACAGACGTACGTGGGGTTTTATACATCTGAGCGTATGCATGTTTCCTGTTTTGTGCGTACACAGATTTCTACACCTAAATCTACACAGAGTTTTATACATCTGGCCCCTGGAGTCACCTGGAGTTAATATTGTTTTTTTTAATGAATATGAATTACCTGCAGATGGACAGGATTTGTCAGTCGGAAGTGAGTTTAATATAACCAATCCCCCATTCACATCTTTTAAATGGCTTTTGGCAAAAATCAGTCGCAGCATGTTGGTGTGGCAATTATTATCATTAAGTACAAATTGATGCTGCCACGGGGCATTAACAGTAAAGTGGTAAATACCAACCTTCAAATCCTCAAAGGCCATGACTGCCTGCTGTTCAACTCATGGTTGTTCGGCACCAGTGGTCTATTCATAAGCTGAGTACCTATTCACTGAATGCACAAGAATGAAGCTTCATGCTGATTACTGCAGTAGAAAGAAGTAAATAAACACATTTTCCTATTTATTTGTTGGCTTGATTTGATTCTTAAAGGAAAATACCAAGCTTGGGAAAATGAAATATTTGATAACAGTATGAAAGGACTTTTGCTAGGAAGTCTTGTTTTCATTTTCATGCAGCAGTTGGAGACTGTGTGCTGTCCAAGGTCCTGAAAGTCCTTCCTCTGTAAGCCCCAGTATATGGCTTAGTGGAGCTAGAGGACAATGTCTGAGGCAAGTATTTATGTTGAATGACTCCATCGCTGTCCAAGGTCCTGAGCCTACTAGTTTTTGAGTCACTCTGTGAACACTCAGTCTGCTGCTATCACATTATCAACTGGCAATCGATGGAAGCAGGATTTCAGGATTTTTAAAGCCTGCAATATGTGGTTTGTTGGAAGATTTTCATTATTTGCACAATCTTTCATAATCACGTGCTCCTGTTTAGTACACTTGGCATTTCTAAGGTCACGATGAAGCCGAAACAATACCAGTTAGAAGTAACATGAACATGAACATGGGCTACTGTACATGGACCAAAACCTTCACTGTTTTGAGTTATGGCCCTCTGCTTTGTGGACAAGCAATTTTCAGTTGCAGTCCTCCATGCTGTTTCAGATTGGGTCTCTTTTACTGCAGCTTTGAAATGGAAACTGAGTGTGCTGCTTGCACACAACATGCGTCATAGGTTGTCTCTCATGTTCCACGCACCTTCATATGTTCCACCCCCGACTCCCGCACCCCACCCCCCCCAACCGAGACTTCTCTCATCCACTCTTCAGTGTGGGATCTCTCTCAGTGCTACCCTTTCTTCACTGTTTGACCTCCTTTTCATTAAGCCCTGACTCCCAATTGACCCTCTGTTAAGAGTACAGTCTGTGGGGGTGGAGATCCACACCCCTGCCATGAGAGCCCTTGGCCCCATCACTTCATTAGGAGAGAAGATGTACATGGGAAGGCCTCTGTTGGTACCATGATACAGTGGCTTTTTTCGTTCGCATGGAATCCAATTTTCCAAAGTCAACCTCAATCCTCCGGTATTGTGATCAAGGCGTGAGGAATATTACTCCTGTGATTCTCCTCAGCTTAACTCACAGCAATGTGCTGAATGGGCACTAACCCTATAATCCTCTCATAGTGGTGCACGTACTACTTCTAACCTCCCTCCTCCCCTCTTCAGGTTGAATATCAAATAACACTTAATTTGTCTTTTGGCGTAAGGTGCACTAACAGCAACACACGGCTACAATTCACATCACCCAGCGTACAGCACGAACAGGAATATCCACCTCATTATGCATAGGACTCTTGACAATCCCCTCTCAAGATTAGGTACGCGTGTGACAGTGAGGGTGTAGGCAGGCAGGCCTGAGCCGAAAATGGAATTGGAGAAAGGAGGAAAATATGCAAGGCTAGGTTTTTCCACCCCATGCTCTGCCTTCTTGCTCTGGCTTTCCATCTTTCTCTCCCCCATCTAGCCTACATGGTGTTTCATACATTAAACTGTAAGTAATGACAGAGCTCAAGTTGATTCTAGTCAGCGATAATAAAAAAGCCTCTGGGATTTCTGAAAGACCTGCATGCGCAGGCATAAGGAAATGTATCATTTCCCCCATCTCGTTGCTGTTGAGCAGCCACCGAGGTGTGATAGGTCCAAGGCACTCTAATGCCTAAAGAGCTGTGATTTTTTTGCCACGCGATAAGGAATGCAAAGCGACTACACTGGCTGCCACGGGACATGAATGCTGATGGACCATGGGAAAGTGTCTTAATATTTATCAGAAATTAACTTAAGTCAATATGGTAACATGGTCATTTAGCCCAGATGCGTTTTCCTCCTGGGGAAGTATAATTATACTGTTATTACAGTGTAATAGAGACTGTTCAGCTTTTGTACAAGGTATTAGCTAATATTAAGACGCCTTTATCTAATCTTTTTGTTATATAAGAGTAACAGGACAAGGCACATAAGAGAAAAATAGGAATAGTTCATATTGCCATTTCACCTGCTAGACTCACTTAGATAAAAGTGTCTTTGCGTTTGTCCTTGTGTTTGTTTGAAAAGCACATTGACAATGAGATCGGTCAGAGTGGGTTGCAATGAGGAATCCCTTTCCTAATGGATTTACTTTGCACAAGCTGTGGGAACCTTTCATGTTCTTCCTAAGTGAAAATGAAGATCTCGTATTTTAACACCTTGTTAAGATTTTGCCTATAGATTACATTTTCTCCCTCATTATCACTGCATAGATGCTGTCTCTCTTCTCTTTTCACAGCTCGGAGCATGAGAGATTTCATTAAAGTAGCTGCTTAATTATGTAGGTGTTGAAATTTAATTAATGAAAGGCTAGAGTGACTTCATTACGCTGACACATTTTTGATGCTTGCAGGAGAAAAGAAAGAGATCTCCTTTTAGCAGCGCAATGTCCCTTGAACATGTCTTTTTTTTCTCCCTGCCCTGTCTTGCCCACAGTACCTGTCTTTTCCACGGTCGCTAAGCATACACCTCACCATCGATCATCCCTAGCAGTGTCAGAAAAGTTGACAGTCAGATTCTCCTATCCCCAAGCCACACAGGTGCAGTCTCCTTTGGCTGAAAAATAAATGTGACCGGTGACAGAGAATAAAAGCCTCTTTTTTCTGCTGATGTGCACTTTTGAACACTCTTGCAATGGATTCTGCATTGAATAAGGGATTTGCGCACGACCTCCCTTTGCCTGCCTTCCTAATCCTCACTGTGTAAATGTTGTCCACATCAAATGAGATGAACAAAGCAACACGGATGATAAAGTTTCTGCTTGCAGGAGAGGGTGGGAAATGTCCTGTTCTTGAGCCGATCTCTACCTGGTCCGGACCTATACGTGCAATTGGAGTTTGCCTTTTTGACATTTCATACAGTATGCAGACTGGATTTAGGGAACAAAGGATGCTGGATGTGGATATCAGGAACGCTCTGCTTTTTCACTGAGGCTTTCAGAAGGCTTCTTTTGGCTCATGCGCAGACATCCTTGCACACACACACACACACACACACACACACATGCACACACACCAGAATCCGGCCCCAGGTGCGTTCTCATCTTCTCAGCAGGTGCCTGACTGGCCAAGTGCCCTGGTGCCTCCCTCAGAGAAACGCTGTATCTCTCACAGTGTGCTGAAGTGACCTCCCTTCCCTAAGCTGGAAGCCCTAGAACAAAGTGAACCACATAGTGACATGAGTTTGAAAGTATAACTTCTCCAAACTTGGCCTCTGAAGATTTTTTTCTATGTTGCCGTTCAGTTGAGTGCAGTGACGATCGCAAAGTACACACCTTCTATTCAGGTATAGGATGATTACTGGTTCTGAAAGTGTGTGCCTTGTGGAATTGATGGGTATGTCGAGGCACAAAATCATTCACTTTTAAGCCCCCTTTAATGCAGATCACAGAAAGCTGCAGGGCAACATTTGCTGTGGCAGGTTTTTGCCTCCATCCCTCTCCCTTAGCCCACACAGCCAGCATTGCCAGCAAGTGGCTATTACACAATCTGGCGCATCGTGATCTCTGAAAGACAACGGCAAAGGGACTAGGGGGCCATGCTGGTGTTGTGTCAGACAGTGACAGAGCCGGATGGAAGGGGGCAAGAGCAAAATAATAGCACAAACTTGGTGGCTTTCCAGCTTCACTGCGGGACGTTCATACAGTATTAAACCATAGATGGCCCTAAGTGCAGCAGCAACAGCCAACCAGCCAGCTCTGCTGAGGCCATGCCACAGACTCCCTTTGATGTCAGGGGGGGGGAGCGTAGAGGGAAGGGAAGAAGAGGGAGAGGGCGGTGAGGGTGGGTAGACCGCAGCTGTTTTGGCCACTCCACTGTCACAGCTGACAGTGCAAGAGCCAACAATAATTCTTCTCTGTATTTCAGCACTACAACCCCCAATGCCCCCCCAACCCTTCCTCCCACACCCTCATGGGATGTCTGCCCACATGTCAGTCTACAAATGCAATGCACACAAACACTCCCACTGTCTTACACTCAAATGCACCATCAAGTGAAGCAAAAATAGACCAACTGAAGCACAAAAATATATATAGGGCAGTGTGTTATACTGATGTTGAATCTGACATAGCTCTGCATGTCAGATTGCATGAAATCCATTTCTGACACCAAAGCATCACCAATACACCTTGGTATATTTGGAGTGAGATTCAATTCAGAAGAGGGATTTTGTCTGATTTGGTAGATAAGCACAATCAAACAACGCTCAAATACGCAGTCAAAAGATCTCAATCAATTTTGTGTCATTTCTAAAAAATCTATTACCTCATTTTCACAGCAGTGGTTGAATTTGTAGTATTGTCATCCATGTATGAAGCTCTCAGCTGTCTCTGCATGAGAACCCTCTTCAATTCCAGTGACTCATATGAACCTTCTGCCTTCCCATCCCTACACTTTCCTCCCTGCGCTAAATGGGTGTCTGGTTCTTTACTGCTCCGACGCCCTTCTGTGTAATTTTTTTTTAAGAATGTCTCTTTTTAAAAAGCCTCCCCTTTGAAGTTCATTTTTAGACGCCCTGCGGATTACACTTGGTTGCTCGGTGGAATAGGTTAAACACGTCCAGATGTGCTGTGAAGTAATAAATTAACTGGAGACACTTCGCCGTGATCCATAGATAATTCTCAACTTTTTAATGATGCCCCTTGGCTCTCCTGGAACAAGATACACCTACAGGCATTAGTAGGGTGAGAGCCTATGAAGGGAAAAGTCATCCATGTATCGGTGAATGCTCATTTCCCTTGGTGTTCAATACTATTCTTACAAAAATAGCCATTAAATTTTAGGATATGTGGTCCTTGTGGTACTATTGTGGGTGTGCAGAATCATACAAACAGAAGTTCTCAATAGACTTGAGGTTCTGGATGGTGTGCATGGTGTGCATCACTGTGTGTTTGAAAGACTGGCATGGGTAAATTGTATTTGTGGGGTGTTGTGATGCTATACTCTGATTATATGGTAGGTTTTCTTGTCTGGCTGATCTCAAAATTTGATACTTGGTTGTGTTCGTGTGCCGCCTGTGGCGCAGTGGACTTGGCTCCAACTAAACAGGGACACCCTTGAGGTCACACTGCAGACTGAAGAATACTTAATAGAAGCCGCTCTGGTCTTGCGGTAGCAGTCCAAACCCCCCTGCTGTGCACTAATGCCTGCTTAACACACCGTTCAGCTAAGTGACATGGGGCTGTCAGCAGCTGGGAAAAATGCTTTCTTACACTGACCAAGCGCACAAAGAGTCATGCACTGTTCATCATGCCTCCGCAACAAACTGCTTCCATTCCACTTAATGTACGCTTTGGAAAAAAATCATGACCTGAAGTTCAACAACTAATAGTTCTAAAATATCAATCATTTTGTAAGAGTAGGTGTATCTTTTTACCTCTTTTGAAATAGCGTCTCATTTTGAAATGAAACTCAAGTGCTAAAATGACCTGATTTCGAAGAATTTCTCCGGCTGCCCATCACTGCGACCGTAATATCCACACATTTGCATCAACAGCAGGGTCTGCGTCATTTCACTACACTGCATCACAGCATCCATCAGCGCCGTACTACCTCCAGATCGATTCAGTTGTCTCTTTGATGTGATGAGATTCTATCTGAACGGTTCTCCGTATACAGTGGTGAGGCGCAGCGATTGCAAAGTTGGTATTCTGGCCAAGTTGCTCTTTGCCGTCCCAGGAGGGAGTTCATGCATAATGGATTAATTGTTGCACACTTCCACATGTAACGGGCCCACAGGTTAGTATTCCTGCAGTTTCATGCCGCTCAATAGGTCATTCAAATGGCCGTGCCCGGCAATATCACTTCAAATCTATGGAAATAGTTCAAATTAAGTCCACAAGTGCTCTCCGGCATCCAACGGACGACCGCTAAAGAGTCCAAATGGGCGCTGTTTGAGCATTCCCCCATCACTGCTGCATTCAAAACTGGCACATGCATACTCTGTCTTTCACACACACACACACACACACACACACACACAGACACACACGGGGAGGCTAGGTCCCAGTGGAGAAAGACTTTGTGAATGTCAATGCGATTCAGCGGTGACAGCGAGGCCGTGTCAGCAGTGAAATGGGCCCTATGTTGAGGGGAATGTAATGACTCACAAGACTATTGCAGTCGAATATGGGATGGCTTCCACTTTGTTGTGATGCGCTGAGGATGGGTGACAGGCGGCCTGGTGAGCAAAAGCCCTTCAAGGGATGTCCTCTCTCTCCCTGCATGTTCCCCGTGTAAATATATTTCCCCCCACCGCAATTTTTATTTATGCCAGCTCCCCTGTTGAAAGCCGGGGATATTGGTTCTGTCTGAGCCTGAGTGAGAGGCCCAGCTCTACTTTTGCTGTTAGACCCGTTCTTTACGTCTGGCATTTGTCTGCAGAAGACTGAAGCCCCTCGACAATGTATTAAGTTTTAGTATCCAACTAAGGATGCTAGCAGTGTAAAAAGCCACCGTTCAAGCATGACAGCATCTTTCACATCCACGCGCAAGCCTGAGGAATTGAAGGAAACTTTTTGGCAAAGGAAACTTTATTTTTTTATATGATGTTCTTTTATGGCACGGAAGCATCGCTGCAATACTTATTTCATGAACTACCTATTTGTGCCTTTACTAAGGTAAGATGGAGGAATTGAAATAGAATACTACTGACAGCATGCGCTCTTTTGACAAAGCGATGAAATATTTATGAGAACAATATTTAGCGAGTGTGCTCATTTTTCTTCATGATTCCAGCTGCTCGATAGATATACAATCACACTGCGGAAATCATTTGTTTCCATCCGTGTTGTAGACAAGCGAAACAGAAATGATATCAACTCGGTCACATCGAATCGAATCCCCAAATATTATTTTGCTGCGGATGAGGAACTCGATGCACTTCAAATATCAACTCTGCATAACAGATACGAGCGCAAATGATGTTGATGTAACCCAACGCCTAAATATTATGTCTCTATACGTCTTATCTGTGAAAGAATGCCGAGAAATGAACGTCATCCGAAGTTCTCTCTGAACAGACGATCTCACTGCGATGTTTGCATCACACGCAGGAAGGCTCCCCATTTCAAACGCTACTTTGATCACCTTGCTGACAATCCAGCCCAAGGTTTCATGGGAATAAGGGAGATAGAGATTTTTTTTTTTCAACCATAATTAATGCAGGTAAGCTGTCACATTAAAAACAATAAAATACACAATGTGCAAGACACAAAAGATAAAGAAAAACGAGTATAGTTTACTGTATAGCAGTGTAGCAGGGATGGGAGGTAGTCAGATAAAGGCTTGCCGTGGTTGAACGCGCTCCAGTCCTTAGCATGAAAGAGAGCGCCGATGCCGTCATTCTCCATAATCTCACTTAAAAGAGCCAGGAAAATGGCTGGTACGGGAAAAAACGGCAGCCATTTTGTGCCCTAACGAACTAATGATAAACATCAGCAAGCGCCGGCAGGCAAGGCTCGCTACTAGGCCCGCGGAAATATGGCGCAGTGGGAGAAAAGGAGTGTTAAGGGTGGCAGCCATGGAGGAGAGAGATGAATCACACGAGCTGAGTGTCGGAGAAACACAGAGCTGCAGAATTAACAAGCTGCTTCCAGTTGTTCCACCAAGAGAGGAGTCTGTGAAGATGAAAGATCATCATTGTTGCTGCCAAGGACATCTTATCAGAGCTATCTATTTTTTGGATCTTTTAATTGCAGAAGTTTCCGCAGGAGTGCTGAAACAACAAAAGTTAACGGGAATAATAAGGGAAATATCCAGCTGCCGTCATTTTTTTCATTTGTTAACATTGAAAACTTTCTATATTTGTGTTTGGTTTTTGGTGTGAGTTGGCCCAGGTACTTAAGATCAGCATATTAAATGTACCGTTGTTTTCTCTCACACCTGAGAAACAATTATATTGATGAGGAGCGGAAAATTGCCTCTTACTTGGGTTTATTTTCAGGCGGCTAGCACAAAAATTCATAAATAGAGGCCGACTCAGACGACTCGGTCCTGTTTCTAATGTCGAAGCCTCTCGATTTCAGGTTAATTAACAAAGATGAACTCAGATCGCTGGAAAACTTCAGCCATTTACACCGTCACCCGTCGATGCCGCGCTTGCAACGCACGCAACCTGCGCAAAGGCAACCCGCCGCTGCTAATTTCCTAACCCCGACGAGTTCCGTGGACGAAAAACGTCTTTTAAGTACTCAACCACCAGTCAATTACCGTTGACTTACAGTAAAAGGCAAATCAATTCCTTCTCTTTCCCTGTGTGTGTTGTGACTCCTGCTGAGGCAACACAAAGGCTTTTTTTTTTTTTTTTTTTTTAGCAGCACAAAAACAGTTTAAGCGCTCTACTTTTCCCCTTTTCAGCAAGGACAATTTGCCGCGGCAGAGCAGTCTCAGAATATCAACAGTCTGAGCCAAAACACTGGCTGCATACATCATAAGCTCAAAACTGAAGGAGCGATCTAAAGCAGCACTTGCCTCACAATACGCAGCGTTTTTGAGTGACACCGCGAATGGATTCGGCTTTTAGGCTGTCAGATGGCACCTAAACGGAAGAATATGACAAAATGAAAGATGTTACACTTTCTTGTCAGGGGCTGGGGGGGGTATTAGAGACAGGAAGTCATGATATTGAACTGATAGGAACAAGACATCTGGAAATTATACACTTGCTTGCTGGCGTTGACGGATCATGTGATGGCATTCTGTGTGACATATCCATTTTAGTGGATCTCCATAACAATTTGTGTGCTCAGTTATAATGTCAGAGCCCGGTCCTTATTTTGATCCACGAAGCACTACAGTAGAAAACTAGATAAGCTGTCCAAATCCCTTTGTAGAATACACCTTGGGTCTCTCGCATAACAAGATAAATCACTTTGAACCCACACTCATCATTTCAAAAAGTCAGCAGTCGTCTCATAACTCTTTCGGGCGAGGGACTTAATGTCCATTTCCAAGAGACTGAATGATCAATAATATAGTCTGTTAGGCTCGGCCGGCGAAGGGCTGACCCGTTTGGCATGGCAATGGGGGCCAATTAATGGCTCAGAAGGTTGTGAAGTGCAGTCACACACTATATGTAGTTCACCGGAGGAGCCCCAGGGAGCAGGTTTTGTTGCGCGATGTCACCAGAGCACTTCCTTTATCTCCCATTCGACTGAATATTTCATACGTTCTGACTACAGGAGGTGGGTGCTCTACTCGGGGCACTTGACCCGTCAGCTTGCGGTACCATGAAAAAAAACATTCTTCCCTTGGTCCTTCTTTTCCACCTCTATAGCCGAGGAGAACAATACACATCAGATATTTATAGATATTATATGATATTTGCCTGTACTTGTGCAGATAGTACTGAGTCAGTAGACGGTTAGCAGCCTCAGGCTGTTAAAAATAGATTCTGGATCGCTGTATCTTCAACAATTGATCGCTTTTATTGTGAGTCACTAGTGCTTTTATATGAAGTTGTCAGGAACCGGATATTAATGATAGGATGATAGAATAGACTTCAGCCCCGCTACAGATAATCATAGCCTCACTGTTTACCGGTAAAGTGCTCCTTTGATAACCTTATCAAACAGGCCACTTATTAAAGGCGGAGGTCGGAGAGTTTACTTTGAAAAGACATACATTTGAATGACTCTTGGCAGGCCTCTCGAAGACTTCAATTTAATTTGGCAGGAGCTGAAACTGCCATTTGCGTTATTTCCCCCCACGCCAGGTAAACTGTGATGGACACTATGGACACAGCACTCCATCACCTCTAGTGTAGCTTACACCAGCATTAGGGCAGACTCCCGAATGATAAGCACATTACTCGACTCAGGGATGCTTCCAACATCCCCCGCAAACCCTCCCTTCACAGACCCTCCCCCCCCTCACCCCTTCCTGCTAACTGGGGAGGATGCTTTCACTCTATACACAGGAGAGAGGAGGACGAAGCATCCAAGTGTAGTCGGATGCTGTTTATTCCTTTGCTCTCTGGCGTCCGATGCGCTTGGCTGTCCCTGGAGCCCAACACTCTAGGGCATCCAGCAAATCGCATTATGTCAATACAGACACCTTGGGCACTGAATGCAACACGGCGCAACACAGACATTTAGCAAGGGTTAGCAGGAGGGTGTACATCATGATGCCATGATGCTGAAACCACCTCATCCCACCACCCAAACCCCCTGCCACCCCTCCCACTTCACTATATTCTACTTTAGTAGTACTTGAGTAAAATTAGAGCACAAGCACATTCAAATTGTACTTCTGGACTGTCATGATGGTTGTGGCAAATGTGAAGAAGTGGGCATGTGAACTAATATAATCTATGTTTGGATTATTTTGTTGACTGCTTGTTGTTGTTGATGCTGCTGCTAAGTTAAAAAGTATTGGCATAAAAAGCCTGTTTTCTTCCATTTCTTTACACGGCGTGCACATGTATCAATCATGTGCACAAGTACTTATGTGCATAAGTAAAGTAAGCTGAAATGGTCGGTGTGATTTTCCCTTTGTAATCATTTATTTGTTGCAGTGGTGCTCATTCTTCTCGAGGAGGAAAAATACAGTTGATTTCTTAACTAAGCAAATAGAGCCATGCAGCTGGAAAACATTTCCCCCCACAAATAGAATAGACTTATAAATTGGAATTAACAGGGAGAACCGTTTCAAATATGTTCAAAATGGCAAAGAGACAAGTGTGTAATTGAATTTCCCCCACATTAGTCTCCCCATCACCTTGGGACAGCGGAAGCTAAATAACAAAAATTAGAAAAGAAATGGAATTGATTTGTTAGATTACTCCTCACAAAACTGCTCAGTATTAATAATGGCTCACACACAGAGCAGCCTGTGTATCATATCAGTTATTTATTTTATTTTATCAGCATTTTTTACTTTATTGGACAGAGGACAGTACAGTGACAGGAAAGACTGGATTAGACAGATGGGTATGACATGCGACCAAAGTCCCAGGATTCAAACTTGGTACCTAGACCATGGCTCAGTTAGGCTCAGGTTAAGGAACGTGATATAATACAGGCCTAGCACCGCTTAGTCCTTCTGCTAAATTCACTGCATTTCAGATCTCGTTCCTACAGAATGAATGAGTGATAAATAATGTGATTTCACACAACGTAGTATGATCAGGCACACCGAGTCACAGATAGTGTTATGGCTCAAAGGCTTGATCCTTTAGATAAATGGTGGAAAACAGCTCTAACTTGTGAGGAGGAGCTGAGCTGTGGGGGGAAAAAAAGCCCCCTGTAAAAATTGCAACAGTGCAGCTCTTATTTTCCTCCCAATTGATACTAATTGGCAGCAGAATGCCTTCCTGACAAGGCTCTCGCCCTCAGCGCCTCCCGCATGCAGGCGTGATGAACTGCCAACTCCGGAAATAATCCCAAGTTTAGCTGGGAAGGATCATCAAGGCCTTTAAAAATCTGCAGGGACTCAAAGGTTTTTTTTTTTCTTTCTCCCCTTTCCTTTCCCGGCATTCTCACAGACATTCTTCACCATGTTCTCTTTCTCTCTGCTCAGTTCCTCTCCAAGCCCACATAATGAAATATTTTTTATTAGTTATAAACTCCATTAAAAGAGCATGCATGAGCAGACGTGGAATTATATTTACAATTCACTAGTTTTTTTAATTGCTGTGATGTATTAGAGTTTATTACAAAGGGCAAAATAATACACATCACTACAGGATTGGGAAAAATACACACCCACCGCTCGCAGGGGAACAGCCTCGAGTATTTATTCATTACTGCTTGATCTTTGCTGCTGTTATTTTGTGTGCACATTCACAGATAATAGCACACATGCTACGCTGCAGATCACAAATTAATTTAGCACTGTCACACTCACAATCCTCACTCTTCGCACAGAAAATGGCTTCATCTTCAAAGATCATTCAGATTTTTTTTTCATAGAGCACAGGGTTTTTTTTCTACTGCTACGTAATTTGACACCTGACAAAGTGCAGTCAGTTTCATGGATGAACAGGTGTATCTATCAGGTCTGCAAGGAGAGCTTTCATTAAACCACCTGTATATCTCCCTCAGTTATCCAGCTTTGCCACCATGCAGTATATTTGGTTCCCAGGTCAATGTATTGTCTGAAGCTCCAGAGAATAAGAGGATGAATCTTTCAAATATTCAACTTATCAAATGTAATATATCTAAGAAATGTCCTAATGCCCCTCGATGTTCGTTTGGGTGCTTAAATGACATCTGTCCTCAGAATTATTTTTGTCATCTCAGTAATTACAGATGGCCAGTTTTGTAACCTTGGCAAAAAAAATTATTTTGTGGTGATAAAACCTTAGCAAGCCATACATCACCTTGAAAATCTGAGATGTGATGCTTTTTGGTTGTGTGTGTATGTGTGAGAGAGGCATGGGGGGAGAGGAAAACATTTTTTCTGCCTTTGGTTGCACATGGGAAGGGTCATTAATCGAGAAGTACTGTGTTTCTTCTTTGCCTACACTTTTAGGCAGAGAGCAGGGTAGTGCACTGATGATAAATTGAGTTTATGCTGAACTGGTAGATTCAATCTCTGGTGGTAAATCTCTCTCTCTCTTTCTCGCTAACTTCTCTCATCACAGAGGGTTGAAGTCGGGGCGACTTTGTGGCCCTGTTGACATTTGAAACAAATCAGCTTTGACAGGTTGGGACCCCTCAGAATCACTGCCCCACAAAGAGGTCAATCACCAGATGAATGATTTATCTCTACCCTCTTTGGGAGAAGAAAGTGTTACTTCCACCTGAAACAAGATGTATGCAAATGTCGGCCTCTGAAAAAAACGCTCTTGGGTAGAAGAAGAAAATGCACTGCATTCACTGACTTGGGCAACACAGTGTTGAACATGGTTATGGTGCCCTTAATGTTGAAGATAACTGCACTGTAGAGGGCTCTGAATGTGCAGGAAGGTCACCTTTCTTTCCCACCTGACTGACTTTGAATATAAATCTCCTCCAATGAGGGAGCAGAGGTCTAGCTCACAACACATTCAAGCACATGTTGTCTGGAGCATGCATTTCTCCCAAAGGCTATACAGTACACCATGCTGCCAAGCTCTCATAAATGTGCCAAAATGGCCACTGCCTTGAGGTGCACCATGTCCAAAACCATGAAGTTTCATCCAGCTAATGGTGTAAGTCCCCCTGAAGGGGAATGTGTGCAAATGGGATTTGTGCAGAGCTCCTCCAGTAATCTGGCAAACCTGTCTGTGGCAGAACTGTTGATGAAATCATAAAGTGCATGTTTATAGCAGTATGCAGTAATATGCTTGTATTCAAAGAATTATCTTGGAGGTTTTGTATACAGTATATCTCCATAGGCTGCAGCACCTTGAACACAAACCTTGAGCTCTGCAGTATCTGCCATCATTATGTACAGCAGTTTCATGTCAGGAAGAGAGGGAGTTAGATAGATATTGGACCTCTTAATTGTGTATATGCAAGACATTGATGACTCAGTTTGAATATGGGTATACAGTATGTACAATTGGGAATCAGAAACATGCAAACTTTATGTGGAAGGCAAATTGAGGACGGTGAATGAAACAGCCACTGGGATATTCACAGGCTCAGCTTGCACATGACTCTGAACTCTCATCATACCAATCTGTATCCCCATGTCGACACGTGCTACCCACTCAGCCTGCAAGGCCAAGCGGTCTCGACAAGACACAGCGGTGCCAGCCAGTGCCTGTCAGAGGCTACTAGGTCAGCTGCCTGTTAGCTTATGAAGCTAGGCCTCTTGCTATTCCCAGCCATTACGCCAGGGCACTAGTTCAAAATGCAGACATTACTCTGCGTTGACAAACAGTGTAGTTTCTCCTTCTATTAAATATGGCGCTAGATATCATACAGCGCTAGAGTCTAGTAGGGGCCCGCAACTGAAAGAGCTTTAATTAACTTTTTGGTGGAGCTTAATTTTTTAGACTGCACTGGAACCCTGCGGTTCTCTGAGGTCTGATGGAATCAAAACTTACCATACTAAACAGATAACAGGAAAACACTGTACTAAACTGTACTAACTAATCGTGGTATACCATGGCATTATGAACTGTATTAGTTTATTACTTTTTTCTGTAAAAATAAATCCAATTTTTGCTTTTTCTTCTTCTTCTTTCGCTCTTTCTTCCAAAAAAAAAAAAAGTTTTAAAAAAGTACCATTAGCTGACCTGATGCAGAGGCATGCTTCTTCTGTTGGATCCCTCAGGAATCCTTATCAGGGGTATTAATCTACCTGTCTGGAGTCTGATATCAAATGTGATGGATGATGGCTGGCCAATGCCAAAGTCAGCTATTTCTGAGGAGCTATCTGGTTCAGACTCAGTCAAGCACAAATCTGAATGTCACAGTCCCTCTTACATCAAAGGGCCCTTTTGGATTCATTAATTCACAGTGACGGTCCTCCCTATCAATTATGGCCACGATTAAAATGTTTTGGAGTTGTCTCGCTCAGACTTGGAATATTTTTACTGAAGACATCGCTTCACAAGTATGGCTCTTTCCACTGTCGATTTATTTTCACTGAAATGAACTCCGCAGAATATAATTGCAATTCTGTGATCCTGAAAATGCTATACTATAACAATCACACTGCTTCTGAAACATATGTTGATGTGTTTATGTATGTATATACTGTATATGTTGATGTTGAGGATGTAGTATTAAATACAGAGATGAAAACAAAAGATCAATGCAGGGACATGATCTAACATGACATGATTTAATTGGCCTGCATTCTAATCAATGTACTGTGCTGATTATTTCATTAGGAAAGTAGCATTTTTTACCCCCATACCATGTCTTCGCAGCTTCATCTGTTCATCTGTCTTAGAAGATGACAAATGATTGACAGCAATTGGTAGCCGTCTGCAGTGTAGATAGGGGCCAGACCTAGCTGTGCTTGAAATTGTGATCAGTAAAATCTCAAACAGGTGGACAGATGCTACAATTGGGGCTACATGGTCTCCTCATTTGGCACCACTTCAAATCTTAGCTGCTGCATTCTGAATGAGACATGAGTGTAACTTTTGACTTAGGTAATAAAGAGACTTGCTGTAACCTTAACAAGATGAGAGCAAGAAAGAAGCATGAATGACCTTCTCTAGATATGTGGAGGATAGAAATGACATGTTTCTCCATTCCTGGAAGCAAGACTGCACTACTCTCTTTAAATGTTCTTCAAATGTCAAGTCACTGTCAAAAATCACTCTTTCCCACTTTTCCCACTGGCTTTGTGTTGGAGGATAGACTACCAAGACCCTTTAAAACAAAAATGATTGAGCAAGGATTGCCAAATTAGATCATTTCCTTCACTATTTTGCTATTGCTGAGTGATAAAAAGGCGAAGCAATTCTTTAGGGTCACCAGGGTTTAATGGGAGGTATAATAATAATAATAATCATCTTAATTTCTAAAACACTTTTCAAAACAAGGTTACAAAGTGCTTCACAACCAAGAAAAATAAAAGCCAACAATGAGGAAAAGATAAATAAGACTTTCTGTCTTATTTACAATAAGGTACAAAACAGTAAAAGCCAAACGGATAAAACGAAAGGAATAAATAAATATCAGACAATGCAATAAGAAAATATCACAGAAAGGGCTAATGATAAAGTATGTTTTAAGAAGTGATTTAAAAGGTGATTCTGACTCTGCCAGTCTGAGCTCCTCAGGCAAGGCGCTCCAAAGTCTAAGAGCCCTGACAGCACAGGCCCAGTCAACTTTAGTCTTTAGAAATAGTCAGCAGGGCCTAAGGATCTCATAATGAATCAAAAGTTCAGAAAGATAAGAAAGGGCCAGGCCATCCATGGCATTAAAAACAATCAGTAAAGCCTTAAAATTCTAACACAGACAGGCAACCAGTGAAGAGATGCCAAAATAGGGGTGATATGATCTCGTCTCTTAGGTTTAATTAAAAGCCTTGCTGCCGCATTTGAACACATTGGAGGCGTTCTATATCTTTTTGGTTAAGGCAGGACATTGCAGTAGTCAAGGCGAGATGAAAAAAAGCATGTATAATACTTTCTGTATCGCTGAAGCTTAAGACAGATGTAACTTGCAATGAAAAAAGCATTGTATGTTGCTCAAAGTTAAAGTTCAGGTTGAAAAGGACTCCTAAGTTATTGGAGGCAGGCTTAATATGTTGATGTAATGAACCAAGAGCAGGTCAAATATGTCTGGATGCACTCTCAGGGCCTATAACAGGGACTTCAGTTTTGTCTGAATTTAATTGATTGTAGAAGATTTTTGGACATCCAGTCCTTGACATATGACAAACAACTATGCAGAGAGGCCAACTTGTTCAGTTTGTTCAGCCTGATTGAGAGGTTTAGTTGGGTATCATCGGCATAACAGTGAAAGGGAGATGCTATAAATGACCTAAAGGGAGCATATACAGAGAGAATGAAATTATAGCTCAGTAACGTCGGCTTATCAATGGAAGGAGACATAATATTTACGTACAATGTTCGCAAGTGGCAGCATGTAGGAGGAGAAAAGGAAGGGGCCTTGACTTGAGACCGGGAACACAGGGAACCCACAGGTGATATCTACCGAGGTAGATGAGGAATTGCCTGTTAGAGTGATTTCTGTTTGAGATATAGGCTCTGAGCCAACTCATCGCTGAGCCAGAGATACCCACCCAGCGCTCAAGGCACTCAAATAAAACTGCTTGATCAACTGTGTCTAATGCTGCACTAAGGTCCAAAAGGAATAAGATCAAGCAATCTCCTGCATGTGCAGGAGATTGCAAAATAGGTCATTCGTTACTTTGGGAAGGGCTGTCACTGTGCTATGTATTGGTCTAAAACCTGATTGTTATTTCACAAAAAAATTATTGTTGTTTAAAAAGATAACAATTGAGAAACAACTACTTATTCTAAAACTTGATGGAAATGGCAGTTGTTAAAGGTTAGGGTTAGAAAACTAGAGGGGAATGTATGGTACCCTGAGAGCTGCTAGGAGTACCTCATGCGGGAGACAATTTCTTTTAAAACCAAAATGGATAAGTCTTGGTCAGGAGTCCTATGTTATCTATCTTTTTGGTGAAGAATACCAAGAACTCCTCACTCTGAGGATGCTTCAGTAGTGTAAATGGGGAAGAGATTAACAGCAGGGACCATCACCTTGAACAGTTGCTACCCTTGAGTTATGACAATTTTTAGATACCAGGTTAGAGTCATTACGAACAAGTCTGCTGTTAACCGTTTTCTCATACCTGAACATTTGGATTTCATAATATCATAAAAGAGTTGTACCATGGTTTTCTTCAGCATGATTAATTACACTGCGGCAATTTCTAAATACCTGTCTTTTTCCATCTGAGATAAATATGAATGTTGCCATGGTCTGCTACTACATTTTCAGAGGCTCTGCAGTGCATCATATATTCGTTGTTATAATTAGTTATGCCAGTATACTCTGATACTCTGGCAAATTCTTCTCTGGGATTGATTGATGTGGCCTGGTTCAAGCCCTTTTGGCTCTCCAGGTGTGCAGTACTTTCATGACAATATTATTATATTATTATATTTTTGAAGAGAAACCACCCATTAGCCATTTCTTTCTAAACTGTGAGAAGATGGGAAAAGATGGAGGGCTTTCCAGCTTGAGAAGCACATCAGAAAAAAAAAGTAAATACTTGCAGAAGCAAATACTGTTTTAGTGCCACTTGTTCAGAGAACCCTCCTCCCCATTCACAGTCAGAGACAAATTTTCCCCGTCCATCCATTTGACTTGAAAGGCGCTTTGAAGAGTCTCTTTTGAGCTTGTTTGTGGCTGATATTTGTGATGTTTATTTCTGTGCTGCACTGGCACTGCCTTATATACATTTCACTGGGAGTGAAAATTAAACTGATTGATGACAATTTTTGCACTGTTTTGATAAAGGGGATGACAATGGTGTTGATGGGTTTGGCTGTTTTCCTTTATCTATTTCTTCATCGTCAACATAATTGCTACCATCATCAGCCATATAGTATCATCATGTGATTTTGTTTCCACTGTCTACATAATTTCAGCCTTTCCTCTTTCCCATAAGCACTAAGAGCCAGGTGTAAGTCTGTGTGCTCTAAGCACTCTATTTTGCTGAGTCCTTCATTTTGTGTGTTGTTTTGCATCCAAGCCATCAAACGCCCAATTGCTGCTAAACTAAATCCAATACTAGGACACACAATTAGTGAGTCTCTCTGTAGGACTGCAACACACAGCATTTTCTCTCTCTAAAATTGTCAATCTACCCCTACAGTAAGACAATTGAGACTCGGTAAACAGCACCACTGAAAACACAGTGCTGTGACTACATGCTAATGTGCAGATGGTGCACAATGCTGCCATGTTGCATTTTTTAAACTTCCCACAGTCCAATTTCTTTAAAAATGCTGATCCATGGGAATCGCCTGTCTGAGGCATAACATGGTTTGCCAAGCTAGACAGCACATTACTGCTTAGTGTTTCACCGGATAGGTGGGCATCCCTCTGACCGTGACACGTCAGACACACTGGGCTCGATTTCATCAAAACCCCTGCATCCCAGGGCGAGACAAAACAACATTTGTTCTGTAGTGCACAGCTTCATGTTTGGAGCCACCTCGACTGTGAAATAGCATGAGCACGAACAGTAAGGAAAATGGCAATTTATGCTGAACTACTGAAGAGGGTTCTTTCAATCCCGTTTGCTGCATGCCACACTGAATTTAAACTCTCCAATAACAGAATTGATTCATAGCAGATGGTAATCTGTTTTTAGGACACGGTACGTTGTAAATCACATAGGCCTTAAACAATGAACCTGTTCATCATTGTAGGGTTAACTCGTAAAAGTAAAAACTACTTTACTACTTTATTATACTGTTATATCTGTTATCCTTCCTGAGTTGTCTGAGCTTAGTTGATATTGTGTCAATCTGCCCGTTTGTTCATATAATCACAGGTCTAGATGGCTAGCTAGCTTTTGTGATGCTAACTTACTGTGTGCTTAGTATTATCTTCTAATTGTATAGATTAATATTAGAACTACTGCTGTAGAAAAAAACAACACATGCAAATGTTCCATGGGTTTGTTGATAATTATGATTATTTCACAGATATTTAACCAGATATTTGAGATGGAGTCGGCACAAATTTGTATGCATCAGTGGTACCAATTTGTCACCAAATGTGTTGGCTGCCAACAAATACCATTTTCTCCGATGTTTCAAAAAGTAGCTATTCACTTTTTGATTATAAAGTTGCCAAGGGGGTCTGGAAAGTCGCTCAATGTAGAGAAAAAGTCGCCAAGATGGCAACACTAGATGTCAATAATGATGATGATGATGATGATGCAGCTCCTTGGAATAGAACACAAAATTGCTAACCAATCACCGTCCCTGGTGATTTTTTTCTCAGCGAATGCCAGGTGGTTTGAGTGTGTCAGACTGTTTGGGTAGTGGAGCTAGGAACGCCATAGATTTCTCATTTCTTTCTTGACTTAAATGCAAGTTCTTGTACATCCTGCTCATTCTCAAGAAAAGCCTTCTCGGATCTTTACGTAATGCCGTGTTGTGTCGTACATTAGTGCTCTTGTGGTTCTACTCAGGTCCAAATCCCCACAATTACAATAACAGAAGAGCAACCATTTCTTACTCCGCCCCTCCTCTAGTGTTTTTGAAGGCAAACAATCAATAGAGCGCACATGTTGAAAGGCTGTAAACCTGAAATAGTGCCTGTGATTGCCGTTGTGCAGGTAATAGGTCAGGGTTATTGATTGATCCGCTCATAAACACACATTTCAGGAATGGCTCACGTCCAAAGCACACAGTTAAAAATTTACACCATTTAGGTAAAGTTCTTTAATGTCTGTTTGGCACTCATTTTAGAGGAGAGTGAGCTTTTAAAGGTTTATTGGCTGAGGATACTTGCTATATTTAATTTGTGGCAAACTTATATGGTCCAAGGTTATATGGTGCATTTTCAGCCAAGCTACCATGCAAGAATTGTGATCCGTACTGCATGCCACATGCCATTCTGCCATTGTCGCACACACACATACACACACACCCTTCAACGTACCCTTCAATGAGTCTTCAAAGTTTTTTCTTTTTTCAAATGATTTCTGCTGTGTGTCAAACCAATACCATGTGTTTAAAGCACATTTAATTAAAATTGTATATTGTCAAATTGATTGATCAGTGGGAGTGTGGCGTTATGGATATGAATGTGTAATACTTTAATAGCACCATCACATCTAGAGACCACTTTCAGCTTGTGAAATCATGAGAATGGCCGGGCAGTAATAAAATGTAGAGGCAATTGTACAAACTGACATTTACTGCTCAGTTAGTCCTGTGATTTTGAATGTGCGGCATTCATGCACTGGGGAGAAGCAGACCTTTCACAGTAAATATCATACCATTATAACCTCCTTCCAAAATGGAGAGTTTCTCCCACAATATCTTCCACATTCACTTGCCATAAGTTCTTGGACATTTTTATTCAGGTTCAAGCTCAGAAAATGCAGGCTAATCATAATGGGCTATAGCAGAAGATGTAATGTGTTGACCATTTGAAGTCAGGACACATCATCACTGTACACTTTTGAAGTCCTAACTGTGGCAACGTGACAGACTTCTTCTCAGTCCTGAAGAGACATAGTGTCCTTCATCAAGTTGAAACGGTGCAATCTCTCTCCCTCATTCCCTCTCCCCCCCCCCGTCTCTCTGTCTCCCCTTGCTAATAAGCAGTGCTCTCTTCTTCATGCATGAGGGAGTTGTGATCGCTCCCCTTCCCTCACTCAGACAGATAGCAGGGGAGATGGATGTGTCAGTCAGTTGGTGCTGTCTCATTTCAGTCAGGTGCTCTGTGTACTTCAGGTTGTTTAGAGGCCTGCTGGCCAGTAAACCACATGCGGCTCGTTTTTTAAAAGTGTCCAATTTGTCTAGGGGAAAGCAGAACTGAGCTCATTTGGCTTAGTTGTTTTCCAGCCGTTCACAGGGCTGTTTTTTACCAAAACATCCTAGACGTTTGCCTTTATTTCAATTTACAATTCAGCACGGGGAAAAAACCCACTTAGATGTATCCTACATAGTGTTTCCTGTTGCATTGGGTGGGAAGGCTGTTTTCTTCAGTTCCCCACTGCCAAGACGAGTAGCCTCCCCTACCCGATAGAAATTGGAACAGCCAGTTCAGTACATCTCTCCATCTGCCTCGCCGCGATGTCACGTCAATGAATAACAAGCACCCGGCCACAATCTCCAATTATGCAAATAGTTGGCGGGATCCAGATATAGGGTTGTTTGTGGCAGATCTAAATGCAGATGCACTGATGGTTTAGTGCTCTATCACATTACAGTCATGAAGGACTGACGTCTTAAGGCACTCCGTTCAAACCACATCTGTGAGCTGCCAATATGAATTGTACGCTACAAAAGGTCTGAGAAACACTATTTTTTTTTGGCTGGCAAGATTATTGATTTCCTCAAAGTGGCACTCATTGTAGGTGACATGTTTTGCAATCGTGTGTTCCTCCCGTAGATATATTTTACCTAACGAATTGAATGCATCCATCCATGCATACATCCATGCAGCTGCCCTTCATTTTTGCGTAGTCTTTTGTTGAGACTCTAGTGGTTTCATTCCATTTTCTCTCAGCTATAGACAGCAAAGTGCCTGTTTGGGGAAATGGCTGTGGTGTGGTTAATTTGCAGCACTGAAAGCGAAGGGCTTAGTCACAACAACATTGAACCAAAGAGCCCGATTTAGCCATCACCACCAAAACCGTAGTACAATTTTGGGCACATGAAGTTTATTATATAAAAGTTATTTTGATAACGTGAAAGTGTATCTCTTCCTGCCTAGTAGTTAGGGGAAGTAATCTACAACAACATAAAGTTTCTCATCCACTGAGACACTTCAGTATGTTATATTACATTATACTATATATTAATCTGCCAGGCTGTAGAGTTTGTGGCAGGTCAAACCAGATCCTTAGAAGAATATGGTAAACAACACCAACCAGTCTTGCATTGTTCATATAGAGAAGCCACATAATGCACAAAGCATTTTACAAAAATATGTAAGTACATTTAGAAAAAAGGTGTATTTGTTAATTATTTTTGTCTACTTCTACTTTTCCGTGAGTAACTATGCCTGGATTGTATGCTGGGGAAGAGCAACAGAAGCAACTTGCTGACGCAGGATTTTTTCAGCCCTTACTCAAGTATGTTCTTGTTCCTCTCACGAGGGTCTTCTTTTCCACGGGCAACCCTATTTTCAATTTTCCTCTGCACCCAGCGCTTGACTGGTGCTTTACTTTCAATCTCTGCAACTTAATGATTGAGTCACGTTTGTGACCCCTCCCACCCCACTATCTTGATCTGATACCAACCGCACATGCGTTTCAAAACGTCTAAACAATCTCATTCCCATGCATTGCTCTCCCACTGATAGGCAAGTAAGAGAGCAATAGAGCATGTCATCAATCCTCCTCCTTTTTCTCCAATGTCAAGTTATTGACGTCATGGCAAATACAATGCTTCGCACTTCCACTCAGCAAAAGGGTTGTCAGCGCTCGCTATTCAGGTCAGAACTCTGCTGCAATCACAGCCAGAGTGATGACCTGATCCCACTTAATACTGCCTTGCTTGAAGTGCCCTGTGGATTTGCAACAAAGGGGATGGCTGCTGGAGATGGTGTGAACCGGGGGCTAAATGCGTCAATTCTCCACTGAAGAGCACCGTGAGCGGGAGGCATAGTTGATGTTTTTCTCCCCTGCTTTTTTTTTCATCTCACCATCTCTTTTTTATGCTAACATCTGGGTCGCAGTCACAGCAGTGTTCCACTTCCTTTGTAGTTGGTCTAATTGGCTATGTGTTGCATCCTGACATGGTTATTTGCAGAGCTTTTCACTTACTATACTGTTGGCTTCCGTTCAAATTAGAGCACCAAGCCGAGGCTTGAACTTCAGCACTCTTTTCCTGATCTTGCTTCTAAATGGACTTATGGATAAATGGATAAAAGAATAGTCACTGTCAAATGGACTACATTTGTTTAGCAATCAACCTCTACATTGAGGATTTTGAAGTCCAAGGTCTTAAAAAATATGTGCAGGCTCAGCAAAAATGTTTTGCCTTTGCATCGAATATTTCATGGAAATATTTTAGCTTAGTTCAAGGATGGTTGGGACATGCCTCAGGAATTCCATATCCGTAGTTGTCCATGCACCAAGAGAGGACTTGGGTTCGCTAAGCCAAATTTACAAATTCACACTTTGTTCTCCAAAGCTTCAAAGAGAGACGCATGAATTACAAGAATCTTACACACTGGATTCATATCAAGCATGCTGCTTCTTTTTCATGGATGCAACACAGAAAACAGGTGCAAAACGTTCCAAAAACAATTTGTAAACTCACAAATGATGTTAGTTATTATATATAATGATCTAGACTACATCAGATTAATTTTGCATCAAAGCTAACAAGGATGCACTTGCAACTTGGGACCTGGGCAGTTTACTGCTCTAAAACCCCTAACTCTATGAAGATTTTACACCACCGCTTGCATGCTATTCTCAGACCACTTTGAGAGCGAACTCGTCCATCGTCTTGCCCAGTGAGGCGTCTCATTTCAGCACAAAAAAAAAGCTGGGAAGGCAGCCACAAATGCCTAATTGAAACCCGTTTGAGTTTATGAATAAGAGAACACTCACACGTCCCCGATGACAGGATGTCTTTAACGGCAGGGCATCATTGCAAATGCAGGGCATGTCTGGCTGGCCGGTTACATAACCACACACCACTGCAGGTGTGATTCATAGAGGGGGGGGTATGAATGGCAGGCAGCAGCTTGTAAGTGACCAGCGACTAGTGGCGTGGGGGTAGGGTGTTCCAAGAGACATGACACGAGGAGTTTTTGCACATCGCTATGCATGTTGAAACTGAAATAGGACGCAATGATAGGATCCGAACGGCTTCGAGACAGACTGTTTCTGGTGTAATGAGGCAGGTGCAAGTTTGTCAAAACACCATCGTGGGAGAAGTGACTAACAGCAGCTCACGACGGCTAATGTCTTTGCTGTCAGTTGCCTTCAAAGCCTTCCAGTGTGAGCCGTGCAGTTTCGAGTGACGTAAGTTGTCCAACCAAAGAATTAAAAAAGGCTAGAAGAGAGACGGGCGCACCATGCCTAATAAGATGATGTCAGGAAGACGAGCATTGTTTCATGTGTGGATGGTGCGCGAGAGTTACGGAGCTAGAATAACTTGTTGATTCGTTGAGTGTAAAATGTTGCGTGATATGAACAGATCTCAGTGCAGTTGGATTAGAAAGTGTGAAAGACGGATGTGGTGGGGCAGCGAGCTGATACACACCCTCAGAGTTGCTAGCAGCTGTTCAGAGTTGGGACTTGGCAGGTACTGATCATGAGGGAGCTCGCTAGCAACTCTCTCCTCCTTTCCTCCTCCCCCTCCTCCCTCCGCTAGCGATGGCCTCATTTATCTGTCACCACACCCACCAACTCTCTACCCCCCCAACCCCCCCCCTTCCACTCCAGACATCTTTGTCTAACACGCCTTTACCCGTCGTCGTTGAGCCGAAACAACTCCCGTCACTTTTGTTTTTATTCCATCAATTACTTTCCTGCCAATGCCGTTATCGTCCGCACTAAAGGCTGCCTGCCGCTGCCGCAACTTCCCTATCTCGCCTGTCACAAAGAGTCCGGACGTTTAATGACATACCGACAGGCCCCGGCATAAAGACTGTATTAGTCATTCACATTCCCCGTGCCACCCAATAACACGGTGGCGCTAAATACCTGTGGGCCCCCCCGAGCAGATATTGTTCTTCTCCTCCTGAAATATGCCTTCAATTAGAATGTCATATCGCTGCGCCTCAGCCATGGTTTGCCATTGCTGGGGAGTGATGAGAGGGAATCAGGCATGGGCATTAGTTTTCCATCTGACGGATGCCTCCCTTCAGAATGTCTCATTAGTCAAATGCATCTCTATTCCATCACATACGACTCACATTGTAGACCGTGCATCCCTTCTGAGGATGACCCACTCCCCCTTCATTCAAAACCCATTTAATTACCATAGATAGTAGTCACATAAATATTTCACCACACCGGATGCCAATGTTTCACATAGTACACAGGAATTTACAGTCAAACATCAGAGAACGTCCACGGGGGTTCAGAATTATTTGCATTTCTAAGGCTGAAAAAAAATAAATCCTCTGGCATTTAATTGCACGTCTTTATTTATTTATGTATCAGTCAGAGTCTGCACACATTTGTGCAGAATAAATTCCATGTGAAGTATGTATGAGATTGTGAGATTTTCAAAATGTTTCTCCAACAAAATCAAAAAAAAATATTGACCACCTTTCGTCTCCAATCCTGAAGGCCCCCATGATCTCAAACCTTCACCACATTGGACATCAATCGCCCACCTCCTCTGCTCTAAACTATTTGCTGATGAAAGCACCGCGCCTCACCGGTTGGACGGCCCATGCCGATAACGGGGCTTTCAGTCTGACAATCGGGCCAAGCAGGTGTTTGGTGGAGAGTCGGGGGAATAGAGCAGCTCAACAGCACATTGGAGGATCAGAGGAGGCTTCAGATGCACCTGGTCACGTGCCAAGGCCTCCCTCCCCACACAATCTGGCCCGTTCTGTTCCCACTCAGTGGCGGACGCGCCTCCACTGGCAGCTCTGATGGACGCTAAGCTCTGTTCTGGTGACAAATGCAGAGATCATTCGCTCCTACCCACACAAGCCGTTTAATCATGATGCACTGCTACTGCTGCTCACACCTCAGAAATATCATGTAAAGCCCTGTTATTCTTGTAAATTCGGAGAGTTGAAAGCATCGGTTTGTAAAAAAACAAAAAAGGCTTGTGTGGTAATTTTAACAGTGGAGAGAGTTGAAAGACTAAGAATAAGTTTTATTTGAACTCTGGTTGAATACGCAAGAATCTGCCTCATCTGCCTTGGCATGGCATTTTTGTGGTTTGCATTCCACTACGTCAGAAAAAGGAGCATGGAAATAACAGGCATGAATAGTTCTGTATTGTATGTAGGGCTCAACGTTTCTTTCTACCATTCATTGAATAAATGGACTGTAGAAATGTTGAGGCTCTGCAATACTTGGCTATGTGGAATGGTTATGCATTAGATTTTGAGATGAACAATGAAAATATTTTTTGTCTCATGTCATACAATCTCTTTCATGCTTTCCTTTCATTATATACACCTATACTTCTCTTATAGGTAGGTATATGTATGCTTTCATATGTGTAGACATAGTTATGAAATACTCTCGTATATACCTGCAGTGTAAAGTTACTTCTGTGCCTGTTTGTAGGGAAGGTATCGACAAAATCAAAGTTAGCCTGAGCGTTGGGTATTAGCGTGTCCCGCTGGGTCCGGGGAGCTAAAATAAGACAGATACAGCCGAGTGAGCCTTGATGGGAAAAAAAACATGGAGAAACGAGTCAGGGAGATGGGGCTTGGACCCTGGGGATGCCTGAAGATGGGAGAGAACACAAGGCCTCATTCACCAGAATCAGTCCTTCAAAGAGCAGAGCAGTCACCTGGTGACAATATAGAGGAGGAAGAGACTTCTCTGCAGTTGCAAGTCCAAATTTACTAAGGATTTCATTGAGTATCCCCAGCGTGAATACGATGCATTTGCTTGGGGTTGTCCCGGTGGCACGGTGAGCTAGAATGTATACAATAACGTATACCATATAACTGCAATGTCCTGGGTTTGAATCCAGTCTGGTGTCATATGTCATTCTCTCCTCTCAGCTATTAGTGTTATTTTCTAAAGGAGAAATGCCATAAAAATAATAGAAAACATGCATTTACTAAACACTCAATAAATGCAGACTGCTTTCCATGTGCAATCAGAATGTGCTAGTATTGCATAGACCTGAGTTTCGGTGGGCCCTTTGCATCGATTAGTGACATTTAAATGGTGCAGCTGGACGATTATGGATGAGCTGTATAGATTTCAACATAAGAGTCCTTTTAGAGGGAAATGCATTATTTATTTAGTCATTTTTTTCAACAAAAAAACAACTATTCATTTTGGATTGGACAAAAATGAATCTCTTCAAATCTCTCAATCTGAAGATGAAGTTTTTTGGCATCACCAGAGCAAACCATTACAGTATTATAGAGGCTTTGTATTGTAGTTTGAAAATTCTTATCATCACAACTGGTCTTCGGACCCTGCCCTGCGCTGGCCATTACTACTCGCCGTTTAGTGCTCCCTTCCCTGGGGTGACCCGTCTCCTCCCCTTCCGGCTCACCAATGACAGAATGATCTTCCCACCCCCAGTCAGGACTGCAGAGTCACTCCCTGTCTTCCATCATAACCTAAAAAAAACCCATCTCATCAAGAAGCAGTTTGTGTCTCCCTCTCCCATATCTTCTCTTTTCTCATTCCTTCCTCTATTTGTGCTGAAAAATTATCCTGTCTGGGTGCCCATGGCTTTGACCCTTGCACCTGAATGTGCTGTAAACATGCTTCTGCTAGGCATCAATAAGGGACAGGCTGATATGCACACATTTCTCAGTGAATCAGATGGTAATTGCCGCTTTATCCTCTTGCAAATGAACTGAGCAATTTGCTATGGCAATCCACTGTAAGCAAATTTGCTCCTCTATAGTTAGTTATGTAATACTCTGTTCTCGGTCTGTCCACTCTCCAACAGTTTTGGCTCCACAGCCGACACTGGCGAGATTGAAGTATCCATTTTCTTTCGTTTTCCAGGAAACCCCCTTTCAGTCTGCACCCTATAGTTTTCAACTGAAGTCTCCTTCAGTGTCTCATATGATGTGCAAGTGACTCCTTGTGGAACTAATAAAGCGGTGGGACTTCAAGGACCGTCAAGGTGAAACCCAATAACTAGGCTCCGGTGTTTTTCAACAGAACCGTAACCTTTTAATGGCGCGGTGATGGAGGTGAATTGACAGCTGAGGGTTGGAATTATTTCCAGGTTGCTGAAAAATGTCACAGCCAAAAAAAACAGGGGATGGCCTTTACCAAAGGGACTGTCAGCCTTCATGCCATGTTCACTTTGTGCTTATTTTTAGGGGGATTTTGTTCTCTGCAGGAGCCAGTCTGCTGTTGTTGTCTTTGTGGTCGTTATTCAACATGTTTTCCATGTAACCGTGTGAATAGCCATCAACGAGCCTAATTCGGGGCATTGTCTCTGAACTCAAACTCTCGTAAATGCTCTTCTCCATTGTCTTGACAGCGCCTATTCAGAGTGAAGAGACAACTTGTGTGTGCGAAGATGAATCAGTATGTATACATGAATACAGAGATGAGGCTTCTTGCGGGGAGTGTGTCCATAAGGTGCTGGATGAGGATATGAAACGGGCAAGCTGTTCCTCGCTGGAACAGCTGACACTCTGAAATCCAGGCAAGCCTCGACTGCTCAGAGGTGCGGACAGCAGGAGTACAATTTTAGTTTTCAGTTTAATCCTTTTAAATGGTAAGAATTGGTCTTAGATGGATATCACAGAACGAGCTGGCCTCCCTTGAAACACACAGATATGTACGATTTGACGGTGATGAAACAGCGCGGTACAGTAACAGTCGTACAGTCAGTGTTCAAAAAACGACCATCTGACCGTTCCTCTCTTTGCTAGAGCGATGACTCACTGACATTCACTCATTCTCGGGACCAAAAAACTCCCCAAGATTTGATTATCATTCTCATCCTCGCCATGATGTTGAGCCACGGTTGCAATTACTTGTCAGGCGCCGTAATCACTCAGAGTCTAAGCATGCATTTAATTACAGGAGTATTAACAAAAAAAGAAACGCTCTCGAACACCGGTCGCGCCGAAATGAGATTTGGACGAGGGGACCCCGAGATGATTACTGCCCGTAAATCCCAGCCATAAAAACCGGGGGCCGTTACGCCTCGCGCTCAAATGGCTTGTTCAACAAAACTCTAATTCCACGCAGTTCATTACTGCGGTTCGTTAAGAAGTGAGAGCCGCTGTTTCGGATTGAAGATGATTGATACGGCGTTGGAACGTTCGCAGGGTTTTGATTGTTTAAGATATCAGTCGGGTAGAAACGAAATGGAGCGACATCGCCAAATGAAATTGCTGTAATCACAGTGTGCTAGGTGTTAGCTTGTAAAGACACGCCGTTGTCACATGTGTCCCGAAAACAACTTGAAACTGTTTTTCGTGTCATTTGTGCCCGTTATAGCCCTCCTCATACACCTTCCCCACTGCTTTGTTGTTCCCCTCTCTATTTTTCTCTCACCTTCTCTTAGCAATGATAATGTGTGACAACACATCGCACGGGGGGGGGGGGGCGCACAGCAGGTGGCCGCCGGGAACCTTGCCGTCTCTCAAGCGGCCGTCCCCTGGCGACCGCTGACCTCCCGACGCACACACACACATACATGCTAACCACCTAGTGTGTCAGCCGCGGAGGTAACGGGCGACCCAGGCAGCTTGTCCGACATGCTGAGTCGACAACGCGGGTAGTTCAAGTGGCGAGGAGGTGCCTCGACGTTGTTGAGATCAAATACACGAGCAGACATATAAACAGTCTTACTCACAGGCAGACTGTGGACGTTCAGGCTCGAGTCAACTCTCTCTCTCTTTCTCTAATTCTAGTCAGTAGTACTCCAGTCATGTGACCTGCGCTAATGGTGAATGGGGATGGCGACAGCCCTGTTTCACATCCACATCATCACCTGTGGAGAAAATCTTCTAAAGTTATTCAGTTCAAAGAGTTGTCCTCCAGTCACTTTGAATCACTTGCGTCAGATTTTGTTAACTCTTCTAATGTTTATCTCAAAATTAAAAGGGAAGCATCTTATCTCACTGTTGCAAGGTTCTTTTTATGGTATTTATTCTATGCTATTTTGGAGTGGAGAGAGAGAGAGAGGGAGAGAGGAGGGAGGGGGGTGATAAACAAACAAAAGTAGTTGTATTTAAACCCATGATCTCACAATGATGTGGTTGCTGAACCACCAGGGTACATTTGCTCATTAATATTTAATGGCGTTAACATCAAAATACATTGTAGATTCGCGGCCTCACTCTGCTTTTTGACAGGACTAAAATGCAGCCGTGAGTGCCCAGACTATAAATAACCCACAGAAAGGGAGGGGGGGGAAGAAAAACCCAAACAAATCTTCTTTCGGCTACATGTATCGGCGATGATAAGTCCGCCAGCAGTCATTTGTCTTCTGTCGAAATTGGTGTGGAAACCTCCTTCTCTCTCTTATCACACTTGGCAGTTTTGCGCCGCGTTTATACGCAGTTGTACGTCGAGCGCCCCTTTTCTCCCTGACAGCCAGACGGTTTGCTGAACAGAGAGCGTATATTTCAAGAGAGGGTGCCCTTCTTCCGGCTCAGAGGCTTAATGTCAAGGGGGGCGGTGGATGGGGGGGGGCGCGTATTATAGTATTTCCCTTGAGATCGCCTTTGGTTTTAATCAGAGGCGAACGTGGCCGCTGATTGATTACATGAATCACGTCCTCGTTAGACGTGCAAAGTATATCAGAGTTGACACCGGAGGCTGCAAGGCTGGGTGCAGAACGGAGAATGTGTCTCCCATAAATACTCGGTTAAATGGGAGTCAGCACCTTTACGCTCAAGGGATTTTTTTATTTTTCATGTATTTATTTATTTTTTAAAAGAATGTAATTGATAACTACGAGGCAACCTCTTTTCCCCTACTAATACTAACGAGGACCTCATAGGAAGTATAAAGCGGGTTCCTACCGACCGAGCGCTACAGAAAAGATCCATTTAAGGTCATTTCAAGTAAAAGTTGAGAATTACGCCTTAAGCAAAATGCCTTTTCGTCACACCCTCACTGGATTAAATGACTCACTGAAATCATTCAGCTTCTCAAGTGGCGTACAGTACATTAACATCTTTATGCGTTCGTGTGCTGAATGCTCAAGTGGTTTATGAATACCGTAATGCATGTTTTTTTCAGCAATTATTGTACCAGAGACAATGCCATTTCACAGTGTTTAACGCTCAGAGAAAGGACGGTACTTACATGTCTGAGGAGTCTCAATGGACTTATGCAACAGCCAATAAGCCACTGCAATCAGTCAATGCATTCTCACTTTTTTTTTTGCTTTGTAAAGTATAGCTTTTGGTTAATCCACCTTGACAAGTTGCGTGCAACAATTTAACAGAACCACGTGGTCAATTTGAGGAAGGGCAGGAGGAAGAGGGTGAGGACGAAAACAGAGAGACGTGATTGGACACAATTGGAGACGCGGGAGATCTTTTAGCAAAGGACCCAGGATAGCATTTCACTCCTGGAAGGAAGGGTGGGCTTTGTGAAACAAGGAGAAAAAAAATGCAGTCCATCAGACGGTTCACCGAGCGCCTTTCCTCTCCACAGGCCGTGGCACAGTAAACCCTTATCTTAAGTGACGAATAAAACCCCCCACCGTCTGGGCAGGATGAAATTTCCCACCCAAAAGATGTCCTATTTTGGGTTCTGGCTGCCCACATCCTCTTGGCAGTACCCGTTACAGCAGTGTATATTCAGAGACATCTGAATAGATAGATGGATATAATAGAAAGAAAGAAAGAAAGAAAGAAAGGAAAATCGTCCATACGTTACGTAATGCAGCTTTAATTGCTCAAAACAAGTGTGATGTTTTCCTTGGCTTGCCTTGCGTCTTTGTTTAATCCTTCCAATCTTGGCTTCATATCATTTTGAGAGATTTTTTATTTTTTGACGCTTTCACACTTTTTGTTTCTCTCCATTCTTCTCTCAAAGTAGCGACTGTGCAGCGAGCTATATAAAGCCAGCCACCAACTCATAAGTACCCGCTCAGGGACCTGCATGTGTGCTTTCGCTTTCATCTTTGTTTGTTTGCCTGCCCGTGATATTCCGGCCCGTTAAACCGCTACAGTCCGCTACTGTTTCATTTCCGTCATTTATTTAGAAGATTAGCGGCGTGATTAGGCGACATTAGCCTCTCTCACGTTTGGTCCCTTTGATGATTTCGGCCTGTATTGTGTAACGTTTACGTGTTGCCGCTGCAGGTGCATTTTTAGTTGCAGCAACTTCCAAAAGCAATGAAGTGCAATTGTTATGTGGAACTGCAAAGTGTAAGTGTAATACTTAGCGAGCACTCGTTGGTTTAACGTGGTGAAATAGCTTTGATTGGAAGAGATGGAAACACCACTTGAAACAATAGTTAATCATCATAATGATTCTATTCACATTACAGCGTGAAAATTGGAAGAAATCTCATGAGAAACTTTTACTCAATAACACGTAATGTATTACACTTCGCAAGCAATATTCTTTAGCCTGGTCGTCATGACACCAGCCAGCCTCTTTAAAAACCACCTATATCAGCGCCACATGCAGACACATGGAGTACAGTGGGCGAGAGTGATGATAATACCCGAGGTGTGATCATACCATGTTCTTGCCAACTAATAGTGACAGTAGGAGACAGTAATCCCTCCTCGTCCCTGCTGCAGTTGGTGACTGTAATCTCAGATTAATGTCCAGGACATGTCCTCGCTAGGTGATTGCACACTGGGGCAGATGTTGCATCTTGTTAGCGAGCGGAGAGATGAATGAGTGTCCATGTTCCCCCTGGTGTCACCCAGTTTCTATCTATTGAACCGATCTCTCAAATCTGGTCACCCGAGGGAATACAGTGTGGTATCAGAAGGCTGTCTTGACACAGATAGACGGCTTTGTCCGCTGTCTGTATGAAGTGCTGTGTGGTTTCAATCTATGATGTGTACACTTGAATACAAAGTCTCAGCTTCTTTGGCTTTTATGTTTCTTACAGTACTATCAGACCATTGTTTCTGGAGGGGATACAAACTCCTCGTAAATTGAGGAAGCACTGAAACAGTTAAAAGCATACAGCTGTAGTGGTCAATGCCCTCCCCTCCTGCAAAGCCTTGAACAATGACTTAATGCACTCCACAGAGGCTGCTTCACATCCCTCTAATGGATCATTTTTCACCTGGCACCTCAGCTCTCTTAAGATCAACTGAGAGGGATCAGCTCTATCGATTCCTTTCCTCTACACCAATTTGGATCAATACGGATCCCTGCATTATAAACCACCAACCCCATTTTCCAGCACTGCTGCACCTTGCCATGATCTCACTCTTGTCATTTGGAGTTGCATAATGAATTATGTTGATGCAATTGATTTGCCTTGCTAATAGCCCCGCGTTCATGCAAGGCATCTGCCTTTGGAAGTGTATTTTAAGCAATGCCACACCCAAAGATATGTATTCCTTCCCATCCAATTCTAATTAAAGCTGGAATTATGGTAAGCCTTACGATGTCCATCTTTTGCCTTGGCTACGGCTTTTAATGACAATCACTCTTCCAAGTTGTCTTCATCAACATCCAGATCTATTCCCTGTGTGCACATTCTGGCAGATGATTCATTGGCATGTTGAAAAAACAGTTGGAAGTCTGGGAGATTGTTAAAACCTGCAGGGGGGGGGGGTGGAAATGGAGTATGCCATACATCAAAAAGGCCGAGGCGCCTTGATGATGCACTCACATGATCAAAACAGCACGCTTTAAATGCAAAATCTTACTCTCCGACGGTCGGGATGGAAAAGGAGCACTAAAACAAACAACAATCATGGGGATAAAAAACCAAGGAAGAAACGAAACGCTGCGGAGTGGAGCAGCTTCAAAGGGAATATGAATATGCCTGAGTGCCATTGTGATAATGACCCTTTAGCCTGACGGAATCAACCTTCATCCATCCGCTTACTGACAAATATTTCCAGTATGATCTGATATCATAACAATGAGATAAGAGCGAGGAAGCAATTATCTATACCGCTCGTTGACATTGGTATCAGATACTTGGTGGAAGGCGGTTTCGGTGTCAGATCTCGGTTGGTAATGTGCTGGGGATGAAGGAGGGGGAATGCATTCTCCTTTTTTACCTCCGGCATTTCCAGTTCCTTTATTATGCAAGGCTGCACAGGGTTAACGACACAGGGAGGCCTCTCTGCCTGTGAGGATTATTGGCAATGCGCTCCCACAAAACAGCTGTGGAAGGCAAATAATTGTCTTAAGGTGAATAACAATACCATGTTATCCTGGCGAGGGGGGGGTTTAATACAAGCCTAATGGAGTTTATTTTTCCAACCTATGTTTCATTTATGAGACGCTCACATGAAGCCCTGTTTCCCTTGGTTTGTATTCATGGCTTATGCAAAGAAATGTGAGGGGAAAGGGATTGTGCAGGATGCATAAGGAAAATGAACAGCGGTGGTAGGGGCATGCCAATATGCTTATAGCACATAGTGGTGCAATGACTCTCCCTGGAGTAAGTTTGGGTTTTGTGAATGAAATCCCTCCTTATCTGTTCTGCTCGGGCTGCTGATCAGTAAATGCTGCCCCAGGCAAAAACCCTGTCTGGCAGCGCAGGAAGATTCAAACACATTTGCAAATGAGCCTGTTTTTCCAATCTAAATAAGCCAAGATGTACAAAAGCCAGAGGTAAAGCATTTTAGAAAGGCCCGACTTAGTCATTAGTTGGTGGTAGCATGCGGTATCGCCTCGGGTTAGTAACTGAACAAGGCAGCCATGACATTGAGACAAAGAGCTTGTGTTTCTCACCCCACCAGGCCATGCTGAGCCTGTTTGTGACTCATGTTAGGGCAGACAGATGCCATGTACCAAGGCGAAGGAACTGTCTGGCAGGTTGACTGTCAGAATCAGCAGGGGAGTTGCCAACCCTGCGTGAGTGGTGAGTATAGACAAGAGGTTGGCTTGACATCTCTAATCATGTATCGGTTATGGTAAATGCCTGGCTTTAACTTTTCATCACAGTTTATTGGATTATGTTGCATATTCTTTTTCTTTGGCAAAACACAGTGGTAGATAATTCTAACAACAACAACAACAACCATACAAATGATTGTTAGGCTTGTTAGCTTTGGGTTGTTTTCTCTTCTTGGCTTTTTTTCTTTTTCACTATTTTAAGCAATGTAGTTGCTCGTTGTCTTGAGAAACGAGTGGGAGAAGAAACGGAGGAGATCAGCTGTGAACTTTTATGCTGCTCTTTGAGATCTCCGAGTTTCGCTAAAATACAGGAGCCTAGGTTGTCTTCCTGTGCATCAACCCGTTGGTCTCCACGGACGTTTTTACAGTATGTTTCAGCTAATCTCTCTGCCTTATCAGCAACGCCTCTAACTCATATGTGCTATAATTAGCACCTTGCAGACGTGATATGATTAGTGGCTGCACAAATTAGTTGGGGTTAACTCTTTCTCTCTGATGGTTTGAAATATGAATATGAAGTTCTTCTTGTCTAATCGCGATAACACGATGACACCGTGCAGCTCAGGCGCTCTTGCATAGACAGAATTGCTAATTCAGCCTTGATTCATCCTCAGTCTTAACATATAAACATATTTACTTGTTTACATCCCCTGGAAAGAAAAAACCTAAGCCTCTTTGAAACTCTTTTGAAGTCAACCCCAATTACGTGGTGCCATTCACTCAGACTTACGCAACCTCTCTTGCCTTTAAAGGTGGAGTACCACTCAGTTGAAGAAGCCATGTTATTCCTATGACCTAGAGCAGTGCAGTGTGTGGTTCAGGAATGTATCGCCCTACCTGTTGTTGTCCTGGGCATGCCTGTCACACTCAACCCTTGCAACACGTCCAAGTCACAGTCAGTGGACCAGTGCGTTGGTATGACCTTTCAAAATAAGAGGTGAGAAAAGAAAATCACCTTTGTTTCTGGCTGCTATTTCTGGCTATAAAGGCCAGCAGTAATTGTTCACTAATACAAATCAGACTAAATGGTCAAAGCAAAAACACTAGTAAAGACAAAATCTGTTAATAATGAATGTACAAAACATTTGAAAGCGAGAGTTGTTAAGATAACGAGATCGGAAAACTGATTATTTTGAGTAAGTTAGAAATCCCTTTGTAGTGCGTCGTAGCTCCGCTGGCTTAATGAGTTTAAACAAAGACCGAAGCTTTTGATTCCATTTGTTCGTCCGCACCAAGCCGTGCACCGAGGCCTAATCCTGTTTACACATCAGAAAAAAAATGCCTGTTTCTTTTGGCTATTTGATCTGGTCTCCGCCTTGAGCCACGGGCTCTCGTTTTAACACCGCCGTCTACCCAGTACAAGATTTCTCCTCCTCAATTGAAGAAAATGAAGAAAATTGCAATTTAAATATTCATAAGGCTCTTTGTCTTTCCCCTCCCATCAGTGTCGGAGAGAGATCATGCTATTCCGCCGTGGATTTTTTGGCAATTACCTCTCATTGTCACCTCCCCATGTCCAAAGTCACCCCGGTGCTCTTGAGAGGCACAAGCAACCTTAACGTAATTGTGAGGTTACACGAGGATGCCGGCAGATTGGATACCTCTGAAGCTGACATCATTTCACAGCTATTGAATGGGAACACACACCCCTGCATTGTCTAGCGCAAATTAATCCTAATGCCATGGCTGCGCAGTCTGAAAAAGATTATATTGTACAATTGCATGTCTACGTCTGGCAAAATGAACCATTGTGAACGTGGAAGCAGAGGGTGTAGATGTGGGGGGGGGCAAATAATACTTTTCTTTTTTTTTCCTTTTCTTTTTAATGACACCGCTTGTATCCTGATATTGTTTTGACAACTTTCCCCTGCTTTACGTTTTTGTGCATTTGTCCCAAAATGTTGGTCAAGTTCTCCTTTGGTCTTAAATGATGGGCTGTCCTACCTGTGTGTGTGTGTGTGACGATGACAGCTCTGTCTTCACGGTTTATATTAATCCAACAGGGTCTTGGCAGCCGGGGCTTCAGCGAAAGGCCAATACTCTGTCAGACTATCATTCCAATGCGGGCCTGCAGGGAGTCTGCTCCCCAGTGTCTCTGTTCTCTCCGAGTGCCAATTATGCCATCCAATTGAATTATGCCCTTGAGTGGTATTATTAGCAGTTGTTGAGGGATCCAAACATTTGTATTCATTTAGGCTCGTTCGCCAGAATAATTGAATGGCCAGCCTGGTTTAATTAACACGTGAATACAGAAACAATGCGTAACGAATTAAAAATTTCATTAGCTCTATGCATCGCACAAAGATTGGCCAATTTAGCAGCGCTAGCCCGGCTTTATTTCCTTTTCTTTTCAGATCCACGCAAAACCGTTTCAGTATCAATGGCATTTAGTAGGGCATGAGAGAGCCACAGCGCACCCTCCCTCCACGCGGGTCTCCAGCGTGACTCGGGGCTCAGTTTCAACTTGTTCCACAAAGTTGAGCAGTGTTCAGTTTAATGAAGCGATGCATCAAAAGCTACCCACCATCTCATCCCCGGCTAACTGGTGCAGCAGTTCATGTATTCCCAGGTACATCCCCCCCGAATCTGCATGCTACCGGTCCGCTGAGGATTGAGAGAGCGTTTCTGCCCCCATACATATCTAGCAGGCCATAAATCACACTCGCTCTTATGTAACCTTCGTGTGAATATCCAATGGCGACAGATTGTAGTCATGGAGTACACCCTTCGTGCAGATCTTTCAATAACGTGCTCAGCCGGGTTTGTACATGTTTCGGAAAAATGGTGTTGACACCAGGTGGGAAACAAAATAACTACAGTGCTTCAAACGTGTTGCCCTCGTTAACTGATACTTGATACTTACAATCCAAATTAAAAGTGAATCCCTCTCCAAAACGCGACTCATCTCCGGAACTTTCACAGATTTTCTATCTTTCTTTCTCTCTCTCTCTCTCTCTCTCTCCATCTGTTTCCGTCTCTCTCTGTTCCCTCCCAGCCCTCCCAGTCTGTCACAGCTGATTGGGCTACTGGTCTGTGTCACAAGGCCCCTCTCTCAGTGGGAGAGAGGAGCCAGTTGGCAGAGCCCTTCCCTTTCAGCTGAAAAAGCCCCAGGTTTCTGCATGCTCCGGTACCGTAGCTCGACCCTTTTTTTTTTTTTGGTCATCTTTCTTTCCCTCTCTCGCTCAGTCAGACCGCGGCACTGCCATGCTATGTGGGTTAGGGCCAAAAAAGCAGCGTGCACCTTTTTATGTGTGAAGTCAACCCCGCCAGGAAGTGTTGCTCTTTTTTCCTCTCCTGTTATATTGTCCTCTCTGGCCACTATTTGCAGTCAGCGTAAGGCCAACCAGAGGCTGCAAAGTCAGTGCCTGCCTTTTTCCCCTACCTGCCTGCGAGGCAACCCGGTCATCTAAAATTGGTCGCAGATAGGCGAAAGGAGCCTAACCGCAGTTGGCATGACTGCAACACACACACTACGGTCAAAGCCAAGTTTTTTTGGATGGTGAGTTGAACTTGGTTGACCTTTGTTGCCGGTGTGTGTGTGTGTTTTTTTTTAACACGGTTTCACGTGGAGAGCAACAAATACTCCCCACCACCACCAGAAAAACACAGGTTTGTTCTTTTGTCCCTCATCTTTTGATGTGGAATACATCAGTGTAAATGGGACAACCGCAAAAATGACCAACTCATCATCCTTTGATTATAAGTGAATATAGTTTCTCATATTTACATTGCTTCATGTACATTTATTTTGAAAGGGTTTCAAAGGTGGGCCCTTGCAAGATAAGGTAAATCAAGAGCACCTCATTTTTTTCCTTCTCCTTCAACATTTTTTGTTTGATCCCTAACCCTTTCCCCATAATAATTCCCCTAAGTGCACAGATAATAGCAGAGTGTCTTGTGCCTCAAATTTTAGTAGGGCTATTCAACAAAGATAGCCATATTGAATAGGCAGTCTGTAGAGTATTGATTTAATTCATCCTTTACAACTATACTCATCTTTTTTAATAATAATAATACAGAGGGAATTGTCTACTTCAAAGGCTGCGGCAGAACAGCCAAATTGGTAACCTTGCCTAGATCCAAGATTATTTTTCAGTCATTTTCTAAGCTCCAAATTCAATTTATACAATTAAATGTAATCCAGTGTAGGGAATACGAGTAGTACACAGAGGTTTGATTAAAAAAGTAACAATGCCATGACAGGAAAATCGAATTAAGAACATGGCTGCCTCAGTCAATCAAGTGCTAGGCTTTTGGAAAACTCATCAGTGAGTCTCACTAAAGAAGCGAGTGTGTCTGTGTCTGTGTGTGTGTGTGTGTGTGTGTGTGTGTGTGTGTGTGTGTGCATGCACCCCTACCATCTCAGTACACTAGATAATCCACATCTTGGACAAGCGCAAACCGCAGTCTTCCAGAAGACTGCAGAAGGTAATTACAAATTAGGCCAGCCCTTGGATCACATTCTCCAGTGAATCCTATCACCCCCAACTCTTCCTGGCCAAAACAGACTCAGGCCAAGTGAAGAATGACTCAGACCTCCCCACTGTGACACAAACGCAAGCGGGATGTACTGCACTAAGCCTGCTGGGGACTGTTGTCCTTGGTGAATAGCTCGCTGGCGAATTAGCGCCAGAGGTCACTGGTTGGGACACACAATGAGAAAACACTGAGGGACATTTTCGGAGACCGAGAGGTTTCCGATAATTCTCTTTAACACTCAGTGCTGAATATGAGCTAAATCATACTGCTGTTAGTTTGTCCTTAAATTGGCACAATATGAATGTTATGCGAGGGAAGTATCCACAGGTAAGCACCTCTGACTGTCCTCATGATGATCATCAAACCTCAAACCTATCTACTCCCCCGGCAGTCTACGTTAGAGAGAGAGAGTATATGTTTGAGCAAGTTAGAGAGCAAGCGTGTGATCATCCTTCTGTGCATGTGTGAAAGACATAGAAAGAGAGACTGAAATCCGAGCTTGTTATTTCGAGTGCGTGCATGCACGTGCATACGCCCGGTGCCTTGCACATTCATCGGGGCTGATGATGATGCGCTCAAGGTGGCACGGCAGCTCGGCGGAGTCAGGCCATGGCCAGACCACCGCATTTGGGAGGAGAGAGGGATGAGGGGATTATACAGATAGAGAGGATGGAGAGGCGGCGAGGGCGAGCCAAAGAGGAGAGAGTCATAAAAATAGTTATACAAAAAGGGATTCCGTTATGCAGAGAGAGACACTCAGAGATAATAGGTGAGTTGAGAGGATGCTGGACCACGGATGCTGGATGCTTGATCACGGCGAGCGATTTCCCATGCAAGCTGTGTCTTCCGTGGAGCCGGCGCCCACCCGAAACAATTTAGCTATCCTCTGAGAGGGTTTCGGAGAGCGAGTTACAGCGTGAATTAACAACAGCACAGAGCAAACATTATACATTCTGCCTCGACTCGGGAACTAATAAACAAGTCTGTATACCGACTCGTCATGCGTGTCATTTTGGCCTTGGGGCGTGAAAAAAAACAACAACGACCCCTCGAATCCTCAGTCTCGGGTCTGAACGCGGCAAGTTTTACAAATCTATGTTTCAAATGGGGTCTTTGTATGATGATTTTTTTTTTCTCACCCCTTCTCTCTCTCTGTTGCCATAGCAACAGGAGTTGAGGATTTGGTAAAAGGGTTTTTTAGAGTTGCTAACATGCATGGACTAGTTCTTGGATTCCCCTCTGCCTCGGTATTTCAGTAAATCATGTAAGGTTTTTTAAATTTTTTTAAGCAAATCCTATCGCTTTTGAAATATCCAGATTACTTGGAAGAAGCGGTACAGAAGTAGCGGTGGTGGTAGCGGTGCCTCCTCTCTCCTGTTCTTCTCAGACGAAAGACGACTCGTGTACTCTTACGGGTGATGCGCTCTTCTGTATTTTGTCGCATCAAATCAAAACCCAGTGCATTCGCTTGATGCGGGCATCCTGTAGAGAGCTCCGCGTCGGTCGCCAAAACCACTCAGAACTCATAATAACGCTGAAGATATCACGCTTGGCTCCTATGGGAGTCCGTGAATGCGTCACGCTTAAAAGCATTTTTACTATACCGTGCAGTCCTTGCTATTATCAGCACCCGAAAACACCAACCCACCAATCAGTGCCTTTTTAAAAGGTCACACAGATTTTTTTGTCACGACATGCTATCTATTGTAAAGGCATTAAGGCCCGACTCATATTAATCATAGCTTCTTCAGCGACTCCTCCCTTTTTTTTGTTAATAGCTGTGCAGAACTAAATGGATAGATCAGGCTGAGAGATTTTATCGTGGCCGGAAGGGAGCGAGTAGTGTTTGTGTGTGTGTGTGTGTGTTTGCGTTTGGTGGGGTGGGGTGGTGTAATAGTACCTCCCATGATGTAATCCATCTTCTGGCTAATTAGCGACGGGGGGAACGAGGGGAGGAGGAGGAGCTGGCAAACACTGTTATGGATGAAGATTTGTCTTTAGCCTGATGGAGGGTGTGTTTATGAGGCGCGCACGCCACACGCAGCATCGCGGCGATGATGGTCCTGGTTGGTGGGTGGGTTGAGAGCGGGTTCAGCATGACCTAGTACACACACACACACACACACACACACACACACACACACACACAACACGCATGCTTCCACTGGAAGACAAAAGTGTGCCATGCAATTTACCTCACATTTTTTTTCCGAGATATTGAAATGATAGTGGCATAAGATGATGGGGAGACACTTTCCTTCCCACACACACACACACACACACACACACACACCTTAATGGTATGCATTATATATCCAGTATATGGGCTACTACCCTGTCACAGTTAGCATTAGAATTTAAGATAGGTGAAAGATGAAACTTTAATGATCCCCATGAGGAAATCGGGTATACTGGGATGACTGGAGGTGGACTGAATGACAATACAACGGCTGCAGCGCAATTACTGCCTTCACAGTCCATCGCAGGTCCCCTTGATTGGCCACAAAGAGAGAGCTCCCTGACTTCTTGATTCGCGCATCGCCTCGCGCTCCCTGGCGCCCCATACCTACGAGTAGAGGAGCGTCAGCGTGGAGGAACCAGATTTATTACCGGTGCCTCAGATTAAATAACAGCACACAGAAATGGTGCTGACCAACGGCAAAATAAGGCTGCGTGGGGAATATCTGGCGCGGCGCTTGTTTCACTTTCCCCACAAATGCCTAACAACAGGTGCACTTCAGGTCATCTATATTTCATTGAGTGGCCATTGCCGGATGATGAATGTAAACTTGAGTGCGCATGTGTGCATGTGCATGCTCTTAGTGATGGCCAATAAAGTAGCCCTCCCTTTTTGATTCAATTAGAGCTGCCGTCCGGCTCTGCCCTGCTTCGTCTTCCGCTCAGAAAGCCACTCATTAAATCCGGCCATCTGCGTGCACGTGTGTGTGTGTGTGACTGTGTACACATGAACATACTAGCGTGTGCACACAGTACGTGCTTGTGTGTGTGTGTGTATCTATACTTATGCGTGTGTATGCACTTTGGAGTTTGTGCTTGCGCCCACTCCAGCGAGGTTCCTGTCAGGGCTCATGGGAGGGGTCAGAGGGAGAGGTCGTTAATCAAGACAGACAGGAGCGACACCCCAGCGTTCTCGGGGATGACGGTGCTGCTGCAGAGAGCTGCGTCTCCCCCAAGCCCAGATCCCAATTAAGGCCCGTTGCTGCTCCACTCCTTAGCAGAGGCAGGCGAGAACCTTTTGTTCCCAGGCATCACATCACACCCTGTACGACAGCACCCAGGAGCATTCATATCCGACTCAGTTTCCGTCCAGAAAACAAAGTATCATTTGTATACTCGTATACATTGATATATTCTTGACCAGGGGTTTTGTCTGTGGATGAACCCGTGATAATTTATGATCATGTTGAGAGCAAACTAAGATAGAAATTCCTTCTACAATTGCTGTCTGAAAGAAAATGTGGCAAAAATAGTGCTTGACAGGCAAAAAAAAAAAGGCAGTAATTAGACGACACAGGCAAAAACTAGTGAAATGTCATCACTAACAATGATGCCTCTCAAGGATTTGACTATGCTTTGGTACCACTCATCAAATTGCAGGGCCTCTATTCATCCTGGTTTCTTTCCCTCCTCCAGACAGCGCTAATGATCAATTCCAGCCCTCGCCGTATTTATTCATGAGTGTATTACACCTGGTTCCTCTTTGTTGCCGATGCATTTCCTCAAGTATTATGTGACGCCTTGCCTCCCACGCTTCCGGCTCAGATGCCATCTCTCTCTCTCTCTCCTCCTCTCTACCAGGCTTTGTTGAACCTCACACACACACACACACGCACACTCACTCTCTTGATAATCTGGTAATCTGACGTGCCTTTCTTTTATTCAGCGTCTCTGTCTCCACCACCCAATATCTTTCTCCTTCTCTCTTCCGTCATGGCCGTCACTCCCAGGAAGACAGTGAGATGCGTCTGCTCACTTTTCGCTTGTCACGCGCTTTTAATTAATGCGGAAAGTGTGTGTACACGCGTGTGTGTGGGCATTATGTGCATACAGTTGCGAGAAAAAGTTGGTGATCCCTTTTGAATTAGCAGTATTCCTGCATAACAATGTGATTTAACAAATAACACACAAAAAATGTACTTTTACATCTTTGAATGAACATATTGCTCAAACATTAACAGCCTAAGCTGGGGAGACGTGTGTGAACCTCTAGGACAGGGCTATTCAATCATGTGCCGTGCCGGACTGAGAGTCTGCAGGTTTTTCGTTCCAACCAAACGCTACAGCAGGTGATTTGGCTGATTAACTCCAAGCAGAGAAGAGGGAAATGAGTGAAATTACCAACTAAAGTTCTGTAAGGAGGAACGGTCCAAAATACCTCCTAACTGCAACTACAGGAAACGTTTGGTTGAGGTTCCACCAGTTAGTAAATCTCATGTTCTTTTTCCAATCCAAGCAGATTTGAACATGTTCAATGAAGGCATGTAAAAGTACAAATGTGTGTGTGTTATGTGTTAATTCACATCGTGTTTATCTATTTGTATGACTTAGATGATCAGCCCATATTTTTGGAGGCATCTATACAGGAATGCAGGTGATTCAAAGGGGTTCACAAACTTTTTCTCACAACTGCTTTTTTTCTCTGTTTCTTTTCATGCACACAATCCTTTTCGAGTGTGCATGTGCCTGTGCAAGCATGCATGCGTTATGTGCGTACCTATGAGTGTCATTGAGGGATGAGCACATATAGCTGTGTCGTCGGGAGAGGCTGCTGTCACTCAAACCACTCAACAGACTCTTTAGGTAGTCCAGCTGGAGTCTGCCAGACGGGCGCAGACTCACCTCTCGGTTTTCTGCAGTGTACTCTCCGCCCACTTCTTTGTCTCTCATGATGTGCATCATCTCTTCACAAATTCTCTCTCTCTCTCTGATTATGTCATTATCCTCTTAGTTGGAGTAAACATAATCATAGTAACATGTATACAACTTAATCACATTTCTTTAAGGGGTGACCGAGTGCATCGTGTGTAGGTGTCGTAGCTCAAGGGCACATGAAAAGTATTAGGTAGAGGATGTGTCACTTTATACACCATGAATCAACAGCTTAGTCACACAATTCAGCAATAGACGTATTATTGTGTGCATGTAAACGTAGCCAGTATATGCGGCTGTCTATTCATGGATGCTGCAGCTACAGTTTCCTCTCTCTTTTCTCTCTATCCATCTCTCTGTCATTCATTATCACTCACTCTCTTTCTCTCTCTCTCACTCTCCCCACCAGATAGAAATAGACTGACGGGGGTGTGCGCCGTTTTAGGGCGAGCTCAGGGGGATCGAATTTCCATCCATTGATTTGATTAGGTGTCATTAGCCTGTTCAGCCCGTCGGCGCGAGCCTGGCAGACAGCGAGTCACCTCTTCAGGAATGTTAGAGAGGTCCACGGTATCGATTGGCTTGCCTTTGCGTTCCCCACCTGCCGTTGGCCTCGTTTTACCCCTGGTATGGAGCTAGCCCGTCATGGAGGAGAGAAAGGAATTGTTCCTCTCTCTCTCTCTCTGCACTTTTAATCCATTTATCTATCTATCTATCTATCTATCTTTCTATCTATCTATCTATCTATCTATCTATCTATCTATCCATCCATCTATCTATCTATCCCATTCCACCTTCCCCCATGGTGCCTTGCCTCCCTGCCCCTCTCCCTCAGCCGTGTGGTCGCTGAAGTATATGAAGTTTTAGCTGTGGCTGTCTCGCTGGGGAAATATAAGTTGGCTGTCTATTGCATTACTGTTTCTAAGCCTCACATCAGGAGGTGATAAGATTCCCTGAGGTAGAAGGAACAGGGGAAAGGGAGAAAGAGATGATGGAATGCGTGCTGGGGGGGCGGCTTCGGAGATGTGTGTGCCTACATGGTTATATGTGTGTGGCTACACATTAGGGCTGTCACTTTTTCACAAAATGTCATTTGAATGTGTGTCAATGTATCTGTATGAGTTAGTGAATCTCTATAAGTGTACACTTTATTAGGTACTCCTACTTGTTAGGTACTACTACTTGCAAATAGCCTGCTCCTCCAAACAGCGAATCACGTGGCTGCAACTCAATATGTTAAGCTTGCAGACATGGTGAAGTGATGTCGTTTTTTTGTTTGAACCAAACATTACAATGGGCAAGATGTGTGATCTAAGCGGCTTTGACCGCAACATGATTGTTGGTGCCAGACGTCTCAGAAATAGCTGCCCTCCTGGGATTTTCACCACTACTGTCTCTAGAGTTTACAGAGAATGGTGCGATAAACAAAAAAAAACATCCAATGAGCCAAAAACACCTTATTAATGAGAGAGGTCAGAAGAGAATGGGCAGACTTGTTCAAGCTAACAGAAAGGCCACAAATGCTCCAATAACAGCTTTAACAGTGGTGTGCAGAAGGGCACCTTGTTGAATCCATGCTGCCAAGAATCCAGGCTGTTCTGGAGGCAAAAGGGGTCCAACCCGGTACTAGATAGTACCTATTAAAGCGGCCGGTGAGTGTATATAGTATGTATATGTATATGTATGTATATGATTATATATATACCTTATACACGGTTTCCCACATTCACCAAAATAAAAGGGATGGGAATAAGTTTACCTAAAAAAACAACTGTATCTTTTCCATCTGACATTTCAGTTCAATCTGCAAGGGAAATAATCCAGGTAGTTTGTATTGGGCTTAACAAGTCAAACAAAGGCTACCAGTTAGCTGCATGCAAAGAAAAAGCCACAACGGCATGAATTAAATAGTTTGAGTTGTTTACCTTACTTGCTAACAAAGCCAATTATCAATAATTTAGATAGGGCATGCAGGTATCACAGTGTTAATATTTGCTAGCTTAAATGCAGAAAGTTTCTAATGGCATGAAGGGGGTGCAGGGGGGTCATTTATGTATCTCATATCAGCGTGCTCATAGGCTAACAAAAGCTAGCAGTCTTTAGATACAGAGGAAAAAGGCAGTGCAAAAGTCATGGCATGAAATAAATAATACAAGGTGTTTATGTTATGTGCTGAGCCAGTTATCAATGTTTCAGACCGGCCTGGCTGATATTACAGCATTCATCAGTATTACTGAGCACCCAAAGGTGCTCCCTGTTGCCGGCATTAGGATGTTGGACACTGTTCACTGTTTGTTCTCATTTTCTTTCAGCATCTTTCAGTCAAGGCGGCAGTATATTAAGATGGCCAGCCTTGACTATATAGCACTGTGGGGTAAGCAATGAGAGGTCCTGCTTTACAGCGATTTTAGAACAGATGAGGTGTTGTTAGGCACGATGCAAATAATGAGTGAATTCTTTCCGCCGAGCAATATAGTTCCCTGAACAGTTGCTAACCAACGTACCAGTATGAGTGGTGATTTTCAGTCAGCACATTCGTATTTTAACGAACTGTTCTGCAGGTGTGCGTTTTTTCGAGCACGTCTCGGGCCAATCACAACTGAGGTCTGCGAAGGTCTGTTTTATGAATAGGGGGTAAGCAGTTTATCCGCCGGAACTACGGAAGTAAGAACCAGCTTCAACGAGAGCAGCTTAACCGGCTCATAACGGAGCAGGAGAGCGAGTCAATCAGCTGCTATTGAGTGACTCTGTAATGGCTGGCCTGACCATCACACTCCCCGGAGAGCCCGTTTTGTTTTCCATTAAGACTGTCATTAGTGTGTCCACGCTGGCGCAGGGCAGCAAGACACACCCGCCAAGTGTGTGTGTGTCTTGTGTGTATGTGTATGAGAGAGAGAGAGAGAGAGAGAGAGAGAGAGAGAGAGAGCCATAACAGTGTCCTTACACGTAAGAGAGGCGACCCCATCAAACCAACAGCGCTTTGGTTTCCATGTTGCGTTGCCACTCTGTACTGCACTATAGTTTGGTCACATAGAATAAGCAAGGAGAACATGTATGTATTTGCAGTGTTGTGGTCGAAGCATGTGCTGAATGGTTACCACTGTGTTTGTTTTAAGGTCACCCAATGTCCCACACCGACCAAAGGAGCACTTGATGCTCTCCCCGTCGACCGGCTCACCGGCCCGAGAGGGAGAGCCATTAGTTTTAATCAAGCGCCACTCTAATTGAGAGGCCTCCCATCTCCATAAAGATAATTACTAGAAATGTCAGGCACTAAGCGTGGCTCGCTCATCTCCACCCCATCCCCCCTCCCAACCCCCCCCTCTGCCTCCCAGCCATGAATAGTGATAGACCACAAGGCTGGACATGTATCTTTATAAGAGGGCAAAGCCACAGCATTGACTTGACTGGGACAATCAGTCAACATTAGCGGCAGATGGCCTCCATAACAGAATTAAACGTCGGTGTATTACTCTGAATCAACCCAATTGAACCTTTATGGTCCAATCAGTTGACATAGTAAGCGATTGAAGGGAATTGAAGAGAATGGGAGAATGAATGAACTGGCTACTTAGAGTGATTCAGTGTGTTTATTGTGTAGTCTGTGGGTAACACACAGGCAGACGGGACTACATGCTATTGGATATCTTGCCTATCTGCACAATGCATATCCTCCAAAGGTGGTTGGCTTATATAAGAGTAAGAGTATCTACTTTATCCTTGCTAACATTACAGAGTTATCAACGTTGCAATATGTCAACACATGTCATGACTGGCCTGCATGACATGGAAAGCATGTTTAGAGATTTGTCTAAAAATGTGACCTAACATGGAAAAAACAGGTGCATTGTGGGGTTTTTTCCCCCCCCATGCATTATCAATCTTTGCATTCAGAACTTTACAACTGAATAATAGATAATATAATAATAGAGTTCAACGTTCTTTGGGGAATCAATCAATGTGTATCTATACATAGACCTTAACGACTACGGTTCACCAATATAAATTCCCCGGCAACGGTGGTTAGCTTAGTCGTCATATCTGCACGTCACAATTGCACAGATATTACCAAAAGCCTTGAACAGTCTGAGTAGTCATTGAACCTAATAGTGTGCTGTTTATCAACTAGCAATTTCCAACAATCATACACAACTAATCAAATAGGTTTTTCTATCATTGCATTTTGGTCATGACAACAATTGTGAAATATAATACAGACCCACGCGTCCCATGAGTCCCCAGTCCTTGATCGGTCCTTTGATGTATCTAAGACTCGCTTTTCTGTCACCTAAACTTTGATTGATAGCTCTCTCCAGGCCCCAGCAGAGTGTAAAGAGAATGGATGAGTTGGCAGAGAGCGACTGACAACTAGCAGGCAGCGGTTGCTCCCCCTTTGCGATCTCACTCCAGCCAGCCTATCTTTTAACGCCGGCGCTAATTGAATAACGAGGGGCGTTTCTGGGTGAGGGGAAAGTTTGGCAAAGCGACACGTTGCCCACGTTGCTTTCGAAAACATTGCGGCCAACACCTGCCACGTGGCGCCCATCTCTCGCTACTCTTGTGCCACTCTTAAGCTCGCTCACGGGGACACCTGTCATGTCTTTCGGTGTGTGTTAGCTAGTTGGCATTTCTCCACACGCTAAAAAAAAAGCCCAGTGTATCGCACATAAGGCAACGAAACACAAGTAAATTGTTACAGATCTGTCATATTCCTCGGTACGAGCGTTAATTTGGTCCGACCCACGCACAGGATATCAAGAAATCAATATTGCTGTGTCTGTGGCTGCGCTAGGTGGGCCTAATTGAAATGTATGAGGGAGCCTGCTAAATGATCTGTGCAGGCAAGGGAGCCAGAGTGATTGCAAACATATGGAACGGTTCCTTAGACAAGGGAAACATTTGCACAATGCGGAGAGAGAAATAGGCAGAGAGATGGAGCGGGAGAGAGAGAGAGAGAGAGAGAGAAAGAGAGAATAGAAGATGTAGAGTCAATCATTTCAGTCAGCGGTACTTGATGTTTAATAATGTTTTGAAGCAGTCCTTCATGCAACTGGACACACGAGAAAGAAAGAAAGAAAGGAAATGCCTCGAATAGGTTTTCAGCTGAATTCTAATGTGAGTGAGAGACAGCGGCGGAGGTAGAAAAGCTCCGAGAGATTGGGGGGCGGTGGCATATTATGAACCAATTCAAAACATATGGCTGTGCAGACACGGAAGTGAGCATTTCGGTGTTGTCATATGCTGGAACATTGAGCCTTGACCCGCGGAGAGCATAGCACAAATGAGTGTGTGCATGTGTGTATTTGGGTGCAAACTCGCATTGAGTGTACGTGCTTGCATGCATGCTGGCACACATATGAGCACTCTCTCGGTTCCTTCCTTCCTTCCCTTCTTTGCTCCTGCTTCCCTCCCCGCCATCCATCTCTTTCGCCACGTCCCTCTCTCTAATAAGTTATTGACATTTTGCTTAGTAATGACTGCCAAAATAATGGGCCTCATATCATCCGGAATGAGCAGTGACTAGAAGTGGCATTTTCTAACCACCGCGTCAGGTAGACACCCAGGCTCGCTCAATTCAAATTGGTCAGTTTAATTGGGCAATCTCTTACGGGTATAGTCGACCGTCCCTGCCGCAACTGAATCGGCGCACTAGTACTCCCTCCCTAAGGTGCAGTAATTAGTTAGGGCTATCATACTCTCATCATGCAAGGAAGTACTCTGTCAGAATAATGCAGCACAAGTGAGTTAGTACCATGGCGAGGGATATGAATCATATAGGAAAGCACACATGCACAACACATGTCAGCATTGGACATGGTTATGGTGATGCATTCTTGGGTTTATTTGGTGCAATTGTGTTAGACGTTGCCAAAGAAGGCATTTAAAAGCTCTTTCACAAATTCTATATTACCGAGTATTTGCGTTTCCCCTCCTTTCTAACCAGCAGACAAGAGATTATATATATCATAACAGCTTCTTTACAAACATCGCTGGAGGCTGCAAACGAGGCTCGAGACACATGCCCACGGCCCGAACCAAGGTTCACGAACAAGTGTCAAGTGTGCCGATATGACTACTTAGTTATCTCCACCGCGCACATTGCTTTACAAATGGAAATGAATCTAGATCTACAAATGCAACAAGGTCTACGGTTTAACCCCGCGCGCGGCTCGCGAGATGAGCGCTTTCTGTCCACATCCAAGACATTGTCAAATTTATTTTGACAGCTTAGAAAAGGTTAAACCATTGATTTTTCCGAGAGAAATTGTTGTTTTGGACAAGTTTTGCCCCTCATCTGAATGATTGTACGCCGCTGCCGACGCTCCAGAGACCACACACATTACCCACATCATTAAACAATGCTAAAGCTCCTGAACATTTCGCAAACAAAACGTGTGTGCGGTCACGTCTCTCGAATGTTTCTGCTGCTTTCCCGATGAGCGTTTTCCAAATTTCCACCGGTGCATAAGCACATCAAGCCGAGAAGACACATTGGCACAAGGATACCACAGAACAGCATCTATTATTCATCCAGTCAATGTATTGACATAGACAGCTCCGGTGAGCGCCAAGGTAAGGTCAGTACAAAATACTCTGATGGAATAGGGGAGTGACATATGTGGGGACAGAAATCAAAGGCCTAAACGTGAAAAATCTCATTCATCCGACAATAAGAAATCTTGATTATCAGTCTTGTGCAAGTGTTGCGTTCATCTCTTACGCTTTCATTACTCTGACCTTCAATCATAATGCTTTCACGGCGATTATGCACCGCTGCACTCTCTTTTCCATACATTAAATGAGTGGAATATTAAATGCACTCCCACTCAGGAACAGGAACGGATATATGCGAGGTGACACATGGATGCAGTAGCGACTGAGTGACAGCAAGAGCCGATTTGGTTGACACAGGCCTCATTTATTTTTTGCGCACTAATACAGGAGAGAGTGCCGCTCTTACAGTACGTACTTTACACCGTGCGGTCCGTGAATGCGAAGGCTATTTTTTCACTGCAAGAGAGCAGCGTGCAATTTAACCAGAAACGCTGCCATTTTGAGCATAACTCCAGTCTTTCTCATTCACACCACGACAATAGGGACTGTTTGTGTTTCTGAGCCAGCGCAATTCATCCGAGTGTGTACGGATGCGCTAATCCATTTGTTTAAATACATCTGACATGTTCATTAAGCCACTGAGCCACACAGCCTCAGATTTTTCCTTTTCTATCTCAATCCTTCCACCGAAAGCTTCTCTTTCTTACTGCATAGAGACGGTAATTACCATGCAGTCAAATGAGGGGGATGGCAAGCAGAAACACAGTAGCTTGTCCGTGGCTGCCTGCCAGCCAAGCTACTTACACTGTGAAGCACACAGCACCCAGACACTACAGGCCATATTCAAGCTGCATATAACCCCGGCTCCCTGCGCTTACAAAGATCGTCTTTCTCTGGCTGAGGGAGATTTTTTGAGTTAACATGATAAGACATGTCATGTCAACAGCCTTTGTCAGAAGACTTATAGTGGGCTGAGTGGCAGGGTTAGTATGCAGTCATGAAACACAATGAATACAAAAGATGTTTCAAAATGATTCATGGAGACCAAGACATCTCAGGCACAGGCTCTTGGGTCAGACTGAGTGGGATAATATCGTACTTATAAACTGATTGAGAGACTTGTATGTCACCACCACCTCTCATTGTCACTGTCACTGTCAAGTCAAAGTAAAGGAAATTCGACGGCCTTGCACCCATGCTCTCTCTCTATGAATGCTGGCGGAAAAGAAAAGGCTTTCCACCATCTTTCCACTCCAGGAGTGTTTGAGACTCATTCCCTGTTTACCCGCCTGCTTTTCTGCCTGGCGCCTTGGCATGGCACTGCCAAGTTGGCACAGCACCCGGGCACTACGCTGGTGCCGGCAGTGAGCCATCTCTGCCAGCTCCATGATTGCCATGATCTGGGTCGGCGAGAGTATTACATGGCCACCTGGAGAAAGACGAACACCTGGATGCAGCTTAGCGCAGGCTCAGCCATAATACAGGCCTTTTCTCTGCCAGTATGTACCAGCCTCCCTCTTCTCTCTCATATGGTGCACACAATTGAGAAGAAATTGTGTAGGCCCAGTGTTGGTCTACAATAGGTAACATTTTGCAAAATCAAAATCATTTTTTAGGAATAGCTGCATTCGATGGCCAGCTGAGAGAAATGGAAGCCGGCAAATGATTCAATTGTGTGATGCACGGTAGGTGAGACTAGGCACTTAACCGGGACTTTCGTAATGAGGTTCATTCACTGTAAAACAATCAAGACCGCATTGTACAGCATGTGGGGGGAACATTTGTGAAGCGGAGGCGGGGATGTGCTCCAGCCCCCTCGTTTGTCTCGGATTTGTTTTGTTTTGGATCGGGTGGATAGGTGGCATGCATTGCCACATGGATGTATGCAATAAATGTATATGTATACTATCTGAAGAAGAAGAACAAGTTCCCAAACCTCCCGTTTTAACTTCCATTTGATGGATGATTTATTTCATTCAACGTGTCCCAACAAAGCCAATGGATATTCACCAGGGAATTTTCACGATCATGAAATTCTGGCTAATAAGTACCTTGTGCACTGGGTGCTGTGCTCCATCGGGACACATTCATGTCACGTTTGCATGCATACCCCCTCATAGTTCACTTCATAGAACCTCCTTCCCCTCTTGGGAGAACCGGGGGTGATATTCATTAACTATGGTTCCCCTTCAGCAAGTTCAATAGTCAGAACTCACACGCTGTACAAGAATCTCTCGCAAAGGTAGTCAGGAAAGACCAGTACCCGGTCTAAGTCTTCACAAATGTAGACTGAGCTGCACCAAAATCATTCAAACCGTGTAGTGCATGTTAAGTGGATGCAGACGCTCAGGAACCACATATATGCAAGTACAATAATACTACCTGTAAAGGTCACACGAGCGCAGAACATGCCGGGAAGGGATGGGGAATAAATGCGACTGAGTTGAGCGCGAGTCGGGATTTGTGCAGACTGAGAACTGGGGGCAGGAGGTGGTTGGTGCTTGTGTAACCAATCAATGGCTTTAATTAGACTATTAGGTGGGGTTTGGTCCCAGCAGACTAGTACCTATGCCTTAAAAAGCCTCATTGTTTACTGTCTTGGGTGTTGAAAATGCAACACTCGGTATTAAAGGATGAAGTATTTTAGCTCTTGATGCCGAGGCCGGTTGTTAGAATCTAATCTTGTGAGTGTCGGGGGGAAACAAGGAGGCTACGTGGCTATCTGGCTCTGCTATTTGGTGAGGAACGTTTATTGTTAAATTTGTTGAACATGATAAAGATGAGGGTAACATCTTTAAGCAGATTGTTCTATCATGACTGTACAAAATTTGCGATATCATATAGATACTATCAGCAATAACGTGCGTAGAGCTACGTCTATGTTTGTGATGAATTGGTTATCATTTTTCGCTGGAGTGGTGCACTTTTCTCTCTTCCCACATTTTTGTCCCTCTGTGCATCCCCCAGAATCCCCCGCCCCCTTTACCCCACCCAATTTATTTTCAAGGTGCAGTTTAAGCCAATGATGGCCTTTTCCCTGAACTGCTATAGCGGCCTTGTAGATCCAATAACACTGCATTTACAGAGCAAACATGCTGAAAAAACACTACGCGCTTCCCCCATCTTCATATTCAATATTCCACATCACGCAGATTCACTGACCCCTCATAACTGAAACGCTGTGAAATAGGAAACCCTAATGCCGGTATTATATTCAGTAGCCTTTTATCTTGAAGAGCCTGATTCTTATATAAGCAACCGGGGTAACGGGGGTTTTCAGGGCTACGTTTTATCGGGGAGAGAGAATGAGAGAGAGGGAGTATGAGATAGGTAATGATGGGTGGAAAAAAAAGGGAAGTAGGAGGGGAGGAAAAAAAGCAAAAGGGTTGCGGTACGCTGAGCTCACAGGGAGACGGAGACAGGGAAAGACAGTACCGGATAAGGATCCAGCTGAAAGAGTGAATGAGCGAGCGGCGAGAGAGGGAGCGCTGTAATAACTTCATGCATGTTTAAGCAGAGAGGTAACATGAGTTAAATGCCCAGAGGATGTGGGCACCAGCGCCCAGGCCGAGAGATGACACCTGGTGCACTGCAGCTCACTTGGGGGGAGAGGAGGGGGGAGTAGGAGGGGCGGTAAAGGAGACACACACTTGGGCTGGATAAACAAGCACGTGCACATGCACAATCTGACATCTGTTCCCACAGCTCAGCGTGCATGCTCAGGCAAGATCAATGCATCGCGCTATATGCTCGCACGATTCTGTCTCTCGCCATCTTTCCTTGTCATGCAACACACACACACACACACACACACTTCTCTCATCTCACCAGGGAAAATATCCACTGTCACCGGGAAAAATGAAGTGGAACAGATGGCATCACAATGATTGAAACCACCTACAATGGTTCCCACAACTTCTCTAGCTTTCTCCCTTTCTCTCTCTCTCTCTCACCCTCTCTCGCTGTCTACTTCTCTCTTCACCCCCCCCCCCCCCCCCATCACGCACACCCAACCCACCCGCCCATCCCCCAAATACACCCATCCTCCTGTGTGCATCATCCCAGCCTCTTCAATGCTACAGTTCTTGCCAAAGAGGCTCAGGCTCACTGGAAGCCCCACGGCGTTACACAAAGTCAGCCAAGAGGAGATAGAGAGGAGGGAGGGGGGAGAGAGAGAGGAGGAGGAGGAAGGTGGAGGCGAAGGCTCTGATGTCTTTCACCACCGCGTGCATATCTCAGGAAGAATCTTGCACTCGTCTTTGTCTTGCTCATCACACACATGCACAGCAATATCAACGCGCTGTGTGGATAATGGGACACACACACACACACACACACACACACACACACACACACACACACACACCGCAAAAAAACAAAACTATTTTGGATCGTTGCCTCACCGGTGTAATGTATCGAGTCTCAAAACACTCTCACATCGAATGTCGAAAACGACTCAAACACACACGTTTTCACACACTCCGTTCCAACATTTCCCCATCCCTCCTCCTCCTCCTTTCCTCCCCCCTCCTCCCCTCCTCCTTCCTCCCCCCTCCTCCCCGCCTCCCCAACACCAGCCTCGCCCAGTTGTTGAGCGCCAGCCATGTAAATGAGATAGTTAGCAGATCAAAAGGCACCAAGAGGAATTTTTAATAGCAGAAGAGGTGTTGATTAGTGTCAAAGGAAAAGAGGCATGGCAAAGTGCAGTCAGCCTCTGTTACACCCCTTTGCTTTGAGGCATATGTTGACGTGCGCGTGGGTGTTGACGTGCTGGCACAGTACACCGATGTGTGTGTGCGCGCGCATTAACACATAGACATTTGTCTGTGATAGTGTGAGTGTGTGTTGCATCAAACTGTGCGCGCCTTCCCTCGGGGAGATCATCGTTAATGCATAATACATAGCTCCATATTTCCGACTATAACAGCAATAATGCCGGCGCACCGAGTTTATGAAGAGGAGATCAGGTGTAGGAGAAAGTGATTACAGGGCATAAACACTAGCAACTGATATTGCTTTCTTGTGAGTAAGTAACCGGCATCAAGACGACAGCGGGTTGACGTTAGCCCCGGAAAAAAAGAACAGTCAGTGCTAATCAAGTGCTTCGCTGCATTGAGCGGCAGTGAGTTACCGGGGGGAGTCGCGTCGTTAACGAGTGCGACTCGGCGAATTAAATAGATAGCTCGAGTCGTTCCAAGTGTCCGACGCGGAGACGAAAAGGTTTCAAAACGACCGCGGAGTCATTACACCGCATCCGCTACATGATGCTAAACCTGCTTAGCATTGTTTATTTGAACATTAACATTGGTGGAGTCGCACAGCCGCTGTTTCCCAGTAATAGAAGTAATTGTTCTCGCTACTAAATCATAAAGTTAATTACATTTTTTTTTTTGAGGGGGCTTTTTGGAAAACAGTGTGCGTAGAATTTTTTATTAGCACTCAAAGAGGAACATTTATTAGTTGGAGTATTAGTCGGAGCGATGCCTTCCATTTTTTAGTTCGAATTTCATCCGGAGCAAGATCTGACCCCGGCCCAGTCTTTATCTATCAATCTAAATTTGAATCCAACCTCTGGATGAGGTGGAGGAATAAATAAATAGCAGTTCGAGGCTGGCATATCAGTGGCTCTTCATGCTTGTGTCGAGGGGCTCGCCCGCATGCTTTTTCCTGTGTCAGAATTTTCATCTTCCATTCTCCCCAGCTGCTTCCCTTGCCTGCCTGCCTCCGCCCCCCCCCACACCCCTCATCCGCCCACCCTCCTCTCGCTCACACAGATGGCAGAAGGGTCGAAGCACTTTAATGAATTTTCAAAGGAGCCGCGCCGGCAGTATTAAAAGGAGCTTCCAAACTTAAACATGCCTGACATTGGAGGCGCATGTGTGCAAGGTCTGCGCATGAAAAAGGCACGTATACACAAATGGGTGCAAACAAACAACTATTGCATGGACACACACATATGCCACACACACACACACACACACACAAGCACCAATATTACTTTCTTCACAAACCAATAACATCCACAAACACAATAAGAGAGAAACACCACTTCCCCACATACCGGCGGGCGTTCTTAATTAACTTGATTAAAATGACAGGCACCGCGTACCCCTCGGAAGGTCAAAGGTCAATTTTAATGATGAGTCTACATATGGCGGCCACTGCGCTGCCTCGTGAGGGAGACGAGCGCCGCTTCTGCTGATCCATCTGTCCCGTGGTAATGACTAGCACCTGGCCTCGCCTGGGCCAACGCCGCGCAGGTACCGGGCGCTCTCGGGATACACGCTCGGCGCACAGACGGAAACGCAATTAAAAAGCAATAAACCGTCTCGCGTCTCGCGCAAGCCACATTGTTTACTCATTACATCCAATTATCTGTTTGAGTCAGAGATTTAAACGGACTCCTCTGTACAAAGTGTTTAGACAAGCAAGCCGTTTACGGTGCAACACGGTTATGGACCTGGTGAATTGCAAATGCGGTTCATGAAGTCAATCGTCAGGCGTGTCCTTGTGACCTATATTAACGGTTTCCCTGCAGCGAGAGGCCTCTGCCCGGGTGCGTCATCTCCGAGGTGAGAGGGAAGTGTTACTTTTTGCCATTTCCTCCTCCCCGTTTCTCCACGTGCACGCCACACCCCGGAGGAGCCACTCCAACCAAGGTCTCTTTTAAGCAGGCTTTGATCGTGCCAACCGACATACGGATACCCATAGGGGTTCTCCCCACTCTCTTCACAAGCGCCTGATGCGAAGGGGCAGGCAAAGCGCCATGCCGCTACAGACATCAGGGCTACAGCCTCTCCCTCTTTTTTTATTCTCTGCTTCCTTCTTCTTCTCCCCAGGCAAGATAGTCTTTATCCCTCCTCTACGTTGTTGAACTCAGGGTCAGAACTCAGCGTCGAGCCCACGGGTCTCTGATCTCCCAAACTTCTGATCGCTCATCAAGGTCTGCCAGGCAGAATTTTTTTTTTTTAAAAAGCTGCATTTGAAAAAGTCCCTGAAATCCCTTCAGCTCTTTTTTTTTTTTTTCGTACAAGAGGGTGGCTAGGCCCCCAGGATGAAACATCAGACCATGACAGGGTTTGGTTTAACTTTTAGTTTGCCTTTTTTTCCCCCATCCTGTATTTCTCTATTGCTTATACCAGAGCATACAGCATTAGGGCCTCTTTTATTATCTCTGTGTTTCAATTGTCTAGTAATTTGTTTTAACCCCTTATGATAAGATTGCAATTAGTTTTGTACACAATTTGTTATTAATTAGCTCCTCTGCCATGATCTAATTTGGCCGAACAGCAGAAATATAATCATACAGAGTTTTAAAGATCTGGGGATTGAGGAATATAAGCTACATATAGAACAATGGCACGGTGTTTCAAATTTTTCAATTTCATTCTCAAATAGGAGACAGCTGCAGCGGGAAACGGAACATCTGCTGCAGCCTTAGCATAAGCACACCTCGTTCTGTACTGTCATGCCTCAGCGGCCCTTAAACCGGACAGCACCTGAGTCTGACACACACCTGATGAAGTTTGCAGCTAACTGCTCTCATCCGGCTGTCACTCACTGAGTACTTGCTCACACCTCGAGTTAAAAAAAAAAAAAAAGACTGAAAAGAAAAAAAAGATGCGCAGCCGATCTGGCATCTCGTCCGGTCTTGTGTAAACTTCCAGAAACTACTGCGGTCTGTGTGAGCCCAGGCCATCTGTAGCTTCCATCAGTGCTTTTCTAATCCTTTGTTGCACTAGGAAAAGAAAGAGTGTTTACATCAGCTCAGATGGGGGAGGGTGCAAGCTATCTCAGCATCAAAGATAACATGGTAACGCCGCGGTGTGTTCTTCAATGTCTGTCTTCCTGCTCTCTGCATTTAGGCCTTTTACAGCTAGTGGGAGCCGGGCCAGCCAGAGTCATTTTGCCCCATTATGTGGCGCTGTAAAACAACAGCTGCTCCCATTCCACACTAGTGAATAGGTTAAATGGTGACATGAGGGACAGCGCCTTTTTTTTGTCATGGTCTAAACTGACCGACAATAGGCAGCGGAGGTTCCACTGTTTCTTCTCCAACCGCCGTCCAGCTCCATTGCTTTTGGTTTCCAATTAGTGACCACTCAGTCCTGCAGCCACACATTTTAGAGAGCAAAGTGTGTGTGTGTGTGTGTGTGTGGACGCATCCCCATGTGCAACTGAGTGAAAGGTCTGGCAGCTGCACAAAAGTGGGTGACTCGCAGATGAACTGAAATTAATCAATCTGTAAAGAGCACTGCAGAACTAAAGTAGAAAGAGAGACCGGTTGAAAATAAGTGGGCGATTTCCACATTGTAAGGTTGAGCGTGAGAGTGATGAAGTGATGGAATCGTGGGTTTCAGCACGTTGCATCCCGAACGTACACAGGTCAATAGCTTAGCTGAACTAAATGAGAGACTGTATCTACCGGTTGAGAACACACACAGTACCTTTTCAGAAGAGAATCGGCAATCTGAGTTTTTGGTTCATGAGATGATAACACTTCTATAGATAGAATGCTCTCTATTTTAGACGTTTTAACCTTTAGATGCTATTTTTAGAGCAACTCTATTCACTCAGCAGGATGCCACTATGTGTGTGTGGTAATTCAACTCTCATGATGCATTAAAGCTACTCTGTAACTTTAGCATTTTAGTGGTTTGCCTCCGATTCTCATAAATCCTTCCCCATCGCTCTATAGTGACGTCACCAATCTACAGAAACAGTCAGAAACAAAGGGGAATATCCTCAAACCAGCTAACTTTCCATTTATGTAACACACATTTATGAATGTTGCTCTGTAAAATGTATTTCTAAGGAAAGCTTGCTAGCTACCCTTACTGCTGCTGTGTAGCCAGGTAAACATGATTCAGTAAAGATACACGAACAATATACAGCTAGGATCAAATATTTGTCCCAGTCTATTGCTTCTTGCCAGGTTGACTGCAATGCTATCGAAACATCACTAATGATCCATGTTTGAAAGATAACAATACAGCAAATTAGATAGCCTTAGCAGACAGTAGCAAAATGCTATGTATTGCCTGTATTGCCTGCCTGCCAAGGATATAGTGTTTTTGTTGATAGAAAAACAGTATTTGAAACCGACATCCAACATACTACAGTTGTCTAATTGCCATAGGACTCCAGTGATGAGGCCTGAGGACGGGCTGCACGTCCACAGCTGTCGGGAGACAAAGATGTCGTGGACTTTACACCGCACCTTACTACCTCAAGCCCGATAACTGGGGCCTGTCTCACGAAACAAGATTAGTGGGTTAGTGGGCTAACTTTGCGCTTAACCCCTGGCTTTTCGGTCTCACAATGGTGGCTCACTTTTAAGCGGGGTACATCACCATGGTAACGTATGCTGCAGCCTAGCCTGCTCCGGAGCAGGTTACTGTATGTTCAGGATATCGGATCCATATCGCCTCCCCGCTAACCAACACACCATTCCTAGAGGAATACCGTGGATGTTTTTTAAAAATAATCTCATAGATATGGACATAAACGTTGCATTCAAATGAATGAGACAAGTCGTAAAAACAAGTGTACAGTGGGGATTGTATTGAAGAGATAGCAAGAAGGGCTCTTCGCAGGGCAGTGGTGTTCAGAGACCGGCAGAACCACTTTGTTTTATGATTTGATGATTTATTAGATCAGATACATAATAAACGTTTGTAGCGTTTCCAGGCCATTTGCTCACTCTGGCTCTAAGAGAGGGCTTCTATCAAATAGCAGGTAGCTTACATTAGGTGACTACAGTGATCAATAATGAATAAAATTTACTGTTGTATGGAAGTGCGGTGAAACTCTTTCATAGGTATTCCCGAGACTGATTGAGGCAATAGCTTGCACCCATATTCCCATCAGCACAGCCCGGGGGGGGGTGAGGCAGAGACTTTGTGAATAGAAAATCTTTCCACAGCCTCAGTGTGAGGACCCAATGTTGTGTCAATGAAAGGTATGCCCTCTGTGCCTTGACAGGGCAGCGATAAAGATATCTACTTACACATTTACACTATCAACACTTTTTCCCCCAGCAATCCTCTCTAGCGTCTCTTACTTTTTGCTGTTAGAATGTTTTTGTGTTGCTCGTATTTATAGTTTGTTCATCTTGAGAGAAGAACATAAAGGTTAATAACCATTTTTTTCCCTTTCCCTTTTACAGTTTACTTGATGTGATGAAATTGTCAGCAGCATGTTTACATAACCCTTAATTATTGTTTTCTTCTTTTTCTTTTACAATTTTTATTGCTTACTTTTATGTTCTAGTTGTGTGCTTTTATTCCATTTCCTTTCCCCCGCTGAATCTTATTACTGTTGCTGCTACAACAATCTAATTTCTCCACGGGGATCAATAGTGAAATTTTTATCTTATCTCAAATACACTGCTCTGGATCTGTCCATGCAATTGGCTATTTGTTACAAACCTCACCCTTTTATGTGAACGCGTTCATAGCTGGATTGGAAAATCCTGGGGTGACAGAGTGAGTCGATAGCCACCTTCATGAGAGTGTTTAGTATTATTGTGTATTTTTTGGAAGCCAGCTATCGCAAAAATGCCACAACTATGTTGTTGCTTTGTGAGAGGGAATAATTGTATTATTGTTTCATTTGTATATGCTTGGTATTCCTATTGTAACCTATTTCCTGTTTGTGCAACAATCACTATCCATGAAAATGTTCCCATTCCTCTGGTTACCTCATGCTGGTCTGACAGAACCGACTTTGTGTTTCATCTTCCGCTTGTAATCAGGACATATCCTTAGACACACACGAGGAAACAAAACCCATTAGGCTCTGCACCATTTATTTTTAGATAAAAGATCAAATCACATACTACACACACACACACACACACACACACACACACACACACACACACACACACACAGTTAGTTAGCTCTACAAGCTAAAATGCTCATGGACTAAAACACCTTGTTTCAGAGCATCTGAACCCAAGCAGAGTTGCATTTGCTGGCTAGCTGTGTTTAGTTTAGTGCTATGAGGTGCAGGGCCTAAATGCTAACTAGTGTTAGATATGCTAGGCTAACATAATACAGTACAGTGCAAAAGTCTTAGGCACCCTAGATGTATTTTTTTTTTTATATTCAGAAACCTTTCATTTCATTATTTTTGAAAGCATCTTCACGTTACAGATTTTTTTTTACATGTGCCTAAGACTTTTGCACAGTACTGTACATGGAGTTGTTTTCTGCAGCTTTAGCCACTGGCATGAACTAACTAGGCAATGACCAATATTCTCACTGCTCATAATGAGTGATTTCTGAATAAATAACCAATAAATAATGACATTTCTTTTTAATAAACATCTCTGCTGCTGCATCGGTCCTGTTGCCTTGCCACTCCTTGAGACCTTTCCACTGACTAAAGGCAGCGCTGATATTTATTCTTGTTTTATTGCACTGCTTCTCACTCTTCGCTTTTTGCTTGGAGACTTTCCAAAGGTCTGAGTCTTTATTTTTTCTAGACAGCTGAGGTAGGAGGCGGTGAAGCCAATCCTGCAGAGGTGCTCCAGCCATGCTACACTGCACCAGCAATCCAAAATAGATCTCATTCTCTTGCTTGTTTACCTAATACGTGAAAAGCATCACTTCCTGCGTACCACCGGTCGTAGCCCGACCACAGGGGCTGGAATGGGACGAACTCATTGCTGATGAGTGGATTTTCTCTTGTTGAGGCCCAACACATTACATAGGAAAAAAAATAAGCAAGAATTTGTTATGAAAAAGTGACACAATGGAGCTGTAACTGTAATATATAGTGTTGTAGCTATGTAAATGTTAGGACAATTTAAATGGTACATGAGACCTCGGAGTGGCACGACATCATACGGTTGCTGTCAATCTGCACAAGTATGCCCAGTGTACTTGCACTCACAGCTTCACAGGACCTGTTCGGTTCCATTGTGCTGTATGTGGGCAGTAATCACACTGAACTATTGTAATAGCACATTGATATGTGCATGCCTAGGTAGGCAAAAATAACCCAAACTAAATTCAGGTGTCATTTATTTGAGTTAATTATTACACTGGATATGATTTGTGACAGTTGCATGTTGAAAATCTGAAACATAAAATCGGTAAAGTCAATGGATTTCAAGACCCCAGCGCTCCAATCCTTACATATGACTACATGACCACACTTCTTTAAAGCATTAGGGCCCTGAAAGCATCTCACCGTTGGAGTTACCTGTCCGTGGCATTGACAGAGCTCAGAGTAAACCCACAATCCAAACCAAGAACATATTATTTAGGTGAAAATAGGCAAGGTAAGGGTGAGGAGATCACTTCCAAGAGAGCTATACTGAGCTCATGTAACAGAAATGTGATTCGAAAGATAGATGATGGAAGATCTGATGATACCTAATCCATGCTTTGATGTTCTGGGCTCAGTAGCAAATTTGATCCGGGGGGCAGATTTAAGGTTTGCGGTTGGGGGGCCCGTCAGTTGCTTATCATGGCACAGAGGTGTCAGACTCTATGACAAAGGCCAGTCAAAGGAAAACTTAATAAAAACGGAGTCCGTAACATCCCTAAACCCCAAGCCTGTGACAAGCTTACCACCTGGCAGCATCACGGAGGCTTTTTGTAATACCCCAGCACTGACCACTCCAAACACCACCAAAATCCCTCTTGTCAATAGAGAAAGGACAACATAAGGAATGGACTTCTCAGCTTTTCCTCGCCTTGTCAAAAGTTTCCATATCGTGTTGCGGGGTCTACACAGCATAACTAAGACCCTGAAAGCAGCTTATCTGCTTAAGAACAGGGTCTCCCTCTTCCATGTTTTTCCTGGTTCACAGTGTGGGTTTATTGGAGCCACCAGAGCTTTGGTTTCTCCCTCCAGATTCCCCCTCCACCATCCCCGCTAGTCTAATCCACTTAGGCCCACGCTACCTCCACTGGTTTTGATTGGCCCGGGCCTCCAAATTTCCACCGTAGGACTCAGGAAAAAAATCAATAATCTTCACTGCACAGCAAGAAAACCCTCCATTAAAACACAAAATACGGTTAGTTGGAGAGAAATGTGAAATGTTTGAGGGTATAGGAATTTAGTTATTCAGGTGAAATGGTTTCTCTTTCTCTGTTGGTGTACACGTTCGCTCGGCCGCGAGACATTTCGAGAGTGACGCATTTTTCAGTTCTGTCATTTTTGGTGTGATTCTCCTGTTTTTTAATTTCACTTCCTCTGAAGCTCTGTTATCTCCGTTTAATGCCAGAATGTATCACATTTACATTATTACCACATCCCAGTATCCCACTTTTATTGTTTTCTTTCCCCTGTCCCTTCAAGTGTCTTGGTCTCTCCCTCCCAAACAACACTGCTGCTAATGGCATTGAAACCCCAGGTGCTTCTAGTAGCTCTTGGAAGTTTGACATCAGTCCCTATACCACCCCCACCCCCCCTGCTCCCTTGGGTCCAATTTTACCGGCATGGAACCTCAAGGTCCTCAGCTGAGCTCTGTGTTTAGCAACAACAGGGTGAACGTGTGTGTCAGGCAGAATGGTAATGAAGGTCCCCAGCACAAGAGATTGAAGCCCGGTCTTGCCTCTCTCTCTCTCTCTCTCTCTCTCTCTCTCTCTCTAAAAATAGATTTGTTCCCACGTGCAAACTTGATATCGTAATCACGTTTCTCCCGTCGCCGATCCCTTGGGATTCGCCGCATGCGCACCGAAAAAACGCAAATGAATGCAGGGGATAAGACATCATCAGTGATAAATCATATTACTGGCAAATTATGCTTAGCGACAAAACTTGACTGCACTGTAAGCAACGGCACCTCCGATTTTAGTCCTGAGTCTACTATTTCCCTCACACGAGGCCCAGTTATTGTCGGTTCACTCAATTTCCTTGTTTTATTGCAACATTTACAAGAAAGCAAAACTGTGCTTTAGAAGAGTACACTCGTAGAGGGACCACTTTCAATGTGGGGAAGAAAAAAAAAAAGAGTGCGGTAATGGAAATATATATTTCTCAGGCTGCCAGAAAGTTGGTACAGCAAAGGGGGAAGAGGAGTGCAGCTCTTGTAATATCCCTTTCTATAAATCTTGGGAGATATGAATGTCAGGGAGCAGCGACGAAAGTGAGGATGTGGCTAAACGTTGCCTGTTTTAGCTTACTGGTTCATTGTTTGCGGTGGGGCCACCCTGAGGTCTTTGTGGGAGTGCAGGGCTGCCATTTTATTATGCTCTTGGAACCCCGGACACCGGCTGTTGAACTAACAAGCTTGGGGAAATGTAGCAAAGGTCGAAGCACAAAGGGTTAGAGATGTCTGACGCCTTCTAAATTACCTCCAAGACATATGGATAGAGGGGGACACATGTTTGTGTATTTGTGTGTGGGTGTGTGTGTGTGTCTGTGTGTGTGTGTGAGTTCATTTGTGTGTTATTCTGGCGTGAAAAAAAAGGGAGTATAGACTCGTGTTGGTAATGGATGAGGCCGCTGCCTCGATCCTTTCCTTCTCCTCTCCGCCTCCACTTTCAAAATCTCCAAACACTGACAAATATGAATGCAAGTTGTGCAAACTTTGGATCCTCGGGGGAGACTATCTCCGACGTTTCATGTCCCTCGATTAATAAATGATGTGCCCCTCTTGACAGGGACTATTCTTAACCCCCAGCCTGCACAATGCTGGGACACCACCATTTTTCAGGGGAGCCGGTGACAGCCTCAGCCTGCATTGAAGTTTAGTTTGCTGTACATTGTAATTTGCTGACGTTTCTTTTCTCTCTCTCTCTCTCTCTCTCCCCTCTTTCTTTCGTCCTTCCTTCCCCTGTTCCCACTTTTCCCCCGTGGCCCGCTTACAGATGTGACCGACTCATCCACAGTAGGTAAGACTCATTTTGTTTTTTCAGAATACTGTTCTCCAAAGTGAGTCATTTTTTGAGTTGCGGTGTGTGTTCGCGAGTGATGTGAATGCATAAATAAAGAAGGGAGTTAGGCGGAGGGAGGAGTCGAAGCGGCACCAAGATGCCGCTGTTTGCTCAGTAAGGTATGCAATGCTCTGCAATCCTCACCCATCCCAGATTCCCACATGTGTGCACACCAATACACAATGCCAGCTTTTTTTTTTCTGGCAAGTGGATTGTGTGCTCTGTGCCTTCAATTTGGATTTTATTCAAATGAGAATCAAATGGCCCAGATTGTTCAAACAATACGCCAGCAGTGTTGACTTAAACAAGCATAGCATGGTTGTAGTCTGTTTCAGCACAGGGGGCGAACGGGGTGGGAGGATATCTCATACGTTACATTGTGAACCCGTGCACCATCTTACCTCGCTGCTCCACACCTCAACATGAAACCCCCGCCATGCAAACAGCGTCGTATCGTGGTGCAATATCGCACGCGCCTGCTTCCTTTACCGGAAAGCTCTCCGGCTGGCTTCATTGAATACTGTCAAATGACAACAAGAGTATCCACTGCTTTGTCAGGCTGCACTTAGACATAGTCAGCGGGCCACAGCAGTCCAATAGAGGTCAACTGGATGATTGAATCCACCATAGCAGGCCCTCAGACCAGGACAGCAGGAGCTTTCCACGCTCCCTGTGGCTCCCAGCATCTGTTTATATGGGGAAAATCAATCATCTCATCTCCAAGGAAAGGGAAGGGTAATGGGCAAAAGAGGAAACCGGCATACTTTGGTTTGACCCAGGCGATGGGTTGCTCGCCTTTTGTCTCGAATGCAGTTGTTCTCAATACGTGCACACATTAGCATTAGCACTCCATAAAATCATCACTGACATTCAATGTTCCGTGTTTGACTTTTCATACCCGAGCAGTTTTTGGGAGGATGCCACCTCATTGTGTAATTGAAAACCCAGTGCCACGCCGGCCACACTGGCACAGTTACTGGCTACCAGGCAGAGCATCTGCAAGCAGTTCTGGTCCGGCTCTCGGGCTCTCTGATAGGCAGGCGTTGGCTGACTGCTCGGATGCAGAAAACCCCTGGCTAGTCGAGAATAATAAGTACCCATGGGAAGCCGCCAGATGGACATTTACTGTGAGTCTAGCTAGAGAGGGAAAAATCTGTCAAACATCACACCAGGCGTCTGTGGGGGTTGCAGTGCAGGTTCACGTCCACTATGTTGCATAGGAGGAGCGCACTTTGGTGGGACTGAAAGCTATTAGATTTTTAGCATTTCACATCCAGTTGGTGCTTTCACTTTGTTTCAAGGTCAACAGTCGCATTAAAGCCAGCTGCTGTAGAGGAAATGTTAAAGAATAACTAATGTCTTGGATAGCTTTGAAGATTTTTATTGGGAGGTAGTGCAAGTATTGCGGAATAGCCTCCATCGTTTCAGTACAACATTTTATTCCAATTTTCAGCCATTTGGTAGCTATTACATTAATGCTCATCTTGATTTGGATGTTCCTCCTGTTATGAGGAAGGGGATAAAGATCAGAAGTTCTGTATTATTCTTGTGAGGGTACTTTAAGATGCTTCTGTCTGTAATGTCTCAAAGTCTTTTCTTATCCATCTCGTAAATTTTGGCACTGGCACTTGAGTCTTTCCCTGTAACAGGATAACAAGTCAAAAGCATGCCTCTGCTTTATATAATCCTTGAGGCGCAGTCTTTTGAATTGGAGTAGAAATGTCCAGTGTTCACCCTCCCCCACACACACACACACAGACACACACTTTTTTTTCCCCATACACTCTTCAATAAAAAGCTATAGGCGAGGAATGACAATTGGCTCATTATGCTTTCTGAGGCACAAGGGCCTCAGAGCCGGCGAAGAGAGAAGCAGAGAGAATGACAGAAGAAGAACACAAAGAGTTCATCCTAGTTCCGTCAGCAGCGAAAATGGGACCTCGGATCTTTTAGACAAGCTGTGCACCAGTTATTATTGTATTATGTCTGGCAGCCTTCCTCTCAGACAGGAACTGAGCCACACTTGATCAGTGATATGACACTGGCAGAGGAGAGAGTGATTGCCGGCTGCTCAGTTAAGCAAACACCATTACATCGTCGAAGTCTAAAAGCAGATCCGTGGCATGGTCAAAAAAAATGATGAAAAGAACAGCGTGGACACTGCCCAAAGTGTTGGTGGCTTTGTAATGGCGAGGAGTGATTTCTTCTCAAATAATTTGGGGTAATTCATCTCCCAGAGGAAAAGAGCAGTGCTAATCACTGCTAACACAATACTTATGAGTCACCATCTGGGCCCTCCGTGTTCCTCATGCCGTTGAATAATGCCGTCTTAGCCAGTACTCTCACTAATAAATTCTTAATTATCATCATGTATGGTTTTTGATAATGTGAGTGCATCTGCCTCGTATTATTGCGTAATGTTCTTGTTTATAGGGGTGTTGTCAGCCTGCTGAAGGTGAACGTAACTCAGTTTTATTTTAGCAACGATATGAATTTTTACTAGCCAGCTTAGGGATACTCGGATGGAAGGCATGCCACCAAACGCACCCCGCACCATTAGAGAACCACCAGAGCCCTTCACTGTAGCGGGTCTTAATGTTAGCGTTTCCTTTCTTTTAGCTGTACCCTCTGGGTAACAGTGGCCATTTCGCTAATGGTGAGTTCCTCAAGCATGTGGCAAAAAGCTGCTGGCATTGTCAAAATCTCTTAAGAGACCTTAAAGTCGTCTGCTGATGTCAAAGTTTTTTTGTGTGTTTTTTTCCAACTACTGCTGGGTAATGTTGTTCAAAGAAACGTGACTGATGGCTTGTTAGTGTGACTATGCTACAGTAATTAGACTTGAGTGACAGATTCACCCAGTGTTTACACTTCCAGCCACCACTGAGACATCTCAATCTGCTTACATTGCCTTATGTTAGAAGAAATTCTCATTCTTTGACTCCACTATTTGATAGGCAATATACAATATTTTCACAATAATCATTCATCATGGTCGATGAGCTGCTCTAGGATTGTTTAACACAGGGAAGCAGTAATGCAGGCACCCCCACACCACACAGATTAATATACACTTGGACGCACCTATTCCTGCAAGTGAGGCTGCTGTTTCTAACAGATGGCTCATCTTTAACTTTATCAGCGACGGCAGTGTCACCGGCAAACACGATAAGTTGCTCCAGAGCCTGGGGAGAGCGGCATCCATCAGTAGCTAACAGCATATGGTGAAGGCACATTAAGGTGTCCTCTCCCTCTTTCCCAGCCTTCCTGCTCTATGAGTGGTTCTGCAGCCAAGCGTCAGATCCACACTTCACAAGATTTGAGTCGGGGGGGGGCATCGGGCACCCGATTTAAGATCTTGTGCCTTCCCTTTGATCTAATGTATGTGTTTCCAAGGCTCTGCATTTAATTATCTAGCTGTTATTTATTTATTTATATTTGTTTATTTATTTGGCAATCAATCAATCAATCAATTTATTTTGAAAATCTTAAAAGAGATTAAATAAAGGGTCTTGCCTGCCATGGAAAAATAATAATTTTTTGCAGGTCAGAGAGAGAATTCAAGGCAATATCGGCAACCATATCTGTGTCAAGAAAGTGTTTTTACCCCCCCTCCCACCAACAACAATCTCCATGCCTGTCCCATCCTACCTACCTCTCGAGGACACACTATTCCAGCTTTGATAGGAAAGTGTGTCACTATTGTTTACCACATCCATCATGTGTTGCATTTCTACATTAAAAAATATATCAATCAAAACCCTTGTTTGTTTGCGCGAGTGGCGCAATCTTCCCTTGAGTAACACGGCACGGCGCGATATTGGACAAGACTCAGACGCTAACAACAGTGACGTTGACCTTTTGTCGACATTCAAGGCCGAACCTAATGGAGAAAGATGCAATAGTAGCGGTGTGCACGATTAAAAGCTTGTTAGTCCTCCAGTCCTGAGGCAGCCCCACATTGTTGCATGTCTTGTTGCATATTTTGTCATTAGCACACTAGACTGAATTTACTATGAACATCAACACCCTCCTGTTTGTTAGTGATAGTCCTTAAAATAAAAAGGCTAATTGTGCATGTCCTCAGGACCAGCGACACCTCGCCCCAAGGCACACTCTTACCCAGTGCCATTTCCTTACATAGACTACATTCATTCTTAATTTAGAGTCTTTCTTTTTCAGCAAGGCCTTAAGGCGCTATATTAATCACCCCTAGTATTCTTTATATTCATTCTCCCTCTCTCACTTTCGACACCCCCTTTTATGCTAGGTTTTATGTTTCCTACTGAAGACCAACTCATGTATGAAAGCTCTGATATGTCACAGCATGCAAGCCCCTCCAGCCCTCTAGTCTATTGTTATTCCTGCGTTGACGTCTCTCTAATTAGCAGCGTTAATTAGCCCTGCGCTTCAAAAATATAATGCTATATTGTATCTGCGTGGTTTGGTCATTAAACGAACAAAGGCAGTGAAACAACTGACACAATAAGCTTGAGTTGATTATGGTTGCAGCCATAAAACGACTTGGGTTTGAGACGCGATAACGGATCTATTTGATTCCACGTCACCCTGTCATCTCGTCTCGACTAGACACGTTGCGCTGAAACACTTTGCACGAGTACAGATTTGATGGTGAACAATATCCTGGCACTTGCCCCCAGTAAGGTTAACATCGCCTGGCAAGGATCCACATCTGGGTGGAGTGTTGCACCTGTAAAGACCTTTTTGAGATGTGTATGTACTATTTCATGTCTACAGATAATGATGCTACTATATGTTTCTATTTTTATTTCTAACATTTCTAATAGTCTACTATGACTAAGAAAATGTGTGGGGATACAGTCATATGGTCTCCTTGGAGACAGCATTTGGCCCGAGTTGGCTCAAGCTGCCCGCATCCACTTTGGCAGAACATTAAGCATGATGACGACCACTGGACGAAATCCACGGCCTTGCTTCTCTGATGGTCAAATGTCGGAGGTCATCGGGTGGCCAATCCATCTGCCAGCCTGGCGCTGCCACATACAGGCTGGATGTCCTCGACAGAATGGCGCGTTTCATGGGTGTCCAAGCAGAGACAGGCTGCAGCGATGCCACTCAGATGTACAGTCTGTACAGTCTCAGTACAGTCATGCTTGTACAGTCATGTTTGAACGTTTATGAACCCAACAGGGGTGGTCATTATTTAATATATTATTGAGGAATAAGCTTGTTATATTATTATCTAAACCTCAGATAGAAGATGTCCCAAAAATAAAGAACAGGCACCGATAAATATGATGCACTTTCATTGTTTATTTAACAAAACTGGTGCATTTAACAAAAACTCAGATATTCCTGTGTGCAAAAATATGTGAACCCCTTCAATTAGTAACTTGCTTGAGGGATTTTCTCCCACTCCTCCTTACAGAACTCGGCCAACTTAGTGAGGTTTGAGGTCGTCTCACATGAACAGCCTCTTGAACAGGATTTAGGTCAGGACGAAACTTCTTCTTACTGAGCCCTTCTTGAATTTGCTTGAATGCTTTGGATCATTGTCTTGTTGGCTCAACTTTTTTTGTCTAGTCGCTCTGTGTCTTGGAGAAGCTCCAAAGATCAGCTGGAAAAATGCAAGCTCATGAAAACTACAGGCTTTCTCTTCCTGGATTCCCGTCTCCGCCTCGAGGGGCCTTGTTTATGTTTACTAGCAATGGTCACATTATGCAAGCAGTTAAATTTTGGACTCATCTAGAGATCAGACTTCCAGAAATCTTCCAGCAGCTTTGTTCTTTTCAGACAGTAGAGGCTCCTTCCTGGCTGCCCTTGCATGAATGCCAATTCCATTCAATGTTCAATGTCAATGTCAAAATCTTTTTGCTATGACTTTCTAACCTTCCCCAGACTGATTCACTCACTCCTCTCTCTTCCTGAGGTCCTCTGAGGTCTCCTTAGATTCTTAGATCACACTGTTTTTCCAGGTTTCTCACCTGTATTTATGGGAGTTCCATCCTATGCCAAACCTCCCCAAAGATCTGAACTTTGATTGGTTCATTTCATATCTAATTCACTTGATTCTACTTACCTACTTGATTTAACTCATGCAAAAGGAGGTTTGCTTATTTTTGCACTTGCACTAATTCCCTTTAAACTATTTTCATTTTAATAAATGCACAATTTCCTCTAAAACTCCTTTATTACAGTTACGAAAGGCTAGTTTTGATTAAATAAGGATTGGATGGTAAAAACTATTTCTTAAAAACAAAACAATAATTGTCTAAAGGGTTCACAAACTTTGAATCATGATTGTATAGCATCAATCGAGAGCATGGCAACAATCTATGCCTTGGTCATTGGTTAGATTAACAAAGTTGAGACAGATGCAGATAGAGAGTAACCCATTAGGTTGTAGGCTATCATGGGAAGGTGTTTGGAGAAGTCCGTATTGCAAAGACATATGCTTGATTTTGATTGACATGCAGTGATACCTCTTGAGTTACCAAAGTGCAAAACTTTAGATTTAGAGAGTAAATTGAAGCATCTTACTAGAGGCAAAAATGCATCTACCGTAGAACTGCATCACCAAAAGTGCCACTTTGATCCATTGAAAACATTTCTCTCTATCTTTCAGCAAATCTCAAATGTCCCATGTTATGGCCTGCTGTTGGACACATTTTGATACATGCATCCCCCATCATCAGTCAAAATGAAGCTTTTATTGCCACATGAAATGAGCAGTCCTGCAAACACCACACTAAATCCAAAAAGCTATTACATGCTTATTCTAATCAAAACTATAGAGCACACTTTTTTTTTTAATTTACAATGCAGCAGAACTGAACTGTCACTTCACACGTGGGACCAAAGCATGCATCTGTAGAGGCTAGAGCATATTTACTCTGCAGAGCTCTATGTACAGAGAAAGCCCGTCTGCAAGACCATGACCCCATACATTATTACTCTCCCTTTTCTTGACACCTCAGTAGAAACTCGTGTTAATTAGTCTTTTGTGGCCTGCCTTACGGAGGATCCAGATTTGTACATAAAGGAGTAGTTGTCTCCTCAACTGTCCCTGGTTACGGCCTGAATCCAGATGGGAAATTTGAGCCAGGCTTTTTTTTTCTTTTTTTTTCTCCCTGCTCCTGACATGTGCAATGACATTCCTGCAGGTCAAAAAGGGAAATTACTGTGGTTGGTTTGTGTTTGCTCAGGGCCCTTACATAGTGACCACAGGGCCTGCTAAAGGGTTGCCTTCTGGGGTAAGCAGAGAACAGTGACCGCAGGTTTGTATGCAAGCCTGAAAACATACGAGGAGATTGTGTTCAAGGTTAATGAACCGCTGTGCATGTAGGGAATAGGAGCACGAACTCAGCAACACCCTCACCATGAAAGTTTACAATTTCACTGTCCATGTTAAAAAACAAACAGATATATACATGTAAACGTGTGTGTGTGTGTGTGTGTGATGCTAAGGCTACGCTCATCATTACATAGCATCACTGGGCTGTGTGAGTTTGGCGATTTTGTGAAGTGTGAAGATGCTGTTACATGTGTCATTGCAGACCTACGCAGCATCATTAATTTGCTGTCTCTTTTACCCCCCCCTTGATGAAATGTATATAGCCTCACTTGAAGGATGGCAGGGAAAGAAAAAAAAAGAAAAGAAAGCAAGATACTGTATGCACGAATAACAAGCTGACACTGCACAGTCTACGACACTGAATAATCTCTCGCAGTTTTTATTCCTCCCACTAGATTTCTCCACCAAACACAGTCCAATACCTATTCTTCTGTCTTTTTTCTTTCTTTTTTTTTTAAACCGGCAATATTTACTCTTCATTTGTCTATTGTTTATTACGTCTGTCTTATTGTTGTGCTTTCTTACATTCAACTGCAGTTTCTGTCGTTCGCGACTCATCTTTCACATTCAAACGTGACATGAGAAACCGCACCGCTGCAGAGAGGCTAGCCATCTCCGTTTGACCACCTCGAAATTGCGCAACTGCTATCTAATCCAATCAGCGCACTCTCATTCGCCGGCGCCAAAGTGTCAAGCGTAAACTAGTTTGTGACATGCACAAGGTGTGATTGTGTCGCAGGAAAAAAAAGATTTATTTCCTCTCAGAAGAGATGATGGAAGGCGTCAGTGTCTCTGGTGACAATGCCGTGTCATCACTGCCTGATCCATATTAATTACTGGGCTGGAACAGGTAATTAAGAACAAAGACATTCAGTGAGACTAAGTTGAATCGGGCGCATTACGATTATCATAATCTGCTCTTGTTAAATTGGAACAGCAATATTATTAAGGGAGGTATTGCTTTCATTTAGTGTCGCTAATTCCTCTCACAACGCTCGTGCTTATGTCCTAATGAGAAATAAGAAAGCATTTACAAGGAACCGTGCACGCTGAATGGCAAGGAGAGATTATTGGCTCGCTCTATCTGTGTCACGTGCACGTGCACGTGCACACACACACACAAACAAAGACAAATACACCCATGTGAATGTATGCTCTCTCACTCTCTCTCCCTCCCTGTCTGTCTCAAATGAATGGCACTTTGTAATAAAGCCAGGGGGATTTTCAAACACATCATTATAGGGCTCTCTGGAAAGTGTACAGAATGGAGACCAGCTGATGGTACTCCAGGATTTGGCAGGAAATGGGAGTTTTGCAGAATAAAATGATGCTGTTGTCAGAGTCAGTCGCTGTCACGTGAATTATACCTCACTTCATATTAAATTGTAAGTCTGTAAAGCCTGTGAATGAAGAGTTGCACTCCAAACTCCAAACACTTTTAGGGGAAAAAGTGACACAAAATGTTACAAAATGATTGCTGGTATGTGCGACAGTGAACCTGCTAACACAAAAGCTTGTTTTTCAAAGTAGTAACATTTTTTTGAAGAAGCAACCATCTGCATTGTGGAGCTGTGGAGTGGTATTTTTCCTCTCCATAAGTAACCTGTAAACCAATCAGTGTTGGGCTTGTTACTCTTTACTCCTTACTCATTTCAAAAGTAATAATATTACTTTACTTATTACTACTTGTGAGAAGTCATTTGTTACACTACTTCTTACATTACTTTTCCATTACTTCCCCCGAAATAAAAAAAAAGGATTGTTTCCTCTTACCTTCAAAATACCTCGCCTGTGCGCCAAATACTGCCATCTTAGCTTGTAGTACCTGCACATTGTTTACAATTGACAAAATCAAAGTAATGGGGATACTTCCCTCCGCTGAATGTAAACATATCCATCTTTAATCCAAGCTAGCTAGCGAGCGCAGTGTGTGGCACGCAACACGTCCTTTAGCTATGACGAAGATAAATCCGGGAGGGAGATTGGCTCGTTAAACTTGAACGCGATATGATGGGGTGATAATAAAAGTTGTAACGATTTATTTCTCTGATTGGTAACTGTAATATTATTACTGACATTCAAACAGTAATTTGTTATAAGTAATAGTATTACTGTAACTACTGTACACTGCAGTACCCATATAGCTTACATTACCCATATAGTCCACAACTGATATTAATGGTATTAGTGTTAGATTATAGATCGTTATGCTCTCGTTGCCTGGTCTTTGATTTCCCGTCTTTTAAGCGATGCCAATATTTTCCCATAACACCTATAATCTGCACTGATTCACGACCGTTATTGGCTCTGCTTGAGAAGGAGACCTTCAGCAACCCTGGCATTTGTTGAAAAAGGCGAACCCAATGAACAGCAGCAGAGAGACAGCAGTCTTGGGAACCAGTCACTGTCTCATCAGGCTATCTCAACAACACGCAATGCCAATTCAGGTGTGAGCGGTAAACGTCGTTGCCATTTTATAAAACCGGGCTTGCTTTCAAAAAACACTGAGAATCTGCCCATCTTGTCGCTTCCCAATGGAAACACAAGCACAAAAAAAATTAATACCCAGAATGAATTGGGAGTGAAATGAGTTAAAAAGGATTATTCATTATGCACTTGCCTAATATGACAGTCAATACCCGATCGATCACTGCTGGATTTTAATTTACTCATAATGACACCATATTAAGCAGACCTGATTGATTGTTTTTACACATGGGAGGACACAATTATGTTACACACAGACTACACACACAGATTCATGCATACACTCCACACACACACACACACACACACACACGCTCCCATTCCACAATGTTATTATCTCATTCTCCGTGGTCTCATTTTTCACAAAGCCCCAGGGTGTGCCAGGGACAGTCAGGGTTGAGCTCACACAAGCCCAGCCTACACACACCACTGCCAGTGAAGGTCAGTGTTAGTACCAAGGGCCACACTGCCAGAAGAAACAGGGATGGGGGGAAAAAAAAAAATGGATAGAAACCAGATAAAGCGGTTCAAGAACGTATCACACCGCCAGTGACACCAGCCATTTGACGTTACTGGGGATGACTCAATTAAGGAGGAAATAAGATTTGTTATATTATATTATAGGGTTGTTTTAAAAATACCAATGACTCCCGGTGGAATTTAAAGACATTCCCGATCTTCTTCTTCCCGCCTACTCGCGTTTTCTACTGCTCAAAAATAGAGGGTGTTGCTATGAGCAAGCAGCCAGCATATCCCGACACATTTCAGCTACCAAGGCTATACAAAACCTCCTTCTCAAGGCAAATCAGTGTTGTTATCACGGTATTCAGGACTTCACGAGGCATTTACTGTTGGATCTCAGCTCCCATTGGCTAGCTTTCTTGTCTATCTTGTGAAAATGTGACTTTATTGTGTGTCTATTACAGGGCCACTGGAGCTGAAAGGGGCAGGAGGGGCAGGGGGTGTTGCAATTCCTACGGCTTGCCAATAGAGGTCATAGATGACTTCATACCCCTTTCATTTCTGAGTATCAGAGTTGATGCCCTCAATACCGAAAGGCAGGCCCATGCCAGGACTTTCTTTTAATTAACAGTATTAAGAGCAGTTACTTGCTCCTTCTGGGAGTTTGAGCTCAAAGCATTAAGTCCTCTGTCAGGTCAGATTCTGGGAGGTTCATATTCTTCGGAGCTTGTAAATTGTCGGCCCGTCCCCCGAGAACAGCCCGATCACATGGAGTTAGCGGACAGGGTATGTTCCCATAGCCCGTCGACCAGAAATAAATCATTTAAACCCTTTTAACATTTTTTTTCTTCTCTGTCACGTTACTGTTGTTGGCTGTGGAAGGGAGGTGGTGGTGTTAGGGGGTTATCTGATGACTGGAGTGCCTGCAGATGTCCACACTCGATTGTTGTCAGATCGACGACACCATCCAGTGTGATGCCTCAGACGTGGGCCAGCTGTTACTGCAGGGAGAAGGCTCAACTCCCACCCCACTCCCCCCCCCTCCCCCCAGCCTCTTGGGTTTGGTGCCATCATTTGGTTAGTGGGGACAGGCAGGGAAAAGAAAATGGTGGGGAAAACACTTACCCATTGTTTCTTTTTCTTCCTCTGTCCCCGACGACAATCGGGTCCATCGCCTCGAGGAGGAGGCTCGGGCTACTAAATGACACTTTTCGTGATTAGCGAAGTTGGAGGGGGCATCGGCGCGGCAACCAAAGCCCAAACCAATAACGTTCAAGATTGAATTTAATGCTTCTCTAGGAGGTGCTGTAAAAATGTCCTCTCCATTTTTCAAATTCCACATTAATATCTTTTAAAGAGGTTACGGGGGGGGGCTCATGCGGCATTTGTGACTTCGTGTTCGCGGGGTGTTAAGAAGGTTGAGAGATCGTACACTTCCGCCGCGGTTGTTTGGAACAATGCGATATCCACAGGTAGCGCTCCACTTTTTTTGGTCTTGCATCCCACAACAGTTGTGAAAGAAGAAGTAGCTATTACAGCCGTCAACAAAACAACATGAGGTGTAAAACTTGCCTCAGGGAGAATCCCCGCAGTAGTCAGCCCAGTAGTATACTGAATAATATATTACTCATGGGAGAGCAGAACATATATAAGCATTACTCAACATACTGAAAAACTTTTCTTCTCTCACTTTTGTTCTAGGAAAAAAATATTTTTCTTAACACATCCGAGATCGGTGACAGCAACATCTTTAAATTTAGAATGTGCTTGTCGGGAATGACGCCCCCCCCCCCCCCAAACGTGCGATGAACACTAATTAACAACCTTTCAATTTGAGACAGCGCCAGTCTCCTGCCTCTTTGCACATTGCATCCCCTTGTTGCTGCTGCGGTGGCGGGTGGAGCGGAGGATTGAAAGGGGGCTTTTTATTTTTTTTATTTTATTTTTTTTTCATTCCTCCTCCAAAGGTGTTGATTTCGGCACTTTTCCGAGAGTGTAAAACCTCCCGTTTACCTCCCCTCTCATCTCCATGAGATTCCAGATAAGCCATATGCTTTCATCCTTCCCGAATTATTAGAGCCCTCTCAGAAAGTTGAGTCAAAGTTTGTTCAGCAACTTACAAAAGTGCAGAGCCTCAGCATGTACCGTGTTTACCGAAAGGTGGTTGACCCACAGTTCGTTTTTTTGTCATGCCTGGGGTCAAATACTTCATTAAATTGACTCACTGTGTGCACAATACTTTTTACATCCCTTTTGTCATTTCAAGAGTGATACTCATAGATGTGATACTATCGCACATCTATGAAAACAGGAAGTTCAATATAAACTTAATCTGAACACACTACTTTATAAATTGGAATTGTGACTTTGTGACTAATCTGAAAATAGCACAATGCGATAAGGCCTCTTCAACCGAGTAGCTCTCATCAGCACAAGGATGGTAGTCTGTGGCAAAAGTTGATTGGACGTAATGGATATTGCGACACCGAGGAAGGTGGCAAATCATTTTTAATCAAAGCCATTATCCCATTATCAGCCGTGTTAATACAGAAGGCAAACGCAAACAACTAGTACACTACCACGCATGAATATTGCAGTATTTCTTAACCACCGCTGGGTTTTGAGTCCCCGGACTGCCTGTACTGTAGTTCTAAAGCTTGTGAAGATCTAACTCCGGAGCCTCAGAGGCATATTATTCACAGAGAGCAGGGAGCGACTACCATAGCCTGAACACGCTCTTATCCAACATTCACTTTAAAGGTCTGCTCATGGAGTGCTCTCCCTTTCCTCACGCTCACTTTCTGCTCATACTGTTTTCCCCCCTCTCTCTCTCTCTCTCTCAGTCTGTCTCGTAGTCGTTCTTTTTCGCCCCTCCATCTCCTTCCTCTCCGTCTCTTTGCACTCTGACTCTCTCTTTTACAACCCCCCGCCAACTCTTCCGACCATTGATTCTGCATTTGTCCATCCCTTGTAATACCATTTTTTTTTTGGAAGTAGTCTTGCGGCTTAGAGGCCAGAACGATTTTCACACAAGGACTTATATCCGGTTGAAGAGACTTGTTATTTTTGCTTGGGAGCGTTTTTTTTGATGTTTGAATTGATCACCCGTGCAAAACTCCGAAGTATTATCGACTGCTCCTCATTTATCCATCATGCGTACATTTGGCACCTTGTGCTGTGATTCTGTAAAAAGGCGATTCTGTAACAAAATGCCGCCCAATCACAGCATTATTATTCCCCGATTAAATTCCCTGGGTAAAAGAAAAAAATGACAAGTCACTCAAGCTCAATTAATAAGATTGAGTATCCATGTTTAACACAATCTAATGGATGTGTGAAATAAGCCCCAGCTATTAATGTTTAATGTATAATTGAATGTAATTGAATGAACGCTTGAATGTGCATGGCCAAACTTGTTTACCGGCATAATTGATGTCTCTGATTTCCCATTTGCCTGCAATGCAAGGAGGGATGCAGGTTGTCGATTAGTAGTGGGCAAGAGAGAGAGAGGGGGGAGAGAGGAGAGAGAGAGGCCACTCGGCCCGCCCTCTGCAGTTGAAGGTGGTGAGGTCAAGCCACAGATGATAGGAGTAATTACCACACGAGCAAGCTTGATGTTTGCCTTAAAGCTGGTGACAGCTCCTTGTGTTTCAAACGACCGGCTACTGTCCAAACTCTCTGGACAAATGTGCTTTACACAAACTAGTAAATCCCCTCTCAAAAAAAAAAAAAAAAAAGGTTGAGAAAAAACCCTGCGCTTTACCGCCTGACATAAATTTTGTGCCCCGAATGTTGTCTGCGAAGGCCTCGGCACAGAGCTCAGAGCTACGACATGAAAGGTTCGGGGTTTTTTTTTTCTATTGTGTGAGGGTGTGTTGTGTGTGTGTGTTTTTTTCTCCTCCTCCCATTTCATCTGTTGGGGTTTGGTTTGCGTGTTTACCTGAGAGGAACAGCAGGGTGTGACTGAGGTGGAGAGTGCAGTCTCACGGTCCAGTGAACAGTAGACACAGAATAGTCTCCAGAGTGAGCCCTCCCGCTCTCTCTCTTTGTCTCCCTTTCTTTCTCTCACGCGTACTGTGATGTTCTCTCTGTCTACATCTCTCTTTCTTTCTCTTCTTTCTTTCTCCATTTCTATCTACCCCTATCTTTTCACTTTACTCTTTCATGTTCTTTCCTCTCTCTCTCTCTCTCTCTCTGCCACCCACTCACATCAGTGTCCCTAAGAAATCAATAATCAATGTCCATTGCCCGCCAAAGACAACTCACCTGTAATGCTGTTTACAGTGACTGGACAATAGCCAAGCCTTGATCAACACACACACACACACACACACACACACACACACACACACACACACACACACACAGGCCTGTTGGCTTTGCAGAGCTCGAAGCCAGGGACACTTCGCCGTTCCCTTCCCTCCTCTTCCACTACATTCCATATAGCTGCTTAACTGCACTTGCCTTCAAGTCTTTTTCGATTTCTCCCAGGTGGTTTCAAATTTAGTTTGAACCTACAGGCGGGGTTTAAGCTGATGAATAGCTTTTATTGAACATGAATAAATTTAGGGATTGAGATTAGTCAGCTCCTTCTCTCTGATGATCTGAGTCTGCCAGAGGATGTGCTCAGCATTAAAAACTGCACCGAAGGAAACAAAAAATGTCTACAGTTTCTATTGAGAGAAGGGGAAGGAGTGTGTGTGTGTGTGTGTGTTTGTGTGTGTGTGTTGACGCTCATGTAAGCCTGCTTATGAAAATATCATTGCATATAATGATTCTCTCAATGTAGAGTTGAAAAAAGACACAGCGATGATAATAACCTGTTTATGATGACTCAGATATCCCAAAAGGATTTAACCACTGTGCAGCTCATCACCGCCTCTAATCCAGTTACCCTCTCGTGTCGCGGAGTTCGACGGTGTTGACGGTCGCACACACCCCCTTAACCTCTTCATTATCGGCGATGTTAATCTACCCCGTCCGTGTCCATAAACCATCCCGGTTATTTATCCTCGTCGAAAATTAAAAGCCACGGATACCAGATCTCCCCCCCCCCCCACCCCCCAAAGTGAGCACCATCACTATACCATTGACCTTCCCATCCCTCAAGCAGGCACCAGCCCACACACTGATCGATCCCGCTGATGGCCTCGGCGCTAATCTTCCGAGGGACCGGCAGGAGGTGACGGTATTTCACTGTTCAATCTGATGCAATTACCCTCAAAACGAAACACATTTTGGATAGCGGCTGACCTTCCAGAGGAGGAGGAAGCGAGGATTTGGATGTGCGTGTTTGTGTGTTCATCAGTTATTTATGAGGCATCATATGCATCGTAATCAAAGCATATCCCGTGGAAGGAGTCAAAGATAAGTAAACCTTGGTGGGCCACAGCTGCCTCGGGATATCCCACCAGGTCGAGCATCTCATAGTGGCATTTCACTCAGATTTGAGACTAGAGGATAGTTCCAATAGGTTCTGTTAACATTTTCTTCATTATCTGGGTGTTATCTCAGCAGGAGGTCTCCTTTTTGTTTTTAGCATTTAGCATCATGGAGCAAAATTCTGGGAAGACCAAACGTCTGCGATGGGATCACACATGCTAAATGAAAATAACATAATAATGCTAGTGTAATCACTCTGGGTGTAAACAGTGGTAAAGAGTAGATAGGATTCTTTACCTACATCTAACACCGATGACAGCACTGTTTGACCTAGGCCTCGTCTTTGCCATTGGGGCCAGAGTGGAGCAGCCTGTAAATAAAGTGTCTTTGAAGGTGGAACCGACGGAGCATGGCCAGACACTAGCATTACTTCTATTTTAAGTATTCAAAAGTATTTCACCAAGCATCCCTATAAGACGTTCCTCTGAGCTACTTCCTCATAAGCCTCCCTAAAAAAAAAAAAACAACAGCGAGCAAAATCAATACCCAGCCATAAGGGAAGAGAAATACATTTGGAGTGTACTTCCAAGCGTTCCAGCAGGGAAAAAAAAAGAAGTAAAGCAGTTGTTTATTTGGGCAGATCTTTGTGTCATTTCTTCAAGCGTGTCATATTCTGATCAGTGCATCTCTGTAAAGTAATGCAAGATGATACTTCTTTGATCCCCGAAGAGACATTCACATCCCCCCCCCCCCCCCCCAGATCAGGTCAGAGGCTTGCCGACACGAGGGCCTCTGGTTGAAGGACAGGCTCTCTAACCGTCGTTCCAACCTGCCACTTACAGAAGGTGAAGGTGTCGCAGGTGAAGCACAATTCAGTCGCTAACTACACCCACTTTCATCAACCTGGCTTTTCCACGCTCATCTGGGAATGAGCCTCATGTAGGACTACAGGTCGGATCGTGGGGAGATGGGCATCTGCCTGTTCAGACGCGCTAGAGTGGCCTGCTGCAGGAAAACTAAAGGGACAGCGACAAGCACTTAGCTGGTCCCTCAGCTACCAGTCCCATTTCCTTCCTCTTATCTAAAGTGACAAGAGGAGTCTTCCAGCGCTCCTATGCCTAAGGCTCAGCCTGCATTATCTCCCAGTGTACCACCACCACTAGTTATCTCGTGGCCCTGATTCCCTCTCTCCTAAAATATGCTAAAAAGGATGATGGCATTGCTAGAAATTCTGGAGTGTGAGCAAATTGTGCTGCTGCTGCTGCTCGGGCTGTTTTTCAAACTAGCGATCATATCACAGGATGATGGACTGGGGAGCCGGGGAGCAGAGAGCATGCGGAAATCAGTGCATGTCCATTTTCCAGTATCGCACGCTGCTGCGTACCACATTACCTTCCCGCCAAACGGCTGCAGAAACCAATCCAAAAGTGTGTGTGGAGAATGCAAAGCGACAAAACATGAACTAAAGCAGACACCCTAATGAGATATTGATTGCACACACTGATGTTTACACTCTTGCCTGTTTAACACTCTCCAAGTCCAACAACCTGGCTACGTCTGATGCTTGAATTAACTAATTATATGATACTGAACATAACTACATTTTGCAACACTTTGCACATACACTGCACGAAATTCGCCAAAAACAACCGTGGATAACAAAATCAATAGACATAGGTATAAGCTGTTTCAACCACACCACATACACACAACACAATTTGAAATACCTTTCACAACCTTTTTCACGAAGTCTGTTTTAACCATTCTGAAGACGACAAGTGTAGAAACAGTTTCTCCTTGAGAGACGAGGCTAAGAAAACCCACTGCGATCGCACGTCAGCCGCCTCATCTCGTACCGCTAACCCGACGGGCTCTCGCGTTTCTGCGCTCAATTAAAATGTGTATTAATTGTGAAAAGGCCTCAGGGAATCAAGTCATTTGGACAGTATTCATTAGTTGTGGCTTGCAGCTTATAGCCAGCGAATGCAAAACAAAAAAACAAAAAAACCCCATTGAAACAAACCAATTCGCTCTCAACAACAAAAGAATGCTCCCCCGATTGTTTGTGCGACGGCCCCCGCTGCCTAAAGTAAGGCTAGCGCTCCCATCTAATGAACCTGGGAAGCCACTCTTCATGCGAAATCAATAGCGACGAGCTCCTTTAAAGCTCTCAAGTTTGAGCCTTTGATGCCTGAGAATACATTACCGCCGTTAACTAGGGCTCCAGTCCAGGCAATAAGCATGCAGCTCACTCTGCAGGCTCCATTTGGCCCCATCCGCACGCAGACTCGCACTGCTACTGTTACCATTACAGTGCACACACAACAATTGTAGTCGACTAGATGCTTTATTTATCGCCCTGATGATTCCCACATCAGCAAATTTAGCAAATGTTACAGTTTTATTTTGGGTCAACGATAAATCTGTGGACCGGGCATGACAGTGGTCGTAAAATACAAAGCTGAAGGTTTGATGTCTTGTGTATGCTCCATGCACTCTCAACACTCCATCACCGCACAGCCCAGTCACACTGTAACCCCTCTACCCCCACCACACACACACACACACACACTTAATGGAGTTTTCACTTCTCATACTAGACCAGCTTTGCACATTTGTGTTAGAGGGATTACAATGGCCTTTGTTATGCTGTCTCTGGGAAAATACAGACACTGAAAGGTGTTTGCATGTGTGTTTGTGTGTGACTGCGAGAGCTGAAACGGCGCGATGGTGGTGCCTCAATGGTTTTGGCCCAGTGAAAGGTACAAAGGCATCAAAGCAGACACAAATAAAATATAGAAATACCTACACTCTTGACATATGTTCCCTTTTTGCTAGTGTGCTCACACACAGAGACACTGCTACAACTATCAAGAGCATTTGAATGTACCAATTGCTTTAACTCTGTATGGGTGTGTGTGTGTAGCTCTGCTATGTACATCAAACTCTTCTCAGACATGGTGTGTTGCAGCTACAGGGCGCAACAGTATCCATCACTGTCACTTGCTGGGGCCACAATTGTAGATGAGGCGTCGGGCTCGTTAAGTATTTTTCCACTTTCTGCACAGATTTAAATTGCAAATGTGAGGAATTAGGTTGGAAGAAAATAGGTTGGATTCTTGTCTCACTGTCCGCCATTAACTAATTGGCAGCATTGTGCGCACAGCGAGCAAAAAAAAAAGGGAAACAATTATCTTCAGAGCGTGAAACACACTCTGAATGAGACGAGCTGACACCGAAGGGACAATTCCCATGGGTGTCCTTTCACATTTTAGCTTCAACTTAGTGATGTGAGGCTTTAAATGGTATACTGAAATACCTGCGCACATAAAAGGATGATAATTTTAGCCACGAAAATGACAGAGATGCCTGAAACCGGTGTGAATACTTGAAACAGCTATTTGAATTGACTGTATAGTGTAACTGATGGCACGCCTACGCACTGCGGTAACATACTGACAAAGATACGTGCAGACATCAGTAAATGATCTCAGTACGTTTAAAAACAATATGTCTGTAATACGAGTGTGCATATGCATGCATGCATCTGTGTAGGCTGCAAGCGTATGTGTGTTTTAAGCGATGCATGTAGCTCATGGCCCAGTGATCTGTTGATTGCATAAAGGGATGCTTGTCCCCTGGCAGTGTTATGTGTGAGATTACGTCTGTGCTGCAGAGCCCTTAAGTGTGAGAGTATTATACGTGTTGGATTCTCATGTGGGAGGACAGAGCTGCTGAAAGCTATTTATACAGATTATAGCTGTGGATAAGGTGTAGAAAAGGGATATGTATGAGACTGAGTAGTGTGACAACTACAGTAGTTCTTGGTTCCGTGATTTTATCGGGGAAAAAAACCCAGGGTATGTTCTATTTGCTGCAGGGCGGCCCAGGGACGAAAGGGCCCAGGGATTTAAAAGGTTCAAAATGCAGTCTCTGCAACACCTGACAATATATGAATATCAAGTCCTGATCTTTATGTGGGATTTGGGATCATCCTTCAAGAAGGAAAGCTTCCAGTTGTTTGAGTGATGAAGGAGGTAGAAATCTACCTCACACGCTCCAGGACATCACATAAAGGTTCAAAGATGTTTATATCTGGTGATTGGGGAGGCCATGGAAGGCATTTCACTTCATCCTGGTGTTAATCAAACCACTTTGCACGTGTTTGCACCATAGGGTGCACCTGGGTGACCCCTACTCCCTGGTTATAAATCCAAGGAATGGCCGATGCACAAAGATGGCCTTGGATCCATGTGTTTTCTGAATGGCAGCCCTGCTGTAAATATCAGCTTTGGGTGTTAATTCAATTCCGTGGTCCTTTTTGAGGTTGTAGTTTTATCCCACTAAGGGTCCATCTATCCTTGCCGGTGAACCACTATTCCTCTTTGCTGATGCAGTCTGTTGTTTGTTGTCATGATTCTCGAGACAGTTCCCCTTGCCACATTAAATAATTTAGCAGTTTTTTTTGACCGATGCAATTTGGACACCAACTATTTGGCCTATTTGGAACTCACATATAAAAGCGGAGGTTGCCAGGCCTGTTTTGAAGCTGACACATAGGGACAATTGGCATTCAACTTAATATGTCCTGCCAGTGTAACTGTCTTGGCAATCATGATTTGGTTACCTCAAATTTAGTCTTGTTTTCATGTGATGTTTCTGCTATTTTGTCTACCTCCCTGTTTACATCAACAACCATGAAAGACACTGAACCCCGACCTGTCCACTCACTGTTAGTCTCTCCAGATAAGAGCCATAGCAAAATAACTAATGTGACAGTGTACACATTGAAATACCTAATGGGAATATTGTATTAAATACCTACAACACCACCATTAAGATGATTGTGACAATAGATATTGAATTATTTACTATTACGATTTGTTTGTGTGCATAGCTGTCACATTTCACCATTACTTTTCTTACTATACCGGATCAACAATACAACCGCGAACCGAGAACGTAATAGATGGAAAAGCGGTTATCATCTGCAAACAAAAGTTTGAACTCATCGCGGTTGTGATGATCAGTGGAGCAATTTACCTCGACTGGAGTCTTTTTACGCTAGATAGATAGAATTAGGCCTTTTCCTTTTCGCATTTCCTCCAAACCGGTTCGGCGTGCCAGTGTTGGTTACAGCGCTCCCTGTCATTTCGCTCATAGACAGTGGCACTGTAAATCGGCAATTACGGAATGTCAGCGATCAGAGGAGAAATTATGTTTGTCATAGGCTGGCAAAATACAGATGGGTTTTACAGAAATACGGGGCTCTCCCTTGTGTGTTTAGGAATTGCCTTTGAAAACACATTTAACTCAGCACGCCCCTATAGAGTTTTTTTCCTCAGGATTTCAGGTGTTATTGGACATATAAATAGCTGCCATTCGTTTTTAAGATCACTATTTTCCTGCTTTTTTCCACCTGATCACTCCTCCGACCCACATAAAGCTCTGATGATCTGATATTTCTACTACTAGTAACCCTTCATTTCATCTTATGATAATTTTGGTCAACGATTGCACCGTCTGTAGGACAGACACACCGCGGGGGGCCCCTTTAGAAGTCACCCTCTCTGCACCGATTCAGCGTGAGCACTACAGGATTTTCCAAAAATGTCTGCTTCGAGGAAGAAGCAGGACTCCTTTCAATGACTTCTACATCTGTAAAAACCTGATATCTCCGAATCCAAATGAACGGGTGCACTCTCTTCCACTTTGGAGTTCACGGTTCACCCCTGAGAATTACTGTCCTCATCCTTCACATGCTAGTCCTTTTAGCTTTACTCTATACTGCTGCACTGAAGTTATGTAGGGGTCATTGTTTTTTTTTTACTAAACAGTGAGATTACTTTCCATTATAAGATATTGCTTCACCCGAAGACATGGGAAGAAGTCCCTGACGACTGAACACACTGCTCTTTTTCAACACTTCTTTCCCCTACAGCTCAGGGAATGACATGTTCACCGCCATGAAAAGGGTACTTAGTTTGGTTTTGTTTGTAGGAAGACACTAGCCCGAGGAAAGGCAAGTACTATAGAACCCTCCGTTCCGGTTCATCTCCCTCCCATAACTGCCCGTCACCTATTGTTCTTTTAGAAGTGAATTAAATACCACATATGCCCTCGCCCTGCTAAAGCCTTGATATCTCCACCATTGCCGATCTGGCCTTTCAGAGACGCGGTTTCTCCAGAGGCTGTAGGAAGCCTCTCAAATTACTTCAATTTACGGCGGGGGGCAAAGCGCCGGTGCAAACTCGGGGGGCCTCTTCGCAGGCCCGTTGCAGTAAAACACTGTAAATGATGCTTCCTCTCACAAATACGTGCTGAATCACTGCCACTCCCCTCCGCCAGCACCAGGGGGGAAAAAATAACACACACACACACACACACGTCCACACTGGAAAAGAACACCATGACACAATCAGCAAAGCCATTTTTAATGAGCCTTTCCCCTTTTCCCCATCTATCAGAATGGAATTAGGACAGCACTCAGCGACTGAGGGGAGGGAAGCTGCGAGAATGGGGGCACGCAGCAGAAGGAAAGAGTCTTCATTAAGGACAGTGAAGTGGGGTGGAGAGAGGCAGAGAGAGAGAGAGAGAGAGAGAGAGAGAGAAGGGATCCCGAGGTGCCTCTCTCCGTCACCTAATCAGGGAGACCAAATTCTGCCGGCCAGAGCGTTCGTTTGTTATTCCAGCAAATCCCTCATCACGTCCTTTCATCAGGTTTGGCATTTGGTCTGTCGGCGTTAATTAGACCCGCGTTAATAAACCGACAGCGTTGGGCGACGAGAAACCCGTCTCGCGTTTGGCCACGTCCTTCCCTTTTGTCAGCGATGACACCTCGATGCTTTCCACCTGCACCGGATTTCATTTATTGATGATCCGGGGTTGTTTGTTGTTGTTTTTTAGCGCCGGTCGGTGATAATGTACTGTCTGCTCTTTGGGAGATAAGTGTGTTTGGGCGCGATAGTTTTTGGACTTGTTCGGAGTGTCTCTGCTTCTGTCTCCTTCCGTCTATTTTTATCTCCTCTCCCCTCCCCAAATTTTTCTTCAGCTCTCTCTCTCTCTCGCTTCGTTTTTTTCCCACCTTTCTCTTTCCACTCCTTAGTACCCTTGCCATTCTCACACATTCACTTTCTCTATCTCACCTGTCTCAGTTTTTTCGGCGCTTCCCAGAGGAGAGAAGAATCCCTATCTCTCTTTTGCACACTCTCCTCACTTCCAGACTCCGTCTCCTCCCTCCCTCTCGTACCTGCCCTCCCTCCATATCAACACCAAAGTGAATAGCCCTCTCTCTAATATTCATTCACACTGTTTTTTCCTCGTCTTGACTCCCTCTCCTTCTCTGTCTCTGTTTCTCTCTCTTCAGTACCACTTTCAGGTATCAGCCCACTTTTTAATATTCTGTCATCCATCCTTCCTCTGCCTCTAGACACTGTCTTCCCTCCCCTCCCCTCCCCACTTCCTCCACTCTCTCCCTCCCTCTCGTTCTCCTTGCTCCTCAGTGACGTCTCTCTCTCTTTCTCTCCCTTAAATATTCTGTCAGTCAGTGCCATGTGGGTGACAATGCCCTTCACTCCATCACAGGTCCCAGATCAGCTGGGAGTCTGAGGGGGCAGAACGCCCTTGACCTCAACCCTCGGGGGGGCGCCTCTGCTGTACTTGGATGTTGGTTATCCATCTTCCTGTATCTCCAGCTAAAACAATATCCTACTCTTTCTTTCTTTCTCTCTATCCATCCATCTCTCTCTCCATCCCTCTCGTTGAATCCTTATTCAACAAGGCAAGTTGACGAAGAGCATGTCCTTATTTACAGCAACCGCCCTTGGGGGAATAGTTGCAGGGCAAGGGAGGGTTACACACATTCACACAGCCGAGCTGCCGGTGCCACCACAGTCTTGTGCAGCTGGAGCTCCGGTGCCTTGCTAAAGGGCATTGCCACGGTACTTGAAGAGGAAGAGGAAGGGCCTAGCATGACTCATCCACTTCCTCCATGCAGATTTTCACAGCCGGTCTGCAGACTCAAACCATTTTCCTCTCTACTTTCCCCTCTATTCAACCTCCCTGCCTTTCACTCAACTTCCCCCCTCCACCTCCACCTTCCCTCCCTGCATCCTATCCTAAGTCTATTCCTCTCTCCTTGCTTTCCTTTTCCTTCTCATCTAGTTCTCCCTCTGCTCTTTCCATCTGTCCTTGAGTGTGTGTGTGTGTGTGTGTCACCGAGGACTCAGAATATGTCAGAGCACAGCAACAGTGTCTGGTGACTCTGAGGCTTATTGAGCTCTCATGTCTTTCTACATCTCTTTCTTCCCGTTAATTTCTCTCCATGACCGCGACGCCTTCCTTCCTGCCTTCCTTCCTTCCTTCCTTCCTTCCTTGACTGATTGCGCTTCTTGGTTACTCCATCAGGTTTCTTCGTATCGTAATGCTTTCCATTCTGTAGAGTTGAAAGTTGAGGCGCAGTCACAGATCCCCAGTGGAAACAGAGCCTTTATCTTTTTACCTTTCAAATCCCAGAAGCCCCGCCGAGTCCTCTCCTTGGAGAGTCCGCACCAAAAAGCCAGACGTTTCGGTCGATTTACCGGGGCGACCGAGTCGTCATTATTTTGTGCGTGCTACCACGATCTTACCATTAAAATCTTCCCCTTACGTAACAAGCAAGGACATATTCAATATCTTGTTGAGAAGAGCACCATGAGGGTTATTACATACAGCCATGTACACACACACATTCTTATTTATTTGTATAGTTTCCTCTATTTCTCTTTCCTCTTTGGATGTTTCAAAAGGAATGACTGCTCAATTAATACAAGTGTGTGAAATATTCAGATGGTGCCCTATTTACAAAGGCTAGAGAATTCCTCTCCCCACTGCCGTCACATGTTTGTTATGTGATATGAAAAAAAGGGGAGGCAGCGGCAACTCCAGAGACCTCATCCGCACACATTAATGCGCCGAGCAGAATCTCTTCACGCCGAGTTGAAAAACACATTCGTTCGCCGCCTTAAAACGCACTCAAAAGCGCAATCAATTTGTGAAGACTCGAGCAAAGACATGACTTCATTGACAGAGTAGTGGACCATGCTGCTGTGTGTGTTTCTGGGTAAGGGGGGTAGGACGCTCGGGGAGAGAGACAGCGTCGAGGAAGGTTTGGTGTGTGTTCATGTAAAAGCTTGTGTGCTCACACACCTGTGCGCCTGTGTGTGTATTTTTGACCGAGCTGCCAGACGGCTCGCTATCTTCGCGAGTCAGACGGGGAGGGAAAGCTGGCGCGGGGCAGGCCCCATCATTTGAAGTGCTCTCCTCTCCCCCCGGAAGTTCGATCCGCCCGGAGGATATTTGTCATGTTGTTCCACCTTTCTGATTCCCGTCTGGTGGTGGTGGTGGTGGGCAGAGGGATATTTGTTCTTATTTTGCTGTCAACGCCTCAATACACACACGGCGTGTAGCAGACCAGTAAAGGTAACTAACAAATTTATCTGGCCTTGCTGTGAATTCCTTTTTTTTTTTTTTTTTTCTGGTTTTGGGCAGAACTGGGCCAAGCAGTTGATCAAGCCCAATTCATGACAGGACAGACTTTCCCATCTATCTAACCCCACTGGCTATACTCTGGAACATCCTCTTCTCTCTCTCTCTCTCTCTCTCTCTTCATCTCTGTCCCCCTCCTCACTTTCCCTCCCCTCCCTATCCTTCCTCTCTCCCAGTATCTATCTATGTGAGGACCATATGTTGGCGGTAAGCTGCCTGTCATTCCATCTCAATTGGAAACCCTTTTCTTTCATTGGTTAATTAAAGCCACTCTCTCTCTCTCACACATTATTAACATTGCTCCCCTGACACCCATCCAGTCCCCAGGCCAGTAAGGGAGAGTGAGAACGAGAGAGGAAGAGAGAGAGAGAGGCGATGAACAAGAGACATAGGTGTTGAGAAACAGAGAGAGAGCATATTGTGCAGGAAAGAGAACCTCAAGACTGATTCAGCTATTGTTACTCATCTCTTCCTTTTTGCAGAAGGGCTCATGTCACGAGTATTTTAAGTGCTCTCCATCCCATTGTTCTCCTTTAATCCTGTTAGATAACTCGCTTCCTCCCTCCTCCTTCTGCCTCTCTGTATCTTTCTATTTCACTTCTTCTTTCCTCCTCCACTCCGTGCTGCCCACTCAGCAAACGGCGAGTCTCATTGCTCTCTATACCACGAGGAAGGGTAAAGAAGTGTGTCCAAACAAGGAGGGGAAAAAAGGAAAGAGAAAGGAAAGCGAGAGGATGACAAAGATGTGTCGGGTACTGGTAGGTGGAGGAATCTGCTGGCCGGCGCAGGCTCATTTGTTATGAGAAGAGGGACGAACGTGGACGAGAGCCAAGACGGTGGCGAAGTGAGTTGTGAATCTCCTGCCTGCACACAGCCTGTAGTTAAGACGCGCTCAGGAAGGCAAAAGGCATGGACTTTTTGGTTTTGATCTGGAACGATTGTGATGCTGAAAGTGTATCGCAAATTCACCGGGGTACACGTGGGATTCCTCTTCATATGTGCAAACACTGTCTTGCACAAACGGCACACAATATATATTTATATTTCATCCTTTTCTCACGGACGTGGATATCCAGACCCCGAGCGCAGGTGGGCACGCACAGAGCTTACAGAACAAATGAATGTTCTCACACCCAAGTGCAACCTCAAAACAGAGCTTCGATCTTTTTTTCCATCCCCCTGCTTCATACGGCGTCTGATGATAAGAGGCTCGGATCACATACAGGATTTATGCTTGTGTGCCGAGCAATAGGTGATGCAATGTGTCAAACCTGCCCTGTAACCACTATGCAAAAAAGAAAAAACAGCAGCATCTCCCCATCAACCTCACTGGGGCTGGGCACCGCTGGGCACTCCACTTCATGAGAAATACATTTCCCACAAGCCCCCCCCCTATCCCCCAACCTATCATTTGCATGAGGACAATTACAAACGAGGCAGTGGCGTAGCAGGAACCTGGTTGCTGTAGTCCTTTTGCCGAGACGAGGTAGCCACTTAGCACGAGCGAGGTGGGGCCAGCCACATTCCAGCAGCTCCTCAGCCACGAAAGTGGGTCACAGGAGCGGCGAAAGGGGTTTGCTAGACCAATAGCACAGACTAGTGGTGGGTGATGGGAACTGCGATAAAACAGAATCTGAGGCCTGTGCATCTGTGCATGTCTCTTGGAGGAATAGTCCAGTCAAATCTGATAACCCTAATTCCAACCATCATTGAAAGTGGAGAGTGCTTTGATAGATAGTCAGAGCATCTATGCGGCGCCATCATTCATGCTTATTTGAACAGCTATCACCTGCTCGTTCCTACCCCATACCGCCCACTGTACTTACACACTCTTCTCCTCTCACTGCCAAAGGGATTAATTCGAGAGGAAGAGGAGGTAGGAGGGGCAGGCACTTGCGCTGGGAGGAATTTGCATGACCCAAAAATGCCCTGCCTATCCTCCGACTCCATAAATCACAGGGATGGAGAGAATCCCCCGACGCCTCCGTTCTTTGTCCTCAAAGGTGATAAATTGATCCCCCGGTCGGCTAATAAGCAGAGGCATGGGGCGGCCCCGAACTTCCTCAAGATTTATGCGGCGACAAGTGGATTTATATTGGAGGAAATGTGACCGATCCCGAGAACAAAAATCTATTTACTTTTTTCGGCCTCCCAGCACTCGTGAGATTTCAGAATGGGAACTCCGTGGGGGAAAACCCGTTGGGGTGTGCATTGCAAAAAGTAATTCATCAGGACAAGAAATAGAGCATCTGCCACAGAGGAAAGAAGAGAGGATGAATGTGATGGAATTACCTGCTTTTGATTGATGTACATGTGTTTCCAATAACAAGAGGTCTCCATCAATGCGACTCTGCCCACTCTCTTGGATTGGGTTGCAATTCAATACCATTATGAGTAGATGTTTGAGTAGACTTTCATGATGTCAGATCTTAAAAAAAAAAGCGCTGATCACTGCAAATCAATCTGATGGACACCTAGGCGTGCTTAGACTTGTCAGCGGTCTCACCAAATGAAGGGAGGCAGGGCCGTGGAAAAAGGCAGTCTTAACAGCTTGCAGCCTTTTGCCAGACATGAGAGAAACCTTTTAAGGCGACTCAACCAGTCATCGTAATGACATGAGGTGATACGGTGACAGGAAAAGCGGCCTTTTAAGAAGATGATCAATGCTATCATCTTCTGCAAAGCTGACTGGAAGAGGGAGAGCGGATAGGTGGCGTAGAGTTTCTTTAGGGCCCCAAAGGCAGATGGAGCTACTCCCCACTTCCACTCCTTTCTCTTCCTCTCTCCTTCCCTTTATCTAATTCCCCCCACTTTAGCCTTAATGTGTTTTCCCCTCTCTCTCCGGCCTTCCTCGGTGCATCTTCCTATTTCATACTCACTTTCATCATCTCACTCTATCAATCTCCTGTCTTTTCCACCTTTCCTACGGTACCGCCTCTCTTCCTCTCCCTTTGTCTACCTTCCTCTACCTCGCTCGCTCGCCTCCTCAGACTGACAGCAGGCCGATCCCTCTGTTGTGTTGATGAGACATTTGAATGATTAGCGTTACGCGTGCTGAGCAGATTATGATAGCCTTTGGGGAGGAGCAATTTCAGCATGATGGAAAACTCGGTGGTGGGTTTTGATTGTAGACAGGGCGAGGTACAAAAGTACCGCCACCAAAACACCATTGCGCATTCTCCGTTGACTGATCCTCCCTTTCTTTCTTTCGACTTCCATTCACTCATTGCAGCTTCCATCATAACTGGGATCCCCTGCTGAAAGAAAATCACAACGCTCAGGGATAGAAAGGTGTGGTGAGGATAGAGAGAGAAGGTTGCACATTGTGAATGAAAGAGAGACCAGGAGAAGAGAGAGAGAGAGAGAGAGAGAGAACTCATGCAAAGTCATACTCAAGGGAGAGGAGAAGAGGAGGGGTTGACTGAACAACAGAGGCGACTTTTATCAAAGCATCAGTAATTACAAGGAGAGGAGGGAAGCAAAGGCTCAAATTTATAAAGCACCAACACGAGTCTAATTGTGTCGGTTTTCATATTAAGATGCTATCAGGGTTTTCACGGCAAGTGTTTCCCGCCTGCTCACCAAGTATACGCGCGCGCCAACCCGTGAGTAAGTCTTTCTGCCTCCTCGATGCATTCAGACAACTTTTCACCTTTGAAGTTTGGATGGGAGGGAGGGAGGGAGGGAGGGAGGGAGCGAGCTCGCGCGACAAGTGTGATATCCCCTCCCCGTCAACATCAAACTTGATCGCAAAGCTCTGCAAATGTCACATCACCGCGCCTCCCACTCGAAAGGAAATCTTTTTTTGGGGTCGCATGACGCAAATCCCGACTGGAACAAGAAGCGCCCCCCCATCAATGTCCGCTGGATAGACGTATGATGTACTAACTAATTCCATCTATGTCTGACAGTGACGCCACCCGGTGCCACCGAGCCAGCTGTGGGTACAGAGACAGAGGGAGAAAGAGAGGGAGGCAGGCGGCAGCGCTCTTCCCAAGTGCTAATTTTTAGCTGGCTTGTTTGGGCGCAGCGCACCACGGAGCTGACGAGCTGAGCGCTGAGTTTTTGACACAATGGTGTCAAACTCAGGACTGTGATGTTCAGCATCGCACCTGCTGGCAACACGCAGACACAGACACCGACAGGCTGTTCTCAAGTCTGCGTGGCAATTAGTGTGTTTGGGAGTGCTGAGAATCCTAATGCCACATTTGCCCTACATTGTTTCATTAAAGAGGCTTTTAGGAAGGTGGCATATGGAGCGTGTTGGTATTGCCCGAGCCAGTAACGATCCATTTGGGAACGACGCTGTTATTCGATTCCAGATGATGTGATGGAAGAGATTTGATGAATAGTTTTACTCCAGTGACTTGTAACTGGACTTCAATTGAGATTTTGGAAAAATCTTGTGACTGTAATTTTTTGTCTGGCTGGTATTCAAGTGGTCCTCCAATAAAATGCTATTATATGAACCCCCCCTGCACACACACACACACACACACACACACACATTCCATATTCCATTTCCTGTTCCTCGTTCAGCCTGACGGCGCCATCATTCCTACGCCTTGTCAGCATGTGAACTGTGTCGTAAATTACCTCATTTATGACTGGGTGTGATCTTCCCAGCATTCGATGAAAGTACTGGGAATTCTGTTTTCCTGGACACTCCCACTTGACCGGCCTTTTTTGGAAGTACCGTATCGATAAGTGATATATACAATACTGGTGGTTTTATGAGCAGAGCTGGTGTCTCTGTTGCCTACCGTTGTGGAGAAAGTCATAAACGGACGATTTATGTCTGAGGTGCATCCGGGAATGCTGATGCCACTGTCCGAGAGCAGAGATAGTGCCTAGTTTGACTCACATCTAATGGAGACTGTAAAGTCCACAACTCCGGCACTTTGTGCTCAGACAGAGAACATATTTATTTCTGTCAGACATATAGAAATATATAACCCTTTGTGAAACTAAAAGCATGTCTCAGACTTTCAGTATCTTACATCATATTTAAAATCTCATTTGAGGTCCAAGTGCACCAAATGTGCCACTGGCGCCAAACTTAATTGTCATAGTGAGAAAATGAGAGCACTTCATTAGCTCTTAGTCTTTTCTTGCGGTATCTACACTCCTGGCAAGTTATGATTCAACACAAGCATATGACTTGCAACAGGATGACAGTGTGACGAGAAACACCGGCGCTCATCAACAACAACGGCAGCTAATATGAAGATCCATCGATTACCACCACCTACTTTTATCACGGCACTTATCGGGACTTCTCCGCCACCGGCGTTAAGTTATGGGCTTTTTAATTGCTATAGACAGGGGTCCATTAGCATCGCTTCTTGGGTGGCCGCAGCCATGTTTCTCTAAATCATTAAGCTAATTATACAAGCTAATTCATCAGTATGCTAGGAGTTGGGGGTGCATGAGCAGACGCTGTTCTTTGTTGGGCTTGCATAATGAAAGGAGTCCATTTTTAGATGGGGAAATTGAAGAAGGGGAGGGAGAAAGAAACTTTGATCTCAAAAGTAAACAGATGATTTTTGCATATCAAGTGATTCGGCAAAGTAAAAAAAAGATAGGAGATAGGATTTCAAATGCAAAAAAAGTCAAACTAGATGCACATTAACTAAATGTGTTCTTTGAAGAGTGGGTGATGATAAATATGAGAGGAGGGCGAATGTGGGCCACGGCGTCCGACATCCAGTTATCTGTGTCGTCGTCGTCGTCGCGCAACACAACACAACACAACACAAGCACAGAGCTGTCAATCATTTGAGTTGCCGTGACAAGGAAGTTTGAAGCCACTGAAGAGTTTTGAAGCATGTGCTCCAATTCCATTGTCGAGAGATTGGGTCCCTACCTGGGTCTTGGCAATTTGTGAGGCAGACACAGGAGACTGTGTGTGTGGGTGTGTGGGTGTGTGTGTGTGTATTGTGGCAGACTGGGGTATCTGCCACAGAGAAACTATAGAAAAGGACTACATTCCCCAGCTGACAACAGCCAGTCAGCCATCTTGCCCCAGCTGAAGGGCATTACCAATCAGCCAGGCGGGACCTGATTGCCACACTAAACACTTAAAGAGTGGCTTATGCTGTCCAAAGACGGAGGCCATGTGGCGGGCAGCCAGGGAGGCTGCTGAAGGTCCTCCTGACAAATTTTGATTTCTCAGAATAAGTTTGAGTTCTGCTTTTGAGTAAGTAATAAAAAGTACATGCATCTGTAATAAAAAGGGGCTTGTGACACTCTGCTTTCCCCCCCAGGGTGCCACAATATGTGTGTGTCAAGAATGAAGAGGTCCTCTGCTTCTTGGGAATAATCTAGGGTCCCTTGACTTCCCTTTATCTTCCAGCCGTCAGTTCAAACACAGCAGTTGACAAAATCAATTAAGGCTCTGCATATCTGGATGTGTATCACCGTGTGTGTGTGTGTGTGCCATGCACATATTCATGCTTTCATGCACAGAATTAAGGGTTTGCGTGAGAGAGGCAGACTGTCAGAAGTTGTTACTCGCAAACAGACATGACCACACATCCTGCATTGATGTCTTCAGCATGTGCGGAAACCCTGTCAACATCTATGTAGCAGTCTATTTTTACCAGCTCTCATTAGAATCATATCACAGCCCATGAAGCATGTTCACAGACATGAGGACTATGCTGATAGCACAATAATGCGTAGCGCCTACAGAGCAGGTTGGCCCATACTTGGTCTTCATGCATCTCGTTCAAAGCCTCCACTGAAAATAGTGTAGGTACGCTGAACGTTGATCTACAGCGGGGGGTCTGTTTACCTGCGCGGTGTGTATGGTTTGTTGTGATGAATGGACGATGATACAACACAGAAATGATGCATCCTGACCTCTCTTCTTCTTCTCTTCTGCCTCTGTCCTCCAGGGAGATTCTGAGGAGTTCTCTTCTTTCTTCTTCACTCTGGTCCGAGGCAGCAATCGCAATTGTCTATTCCAAACAGGTAAGAGCCACATTATATAAAAGAAAGAAAAAAAAGGTTTCCAGACAATTGTGTTTAAAAAAATAAATAAAAATGATACTATATTCATCTGTGACCATAATCCCGTTTGCCGTGTTCAAATGTCAATGCGGCCACTGAATCAACAAGATAATGTCAAACCCGTAGAAATCGAATCAAGTGTCGAGCGACTAAACATGGTTACAATAGACATCTTCTCAAAGGACTGGCCGTGATGCATCGTCCAGTCACAGTAAAGACATTTCTTAGCTTGGTGACTTTTATTCAATGATATGAAAAATGTATTGTCTTTTTCTTGGCAAACCATTTATGATTGGGCAGGGTTTTCTTTTTTTTTGGTCCCTGAGAACATTTCATGCTCAGATGAAACTGCATGCTCTCCCCTGAATGTGAAAGAAAATGATGGGCACAGTTTAACCCTTCATTTCACCTGATTACTGGAGGTTGTCCAATACCCATTTCAAAGATTAGGGGGGGACATTTTGCTATGATTGTTTTTCTGTTAGGGGGTTCGCAGAACATAGTGATCATGTAAATGTGTTTGGCAACAGTGCTGGATGGCAACTTTGCTGCTTAATTGGTTGAAAGAAATCCAGTAGTGTCTGTACAACCTAAGCGTAATGATACACATAAAGCATGCTAATGGTGCCCCCTGGAGTACAAGCAGCTCTACTGCGGTTTTTAGGGGAAATCATTTTTCACATCATTTTTGTAGATGCAGCACCCACTCAGCATATAGACACAGGACAGGTAGACCGAGCCTGAGAAGTAATTCCAGATTACTGTGGGATTGAGGCAAAGAGTTACTGTATCCAGGCTACAACAATGGACCTCCTGAGGATAATGAACAGGGACTTTGCTAGTTGGCCCGTGTGCAAACATCCATGTATGCACTCACACACACACTGAATATCGGCTTTAATATTATGTATTAGTTTTGAATTACAGCTATTTTTAGAGAACAGTCTCTGTTGGTAACCAAACTTTGAGGGGTTTTAATGACAGGACACCTCTTGGATGACCTGACTTCAATTACCCCCTTTCATAGAAGTCGTTATCCTAGAGCAGTGGTGTCCTCATGTGCCCCCGTGTCCTGCAGGTTTTAGCTCCAGCTCTACTCAGGCACACCTGAACCAATTAGAGGCTTGACGTTTTCATGATACCTTAATTGGTTCAGGTGTGCCTGCAGGACAAGTGGCACACGAGGACTGGGTTGGGCATCACTGTCCTAGAGGTTCACCTACTTTTTCCAGTTTAGGCTGTTAATGTTTGAACACTATGTTCAATAAAACTATGTAAAAGTGGATTTTTTTTAATGTGTTATTTGCTATTGTTACGACTCCGATGAAGATCAGACCATATTTTAGGAGCCACTTATGCAGGTAATTCAAAAGGGTTCACAATTTTTTTTTCATTTATTGAAGTAATATAACATCACTGGCATCTTGTGGTAAAGTATTGCAAATATAGATATGCAATATCACTTATAGAGCACTTTTTGACTGTTTGACTGATTGATTAATATCTCAACTGCACTGCAATAAATCAACATGCCTTATAATAAATTAATGAATTAATGAATAGATAGTAAGACAGACAGAAGTAAATTAATTAATAAATAAATTGGTACTGATTACTAGTACCACCACCATCATTATCATTATCACCATCACCATTATGTTTTAGTTGGGATAATTAAAAGACTTTATGTTCCCTGGAAAGTGACTGCTACCCTCTACACACAGTGCTGCTGTTTCAGATGTATGAGCAGTGCTATGGTTTCTCCCCAGAGGATTCGCAGGTGCAGTTGTAATTGGTGCGTTTGTGTGCTCTGCGAGTTCCCGTCCCCCGGGCAGAGACCAGCATACACCGGAGCCAAAGGTTCCTCTGCATGTCTATAGAATTTCCAATGAACTTATCAAATGTGCTGGCAAGGAAAGTTTTGTGGCGTGCTATTTTGAGATCAAATTATAGCAGAGCCCTTTTTCCCCTTCTCCACAACACCTTGCTTGCTCAATGGCTTGCTCTGGGGAGACGGCCCCTGCTTATATTACTTACTGGCACTCTCAAATAGATTCCCAAGTGTGTGAAATGGGGAAGCGTAGAAGCTAGGAGGCAATGATGCTTAACGGTGCATTTCACTCATATGATGTCCCCTGTCCCCTGTGGTATTTGCTTTTATGAAAATTTGTTGGCGGTTCAGGTGGCGAAGGTGATTCAAATTAGAGATGACAGCTACAAATGTAGCTTCGGTGGATGGAGAAGACAACAGTTAAGTACAGAGAAGTGAGTTAGTGAGGATAACTTTGTGTCTGAAGCGTTGTAATTGACAGTGGCATAACTGCCGCCGTTGCATAGTCTTTTGGAGGCCAGCGACACATGTTATTGTCCTGCTCAAAAACCAGTAAGGCATTAAACTTGAATAGAATCTAAAATAGCAAGTTGTTACCTTTTAAAGCTACTTATATCAAGTTTGGTTTTAGTGCACTTTGCCAGAAACGGTGTGTAGGTGCCCCACTCCCGTCAGATGGAGTTGTGTTATTTGAGGCAGAATTCACAGCAGTAGAAGGTGACCTGGTTTGGTTGGCAATGAGTCCAGTCGCCAAAGATCTTTCCAAAGTCTCACAATTGCGAACAATAAATGAGAAGCAACCTGTGTCAGCTACCAACTGAAAGCATGCTCTTTTGTTAAAAGTAAGGAGCAGTTATGATGGTGAAGATGGCTTAACGTCGAGAAAGTTTTGCGGTGTTGGTATATTTATTTAGACGTTCTTTATCGCCCTTCACCCTGGTTGAGGCACAGGGGAGTCCAGGTGGTGGTGCATTTGGAGGAGGAGGGGGTTAAGTATGCCCAAGGATACTTAGAGAGGTATGGCCATATTGGGGATCGACCCCAGGTCCACCGGTTCAGTGGTGACCTCACTAACCATGACGCCATCCGGCTGCCCTGAATGATCAGGCTACTCGATAGCACACCTATCTTTTTCTTGAATTTGGCATATTTGCCCATTGAATGAATCTAGGGTGATTCAAAACACCTTTGTGTGTGTGTGTGTGCGTGCGTGCGTGTGCATGTATTGTGGGTCTTGCCAGGCATGGCTGCTATGATTTATTATGCCGCTTGAGGGGACCCGTACTTTTATGAGGTCAAACGAGTAACATGGCAGTCAGGCACAGCACACTATGTTCTTCAGCCCTGCTGGCAATAGGGAGGCTTGCCAGTACAGCTAACACACATTCAAATGCAAGTGCACATTCAGGTACATAGCTAAGTATATATTCCTATACTGTAATCCAGGCTTAATAATCCTTCATCACCTGCACAGGAGGCAAGCAGTATGCAGAATCAAAGCTATTCCAAAGAGTGCAAATTTGGGCTTGTGTTTTAATGTCTTTGGAGAGTCTATGCAATTGTATGAAAATACACTTTCAACAGTTGAAGAAAGGTAAGGGTATGGTCTAATGATACTAAGGGGATGGCACAGAGATGTGGAGTCTTATGGATTGATCTTTTATGATTACGTTCAGCTAGGATTTCACCTAGGGGGTTGTATCGGTATAATTCTGTTTTGACTCATTGCCAAGAACAAGTAAAAAAAAATCTAGGGTAACTTTCATATTCAGGCTTAACGTACATTCACACTACAAGCAATCCAGTCAGTGGAAGTCTATTCATTTTCTGTGAGCAGAGAGATGTCAGTCATGCTTATTGCGTGCTTGTTTGTCAGTGAGGAAAAGTTGGTTGCAGCTGACACTATGGTTGACATTGCCCATCAGCAGCCAATCATATACTAGAGTTGCTGTGCTCTGTGTCCTGCCTATCACTCTAACAGCATTGACACTATAGTTAGTTAGCAATCAACAAGCTCAAACTGGCCATTGGACAGTGGCATGGTGATGTGGTAGCTAACGGTGTTTACAGCTTTGGTCTATGTTGTTTCCACTCTCCGGTCTCTTCTGCTGTGTTCTAAACAACATCGTAATAGGAAAAAAAGCTTGCAGAAACACACTGCTTGCTTGAGAGGTACAATACATCACAGCAAAACAAAGTAGAAACGGAATATATCAAACATTATGTACAGTATTTGCTTGTATTCACTGCCTTAAGTATCCTTTTGCCTACTCTCTGCCATGATAAATAAGTAACAATGCACAGCTGTGCCTGGAAGACATGCTAATATTAGCAATACATTCATCCCGTGCTTTCTTCTGCTTGCCATGATGAGTTAAGCTTCTCAGGCAAGCAGTGTGTAGCCGCTAGTTGATTTTGATGCTGCTACCACCAGAATGGGAGCGAGTGGTACAGACGGGAGGCATCGAAAGTACCTGTTTTACCTTTTTACTAGACCCGAAGTTGGCAATGAGCCAAAAGTAAGCTTATACCGATGTTATGTCTAAGGCTGTATTCTTTAATGTGCTTTTCTTTTGTCTTTACACCTCATGATGCTCTGAGATTTAGTCAATAGAGATGTCGGTCACTTGTATGAGATGAGAAATGTATTCATCTGACTTTTCCTTGTCTCCTAGGTGGGGGCAAAGGGGGCATACATTTCATCGGTGTGTTGGCGAGGTAAAGCTGCGGCGTCGGGCAGCATGTTGGCACCTGCATGACCCAGCAGAGGAGCCTCATTTCTTGGTAAGTGGGATACATACCGTCAACTTTTGCACACCAGGCAGCCTATGGGGCAGCAGTTTTCTCAGACAGAATCTTCTATATTGGTCTTGCTTTATCTCATCTCAAGTAAAATACCCTTAATTGCAATAGAGTGGGCAGCTTATTTCCCTTCAGTTTAAGAGGGAGCTTTCAATGTGAGAAAAGGCTGGTATTATAGACTAGGAAGCTGTGCGAGTCACACCAAAAAATAAAAGTACAGCGAGCCTTGCTAATTCAAAACAAAGTCATCTTTCTTAACTCCAAAATTTGTCAAAATACTGGTTCAGAACTGATTTTACACAGGCAAGAGAACTCCAAAACACTCTGTAAAGTCTAATTTGCAATTGAGCTGTTGGTAATTGTGTTTTTCAACAATGTTTGAATAATATTGCATAATTAATAGCATGTATTATCTCTGATTGTATTCATTATTCCCGTCTGGATTGCTGATGAGTTCAGGTGAAGTTTAAATAATTAAGATTCTAAGCAACAAATACAAGTAAAAAGCAGAAAAACTAAAATGTTCTGCAGTAAGATATACATTTTACATTGGGTTGTGTTGTATGTTATGAAATCCTCACTTACACAGTATTTACTGGCCTGCGGCTGGCAATATACAGTGTTTTATTACAGTTGCACCTCACTTAAAACTCCTGGGAGTGGAGGTTAACAATTCTAGTGAAAAGTTCAGAGGAACGAAATATAGCGCACAAACTAATAAAAAATATGAAACATCCACGCAGACCTATTGTAAAACAACCTGGGCAGTCTAATTTCCAGTTGAGATGTTTTAATTGTATGTATAAATACAGAAATTCCAATTATTGGTCACAATGAGATTTTCGCTTTCACCTCATCACATATTTGTTCATTCTACTGCTTTGTTTATTCAGCCAGTTCACATAACTGAGGTTCGGCTATAAAAGTTCATGTTCCCACTGTCCAAAATGCTTTTTCCATTCTTATGTCACAAAATCACGATTGAGCGCTATCGAGTTGTAAGAAGTTTTGGGATATCCACAAATTATTGTCCTCAATACGGTTAATCAAGGTGACAAGGAAATATACAGTAGGATGTCATCAGCATAGTTATGGAAGTCAATGTTGTGTCTCCTAGTATGATGACCCTAGAGGGAGCATATAAAGATTAAAGAGGGGTCCGATATTGGAGCTCTGTGGGATACCACATGTAATATTAACATACCTATAAGAGCCAACCGGCACATTCAGATAAGACCTGACCACTGGCCACAGAAACCCACCCAGTTCTCCAGTCTGTCCAACAGAATGTCATAATCAGCTGTATTAGATGCTGCACCCACGTCAAGGAGCATTAGAGCAGAGAGCGTACTGGAGTCAGTATTGGCTTTCAGGTCACTGACCACCTTAACAAGTGCTGTCTCAGTGCTGTCTCAGAATTGTATTTTTGAAAACTGTCTGTGTTTTTTTCATGCCAGACTGACAGTTTTCAAAAATACAATTTTTTTCAGGAAATCCATTTACTCGAATGTTAACAAGTTTCAGTAGTATTTGCCCAAGGAAGGGGATATAGGGGATTGGCCGGTAGAACAACTGACATATTAAATATAAGGTTTATGAGCTTTCAAATTTCACATAGTTTTGTAAACTTTTGAAAAAATGAAAACTGATAGATGGAGTCCTTGGAGTTTTTATTTTTCCTGGTGTTATTGAGGAGAGTTCATACTTTGGCTGGGATCTGCAGACAAAACAGGTACAGCTTCATAGTATGAGCTTTACAGATGCTCACATTAAATTAGATGATGATAACTTGCCGTCATTATACCCCCACAGACATACTGAACTCACTCACCGATACAGGCACCGTGGTCACAAAGCGTCCTATGTTTACTCCCATTGTACTATCATCTGCTCATAGCAATCCAGTGTTTTATTTCTGCACATCCTCAAATGCCCTTTTATCTCTGGACAAAAGCAACGACATGACAAGTGCATACACTTAAAAAAATAAATAATAATAAGTTAAAATAAGACTTTTATTTGCCATCAAGACAACAAATATTGTTCCAAGTAGACAGAATGGAATCTGCAGGCTTCACTGTCTGAAACACCAAAACCTGTTCTCAGAGAAAAAACATAAAATCCCTACTCTGGGCTAGTGTGATGATGGGGCCGAGAAAATACATTCAGTGGGGCATAAATATTGCACGGCGAGTGCATGGAAGGCTTTTTGGCCAATGAATTATTACAAAGTCTAGTGGCTTTATACCAGCCTCAGAGTATATCTCGCTCAGCTTCACCCTGCAACAAGCTGTGCCTGGGGAATTGTGGTTATACGCACCCCACAAATAACCACCAACGATACCCTTGGAATAAAATCACACTCAACCCACATGTCGTGTTCGTACACACAAGCACACTCAACAACGGCTGGTTAGCAAGAACACACACACTTAAAGAGCCAAGCTGTTATAAAACGCTGATGTTTTTTTTTTTAAATTCTGGTAGGGTGTTCTCCCATCTCTGTCAGGGTGTGAGTGGATGTCAAATGAGTTCAGTCATATTTCCTTGCATTTGCACGAACGCCCATTTACTGACACAGTATGTTTGAGTGTTTTTCCTGCGCACAAGTGCTGTCAGAAGATGGGAATAAGAGGAAAAATTGTTTACTTGAATATTCACCTCTGGGATGGTGTGATAGATGGTCTGCAACAGGGTAAAACAGTACCAATTCCTTGTGCTCACTCTCAGAAAAGCAAATCTGGATGAATGATGATACGTCTATTCATTCAACATCAGTAGAACAAGGTTGTGAAATTAGTCCATCTTCTGCTTTTTCTGTGGAATCACCATTCATTTGCATTAGATAATCATGTAACTCAGTGGAGCATGAATTTAATAGTTAATAAATCTGATTGTAGCAATACAATGAGAATAAAAGAAGATCAAAATAAGCATCTAAATGGGAAAGGACTTTTGCTCTGCACGGTGCATTGTCATACCAGAGAAATGCCGGGCAGGTTGGGTCTTTTGGTGATTAGCAAAGAAGCATAATCCCCAGACTGCTGACATATTTCTTTTGAAAACTGCCTGTCTGAAAAAGACAGATATGCTTTGGAAAATGGATCAAATCTGTTTCATGTCAGATAGTAGCTAGCGCCGTCCCAGGGTGAATCTCCACTAAGCCACAAACAGACAGGATTAGAGATTGAAGTGCAGGACTGTAGTAGATCAAACAAACAGAAAAAAGGACAATAAAAATAAAATAATTAATAAAACCTTATGATAACCGCCAGATCAACTTAAATACGTCGTCCTACGGTGCGTGTTCACTGTCTTTGAATCAGAAGAGTTTTATGTTGTGGGTACAATTTTGCATGCTGCCATAATTCATCACAATGAAACTGCTAATTCATTAATATCACTTCAATAAAGTGATTATAAGGAAACAGGCATGGAAAATTATTATTTTTTTCTCTGCAAATTAGGAATAATGGCGCAGCAGAACTATGCCACTGTGTTTTAAATCAAATGCATGGATTTGTCTCAGGGCAGGCAGTAAGAAGGAGGTATTTAAGTCTGGTGCATATTTCATGACTGTTAACTGCAGGCCGGCAACTCATTAGCAGTGTGACAGGTAATGATTCTGCTGCCTTTTGAAAAGCATTTGATGTCACTCACACACAGATACAGTGTTATGATGCATTTAATTAAAATCTCTGCCTATTTAATCAAATGTCATTCCTCTAAAACTGGGATTCAATTTACATCTCCTTCAGTTTCCAACTTTAACTGTCATGTTATTTTTGCTCTCTGAAACAACATTGGCCTCAAAATCATTTATCTGACTTTCTCAGACAAACGGTGTTTTTAACAGCAACCTGTATCGAGGGTGAAGCTGCCACAAGATGGTGCTGTACCTCACCAATTCACCTCCAAGAATCAACTGAGTGACACCACATACTGAGGCAGTGTGATTTACCTCCATCATTTTAGGGATTTACCGCCACTCTCTGTGATTTACCAGCCTCATAGATTTAGTTCCAAAAAAGAAATGAGTGATTCCATAAACTGAGGTTGTCAATTAATGACATTTGATTGATTTGTAGACCGTTCCCTCTGAAAACTGTAGTATTAGTGGCCTGTATTTATTTCTGTATACTAAACATGAACTAAAAAACTACTGTATTACCTTGCCAAACATAATCTACAGTGGATATGTACATCTCTTGTGTAGAGTTGAGAATTCCACCAGTTAAATGTTCATTTAAGTAAAATACTGCCATGGATTTGAATTATTTTCTAAATCCCAAGGTGCATTTCTCTGACAGGTCCACATATAAAAGAGTTAAAACATTATTTTATCTCCAAACCAGCCCATTTATCTTCTAAAGAGTGCATTAAACAAAAGAAATATGTGTAACACATCTTAAAAACAGTAAATTAGTTGAGGGAATTGCCCTGCTATTTATACCATGTTCATGGAGATTTAGATCCGTCCACCAAGCTGGCTAACATCAAATCACAAGTACTGAAGCATACATGTATATACTGTACACAAGGAGGTAAACTGTGTTCAATGTATTTAGTTTCAATATTATTTCAATGCATGTTGAAATTACAGTCAAATCCAGTAGATGGCAGTCTATCAATACAGTATCTATCCATCCACGCCCTCCACAGACAACACACCCACTGTTCCTCCGGTAGGTGTGGCCCTCGTTCTCCCCTCGCCATCAAGATTGGGAGAAGTCTCTTACTTGCAACGTCTTCCCTGCGCAGTATGAGGGGCGAACGGAAAGTGACAGCGCAAATGAACTTTTATTTGCCGCTATAATGAAGTACACAGCCTATTTGGACATGGGGGGGGGAGAGCTCATGCAAGATTAATGCTTTCCCAAGGAAGTCCCTGCACACACACACCTCTCTGCAGTGTTTTTTTTTTTTCTTCCTTTCTTCATTTTCTCCCCTTATATCTCTCACCCTCCATCTCTCTCCCTCGTACCAAGCCGAATGGCGTCACCACCCACCACTCGCACGCACAAACACACATTCATACGCACACACACCTCCACACACACACACACAGACCTCCTTGCCATCTGTCTGTGCAGCAGCCCGTGTCTCTGGCACTGGGAGCGGTTAGGAACAAGAGAGGGAGAGAGTGAGAGAGTCTCTTGACTTTCTAGTCTTGAATCCCACTTCCTCTCCTCTTTTTCTCGCCATGCTTTTTGTCTGCCAAAAGGTCTCACAACGTCACCCTGCCCATCGACGGGCTCACCCTCCTATCATAACCTCTGCACCTCATCCAACTCGGGAGAAAATACAAAATCACCGGTTTACCATGAAGGAAAAGGATAGGGGATTGTATGTGCTCCTTGTATTCAGCAACGCTACTAATAATGATTTCCCTTTTATAGTTTGAATGTTTCTTTCAGCTCGGTTAATTAACTACAGCAAATACTTCCCCCCCTTTAAACCGTAGAGCCTGCAACTCAACAGTTTGAAAAATAAACATGTTTGATTAGCTTACGTATTGGGAAATTTGAAATGAATACTAGAGGTGATATAGTAAGTACACTCGCCATTTCTGGAGAGGGAGACAAACAGTGAGAGAAATGGGGAGCGAGGCTGAGTCTATCCATGTGTGCTGTGAGGGAGTGATTTTGTGTCTTCAGGGGGAATGTGCACATTATTTTATGAGCTTATACCTCTCCTGAATTGTTAGGAAGCTCGACGCCTCTTTTCTGCCCGGAAGATCACTGTAGGTGAAGAATCCTATACACGCCAGGTATTACAGAACCTACCCACAAGAAAATGAAATCCACAGGAATATACAGTAGGTTATTACCTATCATCAAGGCTGTTTTTTTCCACCGTAGATATATATTTTTCATGGATGCAGCTCTACAAATAGCTTTGTGGTCTGCTTAAGTAATGTGAACAAAAATGTATTCCGTCTCTCAGTCCCTTCCATTTAGATGCCAAGCAAAAGTGCCTTCATAACGCTGCCATATTCAGCTGGAGTGATAAGAAATGGCAGCTATCAGCAGGAGGTTTGGAAGCTGCATATAACCGTTATTGTGTGTGTGTGTATATGAAAAGAGATTTATGTGGCCTATCATTTAGCAGGCGCAATATGTGGATGAATATGGCCTAATATAATATTGCGGAATGGGCGAGAGGGTTAAGGAAAGGGCCAGATGCTGCCTCAAGGCTCAAAAACTATGATCAAAGTCCCTAGACATTTCATGAGACACGCCATTACCGCGAGTAGGAAAACTACATTGTAATATTCATCCGAAGCTACGTGTGAGACAACCCAGAGACGGGGTATCAATCTCAATATATTCCCACAGATTATCGCTAATCCTCAATTAAATGTTATGTTCAACACATGGCCATAAAAAAGCACTTTGTAGTTTAAAAATGTAATATAGGATGATCAAGGATGCTGATGAACTCAGAAGTTTTTTTACAGCTTATTGTTGCCTAAATCATAGATGTATGAATCATAGTATATGTACATATTTTATTGTGAAAATAAAGCTTTAATTAGATACACTGAACGAGAGCGGAGACCTTTTTAGTCTGTAAAATGAATGCAAATCATAGATCTCATAAGCTAGGTTTCTGTTATGAATATGAGTCTCCCCCCCCCCCCATTAGCGTTCCTGGGAATGCAATAGGGAGAAATGGGCTTGGCGGTAGGAAGCAGCCTCATGTTTACCCCTTGGCGCAGAACCGGTGCCATGTCCAGACTTGTAAATCAGGCCCATTGAGGGAGCATAATGCAGGTGATTATGACAGCCAATCGCATGGGAGTGATAGGGGGACGTTGAGTTATGGGCTTGGGGAGGATGCCCAGAACTGAAGAGGCTCGCAAATACAGGAGCACTTCCACCAAAACACAAGTCCCCAGATGGGGGGCTAATGCTGCAGTTGGCGGCGGGCGCCACCCAAATGGGTATACATTAGCCACACAAAATCCACGGAATAGTGAAATATTGGGGTTTTTTACACCGCAATTCTGTGTTTTTTCTATTACTGTGTGAGATAATGTTTCAAAAATACCCATGCTAAACGAAAGAGCTAGCGATAGCCAGTTAAGTTTTTAAAGTGTCTTGTTTTGGTGTCCCACTGGCATGCACTGTCCACCTCTGCTGAGCATATCGCACATTCTCCTTTTGTCTGATACAACCATTTAAATAGTCGATGACTTCAGGACGAGGAATGCATTTTCATTCATTAAATTACTAAAGCATTCATAGTTTGCATTATGCTTTATGCACTCTATTCGCCTTTAGAGATGAGCGATCATTCATTTCCATTGATCGCCAGCAATGATAATATAATCAGGCGTAAAGCTTGACAAGGCTGGCCAGTCCGATATATCAGAGATGCTGGCAGCGGAGCTATGCACAGGTCATAAACCCTCACCTTCCCCGTTTGACCCCACATCAATTTGGCTCTTTCCAATATGAATGCAAATAACAATGCATTTTGGGTGACATGTTTATGGTTATCTCTGTATCTCCCCCTCTCTCCGCCCGCTGCCCCTAAATGTGCTGATGTTACCAAGCTAATGGGATTGAAAAGGTAACCTATTGCTCAGTGCTGGTCAGCCCCCCACAAATACAAACACATGCCCTTAGCTCACACAAACAGACACACAAATACACTCGCACACACATACACACACCTACATGTCCTCCACCCCAGTCACTTGTGTATGCATTGAGCTGATAAGTACTGCGGTTCATTTTCCCCATGGCAAAGCACAGTAAAAAACTGGGGAGTAATAATTGCTTTGGGGTGGGGGGTGGGGGTGGGGGGGGCGAGATGAGGACGGCTAAATATGCTTGATTGCCTCCTAAGCTTCGGTGCTGTGTAATGAAATATGGCTGCTGCAGACAGGGGCTCCTGTGCGATAGCTTTGTTGTCACTTTTCACACTTGGCTTTTTTTTTTTTTTTTACCCTTTCACTCCTTTGTTGTGGCATTTTCGTCTTTGGTCACCCTTTTTGCCTTTTTTTTTTTTTTCCCCAGCGCAGAGTCCATCAAAGCACGTGTTGCCATTGAACACTTATCTTAGCTATAATGTAATAATTACGAGGGCCAAATCCGAGCCTAATTGAGTATTCCTCACATCATCAAACCGGCAGCCGCCCTAATATTCCTCTGTTCTACATTTTAATTTGTGGATTCATTAGCATGAACAGGGTGTATCGAGAGAACAGAGATAACAAGAACTCAGCAAAACACAGTTGTTTAAGTCAGGATTTAAAAGGGGCTCGGAAAGCAACCGCCCCCGCACTAGCATAACTCTTTCCCTCCGGTCTCTGATGTAAATAAATGCAGCAGTTCACGCTAATGTCTGTGAAGATCTGTGAATGCAGCAAAAAACCTCAGGTGGACTTTGTTGCTTACGTTTTTCAAAGAGAAGTCACACCCACCCGTCTGCTACATCCACACTGAAAAATCGACTCTGAATGAACATGCATCAGAAGTTTGGGCCTCATGACATTCATAATCATCATCGCTAATCGTCTCATTTGGCTGCAGCGAAGCCCTACAATAACACTTGAAAAAGATAATGAGTCAAATTAAAGCTTACCCAATGTAGCAAAAAAATAAATAAAAAAAATGTTTATCCCCCACCCCCCCCCCCCAACAAATTTTTGCCGTAACAACCCAAAGCACATTTCTACCCTGTTGGTTCAATAAGTAGCTAATCATTTACAAGAATATTAGTCCACAGGCTTGTATGGGCACAGCGGCGTTTGCTAATGCATTTAGAAGGAAAATAGCCGGAGAAAATCTTCCGAGCACATTAAATGCTAGTATTTTTTTTTTTTTTTTTCCCCTCCCAGAATAACTCACAAGCCTAATTTGTTGTGCTCCTTTAAGGAAAATGTAATTACACTTGTTTTCATTATGGTTCACAAAGCCAATCGATAATTGTGGTTAAGTAATTCGGTATTGCGCTTGCAATTTTCAGTTCATCCAACTGAGATTTGATCATAAGTATCGTGAGACAGTTTTTACTATATATTACATACATAGTGATTCCATTGCGCAATTATACGCAGTAATTGCATGTATAGGTAAATGCATATCCTTGGTGTCCTATAGGTTTAAATCGGTCCCATGAAAAGCAGCAGCAATCTGGATCCCACGGACCAGAATTGGGAACGAGTCATGATTGACAGGATGTAATGAATGTGCAGAAATGGCCAGCCAGTGTTTGAACACTGAGGCATTCAAAGGTATTCATCCCTATCCTGTTTCTCTTCCTTTCTCATCTCCGCAGTTCTCTTTCCTGAGACGGCAACCACAGGATGAGGCCTGGGGCAGGTGAGACACTGACAAGGAATTCTCTGACTACATGATACATGGCGTGATTTTTATGTGATTTTTAAAACTTATCAACTGTGCAATCCTGCTGACGGTGTATCGGAAGTGTTCACGTCATTCACGTATCACATCATTATGGAGAAACTGACGAAACTGACCACAGAATATGTCAAGCGATATCAAACCCTACCCTGAATCCCGACTCCCGCTCAATCCCTGCCATCTCCTGACCTGTGATGGAAGGGGGGGAACAGACTATATCTGGCAACCCAAACCTCTTTAAACTTACTAAGAGAAGTGAGGGACGCTGACTGGCACTGATGGGACCGGACTAGGACTGTGCTACGCCGCGCTGCTCGGCGCCCGGGCCTCAGAAGCCTGATTGATAGAGTGTGATGAGACTGTCACTGAGCAAGGAGAGCAGGAGAGAGATAGGCTAGATGGAGGGAGGGAAGTGGGGCTGGCCAGGGTGGAGAGATAGAGAGAAATGAATTTGGAACATGCGAAGGATGAAGTGGTGGAATGAAGTGGCTGGATGGAATGCATTTCGGACACATGAAGGATGGGGGGGAGGGGGGCACTGCCAGAGAAGTGAATTAGAAGAAAAACCTGAAGGCTGCAATCATAGGCGAGTGAAGTTGGCATATTGTGTGGCAGTTTTGGTTGACAATACAATATATTTGACAAGTGCACCAAAACATATGAATCGCAACAACACAACAGAGTCAAAGTAAAATTTCAAAAGCAGTGTCATCAAACAAAATAAACGTTGTCCATGCTATTGTCATCCTATATAGTTTTCTGACTTGTTAGTCTATCAACACCTTGCTGCGTTGGACACAGCAGTAGGTCTCGTGGACGCACGGCACACTGGCGGTGAATAGAGGCAGAGCTAAAGCCCCGTCCTGGGAATTCCACAGTTAGTGATTTCAAACTCAATAAAGGCACCATGTTTTACTTTTATCCTTGCCCGAGGAAAGAAGGCTGACTCACCAGAATGCCAAAGTTATTATTAGTGCCTCACAGTGTGTAGAGAAGCTCTGTGTGTGAGTGTGTGTGTGTGTGAGAGACAGAGGCTGAGCTCCAGCTGCTGTAGTAAGTGCATGCAGGAGCAACACGAGGAGCTCTTATCTCCGCCTGCCAAGCCCTGACCAGGGCCCTGACTCTCACGCTCTCATTCCAACCCTCGCCTCGCTCCCTCCCTCTCCGTCGCGGGGCTCCCCACCAGTCTGCTATAGGCAAGGCGGCCAGGTGAAATGAGCAATTCCCATTCAGGGACAGGCGCGCCGCGTAGACTCGCCCCGTGAAATGGCTGCTCACTTTGGCAGATCAATGCACTCTCTTTCCCTTGTGCACTGCCACTGAGTGATAGCCAGCGAGGGAAAGAAGGGAAGCGGAAAAATGAGTATGGGTAGAAAAAACAGAGAGGTGTTGGTGTCTGTGTATGTGTGTGTGTGTGTGTGTGTGTGTGTGTGTGTATGTATGTGTGTGTGTGTGTGTCTTGGGGGAGGGTGTTAGCAGGGCATTTAATGATATTTGCCATGGTTGCTCTGAGTGAGTGCTGTTGAAGGAAAATGGGAGATGCTTTGCATAAACTCAAAGGACATGCAATATTGCTGTTGCAAAAAAAAAGTGCTGTTACCAAGCCCCACTGGATATGAGAATATTTCAGCGCCTGAATTGAAATTTCACCAATATTAATATTAGCGATAATCATGTTAAACTGTTTTGTTGTGCCAAAATGAACTGGATATCTTCTACACTGAGGAGACATTTATAGCATAGGAGCAGCTTGGACTTCTCAGGTTGGTTGGGCAAAACTATGTGAGGAAAAAAATACATAATCTAGGCTGGATAACCTAGATTACAAGATACACACTGCTGCTGCCTTTATTCGTCATAAGTGCATTTTACATGATGAAACAGAATCAAATGAATGATTCAGAATTGCACAAGGATTGATGTCCGCCCACCTGAGGATATCAAAGGCAGCATTCAAACGGCCATATGTTCAATGAAAACGCAATCCGAGCGGTGTTTAGGAAAGATGGTTATCCCAAACATTATGACAGAACGATTCAAATCAAACTATTATGGGTTATGGGTCTTCCAGTGATGCACAGGTGTAAATAGGTCACCCTACATAACACATAAAATATCTGATGACGTGAACATTAACTTCAAAAAACACTATTATATTGAAATTGCGACGATTCTGACAGCTTGGTGGAAAGTCAACAAAATTAAAAAAAAAATGAAATGTCACTTAGCGCACAAACACCCATCTGGCACAATCCAGACTTCACTGTAAATAAATTACCTTTACTAGGCACTAAATGGAAAGAAAAAGGGATTACACACCTCCATCACATCTCTGACAACAACACCTTGCTGAGTTCCCAACAACATATACTTACAATACATCCAATTAATACATTTGATTAAGGCAAAAATAGATATTTCTAACAACCCCCTGGAACAAACACTATTATTGGATAGCATCAACAACAATCATCAATGTGTTTCGTGGTCAAGTCTCAAGTAAATAACAAAACTCTACTAATAAACTTTTGGATTATCACTTCCAATCAGTCACACATTCACCATACAAGTGTATCAGAACTTCTATTCAACGTGTGATAACTTTGCCCATCTGAAATCACAGACAAAAAGCACACCAGCAGCCAATAAATACACGGTGAATCAGACTGTTTGGCTGAAGCCTTGGGTGGCAGGGTTGGCCTAGTGGTCAGAAAGACCGCCCTGTAATCCAAAAGGTCACAGGTTCAGTTCCTGCATCAGAGTGCATCCATCAACAGGCATATAGCTCCTGTTGAAGGAGGTATGTCATCGTGCTATAATGTTTGAAGGTGTGTAATTAGCAGAGAGGTATCCATGGGTAGTTACTGTACACTTACACAAAGTAACTCCTGGACCACCTCTTGGCAAACTAAATGGCTGTATAATTACAGTGTGATATAATTGCTTTCAAACCATCCACCTTGCTCAGTAAACTGGTGTCAGGTCACTCTAGACGGACCTCTACTGCTAATTTTATTAATGGCCAAGGCTTAAAATCCACAGGCAGGAGATGCATTAAAATTATATGGTTTATCTGAACCCTTTGGTATATTGTATATGCTGCTGGAGTTCTGGACCACAGCTGATTCAAAATATGAAACAGGAACTTTTTTTGCACTTTACAATTAAATCTGAATTGAATTTTAATTTTTAAAGTTGGATGTATCGACAGATTTGGCCCATTTTACCTGTTTGTTAGACAGATATGATTTTCTTTTTTTCTTTAAGCACAATCAACAGTCTAAATGGCTGTAATATGTTTGAAGGAAGTACAGAGGCTCCCCGCCAAAGCACCTGACCTGGAGACAGGAGATACGACTTACTATCATAACTATTTTTCACATTCAGATTTTTTGTTCCCCAATAATCTGGTAGGACACATATAACGTGTAGAGATTAAATTCATTTTATTACTATTTAATTTCACAAGTTTATGAAACGTCTCCCAATGAATTCAAAAGGCTTCCTGACTTGCAGCTAGGCCCAACATGAGTGATTTGGGTTTCGGGGGATTAAGTGCTGACCTTATGGTGGAGGTTATATTTTCAGAGACACAGGTGGCAGACAAATTGATTTAACCCTACCACTACCTCTCTCGCTCTACCACCTGAATAACAAAATTAATAGTTTCTAGGGTACAGATACAATGGAAACTATCCATTTAGTCATTCTGTTTCCTCTAAAATCAAACGCATCACTCTTTTTTTCCCCCTTCCATTTCCTATACCCTGACACATCCTCTCTGCAATCTCAAAGCACTCAGCGTCAAAGAGGGCTGTTTTGAGAACACAGGCAGCCCTATGCAGACATGACAGCAATCAATTGCTCTTTATTACATTGTTTAAAATCAGGACATGTGGGAGAAAGAGAGCACCGAGGGAGAAAGGAGGGAAAAAGAGCAAAGCCTCTCAGCTTTGATCACGCTGAGTATCTCCATGAAGAAAAATGTCATGTTTGTTGTGCGCCGTCTTGGCAGAGGCAGGTGCAGAGGCATCGTGGTCATCACCTGTCAAGGCGGTAATGAACAGCCTTTATTAGGAATATAACGCACTGCCATAACTCAGGGTCTGAAATGTCAAAGTGTCCATTTTCTCCAAGCCAGTTAGAGGCAACTTTGTTAGTGTTTCCTCTCTAAACAAAAGAAAAGAGGTGAGACGGCAACAAAGAGCTTTCTCCTTTTTCACCCATTACAGTCAGAGAGAGAGAGAGAGAGAGAGAGAGAGAGAGAGAGAGAGAGAGAGAGAGAGAGAGAGAGAGAGAGAGAGAGAGAGAGAGAGAGAGAGAGAGAGAGAGAGGCGTGGGGGAGATGACAGAGGCTAGAGAATAGAGAGATGCTTCAAGACAAGGGGTAGAAAAGTGAACTCCGAGAGAGAGGAGTTTGGCAGAGAGGTAAATATAGCTCTTAAACAAAATTGAGGGAAGGAGAGAGAGAGAGAGAGAGGCTGAAAGACAAAGAAAAGACAAGACAGAGCGATCGAGACGGGAGACAGACGAGAGCGAGACTAGCTGTCGCATCTTCTGCTGTAATAACAGTGGTGACATTCAAAGGAAAGCTCTGACAATGGGACTAAGGCTGATACAGTTCCCTGCATGCATCATGAAATATTAGCTAGCGTCAGGACTTTTCATAGCATCCGCTGAAAACCACTTGACTGTTGGCATCCCACAAGTGCGTCTGCATTTAGTGTGTGTGTGTGTGTGTGTGTGTGTGTGTGTGTGTGTGTGCACAACCTGGCATATTTGAGTCGCATGCTGTTAATTCCTTACTCTGAAGACCATTTATGCCACGTACTGTAATTGCGTTAAAGGGTCGTTTAGCTTTAGCCGACCATCGGCGGGGGGTTTTGTTTTCCTTTCGACTCGCATTCCAATTCCACTCACACGTCCGTCCGCCCGCCTTCATTCTCGCTGTCATGCTATCTTGAATACTCAGGTTAAACTTAATTCAAAAAACGGTACGGATCATTAGTTGGCAAATTCATTCTTCACTTCCTTTCATGCGCTCCACGTGGCCCCGGAGGACCTATCAATCAAAATCATATTCAGCTGATATCACATTTACCCCCATGCACATTTTTAATTCCCTTTTAGGTCTTTTGTATCACTGTAGGTGATTGGAATAGAAACTTTTCATCGTTTGAACTCAATGGGGTTTGAAGGACTGCAGATATCAGCAGATCCTCGCTGATGCAGAGGTCAATACCCATTATAGCAAAAGCAATAGTCAATATGGTGCGCTCAGTCCCAGCTCTAGATGTGCTCGCTTTCAATAGCTGTGACCCTTTCTACAACACTTTGATGAGGAGTCTGATGGCTAACAACCATGTGATTGTGCCTCTTCTCAGATTCTTTGTTAGCGCCGGATAATCTGAGGGCAAAGTAAAAGGGATGGGCGTAAAAAGAAGGGCTTCGCCTCTAGGCCATACGTGTAGAAAACTCAGGCATGGCACCGATTGGGCCTTTGCCATCGGGGATCTTAGCATTTGGAACAACCTGTCTGAGGAGCTTAGGCCGGCTAAACCAGTATCATCTTTTAAATCACTTCTTAAAGCTCACTTTATAGACTTGCTTTTATGTAATGATCTTTCATTAATCGCTCTTGACCTCCTTTTTTTTACTGCGGCAGCATCGCTCCGGCAGCGTGGTCATCAAGAGCCAAATTCAGGACGGTCAGATCGAGGCGAGTGTACTGCGCTCCTGTGTTACCTGCGCGTCAAACTTCACGACAGCTCTCGCAGTAATCTCGCAGTAACATCTTTTTCTTTATCGAGCAGTAAAGAAGTAGTAAAGTAGCGCTAATGCCCGCCCGCTAACAAGCCAAGAAGCCTCACTGCACTGTATCCTCCGTGGGAAGAGATGAAGGGAGCCAGAGAGCTGAGATCATATCCAAATAAACTGCTAATGAATTAGGTATTCATCGCCAAAAAACGTGCCCTGGGATGGTGCAGAATCTGGAGCTGTTAGTGTTGCTTTGCTTGCATTGCTCATTACTTTTGCACTGTTGATTGTCTCATTTTGTTTTTTACTCCTTTGTCAAGTTCTTTGTTAAAGTTTTAACTGTGTGTGACACAGCTATTAATGCTGCTGCTGTTACTAATAATATAACAAAACCAAGCAAATTGGATTCTCAAGATGTGCACCACTTACTCCAAGTACATCACGTATGGCCAATGAGCACTTTGCATGTAAAGTGTCATGTACTCACACTTCCTCCCTTGGTTCTTGCACTCCACCTTGTAATGCTGCTGACCCCACATTGACAAGGCCTAGGACTGGCAGACATCACTCAAAGATGAGGCGGAGATCATTCATGACCTGATCAGTGCAGCTTGTGTGTTCGGTGTTGAAAATAGTGAGGAGGAAAAAAAAAAAAACTGACAGTGAGTCTTAACTAAGGCCTGGTGGAGACACAACACCCGAGTACAGAACACGCTCCATTTTTAATCCCCCCCAAAAAGTAGGATTTGTGTTTCAGTGTCAGGACAAATTTTGTTGAGCTCACCTGGCAGCCGACATGTCTCCCCCCCCCAACCTCCGGCTGACCCTAACAGGGCTCCCTGTCAACCTCTGCTACTGTTCTTGACACTACGGGGGGAATAAATATGTCTCAGGGTGAAGTCTGGGTCTTCCCTCCCATTGGAAAGCACGGATTGACCCTATTGGCATGATTGCATACACTATACTATATATGCAATGTCTTCAGTAAACCAGGTTTATGTTCATAACCTTTCATGTTTTCTATTTCTATCTAATTGCTGCTGAGTAAATACTCCTATTCTCCCCCACCCCCCCATGCTTCCCATCTCCCTATCCATTTCAGCCAACACCCTTTGTCATATTACCATACAATGGCAGTTACAGAAGAGCCTCTAACATCGCAATTATCTCTCTTCTCCCACATTATTAAAATTCTTATCGTACCAGCGATCAACGCCCGTCTACATTTTACAGCCTCAAAACATACAGTCAAGACAACAAACAATGGATGTTTTTCATCCGCTCACTATCATCGTTTGTTTACATCTGTATCAGTTAGATGCACAGCAGGTACATCGATATTCTTTGTCAGGAGACAATAGTGGATGATTGCCGCCGTGCTTGTCGCATCTTTAGTCGTACACGGGCGAGAAAATGATTCAAAAGAAAGAGAGGCTGAATAGACTAGTTGAATATCCGAATGTGTTCAAGAAAGGGGAAAAAAAGAAAGACAAGGCATGCTAATTTATACAAGGGAGCAGAGGAGCGCCGACAAGCTTGAGCGACTTCAAAGTTTTCTATAGGAAATGAGATTTGGAATATGACAGAGCTCCTCATATCCTTACCACCGGCTTCCCAGCGTGGATGCTAATGCCCCTGTCCTGACCACTAATACACAACAGGAAGAGCGGGCTAAATAAAAAAACGAGGGAGAAAGCTGTGAAATATAATTCTGAATGCCTTTTAACGACTAACAGTATCGGAGGTCTCGGATCTGTACTTCTTCATTTGGATGTTCTCATTTGTATCCACACCTGTGTCATTCACAGCCTTACGTCTTAACCTAATTTCATGGTCTAGGGGGTTTGGATGGATGGCTCTGGTGCAAGTTGTACACTGAAGGGAGGAGAGGGAGTACTATGAGTGTGTGAGTGTGTGTGTGTGTGTGTGCGGGAAATGTTGTGGGTAAGTGAATGAGAGAGAGAAACAGAGGCAGAGGGGGGGGATGCGCTGCTACAATAGCATAGAGAATTGTACTCACTGCCTGATATTAACCTTTTAACCTTGTACTTTTCTGTTAAAAAAAGACATTAAGCCCCTCTGAATAGCGAACAGTGAATTGGGGTTTTACAGACTTTCACTGAGTGTCGCTGAATGATCAGAGGTGAACCCATTTTGTCGTAATGCACTTCAATTACAGTAAAAAAAAAAAAAAAAACATAAGTTGGAGTCAAATGATATATTGTGGTATTTGATAATGCCAAATGTAAATACAATCCATGATCTGGATGTTAAATGAAGCTTGTTCAACCAGGTAAACGAGACCTGACAAAACAAGACGGAAAACAGACTCAGCGGGGCTTCTATTGTACGAAGATGGCACCGGGGGTCAGATATCCTTAAAAGCAATGACTTAAACAAAAAAGGGGCACTGTCATTGCTGTCACTGACATTTCTAGAGCAACAGTTAGTAATTGCCATCAGTAGTCCTAGAAATGCTCTAAAAGCTTTGTACAGCGTCACGCCCGAAAAAAACTTTCACATCAATTTAATTGCTCCACATATTCTATAGCAGAGCGTCAACAATGCCCTTTTAGCCGGCCGGAGTATCTACTGGTCGAACGGCTTATTTAGCGAACCAAGCATAACACCAATTACGCTGGAGGGAAATCGATTCCCAGAGAGCACCCCATCGGGACAAACAATAGAATGATCAAAGTGAGTAGATGTTTTGCCGGCGACAAGTAGCAAAATTAGTTTTGACTTTAAATTTATTTTTTTGCCCCAGTCAAAATCTGTAATTCTTGAAGCTGTGAAGTGAATTTCCCAGCGTGACAGGAGTGCAGATTACCGACAAAGAAATAAATAACAAAGCACAGAAGATGAGACTGCAATGGTTTCAAAGTTTCCATTCAACACAAGGACCATTGATGCCGTCTCATCTCTTCAGTGCAAATTTTTCCTTCCCATTAAAGTGCATAGAGTTCCACCACAGACAGAATTTGAGATAATTGATTTTGTACACTGTAATGAATGGAGTTGCAATCCTGCCTAGCGACAATAGCCATGTTTTTTTTTCTTTTTTTCTTTTCTTTAAAGAAGCTATGATTCAAAGTGCAGGCCATGTGTTATTTTCATCAAATAGATGTGTTAGTTTTTCCAGATGCCCTCGACTGTAAAGTTAATTGAGATGCTCTTGCAAGAAACCTCTATGAAGAGGGTATAAAACAACACTGGATAAGTATCATCAGGGCAGCATAGGATGGATTTCTTTCTCTTACAACCTTGTCTTCCTGTTAGCTTTTTAAATTGAATCCCGTTTCTAGCTCTTTAAAACAAAGGTTTTATTTAAGAGGGCAATGCACCTCCGTGAACAGGAACCATGGGACATGTTCCAACATCAGCATCTTTATCTAGGTCATCACCTGTAGGTAGAGTAGCGCCATCCCTCGTGCACTTATGCACTACTTTATGAAAATGAATAGGCTGCTTCTGTCTGGCGCAACGTCTCAAAAGACGTCCACCTTTCTATTTTATTACCTAACCTTTTCCTTTTGAGGCGTTTCATTTTCTGTTATCGTTATCCATTGCGTTTTTTTTGAAGTTCCAAAGAAAGAAGCAGCAGAGTTTTACAGTTAGCACTAAGCTTATTTTTAATTACTATAATATCTCACGTGTGCTCCAATGTTACAGTCCTCAGTGAAATGTACAGTATGGTGCATATATTAAAAATCATAATGAATACGCTTATTATCCCTTTTTATTCAGAAGGCTTTATATTGTAATGGCAATAGTACCAGTTTCATGTGAGCTATAATGAGTACATGTAATTACTGAGATTATAGTGATGCATGTGTCATAACACATTGATTCATTGTGCTGAGATCTAGCTACAGATCTAGCAGTGTGATCAGTGAACCACAACCTTGCGTCATACATACATGACCATATATGAACTGTCAGTGAAAATTTCAGGCCCGTCCATTGGCTGGCACCACTAGTTGTCAATCTTCATTCCTCTGCTGGAGATAGATCCCTCATATGTCAGAACCGCATAGCCCATTTCCTGGAGTCCGCTCTGACTGTCAGGCTCCATGGACCATGAAAGCCGTGTATGGTGATGCCCAAAATTACCTCATCGCAGAAACGCTACGGACAGCTGGCATGGCCGCCGCTGTCCTTTTTAAGAGGCTGCAAGGAATTTGACTGACACTTTTAGGTAGTTCTTTGCCAAAGAAATGAAGTAGGAGCCATTTCAGATTTTAAGGCAGGCACATAAAGTAAATCCATTGAACAGTTTGTGAGTGGAAGCTGGGTTGAGCATGAAGCCGTTATTGCGACTAGGAGATTGAGCAGGTTTAATCTTGAAGTTTGCAATGACGTTTGTAATTTTTTTGGCATTGTGCGCGCCTGGCCAGAGTAATAGCGCACTATTACACCCACAAAGTAAGGTAGCAAACGCAACTACATGTAATGTGGGTTTGATTGCTCAGTAGCTCTCAGTAACATCGGCGGGTCTCATAATCTGTCTCCGGATTTAACAAGGGGTGTCTGAGGAAAGAGTGGGGAAGAAACCCAACTCTCTCTAGTACAATTACGGACGTGCATTGAAATCACTTAGCCCCGCTAATACACGGTGTGATATTAATTACTGTTTGTAAACAATGCACTTTGCAGAGATTATTGTATGCACTCGGCGTCCTCCATTTGTGTTTGGTAATTCTCAGAAGTGATTAAGCGGTGAAGCCAGGACAGCTGTTCAAGATGAGTTCATTGGCATGTTTAATTAATTGCACTTGAGATAATTATTCAATCATTACTTTGATTAATTTTCTGCGTCCCAGATAATGCATCAAACGTCTGCTTGATGTCAATAGTTTGGAACGCGTGAGCAGAACAAGGCCAACTCTCCCTTTTTTTGCGGCCCTTGATTTAGGACCTCAAATTGTGCTTTGTGCATGGAGGGGAAAAAAATGTCAGTGTCAGCTGGCTGTGATAGGGACCGCACTGTTATGACTGCACTGCATGATTTGATTGAACAATGAACAATGCTGTCTTCACTTAACAAGGGCACGCCACTAAAAGGGGTGTGTCTACATTCATCCCCACACCCAACACATGTCGGGGGTTTGCGTTTTTCTTCTTTTTCTCGTATTTTCCCCCCCACATCAGCAACACCCTGCCACTGCTCACTTCAATGTTTTGAGTTGATTCAGTCCGCATTATGTTTGAAACATGCTTATCCCTTCGCCCCCTCAGATATGCTGGGTAGTGGCAACATCCAACTGAAGGAAAGCCAGGCAAATCGTTTGTGAGAGATCTTGTCAAACAGATTAATTCCCACCCCAGGCCTCGGGGTTCTGGACCGTTTTTCTGTCATGCTGCTTTGCCAGGCTCCCTCTTGATAATACCCCAAAGATAAAATTAATTGTGCAGGGAGATGTGGGATGGGGGAGTATCTAAAAGGACCTTGAGCAACACACGAAGCTCTCTCTTTTTTCCTCTCCACTCCTCTGTATAAGAAAACATAGAAACAATCAAACCGTCAGAAGCGTGACACACTGCAACTGACGATCGCCGACTTTTGTGAAGTTTGTGAAAGCGAGAAGTTCTGAGTGAGATGTGCAGAGACAGAATCAACCCTGATGAAATTTCCTCCTCATATACTGTCTATGCTCAAATTAGTAGAGTAGTAAGTAGAATCTCTCACTTCATCAGCAGTTTGTCAATGACCGCCTAATTGTAGATCTGAAATTGTGAAAAGGGTGTTAATGCCGTGCTTTTCTTTTTCTATGACAGTCGCAATCAGAGTTTGAATCAACTGCGGATGTGACAGCCATATACAATTCTGCACCGGAATTCCCATTAACAGTATTTCCCATTGGGAATACTGTCCATTTAGCCTCATTGTATAGCAGGTTGCAGTCACACCCTCGAGTCAAGCAGGCCTTTGCCTCATCACAACCTCTTCTCACAGCAAACACAGTACACTGCATAGGGAAACAAGTGTGAAGCCCTGCTGGGACCATAAGCACACAACATCATGGGCATGTGCAAACTATTGTCAGCAGTGTGTCAGCCATCTCATTCAGTTCACTGGAGTCTTTTGTCACCACTGGCCTTTAAATGCCACCCGTCATCAATGGCCGATTTAAAGTGGCAATATTCCATTGACAGCAAAGCAGACACATTATGGAAGTGGCACATTTTTTGTTTTGTTTTTTTAAAAGCGTCTCTTGGCACTTTAGTTGCCCCAATCACCTCCACTGGCAGATGTTGCAAATGAGCCTTTCAGTGCTGCTGGTAGACGCCATCGACAGGCAGCCAACACGGAGTCACAGTGACAAGAGCTGTGTTTGCAGGGGTAGGAGACTGTAGCAGAGGTGTCGTTTTTAGTACTGTCATAGTCAAAACACATCCCTTGCTGCTTTTCAAGTGGATAATGTGTTTATTACCACCGGTAGTTATATCAATGTTTTGTCAGCTGTACCCTTTTTTTTTTTTTTGGCTCTGACAAATGTAGACCAGAGTGACTTGGCTGTTGTTGTTTTTTTCAGAAGCGCACACTGAGATGTTGGTGCTGTCAAGATTCGTAGTGCCCCATGAATAAGAGATGAGATCATGTTATTGTTTGTCGGTACATTCAGTTTTCGTACAAAGATCCCCATGTAGTCAAGGTGTAGTCCAAGAAAGTGTCTGTGCTTACAGGAAAGCACTCCTCGTAAAAAAAAAAATTCAGTTTGGCATTTTCCCTGGATATGCATTTGGATCTCATTTTAGCAAACATCACACACACACACACACGCACACACACAGAGTCCCTGGGAAGTCCACATCCTGCCACATCCAACAATTTTGAGCTCAAGCAGTCGCCGCTGTCACAACGTGACATCATCAGTCGGGCTTGGCGGTGTCCCAGTGGCACCCCGCTTTGGCGCCAGAGACATCGTTCCACAGAGCTCATCCGGTGATTTCTGCTGTGTCACTCAGGGGCCCCAGACAGCCGCTCAAGAGCAGGTAGAAACAATTGACAAGACCCCAGGTAGCCTTAGGGATTAGGAGAAGAGCCCAGGGGCTTGCTGAAAGGAACCTAAGGCTTGTTCGAGTCAAATGAAAGCACAGCTTAGCTTATTCATTCATAGTTAACTAGTGACTGAAATAAGTTTCCAGCTCAACTGGTGACAGATTAATCATAAACTCCACGGGGCCCGCCAACCACACCAGAGTGATCAAACTATTAAAACCAGCCTTTGCTACCGGTAAATTCTCGTCACTCATCGCGTTTCTCTCACGACATTAATGCGCTGAGGCAAGGGTGAGCACAGTAAATGTTGCACGGCGATTAACGAGCTGACCTCGCGCGAGTATTTTCACTCCTCAGCGTTTGTATTTTTAAGCCTATAAACATCCCCCGACATAAATAACATAAATAAATCCAAAAAAGGTACCGTTTACACTCTCGCGCATCACTCTCCATAAAAATACCTCCGAATGATCAAGGCAGACAGATAATGGCTTGGCAGAGGACCCAGCTCGCTGCCCTGTGACAGACATTTCCAATTAAAAAGGGTAAATAACTTGAGATTCATCTATTTCACCCTGCACCCGAGATTTATCAGTCCATCGTGCTTTGAATTCATTCACCCCTGAAATGGTAATATCACAGATTTGGATTTCCCAAGCAAAAAAAAAAAAATGTCATATAGTTCCAATATCCTCACACTCCCATTTCAATCTCCCTGCCCTGTCTGTGTTAGAGCTTTCACGAGGCAACCCAAGCGTGGGAAGGCAGCCAGTGTTATTAGTACACCAACATGATACGAACAGTGGCTGGGAATTAGTTTGCAGGACTGTTGGCTTTCACCCCTTAACATTTCAGCAGTGTGCTAAGCTTATTATCAATAGTAACAAGGCTGTTCTGTGTTGTGGATCCACCTTTTTCATCCATGTGTGGAAATGTTTGAAGTCTGTAGGAGAAAATTAGAGGTCCAAACACCGGTAGACTTTCACTGTAAATTAATTCAATTTTCACGTTGGCTTTTTTTCATTAACTTCAGCTAACATTAGTAGAATGCAACATCACGATAGTGGGGAAAGTCTTTGGAGAAAAGTGTCCCTTTTTTTGTAAATAAAGCGACGTGACTCATTAATGTGATGAATGGCCACGCGATTCCCTAGGACCTCCGCATCAAAGCACCCCCACCCACCCACCTTCGGGCGTCCCTTTCGTGGGCCATTCCGGGTGAAAGCCGAACATTTAAACGTGTGCCTGAGAGTGCTGAGGCAAGCAGGTCCGCCAGCCAAATGTTCTCTTTTTTTTTTTTTTTTTTCAGCTGTTGAAGCTCCCAAGGACCCATTTCACTGTTAACATCATATCATTAAATTCACCCCGTCACTCAGAGAGATTGAGATAAATAGAAAGACAGGAAGAGAGGAAAGAGTAAAAAAAAAAAAAAAAAAAAGGTCATCGTCAGCTGTAAAGGCTAAATAGTCATTATTAGGTAGTGATTAATTAGAATCAAAACTGACAACTCGCTCTGGTCTTAAATCCATCTTGTTGACCACAAAGGAAACCTATTAAGTGCAATTTTATTTCATAATGGGATGGGATCAATACAATGTGATTTGGCTAATGTGACTGTCACTGACATGCACAGGACTTGAGAATACTCTGCTGTATTAAAAAAATGAATCGTGACTTGAATCGTGTCTGGGGAAAAAAAATCTCTTTTGGCATCATACCTTGAACTCACCCGCTATTGTATGAACACACATTCAGAAATAAGCTGGATTTCCAGTCGACGTTGAGGGGTTTTAAGTGGTTCCAACAAGTTTGATCGTTCTATACACCCTTTTGTGACTGTACAAAGTACAAATTCTCTGTGTGTGTGTGTTTGGATGTTTAGTCAGCATGGGTGAAGGTAGACATGATGTACACAATTGTATACCGATGACAACAAAAGAGTTCACACCTCTCCTCTGTCCATAGCAGAAAGTGACCTAGACCTAAACAGAGGCTGTGCTTAAAAGCTAGAAGAGCTAGATCACTTTGAAGACGGTCTAGCAGGGAGGTGCTCCATCATCACTTCCATTGGTTGATTGGACTTGGTTTCTATGGGAACCAAAGTGCAACATTTGCCAGTAAGGAGTCCAGTGAGCGCAACACCTACAGTATAATGTAACCTACATTATAGGCGTTGTGCTCACTGGAGAAGCAGTATGAAGCACGATTCTTAGAAAGCTATTAACACTTATGAAGAGGTCCTGTGGCAGGAACTGAATGATGAGGCTCTAGAGATCGAAAGAAAGAAGCACCTACTTCGATTTAAAAAAAAAAAAAAAAAAAGTAATTAAAAGGTGATTCTTTTTTTCTTTGAAATAACCAGGTAAAGCTAACATCCCTCACAGTGTTGGCTTCTGGGGACAGCTGGCAAAGTAGCAGTGCATGGCACAGTGCGCCGCAGGGATGTTTGCTTCTCCCACTTCCATTACTTTAAGCTCCGTAATCTTGATGTTCAGGGCAGGTAGAGAGATAGCGGTTGGAGGGCATCACATTTGAGCTATAGGCTTAGTTAGGTACAGTGTGTACTTAATGTTGCACCTGCATTGTGAGCTTGGAATTGCTAAAATGCAGGATTCTGCACTCGGCACAAGACAACAGAAACAATTTGATATCACGTTGCCTCTGTTTCATGACTTGCATCCACTAGCAACTGTCAAATGAGTCATCTTGATACACTGAAAACAATTTATTTCTTAATGAAAGGATTATTTGAGTTCCATGGCTGAAGATGGAGTGTGTTTTTCTGTAGGTAATTTTAGATAGATAGTGATTATTCCAGTGTATGGATGATTACATGATTGATTTGGTGAAATGGCAACTCCTGAATAATGTATAAACTCCATTCTGATTGTGACATGTGAAATACATCTGCATTTATTAATTTCCAGGAGTCCACTGACATAAGCAGTGTGGGGAACATTTTTCTAACATGGTACTAAATTCCAAGTCTGGAACTCTGGTGTATGTATGTCTGTTTGTATGTTTCCCGTGTGAATGTGTGAGAGTGTGCGGGGTTGGGAGATGTAGAAGTTGTTGTACCAGTCAGATGCTTCCCTTGAAGGGCTGGCTGTTTTTTGGCAAGCGCCCTACTCACCTGCGTACATGGCACAAGTAGAACAGAAAGCCAATGTGTCCCTCCTTATGGTAGGTCAGAGTACGAGGCGGTGCTAGATATTTTCGGCGACTTTATTATAGGGCTAAATCGAAAACTGAATTCCAACACAGTGGCATTTGATGCTTTTGCCTTGAGGACCTGATTTCCCCGTTCTCTGGTGTTTTAACAATGAGGCGGTACTTGACAGTCCAACTGAGTCAGTCTTGTTAAAGTGGCCCTTGAGTTCAGACAGTTTCGTGTAACAAAGTTAGGAGCACCACAGAGGCTCGACTTGGAAGTCAAGCAAATATTACCATGGCATCGCAAGAGCATGGAGGTTTTTTCCTTTAATCCTAAACGTCTCATTCTTTCCTCATTCTTCTCATTCTTCAGCCAAGATTAAAGGTTAATTCTGTCCATTTTAAAGCTGGACCTCATTTTCCCATCTTCTCAATTGCTTCACTGTAGGGATACTTACGTCCTGCTTGCCTGGACACGCAGCTCTCGATGTTCAATCCTCTGAGGCCAATAACACTTCAGCAATCGATCCTTGAATCAGCGTTTCTTTTTCAACACATTGATTGCTCGTTCTGTAATGAAACATGTTGGTAAATCGATGTAAATTAATTATAATGGAAGTCATGCATTTCTCCCATCGTTTGAATGCTACCTGGGCCATTGCTCTAGCGGTTTGTTTGTTTCCTCTGTAACAGCAAACGTGTCCGACCCTCAAGACTCGCACCTCTGTTCACACTCGCTGCCTCGCCGGTCAACAGGGTAGAACGAAATGTTTCGCGTCCCTCCGCCGTGTCGAGTAGTGCAAAAAGGAAAGGACATTTTACTGCATTTTACTGTCAAGTTTTTGATTCGTCACCGATTCGTCACTTTCTGTGGATCAGTTTGAACCAGAACCAGAATTCAATTTGCACAAATAGGGCAAATCTATGGGGTGTCAATTGTTCTTCTCTATCGCAGCCCCACTTTGTGATTCGGCTGATTAGACAGGTGTATTTTTACATAACAATTTGCCTTGTGCAGCTTTAAATATAGACATCTTCCATTACACAGTGAGCATCACTGTGTTGCCAAGGACATGCTTTGGGTGTTTATTGGCCCAGTAACACTGTATTGGAGAGCCGCATGCCCAGGCAAGTGAGGTGTGTGCAGCTTTCTAGTGAAGCAATTGACAAGATTTTGGTCGGAATCAAACGATGTGATGGAAAATAATACAAATATAGCGTCCCGGTTTAAAATGGCCGGGTTTGGCATCCTGTAATGGCTGATTGTCTGGGTAACACCTTCAGTTTGACTTCTGCTCCGATGATCATCTGAAGTCAGACGTGCACCTTTCTTTTTCTGCGTCCTATCAAAGTGCCGTAGACTGGATGATCCCCTTAGTGCCTCAGCCATCTGGGACACTATTCCCACTACTTACTTTTGCCAATTTGCTCCTGGGAGCCCCGGAGCCCTTGTCTTCATTAAGGGAGTTCCTCATTGATCAATCACTGTCAGTGGGGCTGCGCTGTAATTGTGCTCTGGCCTAATCATGACTGACGTCGTATGTCCCCCCCTCCCCTCCTCTCTGTCACAGGTCTCAGGAGAGAGAATGTTCCATGACTTTCACACCTTCAACCTCAAGGTAGGCCTCTCTCTAAGGATTTAACTCCTGTCTGTATGGTTTTATCTTTAGAGTTACATAGTTTGACAATGGATGTTATAACTCAATTTGAGGTGCGTAGTAGCCCGGAGGTGGTGAGCACAGGTAAGTTGCTGTGGCTGATTTGAGGTGTGTATTAGCAGTGTTTAAGAGCTGTTTCATGACATCACCACCTCCTTGTTTATTTACTGATGAACAGCAAACTGCCCTGACAAATGCTGAAATCCAAGTTTTTGCTGTTTGTGACAGAAAACCGGATATAGTGTCACTGAGTAGCCATTACAGAAGTATGGCAAATAGAACAGACAATGCAAAATCATTTCAACTTTGTGGCATAGCATCCATGTGTTTTAAAGTTTCATATCCAGCTAATTACAATTAACAACTTTGACAACAAGCCGGCTGCAACATTTTCAGATATTGATATTTAGGACTTGCACTACAGTAAAAAGCTCAACAAATTACAGTTTTACGGCACCAAATTAACAGCCCTTGGACTCTACTTGCAAACAACCACGAACATTAGGTTATTAATGGGCAGCAAATCAAATATTATGTGAAGCGGCGACAGTACCAACGGAGCCTGAAGTCACAGTCTCTTCTTTTTCAAGCTATACATATATTTACTTATCTTCACAAACTCTGTAAGCTAATGTGAGACTTCCATGTCATTTCACAACATCGCACACTGTGGTCCGCTAATGGCTTCCTCTGACTAGCTTTGCAATTGGGCCACCTATGTATGCGGCACCACAGGCAGAGCACAATACAATCAGCCAGTGAATTTGCATTTCATAAGGGGCACCAACATTTGTCTGCTTATTCCTTTTATTCAAGCGATTCTCCTTCTGCACCACTCATGCATGAACACACACACACACACACAGATACACACAGATGCACACAGACTTAGATAAACACACACTGCCATGTATAAACCTTGTGGCCTTTCACTCCTCTCTAGTCATCTTGCATCTGAATGTTAGCCAGCTATGTTTTGCACCACCAGTGCTCTGTAACCCGTCACCACATTTCACCATGCTCACTCACTGCTACAGCTACATCCTGGCAAATTGGCTTATTTTTACTTATGAAGAAATAGTGATATTTTCTCCTTAAAATACACCCTGCAGTACAACACAATACATTACAATTTAGGATGTGTAGAAGTGTCAAATATACTACCTAAGTTAATATCGGAGATGCATCGAGGTTTGTAAAGAGTGTTGTCTAGCATGTTGAAGGCGTGTCCCCAATGGTCCTTATCAAGTGTTTCAACAGGCAGGCTGCTCGCTCCATATACTACAAGTCTAGATACAGTTTTTCTTGCACTGCCTTACTGGGGAGGTATTAAATGTTTCCCTATCCTCAATTTGTGGCACACAATTTGGTCAAGTAACAAGCTCTCTTGACTTCTGAAACACTGGAAGCCCACTTATAAGGAGGTCACGCTGTGCAGTGCCTCCTGTTCTGCAACTAGTCTCACCCAACTCCTCAGAGATTGATCTCAAACAATGAAAAAAAAAAACTGGATACCTCCATGATTTAAAAGTTATTTTCTTTTTTTTTTTAAGCTTTGAGTTTGGCAGAGTAGGTGGTAAGAAACCGCTTTGATAAACAGCGGCAGTAATAGCTTGATAAAGCCAGCTAGTGGGAGTTAGGGTTCAAATCAGTGCACATATTGCTCATGAAGGACCTTATGACTTTCCGCTTCGTAACATCCTGCCATAAGATGACCGCACATTCAATCCAAGCCTTCAAGTTCAATATGTTTTGCTGATATTCTGCTGCACTGCTACATTAGGAGGACCTTCTGGTTAGCTCTACACCACGCAATATGGATTGGGTTTTTTATGACAAACGTGGATATATAAAACGATGGAGCAGTGATGGTCATTGATTTCATTGTCACGCTGTATTGCTGGAATGATTTCTGAGCTGGTGGTCATATGACACGCAGATCCATTGCCGATGTGATCCTTTTCCCATAACCTCAAACTCTTTCCATGCAGGGGGGAAAGAGTTTGCCCCCTAATCTGCGGCGTCACACCAACATACAATTCCACAGAGAATGAATTGAAAAAAAAAAAAGCAAAATGATTTAAAAAGGGATCATGGGTGGTTTTCCGGTTTGATATTGATATCACCGCCACAATATTAAACCCACTTTACATAATGGATATGATTTTGCAAAATGATTCTCCAATTTTTGTCACTGAAGCAGGTCCAGGTTTCATATTGGTATGATATCAGAGATTAGTCTCAGTCCTCTCGTGATCTTGCATTAGCAGAGGGTTGTTCGTGCTTACACATGCTGATTGGACCGTACGCGACCAGAGGTACTGCATCCTGTAAGCATGTAAACAACTTTCCCCTCTTAAGACGCAAACTGAATACTGCCTTAATTGTTTCGTTCTTTTAATTTTTGGGTTTGAAGTCAGTCAGCTCATGCACGGTTTGACGTATGCATGTAGTACATGACATGACCTGTCATCTCCAAGAGCGGGCATGCAGACAGTGGTGAATGTGCTTCTCCCCCACTATGCTCATGCTTTATCCCATGCCGTATTTCATGCAAATACAGCATGGCATCGTATATATCTTGAAATGTCATAGATATGACAGCTGTTGCACAAGCATCCATAATGGTTGACTGGAGGGAAAATTTGCGACACAGGTCTCAGTCATTGTGAATTCTGCTCACAGTCGGAATACAGGAAGGTCGGGGAATGCTGAACTCTCCCGCCTACGGAGCATGATTGTTATATTAAACTTTGAAAACATGTTGATGATGGATGCTGCTTTGGTAATACATAAACAGCAGAATAACTGAAAGGCTTTTTCCTGGTAAAATGTTTGAGGTTTGGAACTGAAAGGATAATTTAGGGCATTTTCTACATTTTACACATGACAGGGGTGAGGCGGGAGGTGGTCAAGTAGTAAAGTAACTATATCTATCATATCATAATAATAGTAATGAAAAAACAAAGCTGTATATTTTTATTTTAACTTATTTAGTAATTTTCAAACAATAATTCAATATTCAGTTGAAATAAAAACATTCAAGCTACATTTAATACTATATATTATACTTAATATATAATAATAAAATAATGTACTATAGAAACATGTAGGCTGTACATCTAGTAACAGAGTTTATTTATAGGCTACATTTACAGTATGTCTAGCAACATTTAATACAAACATGACCTTGTAGAGATGCTTATTTTGGGGGTTGGTTTTTTTTTTGTTTAATTCTCATTCATCTGTACTGGTCACTTTCAATTCACTTTAAATAATAATGTACAGTATTTCCCCACCAGTCTTTGGGAATGGAAGGGCATTGGCATTCACCAAGCCTGCTCCGTCATTGTCTGCAAAATTGTTCGGGACCATGTACTATTGGGAAGTTTTAAATTTAAAATGTAATCAGCACAATCACCATAAGCAATCAGTTCCTCTTCATTTCACCTGATCGAGCCCCCCGCCAAAATGAGCCTGTTAAATTGAGCATCTTATCAGGCCTGGATTAAGGTTTGACTTTGATTAACATCTTTAGAATTTAGAATGTCAAAGTTTAAGTTTTAAACAATATCCTTTTTAGAAATGCTAAAAGCACCCGGCGTCATTTCTCCAGCAGGCTTTCTTTTTGAGATCACTGCAGCCGTTTTTGGGGTTTTGTGTGAGATTTACGTGTAAAAAGTCATATGTTGAGACCATTTGTAAATGTTTGATTTTTTTTTGGAGGCACAGAGCAACTTTAGACATATAATAAACAGCATAGCAGCATCTAAAAAGGGTAACAGATAGGGAGGCAGCTAGCAGAACGAGGCGAACCTGCTCACCAGTTCTACAGAATGTGATGATTCCTCAGAGATAAAAAAAATAATCCTGCCATGCATAATCCATGAGTGACATCAAATCACAGATAGAGAGGTGGGGTTTTTTTTTCACCCACAGTTAAGTGTGAGAAAAAATGTCATTTGTGGATAACTTGGATTTGAACAAGTCTTGTATTCCAATTGGAAAAAAGCACACCAGCACCACAGGGAGCTGCGGCTTGAAGAGACCAAACTAGTATGACACAAACTACACAGTAAATTAACTAAAGGAGTACAAATCTGTTTGATTTGTATTCTAGTATCCACAATGCTGGCTTAGCTGTGTGCATTTTTTTTAATCAGATTTTTATGTCATACAGCATGAAAAAAACGTGTGCAGTGCAGTGTCTAGATTTCTTATTAAGAAGAAAAGACCGACACACAGGCAAGAGAAAATGTAATATTTGCACTGAAAACTGCAAACGACTGATCAGGTCATATCTCTCACGCCTGCACACTTTTGTACGTTACTCTCAAGATGAAGCAGAGGAAGACTGAGGTAGGAGATGTGCAAAGACCACCATTCAACTTCTAGACTCAGCAACAAACTATAGCTTGTTTTTTTTAATCTATTGTTTTGTTCTTGTTTCTTTTAAATCGAGTCACGTCTACTTTGTTCACACTTGTGTTTGTTCTACTATTGATTTTTTTTTTTTTTTTCAAGCCATGCTCGTCATATTCTATGTCGAATGTTCATGGTAGATCTACAGCACATCAAATGATAGGATTGCTATTGCTTCCATTTGCTCATATAACTCACCCAATATTTATAGAAAATAAATGTCTTCATCGTCAGTGACAAACCTGCCATGAAATTAATTCTCTTTTTTACCAGAGACTTAAACTTGTAACTTGAGACCATAAACTCATTCACATTGTTTGTCCACATTGTTTCAACGGCACATGAATTTAATTGCTTATATTTTTATCTGCTGTAGTAATGTTTTTTTTATAGGCTTGTTTAATGAGTAAATCACAAACTGCTGACTGCTTTCTCTGGGTAATTGTTTTGTATTGAGATTAACATCGGCGATATGACATTCCAAGACAATCGCCATCTTGAACAAAATACTTTTCATAACAAAGCAAATGATTTGGAATAATCTAACCGTATCAAAGTAATGCATCTGCAGAAATCCAGAGTTCATTATGAAAGTTGAGTCTTGAAGACTGACAAGAAACATTTTCTAAATTCCAATGTTGGTACAGCTGAGCTCATTTGAAGGGAAGCCAAACCACGCACACACACACACACAGGCCATATCCAGACATAACAAACTGTAGCCCTGTTCACAGAGGCGTGGAGAGGTGAGAACACCTCCCCAGCACATCCTCAGACACATCTGTGCCCATGTCCCCAAGATGATGTTCCTTTAGCTTAGGAAATAGGTCATCCATGAATACCTGGCTCTTTCCATCTCAGAAAATCCCTTAGTACAAACTTAATTAAGAGTCCGTGGGGGGAACTTTGTGGATTTATTTAGTGGGACTCCCAAAAATGCCGACTTTTTTTTTTTTAACTTTTGACAATACATTGCCGGAAGCCATGTCTTTCATGCAGGTTTAATTTTTTTCATTCCACTAAAATTGAAAGTCAGTTATTTTAATGACTGGTAGCTGCACTAGGAACAGGAGAGGCAGAATGATGCCAACTTGGCCCACATTAAGACACTGAATCATTCAGATTGCACCACCATGATTGCTTAATTAAATGCTCGGCTGTGTAATGACTGCTTGAAAGGGAATTAAATGTCTAAATGCTGCAGAATCCACGTTGAGCCGAATAGAAATCAATGGGACATAGTGCTAGAACCCAAGGTGTTTTCCGACTTGTTTAGGGTGAACGTTTTGTATTGATGCAGTCCCTCATTCACTGAGCCAAAAGCTCATTCCTCTTGGTCCAAACGCATTGATTGGTGGCATATGAACAGTGTGCTTACTTAGTGCTTTGTGGAGAGATCGAGGAAGGTAATTTACAACTGCCTTACCATGCAGCAGTGTATGTCATGTTACGTTTCCGTTTTAAGAGGTAAAACTCCAAATATTGTTTGGCGTAAAAGGAACAAATTGCATGTTCTCTTCAATTTTGGAAACTGATCTTTACTAGAACCCCATACACTTCCTTCGCTTCAAATAAGTTAAAGTCCCCTCGCAGTGATCCCAGTGTTACTGCCCTTAAATTTCACATTTGATTGAGTTTACATTGTGCATTATTGCAGGTTGACCATCATATACGATATTAAACCATGCCGACATTCTTGCAGGATATCTCAAAATTACTTTTACAGTCAGAAACTAAATGTCAGTCTCCCAGCATACTTTAGAGGATTTTTCCCAAGAAAGCCTAAAGGCAAACATTTAAAACCCAAGTCACCACATGGAAATAGTTCTTGAAAAGAGTGCAGCCAACTAATCTCACAAACATTTGATTGAACCAGAGACCTTTAGAAACAGCCAAAGCTGGGAAGGGCATACAACTCCCAAAAATGACAACCGATTATCAAAGTGCCTCTGGCTGTGTAGACACTGTAATCCCCCAGATGTTGCAGAAGTCTATGAAACACGAGAGACTGAATTAGATCTCTCAAACAATATCGGCTTGTCTACTTTCGTAAACCCTCAGCATTTAAATCACAAAATTAAGTTGACCCCGTCAGAAAGCTTAAGGACATGTAACAAAGCCCCTGGCAGTCATATTACTTCATCTGCTTTCGTCTCATCTCCTCTGTGCAATAAGCTCCCACTCTAGCAAGACCACCGGGGCTAATAAGGGTTTTATCTGCTTTTGATATTAGATATTAACACCTCATCAAAGTTAAGCTAGCGGTAGGCTCTCGTCTTCCCTCCAAATTTACATTAGCCTAACAATGTCTCAAAAAGAAATCTTATCAAATTCAAATTAAGTTTGAGTTGAATGGCCAGAAGGATATTGCTACCCATCACTCAAGGAACATGTAATTTGGCTCCATTGCAAAGAATACATTCACGCTTTGTAAAACATTAAGATCGCAGTTTTTGTGCAATAGTGCTAAGACATTAAAAATTGAATTTGCTCCTCATAATCCCGAGTCTAAACAAAGCACATTTCTAGCATATTAATAATGAACTATTAGCTGCTGGGATATAAAATTGGATCTGAGTGACACACTGAGGATTTGATGTGGTGAATAAATGTGCGTATTCATTCAGGCAGCTTTAAATGGGATCCAGGAACAGACATGGAAATAGCAACTGTTCTAATCAGCGAGTCGCTCCAATCTTTACCTGAGGTGGAAAAATATGCAGCACATGAGTGCTAGATTTTGTTGTTTTCATCAGGTACTTGATGCAAGTTGCAACCCTGTGGTTAGATGAAGGTGACGTTGTAATCTACAGTAGAAACGTGAATGTAGCTGGAGTACTGAGCATTTGTGCATGAAAACTCATGTGTATAGGTTAATAATTAATGTTTCAATATTACTTCGAGGAAGAGCTTTTATAGTTTTTACTTGAATACATTGATTTTGTTTTGAGTGTCTTGGTTATTTTAGAAGTCTTATTTCTCAGAACAATTCTGAAGGTAAATCCTGTATCTGCTGCAAGAGTGCAAAGGTTTCAGAATCCTTATCATCCCTTGTGGCATCTTTTGTCAGGTTGCATGAAAAAAAAAAATGAAATATTAACTGGAAAATATAGCTTGGAGACATGGAAAATAAATTACTTCAGTGTGGCAAGGAAAAGAAGATTGTGAGATTTATCAAGTCAAGATGGAAATGCCTGCTAAGTCTGTGCTCCTACTTTGAAAAATTAAAGGGAAATCAAATGCTGTGTGTGTGTACATGCCCGCATACTTGTTTTCACAACAATTTATTGATGAACTGTTATTGCACAATATCAACTCCCTCCTTTCAAGCGTAATATGAGCCAGTAGATACGGGTCTAAATGATTGCAATGCTCATGCAGAGACACATTTCAACTTGTGTAGTAAGGATCTTACTGTTTATGTGTTTTCAAGCCATAACCTCTCCCTTCTAAAGAATGAAACGAAAATGCACTGTTCGAGATTAGTTCAGATATACACACTTAGCGCGGCCACACTTAGCGCTCCAGTCTTTCAACACTCAACAGATTTTCTGCAAAACAGCTTGACTGGCAAAATCTATAATTGTACAGATAAGTGAACATGTTCGCTAGATAAAGGTTAAACTATCAGGGATATGTTCTCCATCCGTCTAAAGCCAATTTTACACATTCAGCTCAAGCAATAGTGGGTGGTGGAAGGGAAAAAAAACTGGCAAGTCAATATTGATTGATCTGGAGCCTTAGCAATTACCTCCATGTGCAGAAGACCATGTTAAGGTCACTATTATCTTAGCTCATTTTATGGGTCAGCGCTCTGGCTTTCGCTCAAATAAATTAATGGGGTAAACACTTTACCTCACCTTGATGAAATTTACAGCAAGTGTAAGAGGTTTGCATATAGGTGCGAGGTACAGTACCAGCAGTGACCCTTGATATTTTGCTGAACCTTGATGAATTCAGGTGGTAAGATGCAGTCTAAAAACAATATTGAAAATCTCTGCTATGATAATGTAACTATGCTGCAGAGTATAATAACAAAGTAGAAACGTAATTAGCCAATTACATTTTATAGTATATAGGATAACTGAACCCACATGCTCTATACTATACTGTTGAATCATGACTGACTCAACCACTGAACCATTAAAACACTGCTGCTGGACAGGCCTTTTCAAGCCTATAATGTGAGTCCCCTATACATAGATATAGTACATTTATTTGTATCTTTAATTGATAATTGAAAAAGATAGAAATGTCTTTTTTTTTCTTTCTTTATCAGAGAAAGAAAAGTCTGTTTAAAGTTGATGAACATTTAAACAGAACATTTGCAGGTTATTGCTTGATACCTTTGTGTATTTCACTACAGGGTAAAGGGAAGTCCACCAAAACATTCCATCAGTTACGGTGTATTGGCATTCTTCTCTGGCCTTCAGGCTGACCCACAAACAGCTCTGTTACGTTCTTAAGACCCAAATAAATTCAATTTCCAATGCTGCGATCTCCTTAATGAAAAATCAATGTCCCTCACTCAATTCCAAGCTCCCATAGGGCCAGTCAGAAAGATTAATTCATCAGCGGGCCGGAGACTGCGCCCTGGGGGACACCACCCCATATGATCCAACAGAATGCTACAGAGTGTGTCCAACCAGTCCTCCATTATTGCCCAGCTTGTGCTCTTAATGTGAACTCACAGAGGAGGGATGACAGTATTGATCTAATGAAAGTGCTATTTATATTCTCACAAATCCTCTCACCAGTGATTACAAAAGCACTCCGCTATAGCAGCCAGGCCACTCTCTGTTGGTTGAGTGCATAGGCTGACAGTATTTTTGCCTTATATGCATGCAGTATTATCTCACCATGCTTATTGCTCCAGCAGGTTTAGCATTACCTCTCACACTCAATGAAGATTAATGAAAACATACTCCTGCCATTGGGCTATTTGTCTCATTCATAGTAATGGCGCAGTCTATTGTCAAATGACTGAATGTCAAAATAATACAAATACACATTACAATTCTGGATGTCTCTATAAAGGAGAAGTAATCCTAATTTTACTTAACATTATAAACATGTCTGCCATTTGCCAGATATTACTTTGCAGAATACATCTACACAAACATAAATCAATGGGAAGATTTTTTAACCCACATAAATTCAGCTCGGGTATTTATTTTGTAGGATTGTATTGAAAGTTGTGCGTTGTTGAGCTGCATTCCTGTGAACAGTTCAGAGCTTGTTGGTTATTAATAACGCCACCCCTTGTCAGCAGCTAACCTTCTGATAAGGGGAACACAAGGTTGTTGTCACGGCATATGGGTAACAGTACTATAGATAAGCCTTAATCCCCACTAGGCTTGATGCAATGCATAGTAAAACTGATGGGACCACAGAACATACACATGTGTAAACACGGTCCACCGGATAAAATGGCAGCGGGCTGAAAATACACAGAGGACTAATGGAGAAAGGGGAAGAAGAACATGCATTAGGTTGTTCATGACGCAGATGTAATTCATGGTCATGATCTTCATTATTCCTTAAGTGTGGCTGTCATGTGGCCTTCATTCATATGACCCATAGGAAATCATGTGTATTTTGAAATGTGTTAACATATTCTACCCATGGCTATGCACTCATGAATAAAACACATTGAGCAGTATGTGCAACAGTGAACCTCAGTCCAGCAAAATATCTGCACATGCTTTCAAATGTCACCCATGGCTATATACAATACAGTCTCATTGGAGAATGAAAATATGTTCCAGGCCAAAACTAAGTTGTATATACATGTATTCTGAAACACACAAAATAAAGATTATGTTCCAATTTGCAGATGAAACATATGGTTACATTAAGTGGTTCAATTGCATGTATCATCCCATCAAATTGGATCCCAACTACATCCAAACAAATGGTTCATTTATTTCATAACCAACTTTTTGGCTCATTGTGCAGGTTTTGCAGACCAGTGTCTAAGCTAGGTTTTGGCAAATCAGGGTGTACTGCATACCTGCTACTGACTGGCATGACTATCAAATTCCATTTTTACCACATTCAACTTTAATATTGTTATTTAGTGAGTGTAACTTTGCTTTCCTCGAGGAAACCCATGTTATCAATTGAGAAAAGGGGTCTAATTTATTGAATCGTTCACAGATAGAGGATCTCTGTTCATTCCCGGTCTCCACTATGTGAGCCTCTCTCTAATGGGGCTCTACTGCCCATAAGCAGACATTGAGTGATTAGTGCTGCTCTGCCATTGACATCATTTGCATTTTAATAGACCATAATTACAACTCGGGGAAAATAAATTGCAGTTTGAAGAATGTTTGAATTACTCCAACTCTCCGGCCCTCCTCGTGAGATAGCAGTGAGCATATGCGGGAGCTGCCTGGATGGTTAATATCCAGTCCAGAATTGTAGGGAGGAATAGGACTGCGAGCTGAAAAGAGTAGAGGGAGACAATGCAAGCTGTGTTGCTGTCGTTCGTGGGCGCACAACACATTGGCTGTCGCCGGGATCAAATTTGTGACCTTTCACATACAGGACGGTGTGTCCCCACCCCCATGCAGTTTCTTTTGGTTTCTCATTAATGTCTGTGATAATTGCAGTTTGTCCATTTCATTTCCCCCCGGTCTGTCTTATCGCCGTACCTCACCTGCTGAGATGTGACACCTTCCCCAGGATTTGCCGAGGGATGTCTAACCTGGCAGCAAAAGCCCATGTGACCCCGTAAGCAAGAGTGACAACACAATAATACTCCCTGCACCTAATCTTTCATTGGTGGATTATCAGATTAGAGGCCCCAGTTGTTTATGGGCTCGGTGACTATCGAAAAAGTTGATCTGTCAAGTTTATCTTACACTTGTCGTATCAAGGCAGTGTTGGGCCATACAGTTGGCTGTGGATGGAAGATAAGGGAGACATAGCTGAATGGAACCTCCAGAAAATGAGAAACAAGGCTTTCCTTTTCTCTCCGACGACACACTTTATCTAGTTTAAGAAATGGACCCCACCAAAAGCATTACTGGTCTTTTGGATTCAGTTGATTTCCTTGACCTCTTTGCTGTGACAGAGCTGCCCCCTCTCTTTTATTTTGAAAGGAGATATCAGAAATCATCCGTCAGTTTAAGACTCAGGTTAGTGGTGTGGAATCGCAAGTTTCAAAGGGAGACCTATCATCAGTGTCTGACATAATCCATCCTATTTCAACCTTCCCCTTTGTGGCATTTCTAAGACCTGAAATGATATAGGTTTTCTATTAATCTGTTGTTTTGACAAGGGGGAGGGGGCTCATCGGTGAACCTTTGGGTATGGTTCACTAATTCAGGCTAACTGTTTTCTCTAGAGAGCATTGATTCTGAAGGTCGTAGCCTCTTCAAAAGTGACTGTCAGAGGATATCTGTGAATAAGAGTGAGAGATGAGATGACTATCTCTATAAATCTGGCTTTATCGGATTTGCAAGCTAAGGTGCAAATGTTTTGACATCGTCTGTGGAAGGATGGAAAGTTGAATTTCCAATTACTCTGGAGACATCCACTGTATGAGCTGAATGATAAACAAGTAGAAAAACCTGGATTACAGAAATAGCATCACGACTTAGCTTTTCTTTACATACTATTCAGACCGTTCACAGCTGACCAGTACAAAGCTCTAAGTCACCAGTGAAGATGAGTTACGATCATCATATACGTTGCTGCAGTTGTAAGTTGATTCAAAAACAATTTCCTGCACCTCTCTTATAAAACCTTGATGGCAACATATGTCAGCAGCAGCCAGCAGGAATGGTTGTTCCAAGCACAAAGATTAATTGAATTGACAGCGCAGTTGCTGTGTCAAGGTAAATTGCAGGTGTTGCGTTAATCTTGAACATTAATTCTCTCAGATTCCTAATTAATTTTGTTTAAATTTGTAAATTTATAATCTTTGACATTTTAAGCATCCCCCTGACGTCAGGTTCCTTTGCACCACCAAATCTAACTGGGTTTTTTTCCATTCCAATGAGCAGGTAAGGCTGAAAACCATTGACAAATTGTGCAGTAGAGGCCGTAACACAGCTTCCCAGCTTTCACTCTTTCAGTAGAAAAAAAAATGTAATTTACAGGGTGTTTTGCGCTTTATTCCTCCAGAATCTTCTTTCAGCTAACCTCTATCGACTATATTCTGTATCCACTGTATTCAGTGGAGATCACATTCATTAAACACTAGCGTTTCCTGTTTGAGAATGCATGACATCACAGTTGTGTTTCATCTAAAGACCCTTTGAGTGTCAGGGAATGAACTTGAATTTATACTGTATGTATAAAGCACTAGCCTTATATTTGCGAATAGGAGCAGCAGAACACCCTCCTAAAGGGGTAATAATACTTTTCCTCGCTCCCATTCCCATCTTCTTTATGTCACACCACACTGGTTTGTCACTTCCAGCCAGTGTGATTATTCACCTGGCGAGCATATTATTCTAGCAAATACCACAGCTATAAATATTTTTCATTCCAGGGGTTTGATGAGAAAACGCTGAATCCCATTTTACAAAATACTGGGTATTCTGTGCGACAAGAATATGGCTTCCCTGATTACATTATGCCTCTGAGCTGTGTTTAGCCAAATGTGCATGACTTGCAAGTCTAATGTACAATAGACTGCTGCTAGTGTGTCACATTAAGAAAAAAAATGGAAATGAGGCAGAACATAGAGGACCCCTTTCATCAGACACATTTACATGCAGATGAAATCCGCTGTGTTGAATTTGTCTGTCTATGGAAATTAAAACCTACTTTAGGTCATCTCTTTGGTGGCCACAGGGTATCTGCAGGTCCTGAAAAAGTCTTAAAATGTCCAAAATCATAGTATCTACACTAAAGTACGGTGGCCCTGAAGTGCAAAACAAATGTAATCTTTTGTAGAATTCAATTTTTGAGGTTTCTTGGTGCAATTTTCAGCTCTACAATTTTGTTTTCATTTTCACAGGTTTTTCATTGCAAAAGTGCTCTATTTCATTCTAACTGGCATTAAAAAAGTCTTAAAAAGGCAGTTACATTTAATTCAATAAATCTTGCAGACACCTTTTATGAAAGCCGCATTCTTTGAGATAATTACTTGTGACTTGTACCATTTATTCTGAAATATTTGTCCAAGATAGTGTTCACAATTGGGAATATGTGTGGCAAATTCATGCCAAGTAGAATATATAGATGAATGGTTTGTTAAACTATATTTTTTTTAAAAACAAAGACTCACTTTAGTTTACTGCACAATACGGGATGTGCTTGATCAAGTTTCCACACATAAAACAATTCACAAGAAATGGCACAACCTAAACAGCGGGCACAGAAAAGATCAAGTCCTATGTCTGTAAAATGTAAGCCTTTGAGGAAACAGGACTGTGAACTGTCCCGGGTACTCATCGTGCCCAACTCTGTTCCTTTTGATCCCCATCGAGGGTGTAGGACTTACATATTGGATCAGAAGGATGTGATCGCTTTGAATTTTTGATGCATAAAAGAATCCCACTGTAATTCCTAAGTACACTTGAACTCAGAGAGCATATCGTATTATTAATTTTGAGTACAATTTTATGATCCCCTTAGGACCCTGATCATAAGCCACTTTCACTAAGCCAGATGTTAAGCAATAATGTTTTTTATAGAAGAATTAGAATATTACACTATCCATTATTATTACAATTTATCTCACATTTTGCACCTCCCGCATCCTCAATTGCCTTTGTACATAATAAGGTAGTCAAACACTTACATTTCATAGCAAATTCAACAACAAAAAAGAAAAACTGCAACATGACATTAGGTAACTATTTTCATAGAATAGCATTTTCAACTCCAGCTGGACATTTCCCTGTTTAAAAAGACTGTGAATCACTGTTATCTGTTATATGATGCAAGATATGTTCTATATTTAAGTACAAAATGCTTTCCTTGATATTGAAACAAAGGGACTTTAGCAACAACTAGAGGCAGTCTGTGGCACAGATGTCCACCACATGGAGTGGACGCAACTCATTTGTCGCATTTTGCAATTATTTATTTATTTCCTAGGTTTGATATAGGGAAACATCTGTCACCTTTGCCTAAGTGCCGGCTTGCATGATCCATGGACTATGTTTCAGAAAACAACGTCCCCGTATTGTTTGGCTCTCCAGTGCTGAGCTCAGGTGCAAAAACCTATTAGGCTTTTGGAACACCCTACTGTTGCTATAGAGGGAGGCGAGCCCCAAACACCTGGAGACCCCTCTTGTGCCACCAGAATGCAGATCCATTGCCAAGCTGTTGGTTGCTCGGTTTTTCAGTTTTCAGTGACATCACTCTTTCTATATAGTTATATAGTTCAGTTGAAATTGTGGTCTGCCAATCTGAATTGACATACAAATACAAAAAAAAAAAATTTGTTGAGTTATTAATGCAAACTCTGCCTCAAATGTAGTAATGATACCAAATCTTTGACAGCTCTATAAAACCAGAGTTGATGGTCCATTATGGACAAGTAGTTCTCTATTACACTGACAAATATACATAATGAGTCAAAGTGAAATGCATTACACAGATTATTTTTAGAAGAAATACTCTAGAGTGGTGCTATATATGGAAATAGTTGTTTCAGATGTCATTTGACATAATAACAGCTTACTTCAAGAGTAGGAAAAGTTTTTAGATGGGGGGCCAATACTTGTTAGCAGGCATAGTCAATGATGAAAAAGCACCTAATTGCTCCCTTGCCCCTTACTATACTCCCTTTTTACTATTGGCAGTCTGCCCAACCCCAAAGTAAATTAATTAGATGGGCTTAGTGCCACGATTGAGGAACAAAATCAGACGCATGTGTTTAAAGCATTTGAAGTGTCACCCGAGATAAAGGATGCCTAGGAGTTCTAATTCACCGAGCCCAGCACCAAATAGCACCAGCAGCCATCTGTATTCTTGTTCCTGCGGCACTCACTAAATCAACACACCCAACGCAAACCTGACGATGCCTCTGTACACTCATGCATGGGCATCGTCAGAGCTTTTCTTTATTGCCTCTCCTTCATTTTTACCCCTCTTCGGCCCACTTAACCGCAATCCGAAGCTAAAAGATGTGGCACTATTGCAAATATTATGTTTGGGGCTATAGCAAGTGCTCAATAGCCGAGTTGTCCCTAGTGAGCCAGTGGTTTCTATCGCAGGTGATAGCTGTCTTCAAGAATTTTATCCCTGGACAAGTGTGGATTTAATAAGTTCATAGACATGCACATGGATTACCAAGAAAGGCTAAGGACCTGAACGGCGAAGCTATAGCCTTGACAAAGGCTTCCCATCTTAACAACTAATCCTGAGTAAGACTGTTCAGCATTCTTCAGGATCTTCCCTTAATTGCCTGTCTTTCTTCCCACTTCAACATATTGACAACCATAAATCTCAGGAATGTCGGATGAGCCAACTCCCCAGATTTCCATGCCGAGATGTTTCAATGATGAGCTGAATCTGTCGTTGGGGAGCCACTCGGCACCCAGGAACAGATTGAGCAGGCATCCAAGATGGATCTGTCGACACTTTGTTCTGCATATCTCTATTTAATGATATTATATTTCATTTCCCGAGCAAAGAAAACACCATTACCCAAAGCAGTGAGTCGTAACGAGCCATTCTGCAACAGATTCCAGGCCTCCTTGGTGGTATAGTAATTGAATTACATCTGCATATGACACAAAGTTTGAAAATGATTGTATTTGTTTCCATTTGTTCCTTCTATGTCAAATAGTTGGCTTAACTTACCTTTGGAGTTTGCACATGAGCAACCTCTAGACTGTAGCTTTGTAATGTTTTGTTCAAATATAGCTTGCTTCCAAAAGATGTGTAAGAACCTGAGTGGACTTCACATCCCAGGTCAATCATTAGTATTAATAGAAATGATACCATTCCTGATATGAAATGATATGGAAAGCTTTCTATTATGTATCATCCAGTATTGCCCACTCTTCTTTGGAAATTAGTGTACAGGGAGAGATGGGTGGCCAACCATCAGAGAGGCCACCACGAAATGGTTCCAGGGCTGCATTTAGGTTGATTTCTGACAATCCCCATACCTGGACCCATATTGACAACTGCCTCAAATCCATCTCTCTGGTAACTGTGTAAGTGCATTGAGAGCCATTGGGGTTTTTGAAAAGTGTGCCCAGTTGTTTTGACCACAAATTGAAAAGCAGTTATCATTTCAATGGGAGCGATATGCTCATGGGGGGAAAGGACAAAGAGGTCAGCAGAAGTGGAGTAAGTGCTCCCTTGGGCACAAACACAAGGCCATTCAAAAGGCCTCATAGAGAGACCAGAGGAAATTGATTTGAGCTTTATTCCTGGTCAAATGCATGGCCATGCTGGCGGGTGGCCCAATAGTGGACCTGCCCACTCAAATTAAGAAACCATTTGGAAGATATGGCCACTATCGCTCTATGAATATTGCGCCACAATAACATTTCACACATCAAAACATCTAGAGGTCATCCAGTGCTTCTATTTTGTCGGCGACAATCTATTGTAGGTATTCATAGGATTTTTGTACGCACTAATTCCTATGCCAAGGAAACATTATGCTAGAGGCTCAGTTGATACTTGGTAACTAGCATCAAAACCAGTTACCAGACAGTATCCCCCGAAAGTATCACCTCGAAACAGAATTTGACGTTTTTTCTTATCACATTCTTCCAAACATCTCTATGTTCTCTCTGTTTCTTCTCCCAAATAATAGGTTATATACCCCCATCTACCAAAGTGTTCTCCATTGGCGAAGCTGTACAGGCAAAACACTGTAGATAGTACAATGTTTCTGGGGCGCTCTCACAACTGGCACTGAGATCAGATGGTAGTCCTCCTCATTGGCACACATTACATAAAGACAAAGCTCTTGCTACCGGCTGCACACATTCTGACAAAAGAGGGATTGACAGCTATATTTTCCCTATTGATAATGGAGCGAGTGTGTATTCAACTCCCCCGCTGAGAGAAATGGAAAAGCCTGGTGGGGTGGGGTGGCTATATATCAGTTGTCAGAGAGCTTTGAAGATACCAGCTGAGATGACAGCTGCAGAATACCAATGTAGTTAATTTCTTTTTTTTTTGCAAAAACAAAGAGGAAGCCATTAATTTGGCCTTGGACGTGATATCACTGGTTAAATTAGAGCCTCAATGCTAATTGTCAAACAACCTTGATTTAGTGCATTAGTACACCATAGGTGAGCTAGGATACTATTTGAATTACATGGGGTGCAGTTAGAAAAGAGTATACTAACATGGCATATGATTCGTCGTGCCGTTCTTAGTAGTAGCAGTAATATCAAACATGATTTTGTTGACTCATATGTTCTTTCTACAAACAAGTCTGTTATTATGGTGGGCATACGTGGACTGCAGTTCTGCTGTGCTTGTGGTTGCACTTTTTGTTGTGCTCAGTCCAACAATGACCGGACAACAAAGAAGCCACTCTCATCATTTAAATCATTTCGCTGTTGTTAAAATCCGATCATCTCTAAATCATTTGCAACTCTTCCAAATCTCAACATTCACTTCCTCGATGGAATCACTGTATCGCCAATGAGTCTGTGGGAACTGATGATTTTGGCCACATGATTTGAATGTGTTGCTTTGTTCCGTTCAGATGATGAAAATCTGATTGCTAGCTCAAATAAACTGGAGCTGATGTTTGGCGAAAAAAATATCTGTCTTTTTTTCCCACCACAAACAGCCGTGTTTCTAAACTACTTTTGCAGTATATGAAGCAGGGCAGCAGCTTTGGTACAGAAAAGAGGGTTGTACCAACCGTCACTCTGTGGCTTCAACACTATGGACCTCAGGGCTTCACTGTCTGGCAAGCTGCAATCACCCACAGAGCTCTGTGCTTATTTTCTCTGCCCTCTTCTTGACCATATGGAGCATAAGGGTCACAGGGACACTGTGTATCACAGATTTGTCTCCGTGTGTCTTTGTGTTTATGTGAGTGTGCGTGTGTGTATACATCCTGCATATCTATGCATGTGTGTGTTGGCTGTTTGCAAAATGAGCCAGATCTGCTCACTAGTGTCTGGATTTGGCAACAGGGTGCATTCATTTTGTCAGCATTTGCATTTTTCCGCCAGCCAAGAATACTTTTATTAGCTCTTCCAATATAGATGCTGAAAACTGTCTTCTCTCACTCAATCCAGCCTAAAACACTGTTAAAAGAAACACTGCAATTGGTGATGTACCTTTCATTTCTTTGTCGATTTTGTTTTGTTTTGTTTGGTGGTGTATTCTTCTTATCCCTGTGGATAACTGCCCAAACTTAGATGACATCACGTTGAGATATTTAGCAATCTAAAGCATCAATGGTCAGGTTCTGGTGTCAGCCCCTCCGAATCAAAGAGCAAGGGCTTCTTTCCAGACCCACCGCTTTGCACCGATGTTCAACAATCATACAGAGAGAAACCCATCATAGAAGAGGTAAAGATACCAATTTCACCACTGACAGTAGCCTCAGTGGTACATAATGCAATTTGAGTAAGGGGGCGCGACTTTCACTTTTTCTCGACTAGAAGCTCCCGCTGTCTTGCTGTTACTGTTGCTATCGTTATTGCTCTCTCCATCTACACATAAAAAACCCAGCTGAATATAACAAGTCTAACCACATTCTCTGGGGGGGATGTCGAAAGTCATTCTGGGAAATGTAGGCAATTACTAACCGCAGTCGACGAGGTTGAATCGGGTACATCAAAAGTGCATTACAACACTCCATCACAAAATAACTCCCGGAATGTATTGAACAGCACGGCTTGATGATACATAACAGTGTAAGGGTGCCTGAGGGTGACGTTTTCCTTTGAACACAATGCCCATGTTCCTTTCTCGGCTTAGACAGGAATTCCTTTCTCCCGTTTAGATTTGAATCCAAGAAATGCCAAGCCACTAAAAAGCCGTCTCTATCCAGTGAGTGATGAACTATATCCCATACAACAAGTGCAAGCAAAACCCAAAATGATAAATGTAAATGCCAGGGGTCAGAGACACTCTATAGGTGCAAGATGATGAAGTGGCCTCTTCCCCCACTTGCCAACCGATCTGGGGTCAGCTTGTCAGGGCTGACACGGTGACATAGTAGCAACCTCTCATTTAATCACCATATTAATTCACCCATCACAAAGCCCTAATGACACTGCCGCTGGCCGATTAATCTCCGAATTTGATTTAGCGAGTGTCCATTCATCATAACTGACTGTTTCAGTATGCAATCAATATGGCCCCTTTTAGCAGCTCGGACACCCAGACCTTCGAGAGGTACGCCGTCGTGGTGTGAAGAGTGTTGTGATAAAGTAAACGCTTTCACCCCAGGCCAAAGGGATGAAGCATCAATCACACGCTGATGCATATATCAGCAGCACTTTCTCCTCCAGGTTCTCCTCAGCGCCTCTTTGGATGAGGAAGGCCATCGTGCAACGTTCCTCAACACTCTCACCACTCGGTCTATCGGCACTCATTACACAGCCACAAAAGAGTGCACCCTGCCTAATTATTTGTGAGTGTGTGCTTCCATTTCACATCTGCATGTAAAACAGCCCTCGAACAATGTGGTCCCTCAGTATCTATTGTGCTCCTTCACATCCTTTCTCCTAAATGCTTGCCACCTCCCTCTCCAGAGACATCCGGATATCATTTTGAAGCTTGTTTTAAGTGGTAAATGCAAAAAACAGGCCCTGTCCATTTTCAGCGTTAGCTTTTTATGTGTTGATTGCATCAGTTCACCAGATAAAGTGTCAAACTAGTGTTAAGCTAGACCCAGTAGAACCTGACAATAGACGCAATGCCATTAAGGAGCATTTCAACCAACATCGCCACTACTTTTCTTGTGTACAGTTGTTTACATTGCCGTATCTTGGAATGAGTCGCCTCACTAGTGCACCTTGTCAGTATCCCGGCATGCTCACGCTTGCACACACACACTTGCCCATACGTACACACACACACACACACACACACCATCATGCCGCAGGGCGAAGGCAGCTCTGCTCACTCAAGGGGAAAGTGAACAGCTGTGCCTGTGACAGCTGGGGCAGTCATGACATCCCTTCACCAAATATCAGGCATGGCTTAGGACGCCATGGTGTATCAGCCGAAAGGGGTCCATTTACAACCTGGCTGAGACGCGAGGCTTTAAGCCTGCGACCGAGCTGAAGCGGCAGAGCTCCGTCCCCCCCCCCCCCCCCTCACATTTCCAGTGATAATGTGAGAAGTAATGAGTTTCTCCTTGGTCTGCGGCCCATATAATAGTTCCCCATTTGCCTCCAAACAAGCCCAATGGAGCAAATTAGATAATGTTGTGCCTGTGAAAAATGAGCTGAATACTAATGTTTGTCTTTCGACGTCCAGTTTCGCTGATGCCTCATCACATTCGAGTCAGATTCTTGTTTTATTCCTCGCGTTTGGTAATCACATTCAGAGCAACTTGGTGGTAAGTCGCTCTGCAGAAAAGCGTCTGCTACAAGCCTTAAATATGAATCTGTACAGTTAGCCTTTTGGTCTCTCTCACGCACCGACATGAATGACATGTCAATCATTTCGCAAGTCAACAAATAACTAACTTTTGCGCAGATAATATTATGCCCTTGAGTTGATCATGCAAAACGTAATCACACATCCACATCCTCGTTTTCATCATGTCTAAGTTTTGTTGGGGAAAAAATGAAATATTAAAAATGATAGATAGAACCAGACATGATTATTGAGGCACTCAAAAAGTGAATCTATGCAGCGGAGCATAATCACCTTAAGCACTTTCAGCACCTTCAGCAACCAGACCAATTTTAATTACACCTTAATTCCATGTATAAATACCTCCTATTCAGATGAGCTGCTGCAGTGAGTCCCATTAGAATAAGCTGAGTGGGAGGACTGTATAGGTACAGATAATTACAACTCACTGTTATGGACTCCTGATTATATCAGGTGGCCAACATACTGTCTCCAAATACCATGGAATGAACTTCGCCAGGGTGATAGATTAGAGAGTATTACGGCTATGACAGCGCTGGAATCCTGTATAGCGAACAGTATTTCATGGGCGGGACTTCTTCTCTTGACCATTCACCCTGGCCAGTCCAAACTTGATAGAAAAGGACTAGATAGCAGATTCATCACTGTATATATGTTATACTACCTGAGTTAAGTTGGGCCTCATGATGAGAAGAAAGAAAAATAATGACATGTTTAACAAATACATTATAGCTCTAAAGGCCTGTGGATATTTTTTTCCCAATGGTGAGGTAATTTAGCAACCAAAGCTTATGGAGACTTAAGGTTGTTTGTGGGTGCATGTGTATCTCCCGTTAACTGCTATATGTCTACATAAAGTTTATTACTTTTAATTAAGTTGCTAACATTGAGTGGTTTCCAGACATCACCACGTCGCCCTTTTCCTTTTGATGTAATCCACATGGAATACAACATTTTGGTTTATTTACTGCAAGCCAGCCTTTAAGGATACACATATGCTTCCTGGCTGTGATATTAGCCCATACTTTTTTTTTTTTTTTTTTATACTGTGGACAACACAACTGCAGTCCATCTTGAGGAGCCAGTGAAGTTGAAAGAGAGGGTTTAGTCTATAAATAGGGGATTTTCTTCTGCGGAGACTGGAGATTGAGCACTGTTAAAAGCACCGGAGGAGCATATGCTTAGGCGCAGCTTGCCGCGGTCTCAGATGTTCCTTAACAGTTGATTTCCTCAAGTTGCATTTCCTTTTTCGCCATGTTATTGTGCTAATTATTTTTCGGCACGTTCCACTTGGGTGGCTCACAGCTCGGACGCCGCAGACTCAGCCCACTTTTTCTTGTTTTTTTCCTTCCCCCAGAAGCACCCGACACAGGCCCACTGAATATCAGCCCAGCTGTGTGACACATTGGTTCCTCAACACTATTAAATGTTTTGAAATTGCTCATAAAAGCCTTGCATGTGCAGCCAAATAAGCTTCTGGCAGTGTTGATGTTTAGGTAGATAGATAGATAATATTTCCCCACAAAATATATTGTTCCTGTTGCCTATTTGGTGTGATTTACATTCTGCGTGCAACATCTCCTACCATGCTGGAATGCTCAGAAAGTCTCAACCAAGTACTGCCATTATTCACAAAGTGCACAGTGATGCCAGTAGTAATTGCTGCAGACAATAGTCATACACCAACATGGAGCCAGAACAGCAGTGCAGTCAAAAAGAAGTGTGTCATTGTATTGCTTTTCATGCTGAATTTGCTGGCTGTACATTTCTCACTCTGCTCTGCAATACTAAAATCCACTACTGAGATTTTTCTGTCTTGGTGTGATGTGAAATTGGCCTGTACCCTCTCTGTGCATACCTGTATACCAATTTTACAGTCGGAATCTGAAACTGGTATTCATTTTCTGCTGCGAGAAACTGTGAGAATCTCCTGACAAGTCATTGTACCCAAATATGATTTTGTCAAGAAATGACAAGCGCGGGAAATCCACCGTAAATCTGTCATTCCCTTTTGACAGTTTTGACACTTTATCTGCCCTCACGAGCAAGAAGATGAAAAAAAAACAGCCTTGTGGGTATTTTCTTCTGTAAAAAAACAACAACAAAAACAAACCAATAAATAAATAAAATAAGCCGACACATATTTCATGTTCTTTTAAGAGAATGGAATGTGCTTGGGTGTTCCGGAATTCTGGAGTTGCCAATTGAGGTTAAGAGTTCCATGCTCGGCTGCCCATACTTGCGTCTTTGACTCACTCCGGCCCCAGTGAGGAAGAACGAGGGGTTGCATCTCCCCGCCACGGTGCAAAAAGTGAGAACGTACAGCGGCGTTCACTGAACCGGGCGCGCAACACGGATCTCGGCGTGAAGCTATTTCACCGCAGCGGGGGGTAGGGACCGCACAGAAATAGGGGGGGGCCAGGCTTTCATGTGAGCATGTGAAGAAGCACATGTAGACACAGTAAACAATATAGTGACGCAAAATATTGTTGTTAGATTCCATTTACATTCATTTTGAGTCAATTGCACATGGTTTTCATTCAGTCCTTCCCGTTGCTGTTTGTTTATCTGAGTATCGCTGCGTGGCAGATGTCTGAATTTGCACTGGTCTCTCTCTCGCCACAGCTTTCTGTTCCCCAATTAGCATGCAGGATCATAACAACAATAGTAACCAAAGGCATTTGCAGTGGCTGGGCTATGTGACCCTTGTTTGTCATTCCCAAGCTACTACCCCCCCCTCAATTCATGCTGGCAAGGTGAAATCTGCACCCATTACTCATATTTACATAAGAACTAATGATTCCCCTGTGGGCTTACTATGGCCTTCCAAGTACTCTACCTGGTATAACCAAGGGTGATGTATAGTACTAGTGGGCACCTGAAGCTGGTGACTAACCCAATATGATACATGGATTCACAGCCTAATTGCAGCTCCCAGCTGAATGGGCCATAAGCCAGTAGAGACCTACTGACCTTGGTGAAAGTAAAAAAAAAAGAGGCCCCATGCCTCTACATGACCCATTTTGCTACTGAAAAATCATTGCTAGACATTAAACAAGTCTGAAAGGGTATTGCGAATAGCCTTATTCCCCAACAAGAGACAGAGACTACAGAAGAAACATTGAGTGTGTCAGCAAAATAAAAAAGTTTTGCATGTCAAATACTTGAGGCAGAAGTTCCATTTGTTGCAAAATAAAATCATCTGGCATGATTTTGGCCGATACTGACCATTTTGTTTTTCTGTTTATATTCTCTGAAGTTATAAATACTCTCTGTTGTACTGGCAGTATTAAGGATTGAGGAATTGAACAAATTGCCTTTTATACCAAGTGCTCAAATTGAACATGCAACATGACACAAGCCGAGCGTCTGTTTGCATCACTCAACCAGTATGGGTACATATTGTATTGTCCAAACATATTAGACACACCTGGAGGAAATATACTTTGGTGGCATTCTGCCACGCAAAGATTATTGATGAATAATAACACGGCATCTTTCAAAGAGACAGATGCTGCCCTCTTTGTTCTCTATCACTGATCTTCCTACCCCTTAGAAACTAACAGCTGTTCTTTTGCTGTGCACTGAAATAGCCAAGTAAAGGCAGAAAGCAGATCATTCACAGTCCCGATCTCATTAATTCTCAACGTGAGAGTTGAATAAGCCGCTTTCATTGGGAAATAAATGACTCATTCTGGTAGTTTAATGACCTGAGTGCTTATAAAGCAGAGTCATATTCCCAAAACTTCGCCAATAGTAGTTATCGCAGGGGCTTCACTAAAATGTATGCTCACAATACGTTGCCCTAAATCAACGCAGACTTTGTGATGTTGAAACTTTGGCCCCAATAAAAGATTTTTTAAAAGTTATATTATTGAAACATGATTGAACTTTTAACAGCTTCGTTCTCTCAAAGCAGTGATCCTTGGACATCTTGCAACTATCATTACAACGTGACTCACCGCTGACTTTGACATTGGAAGTTTTTCAGCAAGTCAAACCCACACACAGCCACTCCTCACGAGGCAGGGAGATTTTTTTTTGAAAAAGTCTGTGACTAAGTGCCATAGATTACAGTCTCTCGCATGGTAGATTTGAATCACTCTTCTTGGTCCATGTATAGGGGTACCCGTCAGCGTTGTACCTGTAGCACATCACTGTGACTCCTGATTGATTTTACAAGGCAGCTTAGGCTCTAATTGCTGATTTGCCCCGGGAGATTCTTGATCCAAACGGGTTAGCGACTTCTTTTGTGGCGCGCTTGTAGGAGACTTTCTTTCATAGTAGAGTAGATTGGACGGGGATTGAATGAAAGCATCAAGAACCACATTTTGAGGAATGACAGATATGAACATATTGACACGTAAACAGATGTAATCGGTCTACCCTGCATTCATTCCGTATCCAATTTAAAAAAGTGATTTTTATTTTTATGGGGTGGCACACCAACTATAGTTAACATTTGGAATATGTTGATGATATCCAATTATATTTTTTTCCAAATGCAAGATCGGGAGAGCAAGAAATCATCGCAATGTGGTAAATCAATGCAAAATGAAAATTAGAGGTTGCAAACTCTTTTAAGACAAGCAGAATATAAAGCTTTCCTTCAATACACCCAGGCCGTGTTAAACTCGAGTCTCCCTTGTTTTATTTAGTTCAGCAAATCTGGTAGGGAGTTCAGTTGTAGAATAAGCTCCAACATCTGGAGTGAATGAGGGAACAGGATCAGGTCACTTATAAATTTCAGTTGTAGCCTGAGCTCCTCCGCTTTACCCTCTCGCGTTTTCAGAGATAATGCGAGGGTGAACTTTGGTTCAAGTTGAGAACAAATAAATTGGATGTTTTTAGAGTGAAACACTTCAAAAAGGCCTTTGACTCCAAATCCAGGGCAGATAGAACATGGAAAATAGGATAATAACATCTAAAAGATCTATTCTGAAAAACTGTTCAAATTGAATGTGATTTATTTCTCTTGCTTCAGTTCAGAAGTAGTAGTAGTAGTACAATAAAAACAAGTGTGCTCAGTAAATCCAATAACTTGTCGTCTTTGGAATGAAATTGCAATAAAAAACATCAATACAAATAATTGCTAATGCCCATCACCACAGAGCGATCAATCAGTACAACAAGCAATCCCATCCTTGAGTGGTCGTTTAGCTAACATACTTCATAGGAATACCACTGAGTTGAAGAATTCCCATGTTATTCCAGTGTCCGAGGACAGTTCAGTCATCTGGCTGGGATGAATGGGATGCAGACTTTGTGACCCAAAGCATTTGTCATTTGAGCTCTTATGACTTCATGCGCTTCATATATCGGTTCACCGCTGTTAGCATCACTGGAAAGTAAAGCTCATTTTGGTGCATGAAATGAAAGCCTAAAGGTTCTGGTTTCTACCCATTGGATTTACCTAGACCGCTGGAATAACATGTTCAGTGGTTCTGCTCTTTAATTTGTCTACCAGAGACATTTGGACGTCATGGAAATAAACAATGACATGGCAACGTTATGCTATGTAAAGATTACATAGCAATGCTGTACAGTCAAGTTGTGTGTATGGTGGCCATGACAGGCGTACTGTTCCTGGTGAAGGCTTCTCAGTCTCTTTCTCTGAACCTTCCTCTGCTGTCAGGCTCTTCTACATCATTTTTACCATCTTGATCACTCTTCATCTGTCTCTATAGTTTTTCTCCCTCTCCATAACACTCTCCTACATCTCTTTCCCTGTCTGAGATTAGGTTTGATATGTCTGACAGTATGTAACCAATCGCGATCATAGTGAATTTGTAGACTTGAGTTACCTGCATCATAATCAATAACAGTTTCACTTGGTTGGTTAGTAACCATTTCCACTTGAAAAACCAAGCTAGCACTTTCCAAACACTTCAATGAAGTAACAAACAGTTGTGAAAACTCAAAACTCAAAGAAAATGACTTGCTCAGTGCCCACCTGTGTCAAGGTGGCTTCACAGCGAGTCGGGCAGCCTTGTAACCAGGCGGATGGGGGGACAGGGACGGGTCATGCGTTGTGCTGCAGTTTTTGTAAGGTGGCCGTGGCTACCCCTGACCTAATATTTTCTACACTTTTTAAAATTACCACTTTGACTGTTCTTATGTCACTACGGTCGAAATGTTTCGCCCTGTCAGTCGCTGTAACACACCACTCCCTTATTTCCCCTGTGCATTTTTATTAGCGTTTGACTCTCACGGAGCCATTTTTATGCACAACACCAGCTCAAGCTCGAAATGAATAGAGACATTAAGGTAATTTGCCGGCTAATGAAATTTTCACTGTCATCATCTTTTTTTTGTTGTTGGTTATAGTCCATGCATACTTGTTTCAAAATTAATTTATTCCACTACAAGTTAACGCTCTGAATCAAAATAGCTTTGCAGATTGGCACATTTAAGCACAGTGGCCATCATATTAAACTAAAGCTCACTGTTATCCCAAGGACATACAGTTTGTCAGTCAAAATTAACCTTATTTCAACAATTCTCATGGGTTGGAAAAGTACAACTCAATAGAAGTCCATCCATTTATTCTGAACCAAGAACTTCCATTCCCATAACCATAAAGAGGTCTGATAGAATTTGAAGATTTTACATTATCCTAATATGATACAGATGTAATACACTGTGACCTTAAACATAATGCCAAATATATTCACCATATCGCTTGAGCAGAAAACTTTCAATTTTTTAAGCACAAAAGTCCATCTGTGAATCTTCAAGCTACAGCATCTCTCTAATCAGCTCGCACATTCCCCGTTGCTTTGGCCCCCTCATTTCCAAGTCTGCTCCTCAAACACCCAAGAACTAAACAGTATGGGAATATGATGGGAGTAATCTGACAGAATATATGCAGTTTCATAAGACTAGCCAGGCAGAAAATAGATTGGGGGGAAGAGATGTGGAGGAGTTAGAATAGGAGTGGCGGGGTAGCTGAGGAATAATGTGCCACTCACACAGTGGAGAGACTGCTGCTGCTGCTGCAACCAAGGCTGAGCCGTGACCCAGAACCGCTTTCATGTGATAAAACCTCCGCTTTTATACCTTTCACCTTTTGTCAATAATAATTGCTCAACCTTTTTTGAGGAAAAGTGACACGAAAATGAGATGGTCTGAATGAGGAAAAGGGGTGTATTCAGAAACCTTTCGCCACATGCTTGTTTCATTCATCAACCTGTTAAAAGGTAAACACTGTGTAGTGCTGCGATTTCAGCTCAGGATTTCTGTACGTGCCTCGACAGAAGTGCAAAGTAATTATTGAAACATATGGATGAGGAGGCCTCTCTTTACCCTCTCACTAATGATGCTGGGCTATTACAGAAGGGCAAGGGAAGGTCACTCCTTCCATTAACTGATATATTCCACCAGCGATGCATGGCTTCTCCCTTAGTCATCGGCTAAAGAGAGACAGAGGAATCGGGGGGGGAAAAAAAATCGGAAACATGTGACAGTATTTTTGCAGTAAAGGGAACGCGCTCGGAAGAATTTCTCAAACCAAACGAGGGAGCTGACCCAGACGCCACAAAATGTTACTCAACGAAAAAAGGGAACTTTCAGTTGAACCACAAGATACAATCTCATCCAACCTTTTTTCTCAATGCTTTTCAGTGCAATTTCCAATTGAGTGGCTTGCTCACACCAACATCGTTGGCAATGAAAAAGAAGAAGAAAATATAGATGTTTCAAGTCCACCATTCATGTGTTAAAAAAAAAAATCAACACGTACATGTTTGTCATACATTTGAAATATATTGAACCATTCCTGCTTCACTGCACGTTGTTGTTAAGGACAGCGTAACGCAAGCGCTTATGGACTGAAGGACTTTTGTAAAGGTTGGGCTTACTGAAGCTGAGGGTCCTTTGGGTTTGCACATCAAATTACAGCCATGCCTTAATCTTTGCTACATCAAAGCCTCTCCATTGGCGGTGGATTCAATTTAACTCTAGACGACCCACTTCAAATCCATTAACTTCCTTTGCTGAATGGGATCAGGGAAGATGCCCGTCCACAAAGCCAGCTCCCTCTGGGCATTTTTCAGCATGGAAGCTTCAGCCCTCTCTCATTTTAATGGACCCAACAATTACCCTCCCTGGTCCATGCAAAACAAGCCTACATCCCCCAGGTACGTAGCAGTGCGACCCAGCCAACTGGATCTTTTGTAAATGTGGACTTGTGGCTATGGGCAAAACTGATGCAGCTACACAATGGACTAAAAGCCTTGGCGGATAGCAAGAGAGTCCACAACACAATGGCTGTAGCCAGTCCAGAAGCAGCGGTTCAAAATAGCTCGACTCCTTTAGCTATAGGCAGTGCCGAGGCAATTCAACTGACGAGGCCTGTTGCAAAATGGATGTCATGGGGGGCAACATTTGGAAGACTGTAAAACATTTGTGTATAGAACTCTGTATAGTCTATATTATCTGGCATTTTAGAAAGGGTTACCTCAAAATGATGCTCTAACACAACTTATTATTAGAACACATTTTGTGTTCTTGAGTGTCTTGACACGACCTTACAGCGCTGTCGATATTTTTATCTTCAGGCAGTTCAGAGTCTACCAAAAGTCCAACTTGAGTGGGTGAAACTAAGGAGATAGAAGGCCAGCAAGTTCATCTGTCATTCAAACTGGAAAAAAAAGTCCAGTCCACCAGTGCCTATGGACCACCTCAACACATTTCCCACTTGGCATGAAGCACACTGCGTTGGTCGGTCCATAATATCAATGCAGTTCTCACATCCATCTCTCCTAGTTGCTAATACAGGAGACAGGAGAATAGCCCAGCCGCTCCATTCGTCCCATAAACACTTCAGAACGACTACTGGTCGCTGGAGACCAGATGGTCTGTCTACGAATGTCACTGGTGGCCAGTTGCTGCATTTGACAATGTGAGATCTGATCTGGCAAGTATCAGTACAATTTGCTGCCTTCAGGAAGGCGCAACTTGGAAAATAGCACTTGGATTGATTTCATCCCTCACTTGGTGCACAACAAATATTTTTGACAAAGACATATGGGGGAGAGAAGTGCAGGCGGCTCAACCTCAAGGCTGAGTCGTTTTCACATGATTCTTTCAGGCAACATGCACATTCAGGTGAGCAATATGTGCAATGTACACCCCCCACACACACACACACACACACAGGCAATTGATAAATCCCAGTAGAGCAAAATATATTTCTGCTTTTCCTTTTTCCCAAATCCTCAATGTTTACAAATATAATTCCACACGTTCGCATCAGGTTGACGTCGTTATATCATCACCTCCATGACGTCGACCCATTCGACTTCCAACCACAGCGCTGCACGCCTGTTGAAAATTGTCAACTGCAACATTTCGGGGAGGAAGTAGCAGTGCCGCTTCTAATGTCGCCCCTCTGTCTCCCCATCTTCAACTGAGCCAATTTTTTGAGAAATAGAGTCTTTCACCTTCAGTCCATTTGCAGTGGGGGGTGGGGGGGGGGGGGACCAACCTGACGTTCAAAGTTGCTTGCTGAAGCAGAGTCGCTGTCTGGGCTTTGGCAGCTGGACTGATAGCCAGCCCTGTGGAATGGCAGCTGTTGAAGGGCTTTTTAAATTGCACCCAGGTTGATGGGTGGCTGTCAGGAGGGCAACGGACAGAGATTTTCGAGAGGGGCGGGGGGGGGGGGGGAGGCAGAGGGAGAGAAAAGGGAAAGAGAGAAGTGCGGGGGGGGACAGTGACCCTGACACCAAGGTCTATGGGAAAAGAAATGTCTTGAGCCCTGGAGAAACCTGAGAGAGTATATGGTGGGGAGGTGGGATGGGGGAAGGGGATCGGTACGGTAAAGAGGGAGGGGTGACATTTCCTGTTAGAATAAATGGAGCGCTAAGGCCAGTCATCATCAGGGTTATTTACACATCATCACTGTTCGGCGGGTTTGATATTCCCAGACTATGTTTACATACAGCGGAATAATATCACTTCCTTCGCTAGCTTGATCGCCCGTCACAGATAGAAAATGGCAATGTCAGACGTCACCTGTGCCTTTCTGCTGCTCTACATCTCACACTACTGCTAATTGCAACAGCGCTGGCGTGTTTCCATTGGCTTTTTTGAGTGAGACGTATCGAAAAAAATCACCCCGAACCAATACAATAGTATTTCAAAATAAAGCGGCATTGGAGATAATGTGCCATTTGCGGAGCGTCGGAGTACTCCGGGAGTACTCGCAACGTGACTCTTTCGGCCTCGCTGGCTAATCTCGCCTCCTCGCCCTGTGGTGGTGGTGCCGTGCAACAGATGGTGTTTTAAGGAGGTCGTCAAGTCTATTTTCCCCCAGTTGTTACATGTGCTACTTTCATTATTTGGCGATATTGAAGACATAAACTTAAGGCGCTGTCAGAACGCAGCTAAATGGATGTTGTGATTGTTGAACACACTTTATTTTTGCGGAGTTTCTCACATTGTGCCGTTCATGGCAGATGTGACATAGTGACAAATGAGTGTACAATGAAAGTATTTCCAACTTGAGTACTATAAGGACAGTAATTTACAATGTAGTGTGCAATGAAAAGCATTTACTAGTGTCTACGGTTCTAACATTTTCCAAACTTTAAAATGAGCTTCGGCCCTGTTAGATGTGACTCCTTTCAGACGAGCCAAAGTCTATTTTGGGGAAAGATACCTTGCCAGCCTCAATTTCTGAGGGACACAAGGAATTTAAGATGGATTTTTTTTGGCTGCGTCTCCACAAACCCTCACAGTATATCAGCATACGTGAAACAGATTGATTCCCCCCCCGTTTGTGTCTCAAACCGAGTGCCCCTGTGAGGTGCCGATAGTGCCGTAGTGGTTACATTCACGCCCAATTATTAGCTATAAATCTACAAAGGGCGGTAGGACCTCTGACAGGTGGCTCTCTCATTGCCTGCTGATTTCTGGAGTGTGCCTATTAATCATTTCCTGTATTCCCCACCGGTCAAGGGAACCTTTTTATTGGAGCGATGGGTCAGACACATCGGGGCTATCAATTTCCTCTTTCCAGACTTTCCGTTCTTTTTTTTTCTATTTTTTGCTATTTCGTGCTTGTTCCCCCCCCCCAAATGATGACACCGGTGGAGAGCGTTTCCTGAGCTGGTACAAATCTAACACAAGCCAGCATTGATGTTAAGAAGCATATTGACAGTTTGCAAGATGTCAAAATGTTAGATATGATACATGACTAACAGAGATGCATGCCGATATTAAGTTCCATTTATAACCTCAATCCTTAGTGTTGTTATTATTATAGTAATGTCATACTGTATTCACTGCGTCCACTCTAAAGCAGACACGATGCCTAGAAGCCTGTGTCTACAACAGCTGATGATTATATGGCAGTGATGTGGCAGTACACATCAAACCGTAGCCATTTGGTCTCAATAACTCGGCGACATCGCTTGCATACAAACTAGGAATGAATTCCCCTTCACCGTTTTGACAGCGGCTATTCAGATACTTAGTCCTCATACTCTATCTGCAATCATATTCCCCTGCCAGAATCAATTGCGTTGACAACCAGTGCCAAGTCCGACTTTTATCTCCCAGCTGGAAAATAAATAAATAAATACATTTAAAAAAGGGACTGGAGCATGGAGATACACTGTTTATCAGGCACACAACTAATTCTCTCTCTCCTCTCTCTGTATTCCCCCTTTTTCAAAGCAGACTTGGCATTAATCTTCAAGACCTTGAGCGCCTTACGCACACAATCAGCAGTGGCGTTCTCTCTTTTTTTTTTTTTCCCCCGTCAATCTCTGACCTTTTGAGTGCCTCCCACATTTTAATTAAGTGCTAACCTAAAAAGCTGCTCAGTGCCCCCACCCCACCTCGAACTCCCGTCTCCCCCTTTTGTTCTCGCAACTTATTTTTTTTCCATGCCCCAGTGAAATGCATGGGAGATAAAACCACATTCAAGCAGTGATTGAATATCAGTGGTGAAGAAGAACGGGCTGGAAAATTACAAGGCCCTAAGTGTCAGACACATATGCCTGCCAAATGTAATCAGCGGGTAATAAATGTTTGCCCTTTACACTGTAAAAAGCAACTACAGTGCTGAATTGGTTCTGAACTTCGGGGGCAGCAGATCGCTGAAGCTGGTGTAGCTTTGATTAATACTATTTTCCAGGAATGAAAACGTGTTTGACTAACTATTGTCATCTCTTGCCTCTTGAACTCTCCTTTTTCCACAGATGGCTAATTTATGTCATACAGGGATGAATGCGTTTATGATCTAACATGTCTTTTTGTTGTCCCGCAGCTCTTGAATTTTTGGGGACGGTTGCTTGGGTGCTGAAAGGTGAGTGAGCTTTCCTTCCTTTTTTTTTTTAACAGGTCAATTTTGGTTTTCACATATGATGTAAGTGAAATTACGACACGCAACAACAACCACGTGAATCGAAGCTGGACACCTCACTGTGTGATGGCTCCAATGAAAGATCAGCATTATCCACCGATTCATCTCCAGCTCTGATGCAAGCATTGTGCAACCACCTCATGCAGTCAACAGCAAAGATGAGTCATGGCATTTGAAGCTGGGTTTCCATTTTCTGCTCGGTCCCAGGGTTGCGTTAATGCTGTTGCAGCAGAATGGGGGAGCCTGGTAGGGTAGAGTGTGAAGGCCCTGTTTTTTGCCCTTTTCTCCCCCCCCCACTGTTTAATTAGCATGGTGCCAGAGATCGGTGTGCCGCTTTAGCAATCACGACTCCTGCCCAGCCAATAAGAACTTGCGTTCAACCGCGTCTGACAGAGATAAATGGCATGCTGCAACATCTCAGCCTGCCCATCGTCTCTGTTACCCATGCAATAGTGCATTGTGGGAAGACAAGAAGACTGCCACGAATCAGAATGGGCTTGTGGGCCATTCATTAACAGTGGAAGTTTCCGTGTGTGTGTGTGTGTGTGTGTGTGTGTGTGTTTGTATTGCTTGTTTGCAAAATGAACCAGATCCACTTGCAGTTTAAACTGCAAAGTGTGGCTGCAACAGAGAGGAGCGTCTCATTCCCCCTAATGAGACTCTGTAGATTCACCCTATTTGCCCAAATTAAATTCTATTTGTCAGGTATGGTCGCTGGTGGGAAATCTTCGCCCACACACAGGAGGTGACAAATTGACCTTAAGACTGAAATACAAAAACCTGCAAATCCTAAACAGCAGCGAGTGAGCGTGCCGCCCAGAGAGAGCTGGAATCACCTCCCACTGCCACCAGCCATTAGAAAAAAGACATTTTGGTCTGAGTAGTGTGCAGTGTACTGACTGCTGTCCTCAAAATTCAAACTGTTACCTCTCGCTGCCATTTTGGGGGGGGGGGCAACATGCAATATTGCCTTGTGCAGCTTTAACACCAGACCAACCACCAACCCATTGGATTTGAGGGATTTACAGAGCAAGACAAGCCGCCAGACAAATATAATTGTCTACTATTTCCTTACGTGGTTTAGAAAATCCCAACAACACCGGTTTTGTAGAGAAAGTGAGCAATGGCTAAAGAAAACAGCCATTGACTGCAGTCGGGCCTTTCTAGTATTAAAGATTTTTTAATTACTTTCGCAAGCACATTAAAGTGACTCAGCTAGCTTTATTTGATTTGGGCTTTACAACAATAGGAAATGAACTGCAGCATTAGTGCGTTCAGCAGCTCCAAGTATAAATGGAATTCTGAAAGTAATGATGCATCACTTATTAAACTAACTGTAGTAATGCAGTCAATGTTAAATTAGTTACTCTTTGTGTGTAACACTTGTGATCAAACCGCTATATTATATATAAAGGAATGTGGGAATGCTTTAAAATGAAAATATTACTATAAAGTGTATTAATGCAATAATATGGAGACATAAAACTCTTTATGGCGTCTTTATTCTGAAAGGACTTTTTTTCCCCAATGTCATGACACCTTCTCAAGACTAACATACACCTCACTTATAGGGTTGTTTCAGTAGTAATTGCCGGAGCTTTTTTCCCCCGTCTCCTATTTCAGTGGATCATGTTAAGGGAACAGTCTGTGGAGGCATAATTAGTGATAGGCCTTGGACATGTCATACTCTGTTAGTCAGCCTCTCTTGAATTCCTTTGTCTCCTCTCTGCTGCTAGCATTCGGCGGCGTGTGTGTGTGTGAGAGAGTGTATATGTGAGTGCGTAGCTTCAGAGTGTGTGCGTTTGTGTACGTGCGCAGGTGTGTATGTGCGTGCTAAGGATACTTAATGCATCTGTATTTACTTGATTTTACACCCTTACATTTCTCTCTATCTGATATATAGATAGATCGATCTGCCTTCCCTCTTCCACACCTGCATGTTCACTACTAAGATACCTTTGCGTCTGCTCCTTTGGTTTCCTGTAAGAACAAAAAAGTTCACACAGTCGTGGCTATAATTAGAGGGAAAGCTTTTTTTGTGTGTTCTGCATCCCTTTTTTTTTTTTTCAAGCAGTTCCTTTAAAAACAACAAAAAGCACAAAACAGGCTTTGTATGATTCCAAAAAATGTAGCTTGATGATTCCAGTCAAAGAACACTTTTTTGGCATGAGAGAGAGAGAGAGAGTGTGTGTGTGTGTGTATGTGTGTGTGTGTCGTTTTCTGGGGTTTCTCAGGCTGGGCTGCTCATGTGAGGGCGGATGAAAGCCGCTTTGAGGATACAGTACACGGCTGGGAAGGAAAGCTCTTCCTCCACCTTCTCCCTCTTTTCTCCAATTTTCACCTCCCTCTCTTCCTTCATCTCCCCGCTTTCTCTATCCTCTCTCCCTCTCTTTTCTCCCCATGCTATCTCCTCTTTGCCCTGCCTCTCCCCTCCCTGTATTTGCTGCTGTTTTCCTACCCAGTCTTCCCCATCCATCCTTCTTGCTGTTCTTCTGTACCGTTTGTTTTCTCTGCCGTCCGCGGTCCTCTTCATGCTTGTGTCCACCTTTGATTGCTCTCATCTCTGCCTTCCCCTCTTTCACTTTTTTTCCCCCATCCTCCTCTCACTCCCTCTTCTTTCCCTCCACCACCCTCCATTAATCCCACCCTACCTACCCTGTCATTGTTGGCTGAATCTCTCTCTGTCTTACTCTCCCCTCCCTCTCCATTGCAGTTCGGGCTGACCCCTTGTCTCTCCCCCAGATGTGGGGCTGGCGGGCCGGCAGAATTGAGGGATAGCGCCCGGAGACATCCTTGGAAATCAGGGATTACACAGGCATGAATTAAAGCCCACATACAGTCCATGGGATACATCATCCGCACGGAAGACTGCACCGTTTTGCACCAAAACAGTCGCGATGGCCATTAATAGGTTACAGTAGACGATGTAGCCAGGTAAATCTGATGGTTTTGCTGCACTTCTGATGGGTGTCAACATTCTCCGGTGACAGATTCACCTCACACTTTGGTATAAATTTGCGCCACGCTTTAAAATCCACAATTCATTTCAAGATGTTAAGTCACAACTTTCGCCACGGAACAAAGGGGGTTCAGGTGCGTGCCCGGAGCCATATCGGAGAATATCCTCAAAGCCGTGGCACATGGCATCCCTGTAGATCGGCGCTATTGTGCTTCTGTTCTTTCATCACGCTATATTAGCCTCGGAAAGAAAAGAAAGAAACGACGGTGGTGTGTTTGGGAGTGAACCTTGAAGTAAAAACAGAGAATAGCCTGTTCTTTTATAATTACGGCTCTCCCCGTTTAACGTTATGAGCTGAACCTTTGTGCCTACTCTATTAAAGATGGAGTGGTTGTTGTAATTGGGTTAGAAAAGGTGAAACTTCCGCCTACAAACCTACCCTAAAATACAATTTCACAAGCGATGTAATTTTCTAAACGTGCACTCTTTAAGGCCTTGCACAGCCCCCGGGGCGCTGAAATTAGTCACTAGTGTTCGGTGTTTACAGCACTTTGCACTTTGAGCGTAATTATCAGAGTTAGATGTAGTAGATGGTAGACTAAACATAAATGCGACGTGATAGAGATCGCATCGGGGTGGTGTAAACTCAAGAACTTCATTTCTTTCCGTTATCCCTCATCTGGTCTTTCCTTAGACACACATTTCAAAAGGGTCTCTCTCTCTCTGTAAAGTCCAGAGGCCATTCAAGTCAGTTACCATTCAATAATCCACCATTTCTCCACATACTCGTACCTTAAATGTGCTTGTGTCCGTCCCCATGTGCCCGTTGCTTTTTTTCATACCTGCGGCGTTATTTGCCCACAATTGTAATTCACCAGTCCACTTTCCGAAGAGCCCAAGCGGCTTGTTTTGCTATTGATTTTATTCACAAGCCTTCTATATTTTACTCTGTGCAAATCAGAGCAATTGTTTCCAAGTGCGTGCGTGAATCAATGCTGCCCTGGAGCCTTTGTTGGCGACTGCAACGCACGCAGCTCAATACTTCCAATTTATGTTTTAATTACGATGATCTACTAAGAGTTAGGAGCTCGGCCCCTGCTCTCGCCTCAGCGTTGCACCTGGTGTTGCACAATCTACATCAGGAGCCCCTGGTCTTTACTGTCGTCATCATATCACCCTGATTTGTTGTGATGTGGTTATTGAATCACCTTTTTGCCGACATTGTTAGAGAAAACTGAATGTGGGAAGGACATGTACACACGGGCCAACAACGGGTTAGAAGTAATTTCTGTCGTTTCCATATGTACAACCGCCGAAGTCACAAGTAAAATAGCCGGCGTGGATATGTTTCTTCGTTTGCCATCGGTTGTTGTTGAGACTCTAAAACAGAGTGGCGAAAACAACAACTGCTCAGATCTGACAGCCTTGTTTGGCAGTGTTACCCCAGACTGGGTTTTATACCAGCTCCATATTTTTTTTAATCTTTTTTTTTTGGCCGGGTAGTCAGTGATTTGATCACTTGCCATTAGAAGTGATTGCTCAACTTGGTACGCCATATAAGTGGCTTCTGGCAAGCCTGAAAGCCATATATCGTATTGACTCCTGTAATTAGGACACGTCAATAAAAGGCGGTAACTCTCACTGATTTCCAGGACTGTGCTGCTTGGTACCTTTCCCACTATACCAGGTCTTGGTTCTATAGTAATTCAGTCAGCAGTAGGGCAGAAATTCATCATAAAATGTGAAATGTTACATCCAAAAATAAAATCCTGTCTATGACGCACTATATAGCATGTTGCAGATTTCTTTTTCTTTTAATTTGTTGCTGGGTTTTTTGTGTCTTCTACGACTTGCAGATACAACACCAGAAATACCTAGTATAATACAGTAGAAAAAGGCCCATGGTCTTTTTGCTGTCAAGCCTCTTAAGTTGATAGCTGTGTCTTTGTACTCGGCGGGAAGAATCCCTTTCTGTCAAACAACAGCTGGTGAAGACAACATGATGCGGAGGCCACGGACGAGTGAGCCATCAAACCTCAAGACTCTGACAGGATTCTGGCAAGCCACATTTCATAAGAGTCTGCCTCACTCTGCTCTGCTCTTATGGTGCATGAATCAATGATAATTGTGCCGTTTTCTCAGTCAAATGGCAGAAGTATCCCCCCGTGCGGCAGCAGTCAAACATGGGAAGTTTTGAGGGATGGGCTCAAGGAATACCCAGAAATTAGCAGGAATGAAAATGAATGGCGGTTCCCCTGGGATGGTGATTCATTAGCTGGAAAATAGTCAATGCAAAAGCCATCGGTAGCACTGTGTTGATATTATCAGTATTATAACTAGCTGTCAAAAGCAGGGTTAGCATGCCTATCGCCAGACAGGCAGGGTGGCGCAGTCGGAGAATGGCTTTCAATCCCTGCTTGAGTGTCCTTGAGCAAGGCATTGAATCTACCAGCTCCCCAGAGGGTGCTGTTCTGTAGCTGACCCGGTGGGGGCGGGGCAAGCGCAAAGAGAATTTTCACCGCGGTAGCATGTTGTAATTATTATCATTGTAACTCAACCAAGGCGTATAAGCGAGTTCACAGTGCGCCGCAGATTGATCAAAGATGCTCCTCGGCTCAGCTTTCAAGTCAAGTGTGATCAAATCAAAGCCCAACAACCTTATCCCCAACTCCATCAGGGCTAATTCCATTCCAAACCAAGCTCCCATTCTCCTTTCCCTTATCCCTTTCTGAAAAGCCCAGTGATTAGAAGAAGACTTAAAGTCGACTATAGCACCTACCCCCCCTCCCAATCCCGATGGGACCTTCTCGAATCCCCAAAAGCCTCGGCCAGTTTATCAGCACCGAGGGATCAGGCAATCTCCCCCCCCCCCCCCTCCCCTACTTCAAACGGGGGAGCCCATTGTGTTCGGCGGCCGTCGGTGTAATCTGTTTGCCAGTCGACAGATCTAGCGAGGGGTCAGCCGCGATAACAGGATCACTCGCGTGGAGACGGGGGAAGGGGGACTCGCTAAAGAACGGGACAGAAGCTGGGAAAGAGCGCGATGTGGGGGGAAAAGTATTAGGTAGAAGATGGAGCTCTTGGTTGGTTTAGCGGGAGCTGGGAATTCACCGGAGGGGGTTGAGATTATCGGGCAGCGTATACACAAAGACACAGGCTCACCCACCTATTCACAGACAGCACGGACTTTGGTGCCAAAAATAATGGAAAAAAAAAAGTTTCATTCTCCTAAAATAGTACAATTATTGCAACTATTACAGGGAAATCTGCTAATTGAAAATCCTACATTTGTTTACACACTGTGTCCTATTTGACATGGCTGGATGCTTGACACACTGGCTAGTCGGCACCCCCCGCGACAAGGCTGTTTTGGCGTGCCTCGCCTAGCGTGGCCTCTTGTTCCATTTAGCAGCACTCTCAACCGACTTCTCGTGAAAAACTCCACCCATGGAAGGAAAGAGCAGCGACGGACAAATGGGAGACAAAATACAAAAAGTTGAGAGGTCATGCAGAACTGAGGAGCTAGAAACACACACACACGCTTGAACCCCACACACACAAACACACAAACCATTACTTACACCCTGTCACACATGCTAGTATACACACAAATATGTCTCATATGCATATGCACACACAAACCGTCAGAGCCTCTCTCTCTGACTCTCACATTTACACACACACACACACACTGAGAAGCAGCATGGTAGGCAGTGACACAGAGCTAATGCCTTGTCACACAGGCTGTCAGCAGATTAGCCAGTGGATTACACCCCAGCCATTAGATGTGCACAGAGCGAAAGGCCACAAACACGAGAGAGAGAGAGAGAGAGAGAGAGAGAGAGAGAGAGAGAGAGAGAGAGAGAGAGAGAGAGAGAGAGAGAGAGAGAGAGAGAGAGAGAGAGAGAGAATAAAGCGGGATTGGCAGCAATAGGACATGCTCTGGCATACAGGCATAAGGAATAGCAGCAGGTAATGGAGGTTAAGTTAAAGGATAGAAGGGGGAAAAAAAAGTAGAAAACAATTCCATTGAGGTTAAGTATATGGAGAGAAAGGAAAAAAATATTCATGATGAAAGAGGATGAGTCAAGCTGAAATAAAGATCCGAGGATGTGAGGAGGAGACGGGGGTCAGGAGAATCTGCAGTGGTAACAAGATAATCAGACAGGAGGGACAGAAGAGGTAATGACGACGGTAAAGGGAGAGACAACGGGAGAAACAGACTGAGAACGGAGAGAAAAGGGAGGGATAACACCCAGCAGCACACAAGGGGAGTAAAGAAGAAGAGGGAGGAGGAGTGGTTTGTGTGGCGCAGTTCAAAAAATGAGACCAAAAAGGATGGGAGGAGAAGAGGCGATAAGAGACACACAAGAGGGGAGAGAAGAGGGAGAGAGGATGCATGAAAAACGGTTACGGGGAATGAGTAGGGAAGAGATGGGGAGGAGAGGAGCGGATAGGAGATGGAAATGAAAAGGACCAGAAGTACAGATTAGAGGGGAGAGATGGCTCGGTGAAGCATCAGGGGGAGAGGATGGAGAATGCTCCACAGTGCATTAAAAGTGACGCAATACACAGGAGAGGGAAAATAGATGGTAAAAATGTGGAAGATCTCAATGAAGAGAGAGAGGCAACGAGGGAGAGAGAGAGCACGAGGAGAGAGAGGCAGGATCTATTCAGTGAGCGGCTGCTGTGGGGACGTAACACACTCATTTCAAACATCGGGGACGCTGTCATACTGCACTTTGCCTTTGGATGAAAGTGGTTCAGCATTTTGATTCCATTCGTCGCTTTTGTCGCCGTGTGCATCAATCACACCACTTCAGTCCCACCACTGACTTCCATGTTGATTTCACGGTGCGATTTGTCCTCTGTTAATTTCGGGACACGCCGTTTCTTCTCACTATTTTGGATCTCACCGCGAACTGCACTTCAGTTGTGTAAGAAATAAGCTGCGAGCGCCGAGGTGTAATAGGTAGCATCGGGTACGCAACAGGAGCCGCGTATCGACTCACAGCAAATTGATTGTAAATGCAGCAGCTAACAGTTTCTGGACTCAATCCAGAAAGCGCCAAGTGCCCAGGGACGTCTGACATAACTTTTTTTTATCAGATACAGTTACATACCGCCTTCCCTCCACATCTCTGCCGGTCCAAACAGCCGAGCGCAGAGAATACTAATGGCGTGACTTAGCAGATAGTGTCAGAAACTTTTTTGGGGGCACTTGCAACTTTTACCCCCACTCGCCTTTTATGCCTCTTCTCCCTTGCATTACCGGCGGATAATGACGGCCTTTTTTCTTTTTTTTTTCAATCAGTCTTGGTTCCAAGTAGAGAGGTGTCAGGCCTTCTCAGCCGGTGTTTCATTTTATGATAATCGACTCCGCCGGCCCCCGCCATCGCCGCCACCTACAACCCCCCCCCACCACAATACCACTTCACAGATGTAATGACACATAATTGTCTGCTGGATTTGCCTGTTAGGGGATTCATTTCAAGCTGATATTTATATAAGAATGGCAGGGAAGATGTCAAGTTAACAGGGGCTAATGGGAAATTCTGATATCCATTCAGGACGAGAATTGGGCTCAGAAATGCCGTGAGTGGCGTCTCACACACTGTTGGCATATAAAAGGCATATGTTTTGTGTGTGAATTGCGTGCGTGGTGTGCGCTATGAGCATGTAGCAAGTAAAACCGCAGATTTTTCTCTGTTTGCATGCATGCCTGTGTGTGTGTGTGTGTGTGTGTGTGTTTGACAGCAAGGCTCGTGTCATCCAGGGCGCTTTACCTGGTTGAGTGATTTGAATGTGTGCTGTGGAACGAGCCGAGTCTCAGAAGTGCCGGAGGGGGGTGAGGGGTGAGGGGTGGTGGTGGTGGGGGGAGGGGACTAAATGTGTGAATCCCCACAGGATATTTAGACTGTTTATTATGATAAGCCTCTGTGCACACACGTGCACACACACACGTCAGATGCACACGTGTAAAGAAGAAAAAGGTAGAAACGGCGAGATGAAGATGGTGTGATAGGGAAAAGAAGGGGACAAATAGAGAGAAAGAGAGAGAGGGAGGGAGATAGGGAGCTCTGAGATACACCAGATTCACATATGCACAGTGACAGGGTGGAAGATCACAACCTATAAAAACTAATTCCACACCATTCTGTCCAAAGCCATCTCACGTGGGAGCCATTCCACCTTTTAAAACCCCTCTCGCTTAAAGTGGGCCCAGATGTAAGTCAAGGGGCCGCTTTGGATTAGCCAGAGAGAAAAACTCATTTCCTTTGCCATTTTACGAGCATTTAATTTGAAACAATTAAGATATTACGGCGCTGTGGATTCACTACACAGAGTGACAGCTGGGAGCAATCCCATAAACCCCTGAGCCTGTGAATGAGGCGCCTTGCTACTCTCTTTTTGCTCCGCTCTCCTCCGCCTCCATCTCCTCTCCGTTATTTTCATTGAAGCCTTTTTTTTTTTCGCTTTAGGCTCCGCTGAGGTGAATGTGCTACCTTCACCTCAGCCGAGATCTCCCTGCTATCGCCAATTACTTTAGCAGCTCATAAATGCACCAGTTGGCTGATGATAGAACGGTCTAATTTCCCAAGACTAAAAGGGAGGAAGCGAGCACACAGGATGTTTACCTTCTGGGTGGCTTTTCTTTTTTTCCATCGCCACATTTTATTGCGTTATTGGATTTATAGTTGCAGGAAAGAAACGAGAGAGGAGAGGGGAGATGCGAACTACAGGGGGCAGCAGACGGCAAGCTCAAATGCAGAGATGCTTGCATTGTGCGGTTTGGCAGTGAGGCCAATGGTCATGACACCGAAATGAAATTCCTACATGATGTTATTAATAGATATTATCGGACGCATTTGGACCCGAATCCTCGTTTGATGTCACGTTATTGATCGATTTGTGGACTTGGTCAATACGACAGCCGTATCGATGTCCCTCTGTGTCCTATCTGTCCTCCACTTGAAGAACTTTGTCACTCCCCTGACTTCGAATTCGTGCTAAGCTTTGTCAGCGCACACCCATCAATTCACCACCTCCTCCTTCCTTTCCGCCCTGGCACAGAAGGGCATCGGAGGTGTGAAATTGATGAAGGTGCGCTTGTGAAAATGTCAGTGGGGGATCACTGGAGAGGGGGGAGAGCGAGAGACACAGGACAAGTGTACGTATTGGTGAGGGGGGGTGGCAGAGGAGTGGCAAAAGCTCCTTTTCGTGAACGCTGAACTGTAAAATGGAGGGCCGAGGTGCAAACGATGGCTGTGATCAATCGGCCACGGTGGGAGGCTTCGCGTAAATGCATGAGAGAAACGGAGAGAGAGAGAGTTGAGGCAGGTGTCACTATCAGCTTTGGGAAAGAAAGTGGGAGAGGTAGAGAGCAAGAGGAAGGGGTCTAGAGGCGAGGAGGGAATAGACAACCGATGACGATGGCAAGAGAGGGGAAAAGGATAAAGAGTAAGGAAAATGAAAAAACAAATTGAAGGGGAGAAGGGAGGGAGATGGGGCAGAGATGGAGAAGGCAGCGGATGCATGCCGTTTGCGTAGAGAAGACTGAGAGAGAATGAGGAATCAGGGAAATTAAAGAAAAAAACACTTCACCACAATACTCCCGTGTGCCTCGTCTTTCTTGCTCTCATTCAGACCCTCGCTGTCATCCACTTCCACTGCTCCACTTCCTCCATCCCAATTTCATGATCACAGAGTGTCCATGCCAACCTGTCAGGTGCTCAGTACATCTGGTGCAGATACACGCCCACACACACATGCTTACACACATATACTGTACATACACGCAGATACAGATTTTCACCACTAAACTAGTCAGCGGTCCCTGGACAGTCAGGGGGGAGGTTGACTGAATCTATCTATTTATCTATCTCCATCCCTCTCCCTCTCTCTCTCTCTCCCTCTCTCTCTCTCTGTGGGGGCTGCAGCACACCATGCACCATGGCTGCTAACGGCAGCCCAGTCGAGCTCTTAATGGACCTAATTGCCTTTCAGCTCATTGCACCCCATGCCAACACTAAACTAAATCAAACCGAGGTCCCGTTCAGAAGCCTCATCACGAATCTGATTTTGCTTGACATCGTAATAAGGTGATATTGACTACTCATGACTCAGCGGTTCCAGAACAGATGACTAAGCATACGCCTCTGGTCACGGCGCGATCAGGTCATGTAAGAGTTCAGGCTGCACTCCTTAGGAATCGTAACCCTGTCCCAGCAGGCAGTCTCAGATACAATTACAACATATAATCCATAGTTGCACAGTGTTTGTAATAATGGCGTAAAAAGAAACTGAAGAAACAGATGCAGCCTGAAGCCAGCCATTCTGCTGTGACCTGTATTTGCCACATTGGTGGCCTTTTGGGTATGCAAGTCAAGAGCTGCTTGTTAGTTCCACCAATCAGAGGTAATGTAACATTAGCCTGTAGTCAGTTCCACCAATCAGAAGTAATTCCACCAATCAGAGGTAATGTAACATTAGCCTGTAGTCAGTTCCACCAATCAGAAGTAATGTAACATTAGCCTGTAGTCGGTTCCACCAATCAGAGGTAATGTAACATTAGCCTGTAGTCGGTTCCACCAATCAGAAGTAATGTAACATTAGCCTGTAGTCAGTTCCACCAATCAGAAGTAATGTAACATTAGCCTGTAGTCGGTTCCACCAATCAGAAGTAATGTAACATTAGCCTGTAGTCGGTTCCACCAATCAGAGGTAATGTAACATTAGCCTGTAGTCAGTTCCACCAATCAGAAGTAATGTAACATTAGCCTGTAGTCAGTTCCACCAATCAGAAGTAATGTAACATTAGCCTGTAGTCAGTTCCACCAATCAGAAGTAATGTAACATTAGCCTGTAGTCGGTTCCACCAATCAGAGGTAATGTAACATTAGCCTGTAGTCGGTTCCACCAATCAGAAGTAATGTAACATTAACCTGTAGTCGGTTCCACCAATCAGAAGTAATGTAACATTAGCCTGTAGTCGGTTCCACCAATCAGAGGTAATGTAACATTAGCCTGTAGTCGGTTCCACCAATCAGAAGTAATGTAACATTAGCCTGTAGTCAGTTCCACCAATCAGAAGTAATGTAACATTAGCCTGTAGTCAGTTCCACCAATCAGAAGTAATGTAACATTAGCCTGTAGTCGGTTCCACCAATCAGAGGTAATGTAACATTAGCCTGTAGTCAGTTCCACCAATCAGAAGTAATGTAACATTAGCCTGTAGTCAGTTCCACCAATCAGAGGTAATGTAACATTAGCCTGTAGTCAGTTCCACCAATCAGAAGTAATGTAACATTAGCCTGTAGTCAGTTCCACCAATCAGAAGTAATGTAACATTAGCCTGTAGTCGGTTCCACCAATCAGAAGTAATGTTAGCCTGTTATTTCAGAGGTAACATGAGAGTCAACCCTGGTTCAGCTGGCCTGGTCCAAGATCTGTATTATAGCCTAATGTTAAACAACATTACAACGGAGGTGATTAATAGCGCCCTCTTCATTGCTCCCAGTAGAAACCAATCACTTTAATTTGAAAGTGTTTATGTGTTTTGTGTTCTGTTAAAGTTCAGTCTTTAAAAGGCTAATAATTGGTGGATACAACTGAGGAAAAACTGCTCCAGTTGCAGAGATTTGTTCCAAAATAAACAAGATATCCACCGTTTGAAAAAAGTGACCCGTACTCTTACAAAATGATTGAAAACTACAAAAATGAACTGTGGTCCTTTTTTAGAGGTGTACTTGGCAGACAAAACAATAACACTTCTACAGACGGGATGCTCTATATTCTATTGAATGGCAACTTTAAAAGAATGGTTCACCCCAAAATGAAAAGTGACTCATTATCTACTCACCCTCTTGTCAGCCGAAACTCCAACACACAGCGAGTTGGCCCAGCAGGGAACATATAGGGGATAATGAGGTAAATACTGGACTTTTGCACCCACGTTTGGCAAAAAAAACTGGGTTCATTATGCTGCACAAGCTATTTCGAGAAATTTGATGGACATTTTTTTGGAGCTGTTAAAGATGGCCCCGTAAACTTCAATCGTTTTGGAGAAGGCTGAGATGGAACAAGTGGGGGGGTATCTCACTGATCCTACCTACTGAAACTGACATGGGGGTCAGTAGATAATGACTCACAATAATTTTCATTGCAGCATAGCTTCTTTTCACTTCTCCCCAAGTCCCAGTTAACTCTACGAGGATGAACCGGAACCACGAAACAGGGGGCGTTTATTTTAACGATCAGGCTTCGACAGGAGCTGAGGAGGCTTTTTGCCCAGGGCACTCGGAGCTTCTATGGTCGTCTTTGTTTCCTCGTTATGTAGGTCGTTGAAAATGAGTTGCATACATGTTAGATCGACGGTTGTGCAAGGCTTTATATACAGCTTCCCTGGCTGCCGACCAACACGTTAACCTCTTCTTCCCCATCCGGTGCTAAGTGAAGACTAATTACAGCAATCAATCTCTCTCGCTCAAACTTGACAATCACTCCCAAGCACAGCGTCATCAAAATCCTCTTTTGTTTTTTTTTTGTCTACGATGAACTCGGCAACAATTAAGTCCTCCGATTTCGACTAAACTTTTAATTGTCCCGCGAAAGTAAGACCCCGTGCACCTCGCCGTCATGTGTGACACATTCTGAGAAGGAGAGAGAGGCGTCGGGTGTCTCGGGCCAAGGATTGGAGTTGGGTGTTGGTTTACGTTTTTTCGTGCCTCGGAGATGTTGTGTGTAACATCACCTTGGCTCTTGTCGCCCTCGGCATGCCTCTCTCTCTCTCTCTCTTGCCTGCTTGGGCAGCGGCCATAAACAAGTCAATCTCCGTCCGTCTCGACACGTTGGATTAAATCTATCCGCTTAAAAATAGATTGTGATCCCAAAGAGTGTGAGTCCCGCTTCATGGGAAAATTAATTTTACGATGACTGGTTTACTTGATCAGGACGGTGGGGGGGGAGGCGGGAGGGGAGGGGGCTATAAATGTATCAACTCTGGGGCGTGAGGAGCTGAAAACAACAGTCCTTGTTTTTTTTTTGACTCAGACAAGTCGGCTCTCTACCTTTTCGCGGCGTTATACATGGTGTTGTCTTTGGGGTGCAAAGTAAGAATAATGATGTGACTGACAATCATTTGTAAAAGCACCGGCAGCCTGTCAGGGGTGAAAAGGCCTGTACCTCGGGCTACAGCGAGATTGACAGAGGAAAATATTGCATTTTTATGTCTCTGTGCAACGTGAAATTGTCGATTTTGTATGCAGAGTTAAAAATTAGAGCTGCAGTCAGAAGTACAGTTATCTGACGCTGAAATACTGCCGACAGAAGTAGAAATTCCCACTTAAAATAACTGTCAGCCCACCTGAATCTGATGTGTTCACTGACGCCAGTTATTGTAATGCGTTACAATAGAACGGACCTATTGAGCAATAAAATCCACTTAGTCTAGTCCTTAGTGTAAATTCATCTGACAAACCTCCTTTAAAGAAAACCTCTTCCACTGCAACTTGAGGAACAAGGTGATTGATTTTCTACCTGTTGTTGACGCTCTTTTTTTTTTTTAGCACTAGACAGTTTCAGACTGACACACGACTTTAAGAGGTAGTTTTATCCCCACTGAGATAAACACTGCACCCCGTAAAAAGAGAGATCTCGCCCCGAATCTATAAATTGATTCGCTGCATACAGTAACTGGCATCGTCTAGTCGGGGAGGCCACTGCTTAAAGAGACTGCTGGGGGGGGGGGTGGGGGGGAAAGAGAGAGCGCCGTTCAAGCATGAGAACTCTGCAAATACTCGCACAGTGGCTGTCATGGACTGGGCATGTACGGTGTAACGAAAACAATAGGGCGACCTTGCATGAGTCAAACTAAGCAAAAAAAACGTTTGGCACAGATTTCCCCCCATACCAAAAAGGAGGTATTGACATTCTCCATTAAATAGGCCAATCAAATGAACTTGTGGTGATCAGTTATGAGGCTGGCCCACTACTATGGTCCAGTTTCAAGCGTCAGATGCAGCAATTTCGACGAATCACAGTGGTCAAAGCTATCAGTTTTGTCCAGTCAGTAGTCCCCACAGGTTTACTGTAGCATGACCCCTCAGTGGGCGGGGTTTCTTTACACCTCATGCATGGATGTAAACACAACCAAGGCGGTGCATCAACACACTGTTGGCCCACGTCGTAGTAACACACTGTTAGAAACCTGATTTGTACATGGCACCTCCTTCTGTCACGAGTATCAACGAGCAAACTTCCAACACGTGGCGATATTGTACCTCCGCCAAGCGCTCGGGTTTTCTCCCCTCTTGGATCCTTCTCATCGAAGGACAATTAGTTTATAGACTCCCGCGTCGCGTCAGGGCGGCAAAGTTCAGCCGTTGATAGGCCGGCAAAAGGCACGCCGTTGATGAATCCCACCCCTTGCCCCCATTTATCAACAAGTGCTGCCGTATCGCCACCTTAGACGCTGCCAAGAATACGGAAGCGCAAGGTTAGACGCTGAGCAAGAATTGTAAATCTAATAACTCGTATCATCCAATTATAGTCAAAGAGCATGAACACAGTCGATTGATTTAAAAAAAAAAAAAAAAAAAAAAAGGCATGCCCCGGATGACTATGGGGGGGGATTTAAAGCATGTCAGTAGGCCTCAGGTGAAGGACTAACTTGTGCCTTAGCTCACTTTCTTATCAGGAGTGTCATTTAAAAATAGTTTCATAATATTTGATGTTTGGGTATGTTAGGAACGGCGTAGCTTCATCATAGCCAAAATAATGTTTCAACCTTCAGCCCATATTCCTGAGAAATAACAATAATATTTTCCATATAATTGCTTTGGTGGTGAGTCACGCAATCAGAAAAATCCAAGATGCTATGTTACTGCTGTAGACACAACTGGCTGTCACTCCCACAATGCTTTCTCATAGCCAGCAGTCAAGGGCAATAGTTCAGCAAACAGTAATTTTCTTCAAGTTGCTCCATTGTTCATTGTTACCAAACCAACACTTTCTTCTGGCTTATAAATCTACACGCGGCGTATCGTATCAAATTCTCCCCCTCGGAAAATGGAACTCGATATAATTCGCGGGTATAAATCACCATCGCAGTTACTCAATCAGGTGCGTGACATGTTTGGAGTGCAGGTGAGGAAAACAGATCTGCTGATGGCGGCGCTCCGTCTCTCAGGGCACTATTGTTGGGATGCTATGGCGCTCGTGTCTCTGGCGGCGGGGGGGGGGGGGGGGGGCTGGGTTGTTCATCACAAGCTTTGGGTCGCTGCCACGAAAAAAACCCTTTCTCAAAACACGATTGTTCACACTCATCTGTCGCCGCGGGCCGCTGTTGCTTTTTCCAGAGGTCACGCACTGTATTATGATACGGCGTGGCGCGTAAAAGAGGCAACATTATGGCCGCGCGGCGATCTTCCGAGACGCTACTCCGATGAATCACTCCTTTGACTTTGAGTTGACGCGGGAAATGTGGGATGATTATGTCGTACGTTGACAAGCATGAAGCAGTTTACGGAAGTTACTGCTCAAGCTGGCCTCCTTTATAGGGGCCGACCTGCGGTTGTTTGCTTTTGACAAAATCAAACAAAACCCATCAAAGAAAAATCATATTCCTGTAGGGACTCGTAGCGTCTGCAGCACTCAATGAGTTTATAGTGAGCTTATTGTACTTGATGGCATTTTTTTTTTTTATCCCCTCCCACACACACACACACACACACAAACTTTATTTAGTCACATCTTTTTTCATTGCTTACATTTTAATTCATCTCAAGCAAAGTGTAGAAATAAAAGTCATGATTATTATAGTTATTATTGTATTTGTATACTATCCTCCTCCAGTGTAATGTCTTTTATTATAGGATTAATATAGCTCATTATCTCAAAATGCACATACACACACTGTCTCTCACATAGGCACAGGCAAGTCTATTTGTGCCCCCCCCCCCCCTCTCTCTCTCCCCCACACACACACACCCTTCTTCAACATAAATCTCCCTCTCTAAAATAGTCATGTCCAAGTGCACATTCCTGTAGTGGAGTCCAGGGAAAGTTGATCCAGGAGTGTTGGAGAGAGAGAGAGAGGGAGAGGGAGAGAGAGAGAGAGAAGGATCTCACTGAGTGACGTCACCCCCCCCCCCCCCCTCTCACACACACAGCCCACCTCTCTCCCTTTCTTTTTTCTCTCTCTATATCTCTCTCTTTCCTGAGATCCGGACACGGACTAAAACCCTTGGCCCGAGGCTGAGGAGCAGAAACGGGAGAGAGAGAGTGTGCGCGTGAGAGAGAGAGAAAGAAAGAGAGAGAGAGAGAGAGGTATTGAGGTAGGGAGGGAGGGCGAGAGAAAGGGGATGTGTGTCCCTGCCACACCGCACACTACAAACACAACCACAGTCTCGCCACGTTCAATTCAACGAAGACCTAACGAGCACGACACAGACAGACCCAAACGGGAGAATATATTAATACAGTGCACAGCTTCACGTGCATGTTTTTTTTTCCCCTCCCGTCCTCTCGCCCCGAAGATCGTTTATCCGCTAGTGAGGGACAACTCGAGGAAAGAGTCGAAATAAGAGCGAAAAGACGGGAAGAAGGAGAAGCGTAGACGTGCGGACGGATTTGTTTTTTTATTTTTATTTTTTGATTCACTCTCCAACGCCGGGACTCGACTGTCATTTTCTGGATGTAATAACTCTCGACTGCTCTTTGACAACAGGAGAGAGACAACAACAAAAAACACAAAACAAAAAAATTGAACGCAAAATGGTGATAAGGTAAGATTTAAAGGCACTTAACGGGCATGTGAGTTTTAACGTTGTGACAGGCACGAGAGAAAGTCGCTGCCGCAGTGATTTCAGGTGTGCATAGAGGCTTATGACAAGTTGCTAATGTTATAACCCGCTGAGCAAACATATATTGGATTTATTCTGATGAAAGGGTTATACAGGCTGACCAGTGTGTTTAGAGATATGACAATTTTATTGATTCGGTGAGTGAATTATTGCCTAGTGCATTTATTATTATGAGCGCGCGCAACCTTGAAAAGATAGCCCGTGCAGTGCAATATTATGACAGACGCCATCGGTGTAAATTGCTTTATAGATCATCTATTTGTTCCTTTATTTATTTTGAACATGATCCAGTTAGTTATATACGTGTGATTGTGCAGGAGTTGTAATTTCTTTTCCGGTCATGCTATTTGGTTTGGAGGTTTGGAGACGCAAAGTCAGGCATTAGTTCTGTTTTCATTGAACTAGGACCAAATTATATAATAATAAATATTTTGCTGACCGTCTGTGGAAATAATTGTAAAGATTTTGGATATCTGTCCTCGGTAGTCATTAGTTTTTCCCCCGGTGATTTGATTTTAAGCCCGGTTTGAAGCGGTGGTACAGTCGTATAATTGCATTGGGTTCATTTAGTACACGGTTTCAAAAGTTGTGGCATCGAGCGGGGTCCACTGCGAGGAATTCAAAGTGCATTCCTGCATCTCCCCCAGAGGACCTCGTCTTTATCCGTTCTTATTTTTGTAACACGTTGTAGTTGCTCGCGGGGGCTTGAAGTTGGCTGTGCTTTCCAAAGAGCCGCGCGCGTATTAAAAAAAAAAAAAGCACCAAAAAGGGGTCTGTCAGTCAGTCAATCAGGTGAAAGTGAACCTTCATTTCCAGTAGAGCTGTTGTACACCACCTGTGCTCAGTGTGCCAGTTGGGCCACTAGGGGACTCATTCTCTCCAGCCAGTCGGTGGAATGCAGTACTGAGAGGGGCCACAAGCCATGGGAGAAGGGAGTTTAGGTACCACAACAAGACACCTTCCTCCTCTCTTTTGACTGAAAAAGCTCACTTCCGCCTAGGACTATGTAACAACATGCCAGTTATTTTAAAAAGTCTTATAAAGCTCACATCTTTGGTTATTCAGTCAATCAAAATGTTGGAAATAACAGAATTTGTGATCTGCAATGCACAGTACAGTGTAGCATGGTGTTGTTATTGCATGGACAATTGAGCATTGTGCCGATCTGAGCATTTTGCGTGCATGCACTGTTTCTCCAAAGTGTCTGTCACAGCATTTGTGGACTGTTTTCAAAAAAAGGCCGTCTCTTACAGTATGCGGCGTAATATGTTGCTGCCTGCGCCAAATGAAAAGGCAGTGATTGAGGGTGGAGTAGTGAGGTGTTCAAAATGGCCAGTAAGTGTGTGTGTGTGTGTGTGTGCGTGCATTGCAAATCTGTGCGCGTGTGTGTTTGCTCAAGCAATTCCCTCGGTTCGCAGCCAGTAAGCACTCCCAGAGAGCACACCCCAGCACCTCCACTGTCTTACATGTTTTACAGTTCCCAGCTCAAACAATTAGCACTCGCCCTCCAATTTTGACACGGCGCAATTAACGCTGTCACCGCTCGTTCGATTTCCAATTTTGCTGTTGCGACAGCGGCACTCAAAAAAAGAGGAGACGGAATGAATGTGCGCACTACCGCGGTGCACGGTTTAAGTGCTGCTGTCCAAAGAAGCTGAGGGGGTGGGTGTGGGGGAGCAAGGAAGCCCCCCTGCTCTTTAAAGCGGTGCTGAAGTGGCCGTCTTTTCTCAAACCATCATCCTCGGGCTTACTGGCGTTTTTGAAGCCTCCAAAACATCATTGTGAAGAGTCTCGCTGTAGCTCTCAAAAAAAAAGGGAATAAAATATTACAGGGAAACGACTCAAGCTTTTCTGTCATCTACCCGTGTGTGTGTGTGTGTGAAGGACTCAAACAGCTCATGACATGCAAGCCATTTCGTTTGACAAATCATTTAAGGGGTTTAAGATGTTGCCTTTAAAAGGACGTTGGACATTTTTTTTCTACCTTTTTTTCTTTCCCGGTGCCCTGAAGCACATTCTGAAGTCATATCCCGCGTTTCTGACAGTTCCTGGAAGGGCCGAGCCTGTGGGGTATTTTTCAGGAAATAACGTTAAAAAAAAGAATTCAGACGTCGTTTTTATTAGTAGGCTATTATTTTTAATTGGTGCACTCACCTGGCTGGGCTGCGTCATCGTTCAGCTCTGGTGCACAAGTGGGTGAAATGTTTAACTCGTAGACTTAAAGCTCATTGACAGTACCCCAGCTAACGTACATGAGACGCGTTGAAGGGCTGTGGGAGCTTCGAGTAGTTCCTTATTCAAGTCCCTCCGTGGCACAAAAACCAAGCACTCTTGCAAACAAGTGGGCTTGCGTCTCACAGTGCCATTGTCTGACCACATCCAAGTAGCTCTGACTCACCGTACTGTTTTCAAGAGTAGGAAAAGAGAGTTTGCTATCCGTGTGTGTGTGTGTGTGCGTATGTATGTGTGTGTGCGTGTGAGCACTGCTTCAGGAATGCCAAGGCCAGGGCCCCTATTACGAGTGCGGAATGAGAAATCAACACTTACATTACAAAAACGGATACGTAAACACAGGGGCCGCAATTATCGGGCGCCGTGGCGTTGGAACTGGAGATGGAGTGCCAATAGGTCTGTTAGCAATCACACCCCCCCCCCAACTGCCTTCCCTCTATAATCCAGTGGGTGTATTCTAGCTTATTTTGTGCCAACAGCGGGGCCTCAACAACTGCCCACTGACTGGAAGGCTGGCTGGCTGGCAGGCAGGGTGGGCGGTTGGCGGATGCAAGGGGAAGGTTGACTGGTAGAGGTCATATTGGGAGGAAAAAACAAACAAAAAAAAACCAAAACATGGCAGTGGTGCTACGTATGGGTGAGAAGGCAGGAGGATAAGAAGGGGAGCGAGATGAAGAGGGGGAGTTTTGGATACGTTGACGAAGAATGTCCTATCTGGGGTGCTGTACATTGTAACTTTCTTGCGCACGCTAGCGCTACACGCTAGCGATGTGTGTCAAGGGGGGGGGGGGGGGGGGGACTCCCGCCGACTACAGACCCACTTCGCAGAGGCCAGCCTGATGCATTGTGACAAATGAGAAAGCAGTTTGATTTTGCAGAACACTGAGCTGCACCGCAACATAATGAAGTGATCATGACTTTACCCTTGGTTCACTTTGGCCCCGGTCCCGCTGTGTGTTTCCCCCCCCCTCGTCCAATCGCTTCACTCACTTATTTACTTGGCAAGCATTTCCTCCCGTAACCTCTAGTACTGCATAACTAGCGTCAAGGGTGGGTTGCTTGATAAAAACCACCGCTACGGGGCATTGGTTTTACACATAGGGGAGCGCTAGCAGTTTTTTTTATTGATATTCAAGTTACCACTGGGTTGGAGTAATAAGAAGCCTATTTTCACGCCCAGGCAAAAATCACCTCTACTGTCCATCACCCTGTCAGGGCAGAAAGCTGAGCCATAAATATTATTTGGCAGTGGGAGGGTGCGCGGGGTGATATCCCGAGCTCGCGCTCTCTCATGTTTACTCTTATTCTCTTTTTTTTCTCCTTGTTCTTTACTCTTGTTTTCTCTCCTCGCCTGTCCCTTCATATAGCCGTCTCTGTCCGTCTCTGTCGGAGATACATCGCATCAAAAGGAAGAAATAAAGAAAAAAATCCCCGCCTTCCTCCTTTTTTTTTTTCCCCCCTTTTTCGTTCTGATTTCATTCAGTAATATTTATCTGTCCGTCTTCTAAACGACGAAGCACTTCCAACACGGATCGACATACTTGTGTACACATTTAGCGCTGCATGTCAGCCCAGCAGAGGAAGAGCCTCCAGGCTAAGTGTATAGGGGGGGGAGCACCGATGTGTCAAAAAAGGGGGAGGGAGGGAGGGTATGCCATGACTGCTTTGCCTCCGCAGCTGTCCTTTGCTTGCAGATTGGGTTTCAGTAGGTATGATGGACGCCGAATGCCTGTAGCCAGTTGTGAGGGAGACAGAGGGGGAGGGAGTGCGTTGGTATGGATTTGGATCGGGGTCAGTAGCACTGGAAGAGGGATGGAATTCTGCCCTTGACCTCCATTTTGGATCTTAACCCCCCCAGTTTAGAAAGAGCTATAGGACCAAGTGGAAGAAAGGTAAAGGGAGATATTGTGGTTTCAATTGTTGCAGGGAATGAGCGGGCATAAAAAAGGTGATATTTTTTAAAGGGCTTTCATTCTGATTGTGTTGCAAACCAACACATCATTTCTTTTTTTATGCCCTTCCCCATTGTCTCATTTCCCCCTTATCTTAATTTTTTGGGAGGCCCGAGAGCGGAAATCCACCCCGAGGTTCATTTGAATAACCGATGGAATGAGGAAATAAAAGCCAGGGAGAAGAAATGGAAGTGGCGGGCGGCTCTGTGCATTCATGTCACACAGCTTTATCAAATTATTCCACAATAGCAGCCACACAAGTGATGGAATTTCAATTAAAGTATGACAGTTTTAAAATTTGTTTCTGCTCGTGAGAGAGAGAGGCTGGTGTGGTTTCGGGTGGAAATGGGGTGGATGGCGGGGAGGATCTCATACAGAAGACATATTTTCCAGTCTATATTCTCTATCTATCCACTTCCCCTACTCACCCCCCCCCCGCCTCCACCCATCCTCCATCAAAAGGGAATGACTTAGCTGAAACACCTTTGTTCGGAGGCACTCTGCAGTTAGAGCCCCGGAGCCAGGCAAAAATGGGGTGTTACGATAAAGGTCTTTGTGGCAAAAAGTCAAAAATGGAGTATTTGGTTGATAGGCTCTTTCCAAGAACAATTACGCTACCCCGCTGTGCGGAAAAAAAGAAGGGTGCAACAGATAAGTGCAAGGGAGCGGCGCTCAGGCGAGACCGGTGGCTAGCTTGTAAACTGGGAAAGTGCAACCCATATATGACCCTCAGGGACTGTAAACACACACACACACACACACACACGCAGAAACAGATGATAGACCTAAAGTTACAAAAGATAGACACTGGAGTCTATCATGGGACGGCCAATCCACATCTCTAATGAAAAAAATGAGTTTGTTGCCGTGGCAGCGCTACAGAAAATCACTTGTAATAATCAATTAACCCAAAATGAAAGCTATTTTGCGTCAGAATTAGAAATGAAGAACAAAAGGTGATTTGTTGTCCGTTTGCGTTTTCTCAGACTAAAATTGGCCACCAGGAGCAAGCTCCATTTAAAAAGTGCAGTGACATTGGCACATAGCAATTTCACGACTGAGGAGTGCATTTAATAGCGGATGGATTTTTCATAATTTGGAAATGTCTCCCCAATTTGCTCTGTAATTCTTGGAAGTGGCACGTGCCGCAGTGGGATCCGATACAGCCAAATCCGCTCACGGTGTCTGGCAACCCCCGTACGGCCACGCGGAGACGAACGGATGTCACGCGAGGCAAAGTGAGAAACGGGGGACGAGGCAGGAAACTTGTCAACAGGCCGGCCCCTGTGTAAATATTGCTTCGTTACCATTCCTTTTTCCTTCCTTTCTTGGATTGAAATTCCATCGTTGCGAGGTTAGGAGTCAATGTTTAAATTCTGGGTCTCCCCCTCCGCCCCGTTCTCCCCCCCTCCATTCTCCCCCCCCCTCAATCTGCAATTATAGCTAGCTGCTTTGAAGAAGCCAGGCGGAACTAAAATGACTTTTCATGTCCGGTATAATGACTGCCATTTGGAAGGGGACACAGAGAGAGAGGGCAAGAGAGCTAGAGCTACGCAGAAGAGAGTGAAAGAGGGATGGAGGGAGGGGCAGAGGGAGGGGGAAAGGGGGATATTCAGTAGATGAAAATGGCTTAGGTCACCTCTGGTTCTGACCAGACGGACCAAACCAACTGCCTCTCCCTCTATCACCCCTCGCAGACGAACCTCCCCCCTCTCTATACAGATTCTCATAGACACTGGACCTTCTACCCTTTTTATCGTTCTGTCTCTCTATCTTACTTACTGTTGGTCTCCGTTCACTTCCAACCAAAGGGAAGCTTAGCAGCTTTAAGGCGGATTACAAGATGAATGGCGCAGGAGAGAGACGCCGTATATTCTCTTAAGGGTGGGCCACCGCTGCCAAAGGCCAGAGCGGGAGTGCCGTCACCTGGGCTAGCAGCTGGCTATCTTTTACACTTCCCTCGCTAATGAGGCCAGACAGTCGGGGCTGAAGTTATAGCGCGAGGCTGGATGCTGTGTTGCTTAATCTATTATTTAGACTCTCGTGGGGAGGCCCGGTCTCAAGAATTTCATGCATGCATTTTGCAAAGCAAATGGTAGCCCGGGGGAATAAAGAGCTCTTGTGTGGGGAAAAGAAATGAGCCACTATTAGATGTTAATGTGAGTTGCAGCATTTACTCGTCCCGCCTCGCTCAAACCTTCCAGTGTCTAAGGTGGGAAAACATGTTTTTTTTTAATACTTTGTCATTGTTTCATCAGACGTTTCTGATACCAGACGCTAGCGATGATGAAAACGCCATTCATAGCATCAGCTTTCTTTCCCTTTGTCTTTCACTCTTTCTTCCTTGGGGTATTTTTGAGATGACAGGTGAAGGCTGCGTGAGCGTCTTCAAAACCGGCGTACACCGAAGAGCTTGTATACGTTCCCGTCTCCCTTTTCATGTATATTTTAGGAACTTATTTCAGAGGGGTTTCGGGGCGTTGCATCACGCGGTTATAGATAACACCGCGCAGACAGGCCTTGTTTATATTTAGTCGGGGCGGATGACCCCCCTCCACCGTTGTATTTATAGAAGAATACCAGTCTATAAATCTCCTTTGCTGCTAAGGCAGTTTTAAAATCATGCATTCCTTAAAACTCCTCACATACTCATTCACAGCCAGCATCCCTAGATTAGAAAGGGATGCTGGCCTGGTACCAATCACATCACATCAGCAAATAAGGCTATGAAGTATCAATATCCACTAACTTTATTACAGCCCCATGAGCCCATTTGGCAATTAACTATATTTGGACCCGTGTATGAGCAAATCTACTTGGGAGATGACATGGCAACAGATATATACATAGAAAGGCAGTTTTAAACCCGAGGCGCTTTGGCAGAGTCCGGTTACCGGTGAAGTTCGCGCAGAAAGGATCAGGATATCGCAAAAATAGCTCTGAGTTATAGACAACATAAATACGCTCCACATACCAAAACCCAGTGAGGTCACCGTGCTATTCGTGACATTTGCGTATAACGCACCCACATCACGGTAATGTAGTGTGAACAATGACCGATACCAAACGCTGCGATTTGCCACGGCGTGAAATTAGCCGTCTGACATCGAAACAAGTCGCTCTGACAGGAAAAAAAAAAAAAAGCCCAAGGTGGTGAGTCGGCAAATTCTACAAAAGGCAGCAGCAGCCGAGTTACTGTAAAAGAAATTGGCTGTGTCATTGCTATAGCCTTAACTCTTGACTTTCCCCAGATTCACACGAAACCACCTTCAAAACCCCTGCACAGTACAAAAGCGCTCATCCCGATCATTCCGCCACCGTCCTCGTTTGACGGCTGTTGAAAACGACAGGCCCCTCGCAGCCACGCGCAACTTTACAGGTGCAAAAACTTTTGAGAGGACCGTCAGCCATCCGTGAAATGTCCTCCCTCGGGGCGCCATAAATTTAGGGCTTTCCACGACCATGCCCGATAGAAAGCTCTCCCGTAAGGTTTCTGCCCGGTGTTCAAGGGCAGCCCCGTGTCAGGTGTAGGGCAGCGTAACCCAATCCCCCCACCCCACCCCACCCCCGGTTAATCCTCCACCTACCTCTACCTTGTCCAGGCGCGTGTTCTCCAACCGATCCAGCCTAAAGAAACATTCCAGGAGAGTTTCAGTGCCACTGTAACTGGACACCGTCATACCTTGTGTGTGTGTTTGACAGAGGGATCTTAGTGTGTGTGTGTGTGTGAATCGGAATGCGTGGGTAGGGCCTGCTCATTTTTTTCCAATCGGTGGAAGTTTTAACACGACACACTACTTGGGTTGCATGATGTAAGGCAGCAAATAACCCTGAGATCAGGTCAATATGAGGCCGGGATGACAACATCGTGTGTGTGTGAGAGAGAGTGGGAATTAGACGTTGAGAGAGACAAAAGGATGGTGAGTTTCAGAGGTGTGTGTGTGTGTGTGTGTGTGTGTGCATGTGTCTGTCAGCAGGGATATTGGTGGAAGGAGAGCGAATACAGTATTCAAGCCTGATCTCAAAGGCTGGTCGGTGAGAGCGCACGTGTGTGTGTGTGTGTGTGTGTGTGTGTGTGTGTGTTAGAAAGTAAAGGTTCATCTCTCACCTGATGGACAACATAGAGGGCAAGCCCCAATCCACTTCATAAAGAAAGATGGCGTAATAGACTCACACACACACACACACACAGACACACACATACCCTCTCTCACAGACAGGGTTAGAGAGAGCAGGAGTACAGACGGAGATAATTGGAATGTTGTGGGCAGAGTGGAAAAAAAATAGAATAGGCAGACACATAGCAAGAAAACAAACAGGAGGAAGGTGGGATAGTATACCGAGAGAGAGAGAGAGGGAGGGAGAGAAGCTGTAAAGTAGGATTAAGGGAATAAAATGGCACATCAGAGCAGATGTGGGGAAGTGGAAACACACAAATGACTAATTTGAAGACGTCGTGACGCTAAAAATGGCTCCCTGAAACCGCAGCGCTGTAACAGTAGATGAACCAGAGATGGCGGGCCTGTTGTGAAACGGCTGACTAACTTTAAGTGTCATTTCAAAGTTTGATGGCTTTGCCTCAGGTCTCGACGAGGAGAGGATATAGAGACAGAGAGAGAGAGAGAGAGAGACGCCACTCAAGCTTTTAATATTACAAACTGACTTTCACCGCAGTTGGTTTTCGTTCCTGCAACAAAACAACGTTGAGTGTACGTGTGTGTGTGCATGTGTTTTACAGCAATGGGCTCTGTGCCACTCTATTGCAGTGGTTTCGAACTCTGCTCCTCTGGACTCTGGTCCTACCAGGTAGTTAATTACATTTGCCTGGCATCAAAAGGTCTAAATCAGTCGGCTAGAATGAAAACCAGCAGCACTCTGGCTCCCGATGGACCGGAGTCGGGAACCGCCGCTCTATTGAAACGGTTCATTTCGGTGGCCGCGAAAACCCAACGAGAATACAATCCCCTTTCCCTTCTGCTCCCTCTCCCGTCTTCCCACCCTCTGCCGTTATTTGGAAAGCTTCCCAACCGTCCATTGTGATAAGCCAAACACAAAGCTGCGAGGAGGGAGGGAGGGAGGATGTCCTGTGTTAGCTGCTAGCTATATTGTTGGTGTGCTCCTCCGCTTGGGCTGCCAGCCCTGCACAACACTGCACCGGGGAATTAGCCTCTGTTGCCGTCGCTTGCCTATTGTATAAATCGTTCCACAAAGGGGAAAGGTAAATGTTGCAAACACACTTGACAGCTTCTCTCCAGCCAAAAGACATAAATATATGGCAAATTTTGATAAACAACTGAGCCTCTTGCTTGTGGCTGCCTCTAGTGCAACCTTTACAGAAATAAAAGGGCATGACATTTTTTTTTTTTTTTTTTTAAAAGACACGCTAGTTGACATAAAAGTGTAGTTCACTGAATGGGACATTACAACGTTGTCACAGCTGGTAACCTTTCCCATTTGTTCTGACAGGCCAGGGTTTCTCCCTGTCAAAATGGCCTACGCCGCTTCCTCCTTTCCTGTCCCCCCTGTTTTGCTTTTTTTTCATATCTGCCATCTGCAATGACGGCGTGACGCCACAGCTTCTATGTCATCAGTGACAACGCTCACACACACACACAGGCTAGACGAGAGAGAACAACAGTGTGGGAGGGGGAGAGAGAGAGAGAGAGAGCGGCGAGACAGTGAAAGAGAGGGCTCACTTTATCCTTTAATTGCGTCTCTGCATGTCCCGGTGGACTTCATTACCCGGGCATCCTAAAGAAATCTCACTTGTTTGCTCTTGGAGACATGTGAAAGGCGTCTGCAGTTCCTTTCATGTCTCCACAGTCTCCCATCAAGCGCTTCAATCAAGCCAGTCGAGATTTCTCTGTAACACGCATCGAGGCACATTTCCAGCAATTCAGTAAAGCCACCGAGGGTTTTTCACTCTGCGCTGAGAAAGTTTTGACGATAATGCGGGGAGCTAATGGAGCCGGGGACAGATGGCACACCCCTCAGTAGCCCTTCTGCACCTCGAGTTCGACAAACAGCAGCGACGTTGCGGATTAGTCTCGTTTTAACTTGAAGGAATATGATGATTTTTGAAATTCAGTCAGTTATTTTGATGGGATCACTTCAGTTCAAACAAAAAAATGGCTTGTTAGCATTGTTAGCAGTCCTAATGGAGAGGAAATGGCAAACTGGTTTACTTGTGACCAGCTGCTATCATTTAAGTTGCATTAGGATTATGAAAACAAGCCATTTCTTGGTTAACTAAAGTGTTAGTATACTGATACAAAACTTTGATAAGTGTCCAACAATGTGAAATAACATCCCTTGATGGTGACATAAAGCAACGTAACACTTCCCCCCTCCTTCTCCTTTACGATTGAAAGACAAATGTTAGTGACATTCGGCTTTCCATAGACCTTATTGAAGGATTGGAGGTAATTTTTGATTTCATTAAATCCGAGGGGGGGGGAAATCTACAGCATCTCGGCATATAAAAAAAAACCCAGCGGGAGAGAGGTGATTATCTTTGGAAATTAGCTTGCTCATTTAAGGGCTGTGTGGATGCAGATGCCTCCCTTCAATGGAAGCCTATTATTCCAAATGACTCTCATTAAGTCGTAGTGAAATAAGGCAAGCTGTGGGAGCATTGAAATAAAATCTTTAGATTGGCTGTGCAGAACTAGGTAGCAGCGAGCTACGCTGTCTTCATTAAGAGCTCTGACGTCAGGAGTGAAATGGAGAAAACGGCTCGGTGAAAAGGGGCTGATTTCTACCCTTTATGCCCTATAGGAGGTTATTTTGTGTTTGTGCTCAGAGCGCGAGGAAACCAACAATGAAGTCTGAGTGTGTTTTAATGAAATATCTAACATCGAGGAGCGTGAGTCATGGTTGATCTGAGAGTTTTCTGCATGTGCTGTGTAGACCTCGCTGATCATAAGCTCTTTTGGAATAACACCCCTGTCGCAAGCCACTTTCCTGATTAGCCAAACTGCGCCGTGTGTGGCGGTGACTCTTGTGTGACACAGCAGAGAGGAGATCATAGACGTGGACCGTTGCCCGTCGCATCCCTCCCCCCGTGGACCATTATGAAAATGCCAATCAAAAGAAAGACAATAAAAAAAGATCCATTCTTCTGTCAACGTCTTGTAAAACGCCTCCCACCGTCAAAGTCTCTTCCAGTTAGACGTTGTTGCAAAAGGGACTTCTGATGTCCTGTTAACTGAGTGCTGTTGGTAGTCGGCCAGCAGCATAGAAAGCTATTGGAGGTGCTTGCCATTGCCCGTCGGGGGAGTGAGGGGGAAGGAAGGGAGGGTAGATGGACACTTGTGGAACGAGGGATAACATTGACGGGGTTTCACGGTTCCCTGTGGTCTCAACATCACAGCAGGTGGCATTCATCTGCATCTCCCCCTGAGCTTGCCCCTCCCTCCCTCCCTCTTTTCCTTTTATTGATTACAATGGCCGCAGGTGGAAATCACACTGGACTTTCAATCCATCTTAACGTTGAACACGGCGCTGACAAATGTGCACAGACGCAAACACATCGTGCACAATCGTAGCAGACGCAGCGCTGCTTCTACAGTGTTTCCTTGTTTATTATCACTGTATGATAACCTCCACCTATAGATTCATATGCTGTTTGGCTGAGGCCCTAAACATCCGCAGACTGTATGAAGTGATGGAATGTACACATTAAAATTCGATCTCCTGCATCAGTACATCCAGCGTTGGTCAGGCCGGCGACTATAAATTGCCAGCCATTATTTTCGATTAACCACGCTGACACCACGGCCCCATCACATTCCTTCCCATTTTTACCCCCTGTCACTGGGGCCGCCATATTTCCAGCGCCGTTTTCATTTTAGATTGTCCCGCGGCACGATAACGCGGGGACCAGGCGAACCCTCGGACACGAGCCACCGGGCGATCTTATTAATGGCGCGGCCGCGATAACGGAGTAGTAGTCAGCGTCCCTCAGTGGTATCTCGATCTTCCGGGGCCCCATCCTTCCCAGGGCTTGAAGAGCAGAGGTGCAAAGGGCCTACGACGAGGCGCTTTATCACTGGTATGCCGGGAAAGTTTAATTCCCGGCGTTCCAAGCGCAGCATGCAGGATTCCCCCCTCCGGTGCTACAAATGTCCATCTGCAATTTATAAGGAACTGCCCTGTATTAGCCTTTTAATTGTCCTGAAACGGAAACCATCGTGTCATTTCAGAAATCTTTTGATAGGAATAATCTAACAATTTGCTCATATACAAAAGTGTACATAGCGTGTTCATTTTCACGTACCGGACTAGACAGCCTTGAAGAGACTTGCCTCACACTCATAAACACACTCTGGGGAAGAGAGTGGAAACAGATATGGTCAGCTGCCAGCTAACATCAGGCATAACAGATGCTCAACGCCATTGGTATCGAGTGCTCATTCCGTGAACGAATGGGCCGGTGTCCCAACACGGGGAGGGGGGATGATTGCCAGAACATTAGCGCTATTGGGACTGTAAAGCAGAAATACGGCCATTTCACTACCACCACTGTTAAACCATTACTTTATGTCCCTTTTAACTGTCCTGACGATAGCATGGAGCCATAGCTCACTAGCAAAACAATGAGTGGATGGTGAAAATGAGCTCACGTTTTGACTGCAACACATTGTTTCGTCTGAGTCCTTCAGTTACTTCTTAATGAGTTTTTTTTGACAATCAGTATCCCTTGTTCTTGTCCCCGAGGCTGTGACCCCAAGAAGGACCCTTAGAAAGGTGGAATTGAGCGGGTCAGCCAGGACGGGTCTGCAGGGCAGTCCCCGTTGCTGCTCAGACAGAAAGCGCCGCCACACTTTCACCTCGGTGAGAGAGAAAGGGGGAGAGGACGAGAGAAGCTTGGTCTTAGCACTTTACCTCATTGATTTTGTTTTTTTTATGTAGTAACTGGGGGATATATATTTGTTTTTGTTCTTTGAAGCATGAGCAATTGCTGCTAAGACGACTCATTTTGTTGCTCATATCCTTCGTTTCTATCTGACTATTTTTTTTTTTCATGAACTCTGCAGTGCTAACCGCATGCTAACTGCGTTGGCTCGCTACCAGTTCTCTCTGAAAGTGGACCTCCTCAACAGAGCCGGGGAATGCGTCCCTGTCAAATAGTGTGCAAATGCTAGTTTGCCTTGTCAGTCGGGACCCTCTTAGCGGAACCCCACTCGTCCATTGGCTCCGTTTGTATCCTGCTGACACGGGCGCTTTCTCCTCTCTCGCAGTTGTTTTTTTTTTTTTTCTGGGAAGACGGGGGCCCCGGGGCCTCCTGGCTGGGGGGGGTCAGAGCGGTTGACCCTGCCCCGGCGAGCTCTCATTCTGCCGGCGATGATTTTGATTCAGCCCCGCTCAGTAGAACAGCGGGGTGTGACCCGGGTCGATGTGGCACTGCCAACGCCGACTCTATTGAGGAACTCAAGGCCCATTGAGAGAGGCTTATCAAGGGTGCCGGATGTTTTTGATCCACACTGCTGAGCTTCTATATAACCACAGCCAAATGAGTCTGCTGAAATTGGTGGTGTTGTTCTTTTCTGGAGACATGCGACTCAATAGATCTGGCAGGGCCCCGACGAACTTTTTGCTACCCTTTTAAAAAAGATATTAACAATTCTTTACTTTGAGCTGATTCATGTCGACCACATCATATATGAACGTCATTTTGAAGGTGCATGCCTTTTCTAATTATTTAGTCTGATACCGAGCAGAACAAAGAGGGGAGAGAAAAGGACTTCTGGCAAATGAAAAACAACTGGGCCAAGTGCCAGACTCAAGTCAAGCATGTGAGCTCAATAAACCACACTGTATCGATTTGCGAGTTATTCATTATTTGTTTTGGAAGTAGAGAAAGTTCTTTGGAAAATGATTTTGCTGTGCAGTTCAGGCTCTTGAAATAAATGGTTTGACAGATCATCAATGATCACAGAATACGATAGTAAATTGCCTGATATTGATTTATTTCACTGTGTCCCCCCTTCTCTTCTCATGAGCTATTATGCTTAAAGCAAGACCAAGCACTCTCTTGAGTATTGGATTTTTGGCCGGTCTGCTTTCAAATGTGAAAATGAGGATTTATTTTGTCCTGCTGCTTGAATGATGCTCGTAAGAGAGCTTGGACTCAAGCAGATAAATAAGATGGAGGCAGGATATATATCACACTGCGCTTGATCTCCCCCACCACCAGCGAAACAGCCTTGCCGGTAGCAACGTGCAATTTACAATAGCGAGTGTCTCGAACCTCCAAATGCAAAAAATGGCAGCTTTGTTTACCGCTTTCAAAATAAATGGCTGAGGCCCCGCTGTCACTCACAGATGGCACTTCCTTTCAGAAAAAAAAACGCCAAGCCAGTGACTCGTAATAATGCGTTGGCATGGCGGCAGCCATTTTGCACAACCTCCGGAGGCACTGATCGTCACAGAGAGGCGTTGGCATTGTCTTGGCACCGGCCCGACAACAGGCTCAGAGTAGTAACTGATAGCCAAGCCGGAGCTTGTCAGCCCTGGCACTTATCACTTCTGACATCTGTCCACGCCATCTCTCTTCCCTCGTCTGCAGCGGGCCCCAAAACACTGACCTTGGGCTCGCTCTCTTTTTTTCATCTCGCTTTACTCCACTACCCCAACCTCACTCCCCCCTCGCTCCCCCCTCTGGCTTCATCTGGCGCTGCTTCCGTGTGTCTGCTGTTTCGCGGGTATCATTTACCCTTTTAGACCTTGCGTTGTGGTCAGACATGACTTGCACACCGATGTTCAAACGCCGACACAGTCCCCTCGGCTTTATTTGGATCTCTTGCTTCCATGCGATGTTCTCTCTCTTCGGGGGGAGAAGAGCCTAAATGTAGCGGAAAATGAGGTTTTCGTGTGTTTCGAAAGACAATAATGCAATCCATGATTTTGCTTCAAAAAAAGAATTGCGTCTGAGGGTACCCTCTGTGTTTCTGCTGTGTGTGTCTGTGCCAACGAGACACAAAAACAAGCTGCCACACAGCCGCCCGGTGTTGACAGGCTCGCGAGGAGATGCCTGACATGATGTGTAGTGTGAGTGAGTGCTGTTCGACTCGGGTATAAAAATATAGCTGTCGGAGAGAGAGAGCCCGGAGAGAGGGAAAACGGGAGTAGCAAACACGTACAGGCAACACAACCCTCCGTAAGTTGGCATCCTGGGTCAATTTGCACCACGGTAAGCAAGACTGCCCCATATAGTGTTGAGGCTCTACCAATTTAGCAGCTAATGACTTCATGCTCCTATTCTATCAATCACTGCTAGCAATGCAAGGGTGGTCTTGTGTGTGTGTGTGTGTTGGCAGGACACAGCTGAGATAGTAAGCTAGTTAGACCCGCACCACTTGCAGCAACGGTCCCTTTTTCTTTTTAGCTTTAGTCTTATTCTCCCGAGGCATCATCTTCTCAGACTAATCAACACATCAGTTGTATTTACAACATCCCATTGCATTTACTACATTAGATTACACATCATTATACATCATGCTGCTCTCACTCATCAGCAGCCCCTCACCCCTTGGCCTCCCTCGTGGAGTAATTAGGCCCCCGGTTGTTTGTTTAGCTGCCTGTGTGTGTGTCCTGTATAAAACACAGGGGGGCATATGTTCCTCCTACCATAAAACCATTGAAACAGCAGGGCATGAGTGCTGAGGAGGGGTCGACTATGGATGTGTGTGTGTGTGTGTGTGTGTTTGTTCTAATTAGGCAGGCAGAAGTATATTAGCTTCGCTGGGCAACAGCCAGCTGGGAGCATCTGGAGTCGTCTTTCATACTCACCACCTTCCCCACTGCACACACACACACAATTAGAAGAGATCTACGGAATAGCAGTGCGATAAGGTGGCGTAGGTCAGGCGTGGCAGGTCATACGCCCAGCTATTTAAATCTGCCGCGTTTTAAGCCTCTCCGACATCACAACCCCTCATCTCTGTCTGGAGTCCTTCAAAGTAAGGGTCCCCCCCCGCTCTCACGTCTCTCTCCCGGGAGACTGGAATGCCGACAACGCGAAGGGGGAAGGACCTCGTACTAAAAAACCCCAACAGCTTCTGCACTCCCAAAGACCATCAAAGCCCAATCCCAGAGGACCAGAAGAATTTCAAAGCAAGGTCAATTCTTAAAAAAAGCCTCCCGGTCTCTCTCGCCCCCTCTTTGCGCTTGATGTGTTTTTTTCTGCGAGCAGCTGACGAAACCGCTGTTCAGGGCGCCCCGTTCCTGGTTCGGACGTTTGATTGTTTAATAATTCACTTTAATGATTAATAAGTCACATGAGCACAGCAGTCCAGGCTACATATACTATAGGGCTTTCACTATCTTGATTCATTCAGTGACACATCTGCTCTGACCTCCCTCCCTTACATCTAAACGTCCAAGTGAGGTTTCTACATTGGAGCTACTTAAGATGACTTATTGTGTATCAGTAAAATATACCGCTGTCACAAACTGTAGTGGGGGAAGAAAATAACAGTGGGCACGCTCAGTATTTTCCCCCTGTACAGAGAAGCTCAGTAAGCCAGCTGAAGTAGTGTTTCTCTGTGCTATTGATTAGCTGGTTAGGCCATGAAAAGCCAGGGACAAGACAGGCACTGAGCTGCCTTCCTCTAGCTTACCACTGCGTGCTAGCGTGTCTCCTCTCTCTCTCTCTCTCTCTCTCTGTGCTATTCTTATAGCGTTTCACTATTCCACTCACAGAGAAAAAGCCCCAGCAGCCGCTCGGCGAGTTAGATCACAGGAACCCAGCTGTTCACAGTCAAGGGGCCGCTTCTTTTATTAGCCATCAGTAGGCCAACCTGGTAGGGCAGCGAGAGGGTGAAAGAGTGGGGAGGGAGGGAGCGAGGGAGGAGCGCAAGGGCAGTAGGGGGGCATAGATTTCCCAGCTGTTAGTCCGCAAGCTCTGCACACACACACACACACACCCCCGTCGGAGATTAAGTACATCAGCGAGAACGCGAGCGCACACACAAGAGGCGAGACAAGACAGCTGACTTTTGAGGGTTTTTGAGGTTGAAGATGGGTCACGCACATACCGCCAAAACCTCATGAAGTGCAGATGCAGATGTTTTCTGCCCTGCCGAGGACTGGAAGTTTCACACGCTTGCACCACTGGAATGTACGGCGGGGGATAAGGCGCAAGCCAGCAGGCGTGCGACGGTTTAATACCCCTACCAATCCCCCTTCTCTTGCCTCCCTTTTTATTTTCCCCTACCAACTCACAAACCCATGCCGCCTTTCAGTCTGTGGAGGCCTGTTTTACTAGTGAGCCAGTGGTCTAGAGGGACACAAAGGACCCTGGTAAAAAAAAATGATACTCCCCTGCTACACAACCAGACCTCCATCGAGCCATTTTTTTTCATGATATTATTTTCACTAAAGATGGCAGGGATGGTTTTCTGTCTCTGTTGGGCCTCCCCCTCTATCTGCCTCAGTTGTTACCGCAGTGGAAACAGAACCACTCCAAAAACGAGTGGCATTGACGAGAGCGGCGCGGAGCAGCTCCCATTTTGGATGATTAAATTCACTGTGACAGGCAAAGCGTGCTGCCGCTCGGTGGCAAATGTTGCCGTGGGAACCCCCTAGCGTCAACATAATACCTGAAAAAGACTCGATACTTGACTCTTTCCCCGTCAAGACTTTTACCCAAGTCCTCTTCCCTCGTCTTGAAGCGCTCAAGATGTATTGTATTTGCATAGTTATGAGAAACGGGTGTCACAGTTATTAAGTTAACTGGGAGCCGGTCCTGCAGAGTGTGGATAATGAAAGCATATAAAATGTGAAAGTCAAAGGACATTTTCTTCAAATTATCTCTTTCACGGCCTCGTGTCAGAGTTGATGAACTTGGGTGAGAATGTGGCTGCAGTAGGAGATGATGGACACTCATTTTGGTGATTTCCTGTCAAAAAAAGGTTACAGGAGCTGCTAAAATTTGATGCCACGGATGCTGACGATATATAAACGTCGACTATTGTGCTTTTTGCATGGCAGGAGTCGTGGAAAAGGCAAACGGGATTCATTTTAAATGGAAATATCAAAACTTGCGTCAATCCGAGTCCTCCTGGGAGAGGAAAGACCCCGAGTGGCCAGACGTAGGGAATAGGGAAGATATTTTCACTAGACGTTCATGTTGTGGTTAATAGACACGGCACCAATATGGACTTCATTAGAGAGTGCTTGAGACCAATGTTACCCACTGGCCCCAGACAAGTAATTAGAGCTCACATTGAGGCCTGACTCTAAAATACAGTCATTATCCCAGCGAAAAATACAACCTTTCCAGGTCACATCACTTTGTTTGCAGCAGTAAAACAAGTTTATTTCTGCATTGAGCCGTCATTATAGTGGCTCCCAATCCGCTCGCCAGCATTTTATGGGGCGCAGAGTGATTGGGGGGCGACTGAGAAATTCAATAAAAATGCGGTAACTCGTGGAGAAACTATGCGAGAATTTCTGTGTGGAAATTGTGCGCGATTGTTATCATTTTCAACGCCCGTGATACATGTGTGTGTGTGTGTGTGTGTGCGCGATGAGGTCCACAGGTTTTCATCAACTAATTTTAACAAGCGCCTCATGAATAAAAAAACCCAACCCTAAACGAAAGGCACCGGGTTGTTTACAGTCCCCCCAAGAGCTAATCAGCCATCTTGCAATGAAACATGAGGGTTTTTATATTGGTCCTCCTCACACAATAGTCCCCCTTGTATGTACTCATTGTTAAGCTCCAAGGTCTTGGCAAGAAAGGAGCTCATCCCGCCGCTGTCTCGTTGCGGTGATTGTTGAATGCAGACAGAAAATGCAGGAAAAAAAATGTGGCCACAATCTAATAGGACAAACATTTAAGCCAATCACCAAGGAGGATTGAGTCTCTTTAATTACATAATTGCGCTGGCTGAAATTACTATGGGCTGAAATTTGTCACGACATTGAGAACAATCCTACCCCCCCTCCCGCCCCACACACAAATTGTTCTTGGAATGAGAGACCAGTCGTGTATTTTCAATCCTTTCCTCCTGCAAGACGTCTGAATCAGCAAAATATCTCGTAAACTTTTTAAAAAAATGTTACGATGTGTAACCACTTCAGTTTGCGGGGACACAGTTTGCAGCGTGCCATCGCGTTCAGTGTTGTTCTGTCACGGTTTTATGAAACAGATTACTGCAGTAGCCTATGTCAATGTGTTTTTTTTTTTGCTTTTTTGGATGTTTCTATTTTATTGCTTTGCTGTCCATTATATTATTACTAAAACAGCCCTGCAGTCATTTCCACATATCATCCCTTTAGCAGATGATAAAAAAGCCTTAGTACTTCTATGCTGTCTGGCAGTGACTCAGTTCATATTGAGTGGTAAAAGTTGTACTCCTCCTTTTTGGACCGAATCCACTAAAGTGCTCCCCCTCGTTTTTCCCGAGAGGCCACCTTGAATCGGGATGCGTGGGAGGATCCCTGCGCTAACTCTGACTAATCCCAGAGACGTGGGCCGTACTTTCAAAGACACAGGGCTACACTCCATCAAAACGCACCGGTGAAGGGGGGACGGGGGGGATGGGGAGAAAGGACCCCCGCTCGCGTATACACAACACAACACCGCCCGACACCGGCACCCATTTATCACACGTAATTTCCTCAGCTCTTGACCTTTGACCGCTCCCCGGGGCTGTGTTTGTATTGAGGGCAAGCACGCCTCTGTCTGAACTGTCTGCTTGAAGCCTCCCCAGAGGGATCGGCAGTGTTTGCAGGAGTGGTGTTGCTGCTTAGTGGTGGGAAATGCCCCCATGTGTTTCAGTGTCTATTTCTGTGTGTGTGTGTGTGTGTGTCTGTCTATCATAGTCCCCTTAGCCCTCCAGTGTTTCATGCATGCTGCTTATTAGCCAGACAATGGCCACTTATGACGAGATGCCATTCAGGCCTAATGTGTCAGCAAGCCCCTTGGGATGAAAGAAGGGAGGGACAGAGGGATGGCCCGAGAACGAGAGAGAAGGAGGTCGGAGAAGAACATAGGGGAGCTTAAGAAACAGAAAGGGAGGGAAAGAGGAAGGTGAAAGGAATGGGAGAAGGGGAAGGGAGTGTTTACAGATAGCACAAGAGACGATGTGCAACAAATGGAGAGAAGACCTTGGGGGGGATGAGGGGGATAGGGGGGGGTTATCTGTCCTTACAGAGGCAATCCTCCACAAATGTAGTCCAAAGAATCAACAAGACCTCCGTTCAACCCGATGACTCGCCTCTCCAAACCGCAGTGACATTACAAGCCACCCCCCCCCGGTGACCCGTTGTGTTAGCGAGACCTACCGGAACATGCCTGCGCCAGCCACGCCGCTAGCATAGCTGAGGCGCTAGCTCCATCCAGCGTACGCTCGCTCCCCCCTCCCCTTACATCACCGCGTCTGGAGGCGGAAGGTGGGGAGGAGGGCGGGGTGGCGGGGGGGGGACAAGATTAATGACGGTACTAACCGCGTATTTATCATCCGGCTGGAGAGTAATGCGACACCTTTCTAATCTGAATATATTTCATTGGGCTGTTATGGCACTCAGCCCTGCGCCCCGTGTGTGTGTGTGTGTGTGTGTGTTACTGTAGGTGTATGTGAAAGGTAATCGTATCTGTATGTGTTTGTGCCGTGTGCTCGCGAAAGCCATGAGAATACCGTGATACCGACCCGGCCGCCATAAACGCTCACGCTATCTACCCTGACAAAACGGCCCTGCGGTAATTAGATAAAGATGAAGTTCCTCTTCCCGGTACTTTGGGGGCCACGCTCCCCCGAGATCCTCGCCGCAGATCCGCGTCCGCCTTATCAGGTGAACACCCTTCCTCCACCCTCCTCTCCATCTCTCCCTCTCACGCTCCTTGCTCCCTCTCTTTTTTTTTTTGGCACTCAGCAGAAATCAAGATGGATGTTTCCCCCAACAGAGATGGGAAGATAGGGAGTGCAAGGGGACCCGAGATAGGGCCCGATCCGCGCATCGGGCCTCCGGTTAGATTGGCTGTACTGCCACCAGGGCCGCCAGAACTACTGTGAAACTTTGAATTTTGAATAGAAACTACTTCAGAAAACACGCTGCCATGGGGTATCGTCAAGAAGTTAAGGTCATCGGTCGTTTAGCAGGTAGCTTGTCCACACGTGCCAACATGCGTGATGTTTTTTCAGTCGTCTGTATTCTCGCTCTCTTTCTGTCCGTCAGATCAGACACCCATGGAGAGACGATGTTCCACGGCATTTGTGATTTAGGCCATACAAACCATACCCTTGTAATCCATTAATATAGTAGATCTGGAGAGAAGACAGCAGCCTAGTGTGTATTTGTGCTTGTGTGAATGGTGAATCCATCATTTCTATGTACCTAGGTTACATAAATGGCAGCGTTGGTCATGGATAAAAGGCTTTGTACAATGCAGAGAGAACGTATGAATGAATACTGGCCAATGATCTATCTATCTTTCAGTATTTGCCCTTTACAGACAAAAGTAAATCTCAAAGTCCATAGCCAGTTACAAGCAGTCACACGGTAAGGTCTCAGTCTTCAGCCACAGCCTTTATACTCTCCAAGCAATGTTAGCCTTAGTCAGGCATTCAAAGGATAGAGGACACAGGCTTTTATTCTAGTCAACAGTCACATCAGTGGCAAGTCCATTGGAATGCTATGCTGGGAAAGGAGTGGACGTGGACATGGACGCACAGAGGCAAACACCAACTCTCACACAATCTCTCGCTGTCGCCTTTTTTGTGAAACCCTTTGCCAATCTGCCATTTATGCACGCCGACGTTTGAAGCTTAGTATCCACTCGCCAAGTTCATTGTAAGACAACAAAAGGGAGAGAGTTAGTCGGTGCAGTTTCAAGCGAAAGCTTTTGGATAAGGCAACCCCCAACCCACCCGCCGATGCTTTCATGAAACCCCCTCACACCAGCAGGCAAGTTAGTCACCACACGGTTGGAATCGCGTTTGAGGTGAACTTCAAATGCTTGCTGTTGGCATTATCCTCCTCACATATCTGACGCAAACTAAAAAAGATCAACAGATGAAGAAATTGGAAGGACAGATATTCCAGATAGCTTACAGTGTTCAGTCTGATATGATTGCCCAACGCAGACCGCGATTGAACTAACATTGCAATAGGACCAAACAGATAGCGGGCAGAAAAGTGTTGAGAAAGGCAAGGTTGCTGACATTGAGGAGACTTCATGCTATCGTGAGGCTTGTTTTGGCCACTGACTCTGCTATTTTAGCTGTTCTCGTGTCAACACAAGTTCATTGTTAAACCTCATACGGCATAAAAGGTGCTGAGTTTTGCTTGGCTGGCCTACAAAACACACAGCTCCTATGTCGGAAAACAGCAGAAGGTTCCCATTCTTTAGCTGGAACACCAATGGACTGCTAATCCGTTAAGAAACTTGTTCAAGGGTTTGTTCAAAATGAAATAATTTAGCATTTCTTGTTGCTCCCCTGCTTGTTTTTGGTGCTGGGACACTGACTGACTCGTGAGATTGCAGTGTCATTACAGCCTTGAGCGTCTTTGGCCAGACTTCATCACCAGTCCCCATCAGAGTGCTCTTATGAATCCCCCCGAGGGAGGGACAGTTTATCTGTAGCAGTTAGCAGCTGCTGTCCACCCCAAAGACTCCAATAGCCCCCAGCTAGCTTTGCCACTTCAGCTGCTAGTCATTTAGCAAACAAGTCAATCATGTGCGAGGCAACTGCCAGTGATTTGCCAGTGTCCCCAGTGTTCCCAGAGATAGCGGGTTGGGGGCAGAGGGGAGTCATGGCCCACTAGGCCATTGAAATCAGGTCAAATTGGTCATCAGCAAACTATCTGGGCCTTGTATTCTGCTGTAACGATTGTTTAAAATGGCAAAGGATCCGGGGGCCCTTGTGTCCTCTGTTCCACCTCTGTTTGTTGATCTTTTTACCCCCATGCCAGAGGCCCATGCATGCTAGTGGATCTCACAGCCAATCATTGTGATTTAAACTGAGAGTCTTGGACCGAGGTTCCAGCGCTGAAATACGGTGAGCGAGAAAATGAGCAAGCGAAGCAATTACTTTATCAGCTTTCCACGTTGGACAGCAATGCCATGGACTCGCAAAGGGAATCAGTGGCCATCGGAAAAGGGAAATTAATAGTATTCTCTTCCCACTTTGGTGGTGCTTTTTGGTCACGGTAGCTTCGGAGATGTTAAGGACTGCACAGATAAAAGCAGCTTTTGAAGTACATGTAGAACAGATATATAATTTCAGTGGCAAACGTCACATCCACTAATTGTGTTATCTTTGCTTCTGTGAGGCAGATAAAAAAAAAGATACATATCCTCCTTTTGTCTCGTCTCTTGTCTGACAAATGTGTTTTAGCTGTGGCACCGGAAACCTTGGCACTGACACTCTGAGGCGGCGAATGAAAGCACGAGTTTGACGACTGACAACATTAGCGTCATTAGCTCACTTGCCGTCTTTTGTTGGCGGGATAAAGGAATTGTCAGAAAAACTGAACAGTGGTGTGTGTGCACACATTTCCACCCTATTTGAATAATTTAGCTTCACGGAGAAGGGAATGTTTTGAGTATAGAGGCATAGCTTTGTCCTTGTATGTCTTTTTTTTCATGCGTACCAGAGCCCAGTAGTCTCACATGGTCTCATTTAGTGTAAAGCATTATTTGTCTGGTGTTGACACAATTCATCAAATATGGAAGTTGGAAGGAGTTTGGAGGCACTTTCACACAACTGGAGCAGAATCTGCATTGCATTAACACAAGTACATCTTGCCCCAACTAATTTCCCTGAGCTAGAGCAGCAGCAGGGGGTGAATGTCGCTATGACGCCTGGAACAATAGCTTTTCTCAAGCGAGAGCAAAAAAAAACAGGATGCTGAAAGGCTATACATCAAAATATGAAATATTGGGACTACAGAATAAATAACTCATTAATTTTGCATTTGCTCACTGCTTTAAAGGAGTGTGTCTGCTCAGCCAACACGAAGGTAGTGACTTTATCAACGTTAAAGAATAAGGAGATATTTGTCTTGTTTTTTTCAATACTTAAAATATCATCAGAATGAAAAGCAAAGTTTACATTTACAATTTAGATCTACAGTTCAGTGAGGACAGTCAAGGGCAGCTGAAGTAACAATTGCCATACATAAAGAGTACATCCTATCAGCAACCATCATCTTTTTCTCGAGATGTATCTTAATTTGGATGTGATCCAATACAAAAGCAAGTTACTACGTTCGCTCACGGCTGCCGATCCACCGCTTCTAAGGGTCAACGGGTTTTTGCAGTTACTCTGCAGATAAGCGCATCTGCCAAACGGACTAAGCGCAATGTAAACAAAACAAAACAAAACAGGCCTCCGCGCTATCGAGGCGAGCCCCCCCCCCTTGCAATTCAAGGTTACAGTCTGCCGCAGTTCCAAAAAGGCATATGTGCACCCTCACACATGCACGTATACAAACAAACACACGTTCCCTTTCCCCCCGTAGTGCCCTCCTTGGCAAAAAAATCTCACTGCCAGTCTCTTAATGAAATGCTCAATTAGGGTCTTTAAATAGGTAATTACGCAGTGCCTAATCCCCCCAGCTCCTAGGCCCTATCTCATTTAGATGACACTCGGGCAGGCGAAAGGGGAGGGGCAAGGCACCGGGGGCCTCGGTTTCTGTCATCAAAGCCCCCCTCCGTGGTGGCACCGGCAGCCCTGTTAATGATAAGGCACATCCAGGCAGTCAGTCAACAGCGACTCCCAGTGAGGACCCACTGACAGCAGGGGAGATGGCAATGTCAGGCTTGACAGTGTCTTAATCATGTTTGTGAGTGTTTGGGGGTGGATTGGATTGGGGTTTAGGGGAGCTGGTGTTGCGCGGGGGTTTGTTTGGGGGTGTTTGAGGAAAGAGGGAGGGATAGAGAAAGCGTTTGATTTGCGTTTATGATTTTGATTTTCAGTCTATTACTTTAAGAAAATTGTGTATGAAACAAGTAGAGAGGGAGAGAAAATCACTCGCAAATGTCAAACTGTGCATTCTCCTTGATTCCCAGGCATTGAGTTAACAGTTTTGATTTGTCTTGACATTTGTTTGAAGGCGGCATTTGATTTGAATTTCAATCTCCAAACTGTGGAAGAAAAAAAAATCATTTATTAGTTTTCAGCAACATAATAAGACGTCTTGTTGAAGCGCCACAATATACCATCATTGACGGGGAACTATACTTGTTCTGTTGCTAACGTAGCAATGGCTCGTATTTGTCTTAGTGAAACAACAAAGGGGGGAATTGTTGCTCTTGCCTTGGGGGTGAACCATTGCACAGGTAGCCTCCACTCCCTTTCATGAGAACAATAGCTTAGCTTGGCTAAAGCACCTTTCAAGGACGTCCAAAAAAAACACTTTTTAGCTTCTTAACTCCGACATCAAAGTGCACGCTAAACCTCAATACGAATACTTGAACCGTTGAAATATTGAAACAGCTTTCCGAAATGCTGTTCATCCCCACCTGCTACGTCTTATCGGGATATATTCAGCAAAAATCTGTGATAATATTTTGCGTCCCAATTGCCACATATGTTGGCACTGGTGTATTTTCATGCAGAAAGCTCTGATAAGCTGGTGGTTCTCATAACACCTGTCTGTTCTCTCAGTTGTTGACTCAGGCTTTCTTATCAAATCACGAGTCCCGGCAAAAACACCCATAAAAATACCCATAATGCTCTGAAAGGAGAATTGCAATCAGTGTCCTCATGAAGACCAGCGTGGCCAGCTTTCTCTCTGCACACGCTCCGTCTATGCAGCATTTCTGAAACATTTGAAGCTCTGGAAGACCCGCGGCCTGCAGAGACGTTCGCCCATACGGGGCTGAAAGGGGCCACGAGGCCACCTGATAACCCCTGACACTATTACACAGGAAGTCAATATCAACACAGCGGCATCGGCGAGGACCGACGACGAGGTCCTTCGTGGAAAAACATTCACCGCACCACCTTAGGTACACGATAGCGCTCACGCTAATTGAACGGGGATCCACCCGCCGCCGCCGCCGCCATCGCCTTTAGCGCACTACAGCAACTATAATGCGCCGTTACATTTTAGCTCAGGGTATATCGTGGCAAATTAGCATTTAGATAATGGGAGACACTTGGCATTTTAATTATTGTGCTGCCCTTTTGAGTGTAGCGTGTACGCCCCGAGCATCTCCTTACATCCTTCATGTATGCCTAAGTAGCGCATTTCCACAGCAAACGGCTTGGCGTATGTACAAAAGCCACTGAAATGTCACCGCAGCACAATGTACCTTGGTATTCAATTGATAAAAAAAAAGATAAGGGGCGATATTCTCGTTGACTATGCCGTAATGTATCGTTGGGGGCGACAGAATTCCCATTGTTGCATCGTTCAATAATTTTCAATGGGCGCTCTGTTTCCGTCGATTTCTGCCGTGTTTTGCGAGTGGCAGTCGAATGCTGTTTTGTCTATTCAGAGGCTCTGCGCTTTCCATAAAAACGGCATGAGCTCAGGCTGGGAACGACCTCCCTCTCACCCTCCTTCCTCTCTCTCTCTCTCTCTCTCTCTCTCGCACACACTCACTTTCTCTCTCCCTCACGGAAGTGAGATTATTCATCCTCCCACAGACCGCGGACTGTGTTGGGGGTAGATGTCAAGGTGCCAGGAGCATGTGGTGCAATGGGTATGTGTGCCTGTGTGTGTGCATGAATGTCTGAGTTTACATTTGTGAGCATGTGTTTCTGTGTGTGTAGGAGTTTGTGTCTGTGTGTGATGTGAGTTTACTCGAGTGAGCACAAGTTAGAGAGAGAGAGAGAGGTGTGTGTGTGTGTGTATGTAACCATGTATGTGAGAGACAAAAGAGGGTCTTGATGCCTAACCCACATTTCTTATCCCATTTTTCACCGTCGCTCAATTTTCCAGCCCCCTTTCCCTTCGGGGGGGAAACAACACCTTCAGACTGCGAGGGCTTCCATCCTCTGTTCAACGCCTGCTCTTTGCTGCTGCTCCCTCCCTCCCTCCCTCCCTCCCTCATTCCTCTCTCCATCTCTCTTCCCTCTGCCTCCGTTAGGCGTACAAGCACAGACGGAGCGTGAGAAAAGCTGGCAGCGGCGCGCATTCCCTCGCTCTCCTCCCTCCCTCTCTCTCTGCCTCCACCTCTACCTCCCTCTCTACCCTACAGCGCTCTCTGCCTCTCTCCTCTCTTTCCTCCGCGTTACTTTCTCTGTCCTCTCCTTTCTCTCTCGCCATCTCACTCCCTTTCTGCCTCGTTGCTCCCCTTATCCATTTTATTTCCACCCCCCCCCCCCCCCCCTCTCTCTCTCTCTCTCTCCCCCTATTCCCACTCCCCCTCCCTTTTCTTCTGGTTCATAATATGTAACATGATTTAGCCCTCCCCTGTTCATGCGGCGTAAATTTAATCCCAGCCATTCCAGGTTGGCTGCTGCTGCGTCTGCCATCTCCCCCCTCCTCCCCCCTTCCCTCCCCACCACATCCTGCCACACTCCCTGCTCCCAACACAATAGACTCCTCAAGATTCTGCCTGTTTGCATGATAACAAGTTCCCTCTCCACACTAAACGCCGATGCGCAAGGTCAAGCACGACTCCAAACGGCACATGCTCGCGCTATAGAAACCCGCCCACACCGTGACAAGCAAACATGCAAGCAAGGGGAAGCCCTCCCAACACGCCGGCGTGAAGAAAAAAAAATCATTTGAATGGGCTACACACAGCTCACACGTTTGTACTCGGCCACGCTTTTATCTGCTCTCCATTGAAAAGGCATTAGGGGTGTCCATTACAGTTCAATAAGAAGTGTATTTACCAATGTCATCAAGGTCAAACGAGGAAATCCAAACATGCAGGCACAGATGAAGTGTGTCGTTCGCTTCCCTCAACTCCCCAGCGACCCTGAAGCTTACCCAATAGCTCAGTAACCTTGTGTGTGTGTGTTTGTGTGTGTGTTTGTGCGCACTGTATGTCCGTATTGCGTTCAGGGAAAAGCACAACAGGGGCGCTGGGATAATCAGTCACTAGTCTGCAGGTCAGGGTCCTGCACCGTGGGGACCATCCATCTGAACCCAACAGCTGCTGGGAGACGTGGCGGGAAGAGAGAAAGATGGGTGGAGAGAGAGGAAGATAGAGCAGGTGGAGAGGTAGACTAAGTAGAGAGAGAGAGAGAAAGTCAAGGAGTGATTGTTCAAAATAAAAAAAAAGCAAACATGGAACAAGTGGAAGGAGGAGTGTGTGTGAGCGGATGCTACATGGTCATTGTATTGACTACACAGTGTACGCTCAAGGTCAGTTTTGGGCGGGCCTGCACCCGAACAAAGGTAACTGCTTCCAAATACAATGACCTGTCCTTGACCTCTGTTTGCTCATCTGAAAGTCGTGAGGGAGTAGAGGCTATCGGGCGACGTATTGACTCCCATCGTAAACCTGCGGACGATACAAGCGGACCGGACGAGCAAATGCCTCACCTGTTCTTCAGAAGAAAAGTAAACACATTATTAAAAAGAAAGATTGAAGTCTTGGGAGGACGTGACCCTCTGTAGCATCACCGCTAGCATCGCTGACACTTGATGTCAAGTCTGCAGATAAACTCCCCGATCTACCGCTGCAGGATATACACAACCCCCAATACAAAAGTACAGATGCAATGATACTACTCACGTGTCCCTTTATCGGTGGGCAAACAATGAAATTCCACCCCCTCCATCCTGACACCGTTATTACATACGACATATGACAGACATTTGAATTGTAAGTAAAGTGCATCAAAAAATTGCGATGATCACGTTCTCTTACTAACTGTGTTTCTCTGAGTCAGTATGGCGGCGTATGAAGACTTATAACCTCTCCCAATGTGTATCCGTTTGCTAGTATTTGGTAAGGGGGTGACATTTCACTTTTTGCCACAAGCCCAACTGTTCAGATGGGATTGCGATACCTTCCCTGTTCCACAGCCGCAGCAGGTGCTTTTAAACCAATTACAAGACAGACAAATGTTATCAGACCCAATTAGCTCCTTGCTGTGCGCGCCGTGACGGGGGGTTTCATTCATACGATGACGAGGTATAACATCAGCAGCAGCATTGGCTCGTCAAAAAGTTAGCCGGGCTAGTCGTAGCGCAAACAAAAAACGGCAAAAAACGGCATTCTCAAACAGAAAGTCAGGCGTTAGCTTTTGGTGGGACGAAACATCTGAAGGATAGTTTACGACCGTGGGAGGCCTGTTTGAGTGAGGTCAGGGGAGATGGAGGAAAAAAGTAAATAAATATAGCAAATAAACCCCTCTGAGCTGCGGTTGTCAGGGTCTTTCATGTGGAGGCTGTACTCGAGGGCATAGCTTAGCTTAGCTTGAGGGATGTTATTACACAAGCTGACTGATCGGGAGCGATGCGTGAGAAACGGCCTCGTCGCTCGCTCTTAAATCACACCATCCCAAACCCGAGAAGTAAGTAGCGGAGAGGAGAGAAAAAAAAAGGAGAGAAAAATAGAAGGGACGGAGTGAAGAATGCACGAGAAAGGAAGAGGTAGCGACGACAGACTGAAAGAGATTAAGAGAAAGGGATGCAAGAAAGAGCAGGAGAGAAAAGACACCGCTCCTGTCAGGTGGTGTAACTAGCATCTAAGACACACCGCGACTTAATCCACACCCCTCATGATGGAGGGGAAGGGGGGGTGGGTGCACATGTAGGGGAGGGGGTGAGGTCTGCGCCTTTGATGAGCTTTCCAACGTGGAAATGTTTCATAACTCCGGTCATATGACACATCCGACAAAACCCCCCGAGGGCGCCGTGAGTGGGTGTGAACGCCGCATCTCAAGCACTCCGTTATTGCAGAGTTTCACTGCCGCTCGACGGAGGGAGGGAGGGAGGGAGGGAGGGGAGGTGCTGGCGCAGAGGGATGGGGTGCACAGTGCCCCGTGCCCTCTTTAGATATGCCCTCTGACCTTGGCGTTGAAATCACCGGGCGAGCGCGCCGCCACGCTACAGCGCCTTCGCCTTAATTAAGCGATATTGAGTCCTCGGGCGCTTGACTCTTTGTCTCTCTCAGCATCGGGGGAAAGTCGAAAAAAGGGGATCGCAGAGAGCGCTGCAGCAGTAATACAGCAGTCTACCTTGCCTGCTCGCTGCTGTAACCCTGCATGTTATTGTATCTTTGTGGGGGGGGGCTAATTGCTGCATTTTCTACTCCGCTAGTCCCCTGGGGGAAAAGAATGTACTGCCTCATAAAACAAAGCAAAAAAAAAGTCTGATTTGCTGTGCGTGGCTGGGCACGACACCGGGGCAACTTTGACAACACAATGCAGTCCTGTATGAAATTCCCTCGTAGGTTTGCTGTGCTTTGTCCTTGCATGTGCCGCGACAATTACAGATCTTATAGATTCGGGTGGTATTTCTGTGGGCGCTTTGTGGGTTGTTAGGATAACATTCCTGGAAGTCCGATTCAGTTTTGTGGATTAGACCGAAATTAAAAACACTCCCCTTTTAAAATTCCCCCGGGGTCGAAGTGAAATTAGTCAACTCTCACGAAAGAAGGAGCAAAAAAAAAAACGTTGTGCCAAGGCTACGTTTCCATCCCATATTGAATTTGTTAAAAAGATGGCGCCAGAAGTAGCGCTCTCGTCAGCATTTGTTTCCCCGGTGGTTTTGCAAGTGGTGTGCTGTGAGTGTTATTACAATATGTAGGATAACATGGGAAAAAAAACAGGATCAAGCATTGTAAAAAGTTGATGGCGTGAACCCGATGCTTCGGAGAGTTGAGGAAATAGATCCCTATCCCGTCTGCGTTCTTTAACAAAACAAGTTTATTGCAGTATGATTGGAATATAGGCTGATTTTTTCTTTTTGGTCCGCTAGTAATAATAGTCCAAATGGACTCATTACCCTCCACACACAGAACAGACCAGCTATTATGGAGAATATAAACATCTCTCCCTCCTTCTCTTTCACAATTCTGATAAGGATCGGGGGGTGGGGGTGGGGGGGGGGAGGAGAGAAAGAAGACAGCTGAACAGCCCCTTATTTTTCTTGCCACGTGCTCCCCTTTTTCTAATTAACATTGTGCATGTTGTCAGGCTTTGTTTAATAATGCATGATTGCTATCAGCAGCGAAATCCTTTGAATGAAGCACCACTGAATGGGAACACAATAATACCGCCGGGGGCCTCGGGAAGAAAGACAAGATTGTTTTTTTTTCTTTCTTTCTTTCTTTCTATCGTAATAAATGTTCAACGGGAAGCATCAGGTGCCGCGAAATGTGTGAAATTGAACAGGCACGCGACAAAAGCGAAATGGCCACGTGGAGGTTACAATGAGCGAAGGTGAGGCGCCTTTCGAGGAAGGCGATCGCTTTATATGGTCCCAGTAATGCGAGTTCAGAGGAGGACTTGAACACATCATAACACATGGACACCAGTCTTTCTCAAAAAATTTAATATAATCCTCTTATACTCGTCACTCATATCAAAAGTAATAATATTACTTTACTTATTACTCTTTGTGAATAGTAATTTGTTGCACTACTCGTTATAGTTATATGGGAATACTGAGGAAAATAAATCTGGAGACATTGGCTCATTCAACTTGAATGTGACATAAAGTAAAGTATTTTTCTGATTGGTCATTATTACTGAAGTTGAAATAGTAATTTGTTACTCATTACTGAGGAAAGTATCACTGATAAACCCACACGCATGCACACATAGACAAGCTGCAGTATTCCGCCAAAAACAACAATTTTGAAACTGCTCACTTACGATGACAGGACTTGGGTGGGGTCCCAATGTCACCGAGTGCACACATACGCTGCTGGTAAACTGCTATCTTAATGCCAGGTCTGGCAGGTGGCTCCCCCCCCCCCCCCTCACAACACATTGGGAAGGGATAGACGGCACACTTTCATTTTTTTTTTCTAGGAATCAATGTTTTGGGGGAAATTTGTCAGCTAGCTGTGCTCACATTAGCCCCCACTTGTATTTACACACATGGCACAGCCTCTCGGTCGTCTCACTGGTGCTTACACAACATGCAGATGGTTTTGTTTGCCTCTTTCAGCATGTGTTTGTGCATGTGTTGAGTGTATCTCTGTGTGTGTGTATGTGTGCGGGGAATGAATAGGGAGTGGGGAGGGCTGCTGACTTCTGTTTCTCGTGCGCCTCCTAATGTCATGTCATCATGGAAATTCACACTCCATTAATTAACTCGAAGGCGATCGCTTGGATTTGGAGGGACAGACGGCGTGAAACAATAACGGGGGCGGGGACGGCGACGGCCTCACCTGCATTACGTATGGATCAGACTGCTGCTTCAGCCTGCCTTCTCAGTCCAATTGATTCTAATCAAATTCACAGTAGCTCCGAACACCACTCATGTGGAAATTCTGTCTGGTGTGCTCAAATGCATGTACGTGTATATGCATTTGTGTTTTTCGTATGTGTGTATGCGTGCGCGTGCGGGGGTGGAGATAGCCTCAAATTGATTCCCTTCGCCATGCGTCCCCCGCTCTCGCGCTTACTGCTAGCCCCGCGGCGCTTGGAGACAGGTAGTCGTGTCTATCCCCCCCCCCGACACAAATCGAGTGTGACAGGTGCGCTATCTTCCCGTCTTTTTCTGCCATTTGCAGCCCATGGAAATGAAAGAGGGAGCGCGAGGAGTGAGAGAGAGGATGATTGGTAACGGGGAAATGAGGTACTTTGTCATCGTCTGGCCCACTGATTGGGCTTAGGGCTTTTATTTTGGTGGGTGGTGGTCAAATCCAGAGATAAACAGACCCACAAAATATCCTTTCTAATAAAAGGATATGTGCAGAATTGCCTACGTTCCGGTGCTGTAGTTTTGCTCGTGTCCAGTAGACGTCACATATTAAATGCTATGTATGTATGTATCCATATCCTAGCGCACGAGGCCCCCCCGAAAGGCAGTGCTACAACAGCAGCATTCTGCTCACCAACACTAGCAGGCGGGCTAGCATGCTATCCGGCAGTACGTCATCGGAGCTCACACACTTAGGGATTAGCTGCCAGCTGTGCTGCGAGCCGAAGACTACCGCAGAGCATCCGTCACCAAGGATCAAGCTCCGGCTTAAGCAAATGGATGACAAGGGATAGAGCCGGTCAGCAGCTAATACGAGCTCACTGTGTCACATTGATTCATACAGCCGTGTAGTGGTCCTTCGATAAAAGGCTCCAGTAGCAAACATGAACACCAACACTTGCCCACTCTGTCTTATAGATTTTAGTTGTTGTTTAAGCAGCGCTTGATAAAAGAGGCAACATCTATGTGTGTGTGTGTGTGTGTGTGCTCAAACTAAGCTACTTCATCACTTTGTATAGATTTAGAGCACACTTTATTTTACCTCTAATCCATTTAGAGGCACTTAGAGCCATTAAAGCATCTGCTACGGATTGAATGTGGCGCGGGGAGCATAAATATGTGCCGGAGCTGAATGGCTTTACCGGTGGCATTACAGTGCATAACACCGTGTCTAGTAGATGGTTTGTGTCCGGCATTTTATACACCTCTCAACAGATGGTCGGCAATGGTCAAATGAACCCATACTTCCAATGGATATTGAGTGTTTAAGTTTTTATATAGTACATATTTCATGCAAAAATCGTATTATTCTTTTTATTATTAGTAGTAGTATTGATGCTCCTGGTAAATGCGATGTAGTCCTGATTATTTTATGTGTACATCTAAATTGACACGGCACCCCAAGAGGTGTTGTTTACATGACGCGTGCATCAACATTGATCTGAAGAGGTCTTAAACCGCACCGCTCTTATCAGGCAGCGTGTTTAATTGGTGCACGCGACCAACGCTGTGAAGACAAAATCTTATTAGTGCACCCTTTCATCTGCGTGGGTTGAGTCTCTCTCACACACACACACACACACACGTGCACACACAGCGACGTGTGAAGTGACTATTCCGTTGGAGAACTGTCAGAACATACCCCGCGAGCACATCAGCCTCTTCCCATCCCCTGTCAGCTCCAGCCGAGGCTGTGTGGGGGTATGTCAGAAATGTGCAGGGATAGATAAAACCCGTGGAGCCAAATAGCTTTGTTTCATTCATTCCCTCTCTTTTTCTCTCTTTCTCCCCCTTCCTCCCTCTCCCCCTTGTTTAGGCTGTGAATACCCTGCATCTGAGAAATCAGACCAGACTGACTCACAGGGCTCTGTGAGCCAGCGCCACCGAGGCTGCCAAAGCATGCTGGTGCCAAGCTGTCCCACCATGCACAGAGCCAGACCCACGCTGCTGCTGCTACTGCTGCTTGCCCTGGGTCTGCTGCCCCACCTCGCCGACGCCGAAAGTAAGTGGGACCCTCGGCTTTCACGTGAGCCTGAAGTGTGTCTTGGGGCACGCTGTCTATTGTGGAATTGTTTTTGTGTCTTTTTTTTTCTCATTGATCATCAGATACACAAATATGCAGCTGCACATGATTGGCAGGCGCTAGGGTTAGATGTATCGGTTTTGCTGATCGGATATCAGCCGTTCATTTTGTCCACCGCCGAAATAATGGAGGTTCGTACCTGATCACAACTGTTCAACCTGCAAAGAAATGTTATTTTAAACATCAACGGTCAAACCATAGCAGCGACTGTCGATCGGGGACACACACCTATATTCACTCCACAGCGACCCAGCTCTCCGTCTTGCCTACTCTTCTCTTTCCCAGTGAAAGCCATCTCAGGGGCCTCTAGAATCTCATGATGGAAAGTCATTGGAATTGAGTTACTTGACACCAGACACCTGCCCATTGACGTGTGACAACAGTTTTCAAACCCCATTGAGCTCTGTCCCTGCACCGCATCACCCCTCCACCCTCTTTTTTTTTTTTTTTAACACTAAGATCCATGAATCATTAGCTTCTCTAGTCACAGCGGGATGAATAAAAGTTTTATTGCTCCCTTCGCGCCGACTGAAATCCCCCTCAGTTCAGCTGAATATCTGAGCGGTGGGATCGCTCACCCAAGGTCACACAACCAGAGAGAGTCAAAGTGAAATTGATGGGCAAGACTTTAAACTTTGTGCTTGAGAAATGTTCCCTGCAATCTGTTCAAATGTGTTTTATTTTTCTCTCTCTCTCCCCTCCCCGCCGCATATGTCTCACAGCAGGGTGGAGACAAATGGAGGAACCCGTTCTCCGCTTACCCCCCACCCCCCATTTTATGTGCGGTTCCGGGATTTATTGACACAATTAAATTACGGGACGTTCCCAAAACGACGCTAACGCTCGATAAATGTTACCGTCGCGGCGGCTCTTTAGGAGCTATCTTTTATCTCCCCCATCTTTCAAACAGTAGCGTACATCTGCATAGTAGTACTCGACTGAAAAGAAAAAAAAAACTACTAACAATTACCAAAACTTTCCCCCAGCCAACTGCCGCGACGACACGTCCGCACTCGAGTGTCCAGACATTCCAACGGGTGAATTTGAGCGCAGATGTAACAGAGACCTACGCAAGTGCAGTCAGCAGCCCCCCTGGATCCCGACGCCTCCGTGCCTCCCCCACCCCCCCCCCCTCCCAAGCAAGCCCACCCTGTCATTTCTCCCTCCCTGTGGCGGTCTGTGAGTGAGCAGCTGCTGCTACCCCATACCCCACTTAGGCAGCTGTGCTGGGTCATCATTTCAAAGCCAAAACAAACTTACCATGAGGTAGTCACAACGGCTGTCTGATAATGACTGAGGGGGTGTGTGTGTGTGGGGGGGGGGGGGGGGTGTTTGGGAGTCAAGGAGGTCATGGGGAAGGAGGCGCACGTCCCGTCTGCGACCGAGGTGTGAGAACGAGGCAGGACCGTTTCCTAGCCTGGGGACTGATCTTCACTCCATTCCTCGCCTGCCTGGTCTCGCTCATGCACTCGTTTGCCCCGCCCCTTCCCACCTCATCTCCATTGTCTTACTTCCTAATCTCTCTCTCGCTCCTTTCCTTTTCTCTCTCTTTGTCGCCTCGCCACTTTCCCTCCCCGTCGTGATTTCCCTCTTGCCAGCGATGTGGAAGCTCCTCCACTTCCTTTTACCGTGCAGCCGCATCTGCAGCCCAGTCGCTCTGGGGGGGGGGGGGCTCCCTCCCCCATCTGCAGGACCCTCACCCCCCCAAAAAGGAAGGAAGCTGCCCTCTGTTGGTGCTCCGAATCCATTCGGGTGTGTTGCTAGCCTCTGGGTGTGGACAACAACGGTGGAGGATATGGGACACGTGAGAGCAGAAAATGGCTGAGTCGGCCTGCTCAACAGATGGCACGGTCCTCGTAGCCAGTCCTACGTGCCGCCCCACACTGTGGACACCCCAGCCTCTTTCAACAAAAACGCAAATCAGGCATAGCAATCACCACTACCCCCCCCCCCCCCCCCCACCCCCAAAACACAAACACGCTTATTCATAGTAGAGTAGCTGCTGATGCTGGTTGTGGGAATGCTATCAGGGAAATCACTGCATGTAGCCGGCAGGAACTCGGTGGATTCAAGGATCATCTTTTCCGGTGTTTTTTCGTCTGTTGGTTGCTTTCCCTCTCTGTCATTGTTTTGTCTTTGGCTTGCTCTCTCTCGCTCTCTTTCTCCTTCACTCTCTCCCACTCTCTCATCAAATGCAGCCCATTTAATTTGTGTGGCAAATTGGGCTTGGCAATAGCTTGAAAGAGGGGCATAATTGTCCCCGGTGAGTAAAAGGGGACGGAGAGAGAGAGAGAGAGAAGAGGGGTGGCGAGGCAACGAACAATCCCTCCGTGTTTCTTGCTAAACAGTTGTGTAAAAAGGAACAGAGGGAGGATGAGAGGAGCGCTAGAGTCATTAAGCCTCTTTACCTGGGAAGGGGAAGAAACACGGGCCAAACATTTTAGGCATTAACAAACCCGGCTGTTCATCGATTTGATAGATTGTTTTGCGTCAGCCTCACATCTGCACGGAGCGAAAACAGACTCGGTACTAGAGGTCAGTCTCCCGATGACATCACTGGATTACGGGAAGTTTCCCCCCGTGCTTCATATTGAGAAGGTGATTGACCGTCAGCAGCTGCATTGCATTGCAATTCACTGATAGTGTCTGATTGTTGTGAGACCCGGATTTTTTTTTTTTCTTGATGAGCAGACTTTAGCCCTCCATATATCCCAAGCTGTGTCGGGCCAAGTCCAACCACGGCACTAATAGTGTTGTAATTGATTCCTCTCTTGGCTGGTGGATGGCATGGCGAGTCCCAGTGAGCCGGCACACCGCTCTTTAACACATCAAATGACTATCGACATTTTCGAAACATTAAGACGTTAACGCCTTAAACCTCGCCCCGCTCCTTTACACGCATGCATGCGCTCATCGACAACACTCACAGCCGTCTATAGAAGCTCTGTTTCTGGCCAGCAAACCCGAGGTGAACAACATGGGAACCCAAACAGCAAATAGTCCTTCTATGCACCACTTCTTTTGAGACACTTTTTCACAAAACAAACAAAATAAAGAGACGGGCATAATCAGAAGGCGAGAGAGGGATGGGGTTATTTTTTAGGGACATCTTCATCAATGAAATGTTTTCTGTGCAAGAACAAACCCATGTGTTCACTATTAGAGATGAAGGAGGGAGTTACACGGCCATGATCAAAGAGCTTTTATTGCTTTATAAGGAGTTCTTTCGTCAACAGTGCTGCAGTAACAATCCGGTACTCCCTGCATCTGCCAGTATTACAGTCGTTTCCAAAAAAAAAATGTGTGGGCGGATGCATCGTGGAAACGGAGGACTGTCATCACTAAAACTGAATCTGTTTTGGTACATATTCATAGAACCTGGGAGGTAGACAAATACACACACACACATAGAGACAAATACTCCCCTGAACAGGAGAAGCTTGTTGGGGAAATGCAATATCGCCACTGCAATATTGATAAATGTGTGAATGGAGGACGACACACACACACACACTCTGAACAGGAGCACCTCGTAGCCAGTCCAAGAGCTAATGATACTGTATTCCCCAGATGACATCTGGCTGTTAATATGTGTGTTTTATGCATGCCTGGCCTAATATGAATTATTGTAAAATAGTGTTGCATTTGCATATGGGCTTCCGGGCTGTACTGGAATTAGCATTTTTACAACAGCTCATATTAAATCCCTCTGCTTAATTTGCCCGCGCGCTAATTCGATTTAAATCGAGTCGCTTTTACCCGCGCGGTGCGAACACGCCGACACCAAACACACACATGCGCGAACGCACCGTATGTACTCAACAAAGAGCATCAACCTACATCACACACACATTGCTTGTCACACATCCAATTAGACACACACTCACTCACTGATGCACACACACACACGTTAGCGTAGCCACAGAGAGCGGCATTAAAAAGCAGGAAGAGGACAGAACCCGTAGTGGTTTTTGATCCAGCTTTAAATCATTGTAATTCCCCCGGTCTCCCCCCCCCCCCTCCCCTCGTTCATCATTCTGCCGGACACCGCTCGAGTGGAAATCTCATTGTTGGCTCCACTCGCTCAGTTCAAAAAAAAAAAAAAAAAAAAAAAAGTGTCTTAGTACAGTTACATCCTAAAAAAACCCATCATCGGTTTCTGTAGAGCATCGTGTTCACACCTCGAACAAAACGTGGCGGAAAAAAAACCCACCTTTCGGCTTAGACCGCCAGTACTTAATTACCGTCTAGTTGTTGGGGATGAAGACCTCGTGACGAGACTGCGAATCTGAGATGAAACAATGTTATCAGGGCCGCGCACGACGCTACTCGCTCTCGCAGGTTGAACTAAATGAATAAGTAGTCATTATCGTTTTTCTTTGGCTGCAAAATGCCAGTACCAACTCCTTGTCAACAATGTACCGTGCAATTATGTTTCAAAAGATTGTTGTATCAGGCCCGTTATTAACTCCGCCGATGCCGATTTCTCCGGCGACGATGCCCGAGTGTGTTATTCCGAGGCCATTAGCCTCATCTATGGATTCGCCTGACACTTAGACCAAAAAGCCAAGCAATTTGCACGACACCCCCCCCCCCCCTAACCCTCCTACACTCAAGGAGATGCTCACATACAATATGGTCGCTTTGTACGTGCCCAGATGCGGGTAATTAAAGGCTAGCCTTTCGTTCCCCTAATGCGATATGTAAGTGCACTTACGTCTCCGAGACACGAAAATGGAGGGGGCAGCGTACCGTTCGAGTCAGAGAGAGAGAAGGGAATATTGACGGAGCAAAAACACCGTAGTGCAAATTACAAATCTATTGGAGTGGCAATCAACAATGCAGCAGCATTCCTTTCTCTCGATGTCATATCTCTGAGTACTTCTGCATGAAATGGCCTCATCTATCATACTGTGAAATGCCATGGATTTCAGTGGACCCCACTGAATGATGACCACCCTTCCCCCCCAACACCAACACACACACACACCACCTCAGTGTGTTGAGCACCAAATGCAGAAAGAAAAAGAAAAAACAAAAAGGAGGGATGACCCCATTAAAGTTGTGCAACAGACCAGGTGTCTCGCACTTAGACAGGCACACGTGCACATTCATATACATACACACACACACACACACGCGAGGGTACCCTGTAGCATGCCTTTGATGCCGGGATCAGCGGCGAGCAGAGCACAATGCCAGCTGTTTTGCATCTGCCCGGCTTACGCTTGGCATGATTCTAGCCTCGCTGGCGTACGCTGAAGCGGATCGCCCTCCGTACCGTAACGCCAGCAACAACGCGGGTGTTTCATGACATCGCCCACAACGACGCATTTAATAGAGTGGTGCTGTGGCCGCGGCAACTGGGATTATTGGATCGGTCGGGGTCTTAAATGCATGAGCTCTCCGCTTAGATTGTCTTACGGGGCGGTGTGTTGTCTGAATGCTGTCGAGTTGGATTCAAAGTGCTCGTGGTAATCTGAGGCTTGGGAAATCATACTGAAATATGGATTAGGAGCTGAGTGATTGTCTGGTTTATTATTATTGTGCTTTGTTTTCATTGTCTGCAAGATCAAAGTTCACAAGTTTGAAATGGCATCAGTCGAGGTGGCCTGGTCTATTATACTTCACAGCAGAAATAAAAATTGATTACATTGATGTCATTCGCAGTAGTGCAGTCTTGCAAGGGTGTATTGATTTATCTATCGGCGCTGGATTTACTCGTCAAGCATTTTCTGCAGCACAGGAGTCAGGTGTAGGAGAGTAAATGCTTGTTTCATGCAGGTTTATACCCAATTAAAAGCTTGTTAATCATCTCCGGGCTAATAAAGCACATCCGCGATCACAATCTCAGCGCTCATTAATGATGTGCTGGTAATAAAACAAGATTTCTAAAACAAAAAACGCTCAGCACGCACTAAGGTATGAGTATCGTCCTCAGGAATGCAGCGTGGATCTGGATTTTGTATACAGTGGGTGAAATATGTGAGTGGAGCGATGGGGAGCCAAGACAGGAACATATGGGAAAGTCGGCATTTACACTACGTCATTCGATGAATTATCCTCTTTAACATGTCAAAGCCACCTGCACGTTGCTGGATGTTTGGCTTCGACTGGATAACCCAAAAGCATAAAGATCCCTACATTCTTGGTGTGTGTGTAGGGAGTTACTGTGTTTCCTGTGTGCTTCTTGTATGTCACTGTACAATTCTAAATGTATCGTCAACATTTTGTCTGTGTGTATGGGCGGGCAACACCTGGCCCGAGGCCTGTGCTTTGGTCTCACTCCAGGGGTCCCGAGAGTGTGGCACATTGCACTGATCTCAACGCAGCACATTTGTGTGCCTGTGGGGGGTGTCGAGATGCTGCAGTGGGGTTAATGGCCTAAACCATTCATCTCCGCGGAGTGCCTCGGGGCGATCTCCTGGGCCCTGACAGAAAGCTTACATCCGTACCTTCTTACCTACAGCACTCTCCGATGCTCGATGCTCGACTGGAAAACTATATGCCCTGAGCTCCTCTTGTCACAATTGATTTACATCCCATGCAGTGATGGGGTTAGTGCTCAAAGTCCCTCTTTGGAGAGTCGTCTTTCTCACCAAACACACTCTCTCTCACACACACACATCTGTCACTCCTTTTTTTTGCACCCCTTCCTCTCTCACTCATTTGGCCGCTTACTCATTCATTAGCTCCCTCACTCACTCATTCACACACTCGCCGACTTCCTCGCCGCCTCCCTCCCTCCCTCCCTCTCCGGCTTCGCTACATCATCGAGTGAGTCACGCCGTTCGGTTCGCGCTCAGATTTATTGCGACACGCGGCTCTTCAGTGCGGTTTATTAGTTATGGCGAATGAGAGTGAAAGCCTCCATTTGGGGGAGGTGAGAAAGCTCTCGCGCCGCCGGTTGGACCCACAGGCTTTTGAAACGGCGCCAAGCCCCTTGATGCTGATGGCGCAACGTGCTAAGTGTCCTTCCCAGTCGCTGCAGTGGAACATGGAATATCAATGCTCACATTAGCTTACGTAGACAGTGTTCGGTGCACACCCCCATACACACACACACACCATTACAGTAGGGCCCCTGGACATCGATGAGGTGTTTATACAGCATCCATCATAGCATCCATGAGCAGTCCGCGTCCCTCAGCTTTCATACTACAACTCCCATGGTGCCGTCTTTTGTGTCATTCATCATTCACTCGTTAACTAATGAATTACCGCGGGCCCCTCCGCCACTCGAGCCGTGATTGAGGATATTTCAAGTTAAGTGTAGCTAATTGATGTACAACAGAGGTAGGGTGACAAAAGATACCGGGGAGATTGTTCGCCTTGAAAGGTAAGACTTTTCGTTTTGGTTGATTGGTTGGTTCGATGTGTCTCTTCACTTCCCCCCCCCCCCCCACCCGCCGCTTCAAAATCCCAAATCCTTATGTCCCTGTGAAGGATAAAATACAGACATATTTCATTGCAAACTGTCCGCTCGAGTCCAATCTCGCTCAATCCTTACGCAGTCGTCCGTTTATCCACTCATCTATCCCCTTCTATCTCTCTCCAGTCTTCATAGTTCAGCGTACAAGAGTGTGCATATGGGAGGGCAGCTGTCGAGCGGAGTCGATAATGTCAGGATTTATGCCTACATGGATTTCTTTAAGTACACCTTCCAAATAAGATTTTCGTCTCCGTGCCCCCTCGGAGAGTGGGAAAAATAACACATAATCAGAGAGTCTCGCAGAGATCCCTTTTCACCGCCTCGCCCTCCTCTTCACCGCTGCCCGGGAGAGACAGTAATTTCACACCGCATGATCTGTTGCCTCTCATTACATGGTGCGATTTAATTGGCTGTGATTTTTCCCTCTCATGATTATTCAGGCAGAGATGTCCGCAAAAAAAAAGGCTAGGCTGCAGTGTTGCCATTAAGTCCCGCGGCGACGGCCTTATTTGTGTGTCTTTGGACGAATTACGCAGACTGCATGGGAACGCGGCATACGTTACCGTCACCTGGTAGCGAAGCGCTGCCGAAGAAGGGCTTGGTTAAACACGCCCGCACTAATGTTGCGACAAGCTAGCCTTCATTCTGAAGAGTTGCGGTAATCTGCCTGCTTTGGGAGACACCTAGATTTTAGGTGGATCGGCATTGCAGACTTGGGCATCCCATCAGCCCTGCAGATTGTCAAGTGCTCCCGCAAATTGCCTTCAGTCTATATGACATGCAGGTTTATCTGAGACATCATTCTCAAGCAACTCCCTTGCCTTGACATGTGCACGTGCTGGCATGCACACCCACACATACCTATGTAATCACACCCATTTTATTGTACTTTCTCCCACACACATTCCTCGGGCATCTGTACGCACAGGCATGCAGTAGCAGCCGTACTTGTATACATATTCATTGTATGGTTTTATCTAAAAATAGTACCTTTGTTCTCCCCGCACATGCACTGATGTCAACTCATGCAAACGGCATATATTTATAATCATACGCTTACATTTTCTATTCCGGCCTAACAGCATAACTGGTTAGCAAGTCTGAAAAATGTAGTGCCCTCTTGACACACACTAAAACACCTAGAATAGGGACACAGCCCTGGGTGGTGTCTGGTTGAGTAATGTATGTATGTGATGAAACAGTAGGGAGGAAAGCCTACGCCATTTGAAAGAAAGTAAAGGGGGTGGGTGAGGTTTAATCTGATCAGATTAACCACCCATCAGTGTGGAAACTGCCCCAGAGATGGACTCCCACCATATGTTGGGATTTAGGCAGACAGGTTGTAGAGAGAGAAACTGAAGACAAATAGAGCTGAAGATGGAGATCAACTAAAAGAACAGATGGATTGACTTTCAAAGGGAGCGTTGAATGAGGTGGGTAAAATGAAGGAAAGGGGAAACTAATCTGGGTAGTAAGGATTCCCTTTTTTGTGTCTGGACTGCTTAGTGTTACTCATTGCTACTGCTGATCATAACTGTTTCTTTGACATCTTCCTTTAAACCAAGGCCCATAGCAGTAAGGCTATTAGCCTTACATGAATGTCACAATTCATTTTTACAAGGCTCAAAGATCATTTCCAAAAAGTAATCCTGAAGCCTACAACTTTAATCCTGTAGATATCATTAGTTTCCTGACATCTTATGAAATGATCTCAACCCTATTTTCAGGCTCTGAAATTTGGTAATGAAAGTCAAAGGTAAACAGATTAAAGATATTGCATTTTGGATTGAATGTCACATTTTGATCTAATTTCAAGTCTCTTGTCATATACATGACGAAAGCCAACTTTTATCTAAAAAGCATTAGTCATTAAATTGAACCTCATCCAACTTTTATCAAAGCTGGTGAGTCAACATGTCTATGCTACGTGGAATAAGTGAGTTTTTATTATCATCTTTATGAGAGCAATAGGTGATTAAAAGCAAAATGAAAATGCATTAGAGGGAAAACAATCAAATGAATAATGCAGGTGGTTAGGGATGCTGAGTTCAAAATGATTGCTGGGTTTACAAAAGTCAAGTGATAATTTAGCCTCCAGTTAAAAATGGCAATCCATTGCACACGACAATAAGACAAAAAGGCGTGAGAATAACCAAGGTCTGGGCATCTTAGTAGTAATCAATTGGTTGTGGGGTGTCTGAAGCAATCCATGGGTGGAAACGAGAGTCACATTAACAGCAAACAAAAAAAAAAAAAAAACAGAACCATGAGAGGGTGTTCTTATCTCAAGATGACTGCTATCTCGTGGAAGACAGCCACTTTTGTTTTGCCTCGCCTCATTGTGTGGTGTCTTTGAAATCCACAACGGCGTGTTACACAGCATTCACTTTGTTTCATCAATTGCACAAAGGCTTCACTGGCATTATTTGAGATAGTTTGTCTCCGGTACAATGAGAGTAATTATTCAGGCTGCTTAGAGCACAGCGAGGCGACCTAAAGAAAGCAAGCAACATTCCTGACAATGATAATATTGTATTGAATCTTAAATTGGTAATAAATGCTATACAAATGATCATATTCTGTATGTGTCTTTGTATGATTTATAACCCCATTACCCTGCATTACTCTTGGAGCATCTATTGGTTTATTGGGCTTTGCTAGCAATAGCATTAACTTATAGCAGCACTGGACTGTGGTAAACAAAGAGAGTCATATCATCGGTCAAGGTGGAAAGCCTTGGCAACAGGATGACAACGACTTCCCGTTACAGAAAAACGATACCAGGGGTTTGAGTCAAATTAGCCAACCTGAAAGGCAGGGGCGACACGGTGGCACTGGCACTGCAGGCCATCCAAGGCACCCCTGTTCCCCAAGCAAATCCTACAATAATAGCACGTTTGTTTAGTGTTGTAGCCTTCTCTGTTTTTCAGCCATAGTTGCTGTGCATCACTGGAAGAAGCCGTAGAGTGCTGTCGGTCACGCTTCGAGAGAGGCACATTCCTGTTTACTTTAGCCACGCTAGTGTGCCCAGCTGACCTTTTTTTTTTCTGCACGGGGCTTCCCGTAAGGCAAATCTATCCACCCGGTCACTGCACTACATCTGTACAAGATGGAAATATTGATTAGGTGATAATTAAATTGTCCTCCCCAGCTTGATATGGATTAATAATTGGCCGCTAATGCCCTCCTGACATTTTGCTGTATCGACTCGATACTGTTTGGAGTGGTGCGCCGATAATTATGACGATTGGCATTCTTCATTTTGTCCCTAATGAGAGCAATCAGAGTTGGCTCGACTTTTGCCTAAGAATGAGAAAGAGAGTTAGAGGGTGGGATAGATTTTCTCTTAGGGCGCATTACTCAATGCTTTGGTCCTCATCAAGTTGATGTTTCCTAGCCTTACAGGAAAGTTGTTTTCTCAGCATCCTCTGCTCATCTCTTACGTGTAATCAGTGTAGTATGGTTTTCATTACACGATATAGTCTTATCCCATGCTAGTCCAACGAAAGAGGACATCTCTGGCCAAAACAACACCACCACTCACTGTACTAAAAATACTGGGATGAGAAGGTGGCATGGGCGTAGTGCCACATCACTGCTTCGACTTCCTCACTGCCATCTGTGAGTGTTCCTCCTCTGGCATATTCACAAAGGCCCTTTGTGCATTTTTTCCCCTTTGTCCCCGTTCGCTAGGTTTAATTAGGTTATTTACTTGAGCCTCACCTCCCAGTGTTTCATTATAGCAGGCATTGCAGATAGGGCTTCACACAGGGCAGGGGCAGATATAAAGTTAGGACAAAAGATGATAAATGTCGCAAGCAGGGACCGGAATGCAATCTGGCTGCCGTGATGCAGAGATGCTCTAATGGCTTCCCAGCGAGGAAGGGGGCAGGCACTGTCGAGATGGCAATGTGATAAATGGCGCAGGGATGGCTGTAGGGACTGTGGGCAAGACAAAGAAAAAGAAAGTCGTGGAAGGAGGGGGAAAAAAAACGAAGATGACCACAAAATGGAATCCAATTCGTCTGGACTCCGTTCCCCCTCCTGACAAATTCAGTGTGGAAGAAGAAGGGAAAGGGAAATTGTTTTTTAGGGACATGTTCACCCCACCCCCCCACCATCCCCCCACCCACCCCGCTTTCCTCCCAGGTTGAAAAGGCAAAGGGACGTATGGGTTCTGACAATGCTCTTACACCTGTGGAATGATTAATGACGGCGACCTCGCCTTACATGCTGCAGAGTGAAAACCTCACAATGAGGACAATCCTGTTATGAATATACTTCTGTTTACATTACACAATGCAGGCTTTACATTTCCTTGAAGTCCAACATTTATAACCGAGGACCTTTCTCAACTGAACTTCATAAGGCTGTCATTTCTGTGCCAACTGGTTAACTTCACGGTTTTTCGCTATTGTCAAATTCCCCGCTATCGTGTAGGTTTTATGTAATCCACATTGTAACATATCAGTATGTAGTGGAGAGAGAGAGAGGAAGAACAATGGACAGAGAAAAGTCTGAAATGGCCAGCCTTCCTCACCAAGCCGACGTGATTCGATGAGATGCTGCTGCACGTTGGAGTGATGCTGACACTTCATGGATGTCAGGGCTTAATCATGGCATTTTCATTCAAATGCCCCCACACACAGCAAGCAGCCCCATAGTCTTTTGTCTTCTTGTTCACGTGCCCCATTTTCGGAAAGGGGTCGATTATTTGTATAGTTCGTAACCTTGAATGCAGCTTATCGACACAAAGGATACATCCTAACTTTTAGTCGGTTATCATTCAAATGACTGACTTTTCAAACCATTATCAAAAGTGAAGAGCACTTATTTGACGTTACGGGCCTCGGCGCTGTTGCTCTCCAGCAGTTCGACCTCCTTGAAGTTGAAAAATCGCTCTCACTTAGTGTTCACTTTAAGTGCACTAGATTTCCTAGAATATTCATGGGTAATGCTGAGTCAATGTGACTGCCGAGTATTTAACCTTTAATCTTTGAGAGGAAAGGGATGGAGCCACCACTTAGGGAGCACCACATCAGAGTACCTCGTGGCATTATGTGGCAATGACATCGGCTTTTTACTCCCTTTACGTCTCTCTCCCTCTCTCTCTCTCTCTCTCTCTCAAAACCAATAGTATTGAAGTGTTTGTGATTTATGGCACACTCCCATTACATATACACAGAGGAATTGCCTTGCAAACACACTAATTAACAGACTAACACATCATATATACTTAACCAGCATGCATGTATTTATCTCCACATATACTGGATACACACATATATAGAAGCGCACACATTCACTTGCCCAGTGGACTAGAGCCCATTAATGCAGGCAAACATTTGCACTCGAGGCCGGCGCTTCTGTGTACCCACTTGCTCTGTCAACTGTGGCTCAGTTTGGCGAGGGGTGAAAGGGACTAAGAAGAGTAGCGTAACAAACTATCGGTCCAAAAGGCCACATCTCCGGTCCCCGCCAGCCCCGGAGAGGCCCCCCATCGTCTTTAGAAACCGAACCTCTCTTACACAGAGCCTCGGAGACACATTTCACAGTGTCCCATTTAAAGCGCTCGTCGAAAAACACAGTCGGATAGATATAGTATAGATGAACTCCGAGAAGCATCCTTTTTTAATATTTCATCACAACTAAACTCAGACGGTCCCTCGTACCCAACAGACAGAGCCCGTCAGCAGTTCCTCAGAGTATTTGGCTCCCTTTTGTTTGGTTTCTCTTCTTGGATATGTGTTGGCTGCTTTTTAAATAGTCGTTTTGCTCACGCTGCTAGAAATGAGGATCAGACTCCAACCCCCCCCTCCCCGTCATCTGTGGTGCTTCTCGTTACTTGTTTTGTTTTGACAGCCTTCCAGTCTCGTGTGAGAGCATAGTGGCGTATTTCACTGGCACAGTCATGCTTATCTCAGTCACTCTTGATGCGACGCTGGAACTACTTCCAATGTTAAAGTGATTCAGATGCATATAGGCTAATCGGCATACAGAGTTAGGATTGCAGTAGAAAGTGAAGGCCGTTTTCGTGAAAGTAAGTAGTTTTGAAAGCAGCACTATAGTACTACACTTCATTTTCACAAGGCTCATAGCTGAATAGAAGGGTTGCTATGCAAGACACACCTTTTAGAGGTGTCCTCGTCCAGTCCACACACACACACACTCATCACCTCTACACTTCCTCATCTCTCGCTGAATCATTCCCACATCCTCGCACATCAAAAAAGGAGCCTCTCGCAAACGATCCAAAGCACTTAATTTCACTGGATTATTTTAATTGCGTCCCCCGAGGGTTTGTTGTTTTTCCACTTCTGCGGTGACACTGCGCGGTTTGCTTCGCAGTCCCGTCCTCAATTCCCGCCCCCTGTTACAACCCGCCTTCATTTGTTTCCCCATCTGTAGCTCTTCAAAGACAGAGCCACGTGCACAAGGATGAACCGTGTATTTCAGGGGGGGGGTACGCAATTATAAATTAAGGGACTCAACCTTTATCGCACGTGTACACTTGAGAAAAACAGCCCACGAGTTCACAGCTAATATGTTATCCTATTTATATATCTATTCAATTAAAACAAACATTTAATGCAGGAATGTTTTCTTAGTGTAATTAATTAGGACTATTCTGTGAAGCTGTGGCACCTTATCAATTATTACATGCACAGTTGCAGCTGAGATGAACAGAAATGATCCTATTATTAATACCTAGATAATCAATGCTCCTCTCAAACTTTTTTGGTAGTTCACAACACTGATAAATCAAATTCACCAGGGAGTTTTTCAGTTTCCTTTGCCACATCACTGTTGTTCAGCTTCATAGCATCTTTCAAAGAATCACTCGTGATAGTATATGTCTTTGCCTTCTATTTATCAAAGGTCATTGCCTGTAATAATCAAGCTAACCTACTGTATCAGCCATTGAACTTTTAAGATGATCTGTCCAAAGCTAGTGAATAGAGTGTATTGAAGCATGGTGGTTTCCGTGCCATTGGTATGTTACTGTATCATGTGAAGAACATGTGGTGTTTTTACTCAAAAAGGTTTCATGCAGCAACGTTTTTTCTTCCTCTGTTTTTACTCAATGCTCCTTCTCCCCCCCACACCCCTACATAAAATTAATGGGCTGTGAAAGGTCACTTTGGTCCTTGAGTGACTGTTTGTGGTCCCTCCCCTGCATTTGCTCTGTCCTAATAATGCTTTTTTGGGTTAGAAAAGGGCCATGCCTGGCTCATCCACGCTGAGTTATGTAAGACATCGGTTTGCAGGGAAGCCGATTGCGCTATTCAGGTTTCTCAGAAATGGCTTCTTAATTGTATTTCCACGGACTTTGTGCAGATTGGCCATCATATGCCCAGTGGATTGCTTAGAAAAACAAAGAAAAATCAGATCTTAGATTATGACAAGGGCTAGACGTAGATATGGAAACGAAAGAACTGGAGCACATTAGAAACTAATCAGGAATGTAAATGTATCTCAGAAAGCTTGATGTAGCTAGTGCCTTGCTCAGTGAACTGAGGAACATTCGCAGGACGTCTGACTGCTGAAACAAAGCCAGTTGTCATGTAGCGGGATTGCTGGAGCATGAGCTAGTTCGTCTGAGAAAACACAGTGCAGGGAACGTGTCACTTCTCATGGCCTGACAACTGGCATTCATCGGAAATGGCTTGGCACTACTTAGCCATAAAATTAGAGTCTGTTTATATATACAATGTCGAATCCCTGGAACGATTTGCTACATAATCCATCTGTGCTCCTACGGAAACAAATATGAGGCAAGCTTTTCCGCTCCGTGGTTGACGGCAAAGACTATTATGTGAAGTTTATGCTATAAAGAAATAGGACAGACCCATGCACAGTGTAATTCCCTCTTGAATATAACCAGTCAAATATGCTTTTTATTTGATTTTCCATCCCCTTTTTTTCCATCCGCATCTTTTGATTTCTGCTCAAGGTAGTGGGGAAGCCAGCAGCTTTGCAGATTGTCATCTATAACATCCTGTCATTGTGATATTTTCTCATCAATCGGCACGTCGCAGAATGAAAACGACGTGTGCGGGGGTAGGGAAGCATCCGAATCGTACGCAATCTTGTTCCCCTCGCTATCTGCACGTCATTACATTGGCAGTGAGCCGACATGGTTAAAGAATGTTTGTTATCACTTTTGCCATTTGTAACATCTTCTCAAGTCCGCGCAGCCCCCCGGGCGTGATAACTGTTGGGCATTTTGCAGCGGCACTGCCATTTAATGAATCGTTCCATTGCCTTGTGGATAACAGAATGAACGAAGGCATTTCTGTGTTAGTGGCTGCCACTGCCTATCCTATCAGATAATTAACTTTTTGCAAATAGACTGCGCTGACTACCAAACAGAGTAAGCCTGCACAATTAGAATTACTTATCTGTGTTCTCTCCTTTTTCCAGACATTGGAGGGAAAACAAACAAGACAAACAAATCCAAATTTCATACTTCTTGCTCAACTGTTTTTTTTTTCCCCTCACGCCGTCACCCACCAATCGGTTTGTATATTCACACACAAATGAAGAAGTAATGAATGAAGGGGGATGAAAATGAAGTCTTATTGGAAGCAAAGCCCTCCTGTGTTATTCCGCATCGGCGTTTGACAGCCCAGATGTTAGGGATTTCCGACGGGAGGTCTAGTGTTTTCCCGCCACCCTTCCCCTACCGCTTCAGTCTTTCTTTTTTCAGGACAGAAGGTCTCGCGCCGACAGTGGCACAATTCAATATTTATACGCTTCCTTCTGTTTGGTTTCCACCGCAAAGGGAGACGCGCTTTCATGTGTCTGATTTGCCACAGCAGCGATTCGGTTCCCCTCTTTTTTTAAAGCGTTGGGGGGGCCGTTTGAACAAAGCCATCTGTTTGAGTGGGCCGTTTTATTAAGTGACAAACCGGATCCCTCTACCTCGCTAATGTGTCTCATGGGAGATCTCTCACACACACACACAAACACACAGAGTGAGTAAAAGAGTTTACAAAACAAGCTTGCCCCTGCAAACATTGTAATATACCGTTGAGGAGACTACACTGCCAATGTCGCTGTCATTGTATAAGTTTAAAGGTTTTTGCTTGTGTGAATCAACAGCAAAGATAATTGAATAAGAGAGCCTTTCATTCACCATCTTTCCCATGAGACACACACTAAGAAGCTCCGCACCGTTCCACAAATAGCCCTTTATATTTATTTAATGGGAACCTTACAGTTTTCTATTGTCCTCTTCGAAAAAGCCAAGGCCACAAATTTATTAATGTCATTCTCCCCTTTGCAATGCACCCTCCATCCAGCCAGAATATGTTACCACCTGTGTGTGTGTGTGTGCATGATAGGTCGTATGGCTGCTTGTGTACCTTTCGTGCCCTGTCTTTTCAGAGAACCTGTCAGCGCGTTGGATGTGGGACAAGAGCATCAGCCATTCTTTTTGAAGCTGTTGCTGTGTGTGTCTGTTGCAGAGTGCCCTTACTCCTGCAGCGCTGTAGCCAGGAGCTCAGACCATAGCAGTGCCACTGAGCATGAGTAATACACACTGACTGGGGTTGAGAAAGTCCCATTGAAACATGACTTTCGCAACTTCAATCACACACACAGTATATGTATATATGTGGCAAGGAAAATATGCTGGTGGGTTGATTCTACAGCTTGAAGCCACGTGGAGGTTAGAAGTACGGGACCCTGACCCAGAATGGACATGCAGCCTTGGTATCCAAGCCTCAATATTTATAAGTGCTATTAAGCTGCATTCTTGTTTATTCTATTGAATTAGTTTTACATAATGGCTCTGATGAATTCTGCTTAGAGAGCACATTCAAGCAGGTGGGAAGAGGGGGGAGATACGTGGGAGAGGGCTTGTATTATGAACTTCATTATGTGTGACAAGCAGCGCGGTATTGATGGAAGAGCGGGTCCCCGTCATCGCACTGCATTAAAATCTCTGCCGCAAATTAATGTATTATTCCTGATCCAGTAATTAACAATCATTTCGGAGGCCATATCCCTTTTCAAGTAATCACTAATTGCAATAAGAATTTCGGGTTTCCATTTAAGGCGAGATTACAGATGAGCACGCAACGCAAATCAGCGAACAGTTCTAATTAAGCTCCGATTGCTTTTTCTTTCTCCCCGCACAAACCCCTTTGTGAGTACACACAATGCGCAGTTTGTTTCCTCGCCATTACAAAAGTTTTTTATCGCAACGCTGCAGATAGAGAGCTGTTTAGTGCCCCGAGAAAATGGTGTACAGTCGTGTGTGTTCCCAGTGTACAGTGCCGTGCAAAAAGTATTCACCCCACCACCCCCCCCCGCCCCCTTGACTTTCTGCTGTGAAAAAGTTATTTTCAAAACATTTCAAAACACTTTATATGTGGGGTTTTCTCATCTGAGTTCTAGGCAAAGCACTCTGTTCTATCAAAGTGAAAACAAAATTGTAATTTATGTGGAAGGATAAAAATAAAATAATAGGAAATCAAGTTTCTTTGCTTCGTTCGGGGTAAAGCAAAAACTAGCAAGCAAAAACATTTCCGATTACCGTTACTCAGATGTCATATTTAGATTGTAATTGGCATTTCTGAACATTGGGTTTCCTTTCAAACTTGTTTTGTTTTTTAAACTTGTCTTTCTTGCTAACAAAGCTGAGACAGAGTCCCCTCACTAGATCTGAATGGGATGCAGGGTGGACTCTCCATCAGGATATTTACTACATCTGAACACACTATGGGATGCATGGTTCATTTATGAATGACAGTACAATCCGAAATGTTGAACACTTTTTTGCTAGAGCGGCAATCCCAAATAATATGAAATAACAAAAAGTCAAGGGGGGTGACTACTTTTGCAAGGCTCTGATTAATACTTGTGTTTTTTTCTTCTCAATTTGTTTGATGTGTGTGTTTATGTGTCTACATTAGCACAACATGTATTCTTGGCAAGGGGTCAGATGTTCTGCAACGTGATACAGATAATACAGTTAAATAATCCATAGAGAGAAACCTGACATATGCAACGGCGTTCATATTTAACCCACAAACTCCGCCTTCGCCTCCCTTAACTTTCTGGATTCTTACACCATAATATGATTGTTGATACTGACTTCCAGAATACTGAAAGGATTACAGGAAGTCAAATGTGCTATTAAGTACGTGCTCACTTTTACCCTCTCCCACCATTAACCACCCCTCCCAGTCCATTTTGGGTCACTTGCCGCCGCCGTGACAATTCATCATTATCACAGAACTGATATGCTGTGGCTTAAAGATGTCAAATGAGGTTAATGACATCTTTAAATGCTCCTTTCTTCCTCCCGTATGTCCAAACTGGAGCCGGGGTATTTGTCAGGCTGCCACCCGATGTGTTAGGATTAATTATCGCCCTCCACAACCCCACCTCACCCGGCAAGTTAAAAGATTCAGAGAGGAAATGGGCCCTTTCATGCAAATGAAATTGAATGTGTCAGTCAGTATAATTGTGAAAACCGAGCCGTCTTGGACTGGTGTCCGTGCAGAATAGAGGTTCCAACTGAAACTCGGTGTATTAACGGTCCACTCTTTGATTCGGGCTCTTAAACGGCTCGGCAGATCAAACTTTAGTCTGTGAACGGAGCGCCGATGACTTGAAATGTTTTGGCTGTCATGAATGGGTGTATTTATGTTTGGCTGTGTGTTAAGCCAATATCAAACAAACTTGTAATGGATGCAGATGTGTGTGAGATTCTCTGAACCCAAGCATCCCTTGAAGTGAAGCGGACTAAAGAACAACATATCATTAGCCCCCAGCGCCCTGTTGCTTTTTAAGAACCGGAGAAAAGACGCCAAATTATAAACTTACACAGACCACTCCACTCGGTTCTGCAACAGGTACTTGAATTCCACTTTCAACTCCAAATCAGAGAAGAAGCGCTGATTAATTCAAGTCTACTTCAAGTACCAAGGTAGAAGATGGGATATTTGCCAACTTCACTCGAGTCTCTCTCTCTCGCATTTTAGGTTTCTGTTGAGATAATAGGCCTCTGGAGAGCCAGCAGCTGATTTTTTTTGTTCAGCTGCAGTAACAAGCTCTGCATAGCAGCTGCCTCAACGTGGTGGTGGCATTTTAGGTTAATCTCACATAATTCTCAACATCAGACCGCGATCCAAACTTTGAAGCCCGACATGACCCGATTGGATCAGACCACTTCGTTAAAATAGTGGGTGATAGGAGAACTGTAACTAAATTGCAATGCAGTGCAGACAAAAGAGGAATGCTTGTGCAGCTGTGTGAGGGGGGAGAAATGATAATAAAGATAGGACTGTATATATAGTAGTACCAGCAATAAATTGAATTTTAAAGGTTCTGACAATCCATGTTTGGACCGCCCACCTTGTTTAAAAGGTTCCAATTCCCATTTAAGATTATCCATGAAAAAATAAATAAATAATCTACTTCCAGTCATGAAACTGTCTGCCCCCACAGCCCTGTGGACATGGGTGTTCTCAAGAACGGCAGAGGCTTTCAGTCAGTCACCAAATTATTAATATGGCATCTATCCATGTTGAAATTGAAAAAACAAACAGAGCAGGGGGAATGCTCCGGAGCGCCGCTTCCTTTTCAGTAGCAGTGACTACGGACAAGGTTACATAATGACCCTGGGGGGGGGGCAGGCAGAGGTCTACGTCACTAACCTTTTTAGTTTGTGACAGGCTTTACACTTTTCATTTGTTTGCCGGCGACAGCTTAGCACCGGATTAACAGGCGCCTAGCCACTGTATTAATTCAGGTAGATTATGGGCACCTCTCAAAGGAGACACAAATAGTCACAGAGGGAAACGGGAGCGTTTATGACAGTTCCTTCATTTCACTATCAAGCGTTTTCTGTTTTCTCATTCAAAAGCAATTTACTTTTCTCCCCTGTGATTTTGAAACAGCCATAAGCTTTATAATAAGTCACAAGCGTTGAGGTTGAGATTGCCATTTTTGCTTGACTGTGAGCGTTTGAGCAGTAAGACCAGTCAATATGCAACGATAAAAGACGAGGTACTGTAAATATGCAGACTCTGTTATTAAAAAAAAAAAAGGCCCTGTGAAAAAGATGTCTGCAGAGCGTACAGTTTTGCACGAGACCTAATCCCTCTGGCTGCTGTCAGGGTGCCTCTGCATTCAAATTCAGAGGCAAACCCTTTTCTTTTTTTTTTGAAGTCATGACATTGTTCGTAGAAAACTGAGGTTTCAATCAGCCTCTGTCTACCTGAAGCCATACGAGGAGTCTACCAAAATGGATGTTTGTCAGCGCCAGACCTAAAATGGGGGTATGATGGTGATATCAGCGGCCATGTCTGTGAAAACACCATTACCGCCATGTCACGCCTCAATCACTCCCCATTGTGAGATGACTTTCCTCCCCCCCCCCCCCCCCACCTCCACTCACCTCCATCGCTGATCTCCCGTACGTGTCGTTGCAGTCTATCACAGCCGGCGTAGGGAGACGCACCGAGCCGTAATGGATGGCCCCGGAGCGAAAACAGCCCCAACAGCATATCAATTACCCATCAGCCCCCCCTCTTGGCTGGATGCCAATGCGTGCCACTCCCCAGCCAAGTCAATGAGATAAGGTCCAAATGCAGATATAATGGTGCTTTTTTTTTTTGCCACGAACAAATTACACAGTGTCGACTTCACCGCGCACCTGTCGGATCTGACAGCTCGTGAGTGAGAGAGATTCAGAGGAGTGTGCACGGGTTTGTTTGTGTGTGTGTGTGTGTGTGTGTGCATGCGCACATCTTGGGGGGCGCTCAGGTGATTTCCCCGACTCATTTGCCCAGTGGAAGCCCAGCTGCTTTCCTGTTTATCTGTCCGCCCTTTTGATTGCCAACCACACATCTTATGTCACATCGCCGCGAATCCTGCAGGTTAATTTGTCCCTCGATCACAGTGCTTCTGCGCCGTACAATCTGGGAGGGGAAATCAGTCCTCGCACGGGCATGTGAACACACACACACACACACACAGATGAGGTGATTCAGATGGTTGGCATTATTGCAGCTGCGTGGCCCCTAATGGCCTGCTGAAGTGATTGATAAAAGGCAAACAGTTGCTCCACGGGGAGACAGATGGAGTTACACCTCCCACCGAACCTGGCACTCGAGCTTCAGAGGGAAAATGGTGGGGGGTCTGACTTAGCACCATCACACCATTTCTATTGAAATAGGCCTTGATCATCAGGATAAAGCTGGGATTTAAATCTTACAATCAAAAGCTCGTCTGGGACAGATTGCCTGCTTTGATGGATAATTACTTTCATGTGTTTTGATTTATCTGGGTTGTAATAGAAACATCAGCTTGTGAGCAGGAATTGATTTTTTTTCTCCTGGGGGGGGAAAAAAAAAAAAGGTAAACAAAGCAGTAGTCAATGGTTGTAACAGCTGACGAAGGTCTTAGCGTCGTGCAGATCAGAGCCTGAACAAATGCTATGTGTTGTAGCACCACCATAGGAGAGATGAGGCCATCCATGCCACGTCCACACAAAGCCAACACTGTTCCCCTCTTCTATTCTTTCCCTCCACTCTCCTGCATTTTTAGCATTTCTTTCCTCATCGCCTTTACACTTGACTTGTCGCGCTGAATCGAGGGACCAATTAGGACCTACAGAATGCTCGCATGACCAATCAGAGCGTTGCAAGGACCCTATTGGTTGTGTGTGCCTCATAGTGACACACAGTGGCCACAATTGTACTCCTGTTGGCAGCCTTGACACAATTGCAACTATTTCTTTTTTAATCCATTATAACTGTAGATTGGCATTTTCTTTATTTTCTGTACAAAAATGTCCTTTCTTTCTTTGAATCCTTTCTCAACCTTTAGGTACGAATTCCTTCCTAAGAGGCAGCCTGTGTAACATCGGCCTGTTAGAGGAAAATTCTTGGTAGAGATGTTAGTCATTTAGACATATTTTCAGGGGTGAGATAAAACGTCCTTTTACTCCTGATTGCACCCACTGATCATCTGGTTCCACTCGCACTATAAAAGGCAGTACGATCTCTTGTCTTGACCTCCAGAAGACAATCCTCTTAACAACAGCGTGCCGGAAATCTGCAACTTTGTTACTTTCCCGTGTGTGTGTGTGTGGGGGCTTGATAAGAGAGATGAATTGCTCTGTCGGCGACGCTTTAACATGCTCACTAACTATTTTTGTTTTTTATTCTGTTTCTCCCATCCAGCACCACCAAAGTTTTTAAGAACCCCCAATGACCAAACGGGAGTGCAAGGCGGCGTGGCGTCCTTCATCTGCCAAGCCTCGGGAGATCCACGACCGAAGATTGTGTGGAACAAGAAGGGGAAGAAAGTCAGCAACCAGAGATTTGAGGTATTAGGTCTATTGTTCTGATGTAAAATGCTCGACAAAATGGGAATGCTTCAGCACTGCTTTTGGCTTTGCCCTCATAATCCATTGCGCGAAGCCCGCCCCCCGCCTCATTCGCCTTCCCGCCCTGACTTGCCACCACGCATTAGCAGGCTCTAATAATCATGCTGGCCAGGCTTTTAAACATGCAAATTTTAATGAGCAAGTATACAAAGATCTGGGGACAGATTTGTAATTAAAGAAAAGACAAGAAAAAAAAAAAGGGGATTGGATGGGAAAACAATGTGGTTTGACCCAGATACCTACATTAGCATCACGCCAGCATTTGCCAGCCTTATGCAAAGTGAAAGGGAAAATAGCTCACTTCCAAACAGATCCTTTTGCTTTGTGGCATCTTTATCTAAATGCATGTCCTACCCTCCTAATTTTGTCTGAAGCTTTGATTTCTGGTCAGCTTTAATCTGCGCTTGGGCTCAATACCCATGAGAAATAACACATCATGGCAGAACACTGATAAGATTTCTATTAATTTCTGTGTCAGTCCTTGGGACGATTATAGTGGCACTTTTTTTCCCCTCCTCTGCTCTATCTGCTACATTTGCTCGCTACCACACAGCAGCAATGGCTTAACAGGGCTCGGAGACCTCTCCCTGCCTCTTCTTTGCATCTCATGCCCACAGAAATCTAATCTTATCAGAGTTCATCGCGTTTGCATCACTCGACGTGCTGAATGCTAACACGCTAGTTTCCATTCCCATGTTGCCTCACGGGGGCTCGCCGGCTGCCGCCATCCCACGCCCCATTCACAGATGCACTGCCGCCTTCATCTCCTAACAAAAAAGCCCATTTCCTTCCAGAAATCCCCACAACTTCCTTTCTCATTTTCTCCTTTGGATTTAACTAAGAAAGGGAGCTCTCATTTTGTTCACCTGCCGTCAGCTTGAATGCCAAACACTCCTGTAGCTTGGCCACTGAAATGCTGAACTGTATTGTGAACTAACATATGCTCGGATATACTGTGAACTGTAAAAAATACCTGCAGGCCTCTGCGTGTGTGTGTGTGTGTGTGGGGGGGATTATGAGTGTGTGTGTGTGTGTGTATAAAGCAGAGGTCTCAGGCCCTTCTTTATTGAAATCTACCTCTATGCTTAAAAGAGATTGAGTTATGACACAGGCTTTCTAAAATCAGTGAGTATACGACATGTAGCATGCAAAAATAGCTGTTATAAGCCACGACAAACACCTGTTTGTGAGCATTTTATGTGTCGTCCGTCCAATACAGTCGGTCCTGTCTTTGATACCACTATCTCACCTCATGGTACGACAGTTGTCCGTAACCGTTTATCAAGCCACATGTAACTGTTTGTGCTCGTTTCTGTCCCATTGATACGATTCAATGTGATGCATTTTTCAAGGGGTAGAATGTTAACTTTAAGAGTGGGCCAAATTCAGATTTCAATGTATTCTACAGGCAAAGGGATTAAAGCAAAACTATTCTGACCACGCCATCCTTTCCCATTCTTAAAGTTAGTCAGCCGTATTGGTTCTTCTCCCAATTAATCAGACATCACATCAAGTTATCAGTATACTTTACTACTCTACACATATATATTATATTGGCCTGATAACATTCCAAAAGCCTACAAATAATACACAAAATTCACAAATATGCTCTCTATCTATGTATTATGTTCATTTATGATCATTCCATACTGATGCTGAATTGACCCTTTATACATTTACGTAGTCACATTATTGATCAACACAAAAACACTGAGTCAGACAGCAGCTTTTCTTTTGTGTCTCAGGAAGCACATTGTGTCAGTCACCATCAGTGTTGTTAGCCAAATGTCTCCGGGAGTGGTGTTTTGTTTTGTTTTTTGCTCAGCGCAAGGGTCCGCCCTCCATTGTGAACAAAAAAAACTCCTTTAACATATCTTGTCTCTCGCACCTGCAGGTGATTGAGTTCGACGACGGCTCTGGTTCAGTGCTCAGAATTCAGCCCTTGCGCACGCCCCGAGACGAAGCCATATACGAATGCGTCGCCTCCAACAGTGTTGGAGAGACGAGCGCTACCACGAGACTCACTGTTTTACGTGGTAGGTCCCCTCCTCGACAAAAACTGAAAAAAAAATAACCCGCTAACATGTTCCTTTCCTCCCAGCTAACCCAGGTAAGCTAGCTCACTTGTTCGTTTCATGTCTGTCCTGTTCCCCCTTTTTCCCTCTGTTTCTCACCCTCGCACCGCACAGTCAAACCCAATTAGAGACACTGGTTGCACTCACGTTGTGTACGCTAACTGGATAAGATTTACTCCATTAGCCGTTTAGCCAAATAAGTTTCCATTTGTAAGTGAATTAAGTCATTTGCATACAGATTCCTGACACAATAATTAAGATGGCGTATGAATTATGCAAATCGCCGCGCGTTCCTGGCCCGCGGTGCTTTATCGGAAAAACTCAGCAGAATTATTCCAATCTGTCATTTTTCATCTTTACACTTCAGCTTTAATATCAACTTGAGCGTGTAGAAAATAATAATAATATATATAATATATCCAACTTGTATTTTTAACCAATCACGTGTTAGATAGATAGATACTTTATTGACCCCAGGGGGAGGAAATTCTTGTGTTGCAGCAGCATGACAGTATCAAAGAATGCACAAAATACAAAGGGCAAGGTAGAAAATACAAAAAACAGGCCTTAAAAAAGGCATAAAAAACGAAATACTAAAAAAAAATATATACTTCCACACAGTATTTTAAGTATTGTAACAATACTTTCAGGAAAGGTCAGCTGTTTACTTCCCGTGAGCGCTCAGAATTAAAGTTGGGTGCAAAAATATAATGCGGGATAATGGTTGACAGCGCCTCTTTAATAATGAGCACTTCTTACACAAAGCAAAATTTTATCTTGATTACACACAACATTCCATTCAAATGCAAATGCGCGGTGGCCCTGAGCTCAAAAGGCTGCGTAATATCTCTCTAAAACATGACTTGTTTGACTGTGAATGGGGAAAATGGCTTTAGAAAAAAAAAAGCCTTGGGCTCCCTGAATGAGGTGTGCTCCATTATGCACCACAATTACACAACATGGCAAATGAGTTCCTATTGAGTGGGGAGCTTCCCTCCTATAGAAAAAAAGCTGGCTCTGCAAGTCTCTGAAGCTGCTAGCTCCCCCCCCCCCCACCTTCCTTATCTCTCCAATGAGCCAACAAAAGGCCCTTTGCACCGTCTCCAGAGGCCGATTGAAAGAGAAAGGTGGCACGTTCCCATGCAGCTTCCTCCTGTTTACTCTGGAGCACAAAGCGTGTGTGTGTGTGTGTGTGTGAGGGAAAGAAAATGTGTATGAAATTGCATGTGAGAGCGTACACACACACACACATGCACAAATACCAATAGATAGGTGAGGGAAGAGTTGAAGCTGCTCTTCTCAGCTCCGCGGCCCAGCATTAGCATGTTTATTACCATTTCCATTTTGCTCTCCTGCTCTCTCTCCTTTCCCATCAGTGTACTGAAGGTGAGTGGAGGCCTATCAGGGACGAGAAACAAGAAAAAGCTTTTCTTTCTCAGCTTTGGTGCAAATACAAAGCTGTGCTCTCTGTCCTCACATTCACATCCGTTTACACACACACACCCGCAAAAGATGGTTAGTTCCTGTAAATAATTTAAGTAATAATCTGCAATATTTGCATATAAATAAATGTCTGTTTTGCTGCTGAACAATTGATATAACACAACAATGACTTAACCTGAACTCTGTTCATGAAAGCTTTTATATTTACACCCGGTGGCTGCAGGAACAGTGGTTTGCTTGGAATAAAGAGAAGAAGTTGTTAGTGGTTAGCATGAGTAGCGACAGCCACCATGTAGGCTGAACAGACAAAGGAAAGAGCGCCACCTACAGAAACTCATCGACAGTAAAAAGACGTCACTTTACTAGTCATACTGTTTGATTGACAAGTGATCTCTATGAAGTGCAGTGAAAAAAAAAAAAAGCAATGACCGCTTAGATGTCACCAAAAAAAAAAAAAAAAAAGTGACCTTGAGGATTATGTTCAACCTTAGCTGGCCATATAATCTGAGTTTACAATTTTAGTTTTTTTCATGTACAGATGAACTCAAGATGTAGGGGTCTAGAATATAGCTATGTACAGTAGTTTCCATCCCTACCTGTTGTTTACAACTCCTCTCTGAGCCTCATTCATTAACTTGGCTGCCAATGTAAGGATGACTTTGAATCTCAGGGAACTGGGAGTGAGCTAACATATTGCATTGTGAGGGTAATGCATGGGCAACATCATTTTGCAAGGTATGTTATGTATTGTTTTGCTGCTTTGTTACTAGTCATACCGCATGTCATAAAATGTAAAATGTGTTTTCCTACCCCGTGGCCTTTTAATGAAGAAATACTAAACCAGCAAAGTGCAATAGATGATTAGAGAGATAAATAAATAAGCAGACAAAGATAACAGCTAATACAACAGGCCTAATACATATAAAGTGGCTGTTCATTTAGTTCATTTGGGCTCCAATGGACTGTGGTAGCAATTGCAAAGCATCTGCTGTGGGAGGCTCACCGCAGGGGGTGATGCCTAATTCCATGAAGTAAAAGCACATTGTTGTAATTGCCGTGCTATGAGGAAGAGGGTCTGGAGGTGACAAATCCAAAGGACGGGGGGGGATATTAGTATTCGAATGGGCCTCCAACTTGATGGGAAGCACCATTAGTAATGAACTTCCAGGCTTAGAGAAGTGATTTGCATGAAAGGCGAACTCCGTCGTGTAATGATGTTCAGAGTCAAATCTGCCCGTCCGATGAACGAGGTACCGGTCGCCTTATGGCACTTTTTTTTACTCTCTCTGTTTTGATTAACTGCGAGATGACCCGACTCGTATGCAACTCATGTCTTTGAATTAAGGCTGTCTTGATTCGCTCTGCAATTGAACGTGAAAGGAGGGGATGGAAGAAATGCATCATGGGTGGAATGTGATGCCAGTGAATTGGTAGATTTGATCTCATTTATGAATATGGCTCCACAGGATATATATGTGTTTGCTCATGGGGAGCATAGTTTGGAAAAAACATCAATTTACATTATCTGTAAAAGTAAAATAACAAATAATATAGATCAACCATGCTTTTATCAAGGAATAAATTCAAGTAAATACCCCAAAATGTGTCCCAAACACCTCACAGGCTCTGGGTTCTGCTAGCAGTAGTTGCAGCGGAATGATGTGTGCAGTTCAGTGCTGCAGTTCATGATTTAGGCATTAAGGATTTATATTGCATCCTCATACTCCCATTATGCTGTCAACATCCATTTCCTGTGCCACACACACGAGCGTGCAAACTTATGCAGATGTGCACAACTTGACAGCGGGAGCGGAAAATGGGAAGCCGCTCTCCTGTGACGGAAAAACAAAATGCATCATTTCCATTTGTATGGAATGGCGCGGTGGCGCGGTCAGAGCAGTCTCGCGGAGAGGGATCTTTTCACATACAATGAAAGCTACATGACCGAGCGAATATTCCTCGGCAGTGTATGTTCTCGGTGCCATTGTTGCCGCAATAAAGGCTTCCACATTTATTAAACAAGATAGAGAAACAGATATGTTTTGTATCGAAGATCTGTTTGAAATGGCAGCTGATGACAGAGCCAGTCATGTATGCATCATATAAGGAGATGCTTATTAACATTAACTGTCCTAGACACCCACGAGCAGACAAACAAAAGCTTGGGTGCTCAAATTGCTTGTGAAAAAAAACTGCCGTGTCAGCGGAGCAAGGTATGCAGTGGGGGACGAAGCAGGTGGCCATTGTAAAATTACCGTGCTTGAGATCAGTGGCTTGCAAAAAGTGAGCGTAAGGGGACGGCAGCTAGCATACAATTCCTTGGTTTACTGGGGGAGAGCTCTATAGATGGCAAGACCCAGGCCGCCACATGGAACATTCAATTTTGCCTGGAAAAAGACATTTTCCCTCCAAAAAAAAAAAAATGGGGCTTTGGAAACATGCTGACTTATTGTACAACCCAGTTGAACTCATTTTTTTTATTGAAGACTCAAAATATGAAAGAATTATAAACTGCCTGTAACTGCATTTTCAGTTCAGAGGGAGTTGTATGACCCAAGTAGTTTGCTCCACTATTAAACTGCATACTCACTGCCTTCAGTTTGGCTTTTTAGTTTTCTAAAGTAGTTACTTATTTCTCCCGTCTGTCACTATCTGCAGGTGTTTTGTCTGCAGTTGTGCATTCCCATGTAATTGAAAAATGATCTGGTGCTACAGTTCTGACCAAGATTAATTGGCACCCTTGCATTTTATACAGATAATGTTAAATATCTTCTGAAATTATTTGAAATTAAAACTTGCAATCTTCACATGTCCATCTGTTTTATTTAACAGCACATGATGAAAACAATAATACAAATATAAAACATAGTTTATGGCTTGAAAAGTGGTGATGGCCATGATTATTGGCACCCTTTACTAATACTTAGTTGAACGGATGTTGGCAATGGCAGAGTTTCTTGTAACCATCGATAAGCTTCCTGCTCCTTTCTGCTGGCAGTTTCTCCCACTCTTCAATTGCAACCCGCTCCAGTTCTTCAATGTTTGAAGGATTCCTTTGACCAACTGCACATTTCAGGTCTCACCATTGGTTGTCAATGGGATTGAGATCAGGGCTCATCTCTGACCACTCCAGAACAGTCCAGCATTTTCTCTTGAACCATTCCTGAGTCCTTTTGGATGTGTTTTGGGTCATTGTCCTGCTGGAGGACCCATGACCTTTAATTGACAACCGGTTTTCTAACCCTGGGTAGCTCATTTAGCTCCAAAATGGTAATCTTCTGATTTCATGATGCCCTTAATATGTTCAAGACATCCAGTACTCGAGGCAGCAAAAATACAAGATATTGTACATTATCTGCATAAAATACATGGGTGCCAATAATCTTGGCCAGAGTGTATTTGAAGGAAATTTTGCTGTTCTTACTTTACTTGAGAAAACTACATGCGTCAAATTCCTTTACTCCCTTACCTCAATATGTCAAGGTTGATTGATCGTGTGCATTTTTTTCTACATTTTTTGATTGCCATTATATCTTTCTTAACATGTCCAAAAATATAGTTGTTGCTGGACATATGCAAGTCTTTTTTTCTTTTTTTTCAATCAAACTTTGACAATGCTGAATGAATAAATTCACCAGCTAAGAAAATGGCAGATATCGACTCGATGCTACTCTCCCCTCCATTCCAAATTTTGCTCTCTAATATGTCACAAAAATGGAACAGATGATGACATGTTATTCATTGTTGTAATTAAAAAGATTGAGTTGACTGTCCCCAAAGAAATTGATCTCACCACTAACGCCCCCCCCCCCCCCCCCAAGCTTAGATCTTGCTGCTTAATTAATCGTGGGAGGGAATCAGTATTTGTAGAGTACACAGCATGATTTGAGACAAAAAGACATCCTGCTAACAAGATGGATGTTAGGCTTTACTGTCTCATAGCACGTTAGAAAACATCTGCTGGAGCCACAAAAGGGCCAGAATTACATACTGAACATGATAGATAATGTTGTGCACGTTCCGGCTGGGTATTTGTTTTAATAAAAGTAAACACAGCTCCCTATATTAATCACTATTGATTCAGAAAAATGAGGCGTGGATCTTCTTCCTCATTGGCCTTAGATATCACTGCACTGCACGGTGACCTCACGGTTTCAGTACTGGTGGTGCAATTAGGTGCTTAGTGAATTGAAAATACAAATTGTTTCCCACTTCTTAGAGCAACACACTTGTACAGTAAATGATCTCAAAGATGTTAAGACAAGGTTAGACAGTTAACAGATTTTTTTTTCCTCAAGGACATTTTGGTTTTTAACGTTTTCACATCAATACATATCTGAACATTTATTTCTTTATCTTGTGCTATTGAAGTGTTAATAGTTTCCCCATGTAAAGTATGTATTTCATCCTTTTATTCATCATTTTTCAATCTAATTGTCTGTTAGCTCCCTATAATGTTATACATCTGACTATTTGTCTGCATTACATATCACATGATCATGTACTACATGGCATGCTGTAGCCCTTCGTGGACTTGGAGTGGTTGCTTTTACCATGGGCCGCACCAAATGCCACACAAGGTCATGAAATAAGTGTGTGAGCATGTGAGCCACGGAGTCAAGGGGTGCTAACGCTGGTTGCTTTGATCTTAGCTGCACTCAAAAGTCATTTTCTACTAGATTAATCGGGTACTTCAGGGTCACCCCTGATGCCTCTAATGATGCTCTCCAGAAACTCTTCAAGGCTTGCGAGAGTACTCCCTAATTAAAACCAAACAACTTTGGACTGGGAAAAATTGTGTTTTTTTTTTTTTTTTCGGTGGCAATCCGAGTTTAATGAGTTGTCTATAATATCACATACTGTTTGCATATCTGACATATCACATCAGCTTAATGTTCACCTGTCAAAGATCAAAAACGTGTAGCCTCGATACTGTCATACCACCCACAGCTTGCTGTGACACCCCGTCTTCTCCCACAGTCACTTTTGGGGAGAACGCCTGTCTGCTAAAATTGAAAAAGCCGCTATAACCCCTTTTTCCATTAGGGCCCTTTGAGAGCCAAGAGGTCCTCTCTGCGGGGTGTTAGCAAATATGAGTAATGCTCCCCTCCTCCTGTCGCAAGCTCTTAACTATATAAATTATTGAAATGGCTGGGGACTACGTTTTTTTTTCCCTTTCTCACGTTTTACTATGTGGAGTGAAGCGCCATTCTCAGGAGGAAGTGAACTTGCATGAAGTCGGTGTCCTCAGACGGAGTGCTCGTCTTATGATACCATGTTTAAATGGAAGAGTCCTGAGCCGTGACCCATGAAGATTTCTGGTACTGTCATGCTGAAATGCTTAAAAGTGGTTGAAGTTCAGAGGAATTTGGGAAGGATTGTGAAGCTGATGCATTCTTGGTAGCATTTTTTCTCAAACTTATACACACATCCACACACCACACACGAAGATTGTTTAGCATACATCCACTCCAAGATATTAGAAATGCCTGTTCGACCAAACTGACCCTGCTTGCTTCCGAATGTACAGTACATGAAGGTTAATGAAGCAACTCAGTGTCTCACCGTTCTGCCTTCTGTCTGTTTTCCTGCCCGGTAGGAAGACTCACCTGGTCTCCAACACTCTCCTGGGCCCCCGCTGGCCCCAGCTTCTGGCTTTGCTCTGTGTCAGCTACCTACACAGCCATAAGATATCGATAAAGCTGAATATACTTTAATGTTTATAAGAGTTTTAAACTTCTATGATTGAGCATTTAGTGAGTCAATTGGTGACTCTTTATCTTCTTGCATTGTCAGAAAGAGGAAAGGAACTGAAGAGTGTGTGTGTCTGTGTAGGTGAATCCAACAGTCTGACCTTTTACATCTCTTGAGCTTTGGGGAAATCGGACTGATGATGAATTATTTTTCTTTCAATATGACAACATTAATTATTGTTCAAAGGGGGTTAGTCTTCATTTGAACTTTGAAACGTACATCACATACTCATCCCAAGCGGGCCTGAAGAGGTTAAAAACCTGAAACGTTAAAAAAAGACAACAGAAGTCTGGAGGTACATGCTTCAAAGTGAATGGAGGCGTCTAAGGAGGAGGAGACAGTGTGCGGTTGTTTATTATATTCCCCACCACATCCTCTTTATTTGCAAATGCTTAATGCACTCAAGAGGATCAAATGTGGGTTGATGGACTGTTAAAAAAAAGCAAAAGAAAAAAGCTAGGTACACTTCATAGAGGAGAGAGAGAGAATAAGACATCCATCTCAGCTTTGTGTTTGGCAAATAGCTCAAAGCATTGTCAAAGTAGTTTTCTACTCTCTTCCTTTGAATATTACTAATAATAACGGGAAAAAATGCTGATGGCAGATAAGATGACAGGAACAGAAGTTGTTTTTGTTTTTTTCTCTCCCCCACACTAAATAAATGGGGCACTGTTTTCTGAAGTAAATGGAATCATCGCTCAAGGTAACAACCAGCAAATGGAATATGCAAAGTGAAATCCTGAAGGGGGGGAGGGAGAGGGACAGAAGGCGACGAAGAGGGGAAGACAGAGAGAGGGGGGAGCCTCTTTAGCGGCGAGCGTCTTTTTAAAGTCTCGCAGATGAAAAGTGAACGGATGGGGGGGGCAGATGAAGAAGTCGACCGCAAAGTGCAGCGGAAGCAATGCGGATGGGAAAGACAATGATAGTGTGGAAGAGAGATGTAGGTAGTGCAAGTGAATGTTTGGAGGCATATCTCTCTCTCTCTCTACCTTCCCCCTAGGTGATCTTTACTCAGAACAGTACATCTGGCTGAGCTGACGTGTAGTCTGTAAAGCACGGGGGTGGGGGGGCATCTGAGCGTAAATGGAGCTTTGTGCCTGGCGTCCTGCCTGCCTTGCTGCTTGCCCAGCCAGGCCTGTAGAGAAAGGCCCCCTCTCCGCCCTTCCTGCTTCATCTCCCCTTTTCATCTCCCTCTTTACCCATCCATTTTAGCACTGCCCCTAAGGGGCGTCCGACACGAACACTCTCTCTCTCTCTCCTGCTCTCAGTCTCTTCTCCCCACTCCCTTTGCATATGTTGTAAATGGAAGAATATCACAGCTAATCCGTCATGTTTATGAATGACACGAGGCCTAGGGAGAGTTGGAGCGTACATCTCTGTTGCATGCCCCCTGCTTGGCTGATCCAATCTGCCCCAGCACCGATGGCCGTAAAACATGTCTATGGGGGGGGGGATGGTTGGCTTGGAGGAACACTAGGCCGGGTCAGTTTAAAGAAACTATTAAAGAAGCTCTTTTCCCATCATACAGTTTCTGACCAAAATCCCGTCAGTTGCTTCACTACAGAGCTATGTACGTCTATGTGACTCTCCAATACGGTCTTATAGAGCCAATCACAGTCCAAAAAGCAAACCCCCAAGTGTCCAAAGCATGTCTTTTTCAACACATTGATTGCTGGCTTCATAATGAGACATAGAATCGATAAAAATGTCAAAATGAAAATGATTACGATGATTAATGAAGTTATGCCTATCGCGTACATGTACATTTGATGCTACCTTGGCTATTGTTTGAGCACTTCCTTGTTTACTCTTTTCCGGCCATCTGCAGCTGCACATTTACATGTGCTGCTATGTAAAGCAGTGCAAAATAAACAAAGTTATCAGGTAATGGACACAATGAAATGAAATATTGACATGTCTCATTACAGAGTGAGTGTCAATATGTTGAAAAATACATGCTTTTTGGTTTCATATTTGGAGTGTCAATTGGCCCTATATGCAGGCCAGTATGATGATGGTAGTTCTATACTGAAACAATTGACAATATTTTGGTGAGAATCGATAGGTATGATGGGGACAGGGTCCAAGGTTGAGTTCTACATACAGTAGAAATGTATACAACATTCATGTTGAGGTTTGCGTTTGGATGATCCAGAAATATTATGGATCCTTAAAATTAGTATTATCGTTTTTAATCAATTTAAATTGTTTATTTCTTTAGGTATTTTTTTTATTCTTTAGCTACATTTGAACCTAAATAAATCAGGGGTAAAAAGGACACGTCATACTAGTATTTTAAGTTTAATACCGTGACATCACAAGTACGTCGATTTGAGTTTTTTAAAACTAGTTCTCCAATGTCATTCAGAATGAGGAATGGCTGGGAGTGTTCATCTGTGAAGGGGGTTTTTGGAAAAATAAAGGGCCCGATGATTAATTGATTGACTCCACAATGGTTTTCTCATAATCTCAGGCATTAGCCGAGGCTTTTTAATGGCAAATAAGCAGCATTCAATTAATTATACAATCTCAAAGGGGATTTATGGAAGAAACAATCAACGCAGGGCAAAGGGGGAGAGGATGCTATTTTTCACTGAGACAGAGTGCCGTGGACCTCGGGTTAAGAGAGCTTTCTCTACTCCTTCACCTTCCTCCTCCTCCTCTCTTTCGTGTGTTGATACTCGTCTCCCACCCACCCACCCGCTCCCCCTTTCTCATCTCCCCCCTAGCAGAAAGAATTCCTAGAGATAACTTGTGCTGTTGTTCAGCCCGATACATTACAAGTGTTAATGAACACACTAGATAGAATTTCACACATCCCTTCATTTTTGACCTGTGCAGGCGAGGAGCGAAAACAAAATTTTCCAGTGGATATTAGAAGGGCCCTCGTTTTCTACAGCCGAGTTTCGGTGGTTTTTCCTCAAATTGGCTGTATTTGTTCGGCAAATTACTGGACCCCCTTTAGAGGCTAGTGAGAGATACAGTTGACTTAATACCACTCTCTGTTTGAGTGGGTCAGTCCCTCTTTAAACTCTATTACAGTAAATGGAGAGCATTAGCCATTTTAGCCAACTCTGGCCTATTCACGGCAATGTTCATTAATGAGCCCCGTATCGGTGCAATAAACTAATAAGCCAAACTAAAGCACAATGTCCTCAACACAGCCAGCTTGCTGTGTTGCACCTTTAATGCTCATGTCTGGTTCAGTGGAAAACAACCTACTACACTGCACAAAATGTACCCTGGCACGTTTGCAAACACATCCCCCCGAAAGTTCTGGTCTTGAAACCCGATCTTCTTAAAACCCCAGTGCGTGTAGACAGCCGTTCAGTTACACGCCACGTTTTAAAAATATTTAAGGTTCGACTTGAAAGCCTCAACTATGGAATGATGAATGTGGTTATTGCCCGCCTCACCGCTATGCAGTTTATTAGGAAACAGTTGTGGGGATTGTGTTTTCCATCATTGGATTAGTAAAGCAATATCTATCCAATTCAGTTAGATGCCAGGAAGCTTATTGGGAAAATTTGGCCAAACAAAGCTCTGAGGAAAAGCCTAATTTTGTTTCGACCAGACAACATATGTGCCAAGCAGCACTGAGATGTTTCAATGAGATAAATATAAACCTCCACTTCTCTGAGGACGTTTTTGGGCAAATGTAGACATTTCAGTACATTTTGTTCCTCTTTATACAGCCACAATACACGTGTACTTTTCCAATCTTGAAACCTCGCCTGCTTTTCTGACTCTCTAAATGGGTGGCAACAACCTGCCCAGCGGTGAAAGGTACTGGACTCCCTTGATGTCAAAGGTCATCGCTTTCCACTCACATCACGTCCAGTATTCCACTTGACAAGAAACAGAGATGAACTAGCTGCGTGATTGGCATGTGTGCAGTACTCTTTTTCGCGAAGGTCCCTTGCTTCTAAGCCCGGGTCTCGGTGTGCATCGGTCTGTCTTAATGCAGGTGTTGGACTCACTCGTACCAGGCACTATCAGCAAAGACAAGTCAATCGGCACACCAACAAAGCACTCTCCTGGCAGTCGATGAACATTTATGTCCAAGGGGCTCTGCGGGCTTAATATGTATTACACACCGGTTTACATCAAGAGTCAGCACACCTGTTATCGCCAGCGATGCGCTAAACGGCTCATTTGCGGGACATGCTCCTCTGCTTTCTCCAACACTTGTACCATGACCGAGGCAATGGGACGCATTTGCAAAAACCAACATGTCAGCAGTTTGAGGTCATTAGGCGGGTTTTATATTCCGTCACTCTCGTCACGCTACACCCCCGAGTTATGTTTTTTTATTATCTGTGGCACCTGTTTAGTTGAACAATAACAGAATATTTGAAGGAAGGTCTATCTTGGGCCGGGATTACAAGTAGAAACTCATGAGAGTGGAAAGAATGGACAAGTAGGACAAGTGAAGTAAATCAGTATCAGATACCGTTGTGGTGTGTTCAATGAAAATAGGAAAAGAAAGAAAGAAAAGCAAAATTTTAAAAATTTCCTAGTCCTGGGTCATAGGTTTCACCTCTGCAAAGGTTTATGGGTAAAATGATGGATGGATTGTTGAGGAAAAGGAACTGTGTGTGTGTGTGTGTGTGTGTGTCTCAGGATATTTTAACCAAGCTGCAGGTAGCTGATAAAGCTACCGGGTGGGCTTAGATTTAGAACCTGTCGATCACGATGTGCTAGATTGTAAAAGAACACACCTTTTTACCACGGTGTTAAAGTGTACCTCGTAAGTAGAGCGAGGAAATCAACAATGGCATGGGTGAAAGTGAAGAGGATTAACAGAACATTAGAGAGAGGAGGAAAGTAAAAAAAAAAAAAAGGAGAACAGATGCCGTCATTGAATTGGCACAAAGTGGAATTGCTGCCCGCCTTTGTTAATCAAGAGCTCTTACGTTTGGTTGAGTAATTTTGTTTGTGCAAAAACAAAAGCATAATTAACAGTTCCCTCTCCTATGCCAAAGAAGAAAAAAACTAATTGAATACATCAGTTGAACAGGAGCCGAAAGGAACATTTTGTTGAAGAGGATTCAGGTCGCCACTGAACGGATGTATTAACTAGGCTTGCAGCAACTGTACACAAATGAGAGTGAACAATGTTTCTGTGATAACGTGCTCCAAATCAACAACCTCATCTTCAGTTTACGACACGAAGACCAAACTCAAGCCACCGAGTTCATGTGCAAACCGTATGAAACACTGTCTTCCTTGTATGAGAAATGGCCTCCGACTAACAGCATGACCCCACATTCATTTGAATAGTTCACTGCCATGTACCATTTTGCTCAGTTCAAAATTATGGCAATGGAGTTAGAAGCCTGTGCTAGTGTGTTAGGCAAAAGTGTTCTGCTTCATCTGTAAAACATTTTGGATGTGTGTCCTGCGCCCAGATTGGTCAGCAATCCGTTCCAAAGATGCATTCGAGCATCACTCATTCTCAAATCACCTTTTTTCTAGCTCTAGTTTTCTCAGCCTCAGCTGTCATCACTCCTGTCTGTCCTGAGAGACTGTTGGTTAGATGTTTGCTAACCATTTCTCACATGCCATGGTTGGGATTTTGCTTTCTCTGAGGTTACTTCACTCCTTCACATCCTCTGCTTTATATTGTGTGTATGGCAATGCTGCACTGGTCACCATTGTCCAGTTGATGAAGCGCTCGGTCGCAATCCAAACTAGGTCAGTGAATGCATCAGCAAGTCATGCAAGCGAGCCAAGTCCAAATGATTGTCCTCGTGAGTAGCAAAAGTGGCGCGCGATTATCACGATTAGCATCCTAACCCTGCTAAATTCTGCTGTCTTCTACTCTTTCTCTCTTCTTTTGGATCTTTGATTGTGGAAAGCGCTTTAATCAATGTCCCTCAATCGCAAATTATATGCTATGGCGGGGGGGAATAAAAGTATTTCAGCTGCGGCCGCTGAGAAATATAAGCACTGCTGTCACACTCCATGGGTAATGTTTTGTGCTGGCTGAAAATCTTATCTGAGGAGGGACTGCAAATAATCAGAATGATTCCTAAGCTGGGCACGCTGTTAAAATAATCTTAAGGACAGAGAAAAAGAAATATAAGACGTACGAGTGTCATACTTGAAGACACCCGCTCCTAAATTCCAGCACTTCGATAATCCAGCATCTTTAGTTGAGGAGGGATTCCCAAACAACAATACGTCTTGACATGCTCTTTTCTCCAGCGTGGCGCCACAGCAACTGACCTGTGACAGCCTCTTTGAGGAGATTGTATCCGCTCAAATACGTCCCACAAATATATCTTATTATGGCCTGTAGGGATTTTCCCTGAAGAATAACCTCAACCGCAGGGGTGAAAAGTGTTGTTCCGCCTGGGAAGAAAAAGGTCTGACTGAATCCAATCCTTGTGCGGCAGGCACGGAACTAAAGCCAGAATGTGACTGGAAAGGTTTATGTTTTTATGGTTTCAGTTGAAAAGTCCATTGCAACAAAGGCTTATTTTTTCCCCCCTCAAATCTCTTTGTACTTATTGGGTAATTTCGGAGTCAAATGTGATTTGAATGAAAGAAAATAGCACCCGGGCCTCAGTGAATTAGTGTCGTCTACCAGATTTAGTCATTATTTTCTGACCAATACGTCGCCTTTGTGTGCTGCGTCCTTATGAAGAACATCACTCATTTTAGAATGCCATTATGGTATATTTGTAAGACTCTCCACAGCCCATTATGGCAATTCCAACATAGTCATTACAGATAAAATGTTCAACTAGCTTGTTGGCTTTTAATATTTAGAATATCTGCAGAGTATCACTATCTGGCAATACCACCTTACTAAGTAATTGCTTTCTGAAAAACCTCTGTTAATATCATCCACCCAATCAGAGAGGCTGTTATAGCAGGGGGGCGTGCTTACTTTCCTGTCGAGCCTACTTTGACTCTGCTTCTTGAGGGTGCTATACGGGTGGCTTTTTGGCTTTGTATCCATGCATTTTTAATCAATCACACTCCATAGAGGTAACTGCATTAGCCCTGCAACCTTCTGTAAACAGCACCCAAGACACACACACACACACACACTTGCCTCTGTCCACCACTACACACTAAGTTGGTCGGGTAAACAGTAACTAATCACATTTGAATGGTACCCCTGTCTGCTGAGACTCAATTAGGCTGATTTAATTAGTGTCCACCCAAGGAGGATAGTACTTGAATTTGTCACTTGTAATTACATCACTGACCTAAAGGGCGGTTTACACAGGGCGGGGGTTTAGGAGTGCACTTTAGGGTCTGAAGAAGGGGTGAGTATGGCTGTGACAGTAAAATCTAAGTCACCGTTGTCATACTAGGCAAGTGTGGCTTTGGCTATGCTCATATTTCATCTATAAGTGATCGATAAAAATAATCTGCTAATGGGTTGAGTTTATGTCCAGTGGCCTTATGTCTTGAGCAAAAAATCTGCTCACTGAGGTACTATTTGAGCCAATGTCCTTTTTATACTCCTCCCATACTTGGCACCACATTCTCATAGGGCCTGATAGCCTGGCAGTGGTTAATGTGTGCAAATTGTCATTGGGAGTCTTTTTATATCAAGCACCAGTGCTCAGCACTTCTGCGGAAGGTGACTTCAGCATTTCTCTCCCTTCCATCTCATTTAGTGGGTAGATCCATTGTTGAATATACAGTATGGGTCTGTAAAGCAGAAACTGCCCTTGTCTTAGACTGTCCTTGAGATTGCAGTTTTCAGCGAGGTAAAATAAGGAGGGGGGGGGGGTTGTGGAAGCTAAGTTAAACCTTTTTTTTTTTTGCCTTTCAGGTTTGACTTTCATACATTGTATGTTCAACTTGTATACAGATATACAATATATTCACACACACACACACACACACACATGCACCACACGCACAGCAAACTTTTCCAATTTCCATTCCTATCAGGATGCAGTCCAGACTTCCTAGAGCAGTAATGAATTAGCTCTTTGCTAATAATTTATGGAACCGCAAGCCCCGAAAACCAAGCCCCTTAACTGTTAGCGGAACTGCAAACATAGCACATGGGAAAAAAATTGCTAGCAGCCTGACCCCCGTTTGATTAATTATTTCATTCTTCACTTTTAACACTTTGTCAATAACCTGACTTCTCCAAACCTAACCCTAACTTACAACAACCATGTCCCTGGCTCAAATTAAATAGTGATTAATCTGATTTCATCCTGGTCTCTTGGCCTTGGAAGGAAAACGCTGCGGCGGCTCTGTTGATTTTCAGCTGTTAATCACAGCACAAGCTAGCAATTGTGCTCAATTTCCTCCCTTTATTTATTATCACCATGGTAATACACTTTGTGCGGTTTGAGTGTTGCAAGGCACTTGAGAAGGTGGAAGTGGCCATGTTTGTTATTCTTTTTTTGTAAATTCAGCTCAAGTTCTGTGCTATAAAGGACTGCGGATACCTCTCAGCTGATGTCATGACTTTGTGGCCACTCCAGAGGAGCATGAGTGCACAAAGGGGCTGTAAATTACATTTCTGGGCGAGGCAAGAATGCGTTCAAAAGGCCAGAAACCTTTGTACCAGACCATTATTTTTAATGCACTGCCCTGAGCCACATCAGCTGCCTACACTGGGGCTCAGGGGCTAACATCATGTAACACACACAGAAGGGAAAAAGATGAGTGCTGTGAAAAATGTCCTTTATATACTTGACCCAGCCTCACTTGTATGATTTGTTTTCCCCAGTTTTAGTGAGTCATGTTGATCAGTCACGAACACTATGGTTTTTACGATCCTAAATCTGTCCCGCTGAAGGAAATAACCATACAGTTACAGCAGCCTGGTTTTGAAACGCTATCACGTTGACCTGTTACTGTTTGCGATTAGAAAACGAATGTCGGTCCTTTTCCCCTCAGCCAGACAGAGTGGTACAATCAGGGGCATCACATAACCCAGAATGAGAACAATTTTCACTTCTTAAAGGACAGCCAAATTATCTCTCGGGCACTTTGTTTTACAATACCTTACAATACCTTCATAGGAATTGCCTTTTAGGCCGCATGGATTGTCACATCCAATTATTATATTCAACACGCACCCATGCTCCCGGGCTTGCTCCTGGCTATTGTGTTTGATCAGGTATACTTTTGACTCGCTATAGAATCGGCTAATTGTCCGTTCGACCTTGAACGGGCTGAAGGGAGTTTGGAAAGGAGCTACCTTGCACAATTAATTCCCTTCCGCCGCCGCCTCCCTCTCTTTCTCCATTTAAATGAACACCTTTGCGAGTCAATTTTCTTTCACTAGATTATTACTTTATGGTACTTTTTTTGAAAGAGAAATCATTACTATCATCATTCGCTATCATTCGTATCTTATTGTCCTGCCCTTTATCTTTCTGCTTGATCAGAAACTTTTCCTTTTAGGTGAGTCTAGATTCATATATAATGTAAGAGTTTTAGGGATTGTACATAACCTTCATTCAGCATTATTTATGCTCTCTGGGTTTTAAACAAAGGCTAAAAGTGGCTAGCTTGTCAAATAATGTACTTTAAAAAGTTTGTCTCGTGACACTGTAACCTGTTCACCTTCATTTTTTCTGCCTCTCTTTCACTTATTACATTTGGCTTTGATGACATGTATCAAGAAGCTGATTGAGTGCACATAGCCTGTACTACGAGGAGCTAAAACGGTGGCAGACTCAGCTGGTCTTTGGACAAAAACATATAAATATAAATTTAATATAAATATAAAATTGTCTTTCAACACTGTACCTCTCAGTACAGTTGCTATAGCCTCTGATTTGGACCTTCTTGGGGAGTCTGGCCTCCAGCTCTTCCCATCTCTTAAAGGGCAGTAGCGTTTCCTACCCCAAACTATGACGTAAATTAAATATCGCCACTGTGCGAATTAACTTTTGGTTGAATTATGGTTTCCAATGAGCAACACTTCATTAATGTTGTGCATGAGACGAGCCAACATGGTGCTAGGTGCCAGAAAAACTCTCACAAGAGTAAAACCCTAAGTGCACCTTATTACTTAAGGGCCACTGTAAGAGATAAAGACGCTTAATATATTGCACCAAACTTTGCACACCACGTTGAGGACTTAATCTACACTCAGCATCCAGATGGACGGGTCAGGGTGCTGTGAATAATCAACAGCTCACAGCTGTAAAGAAAACGACCACTTTGAAGGTGCAGTATGCCTTCATGTGGGATTAGAATTCATTAAACCTTTTTTGCAACGACTGAAGAAACAGCATTTTGGTGTGTATGCTGCCTTTTAAAACATACAAACAATACCCTGTCCAAATCACTGTCCAAACACATGTCAGTTCAGGCGGGGACACCAAGTTTCAGAGGGAACATTTTTGCAGTTCAGTCTGAAGTCACTCATTTGTAATACAGTCTAATTCTGAGAAGATTTATCCATTGAGGTATCTCCTCCTGCCAGATACCCAAAAGCATTGTTGGAAGGCGGCCACGATTGTCGTTTTTGGCTGTGTGCAGGCTGTGGCATCTCAAAGCTGTTTCCAGACTGATGTGTCCTCATGAAAATTTAATGAAGAAAGCGTTTCCAAAAAAGGTGCCGTTTACGAGAGCAACCGAAGACACTAATTAGCCGTATCACAACAGGGAAAAGAAAACTTAAAGGTGCGCGTAAACCTCATTGGCATTGAGAATAAGCTGGGCTTGTTGAGCTAACGTTGTGGAGAGGCAGACATTTTGCAAATGAGCATCTTACAGTTTGTGGAATATTCCACTCAGCACCCCCTCTCTCATCTCTCGCAGCAAGTCAAATGCACTTCCTGTTCAGGGCCTCGAGCTCCAAACAAAGCTGTTGTGTAGGCCTTTGATTTTCTTTGTCTTGCTAAAACAACATGTTTGAAGCAGGGAGCTACGCTAGTTATCTTGTCTCACATCTCAAACAGCAGCAAGAGGTAGTGCGCCCTCATTCAGTTGGCGAGGCGGCGCACAGGCAGGAACAAGACAAGCTTATACCACATGGCACAGTCACCTGCCATCATCACAGAACATCAAAGAAGCCATCTATACACGCTGCTTTTTGTTCAGAAGTGCCTGTGGTTTCAGATATGTCCTCCATAAATTCCTCTTGTCCTTTATTTTGAGTGTTCTGTTTCTATTTTCACTTTTGTTTCTTTTATGTCCTTGTCAATACTTAACCTGGTGAGGGAAACCTGTATTTTAATGTCATGTTAATAAATAGAGAAACAATTATTCCTCTATTCACACTGTCAAGTTAATAAAGCAATTAAAGTGTGAAAGTACCTCTTTCTTTCATCATGCTACTCTGCTGTCTTTCCCTTTTATGCACACACCTTTAATGATATCTACCAACAACTGGAGGCATTTCTTCCTCTGCCTCTCTATTTGCCTCTACTCTCTACTCATTCTGGCACTTTTCAATCTTTTGTTTATAATTTCCATTGGCTCTCCCTCCTCACCTGCTCTGGGTTCGAGGAGGTCCACTGACTTGCTCGATATGAATGGTGTCTCCTCTCTATTTGCAGAGGACCAGCTGCCCCCTGGTTTCCCCACCATAGACATGGGCCCACAGTTGAAAGTGGTGGAGCGAACACGCACCGCCACCATGCTCTGTGCCGCCAGCGGCAACCCTGACCCAGACATCTCCTGGTTCAAGGACTTCCTCCCCGTCAACACCACCAACAACAATGGACGCATTAAGCAGCTCAGATCAGGTATGGTTTCTCTGCCGCCACCTCATTTCTAAAAGCGGGAGCTCTCCTCGTATTCCTCTCTCTGATCTTCTACTTCCCCCGTAGTCCCCTCCGTTCTCTCGTCCTCTTCTTCCTCCCATACTTTAACTTCTCGCTTGGCTTTAATTTTGTAGGTAATGGCATTGTTTCTACTACTTCCTGTCCTCTTCTCTCTGTCTGTTTGTCCGTCTCCCCTTGTCTTCCAGTGTTGTCATGGGCTGTCAGGGTTGTCCCCCGTATGTGTTTGTCGGCTTCTGTCCTAACTTCCTCATTGCCCACTGCTGTGACTTTTTACAATGAGTTCTTTTTGACGTTTTGGTTTCTTTTCCACTGCGTTGGTGCAGATATGTACGTATTTATTTATTTTTCGGATTCCATTCTCTTCATTTATTATGTTTTTGCTAACAATTAATGTTCAGCATTTGGCTTCACTCAAAGGAGCACCCATGATTTTCAACAATTTGGTTAAAATAGGAAAACGTGCACAAAAAGAACAGTGTGTAATAGAACTTCAAATTATTCACCATTCTTTGTGGATTTTTTTTTTTTTTTTTTGAGATTTTAATTTCAAACAAGGGATCCTCAAACCTCCTTTTAAAATAACATTGGATTTGTATGAGAAGTATATTTTGGTCAAAGCGACTTTTCATTGGAATAACATTCCAGACACTAACTAGCCACAGTAGTGTGTAAAATTCCATAAAGCTTTTCCCTGACCCCTTGATTCTTTGAATTTATGACCCCTGCTTTTCTGTGTAGACTCCAGCTTTGTTTTTATTTGCCTGTGACATACCCTAATATACCCATTCCCCCTGAATATATTCCAACTTTGATTTTAAAATCTCCGTACCAAGAAATTCTCATTCTATTTTCTCACAGCGTTACGTAGATTTATAGCTTGCGGCCTTATTTGCCAGCTAATAGCAAGCTGTTGACATTCGCACAACTACTGGTAAATTTAAAGTCTTCTATGTTTGACCACCTGTCTTCACAGATTTCACAGCTGTTCTTTGTTAAATCGTCTTGTTAACCTTACCTTTGCCTTGTTTTCAACAGAACTGTGTAGAATTAACCCTTTCTTTTTTTTTAATGTGCGACTTTGATTCACATAGAGTTGATAAAGCATTAACAAAACCTTGTTAACTAAACTTAAGGAATATAATCATATTTTGATGCTGTCTCTCTTCTCTCCGTATTTTTAAATCTACAGAATCCTTTGGTAAGTGCTTAGCTCTGAAGCACACATCACCCCCCACTAATTTCCATGTTTCCAACAACTATTAAAATGCATGGCATGCATTTTACTAACAGTTTAGTTACAGAGGTAATGCTAGGGGTACACACACACTCTTCCCTCACCCCAAGTGTCCTACCACTACCAGCTATAGTAGCAGTTTTATCCAGAGCATATTCTTACCAAGCCTTAGCTTAGTAGATGCCACATCCTGACCTGGGTAATAAAGAACTTCTGACCTGTCCTCACGTGTTTGTTACTCACTCACTGATCCACTCACTCACTTACTCAATCTCTTAACACCAGCACTGTAGGTATGGAGAATTTTAGGGAGGTGACCAGCTTCTGCATAGCTCAGGTCAAGCAAAAAGGGTTCCAGGTCTCTTAAACAAGTCTCCTCTCCCTCTCATTTGCAAAGTCCTGAAAGTCTTTCCCTTCAGTAGATGGTCTTCAGAAGCCATTGCCACTTCCAAAATGGCACCTCCCCCGTGCCACACCAATGTACAAGTTCTTCTCTCTGACCTATGATTTTCCTATGATGAATCCTGTCTTTTTTGCCAATAGAGTACAGAAAAGTTCTCCTTCTCTTTCTCTCTCCTTTCTCTTTCCTCTAGTATCTTTATTTACGTACCCTGTTAAATCTAATTTGATTCTTCTTCCAAAGCCCCCAGCCTCTATCTTCTCGTACTAATGCTTCTTCTTTCTAATCTTATTTGCATTCATATTATCCACCCAGGTGGTACACCAATAAGAGGTAAGAGTGCTGAACTGATGTTCACAGAATGAAAATAAAACAAATTCATTCTTGCTGTCAATCCATCCATTCACTTGAATCGCCTCCATTTTCGTCCTGTTTACCGAGTCCAAATCCCATTTTGTTCATACGGACCTTCCTTCTTATTTGTCCTGTTTTGTTGACTAAATTTGTACTCCATTTTTATGTCTATGCTTTATTTACTCCTTTGTATTCTGGTTTCGAGAGCCTCTTTAACTCAGTTGTGATATGCTTGCACCGGCTCAAATAAGCATATCCAATGACAATTATTTTTTTAAACTATATTTTTTCCGTTCATTTTTGTTTTCTTTTTGGCCATAGCGAATCATGTGTCCCTCTTTTTGTCCAACTAAAACAACCAAGCATTTTTCCCCCTTAGCTGTTCTTGTTCAGCACTAAAAATATGCACAGATGCTGTGGAATCACGCAGGCATGCTGAAGACAACATTCTCCCAAAGAATTCTTTCTATCTTTGCAAACTATTTTTTTTCATTTCTTCTATTTGCTTTCCTCTCCTGTACCTTCTACAAAAAAGCCCAAACAACTACTTTTTTGATAAAGTTTCTACGGTGCTTTTTTTCTCTTTCACCTATTTTTCTTACTTTTCTTGGGTTTGGAGGCTATTTTACTTTTTGACTTTTTTTTCTTCAGGGTTTGAGGGAAGGCAAACAGTAGAGTCTGGCGAGGACCTGCTCATTTTTGCCGTGTGACATGGAGTTGGAGAGTTGTTGATGCATAAAGCTATTTTTCCCCGGGTCATGTGACACCACACTGCTGATCCCATTGGTGGATTTTTATGGGTGTCTTTTGTAGCTTTCACAAGCTAAAGCAGTGGTTGGTTGCCTTCTTGTCGACTCAGGCAAATATTTTGAATTTTGTCTTCTAATACAATTGCATTTTATTTTTCAGCTAAGGGTTGTCAGAAGGTTGTAAGTTGTGCCGGCATACATTTCTTGCAATTTGGGAAGATTTGCATGTCAAAACTCTTGTTACAGAGGGTTATATATTGGTTTTGCCTTATACAATACTTTAATCAATATTTTTCCACATATATGAGCAGCATTTTTCAATTTTTTGTATGTGCTGCATTTTTTGAAAGTAACTTCACCCAGATGAAGTCCTAAATTATTCTGTTAGATGAATATTACACTTGATCTGTGATTGAATATGCTAAAATTCATACCTAAATTTCCTTTTTTTCAATTGTCCTCCCTTGTTATGCTGCTTTCTTATACTGTAAACCTCTTTTGTTTGATCCATGCTTCCCTGAAGCAGTATCACTCATCCCCATATTGACCAGTCCAGTGACATGTTGTATATCGTAGGGCTTGCCCCTATTCCTCAAAGTGAAATTATGACATCTTTTTGACATTGGCGTTAAGATGAGTGCCTTTTTAGACCCTGCAATATGTATTCAGGCTTTTTTTTCTCCAGAAGCCACCAACAAGGTAAAGGTATAATAGACAAGAAATAACAAGAGTTTCTCTTGGTTGACATGTTTTTCCCTTATTATTACTTTAGGCTTGCTAACAGGGACAACTTGTATTGCATGAGTATTATTTGCACTTATTCCCAACCTATTGTAGGTTAACAGAGGCTCCATTTAGCCTCAGCCGATGGATCAGGCTGTGATAATGATGGGGGAAAAACGTAAAATTCTATAGCTTTTCCACACATGTTGCACTTACCACTGTAAACAGTAGATGATTGTGGTAGATATGTAAATACTTCATATATGTGGCAACAAAGTGGCAATTCTCTAATAGATATGATAGTATTTTTGATTTCATGGAGTTCATGGGACTTTATTTGATTACCAACACGACTTCCCTAAAACTGTCCAGCTACTGAAGCTTGAGTGGACAAAGCAAAACTAGAAATAAGGGGACTGATGTTGGCCCCTCTGAGGTCAAGCAAGACCTTTTCTTTTTCTTTTTTTGCTTGTGAAGTTGAAACGAACAGCAGAATTCTAACCAACCGCACTCCGTTGCCCGTTTGTTATTCCCAACCAGGAGCCCTCCAGATAGAGCAGAGCGAAGAGTCTGACCAGGGGAAGTATGAATGTGTGGCAACCAACAATGATGGAACCCGCTACTCTGCCCCAGCCAATCTATACGTCAGAGGTAGGAAACACTGATTAACACGCCTCTATGAAGCAGTATGTTATCCTTCTCTTAAAAAGTCATGAAGAATCTTGAGGAATACTGAAATGATGTGATCTCTATAAATGATGCAACTGGTAAAAATGCTGAGAAAAAAAAATCAACCAATAAAGTCTCCAGTGTCGATATCCCATGAAGCAATTGTAAGTATGTTTTTTGTTTTTCTTGCACTTGACCTACCTGCACTGATTTGAACCTATGTGCTCTGTTATGTGTTTCTGGTCTTTTATTTTGAAAATCCTGAATCTAACTCCAATGGCTTGACTGTTTGCTGTGTTTACCTACTAATTGCCTATCACACCTGACTGCCGGAGGGGGAAAGGGTGGACACCCTCCCTCCTCCAGTGAGCAGATCCTTTCTGATCTTTTTTATTTTTCCTCTGTCTTTTTTATTTCTCCTTTTGAGCAAGATTGGAAGGACATCTTTAACCCTGATCAATTTATGTCAACAAAATCTAAATGAACTGTTGAAAGGAGTATAAATAATTTTCTAAAATCTAGTATAGCTGACTAGAATTGACCTTAACTTATTTTCTCATTGTAATAACGTGTTAGAAATAATTTTTAAAAAAGCTTAAATTTATTCAGTGTACTACCTTGAAAGTATAATAGCAGTGGCTTGCTTTCAGTAACAATCTTTATTCCAGTGGCTGTGATCTCTCACTGCTTTCTTGTGTTGCTCTCTGTGTGAAAATCAAATTAATAGGCTCATTGGAATACATGTTATCGCTCTATGCTTTTAGTTGCAGCTATACTGCAGTAAAGGTCACACATTATACCACTGTTACTCTTCCATTGAACATTTCTAAAATTGAATTTAATGTCTAGAAATACTTATCTATAGATATTTTATTTTCATATAAACTGTGCAATGCTGTTCAGCCTTCTGGTTAGCATTTATAGTCATCAATTAACAATCAGTTTCCAAGTAATTTTGACTATATTGAAAGAAAATATCATTACAACCTGGTTACATTTAGAATACTCTGTAATACTCCAGTACTACATACAACATAGTGTTCAAATGAATGTAAGCTAACCACACGGCTGGAACGAGATTGGTAACTATTCTCTCTGATTGAAATGTTGAACTGCTGATAGGTGCCATGGAGGTGCAATGGGCTCCCTAAGCCTTTGAGACAGAAGGTCCTTCGAATTGTTTTCAAGTAGCGTTTGAACACCTTGAACATGGCCTTTTTACTCTCTCTGTGTTTCCCTTGTTTTTTCTCCTTTCCTCATTTAATTTTGTTCTGCATCAAAACCCCTACATCCCTCAGAGCTGCGAGAAGGTTGGTGTGTTTTTTACTTTTTTAACCATGTCACAAAACAGAAATAAAGTTGATTTGTTTGCCACCAAAAAAACATCACATCTTGAAGAATTCAAATGACTGTAGCTGCACTTCCATGGCCTTTTTTTTCCTAGCTTTTTATTTTTTCAGTCTCTATTGATGTCATTGCTATTGTTGGTTGCGTTCGGTGTTCATGTTCCCATTGAGAATGCCCCTGGTTCGTGCCAGAATGCTTGACTGTTCAACAAAAGTGGTGCATGTTTGCATCCTTGGAAGTCGGGTGTGATATTATATTATATTTGCATCGTTGGGAGTGTCTATTTGCATGGTCACCTGTTTATGCTCCATCTAGTCATCCCCTTTCCCCACCCCTTGCCCATCCCTCCTCCTGTCAGTGTTCGTGCTTGGTTACTCCGGCCGGTGGCGAGACAATAGCAGGCCAATGGGAAAAGAAAAACGGTAGCTGTAGTGTGACAAGCAGCACCAAAGCAGGAAGGATGTCCTTGATCACTCTGGACTCCATGGATGCTTGAATTGTGAATCTCTTTGTACACCCATTTAACCAACACACTACGCTCAATATTGTCTCTATGTTGCTCTCCCAAACAAAGTTTCTCACAGACAAAAAATTTAAGTCCACCCTTTGTTGCACTGAGCTGTAAAAACACCCTCGTCCTCAGGGATTATACATTTCCTCTGACAAGGATGTTTCAAATCATGAAAGAATTATGTATTTGGAGCGATATCCACAAGACTTGACAAATGTAATGATATCCAAATGAGCAGGATAACACTGTGTCTGTGGGGAGCGTGATCCAATTGGATATTAAGTGAGAGAAAAGTTGTATTTAATAATGCAAGCAGTTCCCCTAGATTTCCCTCTCTGGAGAGGAGCAATCTGCTCAACAGACTGTGCATCGTGAAATGGTGGTAGGCAGCAGGAAGCACAATGCTATGTTGTATTTAAAAGTACTAAATGTCTGCACGCACAGATAGTGTTTTTTGCCATCGTCCTACCACAATGTTACACGCAGATGTGAATGTTAACGGTCACAGGAACTATGAATCATGAGTTAATCAAGGAGCTATAAATCTCGGTATTCCAACTTTTCGAAGGGTCACATTCCTCATGACTACGCTCATGGTTCACTGAAGAACCTTATGAGTAATCTTATCCAAGCCATAGAGAACAGGACATTCTCCAAATAGCCCCTTCAGTCATCAATATGCCGTCGAGTATAACCAACCAGATACCCACAGGAATCCAACTGAAGTACTTTAAGCAGTAACCCTGACTGCATTCTTTTGATTTCCCCCAAAATCCTTCCCGCAAATTCTTTAAAACCAACACTTGATAGTCTCATTCCATTTTCCTTATGCCCCTCAGCTGTCTACACCACCTCACCATATATGCTCAAAGAATCCTCCCTGGTCAAACCTGACATCCCATTCATTAACCCTTTTGTACCAAGATGATGTTACTTTCTTATATATCTGTCCAAGTGTGTTTTAGCTTTTTTTCTTGTGCCTGCATTACTTATTATTTTGCCCCTGCAGCCCTCCTCCCTCCGACTCCCTTCCATGGTTGCCTCGCCAAAGACCGCTACCGTTCTTGTGTGCATGACAGAGACCGCCACGTCCCTCCAACAGGCCTTGAATCTGCCCATGTGCATTACAGATGTTATATATTTTGGTTCACTTGAAAGTTTACTTTTCCTTTTGCATTTTTTTGCCTCTTTAAGTTTCGGCTTTGAAAACATTTACTTTGGAATGTCCACCATCCCGTTTTAGATTGATTCTGACAAGCACAAAAAAAAAATACTGTTCCACATTGTTGGGTTTCTCCCTTCTGAGGGGGTATCTATCTATGTGTGTGTGATGTGACACTGTGATGCGGCGCATTATTTCACATCAGCTGGAAGTGTGCAGCATAAAAATTGTTTCTTTGCATACAGTACAACTCTGGAGTGCTGTTGCCTCTCCAGTACGTTGTGCTGTTCTGTTTATCTGTACCAATGGCGATACAGTATTTTGTGCATTGTGCTTGTGTTGCTGTTATCCATTCACCATCGAAATTTGTAAGTCTTGAATCAAATGTGCTACCTTTCCATCAAACAATCAGAAATTGTCCTATGTACAAACAGATTTCATTGTGCTAAGACTCAACAATAACATTCAGTTAACGTATTTGTTATATAGTCTATGACTGGTACACCATCAGTGTTTTCTTCTTGACCAATGAGGGAATCAGTTTAATTTTTCTATTTGGTTTTCACACCGCCTTTTGTCTTTTGCAGTACGCCGGGTGCCTCCGCGATTCTCCATCCCACCCACAGACAATGAGATCATGCCAGGCGGTAGTGTCAATATCACATGTGTGGCAGTGGGCTCTCCCATGCCGTATGTGAAGTGGATGCTGGGCGCTGAAGACCTTACACCCTGAGGACGACATGCCCATCGGACGGAACGTCTTGGAGCTCACGGACGTCCGCCAGTCGGCTAACTACACCTGTGTGGCCATGTCAACCCTGGGGGTGATAGAGGCGGTGGCACAGATAACAGTGAAAGGTAAGGCTGGTTGATGTTTATGAGTAAAAGGTTCAGCAGTATGCACTATGCGGTATATATGTTAACGCTAGCTGGACTTCTCAGTTCACATATAGCGGTTTAAAAAAAAAAAATCACATTCTGCATGTAGTTTAAAAATAATCTTTCAATTTATAGTCACTATATATTAAGAGAAAATTCTTTCCCAGCAGAAAGAAGCTGGCAGTGCTTTTAAAAAAAGCGACTTAGTTATTTACCTCTCCCTGCCGCGATAAGTCATCTGTAGAGGATTCCTTAAAGCTTTAGACAAGCCCTGGCACCAGCCTCAGTGCTTTAGATGCCAGATTGAGAATATAGTGAAGTGCTTATCTCCCAGCTGGAGAGCTAGAGCCACAGCTCACCATTTCTGTTCGCAAGAGGTGGAAGGACGGGGCGTGAAGGAGGGGGGGCTGTGAAAGGCAGTGAGCATTGTTTGGTGTCCTCTGTACGCATGCTACTTATCTGAGTGTAATCATATCTACACTGCGGCATACCAGAAGGATATTCCAGATCGGTGTCGCCATGTGCATGTGCGCACAAGAGACGGAAACATGCACACACGCTCAGCTTTGTTTTTCCTAGACATAACATAGAGATATTAGTCACAATATAACAGAGGCTGGCAGCGAGCTCCCCCTGAAGCATACTTAAAATGGCATATAAACACAATCTATTGCCGTGATATCTTTTGCCATGCACCACTGATGTGGGTGAATTAAAGCAATAAATTTACCTGCTAAATTATTAAAGAGATAAACACTGGGAAAACCCCAGATTAACAGCGGTGCAGAGCATTGCCGGCAGTTTTTCTTTTTGGGGGTAGGAAAGTAAAACAGTATTAAGACTTAATAAAGCCACTTAAGAATAAGCCTAATACTTATGAGTCTAATGATTCCATATATCGTCGTTGGCAAGTATTATATGCCGGTACGTTAATGTCATTAGTATCATTCAGCTTTAATGCATTTCAAATGAATTCTGTACTAGCCTTGATAGAAAATGAGTAACTACGCAGAAATATGAGTTTGTACAGTTTTGTGTATTGTTTATTCACGTGTACTTCATCTTTGTCGTCACAGCACTGCCCAAGCCTCCTGGCATTCCCGTGGTGACAGAACGCACAGCCACCAGCATAACGTTGACGTGGGACTCCGGCAACCCTGAACCAGTGTCTTACTACATCATCCAGCACAAGTCCAAGTTCTCAGAGGACTCGTTCAAGGAGATCGACGGCGTTGCCACCACTCGCTACAGCGTGGGCGGCCTCAGCCCCTACTCGGACTACGAGTTCCGGGTGGTGGCGGTGAACAACATCGGGCGCGGGCCACCCAGCGAGAGCATCGAGGCCAAGACGGCCGAGCAGGCGCCCAGCACCGCACCGAGGCAGGTCAGGGGTCGTATGCTGAGCGCCACGACGGCGGTCATCCACTGGGATGAACCAGAGGAGGCCAACGGGCAGATCATGGGCTACCGAGTCTACTACACCATGGATTCCAACCAGCACGTCAACCTCTGGGACAAGCAGATTGTTCGGGGGTCTAACTTCCTTACTATCCAGGGCCTTATCCCCAATAAGACCTACTACATCAAGGTTCTGGCCTACACTTCAGTGGGTGACGGGCCGCTCTCTCCAGACCTTCAGATCATCGCTAAAACGGGAGGTGAGAAGTGTTTGTTTTTGTAGTCCCAACAATCCAAAATGAAATTAAAAAGTTAATGAGTCTATAGAGATTGTTTGGGCTGAACAAGTTGACAGTTAAAAGTACATTTTCAGACTCCATAATTAAAGTTGGAGTGTCAAAAGAAATATTTTTCCCTGCCATTTTTTTTTAACAAAGGCTTTTTCCAATCACTCATCTTCACTAATGAGTTAAAATTGTAAACCACAGCTGTAAACAAACGTATAATATCTCCAGGCTTTTGATTGACACTTTTCATTTGGCTTTCCGAATGACGAAGAAATTGTTTATTAGTTCATCATTAGTAAAGTTTATTAAAAACAACAAATTTGTTTGCTTCTTGTGGAAAATTCATACATTTATTCAGTATGAAGAATAAATGTATGAATCTGTTGGTACGTAGCTTTACCGTTGTGGTTGAAATGACTGCGCCTCTAGAAATACAACGTGGCTGTAGCAGCAATAACTGTAGCAAACAAAGTGGCATCTCTGGAAGGATGATTAAAACGATAATGAATAGTACATGATATAGAGAGTAATGAATTCATCTCTGCATCCCACCTCCAGTTCCCTCTCAACCAACCGACTTCAAAGGAGAAGCCAAATCAGAAACAAGTATATTACTTTCATGGATCGCCCCAGCCCAGACTGGACAGGATAATCAAATCACAGGATATGAACTTTTATACAAGAAGAGGGACGACAAAGAGGAGGTAATTATTTCCTTGTATTCAGTCAAACCTAGGTCAAATAGTAAAAGAGCCCCAGATGGATGGGGTTTACCGAAAAGCCTTCTAAATTGACTTTTAGATACTTTCATGTGATTGTCTAAACTTACAGATCTTTTTTTAAACTCTCACACTTGCATAAGCTTGTCTAAACAAATGTTTGGTTGGCTTGTATTCATATTTGTATTTGAAACTGTGGTATTAAAAGAGAAACTGACAATGTGAAACTTTTGTTCACAGAAACGCATCAGTTTCGAGCCTACCACCACATACCTACTGAAGGACTTGAAGCCCTTCACTACTTATACTTTCCAGCTAGCCGCCCGTAGTAAACACGGAGTTGGCGCTTACACCAATGAGATCTCTGCTGAAACTCCACAAACACGTAGGTCCTCCTCCGTATCTAATCTATAGATAATAGAGAAACAGAGTTGAAACCATTCGGGAAGAAACAAAAAACGCCTCCATTTTCAAATGCATTCCTAATTGTATGTGTGCTGCACAATCCAGTGATGATGAAAAAACAAAACAAAAAAAACAATGTTAGGAACGTCTTGGGCACAAACAAAAATTAGATTTTCTTTCAAGGGTGGATGCATTTGAAAATAGAACTGATTTAAACATGTGAATTAGCAAATCAATGTTTTGAAGTCTACCTGACCATGCACTATTCACTTTGAAAAGGTTGCATGGACAGTGTATACCCGGGCTTTCCTGTGAAGTCAGGAGGCAAAGTTACAGGAACTTACTCCTCTGCACCTTTGTTGTGCAAAAACATTCTTGACTCAAGAGAATAATACAACCTTGAATTATTCATATGAATGCCCATATCCGCTTTATCCAACTGCCTCTCTGTGCATTCGCAAAAGGGCATGGTTGGCCTATAGGAAACCTTGTCTCTTGACATTGCATGTTAGCCCAACAAAAGAGAATAGCATATTGAGACTGAGCTTTCTATGCAGCTAAACAGCGCCACTTATCTGGTTCAAAGGGTTTTTTCCCCATTTCCTTCATGAATGGGCATTGACGTTAATCCTCAAAATCAAACAGAAATCAAGAAGGTTGTGGCATAAAGATACCGTAGAAAGCTCAAAGCAAGTACTGTCTCTGTAGTTAGGGACATTCCCATCCAAAAGGGCCTCAGGTTTATGAAACAGATGGAAATTGCAAAATTGAATTGAGTTGTGGATTAAGAAATAAAAGAACGTGCAGTTCAGTTTATCTTGTTTTGATCGCCACTCAGAAGAGAATTCTACTCAAATCACAATTGGAAAAAAAAAAGACCTTCTATAGCCTTTGCACATCTGAAGTAAATCTGAGGTTTCTGAAAGACAAGGGCAGAGAGAAGGTAGGTATAAAAGTTCAAAAGTTCTGCCCAGATGTATGTTCAGAGGTGAACGATAAGTACATTGAAAACAAAGTGCATGCCGACATTAACAGACTTTAATAAATCAGTCATGTCTCCTTGGGAAGTTCTCTGTTGTACAATCAGGCTTTTACCACAAACCAACAGGCTTCGGAAAGGTTGGTGACAAATACAACATTTTCTACTTTGAACTAGTTAAAGCATCAACCTTTATGTTTTTGGATTGATGGTAACTGCTTGCCAAATTTGCCAGTTATTACCTAATTTAATTTGGAATGATTTATCTTATAACTTATTTCTGAAATACATTATAATATAGTTATATATTTACATATTTATATTTGTTTCTTTGTCAAATCTAAGGAATAAAGGATCTAGACTAATAATATAGTAGGATATCGTCTCTGTCGGGTGAAAGCCTTGTATCTCCTAAATGTCCATTTTTCAGGAACTAAGACAAACATGAATTTATCAATCCCAAGGAGTCATATAATTTTCCCAACCCATGGAAGACCATGTAATCCTTCAATTCAAGTTAAAACCTGAAAATGACCAAACGTGGAGTTACAAGGTTTTCACACGACAACAGCGATATGTAAAATTTTTATTTCCTTTAGTTTTTTGTTTTAAAAAAAAAAAATAAGGTAGGTTACATATTGTAAAATCATCCTTTGTCAAATCAACCCCTTCCATACATCATCGGTGTGTATAATTTGGTGTTGGTCTTTGCCTTTTGTTTTCTATTTATTTGTGATATTTCATTGACTTAAAATACCATTTATTCACCCACATAAGTCCTTGTGCTTTGTCCTCATTTGTGTTATTTTATGTTCCTCTTCCTTTTCTTTGTTTGGTCATTTCTACCATCACCATCCCGAAAAAAACTGTGAAACTCCTTTAAAACAAAATCCAAATCAATGAATGGCCCGATCAAACAAAAACTCTACTCCAAATCCAATCCACCAATCAGAGCCCTCGGGCCCACCTCAGGATGTCAAGTGCCATAGCCCCAGCTCCACCAACATCCTGGTAAGTTGGCGGCCACCCCCAACGGAGTTACAAAACGGGATCATAACAAAATACACAGTACAGTACGCTGCAACTGAAGGAGAGGATACTACCACTCGCCAAAGCCCCGACGTTCCTCCGGAAAATTCCCAGTACCTTTTGGAAAACTTGGAAAAATGGACGGAGTACCGTGTGACAGTCACTGCTCATACAGATGTCGGAGCAGGACCAGAAAGCTTGCCACAGCTCATCCGCACAGAGGAGGATGGTATGTGTTCGACAAAGCACTGACCCAGCTGCAAATCCAGTCCACCCCCTTAACCCACCCCCTCAAATACTAATAGCCACGCCTTATATCTACAATTCCCTCTTCTTTTCTACCCCCTCCACCTGCTTCTAGTATGACTGATGCCACTTGATACTTTTAGCCCAACATAACTGACTTGGACTATGCATTTTTTCCCCAAACTGCGACTTGCTTTGTTGAAAGCCCTTTTTTGGCTTTTCTCCCAACTCAATTTCAACATATGGTATGGCATTTTGATCTGCAGGCCTCCAACTTCCTGTCCCAACTGTCATTTTTTTTTTTTTTTACCTCAATGTTTTTTGAATAGCAGCTTTTTCTAGAACTTTTTTCACTATTTTTTAGGAACTTGACAATGGAACAAGTTCTGGACAGTGGGAATAACACAAGGTGGAAGGAATTTTGTCGAAGGCCATTTTTGATATTTTTTCCCCTCATATAATATAATCATTTTTAATTCATTTTTACTCGCTTCATAGCCAAAATTCTTGCAGTGCTTCAAGCATTTGAAGCACTTGAAGCCTCCCCTTTGGCTCCACTTTTCTATTTTGACAAAACACATTTTTATTCCATGTTTTTTAAAATCCACTCTACCCATTTTTAATGTTTCAAGATTAGGTCAGTTGTCAGACCTGTTTTTGGCGTTGTTTTTTTTCCTTGCCATTGTTGAAATATTGATGTCATACAGTGCTTGTTGCAGTTTGCTGCACTTTTGTAATTTTTTGTCACCGCAGCATTTTGCGCCACGGATTGGACAGGATTTAAAAGGAGGGTGAAGGGGTTCTCTATAATTTTGACTTCTTTTCTCTTATCCCATGGTGTTCCTCCAGTTCCCAGCGGGCCACCTCGTAAAGTTGAGGTGGAGGCTGTCAACTCCTCATCAATTAAAGTGATCTGGCGCTCACCGATGCCCACCAAGCAGCACGGTCAGATCCGAGGGTACCAGGTGCACTATGTCAGGATGGTTAATGGGGAGCCCACAGGACAGCCAGTCATCAAGGACATCCTGATCGATGATGCCCAGGTAAAGCACCATCCTCAGCCAGCCAGCTCATCTCTCACACACATAGTCTCTCTCTCTTTGCCTCGCTAACCTTCAAGAGTCTGCACATGGTCCACAGCGGAGTCATTTACTGGGAGTGGGGAAAAGACAGCTATTTCATAATTGCTGTACTTATAGTAAAAAAAAAACCACTTAGGTTAGAGGTAAGTTAAAACCAATATATGATTAATGAACTATGCCAGTGGCAATTTAACACCTATCGCATTGTAACTGGATGCACATTTAGGATGCACATCTGTCCACACACCACCATGTACATACTGTATTATTATTGTTACCTTTATTCCTTTATGGGTTCATTCTTTTCTCACTAGTGACTAGTATCTGTACCTGGCCTTATTTGTTTTCTCTTTTTTTTCCATATTCTTATATCGTAATCAGTGGGAATATGATGATTCAACTGAACATGTGAGTAGATAAGAAATTTGACAAAATCACAATCCTGTTTGCCCCAACCTCCATCCTCTGCATGAACTGCATGAACTCTTTACCAGTTTATAGGACCACGTTTTGAACAACATACTGAGCCTCAAACTAAAACTACAGGAATGCCTTGACTAACACTTTGTTCAAAGCGAATTAAAACGAACCGCCAAATGGCAGATGTTATCATTGAAAGGTTGAATTCTGTTACCGTGATGATAGACAGAAGCTATTGTTTGAGGCCAAGAGAATATAGTGCTTTCCTACTTGTGTGTTCAGATTCTTAGTGCATGCTAAAAAAGTGCAAGTGCATGCTGACATCACACCAAACTCTTAACCATTCCCGTACTTGAGGGTCCTGCAACTAAATATCCACTCTTCCACAGGAAATGATCATCACAGAGATGCAGGCTGAGACCACATATTCGGTGGCAGTGGCAGCCTATACAACAAAAGGCGATGGGGCTCGTAGCAAGCCCAAACTGATCACCACCACTGGCGCAGGTAAAGGAACTGTCACTGCTGACAAATCTCTCACGACCCTCTTGCTAATGTACTATGTGTTCATCCAAAAAATGTGAAAAAAAAAAGCTGTGAAATTACACCCAGTGCTAGGCCAACCCTCCCTCCTGCAGTTATTTAAGTGTGAATGCAGCTAATTGCTGCTTAAATTATTGCAGTACCTCTTATCCACTTGTATGACATTGGAACGCTCACAGGGGTTAAAAAAATAATGGGAAACGCGTAGAAGAGTAGAAAAAGACTGAGGAAATGAATGGAAACGGGAGCCTGTTCAGCTGTTACTGGCTTCTTTTGAGAGAGCTATGCCAAAGAAGCCTAACGGCAATTCAAAAGTACCTCTGTGAGTATGAGTGCAACATGTAATTGAGATATTTTGTAATCTCTCTCAAAGGTCTTTCATGCTGCACCTGTCTACAAGCCTAGAGATACAGAGTGATAGATAGACAGGCAGAGAGACGGCTCTTAGAAAGGATTAGAGAAGTTCATGATATTGGGTGTAATAACAATAATATCCCGTGGACATTTGGTATGAATTTCTATTGTTTTTGAATTATTATACTTAAAAATGAAGGAATTCCTGCACATAACACAGTAAGTTTACTTATATACCATTTCTAGTCTGATGAAGAACCTGTTGAAATGTTGCACAACTAAAGCATTCCTTCCTTTTTTCAATATTGACTTCATCTTAATGTACATACTTGAGATTGCATGCTTTCTTGTTATTTCTAATTATGGTCCACTACATAGCATGGAAACAGAACTGTTCTCCATATTTACAACAATGTGTTCCTTTCTCCATTGGCATTGTCTCAGTTCCTGATAAACCTCGACTCATGGTCAGTACTACCAACATGGGCACAGCCCTCCTCCAGTGGTATCCCCCGGCATTAACCCACGGACCCCTGCAAGGCTATCGCCTCCGTTTCGGCCGCAAAGACGTGGATCCATTGACTGTCATTGAGTTCCCAGAGCGCGATAACCACTACACAACTAAAGAGATCCATAAGGGGGCCTCGTACACCTTCCGCCTCTCAGCCCGCAACAAGGTGGGCTTCGGCGAGGAGACAGTCAAAGAGGTCACCACCAATGAGGATGTCCCAAGTAGCTACCCTCAGAGCATTACAGCAGAGGGTGCCACTACTACCACCATTCAGGTTAGCTGGAAACCCCTTTTGCTGGCAGAGCGTAACGGCCATATTGTGAAATATGCTCTACAGTACAAGGACATCAACAGCCCACGCAGTCCCTCCGAACTCTTCATCACCGCCCCCGAGTCGACCGTCATCTTGGATGGCCTTAAGGCAGATACTACTTATGATATTAAAATGTGCGCCTTCACCAGCAAGGGCTCCGGCCCCTATAGCCCAAGTGTCCAATTCAGGACACAGCCTTTGGATCAAGGTAGGACCATTCCCTGAACCCTCTTAGCCCCTTTAAAAATCAACTTTTCCTTCCACAACCTTTCCAACAACAGCAGCTTCCTCTGCAAGCATCAAATGGCAGAAGTTGAAAGAGTATGGAATCAACCAGACAACTTGGTATAAAGCTTCCATTTGTCCTGCCCTTAATATCCCTACCCTAACAATTGTTTTTTTTTAAAACACGTGGAGTAAGTATGTGTGTCCCTTGTTGTGTTGTCAGTCAAGCAAAGGTCAGTCATTAAATTTAAGAGGCGGTGTTGGTATGAAGGTAAGAAGGGAGTGTTTTAAGTTCACGGTAGTACTGATTTCAGGCTGGTTTTGAAGGGAAACATATCCAGGTAAGCACTGGTGTGGAGACATTGTTGGTAGGTTGATATATAAAGATGTTTTTTGTGTCTAAATCATCCGCTCCCCCTTTCTTTTAGCAGTGTTTGCAAAAAATTTTCATGTGAAAGCTGCCATGAAGACATCAGTGTTGCTCACCTGGGAAATCCCAGAGAACTACAACGCAGCTCAACCCTTTACTGTGAGTGCAGGCTCAAGATAAATGGGCACCTTTTTGTATTGTTTGTATGTATGACTGTTGCACAAAAAGCTCACAAATTATTACCGAAAGGACTGCCATGAAACATCACATGAGCTAAATGTGTGCTAAATGTTAACATCAACTCATTCACACCCAGATCCTCTACGATAACGGGCAGAGTGTGGAGGTGGATGGGAAGCTCACCCAGAAACTGATCACGGGTCTTCAGCCAGAGACACAGTACTCCTTCCTGCTGACCAACCGTGGGAACAGCGCCGGAGGTCTCCAGCATCGCGTGTCCACCATGACAGCCCCGGATATCCTCCGCACCAAGCCCTACCTGATAGGCAAGACCAACTCTGACGGTATGGTGACCGTGGAGCTACCGTCAGTGCAGACGTCTGAGAAAGTCAGGTGAGTAGATGAAACGAATTTCCAATTGTTTCTAATTGCCAACTTACATCATGGAGTTGACTGTCAAGATTAATATGATTTGACTTGTTAAAATGGTTATTTGATGGGTCTATTCTGTTGTATTAAACTTGTGCAGTGCAGTTAGAGCTTTTTACAGCCATTGCTAACCACCATATACTCTTATTTCCTATTGATGTGCTGTGAATGACAACAAACAAATCTTCAAAAAACTGACAGCAAATTAAAGTCCATCAGTACATTTCAGTATAATATCCCGTTCACCTCAGTCATTACATGTTGGTACAGCCCACTCCTCTGTGCTAAGCTCTATAAAGTCTCTTATAGCCTTTCAACAAAGCCCCGGGTTGTCAGAAGGCCAAGGAGCACATCCGATTGTAGACTGGTGCTTCAAAACCCATCTTGGGTTTTTGATCTTGCTGGATGCACTTGGCCCACCCTCTCCCATGCCAGAGCTTAAGCTAATTAGTTTCCCATTAGCCTGACACACTGCCTTCCTGGCTAACGCTAGCTAGGGCTGTGCCCAGCCAGGAAGCCCCAAAAACTCTGGCAGAGGCCATTATCTCTCTTACCGCCCTGATGGAGGGATGAAAATCCCTCTAATTCCATATCTTTTCTGTGTGCACGGAGGGCTCCTAATTAGCCCACGGGGGGGGCCTCAGCGAGGTGTAACCGCAGTGCCTGACTTCTCTGAACATGCCTCAGCTAAATGGAAAACATGGAAAATGGTCTTAATTGAGTGATAAGGAATAGCCTAACTTGCTCATTGCATGATCATATGCCCTTCTTCAGCTTTTTCTAGTAAGCAGTCTACCCTCTCTAATACAGAGAGACAGAGTGTGCACTGTGCTATACTGAAGCTGTGATTGTTTTTGTCCAGGTAACAGTGGCCATTGACCTGCACATGGAATTGGTCAACTTTGATGTGTGTGTTGAAAACTGACTGTGACCTTGTCTAGAATCTCATTTTTTATTTCCACTTTTTTTTTCCAGGGGATACTACATTGTGGTGGTACCTCTGAAGAAGCAGCGCACTGGCAAGTTTTTCAAACCCTGGGACAATCCTGATGAGATGAATTTGGAGGAGGTAGGTTCAGGGGAACAGCTGGTAATGATGACTCAGATTGTAGTCATTTCCTCGCAAAGTGAAAAATGATATTTAACTATTATCCAGTTATTGTACGAAGATTTCTCTTGCATTGGGCCCAATAAATGGTGTGTATACACCATCGTGGTTGTTTTTTTTCCTCAAATCCGGAAGACAGGAGTTGAAGAGACAGAAGTCTTACTCTGCAGTTAGGAGGGCAGGAGAAACAGGAGACGAGGTTGCTGATTGACGCAAATAGCTGCAGAGAGCATTGTTCATATGGAAATGAGAACATGAAGTAGCCATCAAGTGCACTGCAACTCAACCCCCCCCATTCTCGCCTCCTCCCCCTCACTGTGTCTGTGGTAATTACCTGAAGAGCTGCATCAGGCCTTCACGTCTCTTCTCATTCCAAAGCTAGGCTACTGCTTATGTACAAAGCACTTGACAATTTTTATATTTAGCCAGTCTAGATAATTCAGGAGTTCCTGTGCATTGCGTGCACGATTAGATGCGTTAGTGAAAGAAAGCTTTTATCACTATTTTTGTATCTATGTAGCACTTAATTCCTTCAGATGCCAAAGAGACAAACACGGTGCCAAAACATTCAGATAGCTAATGGCCCTCCTCCTGCCTACGTACTCTTTTTGTAGCACATAGAAGGAAATGCATTCCCCCTCAGGTGCACTTGAATCTTCTGATGGAATCAAATCCCCTTTAAATTTAATATCTTATTTAAGAATGCCTGAGATTTGAAATATTTTCTTTTATATTTTAGTACAGCAGTAAACATCACAATAAATCAAACGTCTTGGAATATAATGGCTAAAAGAGAACACACACACTGTCTCATCTGGCGTTTGGCTTTGTAGCTCATGCCTATAGGCCCATGTCTGTAGCCTTGACCGATTGCCCAAAAGTCGCCCCCCTCTGTCAGAATTTATTTGTTTGTCAATATTGGCACTCACCTTTTCACAACTTTTCCCAAGGGCAGCTAGATTTAGCCGCGTTGACAGGAGAGATGATTGAAGACATTATCGGGGCAGCACCAACAGCCCCGCAGCCCAAACAGAGCACACACACAAGGAAGCACACACACACTCTCAAACCTGAATGACAGGCACGCACATGGCGCACATGCAAGCACGTACACACACACACACACAGTGAGAGACACAGAGGTATGAATTCAGATGCCAAACAAATAGCTAGCTTAATTAGCACATTCATATGATGCACAGTTGAGACTTGGATGGAGGAAACCTTTAATCGCAGGCATTTTTAGCATTACTAGTCACATGAAGTGCTGCCATTTATAAAATTCAACCATAGTATTAGTAGTAGTCGTATAGGTTGGGCAACACCAATGGGCTGATAATCCTATAGGATGCTGCACATCCCTGAGGAACTCTTTGGTTTAGAAGTTACAACCATTCACCAGCCAGTATGTGTGTATGCGTGTGTCGATAATACCCCGTGATGAGGAAGCAAATACTCAGCACTGTATTGTCGTCTCTGATACTTGTCGGGGTATGGCGCTGATTTCCTCCTCCACTTTGAATGAGCATCATCACCTGCATTCACGGCTCCATGTTAGGAACCCGACATGCCCAAAGGACCTTCTTAATGAAGTATTCAAGTTTTTCTTTTGTTAGTGAGCAACTGTGTCCAACTGTAACCTCTTACTTTGTTTCTGGTGTTTTGTGCTCTAACAAATTTATTACCCCTGCCAATAGCAGCGTTTAATTTTGAGGATGTAATTAGTGGTACTCGGCAATACACAAGCTTCAAGCCATTTGGAGACACACAACAAGTTTGTTCTCAGTTACTTTTCGTATCTTTAACTCTCATACACATTTGGGAAGCGACTAATGGGAAAATACTTAAGAATGGTACGTCATTATCTAATCTAGTGGAAAGAGAGTAGAAATTATTACTTGCTTGGCCATCTTAAGCAAAACTGTTTCCGATTGTATCTACTACAAAATTAATTGAGCTGTGTGACTTTGAAATGAATTTTTTTCTCTCTTTTTTTATAGTTTGAAGCTGTTGGATAATGCTGGAATGTCTTACATTTTTTGGAAATTCACATAATCTCGTAATCTTTTGTAGTCCAAAGCAGATGAATCAACTCAGTGATCTTTTTCTGTAATGCTCTGCCTTTTGCAATCAGCATTTTGAGCTTCTGTAATCAGAAAGCAATGTGAGACAGATTTGTCTGTGCGCTTCAGAGTGTGTCTATGTGCTATCAGCTATCTGCATCTTACTCTTTTCACTTCAGCTGCTGAAAGAGATTAACCGAACAAGCAGAGGCCTTCGATTCCGGAGGCAAGCCGAACCCAAAGCCTATATCGCTGCCTACTTCAAAGACCTGCCGACGGAGTTCACCCTGGGAGATGCCAAGATCTATGGCGACTTTGAAAACAAGCTGCTCCAGAATGGCCAGGAGTACATCTTCTTTGTGCTCGCCGTTCTGGAGATGTCTGAAAACGTAAGTCTGCCATATTTTTTTATAAAGCTTTCTCTCTCTCCTGCTCTCTTTCTCTCTGGCTTTCTTTCTCAGTTTCAGCATATTTGTTTCTTATTAGACTCGACAACAGAGTTCAGCGTCAGAAATGAGCTTGCTCGCCTCTGGCAGTTCCCTGGCTAGTGAGCTCATGTTTTCTGTGCTAAAAATTGTATGTTAATCGTCAGAGAGGGAAAATCCAATGCTTCTCGGGGGGGGCTTGTCTCTCGCTCAGATGTGTTACTTTGAGTCCATTTGAAGCTTTGTCTCAAAAATCTCAAGCTGCAGCGGCCCCGAGAAGCCGACTCCTGCTGCTTGTTGGGAGTGGAGCCCCTCGAGACCTTAGCCGATCACTAGCATACCTCGATAACGGGGCTTCTCTTTAATTGCGGCCTACGTGCGGTCCACCTTATCTCCGCTGCTGCAGCAAGCACGTGTGTGTGAGTGAGTGAGTGTGTGTGTGTGTCTGGACAGAAGACCAGAACGCTGAATGATTAGGCAGCTGCAGGCAAGATGATGGATTTGATGAGCTGCGAGGATTGTAGCACAGCCTCGCTCTCTCCAGAAGCCCCGACTTCAGGTAGAGCAAAAAAACGATAATTACGGGAAATCTCCAATTTGCCCATCGAAGCACATATTTGCTTTTTCTCTTCCCCCAAGCCAGGTCTTTTTTTTTTATCTCCCCCCCAGAAAGTGAAACAGCTCAATCAAGGGCCCCCTCATATGAGAGATAAAGAGATTGTCTTGATTGGTCAAATTGCAATGGAGAAAAACCTGTCTGTCAGGGTCTTGTTAGATATGCTCTGTAGTAAGGGGAAATAAATGTAGCAAGGCTTTGAATATCTTTAGTGTCCCCACAATAGTCTGGATCTATCCTCCAGCTTTCGGTTGTGAGTGTTGATGTGGCTTTTGAGTGACGATTGGTTTTTACAACGTGCCGAGGTCCAAACCGCCACTTGATGCACAACAAAGAAAGGAATCTCCCCAACTCTCTTCAAAAGCGACGACAGATATAATAACAGAGTTCGGAGCAAGAGGAGGTCCAATACACACTTCTTCAAATTACTGTTCCCCTTTTGTCAGAGTGCCCCAATTGTCTTAGGTGATCGCAGAGGAAGCTACAGAACAGGTAGCTCAGCCTCGTTGCTAGCCAAGCAGCCACCATTACAGATTGCACAAAACTGTTACTAAGAAATGATTCTGTGCTTTAATATCTCATAATGGTAGAAAAAAAAAAGCACAACAGATTTTAGAATGGGAAAAAAATGCTCATTCATTTGCGTTTCCCTCCACCAGACCATGTATGCCACCAGCCCCTACTCGGACCCCGTTGTGTCAGCCGACATCGACCCCCAGCCAATCATCGATGAGGAGGAAGGGCTCATCTGGGTGGTGGGCCCTGTGCTAGCCGTGGTCTTCATCATATGCATCGTCATTGCCATCCTCCTCTACAAGAGGTGAGGATATGAAATGATAACACACACACACAGCAGAATCAGAAATGTTCCCATCTTGTGCAAGTCAGTGAAAGTCATATAATAGACAGTACTATTACTATGTCACTACATTTATCGTGTATCATCATATGTGCATTCAGTCTTCACATACACATGAAGACACAAAACACTAGTATTGCTCTGTAAGTCTCAGACAAGCACATCCAAGCACACAAACCATGAGCCATCAGATGCAGACACCCACAATCCTTCACAGACGCATGCGTTGACTGAAAGTTAATCAGACACATCCATCTAACCCTTGCACACACAAACGCACACACACACACACACAAAACTGTAGCAAGTACTTGTGGTAGCACACTCTGACACCGAATCAAAACAGCCTTTTGTCTGAAACCCCCTAGTGGAAGCTAGACCGCTTGCTGTCACTGCTCATCAGTCAAGCATAGGAGGGGGAGCTCTCCGACTATCTGTTGCGTGTCATTGCATGTGTGTGCAGCTTTAGAGAGGCCCCCCCCCCCCCATCCCTCCTCCTCACCCTGTACTGCTCATCCCACAGGAGAGCCCAGCTCTAGACCCCGACTGTGACCTCTCACAGGCCCGCTGCTTTGCCAGGACACACAGAAACACATGCACTTGCACACAGAGATTTATCTGCGCTCTGCTATATTCTGCCTCTTCTCACCTTACTTCGCTACACAGAAATATTCTGCAGAGTTTATTCAATCAATTCTCCAATCCTGAGCTGAATTTTACAATAGCCCTCCAGAAGTCATTTTGTCAGTAAGATTAATAAGAGAAAAGTCAGCATAAATTATCAGTAGCAGTCCCAATATCTAAAAAAGAATCAGTAGTATCAGTGTAATGCATTTCGGAGTAAGAGGTTTAAACTTAAAGCTTTATTCTGAATCTCTTTTTGACCTTGGACTATCGAGTTTTGGATCGGGCAGTTGAATCGAAAAGTGTAATGCCACACCCAAAAAACGACGACGACAGCACAGGGGGCTTCACTGTTTGTTGTCCGGCAGATTTACAGAACAATTACCAAGTCAATGTCACCGCCACGTCGGGGGGAAGGCGGGGGGGGGAGACACTCCGGTGCATAACCAGGAGATATTTCACTTGTCAAGATCAATTTTTATGTGACAGAATGTTCAACTCTCATACGTGGGACAAAAGACAACAGCCCATGTTACGTTGAGCCGTGAGAAAGGACAAGGGGAGAATAACAGCATCATCAATGAATTGCATAAATCAGTCACAGTACATTGCACTCCTACACACAGAGTCATTTAAGTCAACTCGGTTTAATGTTAATTCGATCTCTGCGAGTCACAACGTCTGCCTGCTACCAGACCCTCCTGGAAATAGATTCTGGTCATGACCGAATAAAAAAAAGGCTGGTAACATTCCTTTAAATGGTTCCTTAATTTATAGTGTGATAAATCATAATTGTAATCCCAAATGTTTGTCTTTCTTTGGAGTTATAACACCAAATACATAACACTTTAACACTTTATTTAATATCTGTGACAGTGATAGAGTTTTACTTGAGGGGGAAAAGACGGACACACCAATTAGGAGTCAAGAGATAACTTTTATGCTTGAACGAGAAGCAATCGGCTGTAACCGCCTGAAATAGTAAAGCTGCAATGTACATATCTTGGATGTACCTGAGACACAACTGTAGTTATTTGAAACACAAGAGCCCCCAAGGCTGCACAATTGAGCATCATCTCTGAAGTGAAACATCACTAATCTTGCACGCAAAAAGCAAAACAGAGACGTGATTGGTTTGTCTCTTAGGTAGTCAGATGCATTCCTAGTTATTACAAATAAATGTGTGACAGGAATTGTCCACTATACAAAGCCAAAGGGTCTTACCATCTAATGTTGTGCCCGTATTTCTTTCCTTGCTGACCAATGGAGCAGCAAACCAGACAGGTAAGAGTGAGAGAGACTTTTTCTCCATAGATCTTACACATGTTGCGGTAAATGTACATATTTGTCAAGGTAAATCTTGTGAATGTGTACTTTTCCCGGTTATTGTGAGTGGAAAACGCTACAATGACATTGATTGGATTGTAGTAACTTGAGATCTGTGAGATTCATTCATATAACACTACAACATCAGGAAATTGGCAAAGGCAGACTCTCCATTTGTAAGTTCTCATGCATCCCCTCTCGGTTGACTCATATAACAGAGTGAGGGTGGAGGCATCTGAGGCCATTTTTCTCCAGACTGGTGCATATTGGTGTGTGTGCCTCTTCACTCTTGGTAGGCAAGATAAGACGTGGCTGTGTTGACAGCCTATGTATTTAACGTAGATGTAGTTTGGCCAATAAATTGATGCCTGATTGATTTTAGATTTTAGTCCAATAATGGATGTACTAGCAAATATCCATCCATGTGTAAAAAAAATGGTTGCCTCTTGTTTTCTACTCAAATTAACCGGGAAATGTGTACATATAACGTTTATATATAATATATACATTTACCAACATATACCATAACACATACATACAGCATACATACATGATACCAATACCAATTATACCACCTGAGATCACCTAAGAACAAAGATGTTCACCCACTGGATTTCACCAAATGCATATCCTCCAATACCCTACCACTTTGAAGGTCCAATACTAATGGTTAAGGCATGTGTTGAGCTCATCCCCTGCATGCTCGACACTGCTGCATCATTCCACTCCCACTGTCACCATCTACCTGCTGCTTGGCACGGTCATTGCATGCCAATGTATCACCGAGGTAGATATTTTTTCAGCATTGCACCACAACCCAACGCACATCTGGGGTAACTTGTAAGATCCATTTCACTCAGCTTTCCGACACGACCACTGCCAGCTTTTTATTGCATTTCTGTTAAACGCTATACGTTTTTCAAAACTTGGCAAACATTTTCATTTTTCCCATTTCAATTTAAATTACATTAGTGTCTTCTAGATTTGATTCAAAAGACATACTTTAGTGTCCGTTTTGATGTGCTGAACAATATTTAACATCCCCACACACTGTCATCTATGCTTGATGGCTTTGTGTGATCTCCACCACCTGTTCAACATCATGCTACATGCTAACATATTGAGCACATGTTGATTGCAGCTAGCTATGCCACTTTTCAATGAAGGATGCCAACAAGCCATTATTGGGAAACTGAAGGACAAATGTAGAAACTTTTTCCTACAATCTGAAAAAATAATAACAAACTATTAGTTATCCATTGAAAGTCCCAAGAAGCCCTGTTGACCTCCCACAAATGTGATCATTGTCAATGGCCATTTATGTATTGAGCCTCAAGGCTATTTACACAAACCTCATTGCCTTCCCTGAAACACACAACCAAAGGTCACTTGATTCACGAGACATGGTGTCAGAGGTTATGAACCTTATGCACCAGTGATATGTGAAAAAGATAAAACATCACAGATTCCCTTCAAATAAAAATGTCAAGTTACTTGAAAATAAAGTGTCATATTCACGATGCATTGTCATTAATTGTCGAATTATTTTCAAAGTTGCTTATCTGCCTTCATTATGTATGAGACTACAAGGTAATCTTTGAGGTCATACTGGTTATTAGTCTAGCCTTGGCCGTGCAGTAAGTGTATCTGGAGTTGTGGGGCAAAGCAGATTCTCAAGGATGCAGAGGTGGTTTGAAAGGGCATGTTAAAAAATATGTTTTCAAAATAATTTGAATTTACTGTTTTTCTCTGCAGGAAAAGAGCAGAATCTGAAGCTAGGAAAGGAAGTCTCCCCAACAGCAAGGAAATGCCACTGCATCACCCCACTGACCCCGTAGAGCTCCGGCGTCTCAACTTCCAAACGCCTGGTGAGTACTCCAAATCAACCCAATGATGTCCATCTCATGTATTGTGAATGCACAAGGTATGACAATTGATTTGATTGCTCATTGATTGAAAAAAAACAACAACATTTTTTCTGTCAAATGAAATACTCTGTATACCCAGAATTATCTCCACTGCACACAGTTTTAAAAAAAAAATAGCATTCATCGTCTGTCCATTTGCAGCCTCTGCTGACATTGAAGTGCAGTACCATAACTTTCCAAACTGTTCACATCACCATGGCAGTGAGGATCAGCACTTAATAAATGAGCAGTTTGCAAGTAGATAATGGACAGGTGGCTTAGAGAAGGCACCGAGGGTCAAAACCGACAGTGTCTTCCCTGGAGAGATTGCTTACTAGAGGGTGAAGAGGCAGAAATGCAAGCTTGACAATTCCACGGCAGCTCACGTCACCCTGTGCACCTGGGGTCATCCAGGTCATCAACACTCGCCATGCTTTTTCAGAAGAGTACAATCCTACTTCTGTTCTTCTGATATCTCGTTGTATGAAAGTCACATGATGCATGCATTCTGGAGGCCAAGGGAACGACCAAAGGTATCATGGATAGCAGCAAAAGACTGTTGACAAGCTGTGAACACGAGTGTTTACTCCCTCTGACCTTTATTGGCGAGGTGAGCGGTGGTCATGCTTTTTGCTCGGTCCTTCACGGGGCCTTTTCTCGCCTGGGGGAAAAGACAGGAGTCACAGTCCATTTATCTTCTGGAAAGGCAGCACGCATCTTTGCCTCTTCCTGACCGAAAGAGACACACTCAACTGCCATTTGAGTTTCCTCTGGCACTCTGCTGCTTTCGGGACAGGTGTTCAGAGACTGCCAATAATGTTGTAATATCAAAGCCATATTTTTCGGGTCAGCTAGTATGAAAGGAGGATGAATTATCCCTGCAGGCTCATTTTTGAAAAAAAGATTATGCATATTTATGAAAGCTCTTCAATGATGTTAGGGCCATTACTGGCTGTTTCATCCTGGCAGAGGGGTATTTTTCCTTTCAGTTCAGAGATCTCAACCACCCTCCTACTATTTCAGTCTCCCTCTCAAGCCATGTTTTTTTCCCCCAAAACAGCCTTTCTGAGAGCTGGTATCTTGGCCCTCTCGCTGTTGAAAAGGCCCAAACATTTTTTCCTCCAATGCGACCGCATCCTCTCAAGCCCCGAAGCAGTGCTACATTAGACAGCCTCTTTCCCCCCCCACTCTCTCTACCCTTTGCCCCTCAATGGACATTTTCATCTTACGGATGCTTGATGTCTGAGCGACGCAATGTGGCAAATGGTACTTTCATTGTCCCCAGTGGTGGAAATGGATTTTGAGTGGTAGGCCGCAATAGAAACAACCTTTGCCATATTTCAGAGAGGCCTGAGAGTGGGAGGGAAAAACGAGACCCCGCTTTTTCCATTAGCTAATGCCCACTTGTGCTATCAACCAAGATGAAACACCGCATGCACGTTGGAGAGGGACATGGCACCCAAGTGGTCGGGCCAAAACGGCACCCACATCCATCAGTTACAACAACCAAGCTGCCCGATGGGGGAACTTTGGTGAATGTTGTTGTCCCACACCGCCCTGTGGCCAAAGAGGTGTCCTCAGTTAGCTTCTCACCGGCTGTACGTCAGCATTGTGCAAAGCTACACACACACACACACCCCTGCCCTTTGGATCTTGCCCTACACCTTAGCTCCCTAAATACGCTGATGCAACATATACTGTTTACAACCGCCCACGTTCAACAATGTCAATTGTGCATCGTCAAAGTCAAGCAAACTTAAATGCAGTCTGGAACTTTGTACTGCAGACTGTGCAACCGCTGTATTATCTGGTCAGCGTTTTCGTTCGAAAATGAATGTCAAATAATATCCTATAGTTGCTCGACTTTGGTCTGCAGTGTCTCTCCATACTGCTGTTTTTTTTTTTATCGACTGTATGTTTTCTGTTCCCCTATGAAAAAGCATGGTGGCATAGCCAAGCTTCTTGCATGATGATTTGTATGTTACTAACTGATGTCACATTTAGATGTAGTCATTCAGTAACTAGTTCTTGTCACATTTCAATTTCTACCCTCTTTTTGGAAAGAGAATAGTCATCACATTGCTATAACGCCTGCGACCTATTTATTTATACCGCCGTTTCCTCCACAGGTTCAGGTGCGCCCGGTTACCCCAGTAACCTCCATTTGTCAAGTTAGTTGGTCTCGTTTACGCATTTGACATGATTTTTTTTTTTTTTTTTTTGTTTAGCTTCTTTCCCCTCTTTTCCTTTTTTCTGCCTAGCCTTGTATTCCCATTCCCATCTAATCCACCCAGTGTTAATGCTATGTCATCACAGGAGGCGGAGTTTGAAATGACAGCCTAATAATATGTCATCACTCAAAGCAGACGTCAACATCTGGCCTAACTTTTTATTTATTTATTTTTTTTGTATGTTTGTCTTTGTTTCTTTGTGTCTTTATGTCACGCTAACTATCCGCCACGGCTTTCAGTGTGAATAACATTCTTCTCTCACAATAGGGAGAGTCCCAGTGCTCGATGACTTCTCATTGGCTTCTGTGTCCATATCCTCTATATGAGCATGCCCACTGCTTTGAGTGAACAAACTAGCCTAACAAGATCCACTTTTTCCATCCCTTGTTACACACACATGCTGCTTACCTAATGATTCACTGTTGGCTTGTGCTCGGGTGACGCCCTCTTGCACCCCTGGTGATTGACCTCCTGTCCATCTGATTGACAGGCATGGCAAGCCACCCTCCGATCCCAATCATGGACCTGGCAGATCACCTGGAGCGCCTGAAAGCCAACGACAACCTTAAGTTTTCACAGGAATACGAGGTAAGTCCCACTGTTCGATTGGTTAAGCTATTTTGGACACTGTGGTGTGACTCAAAATCTAATTTTGCAAATCAATTTATTATTTGATTTACTTATTTTATGGGACGCTACGATTGGTCCAGACACTATAACTATCAGCCCATCCAAGATACTGTCTAGTGAAGCCAAGTCAGCTGTTCGTATGTCTCTTCCAACAAAATGGGAGTGTACAGCAGATGCTGACATGAACTGCCATCTCAAATCACTGTCACTATTCAGTGTAATGGGCAAAGCCCACAGTCTCGCCATTTAATGATATTTTTACTGGAAGCCTTAATCCCATCATTACACATCCATGCTAACCACACTGCCGTTCAAGCATGCCACTGTCATGTGGCAGCTGGCATTGGTGTGTGGGAGCAGCATAGGGGAGTTATGGTCTACTCTCAGGGAGAATCTGTTCACCAGACTTACCCAGAAATCTCATATCAAAATGAAAATGGAACATTTTGACAACCACAGCAAACAGAAAAACCTGCATGCATAAAGCATATCTGAATTACAATCATTTTACTATGTAATTTGGCTGCTTGGAAAAGGTCACCATTTCAACACTGCGCTATAATCTAATTAGCCGTAGCAACACTCAAGTTGGGATTTGCCAGCAAAGTCTCTGTTCCTACATGAGGTGGAGAGAGGCTAGTCTCTGGTACATTGGGAAAAAAAACATAATCTCTTTTTTATCAAGCAAGCATTGTGTCGAGAGCCTGTAGTGCCTTGATTACTTTGGCCTCCGACAACAAAAAAGTTCCTATTTCACTCATTGCTCATCACTCTTTAACCCACAATTAAAATCCATGACAAATGTATAAATGACTCTTTTGTGTAACCGTATCTCTCCCACAGCAGGGGTATTCAGGGTAGAGCCTGCTCGGGTTTGGTCAAAATAAAGGCTACATCAATCATCAACATTACAGTATTTCTAAAATGATCATCATCTTTCCCGTCCATCTTTCCTAATATCAGGATCGATGATAACTACACCCTAAAATCTGTCTCTCTGCCTATCAACAGATACAGAACGTGTCAAAATTACTGAGTGGATTGTAAAATTGCATCTGATACGGTATTTTGCACAGCAGCATCAAAGTCAGGTGTTGAGCTGCAACAAGAAGCGCCGTGACATTAGTCTACTAGTATATGAAGAGATTCAGCAGTCATTTAATGCTAGTAGATTGTAAAGTCCATGGTTTATTGACTAGCATCATTACCCAGCCATATCTGGATTTTGTGGCTGAATTCTCACTCTGGAACGGGTTTGAGCAGAATAACAGTACAAAACCTTTGACTTTAGGCAGACAATGTAACATTTCCTCTATTTTGGCCTTAAACTTTAGATGAACTTATGTTTGCAGAACATCAGAGAAGCCTGGAAAAATCGCGCCAGCACTCGGTCCTTTCAGGGGCATTGTGTGGGACAGAAGCGGTCATCCATTCTCTGCCCATTTCTCTCTGCGGGTCCTGCCACTGCTCCAAAATCCATGAGGTCACCACATGGGTGCCTGCCAAGCTGCCCAACCGTTATTGCAGCTTAAGTACATTGAATTCCAATTTCATAGCGCTTCCTTGTGAGCAGTGGAAAGCAATTTTGAGAGCAGAGTGAAATGAAGGTTTTTATTATGAGTATTGTTGCAACCCACTGTTTCGACATATTTTGATAAAATATCAGGCTTAGCCAAAGTTTTGTCCTTGCACATGTTGCTTGTTGGGTGACTTCTGCAGAAAAATAACTGAGTACAGAGATTTATTGCTGTATTCACGCTGGCTCGCATTCAGAGTTGAGATAAGCGCACGTAGTGGGGATTTATCCGCAGAATTGTGCCAGTCGGCATTCAGACTTCAGCCTTGTCTGTGCACCAAAGCTCTCGCTGGGCGCCTCTTGAGCCGCTACACGTACACGGGGCAGAATTTCCCCAAAAAGAGGTTTTCTCTGACATTTCCAAGATTTGGACTTGCAACATATGTTCTTTTCTACTACACAATGTCCGCACTGGAGAGAAGGGGGCATAAGTACAGCGGCCACTGCCTCGTTTTTGATAAGGCTTGCATTCAATACCCACTATAAAGACAACAGGTTCATTTTATTTAACCTGGTATTGTATTCAATATAGGCAACCTCTTAGGCCTCAATCTGTTTCCAAATTATAGCACTTGATATTGGACTCAAATTAAATAAAAACACAGATTAGCCTTTTACAGACCTAATGGACAAACAAATCCATATAATAGGCTAATTAATAAAAAGCTGTCATATAATTGGAAATATGGCACAGCGTTAAGGCCTATTTGAGCTACGTTTTATTTTTCTTTAGGCCTACAGAATTTTCAATTTCTCTAAATAAAAGGCAAGTGCTGATCTTAAAGGGAACATGAATGACCTGCTGAGTGCGCCATTCGTACGAGTATATTGTCGCGTAGTTTTTGTCTCGGCTGAAGGACGTAGGCGACTCTGAATCTGAGCCATTGAGCTCATATCCTCTTATCCGCAGCTAAATGTTTTTTTTAATTCGTGTGAAACGTATCATAGAAAATGCTCTTTGTCCAAATGTCGCTCTTAATTCTGCCATGTGTCCTTTTGCACTTGGATTTGTACAACTCCTATTCCTAGTGGACAGTGTAATATAACTCATAAAAGTTAGACTCCAGCTATTAAAAAAAACTCCAGCACAATACTTTCACTGTAATGTGAAATGGAATGCCATTTTCCCTCTACACACTTGTGATATTACGTTTTATAGTTCATTTATCTGTGATAAGGGACCATTCTCAATCCCTGCGTTACAAAGCTGAAGGAGGGCCTAGATTGCTGATTCTGTAGAATTGGTCTCGTGTGTGTTACTCTACTATGTGTCATAAACTTCTACTAATCAAATGACCAAAGCCAATGGAACACAAGTTCTTCCTTTGTGAACAATTCAAAATTTCTCTTCGTATAAGTCTTATCATTGATATGGAGTGGCTATTTCATGTCGATTTCACCGTCTTTTTATGTCACTCACTACAAAAACATGTTTTTTTTTAATGCAACTTAATTTTGCAGACCCAAACACAGTTGACACTCCATTTTCCAAAGATACTGAGAAGCCAGAATAGATTTTATTGTTAAGAAAAATAAGAGTCTGGATTAGTCACTTCACCAAGTAAAATTTTCTTTTCAAGAACGTCCATATTTCTTGTAAAGCGTGTCGTACACCCACTGCCTATTATTGTATGCATAGATATGTAGTCATGCATAATTTCTGGACTCGTAATGAGGGGAATGACAAAGCACTTCAATTACTTTAATGCAAAACCATTTATTTTGAAACACTGGTAGCTCAAGAGCTACTTTACATTGTAAAACTGTAACCAACTTTTAAAGAAGGCATGGCTCCAGAGAAGCATGCCCTTAATTGGCACTGAAATAGCTTTAAAGCCTTATTCTTGTAAATAATATGTATTCATTCATTTCACTCGATGGGAATATTCTGCTTTAAATGCTCTTATCTGTTATTTGACATGATTTGTCCTTGGGGGAAACTGGTTTCATGATAGACAAATGTTTTCATGATGGATGGCTAGACGTTGAGCAATATTTTAGCAACATGAGTCAACTGCTGTCATAGAGGCTCAAGCATCAACAAGGCTCATGATGTACTATATACAGTATATTATGATATCCACGACATGATTACAAATGGATGTGTCCCTTGGCCTCTCCACTTTAACAAATGTGCAATCAGTGTACATACATGCAAAAATGCATTATGAGAGAGAGAGAGCAGATTATCAGAGACTGATGGAATGCTGACTGGAATGCACATGGATGACTACATTTAACAGAGCTTTTCACTTTTGCAGCCGTGGCCAAAATAGCCCTGGAGCCATTGGAAAAAAAAAAAGTCTAAAATAAAAGTGAACAGTCAAGTGTGGGGCCTTGAGTTTCCAGTGCAGATTCCTGGAGAGCTGCATTTAAACATCAGCAGACTGTAATAGATATGTTTTTTTATTTTCAATTTAAGCCCTGCAGCGAAAGGCATCTTTCACTAAGCCTCCCTGATCATGATCATGTTGGAATAGCTCATAGGCAACTGCAATACAGTGACATTCAATCTTGAACTATTGCAAAATGTTCATATAGTGTAAAATATTCCATTGTGATAACGCTGAATTTTCTTTTTTTTTCCTTTTAGTCCATTGACCCTGGGCAGCAGTTCACGTGGGAGCACTCTAACCTGGAAGTCAACAAACCAAAGAACAGATATGCTAACGTGATAGCGTACGACCACTCCAGGGTCTTGCTCTCTGCTATTGACGGTATGCTGCCCACCACCACCACCAACCCACAAGCACTGCATTGCATCTACAGACAGACAGCATGTCTCCTAGTCCTCAACAACACAGCCATACTGTACTTTTGAATTGTAATGCAACACAAGCATGTCAGACTGTCTATTTGTATTCCTTGTCAAACTGTATCATATTATTATGCTGCAGGTAAATAGATGACTTAAGAAATAGGCCGTTTTCTTCTCAAAATGCTGAGATGCCGAGCAAAATTTGATTAAAATCATAATAGCTGAAAGATAAATACACATTAAACTTGTTCATATCTCTCTCCCTCTGACAGTTACGAATTTGAGATTGACATGTTAAAGTGTTCCCCAGCTCCCCAGGGATACACAGCAATTTTGAAATAGTTCTAGTTAGTAATAGTCAGTGCTGGCTCCTTCACCAGATTATTTCATTACACACAGGCATTAATTAACCATTCCCACTGAGCTGCTCCCACGGAGGGCAAAACAACATAAACAAACTATGGCTATAAAACGGATGCTAATGTGATAAAAAACAGATAAATAAAGACTTAGTGTCCCTTTGCAGACTCCCAGAAACAACACACAGCTGAGTGATGATGGACCCCATTAGCCAGGCATATAAACACATCTGGACCCCTATACTGAAGCCTTTGTGCACTAGGAAGCGAGTCCCTCATGTCCCTCTGGCTGGGAGGGACAAGAGGGACTTCCTCCTTCCCTTCTAAAGCTTAAACAAAGCCGTTTGGCAAGCAGTGCTTCTTTTGTATACTTCGATTGAGTGCTTTGAATAAAAAAGGAACTGGGGATTTGACATCAGAATTTGAAGACAGCTACTTTCAGGATTTATTGATGTCGGGATGGATCAGCAGAATCTCTGGCAACCAGGCGCTATGATGCTGGAGTTAGATGTGCATCGTGACATCATTGAATTTGCTTTGCTTTTGACAAAATGACAATGCTTGCTGAGTGTCCTGACCATACATGCTGGCATCTAAAGTTAATCCCTAAAATTGTATGTCTCCTTCATTTGGCCAAATTGTGCAGCTTCTAACTTCAATTAGTATTGATTCTTTTCTTGATCCCTCCAAATTCCCCTCCCATGTTATCGGAACATTAACGTAGACATAAAACAAACAAAACAAAAATCTGCTTTTCCACTGTTCTAGATGCCATTAGGCTAGTTTTAACCCAGTCAAGACACCACTGAAAATGGACAAAGTTTGAATTTTTGGGCTGCTGTTCCACAAAGAAGTCACTGCTCAGAAAAATCAAAACAAAATATCCAGGATATTAAATGTTTAGTTATTTTCCCGCTGTTGGAAAGTTATGCTACCTTCATGAATCCTTAAGGCAGTAAGACAATGTAGTGGCTGAGAAAGCAGAAATGTGATCATCTGCTTACAAGTCCTAATAGTTACATGAAAATATTTTGTCTTAAAACTTGAAAAACCCTTAAACCTTGACGAGAAAATTGCCATTCCTATAAGTGATTCATCTACTTTGTACGAAGTGGATTGAGTCCTGAAAGACATTGTTGCAATGTTTATTTCTTAATGAGTACATCGACAGTCGGGGAAAAAATATGGTAGAATTTTACACAAATCCTGAGTGACAGAAAGTATGCAGGCGAAACCATTTAGAAAATGTGCGTTAAACAACTCGCCTCATTCTCATTAAACCACAATAATGTCTCTTTTTTTTTGCTTTTCCCTTTCAATTTGAAAAGCTACGGGGCTTAATTGTATTTATCCCTTGTCCATCATGGAAATGTACAGCCGCCTGGATGCATGGACGACTTCGGAAACAAAAAGAGGGTGGGGGACCGTTGAAAAAATAATGTGGGTGGGTTTTGAATGTGTTCATATTCCATTTCCTTTTATTTTTTTCCGCTGAATAAGTTACCTGGGAGTAAAAGGGAGTCTGGGGGAGGGGGGAGGGGGAGAAGGAAGCAGTTGGAGTGAGGGGATTCTCTGAGACGTGGCGTCCATGCAGATGAGACTTATCTTGGTCGACCATGTGTGCACGGAGCCCCTAAACTGCCAGTCCTGAAGCATTGACTAGCTGTCAGCTCCGTCTCTTTCCCCCGGATTGGAAAAGACTGCTGCGCCTTTCATTTAACATAAGCAAAAGGGAAAAAGGAGGAGCAAGGAGTGGAGGGAGAAAATTGTTTTGCCAGTTCTTTTTTTTTTGTTGGTTTGTTTTTTCTCCATGTGAGGTGATAGACTTCTGTAGACCAAGCTGCACCCATGACCTTCAGTTATAGATAGGGGGGGAAACTATGGATTTAAATGTGTTGTCGATAGAGAATACACACCCTTTTTTAACACCAGACCCAACTACGACTAGTTTCTGCCTTTTTTTGTGTTTACTGCACCGACAGAAAATCGCAAACAACTTCAAGAAAAGCGAGAGATGCATGGCTTCTGGCTAGGCTGACTTCACCGGCTTCAGTCTAGACCGAGGAAATGCACATACCTACAGTGCAGTCTGAACCTTATGTGTGGCAAAATGTGCCTTTACCTCGTCCAGTAACTAGATTGATTCACGTATCAACAAAAGCCAGTTTCAGTGCCACTTATTGGCTTTTCTACATGTGTTAAACAACCAAGGTTAATCTAATGTAGGTCTCCATCGCCCTGCCTCTCTCCCCATCTCATCCCTCTGTCCTCTGCAACAGTTTGTTTACATTTCTGTATACCGACTCACACCTCGTCTTGTTTTCCAGGCATCCCTGGGAGCGACTACATCAACGCCAACTACATCGATGGCTACAGGAAGCAGAACGCCTACATCGCCACCCAGGGATCCCTGCCAGAGACGTTCGGCGACTTCTGGAGGATGATCTGGGAGCAGAGGAGTGCCAACATTGTCATGATGACCAAACTGGAGGAGAGATCCAGGGTAGGAGACGGCAACCCTTGATATAGCTCCCTCCCTCAAATCACAGGGTTAAACTATCTGGATTAGACAAACATTAATAATGAATACCCTCAAAAATAGTTTCGGTAGAATAAATCCTGAATCCCAACACACATCATTTCATAACTAGGATGGAGATCGGAGCTTCTATCAGTGCTTTAGTACTGATTTACTATGTTACTTCCACGGCTTTCTACTAATCCCAGCACAAAAACAAATTCTTGTCCTCCTCAACTCTTTTTTTTCTGTGACCCTGTTTATTTGTATGTTGTGTGTCCCACTGTGCCTCTTCAGATGCCTTCGTATTTCTTCTCCAAGCCATGTTGTATTCTCTTGCCCACAGACGTCGTACACCCACTCCTTTCTTTACACAGTTGTTTTCAGTCATGTCTGATTAGTGGCGTGGCTCACATCATTAGCCTATAGCCTCTGGATTAAGGAGCTGATAAAACACTCGGAAGACATTACTCAACACTTGCCAGCTCCTTTCAGGTTAAAAGCACTTTAATATCTTAGTGTTTGATCGGGCACACAAAGGCTTGCATGGTTTCCATAAGCTGCGAGACGCTTGTCTGCCTCTATACACCTGTTATAGTCTGAACAGGGACGCCGATTCAAGCCAGTCTCCTTGCAAACCGAACAGTCCTTTGACTTGTCGCAACATGGTAGGCTCTGTACAGTGCATGATTCGATGATTAACTTCAGTCAGGTCTGGGTTTCTCACAATAAATGCTGCGTGGCATGAATGTAGCCCATGGCTCTGTGGCTACACACCAAGACGCCCCCCCCCAATTGGTGTTGTTTGACATTTGGAGTGCATAATGTGCTTTTGTTGCTACTAACAGCTCCTGTCTTCAGTATTGATCACTCGTATGATTTGCCGCGACGCACTCAAGCTGTCTTCATGCCGTTTTTGCATACGTGGAGGTTTCAGTATTGACTGCGAGTAAATGCTACTCTGAATCACTCCGTCGCTCCCGGTGTCGATGTTACGACAGCTGCTCGTGAAATGAAACGACTGGGTGGTAGACTGGTTGGATGTCCCGGACTGGTGTGTCCAGTTGCCACTATTCGACAATCACGGAGCGTCGCGTAACAGGATGCCGTTGATTAGCAGACATTGGGAACGTGTTGGACGTACTGCTCGAATGTACATGCGGCACATTACAAATGGACGGTATGAAAAAAAAAAAAAAAGCCTCTGCCTAGGAACCCAGTTATTTCCTCGCCGGCATTAACAGTGCTTCCTTTTGGCAGCTAAACAATAATGCTGTAATGGAACAGTGTTTTATTGACCGTTCACTGGGCAACAAAGCTGTATAATCATAATAAACCTGAGCCTGTAATATGATTGGAAAACTGTGGTTACCTATGTAATTACAGAGCCTGTCAGGGCAATAAATAGCACCGTCTGCTCCATCCAAATATCTAAGGCCATTTCCTTGATTGTGATATCACACCTTTGTCAGCAAAAATGGGGGAATTGTATGGATTTTCTGGTAATAAGTGTTCAAATAAAATGCACCAGGATTAATTTGGTATAACTACAGGATGAAGAGTTTTCTCACCGTCGTATCCTGGCCTTGTCTAACGTGATTTTTCTCTCCATTGCAGGTGAAATGTGACCAGTACTGGCCCACAAGAGGGACAGAGACGTACGGTCTTATCCAGGTGACGCTGCTGGACACAGTAGAGCTGGCTACATACTGCGTCAGGACGTTCGCACTTTATAAAGTAAGAGGACTTCAGGCGCTGTTGTTTTTCGTGGTTGCTAAGACCTACTAAGTACTGTCAGATAGCGTATGGTATGAGCTATCCATTTCTAACTCACCGGCCTTTCTCTATCGCCACATTCAGAACGGTTCCAGTGAGAAAAGAGAGGTGAGGCAGTTCCAGTTCACGGCCTGGCCGGACCACGGGGTGCCCGAACACCCCACCCCGTTCCTGGCCTTCCTGAGACGGGTGAAAGCCTGCAACCCTCCAGACGCAGGACCCATGGTGGTACACTGCAGGTAACCAACAAGACGGTTTCTCACTCCGTGTAGGTGATGTCAACAACAACATCCTAAGGCATCACATTTTTTTTCCTGCCCATTTCCCCATATTGAATATATCAGGAAGACTCAATACAATGCCAGGCATAGTTAGAAATTTGGGCAATGCTGGTAGAGATTTAGAGGGCAACTTTCAGAAAAAAACAGGCATGAATCAGAAGAGACATGTGAGATGAGAGATGTGAACATTTGATAACTCAAGCTGACTACAGCCCACCGTAAGCCAAAGGGAATCATCCTACTAGCTTTCATGGGAGGTACTTTAAACCGGAAGGTGTTTGCAACAACAGAGCACAAAGATTACCAGTGTCATTGCCCCCAGCAAACTTAAACATCTCCTCCCGCACACTGACACACAAGTCACCTCCCTCGGCATGTCGCACATCAGCGGCCCCCAAGTTCTCGTCTCGTCCCTGGGGGTTATTGCATCTGAAACAAAATAAAGCACCGACTTCACTTTCCCTCGGCGCCATAAGCGGCCAGACTCCCAACAGACAGGCACAAAAGAGACGGCACGCTGGACTCGCTGGCTCCTCTCAACTCCGAAAAGCCATCAGAGGCTCTGTGGAGAGAAAGAAAACGACTGAGAGGAAAAAGAGACACAGACAGGGAAAATGAAGAAACCCGAGATAGTGAGTGTACTAGATACAAACAGTGTCAGGAACTGACAAAAAAAAAAGGAAGGGGGGATTACTGAAGAATTAGAATTACCACATGCTGAAGTTAATTAGAGCTAGTTGCCGAATCAGTTCAAATTGAAAATCCTGACTTTTTACAACGAAGCAGAATGCAGGAATTAATGTCACTCTGCAGATGGGTGTTTTTAATTCCTCTGGCTCCCTATCAGATAGAGCCACTGCCAAGCTTCAAATCCTTACAGAGGCACTCCCACACTTCATGTCCGACCACCATTTTAAATAGAGCCAGCTTTTAAAATGTTTGGGGCTGTTTTATGGTACCAAAAAAAAGGTTTATTATATATATATTTTTCTCTATTACAGCAAAGGAATTAGTTAAACAGCCAGCCCAGACATTTTCTCAATTACTATTTTCGCTGTTGTTGTTTATGCACACACAAAGGCGGCGAAATAAAAGCTGAAGGAAAAAAGATGTTTTGCAGCACATATTTAACTGCATGGTACAGTCTCTCGCGTGATTGATTGATGAATATTGGTCAGGCTGTTCTGGGCAGAAAACTGGGTGGTACACTGAACGTGCCACGATGCAATCTTCATGTAATTGTTGAAAGGATCTGTGCAAACATTGGACATAACTGACCAAATGATCAATCAAGGGATTTGTGTGTATGGTAGAGTTTGAACTTCTTCTTTTTTTTTGCCCGTTCTCTACAATTCGCTCACGCTCGCTCAGACAGGTGCTCGTGTATCAGCGGGTGTCATTATCTCTTGACAGACTTCAGATGAGACACTGCGAGACTCACACCCTTAGATGTACCCACACAATAATTTAATCTGTAATGGCCCCCGGAGTCAAGAGAGTAGAATTAATTTGGCGTCGTCAGACAAAAGTGGCCCCCCGATCTCGAGTGCTATTGATCTAGCTGCTTTGTTGTCACGCCACAAGACAAGAGACCCCAATTTACAGACTTTCAGAGAGCGCACATTCAGAATAAGACACTAGACGGGTGTCCATATATGACACTTCTGTCATACAAAGTGCACCGTTCTCCACCGCCTGCCCCCATTTATCGGTGAATCTCTTTATTAGTTGTGTTTCTGTCACACTCTGTAACATTCCTGTTGAATATTGCACAATATGTCTTACAGTTAAAAGGAATCAGTTGTTCACCATCTCTTAGTCATGGAAATCAATCTTTTCGATCACAGAGGCCACAGATATTAACCGGCGTGCAGCATGGCCACCTCACATTAATGTCTGACGATGCCTAAGTGAGAGGAGAGGGCGTGTCAGTAACGACGAAGCAGCGCGGAGCAATTTCAGTGTCAAGGCTTTTACGGGGATTTGGCTCAAAAGTGCACGGTGCAAAGTGCCTACGCTATTTCACTGCGCATGGACAGATCTTATTTAAAAGCTTACCGATCCTCTTTTTTGTGTGGATAATATGTGATACAAGGACATCGGTTTTTCATCTTGGGAGCTTTTGTGGCGTAACCGGTTCCGGACTGTTCTCTTCCATCAAAAAAAAAAATTGTCAGAGCGTCATTACGGAGAGTGCACTGCTTTTTAAAAGGGATGGGAAAAGGGGGTGATTTGATTGGTCATTACTGAAGCCGGGGGCCTGCCACACCTACTGATAATGTATTCCTCCGAAGCCTGTTTCCAGGTGCGCAGTGTGCCTCTGGCTACGAAATTACCAAAAAAATCAGTCACGATGACGTGTGCGAGCTCGTGCCGTGCACCGTCGATTCACGGAGACAGAGCCCGCAAGCTTCACTGTCATCCAGGGAGATCTTACATTCACAATGAACTTAAAATGGGGTGATGGAATTTTGTCATAGAACTAGATATGATACGTTTTCACAGGCACCCCATTTTGCATTTGCTTAAGAAACATTACCAAACATGACTTTGGCAGGCAGCCAGCTTCCCCCCCCATGGGAGCAGTGAGGACCGATGCTAATAAAAATGCATTCATGTGTTCCCACTGCAGAGGTGAGGTCATCCTTTCACAGTGCGTCTCTCGTTGGACGTCCGCCTGCCTCCCAGGAGCAGGATACCACTCCGCTCCTGGTTTCCCCTCTTCCATGCTGTTCTCACTAACCCGCGGGTCAGAGACTGTTTTGTCCTTTTGGAAACGGCACTGGCCGGGCGTTATGAGTGCTCAGAGGAAGTCAAAAGGACATGATTGAATGCCAAGGAGATCGCTGGCCTCTCCCACAGCTTCAGACAGGGTTAATAGTTCAGTCAATAGTTAATAATAGAGTCAATAGTTGGTTTTCCCAAAAATATGGTTCATAGTTTTTTCAAAAGGAGTGCATTGATTTTTTTTTTTTCTTTTAAGAATGATTTCCATTTAGGTCAAATGTTCTAGTATGATTTCCATCCTCAGTTCTATTTTGTTTTGTCTTGTTTTCAATCCTGAAGCTTTAAATTACAGTGGCAAACTTTTTAGCATTTCAACCATTTTGGGCAGGATCAGTTAGAGGGGCAGATTTTTTTTTTAATGCTTTTACTACTTCCTTGTACATCATTTTGGAGAGAAAGTTTCAACTCCAGTTAATACAGTATATTATTGCTGTGTAATGGCAACAGTACAACCATAAATAATACATATACAAATAGATGCAGCATTATAACACCACCACTCTTAGGACTTACATCTCCCCAATGTAAGTAGTTGAAGAGATTTTGAGATTAATTTAAAATCCATTGCATCCATATATTGTATTCCATATATTAAGTATCCATACACAATAGAACGACTACTGCGCCTCCATTAACATCTATCCAATGACCCTGGTGAATTTTACATGCACAGTTTTGGAAGTTTGTGTTTAATGGGCGATGTAGGGAAATGGTGACTTGACAGGTTAGCTGACAGCACGAGATTCACTAACAATACATATGTAATTGCTTTTACTGCTGCTCAGGCTTTATCTTTTCTGGGCCCATTGCAGCTGTATTTTACACTGCGCTTCTCTCTCCCTCCCGGCCCCTATTCCCTAAACTCGGCAAAGCATGTTAGTCTGACACTTATGTCTGTCGACGTCCAAAGCAGCTGGCCTTGGCCGGCTGAAAAGCCAGTGTCGGGTCATTAGCGCAGTCAGTCCGCCAGCTCCTCTTCCTCTGCCAAATGCACTGACTGACTGAACCCCACCACCACCACCACTTGTCGATAGTTGAAATATAGATATCCCTGGCATATCCAGGACTTAGGTTTAAAAATAGTGGCTAACTGTTGCTTAGTCCTGGAATTCATTCTTTTAGAAAACTGTCTAGACAGCTTCAAGACAACTGGCTGTGTAACTCCCCGCATAACACACACAACCCCACCTTCCTCTTCCCTTCTCCTCCCCCTCGTCCACATCTTCCTCCACCTCCATCTCTCTAGCTCAGTGCTGTCACTGTGTCACTTACTCTCTCGCAGGTCATCACTCTCCCGCATTCAGCTCTGGACTATAAAACGGTTACGGATTGGAAACAGCTGGGGTTGTGGGAGAAATCTCTTCCAGTTTCTGCACCCCCCCCCCCCCCGCCCCACCCCCAGGGGCTGAGGTGTTCTCAGACCTGGAAGTGATTCATTCTCCAAACATCCCTGAGATGATTTCACACACATATTTTTCAGTCCGATTCTCTCACTCACACGCATACGTTTTGTAATTCCCCTAGAGCTGCAAAAAAAAGTTGTGAAAAAAAAAATTCAGCCGACGTCAACCATTTTGTAAGTGATCATCAGATCATTTGTTAAAGCCAATGACTCCCGTACGTGTCTTTATTCCATTCGCAGCAGAGTTCCACTGCAACATGGCACATTAACCAGACTTGGCCTCTGGGGACCAACTTTACTCCCTCTTGAGTTTTCCTTCCCAACCCTTTTCTTCCCCCCCTTCCTCAGAACAAATGAAAAACAAATGCTCCATCAGAAGGAGGAGGCACGAGAGCGTGGCTCACACCTCGTAGGCATGTCAGCTTAATGGATTGAATAACCTATTTACTTTAGAGCGCCGAGCGCAAGGACTCGTCTTGTCAATGCTCTGCTTTGAGATGGGTGGGAGGAGAGTTAACGGGTGGGATTTAACACCTGCCATGTCACCCGACAGTAAATAAACTGTAGTCAGAAAGGATCCTCTGTGCTTGGGCATGCACTATTAAAACATGTATTGTGACGGGTTGAGCATTTTTTTAAAGGAGTAGGTTTACGTAGCATGTTCCTTCAGTCTGACCTGCAAGCAGAAGTCAAACAGTGAAACCCTTTTTGTCAGAGTGCTTTTTTTCTCACTCGTACATTTTTTTTTTGCACTTGCCAGTGGAAATCGTAATGAAGAGACCTGCCTTTCAGTGCGTCCTCTAAAGCCTCCTCATGCCATTTGGGTGCACTGTGATAATCTAATGGCATTAATTGAAGTCATCTGCTCTTCTCAGAAGTCGCCCAGCACATTTACGGAGGCCCTCAAAAAGCGCGCTCTTAAAAATTGTGCACGCGCATTTGTTGCAGCGGCACCTTTTTGAAGCTATGAGATAAAGGTTAAATGTTACTGCTGAGCTGATGATTACCGCTGATGGGTTGGGGAGCACAAGTGGGGTGCGGAGAAGAGAGAGGAGAGGAGATTGGATTGCCGAGCCAGCAGTGAGCTCACCGCAGACCGCGACCGCCAAAGCCCTCTCCTCCGCACAGTGCCACTTCAGATTTGATTACACTCAAAGCCAAATGGTCAGCCCCACTGTGGCAAACTTGGCAGAGAGGGTTTACCTCTTGGCCTCATCCCCAGGAACAAGGGAGCTTCTTAGGCCCCCGCACATGCTGAGAGTGGACACCTCTCCTGCCACTGGGCTGACACTCACTCCTTTCACAGTGGAGACCGAGTCTAGTTAGAGATGGCTTACACAGACACACACGGCCAGGAGTAGCAAAGGTTAGGACATCGGATGAAAGTTAAAACACGTCAGAGCAGAGACCTTCATGTTTGTGTCTTTTAGCTTTTCATTTTTCCAGTGATGCATTGGGTTCTGCTTGTCATTTTTGGCAAAAACAAAAATGAGTTGGATATCGGACGTAATACAGCTCTGAATGAAATCCAATAACATTTTTCCTTGCCCATGTTTGTTTTGACCACAGTGCTGGGGTGGGGCGCACAGGATGCTTCATCGTGATTGATGCCATGCTGGAACGTATCAAGCACGAGAAGACCGTGGACATCTACGGCCACGTGACGCTGATGCGTGCCCAGCGCAACTACATGGTGCAGACGGAGGACCAGTACGTCTTCATCCACGACGCGCTCCAGGAGGCCATCAACTGCGGCACCACCGAAGTGCCCGCCAGGAACCTATACGCCTACATCCAGAAGCTGACGCAGATAGAGAGCGGAGAGAACGTCACCGGCATGGAACTGGAGTTCAAGGTGCAAACTGCTCGAGGAAGCAACACATTAAAATACTCGGGGTCAAGGAAGACTCGAATGAATTATACATTATAATATGGATGTGATGTGAATATATAGCAACTAACAATCATTCTTGGATCAATGATAGGGCAATAATAGGCAGCCAAATTGGCAAATTACATTCTTTATGAAGGAGCACAAAAGAAAAGACAAAGAAATAAAAACATATCTTCACTGATTTTAAAAAAGCAGTGTGTTCCAAATGAAACAAATCTGCTGCTGTCAAGATTCGGTCGGATGTCAAATTACATTTGCGGGCATGTACGGGTTTTACAGCAACACGTTTTCACATGTACCACAATGTACAGGGTGGCTAGGTATTGTTCCATAGACATCCAGGCCCCAGTGTCATTGATTGGCCAATCTCAGCACCACTCCTGCACACTTTTTTCCCCAGTTCCCATTAGGCCTGCGAGACAGCACGGGGCCTGTGGTTTCCTCCCTATTCCCGTTAGTTGACTTGCCTTTGTAACCCAACATGGGATAAATGCCCCCTTTCTGGTTTCCGCTTCCCTCCTTGGGTAAAGGGGGGTCTTGTTTACAACCGAACGCCAAACAGGTTTTCCCCACGACCCCAGACAGTTGCCAGAGGGGGGTTTTGCAATATACTCTGCATTTACAATGAGAGGCTCACCAACCCTTATGCAGCCCCTTTGCAGTCTGCGGTGCTGCATGCACAATATTGCCTTGCTTGTCACGCACCTACTCCCTTGCTCTGTGATGGATGCTGATTCCACTAAGAGATGATAAACAGGTTAGATTACACTGAACTCCTGTCCACTCTAGGCTCGTTCGGGTCATCAATTTCCCCCCTCTTTTCATCATAACATGCTATTTTTTTTCTCCCTCCGAAGCCAAGTAGCAACAGTAATCCCTTTGTTACCCTTCACATACTTCATGCTGGTGAAATATGTAGCTACAGCACAGTGTGAGACATAAACGGTATTGTTTTCGTCACCACTTCCAAAGCATGTGATTATTAATATCTTACACAATCCACCTTTAGTGTCAAATATACCCAGGCACAAGGGAAATAAGGGAACACCACAACCTGTGTTCCTTACCCCATAGCGATATGCTCACCGGTGTCTCTCTCCCTCTCTCTCTCTCGCCCCCCTGCAGCGTTTAGCCAACACTAAAGCCCATACATCACGATTCATCAGTGCCAATCTCCCCTGCAACAAATTCAAGAACCGCCTTGTGAACATAATGCCATATGAGTCCACACGAGTGTGTCTTCAGCCAATTCGAGGAGTAGAGGGCTCTGACTACATCAATGCTAGCTTCATTGATGGATACAGGTAAGTGAAGTACTCTGACACCAATTGCTTAACAAAACAGGACTTAAAGAAGCTCATCAGACTTTCAAATGGCTCCCCGTATTCTAGAAGACCATATTCTAAAGCTGAATTGAACTGAGCAGAGTCAGCAAATATATACTAGATAACAGCTATTGCTACATTTTGGTATAAGTCACCGCAAATGTAGCTGTTTCAACATCACCTTCATTTCCTCTTCAAACCACTCAGAGTGAAAGTTGAAATGTATTTCCATACTGATGGTATCGGGACTCTTTTATCTTATGATTGGTTTGTCCCCACAGGCAACAGAAAGCCTACATTGCCACGCAGGGACCACTGGCAGAGACCACAGAGGACTTCTGGAGGATGCTCTGGGAGCACAACTCGACTATCGTAGTCATGCTCACCAAGCTCAGAGAAATGGGCAGGGTATGCTTAAGCTTATCTTTCTCAATGTTTTGTCTTGGCACATTAACCTCCTTTATCTGGCTTTGAAACAGAAAGGCGCATGTTGTAAAAACAGCCATACATGAAATACAACAGAGCAATGATCCATAAAATGACGTTTTCAAGCAGTAAACGCCAAACAGTGTGAATGAGATGAAATCTTTCTGGGAATGAAGATAATGTAGCTAGTGTATGAAGGGAATGTTGTGGCTCATTGTGGTATTTTTGCTTTATACTTTATTTTTTCTCCCTGCAGGAAAAATGCCACCAGTACTGGCCAGCAGAGAGGTCAGCCAGATACCAGTACTTTGTGGTGGACCCCATGGCTGAGTACAACATGCCCCAGTATATCTTGAGAGAGTTTAAAGTGACCTGATGCCAGGGTAAGCAAACACAACGCCGTTTTATTGCACAGAGTTGACCAATCGAAATTGGAAACTGCAATAAAAGGAGCTCTGACATCTGTTCCAATGTTTACAGTTCGGACGTGGGTCAAGTGGATACATCTGTTTTTCTTTGAATTTGCAATTGAGTAACTGTGCAGCCAGCTGACTGTCTGCAACACTGGCATCCTGCTGTGCAATCTCCCAATCATTTGATCTTAATAGCCAAGAAAGAAGCTTTGAGTGACTGGTTGGAGAGCGCCCTCCGACCCCAGTTTACTGTGCAGTAGTTGTTGGCATTGTATCAACTATTTGTTTATACCAAACTATGGCCGTGGGTTTAATAAAGGCATAAATATATATATATTTGTGTGGAATTATGACACATGTCAATGTGTAAAAACAAATGTGACGCCAGCGGCACTGAGCTGCCAGAGTTTTTAATTCCATCAAAGGCTTACACAGATAAATGTCCCAGGCTTCCTCTTTTGTAGTGTACGTTACACTGACTCCTCAATGGGATTGCTTTCCTTATCAAGGGGATACAATATCACTTAAGCAACGCACATCCTCAAAGACAACTCTCCATCCGTTCCTACTAAGAGTAGCACATCAAAGGAAACAAAGGACTTTAGTATTCACGTTGAACACATTCAGGTGAAATGACAGGTATCTTTAGTAACAAACCCCCTTTTCTCTGATGCTTTAAACGGGGCCCCTGGGCTCCCTGATTCTTTAAAAGACTGCTATCTACAACTGGAAAGCCCATTAGTCATGGAATGAACTGCCATGGGTTGCTTGTCTGTGAAATACATCAGATTGGCTTCCTTGTTTCAATTCATCAGGTTTCTCATTGCCATGTTTCCATATGTATGTTGTTCCATTTGAGAGGGCAGGCTCTGTATATTCTCTCTCTCACCACTCTCTCTCTCCCCTTTTTCCAGGACGGACAGTCACGGACAGTAAGGCAGTTTCAGTTCACAGACTGGCCTGAACAAGGAGTGCCAAAATCGGGAGAGGGCTTCATCGATTTCATTGGTCAAGTACATAAAACAAAAGAGCAGTTTGGCCAAGATGGGCCTATCTCAGTCCACTGTAGGTAAGAACTTGCTTTGAAATCGGCATAACCGCTGCCACCTCATTCACAAGAACCCACCAACCATCACATGGAGCTTTGTAGTAGATTAAATGGTATGTAATTAAGATATCCAACAAAGAAACATGGATCATACCAAGATGAAAGGGTCTATACAAACTTTGAACTAACATAGCGTAGCAACATATGTGGTACATTATCTCCTATCTACACTATCTCAAACGTGACCTTTTTGGTTGTTTCATCTCTTGCTCACAGCGCGGGTGTTGGTAGAACCGGAGTTTTCATCACTCTCAGCATCGTCTTGGAACGAATGAGATACGAGGGTGTCGTAGACATCTTTCAGACGGTGAAAATGCTACGGACACAGAGACCAGCTATGGTGCAGACAGAGGTGAGGTTTTCTTCAATTTGCACTGTTCTGAGACAGTCATGCAGCTTACTGTAAGCTTTGGGACACTGTAGCCTACACATGGTTTCAGTAACATTGCCACCAATTTGATAGCACACTGTTCTTGGCCAATGAAAGGGCTGGTGTGAATCCAAGTATCCTCTTGAGTGAAACAGATTAACTAAAGCAAGCCTTTGTTGAAGACTATGATTAATTTAGTAGCTGAACTCATCTACAGTAGTAGTGTCTGCTCTCCACTGCAGATCCATCTCAATTTCAAAAGCACTGCACAATGTTTCCCCCCTCATCTCGTCATTATCTTTAAGCTTTTAAAAACACATTTTTGTTTCTTCAAATCAATGTTTACAAGATATTCTTCCTGGCACCTTTGAAATACTGTTTGAAAAGTTGCCGGAAAATTGTTTGATCAATACAAAAAGTAAGTTACAGTTTTCAAAGTGGCTCTTTTGAAAATGCTGAACGCAGCAATCTTGTAGCTAGGCACAGTGCACATGTAAGTTTCCTAAGCATTTTTATCTAATTTTTGAGCAGAGGCAATTGCATAGCAGAGCCAGAAGAAGAAAGGCTGGAAAAGGGAAACTGATAGCAATACTCATGGATAGTGAAAGCAAAATGGACAAGAAGTGATACAGAAAAATGGGTATTACGAAAAACCTAAGAAGCAGCGCAAGCTAAACTGTTCTTTCTTTTCAGGATCAATACCAGTTCTGTTACAGAGCTGGCTTGGAGTACCTGGGAAGCTTTGATCACTATGCAACGTAAAAGACCCAGTATCGGAGGAGAAAAGCAGAGGGCCCTTTGGAAAGAAAACCCAGTGAGCCTCTCTTCTGAGCCATAAATTCCTGCTTGAGAAAGTACTTCTTAACTCCTAGCTAACAACTCATTTAAGTGTTGGATGTGCGACATGACATGTCAAAAAATGAAAAAGATGATTCCAGGAGGACCAAGTATTTCCCAATCCCAATAAAACCTCACCTTGACACAAAAGGGAGGGAATCCTGACTGTTGAAGCATCATATGGGATTACTTTTTCTGTTGCTTCAAGGATTCATTTGGGGGCTCATAAAACTGAATGAAACCAATACAAAAAAGTAAATGATGAACAATAATGACATCGACAAATAATGCATCAACGATTGCGAACCGTTACGAGAGGCATTGGAGGCACACAGAATGGCTAAAAAAAACTTGATGCGCATTGTAAAGAAAAAAAAAAATCTGTTTCACAATCAAGTACACACAGACAACCCATCGAAAAAGAAGACAACAATGCTTGGTCCACAACGAAAGCAGGACAGACCTAAAGTAATAATGAATACATACCCCTTTTCTTGTCACAATGTTCATCATCTAAATTCTGGGAGAGGGTAATGTTAAAATGATCTATGAAACAAATAAAAAATTATTGATTTAGTTTTTTAGTACTTTATTATACAGCTGATGTGCTTTTTTTGAACTGTGTGAATTTTCTTTTTTTTTTTTTTTACACAAACTTATCACTTGACAAAAGTGATAAAAATGATTCACGTAATTGTTCACTTTTTTCTTTAAGCTGTAGAACTGTTCTGATGTATGCGCTATCTCGCAGAGAAAATCTTTGCTATGAGTTTTTTTGTTGCTCATTTATTTTGCACTTAGTGCGCAGTCTGGAATTCACTACCAAATTTTGTCTTTGTTACAGGTTTGTTTTTGTTTGTTTGTTTTGGTCCATGATCACATACACGGTAACTTAATTACTCCCATGCGATAAACTGGGGCTTTGTGGAATCAACAGGGATGAGCAAAGTATGAAGTTGCTGCTACCAATTATCTTAGTTCTTCCATGTTAGAATGATGATAAGAGAGAATCTGATGAATTGGATAAGATATAGATATATAGTTAAATATATGTGGGATATATATATTACACAAAGTATACATATAACATTATAAATATATGGATAAAGTACATAATTTATGGGTATATATGAAATATGGATTGTCTACGAAAGCTTCCAAAATGAGATTTCTGTGCTATGGGGGAAATGAAGAGATTTTTCACTGGAATGCACATCAGTAGGACAAAAATCGTATTCTGATTCAGTGCATCTTTACTTGTGCAATAAATAGGTGTATTATAGATAGGGTTTTACGTGGATACGTTATTCAGTCACGGTCACGACATTGTTGTTCCCCCACAAGTACGGTGTGTGGGAGTGGGAATGTCAGGTGTCAGTCAAAGCATCACTGGTGCATTTGAAAGTACTCATACAGTCTGTAGTTAGAAGCAGAGGGTCACACAGCCGCGCTCACCGCTCCATACAATAGGGCAAGGTACAAAGACATCACTTTCTTGTGGTTCTTTAAAGCATCCAATGGTAATAACATGTTTTCATTTTGCATTTAGAGTGCCTTATATTTATGCCTGTTTTTATAATGTTTCATTTAACATGTTAACGTATCCTTTAAGTAATCTAGGCATTTTAGCGTACATGTAACTGTATAGTTTATTTACCTTTTTAATATTCATTTGTCACATAATGAGATTATATATGCAAATAAGAAAATTTCAAAGCTTGTATTTTTCATTTTCTGTGGCCTTATTGTGGCTGAGTGAATTAGAACAAAACATCTCATAATTCACTGACCTCCATAGAAAACAAATAGTCAAGACACAATACATGTATGCCCCTTTGTCTTTTCCTGCCAATTTCAAATTTTCATACACAGAGAGCCATGATGAAATTCATTTCCCAAGACAGGTTGGCAGAATATTGGCATCAAGAGGTCAAAGCAACACTCAGGCCATCAATTCATGCATCATGCCCAATATAAAGTCAATGAGCTTTTTGCTGACTGTTACTATGGTCATGTTTTCCAACAAAAAGTACAGTATATTCTGTATTTAGAATGGGTCGTCATACACAAAAAAATGGATTTGGGTAAACAGAATGCTTTGAGCACAAGTCATTATAGCTGAAGGGTTTCTTCTTCATGCCTTAGGTTTGAAAGTACCGACTTAATATGTGTCACTACAGAGTGTACATGTAGAAAAATACAAACTGCAAGAAGACATTGGTTCTGTTATCCGGACAATGCTAAATAGTGTGCCATGTCCTTCTTTGACATTTACAGTTAGAGATCGGGGGTTTAGTTCAATATGCATCAGGCTTACTTTGAACTTTGAACAGCATCGTTAACGTCTCCTTACCCTCTTCGATGGCTTTGTGGATGTGCATTCCAGGTGCTTTCTTTCCCTTGTCAAATCAAGCAGCTATGTCTTTTTATTTTTGTCAATTGCTTAATTGATTACGTTTTTAGTCTTTTGTCATAACATTGAGATATAAAAGTGCTATTATTTAACCTCATGGTGGCTAATGCTACATTATGTACTTAGTTCAAGTCTCTACATCAACAATGTTATTTTCTCGTCTCATCTCTTTCCTTTTTTTTAATTTTTCATATGCATGGTGAAACATTGCAGAATGGCCAAAGTCGGCCTAGTAGGAAGATTTGCACTTTCTATATCTTTGTACTATGCACTGCCCTATTGATTCTAAACCCAATAATATATTACTTGAACCCATCTATAAGAATCTCCTTAAACGTTCACTTTGTGTGTATGTAAATAACACAAAAAAGGTATCAACTCTCGAAAAAGACAAAAAAAAAGTTTGTGGCGAAAAAGAGCATCCATTCTGATGCCATGGTTACTCCAGCAGACGACTTCAGAAAAATCTGTCCCCCCAACCATCTGTTCTCGTGGCTTCGCCATTCAAGCTTGGAGTGTCATTAACAGAAATAAACGTTGTGTTCTCTGCTCTCTCTATCTATCTCTCGTCTGGATGCATAGACTGAAAATTAAATAATGAAATTGTAAAAAAATGGCTTGTTAAAAAGAAATCATACAATTACCTCTGATTAGTTGTAAGTGTAAACTGTTTTTTTTCTGAATGAAAGGAGTGCTTTTTATTTTCTTACTTAGGTTACATTGGTGGCGAAAGAAGTCTGTATGAAAATCAGTTCTTTGCTGACACAAGTTCCATTTGTTATAAATGAATTCTATTAAAAAATGTCAGTGTTATGCATCGCCGTCTCACTTGTTTCCCTCCATCTCAGTTTGACTTAAAAAGACTGATGAAGCCATTTTACCCCCTGCTGGTCTCGGTCCGAAATCGAATCCACAGTTTTCTTGTGAAAGGGAAAGTTAAGCCTCACCATATTTGAATAGATTCCAATTGCTCTGTTGCTGATGTCAGCTAGAAAAAAGAAGGAAAAAAAAGGTTGAATGAATCATCATGAGGACCTTTGATAGATCAAGTACCATGTTTTTAAAGGTTACCCATGTTTTTATGGATTTTGTAGACTACTGGCAAAATGGGGTTTGGAATTAAGACCACAATTCCCATTACACTAAACCCCATTGCACGACTTTTCCGTTGTGAGATGTCACCACTGTGTTTTGTTTTTGTATTTCTCTTTCTGGTGCTTTTGCTGACTCACTCAAGACCACTTAAGCCAAAGGTCACTATTAACATAAGATTACAGGAAATGGCAAACATAAAATTTGAATAATGAAACAAGAGAAATGTTTATAATATTTTGAGTTGGTTGCAAATTACAGACTTGCTTTGAATGCAAACTAATAGGAGATCCGTCCTCAGTCAAACTGCACTGTAGGTTTGTGGTGTGTTGTTCTTCTTGGTTTATGTGGCACTTCCCCAAATGTGATTCAGAACTGAGAAAGATTGCACCTGAAATCCGACATGGTAAACCAGACTGTAAAGCAGCACATAGAGGCTTATGTTTTATTTGTATCAATGGTCTTTTTTTGTCATCTTCACAATAATTGCGGAGTTTTGTTCTAAATGTTCTGATAACAACGGCCGTATGATATCTTACGGAAAGTTATGCACCCTTGATTTGCACTATACGTACACATGACCAGCCACATGGCCTATCACTGCTCATGCACCAAAACAAAACTGCTTCAGTTAAGGTTAGTCAACTACCACAACTTTGGTTAAAGTTATTGAACTAAAACAATTGTGTTAAGGTAAGTCACAGCAGAGAACTTTGCTCTCGGGACGGTAAGTGTATAAGCCCATCCACCACCCTGACCTTCATGCCCTTACTTTCCACTGCACTATTTCAATGTCAAACTACTGCCTGTTTCAGTCACGTGAGCTCTACCTCCTGTTAACCTCGATTTGTACAAAATTATGGTGCATTACAAAAAATAAATAAACAAAATCACAGTACTTTTTAATGGATAGTAGATAACTTAAAGTTCAAAAATGGATATGCAGTATTTTGGAAATGGTCTCTTCAATTATACCACACAATCAAAACTAATGTGAAGAATTATATTTATGTTGAAATCTCCTGAAGCACCAGTAACAAATTGAGAGGGATCAATAAATCAATAAATGAATGTCCAAAACCATCATTGAACACTGCCGTGCCCTATTACAACATTTCTGGTGTCTAGACTGCACTGTAAAAATGCAACTTGAAGTTCGTAATTCTCTCTCCCAGGGCACTAATTAAGAAATTTGTGAAATGTATATGTAGTTTGGTTGAAGAATGCTTGTATCATCATGCAATTATATCAATCTCAAAATGTCCAAGCAAATGTCTTCTGGAGGCGGCTATTTCCTGGAAGGTTACAAACTGCAATTTAAAATTCATAAAGATCTAAAATACAATAATTGTAGTTATGTCTCTTTCCAGGACACATTGGCACACTGTTACAGGTCAATTCATCATTATCATAATTGCACCAATTGGTTCAACAAATCCCAATCCAAAAAGCATGTGGATTGGATGGACGTCCATGAGTGGGTGTACTCTGTGTACTCTGCCACCATGTTTGTTCCAGGGCTTTTCCACTCCACTCTGTTTCTTGTGTATCTGTAACTTAAATCACTAAAAAAAAAAAAAATCACTAAAATCGCTTTGACCACTGAACGTTTCTTAGAACGTTTTGAATGGGGAACTGTTTGGAAGTCAATAACTGCTTGTCTGGAGATTTATCCAAGTTACGACTGGGAAAATGGTTCATGCACCTGATAAGAAAATGTCATTCAGCACTAAATGAAAGAAATGTTCTTTCGTATCACATGATAAATGATCCATGCCTTGTGGGATTACAAGACACTATCAAATATTTCAATACTTAATATCAATCAAAGCTTCCAAAATCAAGATACTATAAATAACAGAAGCTGTCTTACATGACATTGGGCCTGAGCTGCACCATTCCTGAGTTTACAATAAAAAACCTTGATGTACAACACAAGCTTCACAAATGTTAGATTGTCCACAACAGCAGATCACAGCACTGTTGAAATGTAATAAATACCAAGGTACCTCTGTGTCTTACACAGAAAATAGAGTTATATAGATTATGTGTCAAAAACAATGACAAACTACAAGAACTGCAGAGATGTGCAGCAGAGATCGTGCAGGACTGGTGTGCGAATGAGGTGCAGCTGATCTTTGTTGGACTACCCTTAAATTTGAACATGTAACTCCAACATTGCATCTCCCAGAACAAGCTCAAAGTCAAACTGAATACATGAAAAGGGACATATCTATAAAGGACCACTGTGTACAGATATTTTGATAGTGAGGCAAGATACATTCATCGGTTTTTACCCTGCATGCTTATGACATGGTTCCCTCAAAGCAAAATGGATGCCGGAATAGATAGACCCATCTGAAAACTAGAGTAACATGTTACCACTTAAAAAGAATGGCGTGTGACATGTAGGGAAACTGTAGTGCTGTATGGCAAGAGCGATTATTGCTTCATCTTGTTTCCCACAATTAGCCAGGAATTGGCCAAAATTGGATTTTCTAAATTTCTTGAGCAATCATGCCAATGCAGATGTCTGCTTCAGAATAGATGAGAACACAACAAAATAACTAACTCCTACTGTCATCATCTTTTCTCTTTTTTTTTTACCAAAGACTGCACTTCAGATGTGTTGAGCAGATGTTCCATCTCGTCTCTCAGCAGTTTCTGCAGAATGATGAAACCAACCAGCCAGTCATAACACCACACACAAGTCATTTCTCATTTATCCTTTTTTTTTTGTTTAACGACAGCTTGCCTCACTCCCCTGGTGCTTTATTTTCCACATTCTGAATCTGATGTGAAACAATTCCAAACAAAGGCTAGGGCGCACTGCTGTGTTGTTGTCAAGGGCTGTGGGTGGGATGAAATAGGAGACATTTTCTATAGGCAGCAGCCTCTGTGATTAAAATAAATATGTCCCTAATAGTAGTCGTATCAAGCAATGGATAAATAAATGTGCATCCAAAGCATGCAATTCTGGCACAAATGATGTTTACTTTGACCAACCAGTCTGATGCTCACAGCCTCCACAACCCATCTCCCTTGATGCTTTTTTCTTATGTTGACACACTTACCACTTTACTCTATGTACCATCCCGTTCCATTCCATTTGATTTAGTCCATCCAATTTTAAAACAATATATAAATGCAGGTGTTGCAGGTGGTGAGATCAAATACAACAAAAAAGTATAGCCCCGAGGGCGCAGTCTGGTTTGTGGCGACCCCTATTAGTGTAATTGAAAATGGTCTTACATGCATAGTTGTTGGAGGCTAGTGATCATTTGGTCCAAGGACTTGAAACCGTAATAAATGCTTCCTTTGTGGTCTTTTCATTGGAATATCTTGAGATACCTGCTTTAGCCATCTCCAAATCATGACACCCAATCTCCAAACTCAGATGAACATATTCATATTTGAAATAGTCTTTAGATTGTTTCATTGTTTGCTTTCACCCATAACCTCTTTGTAGATAGAATGTAGCCTCGAACACACTTACACTTCCAGGAATGATGGGATGGGTCTGGTTTTACAAAACTTTTACGCATCATCTTTTCAACTTGTTATGGAGAACATGAGAGGGCCTAATTGCATCGTCTTAGCTGTACGTGCAGTATTTTTCAATATCTTCAATTGAAAAAACCCTGAATAACTCTCATGATCTCATTACACATAAAAGCAACACAGCCTGCCACCCTGAGCTATAACTTGAATTTCAAACATTTGCCTCACAAGGACATTTTTTTTCAGTGGTGCAGTAAAGTGCATTCATCTGATTACTGAATAAACTAAGGCCAGTTTAGCCACATTCAATGTCTATGTGGCAGTTGCAATGTCAAGTGCAAAAACCTCAGTACTAATTTGACATACTTGTTAAACACATAGCCCACATCCTTGTCACCGATTCGCTGTTGCAGCTGGCCGGCAGCAAAGCTAATATTAAACTTGTGAGCTAAACAGCTGAGTAAACAGACATTGCACTTCCTGGATTCTTGGCTTGACTAGACTAAAAGGCACAATGCAGAGCGAGTGGAGCGACTGTGTGCAGCAAATTAAATGGACAGCTACGGGTCTGCAAACAGCAGAACCCCGGGGCCTTTCGCCGCCAGAATGGGGGAAGGCTGTGGCGCAGCGGAGAGACAGGCACCATGCCCTGCAGGAGGCCGATGATGATGATCCATATGGGGGGGGATCCTCAATCGAGTAGATTCCCAGTTCAACTGAGATGACAAACCCAGATAAGAGCTGACAATGTAGCCGACGCTACATTGAGTTTGCCTGCACATCACATTAGGGCTGCTTCAAAAGCCAAGGGAGGGCTTTGACCTTCAACTACTGCAACTGCGAGGAGAATGGAAGGAAGATACTGGAGGCTGCACAAAAGCCTGTTTGGAGAGTGTGGCAACTCTTGGCGATTCAGTTTTGCCTGTCGTCAGAATTGCCCGTGGTCAATTACCCCTCTCTCTTACATTAATACTCATAATTACAAAGCTAGCTGATACTGAGTCGAGAGAGATAGTTGCTATAAGCGACTAAGGCAAGAGGGAGAGATGGAGCGAGAGGTAGGGAAAGAATGATTGATAAAAATGGAGAGGGATGGGGTAGAGAGGAATTCAGTGCAAGGGTTGAGTGGGGGAGTGAGACAGGGAGAGAGAGAGAGATGGGGTGGAGAGGAATCCAGCATGAGCCAACAGTTGCCGCAGTGTAAAAACCTCTGAAGGTTAATTTCTCCAGCTCAGCATCTTGCCAATATCCCTCCGATCTCAACCTCTGTAGGCCGGCCATCTGCTTCCCCTCCTCTCTCTCTGCCTCTGCTTACCTCATTCTTGGTCGCCTTCGTCTGAGAGTGGACACGCATCAGGGCACTTTCAGAAACTAAACTACGTGAGGGGGGAAAAAGAAAATGTTGACGTTTTTGGTGTAAACTGGTGTCAATCTAGTACCAAGAAACTCTTATCGGTTTCGGTTTCAAATCTGATGCTCTTCTTTTCAATAGATAGGACTGAGATGAGAACGATGACATAGCAAGAATATTTTTAGGTTTGCTGCTGACAGGGTGGGCAAAAATGAAAATAAATGCAGGGAAACTGTTGAAGGAATGAATAGCAGCTCCCCTACAGGCAGATTACTCTACATGTACCCATGAGAATATGATCAAATATTTACTCAAATTGAGCATGCTGTGTTTTACTTAGATGTACAGTTGTGAGAAGCAAATGTTTCCTGCAGTTGCTGATCAAACGGTTAGGAGGTATTCTGGAGCATTCCTCCTTACAGAGCTGTTTCAGTCCATTGATGTATTTGGGATGTCTTGCATGAACGGCTTTGCTTCAGGTCATGCCACGATATTTCAATAATGCTAAGGTCAGGACTTTTCCTCTGTTGAAGCCATTCTGTTGTACGTTTGGGTTTTGTGTTGTGTGGTGATTGTCATGCTGCACCCAACCTCTGTTAAGCCTCAGATCACGGGCCGTTGCCCTGATATTCTCCTCTAGAATTTCCTGATACAATTCAATGGTCCCTCAATGACTGCGAGCCGTCCAAGCCTGAGACAGCCCCAGACCATGATGCTCCCTCCACCGTACTTCACGGTTGGGATGAGGTTTTGCTGTTGGTATGCAGTACCAGTTTTTTCTCCTCCAAACGCAGCATTGTGGCCTTTTGCCAAAAAGTTAAAGTTTTGTCTCATCTGTCCACAGAACAACATCCAGGTGGTCTTTGGCAAACTTGAGACGAGCAGCAATGTTTTTTGTGGAGAGCAGTGGTTTCCTTCTTGGTATCCTCCCACGAACACCACTCTTATTTAGTGTTTTTCTTATTGTGGACTCGTAGACAGAGATGTTAGAAAGTTCAAGAGATGCCTGCAGATCCTCAGCTGTTACCTTAGGGTACTATGTCACCTCCTTGACCATTATACAGTGTGTTCTTGCTGTGATCTTTGCTGGACTCCCACTCCTAGGGAGAGCAGCTATGGCACTGCATTTTCTCCATTTGTATACAATCTGTCTGACTGTAGACTGATTGTAGCCTTTCCAGCCTCATGAGCCTCAACAAGTCTTCGCCAGAGGTCCTCTGAAATTGGCATATTCCACTTGAACAGGTCTCTTTTTTTTTGGAGAACAGTCTCTGCTGGTAATCAATCTTTGAGGGGTTTTGACGTCAATTATCCCCCTTTCATAGAAGTCATTATCCCAGAGGTTTGCATACTTTTTCCAGCTTAGACTCTTAGACTCTCAATGTTTTATGACTCAGATGGAGATCAGACCAGATTTTAGGAGCCATGTATTCAGGAATGCAGGTAATTCAAAAAGTTTCTTGCAACTTTATTTGGCACAGTACCTGACTCATGGTGCTCCACAAGAAGGTAAAAAAACAGACAAATTAAGTATTAATCGTCTCTGAATTAATATGATTCTAGAGAAATGGGTTATGCTAACTTCATAAGTGGCGAGCTGGGAGTTTAGTCATTTCCTACTGTGACCTAAAAGTACACCACTACCATCACAAGTGTCCTTTTAGAATTGACTGACAACAAAAGAAAAATATAAGATATATAGTTGAAGTCAATTTGAAGTTCACGGCACACATCAATTATCCTGTCAAGCCTGAAAAAAAAGAACAGGAAATATAATTTACGAGCTCCCCGACAGGTTTTTGTTGCAACCTAAAGCAATAATGCTCCTTCAGTTCAGTGCTCAGCTGCAATCTTTTCATACACTGCCACTTCACCAGGGGGATAAGTACTCAGGGTATATTTTTTGTGACCTCCGAGGACACAGTGTCAATTATTCTGGGTATGGCTCTGTGGAGGACTTCATTCCCCTAATCAAAATAAATGGCCAGGGCAGCAGAAAGTGAATGGTGCTAAGCCCCCAATATTCCTCCGAGACAGGAAGGGGGTTTGGGCAGCAAACAAATCCATTACCACAAGGTAAATAGGACGCATCAGCACTTTTGGCCTATTTGAATGGTTCTAGCCCCATGACCACCCTTGCACAGGATTCCTCCATTTTAGACGTAGGAGCTGATAGCCAGTGTGTGTGTGTGTGTATGTGGTTTTTTTTTGCCCACCACCCTGCAGTCAATCTTACATAATACATTGTGATGATAAAACTCTTCCTCATATGGCAGCTGCACTAACTGAAAGTGGCTGTGACTAACTCACTGTAATGAGAAAATTCAGCTTTCTCCATATAATGGGGAAGAAGTGTAAGTTCAAACTTTAATGCAATGCTGTAGCCTAATGTGGTCTTAACCAATTCATGGAGGGGCAGTGGGTGGGGGGGATATAATTAAAATGAGCTGTCATGAAATTAAATGGGGTTTTTTTTCAACCGGCTGGTACAGTCATCTCTCTGTCAGGGTGTATATAATTTCAGCTGATAGTGGAGACAGTTCTGCTTTAAGGCACTATTTTTTTCACAGCAAGAGAGTGCTTTTAGTGGCTTCTCATACACTAGCAAGGCTTTCATTTTGTCCATCTTTTTGATGTCTTGCTCACAATACAGCTTTGCTTTTGACATTCGATAAAACAACAGCGGGAGTATTATGCAGCTATCATACCGTCCCATAGAAGTCGACAGTGTCTGTCATTCACAGTCCCTAGCACAGGAGCTGAACAAATTCAATTATTGTGATCGTCAAGGTCATACATACAATGTCCATTGTGAGCCAGCATCAAACATAGATATTTAAGTAGATACAAATAAATAAAATATTTTCTGTACTTGAGTTATTTTTTGTTTTATTTATTATTTTGCTTACAAATCACAGCTTTAATCCATTTATTGTTTTATTAATTCAGCATTTTTTATATTTTCTTATTTTTATCCTCGTCATTGAAATATTTAACCATTTTCCTATTTTATGATTCTCCTTTTTTTTTTTTTAACTTTCCTTCTATTTCCTATATTATAGCTCCAACATTATAATGAGACGAGCGTAGCTAACATGCTAGGTTGGTCTGACCATAGGCTCTGCAATGTCATTGGTTAATCATCGTAGTTGCTGAGGGTTCAACTGCACAAGTCTGCAGCGGCATTCCAATCGGCCAACGGGGAATGTGAAGGACACTGCCCTTGGAAAAAAGACACATTTTCACCAAGCTGCCATTACTTGTAGGTAGCAGGTACATACACTTGCTTTGTAGAATTCTGTATGACTCAACACTGACATATGTGTTGCCAAGGCCAAGATAGTCACTCTTATCTCTGTTTTTTAACAATTTATTATAAATTCTGACCACTCTGAATAGTAGACAGAATTTGCTGCATTTGAAATGATTGCTTCAGCAAGACCATTGAGCCACCTTTTCATCTGTGGCAATTGCTATCACAGTTGTGATACTTCTTTTGCGTTACGCCAGGGAGGTTGTTAAAGCACATCCACTATTGAAGGGCAAGGCTAAGAGCCTCTGGCCTTCAGCGCAGTCGGTGGTAGATTCCATTTTCCCTGCTAGGCGGGGGTTCCCACCTGAAGGAACAGAAGCACAGAAATTGCTATGTCATTTAAAAGACATTTAGTGGCACCTTCCCCTGCATGCCTATGGTTTATCTATGGGGTGATGAGTTTACGGTGACATTAAAAGTGGTTACTCATTAAGTGCATCCTAATGAGTGGAATCTGCTGGATTTCTTGGTTGGGACAACGAGAGCCATGAGAATTTGGACCAAATTTGCACGACTGAGAAATGAAGAAAGGCATTACACTAAGATATAAAATGGCCTTTCTGTTGGTCTTTTTTCCCATGACGAGAACCTGGCAAAAAGCTGCATTTTGAGTATTTTATTGCTCCTTCCGTGACTTGTTTGGTTAGAGTCGTTTCCCAGATTTACAGTACAGCGTGTAGGTGGATATATTTTAATGCTAGTGAAGTTACTATTTAACATGGAACGTGTAACATAAAAAAATGTCCCTTCAAGCTACAACTGTGTTAAGCCACGGTCCGACAACAAACAATTCCAATCCAAAAATTAGCACAGTTAGTAACACTAAACAGGCTTAAAGACTCTTAGCTTGAAATGAGGCTTCCTTTCCCCCCATATAACACATCAAAATAAGGGCTGAACAGATTCCCAGGAGAGCAAGTAAAGCAGAAGAAAGAGGGGATGGTTGACTGCTATTGCTCGGGGCCATACAAGAGCATTTAACTAGGAGAGATTAACTACTGTATTCCCACTGGTGGCCTAGATGTCCTAGTGTACCGCCTAGGGGAGGAGAGATACCGGGGAGGGAGCAACGGAAGGAGAGACGAAAAAGGAGGAGGGGTGGAGGGTACATGTAGCGCTGGCAGCTGTGGTCACTTGAGAGAATAGAGTGACAGGTGATAGAAAACAAAGGAGTGGACTGGAATCAAAGACAGTGTTTCAAATACATGTTGTCGCCACTGAAAATGTCGTAGGAAAACAATGTGCTCCCTGTGGAATATATTCAGTGATGTAACTGACATAAAAAACCCAACATTTTATTACATGTGATACATCACCTGACAAGAATGGCAGTGATCAAAATCTCATTTCTGTCTGATTTATAAGCGTGACCGGCACGGTATGAGGTTGTGAACAGCAACCCAACTTTGGCTGCGTTGAGTATCTGATGTCATGACAACCACATGCAACCAATAGCAATATTTCTGTTATGTGTCATACATTTCAAGTGATTTTGCACCTGTCGCAATCTTCAATAAGCAATAATTCATTGGACCATATGAAAAAAATCTCTTACGAAAGTGAAATATCACTGTACATGGATTGAAATGATGTTGTTTATACTTTATTTTTGATAGTGTTCAACCCCCCAAATAACAAAATAAAAAACTAATCCTGAAGCAAACTTTTATTTATGTTCCCTCTCCAGGAAACACACAAAATGATGGCACAGCAGCGGTGTACGGCAGTCAATTTATTCCCTCCTGGAAAACTGTCTCTCATTTTTTCACTGTCTCGATGTGTATCGCACCTAAACATGGCAGCAGTTACTAAAACTAAAATGGACATGCTTGTGTAACTTCCTATTGCTCCTGGTCTGTCTTTGACATTTTCCCAGGCCATTGCTTGTTAGCATTCATAACATCATAACCACATCCACTGGCATTTATGTTGGAAATGCTTTATGTATCGCTCATATCGCTCAAATAAATCAGCCAAGTACAACCCAGTTGCCACGTTTGGTCTACTGCTTTACTTGATATCTACTGAACTATTTATACCTTAAATGCATTTCACTGTGTGGTCTGAATATACCTTGTATCACCAGAGTCTACAACCACAGTACATTATGAATAAGTACTGCATTTGAGTAGACTGCAAACAATAATGTTACGGTAGTTGGTCCTTACTCATCCAGGAATAAAATGTATCATGTTTCTGATGAGCAACATTTTGGTACTGAAATAGTGTCAATTGCTTTTTTTTCCCGCCAGCATCAAGTTGCCATTCAAAAACACATTTTAAAAAGCCGAGTTCCTTTCCTGTGGTGATCTATCCACGCTTAGCGACAACGTTAGCGTACGCTCATCTCAATATAAAGCTAACAGATGAACACTTGCAAAACAGACTTTTCAAAATAAAGCATTTCACAAGCCGTCTGAATTTTCGAGTGCAATCGATACTATTGCGGTTCAGTGTAATCAGTTGCAGCGGTGGCAGTAAGAACAGAGGGAAATCAATGGCCTCTGACATGATCATCTACTTGAGAGGCCGGGTGTTCAAATGTTCAAGATTGCCTCAACACCTTCCTCGGTAATTGGGGCTGCATCGTTTTCACAGGCCTTTTTTGGGAGTGCATTACAACAAGTGAAACAATTAGGACCCCCGACCAGGACAGTGGTCGCCTCCTTATGAACACCACAGAGTTGTTTATTATACCAACAGCTTGCGACGCAGGCTTCCCCCGTGTCTCATACGCGCCAGGGGAATATACGAGGATGAAATGCACAGCAGGTCTTCTGTCTTTTTTTTTTTTTTTTTTTGCCCTCCCTTGACTGCCCACCATTTTCCCTCTCTCTCTCAGCTTGTCTTTCTGCTCGGAAGTGGAACGGATCTCTCTCTGGTTTCTCTCTTTCACCGCTGAAACAGCTCCTTTCCAATTGTGATGCAGAGCAGGGGCAAAGCACAGGAATATGGCATGTCTCCCACACGTTGGTTCAGAGAGGAGGAAAGGGGTATTTTGTATGCAGGCGGGATTAGCCTAATTGAAGTGTCAGCCTGAGAAAATTGTGGATGCGTGCGGGTTAATGTCTGGGTATAGCAGAAGCTTCACTCATCTCAGTGATGATGAGGAATTTGGCTATCATTGCAGGCCTCATTTGTTGGTGTGTGTGTGTGTGTGTGGACCCCACCCCATAGATAGCTAATTGTAAAACCTACCATCTAGTATAATGCTGAGACAGCAAGGAAGCTGCCGGCTACGCCACCGGGTCATTACATCACAATTAAATGGCAGTACTCTTGATGACTCGAATTTATGGTCAAGAACACACATAAGTTACCTTTTAATTGCATCTAGCACTGTACATTAATGTGGCATAAGTTGCATTGCACCGCTCCGACAATTTTCCCTCTCGCCCTCTCTCTCTGCCAATGTAATTGTCAAAGTAATTGAAATGTGTCACAGTGTGATGGCGGTAACCGGGAATTAATGCCGAACCTAAGAGAAAGGAAGAAAACGATGCAAACCACCGGTCTTGAAGCCGCACTGTCTTGACGGAGCGCTACAATTTCCTCCTGCTAAGTATATACTTTGTTATCAAAGAGCTATTATTGCCCTGTCAAGGCATGGAGCCAAAGTGACTACCTTAAAAAAGGTCTCACTCACCATGTGCCCACCATCTCCAGTAGGAGTGGTATTGAATGGATTAGTGCGATCACAAGATTTTTAGAAGGAAAAATGTAGTTAGTTGTAGAAGAGCACAACAGAGGTTCTTGAAATCATGTACCAACACCCATTTTCACAGGACATACAGTCTTCAATTTCTCTGTTTAACTACTAATCAAAACTAGGAACCCTGCAGTAGAAAATGTTCTCTCCTGCTAGAAGACCCAGGCTGCTGTGAACATTAAAGGGATGTTTGTAGCTCTAAATCTAAAGCAGCATATAGCAATGAATGAACCGTCGCCTTATTTCAATTAGTGCAAACACAAACGTAAGGGCCAGAGGTGTTTCTTTGAACTGCCATCCCTCCATCCTCCTAATTTCACATCGTAAAAACACTTTCAAAACGAACAGAGCCATAACAGGTATTTGCCGGCTTTATGTAATTTGCACGACATAATTCAGCCTATTCCATTTGATTTAGACCAATATTTACCTTGCTGCGAAAAAGTGCTCCATTCTATGACACATAGAAAACATAAAATAACACCTCTGCACAACACAGCAACACAAAGGAAGGTGACACGCTGGGTGAAACCTCTCACAACAGTGATGTTTAAAATGAGTGTTTTGAACAGACTAGAACACAATGACAGGTGTAATTATGGGACATAACATCTTCTGACCAGCATTATGATACAGTATTCTTTATATTCTGTGCTCATACAGATTGCATGGTGTGAAACTATAGAACCAATTTGTGGAAAGCTACAGTAAATACCAATAATCCTTTTTATGTAAAAAATGTTAAAAAAATCCATCCAATTCAACAATATATCATAATATAAGAGATATTATGTTTTATATATAAACATAGTGAGCAATTAAAAGACATATTTTAACCTAGAGGAGCTTCCGCTGTGTTGAATGTCATTCACATTTTGCAGCAAGTGTTTTTGACACTAGCTAGCACATAGTGGCCATTTGAAAGAAAACTTATTAGCCATAACTCAAGTATCATCTCATTCCACACAGAACGAGTTTCTCACCTATAAAGTCAATTAACTTAATGCAGTGGGAGATGGGTTTCGTGGCTTTGCTCATGTCCATTATGGCAATATCCTATTGGAAGACCACCTTGTCGTTCAATATCGCTGAGTCATCGGTTCCTGCAGGGTCAGTGCTAAATGCTGCCGTAGTGTCATGGCACCTGGTGATTTCACAGAGAGGAACAGCTGTCAAGGTAAAGACCTCTATGGGTCCTTCTGCACCTCATACCAGCTCACCTCTGTGTTTAAGAATAGACAACAGTACCTATTGGGACTCCTGAATATAACCTACAGTACATTATTGACGCAAGCACAAAGGCACTCAGTGTGCAGAATGAATACATACAATTTTGTGGGAGAGCTGTTTGTGCTCAAAATTTTTTCCTTTTATCCAATATCACTGCTATGATTGGTTTAATTTGAAAAACAGCAAAGGAAAAGGTATCTTTTTTTTACAAAATAGGTTTTACTCACTGAAATGTGTATGAGGTGCGCATGCTGCTGTCCTGAACACGCCCCTCAGCCAATTCGGTGGTCGGAACAAATTGTATAAAATCTTATATGAACATATATTACACGAGTCATATGGCTAACTAATAAGACATATCAAAAAATAAATAAATCTCCCACCATCTCATAATGTGCTAAAAATCTTGCAGCATCAAGCCCACTTTGCAGTCGGTAAACACCTAAATTACAGTTAATTTACACTGATGAGAGAGAGAGTGGGCGAGCAACTGGTAAATACTCAGGACGACTGTAGCCGGTGTCTTAGGAAGAGAGAGAGAGAGAGCCCATCTCAGAGTTGGCAGAGCCACGCGTGGGATGGATTAGTGTCTTCTTGTTTATTGCGCTTTAATAGGATTTGATTTTATAGATTTTTTTGGCAATTTCTCCTCCTCCGAACACGCCATCTGAGAGCTGTGAGATATATAATATGGATTAAGAAATGCCTTCTTTGAGAAATATATGGTCGTTGCTTTGCTTCAGGAAGATATTACCCTGCCTTCAAAGTATTCAGATGTTATATTAATGTGAAGAAAAAAAAAAGAAAATCTTTTTTTTTTTTGGCCAAAAAAAGAACAGCCTTCATGTTAGCATGTTGGGTGACCCAGATGAATAATACAAACGACTATCAGATGAACTTGGCGGGAAGTGGCGTAATTATTGCTGACAATACGAACTTGAAAGTGATGTCATGTCATCTTAGCTCAACACTGTGAAGATTACAGCAGCACCCAGATAATGGATTATGTTATTCCCAGAACAGACGAGCCGGTTCGGTATTTCCGGAAGTATTCAAGAAAAGTAGCGTAGCGGCTGTGACAAGAGTCGGACTTTGCAGCGCTGCGTTCAAATAGCTTGACTGAATACACAATGGAACCTGTCACATTTAAAGCTATAGGGCGACTAGTGTATATTTTAGCGAAACAACAGGCCTTCGATAGAGCTTTGCTACCATTACAATGTACTGCCAAACGTCTGCACACGCTCTAAAGATGGAGGTTGTAGTGACATCAAAGTCATTTCAATTACCTATCTGCTGACTCAGTCACCACGGGACAGCATGCAAACTGGATCATGAGTCTTGCCATCTATTACGTAACACGTACAGTATAAAGTCATACTGTAATGTTGATGCACAGAACAGCTACACAGATTAGTAGTTTTATCATTTGTAATCTGGTTTAATAGTTGAGCAAAAAAAAAAATCAGCAACAAATACCATATAGCCACAAGGAACAGTTCCTAGGTATAATCTCAACACTACATGGTATCTGCAAAAAAAGCTGAGAGGAGATTATACTGTATTTCCGTACACACGCCAAGGCAATATTACGCTTTAAAGTTGCAAAGGCTGAAATGAGCGCCAAGTGAAATGTCGCCTCTGCGTTGGAGCGACCGTAGGTAACAGACACAACAATCATCTTTATCTAGAACAAGCAGGCAATTTTAGCGGGGATGTTTGAATTATCTGCTTAGAAAAACATACCCGAAACTCGCCTCGGGAGAAAATGTTGACAGGCTGCTGCCTTCGCTGTGAGCTACATGTTAAAATATTCTACTAATTATTTAAGTGGGTGATCAGGCGGCACTTGGAGGATTCCCACTGAAAGCTAAGCATAAATATTTCAAGACATTTTTTTTCTCAGAGCTTAAAACTGAAGGGCTCAGATTGGTTGGGATGAATTTGAACTGCGGTGTCAATTTTGAATGTAGGTAATATTTTTTTTTAGGAATGAAAACATTGCTTTGCTATTTGAAGGGGGAAGGCCGTTTGCCCCTTAACTTGACAGTCATTTTATTGCAGCCATTAAACCCACGAAGAGCCTCAAGATGTTAACATGACAGAGACACAGTCAAAAAATAAGGCACAACATTTAGCTGCTCACTGTCCGTCACAAGAGAAGAAGGGAAAAGGGCAACGTATCGTGACAAACACTATTTTGAGCGCTTTATAATATTACATTTAAAAAAAACCCAAAGTGCTCGGGGTGCCGATTACGTTTGGACCGAGCAGAGATACAATTGGCTTTGGGCATCGTCCAAAACTGTGAGCCTCCAAATTCAAACCACTAGAGATATAATTTTTCCCTTTTGGCCTTCCTCTTTAATATAACGAGGCAGTGAGAGAGCTTCCTTTCGACTCCAGACTTTCAAACTTTTGTCATATTTTTTCCCTTATCTGTATTAATTCCACTGACAGCCTGCAGATAAATTCAGAGCTGTCTCAGAGCCACAATGACAGCTCCCGGAAATCCTCTGTGGCAAAGAAACTTGTCTTTTTTTTTTTTTCCCTTCACAAGCTGTGGGATAGGACTGAGAAACCCCTACCCACCCAACCCTGCCTTTTGCATGCAGATTTCTGAGCTAGATTTAAGAATGACATACCAATGTAATTTCATGTAATCATAATTTAATGTCACCAAAAAAAAAGCCTCACCGTATAGATATTATTAACTCGCAGTTACTTACATGTGACTGCCTATGTGCTTCGTATGAACGGGGGAATGGAGGTTAGTGGAGTAGAAACAGTGAGAGGGACTTAGACAGAGAGAGAGAGAGAAAATAAATGGAGGCTTCTCAGTTCATTTGCTGCAGTGTCTCCCAGCTCCAGAGAGGGAAAATCATCCTCTATGTAATATGTCAAATCTGTGCTCAGGAGCCATCACGATCCGTGTCACATTGCCTGCCTGCCTTTCTGACTTTCAGAAACTTTCCAAATATCTCAAGAACTTACTTGGGTCTTGTCTTATTTTTTTTTGCGCTGGGGGGCATATTTCTATTCTATTCTCATTCCTTTCGATTCTACTCGGCGAGAGATATTCATTTCGAGATCTGTATCGATTGAAATTTAGTCGGGGAGGTGCGTGCGCGTCGCTCTCCGGCATCAGCTCCTTCAGTGTGAGGAGTGCAGTCGCAGATCAATATGAGGATGGGCCCGCTTACTTCAAGTGTCATAATCACACACACACACACACGTGCGACCTTCTATGCACAAGTGGCCCTAATAGGCAGCCTTGTCACTCCCCCAGCTACTCAAACCATTCCTCCCATCCCTCTTCTCCACCTCCTCCCCACTGCATTCTTCTCCTCTTCTCAGCTGTCTTGGCAGCAATTTGTTTTCCCCAAGTCCCCATACTGAAAAACAGCAGTGGAAGACATAACCACAGTTCCCTAATGACTACATTCAGTTGGGCAGCCAGATATTGATGGATACAGTTTTACCAGCCATGTCAACATATTGCACTGTATGTAAGTTTGACTGCCATGGAACCATAAACCAAAACATCATTGCAAAGCAGAAACTTGTCAATTACGAGGTTACATACTGGAAAACTCTGACCGGAGCCATAATATAGCCATAATATCTTCGCGTGCTAACTTACTGGAAAGTTGCGGCTGTACAACAGCTACAGTAACTTCAAACAAAGAAACACAAAAGCCTTTTCTTTTAGTTTAGAGTATGCAATCAATAATGTGTCGTTACATATCTTTAGGACAACCCGACACTTAAGAGCAACAATTGCAATATTTTTTTCTTCACAGTCACTTGGCATGGTACAGATGCACTATAAATGTATTTTGTTCCAAATCTAATATCATTATTGAGACAAAATTGTGTAAATATGTTGACAGAGAGGTTCTGCAGAAATTGAATCCCTGCTTTTAGTTTATTCAGGTTCGCTACAGATTCTTCCAGTTTGCATGATGCATTGTATTTTGGCGTACTTTTTCACTTTGCTGTATCTCACCACTAGAAATGACTGATGAGGTTTCTCAAGAAAAGAAATCCAAAATCCTGCGACTTTTATTGCTCTGATTGTTGCCAAAGCACATGGTCACCGTGAGCTACAAAAAAAACAAGAGGAAATTCTGGGTTTCATTCAAAAAACAGGCTGGGAACAGCTGCTGTCTATGCAACGGGAACCAGTGATAGGTGAGCTGGAATGGAGGCCAATTTCATTCGCGGAGACCATGATGTCATAGTCTCGAGGCTAACACGTGGATTGGACGCTGAGGGTCTGTCGTCTCTCACCGTTTATTTGGGGTGACGCGTGCTTTGGAGCGCACCATGACCCCACCGTCGAGGAATGAAGACTGGGGAAAAAAAGAGTGGAGGAAGAGTGGGGGGCAGACACAGCACTGGAAAGGCTAAGTTCCCAGCAAACAAGTCCTTGGCACCCCAACAGTGAGGCTACTGTACAGGGCTTCCTATTACGCAGTCTGGTTCAAAGACCAGCGTGCAAACAAAAAAGCGCCCCAGTTTCAGCGTGAACTCATATTATCAATCAATAACCTAATTTGAACCCGAAGAAAATTGGTTTGGACGATTGATCATTGAGATACTCATCTTTGCAGGACACATCTTTGGACAATTTCACCGTGGGGGCATACAGTTCACCTTACCGTATTGTTGAGCCAGACGGACTAAAGCGTTCAGTCGTTTTTTGAGAATGCACAGAACAAACCCCCAACAAGCAGTTTCCAGCACAATCCCACAATTTTCAACTTCATTAGGAGCCAGATGTCCAAGGGATTTCGTCTGATCGATAAACCTGAGCAATGTGTATCCCTCCCGTAGCGCGTGCCATAGGGAGTGTGTACCTTTTATTATGGTTAATAACTGCAGGCATCACTCGGTTAGCTGCTCTCTCTCTGGGGGATACTTCCTTCCCTTCAGGGTTGCATTAAAGATTCCTGAGAACAAGACATTAACACATTAACGCACCACGTGACTCGGAGGTACATTGTTGGGGGAAGGTATGAAATGAGACCGTAACAGTAACCACAGGCATTTCCAGGATAAATGCATAGAGGTTCACGCTTTCTCATGCAACATTTTCAAAAGTTATGCATCCTTGATTCTTACTATATCCACTATCACTGCACTAAAACAACTCATGTTAAGGGTAGGGTAAGGTTTGGGTTAGGTTCAGGCAACTACAACTTAGGTTAAGGTTTGGCATGTAAAAAACAATTTGGTGAAGATCAGGGTATGGTTTTTGTCATGGCTAAATAAGAAAAACCTTGCAAACTTAACTCGGAGCAGAAAATATCTTTGCGTGAGTCAGGAAATGAACCCCGGTAGCCAGAGTTCAAGTGAGGTGCATACGCCCATCCGCCACCCCGACCTCCATGCCCTTACCTTTAACCACACTTCTTCAAACTACTGCCTGCTTCAGTCACATGAGCACCGCCTTCTGTTTCAATCATCATATAGAATATCATATTATGGTGCACCAATTTTATTTTTCTCTTCCTTTCAAATGAAGCATAAAAAAAGAAACAGTCAATTGTTTATCATGTTTAGTGTATGCTATAGAAATAGTGAAGAAGTTGAAACAACATGTGGCAAAAATAGGTGAGCAAAAAGCCTTCCTTTTCACCAGCATCACCACACATATTAAACAATGGTGAATCTGGATAGATAATCAATAAATATCAATAAACCGATCCAAAATAAGCAGAGCTCTAAAAGCACCAGTACCCGTCTGAATTGTTTTAGGTGGGCTGACAATATCAGAGAGCTGAAGCCTCCCTAAATAGGGCCTGGTGACACCATTGCGGCTGAATGAATGAATTCATTGTCCTGGATGTTAATGATGCAAAAGTATGAGTTTGTGTGTGTCTGTCATTCGCAGTGTGCACATTTGTGTGTGTGTGAGCATAAGTATCGGCATGCATCAGTGGCCTACCGAAGAGAAAACCAAAGAGGTGTTCAGCCGTAACGACGAATCGCTATAGGCCAGACCGCACACCTACTTCATTTCATTTCCCAGAGGATGTGAACACCTGACAAGAAGCAAACACAAGAGGTACGAAGCAGAACACTGCCCTACACAATGTTGAAAAAAATTTGTTTTTAAAAAGGAGCGTGGGAAGTGAGCACTTCAACATGTGTTCTCTTTACATATCATCAGACTGCAAACATTAACTACACTGTGTACATAAAAGAAAGCTGGATTGTCTTGCAGGGATTGAAAAAAAAAAAAAAAAAACACATTAAAAATCTCATTAAAATCGGGTAATCATGCTTCGCCTCAGGACTGGATGAGGGGGGGGGGGTTGAGGAAATGCATACAAGTGGAATCAGCTTGGGGAGGAATACATCTGCTTTTGCTACATGCCTTAATGCTCCCGAGTATTATTAATGTTGAGAGGAAATAGAGTCCATGTGGTACGTGGGGGTGGGGGGTTTGGGGGGGCTGTTCCCTCTTCTCATCCTCTATTAGATCATCAACTGACTTACTACTGTGCCTGATTTGTGTACAGTAAACAAACATTATCCAGCACTGTAGTCCCCCACACTAGACATGGCAGGTGGCTTGGGGAAATAACGCTAGCGTGGGAGAACGGTCACTTCGAGTCTCATGTCTCAAGTGTGTTCCTGAAAAAAATGTCCTCTGCACGGCTCTTGTTCCTGAGAGAACGATCTTCTTTTTCTAATGCTACACACCTGGATATAGTAAAACGCCGGGCTATCCAGAGTCCAATGAACCTTGAGGTTATTTTAGCAAAAAGCAGCTCAAAGTTGTGAGTCAGGCTATCGTGCATGGATTCCCTTTGTGTGGTCTCATGTTGACGAGATATCTAAATATTATTCCCTATATTGCGTTAATGGCTTTATGTGGTCTCATCTTGACTGGCCTGAGATGTCTAAATATTATTCCCTGTATTGCATTAATGGGTTTCGGTTGGAAATCGTACATCAATAATATTATCTCAATCGTGGCTGTAACTGGAGAAAATATAGAAATTTTCTTTTGATCCTGGTTACGACCAACCCAACGCCATTAACGCCATTTTCTATCTCATAGGGCCAGGGTAAAAAAGGAGTTCAATAAACATGCTGATGTCACTCACCAGCTGGCCGGTTGAATGACTAAAAATAATAAGCATTCCCGGCCATTTGCAGTTTTGTACCTTTTAAAGAGTTGCCCGAAAATATGTTCCACATGAAACAGATTTCCTGCAGCTAGTTCCCTGCTTATTCCCGGCATTGCAACATTTCAAGCTTTCCTATATTTACTTTGGCCTCCCGGATTTCATGGCCAGGAATAAAAACAACGGGCGATATACCACTTTTTCTTGAGTTTTGTATTTTCACAGATATAGTATTTTGAAGAACCCATCATTGGTAGAAAGTATGTGGGCAAACGGTTGCCTTTCATGTTGCTCTCTGCAGTCCATAAACCTTTCCTGACAATCTGTGCCAAAATAGACATGGATGACTTCTAAACTCATGAGAATATACTATGGAGTCATTGTCTTAAGGAGGTTTTGTGTTCTGTAACATTGCAGCTTTGTTGAAGCATTTGGAAAATTGCAATCAAAGAGGTCACGTTAAACCAGCCAGCTTCAGTCCTCATAATTGGATAAAAGGACACATCTTGAACCTATCAATTATCCTTTCACTTTTATCAACTTTTTGCTCAAGACAATAAAAAAAACCATATGTGACTCATGAGGTTGGGTGTTTGTCACTTGAGTGGGAAAATAATATTGACTGAACGATTCGGTATCTGCATCATTCATGTGTACAAAAAGGTCAGGTGATTGCGATCAAAAAAGTCGCCTAATTCCAAAAGGTCTTCGTGCCCAAGCCAGAGGGAAGCGTTATCCTCAGCCTGTCCTTTAAGTGCTTGACAACTGACATTAATTACAGTGCTTACGCTTCCTTTTAATTACGCTCAATTATGCAGCGTATGTAATAATGGTGCACATACGCCAAACGTTGAGATGATAGGTAGATTGATAGTTGGACAGATCGGTGGAACATCCTTTTGTGCTTGGCCCAAAATTAACACGGCAATTATTGCATTTTTATAGCTCACAAAGGGAAGGCTAACTTTGTCATCTCTACCATTACCTCCCAACAGGAAGGGGGAAAAAAACCATCCGTAAATCATCCGGGGCCGTGTACAGTTGAGTATCACACACAAAGCCGCTCTGAACGCCAGGGACATTAAAGAGGGATGTGGGCACCTAAAACTGTTGAATTTATGACTCATGAATTTATATTCTCATTGCTGCGACGGGGCCTACTTTGAAGGGATGATTGATTCCTCCTCCTCATTACTAAGATATTCAAAGTCTAGTTTAGATTTTTCTCCCCTCATAATGATGCAAATGGGAAAGATAAACAAAACAAAAAAACAGATCCGATAGAGCTGGAAATGCATTGTTGCTCACATGAGAATCTGTAATGAAGGCTAACAAAAACTAAGGAATCGCGTGAAGAATGGGGATCTTATTTTCCTATGGTTGACCTAATGGCACTCAAGTTCCATTCATCAAACGTCTATACTTGATCTTAAAAAGTATGTTTTGAGTTAAATAAAAATGAAAGTTTGCACTCTGGATTCTCACAGCATTAAAACTACTTGTTTTGGTGGTTTTGTTCACAGCTGCTTAGTGGGCACCAACCACAAAAGGACATTTAAAAGAAAAAAAAAATATGACAGGAATCCAAGAAGGGGCCATTTCAAAAGTAAACACTTTCTGCTACATCAAGTTCAGGAGTCCAACAACATGGAAAAATCGACTTCAAAGTGAGAAAGAACCACTCGATCTTTCCATGAATCATTCTCTCTGGAATAATGCTTGTAAATCTTAAAGATACCCCAGCACCCTGGAATAACACTTAAGTATAATCAAAATGCTCAGAAAAGAACCACAATTTCTTAATGGTACAAATGCATTGAAATGCATTGTGGAACTATTAAGTACAAGATCCTTTTGACCGAAAGGGAAATTATGAACTAATTGGAGAAATTGTGCCACTCAAAAGCCATAATTGCTGCCTTTCAACGTCTAAAAAAAAAGTACTTAAGATTCGTCCCTTTTGCAGAGAAATACATTTATTCAATGCTAAAAACAGCTGTGAGGATGATAAACTCAAAGACTAAAAAAGGGATCTACCCTCTATGAAAAACTATACAGATTTTGCTGTGCAGATATTGTATAGATGCAGATTACAAAGCTACAAAGGTAAGATTTCAAAGACAGGATAGAAAAAAGGCTAGAGATGAAGCAAATTTGTGCCCCAAAAAGTTCTCAAAACAGACAAAATAGTTCCACAAGACCTGATTCTAGATCTATGCACATGAAAACATTGGGGGAAAAAATCTATGCTTGAATGGTTTATATCTGTATCATCTTTAATTGTATTCAAAATGGAGCCGTTACTGTCCTTTTTATCTCTCCCTTTGTCGCCCCCCCCCATCTCCCTCTCTCATCCCCCAGCCCTCACAGTGTTGTGCTTTCTTCTCATTCATTTTTAATGAATTGTTTCAGGTGCAGGCGCGAGAAGAGCAAATCAAGGGGACATTTAGCACTGGGAGAAAGGAGGTGACTATTGAGCCGATAAACCAAAGTAATGAAAACAGGAGCTCCAATCTCAATGCTCTCCGCAGGACGTTTGTCTTTTTCTCATAAGTGGCGTGCCAACTCAGTGGCTCTGCGTCTCGCGAGCCATAAGAGTGTCAGATTCAAGATTGTAAAGGGTGAAACTCGGGCCCTGGGCCTATTGTGTGAATGAATTTCCATTACATTTGAGGTTTTGCACTTGCATTGCATCATGTCTGCTGAACATTTTGGTTTTTGCGGGTGCTTATGTGTACATTTTACGGGTGGTCTAAAATTAGCCTATTTATGAGAGATGGAACACCTACAAAATTTGCCATGAGGTCATGGGCGATGATGGGTTGAGGGAGAGTGTGTGAACCTAGTGACTCTGTGGAAGCAGGACCCGTTTGGCAGAACAAGAGACAAAGTGTGCCACCATTCATTTTCTCACACAGAGAGCCCCAAAAATAGGGAAGGACTGACATAACTGTATGGCTCTCAGAGTCGCGGTTACTATACAAACAATGTGATTATGCTGACATCATAGCACTTTGGTTATATGAGGGACCATTAGGGCCTGACCACACTGTCCTCGGACTTGGCCAGTGACGGGGACACACTTGCGTAATGGCAGAATATGGCCTCAAGCTTGGACCCAGTGCTGCTTTGGCAACTAGCAAGAAGCAAATGCCAAGGTGGCACACAGAAACGAAGACCTGATACGCAACGTCTATTGTGTCTAAAGCATGTTATGAATTGTGTTGTTCTAAAATGAGAGATCGGCCATTTGATATTTTTTCCCAAAATGACTATTTAGTGCTTTGGAATAGAACTCTTCATACAGTTTTATATCATATTATTTACTATTATTTTCTTTGAACCTTAATGCACATGTATAGGTGTTCTGAAACTGATGAAACAACTGGCTTGAAAAACTGTCTTGAAATACCTAAATGGCATTCAAGTCATAACCTTCCCAAAATAGAGAATATAAAAAATATACATTAGATGACGTTAACCTGATCACATGTTATCACCAAAACAAACCTACTGTGTGAGGTAAATGTATCTGTTAAAGATTGGTTTTGGTCTGAAAAGTCAAAAATATTTGCCTTAGCTTTTTCTTTTGCTCATGATTGGAAAATTGAGCATTTCAAGGTGAGTATACATACGCAAACATGTTTACTGTGGCACTCGGTGTAAAGGAGACAACTGCAGGGAATCAGTGGAAAATGTTTACGTCACACTTTTCCGTAAGTATACACATGCCTGCAGTATAACACCACACTGGAACCCCCTCACTGATTATAATTGTTATAATTTTGCCTAATTGTCTGCCTGGATTGCATGAATTATGTTATTTTTGAGGCCGGTGTGGGCCGTCTACCTGCAGTCAAAATGACAGATGCCAACACATTTTTTCCCCCTCAAAAAAATTACAAACTGAAGCTATCCAGTTATACTCTCTGCATTATACCAAATAAGAGACACAAATGTTACTAAACATATAATTAAGGTATCAGACAGATACACTTTTTGACAAACTATTGCACAAAAACATGCCATATAAATTCCCTTTGTGATTTGAAGCATACATTCAGTGCTTATAGAGTCAGTGCAATGAATGCTTGCCTCCAAACATCTTGCAAAAAGATTTGGTCCCTGAACTCCCTGCTTTATGAATGCATTTTGATTTCATTATTTGGCCTGATGAGCACATAAAACACTGTCTCTCTCCTCGGCACACAATAGTTAGCAGTGGCCACTCCATGGCAGGGCACCCCTCTACTGAGCAAATAAGGAAAACCCAAATTGAAGCCCAGGGGGATGTTAAGGGAAATGATTATTCCATGCCAATACTTCAGGGACATTCAAGCCAGAACTGTGATTAAGGTGCTGAAATACCTTGTTGAACAGGATTGAGCTACTTCTTTTCTTAAATATCAACAATCTGGCGGTAACCAGCAGACTTCTTTCGACTCGAGCGAGCCTGCGACACTTGGAAGAACGAGCAAAGTTGATACTGGTTAGGAAAAAATAATAAACTTTGCATACCGGTCACGTTAACATTTAGTCCAAGTATATCTGCTCTCGACTCCGGACGTAATTTCAGCACTCACGCTTGATAGCCTGTATTAGCTAGTGCTAACGTTAGCATTCATCATTCAAACTATACATTAACTAAAGAGTGTGCAATTTCTTTGATTTTGTATGTTGACGATTTTGAAATATGCAATCCCCTTGGTACATCACGTAAAAAACACAAAATCTGTGCCTTGTATTGGATTTTAGGCAATCTGCCACCTGGTTGTCACTCCTCGTTGTCCTCTATCCATTTAGCTGAATTGTTCAATAGCAATGATGTCAAGGTTTATGGTTATGGCAAAGTGTTAGAGCCTTTGATTAGTGATCTCATAACATTAGAACAACATGGGATTTTTGTGGATAAGTTGGGGAAAACTTTGAAGGGCACAGTGCAGTGTCTTGTTGCCGACAACCTTGGAGCACACAGTATTGCCGGTTTTGTAGAGAATTCTTCTGGCAGATATGTTTGCAGATTTTGTACAGCAGATAGGTTAGATTTTCAGGCCAAGGAAGTTGGAGCTGGAGGTTTCTCTGAACTCTCTCTGAGAACTGAGGAGATTCACACAAGTCATCATAAAACCCTTGAGGAAAATTCTTTGGGCAACTTTTAAGGCGTTAAGAGGAAATGTGTTCTGTCAGAAAAACTTTCCCATTTCAATGTTACGACTGGTTTTCCTCCAGACATTGTCCATGATTTATTTGAGGGAATAGTTCCTGTTGAAATAGCTCTCTGTCTGACTGTATTAATTTCCAAAAATGTAATGTACACTTTAAATGCTGATGACAATGTGAATCATCAAAAGATCACTGAAAACATTTTGGTGCGACAACATCCAATTCACCCCAAATGGGATCCGCAAATTTCACCGCCTATTAACAAACATGAATCACAAAATTGAGGTGCAATGGTGTCAATTCCAAGAGTTTGTGGCGAACGGCAGCGGACCTGCTGTGAAAAGACAATCTTCTCAGCGGGGCACCAAGATCCACAATGCACTCTGTTTTGAGCTCACTTAATAAAGCACATTTCTATGATGGAAGTTCCATATAACAGATGGTAATGTATAATCATCACTTTGTGCGAGAGGTGGCTTTTGCCAATCAGCTGAAATTGAAGTGAGTCTTTTCTCATATCACTGTTAAGCAGGTCCTGATAAGATTCAATCAATTTTAGATCACACAGAGAAATGTGTGTAGCACCAGTAGCTAGTGATGGTACTTATTTACATCCACATGATTCATATGACCAGTAACATTGTGAATAGTTCCTACAAAAGATGTGTGCAAGAACTATTTATCTTACAACAGCTCCCTTATGGCTCAGGGCATCATCCTGAGTGAGTAGAGGGAGAAAATAAAAAATAAACAGTAATAAAAGAGGAATCTGATTGGTGGCATGTCACCTTTAATTGCTGTGGATTGTGACCTCTGCTGTCTATCTGTTTATCTGCCACAGCAAGAGAAATGCCAGCAGTCGTTTTGTAGCGGGGGGGGACAGAAAGAACAGAGAAAAGACAAACACACTCTACAGTGGAAGGCATTTCCTTCTGCATGAGCGGGATTGTTTTGTGTCTTAACTGAGTCTTTATGTTTCCTAAATTTTAATCTGGTTTCCCAAATTTCCACAGGTACCACTGCCTAAAACGTAGACTGTACCTGAGATGCGTCATTATAAATAATTGCAAGGAGCGAACGACATCCATGTTGTGACAATGTACTTGCTGAGAAAGCACTCAAATCAATTATTTCCCAGCAATATTTGTTGAGCAGGGGAGCAAACAACAGCTGCAGCGCTGCAGTGCTGCTGAGTGACAACCACTGATACTAAAGTATCACATAAACATAACATAACACCACACTAATCCAGATGGTGTCAAACACGGTGTCATAATTTATGAAACACATATTATATAGGTTTCAGAAGTGTGAGAATTTGTAGGTCACTTGTGGTAGGGTGTGTCCGTCAACACAAGAGTAGTATGCGATCCATTCATTTTCTTTATCCACTTATTCCTATTCAGGGTCACAGGGACAGGTCGTCAGTCCATCACAGGGCTAACACAGATACAGTCGCTCACACTCACATTCATACCTATGAGCCCTAAGAGTCTCTAATTCCACCTGACTCTGCAGGAAACCCACGCGAACACACAAACGCCACACAGAAAGCACCAGGGCTGGGAATCAAACCCAATGCTTCTAGTTGTTGTATTAAATTTGTCAAACCTTATGTCAAAAGATATAGGAACATTTTGAGCATCCACTAATAAGCAATATACCTTCATTTTATCACCTTTGTGGAGAAAGAGAGAAAAGAGAATATTTCACTACGAGGTTTTACCATCTATAACAAGTGCAGTGGCACTTTCTAGGGGCTGGGTAGAGGAGGGGGAGGGGGATGGTCTGCATGATTGGAATGAGTCCACACCAACTTTAAAAACTCCACCTGTTAACAGCAAAGGGCTGTAGTAGCACGATATCGTTGTAACCAAGAGAATCACGGAACAAAATATTTGTCTTATCCACTCCAGTTAGAAAATCGCCAAGTTACTTCCTGGTATGTGAATGTCCGCAGGCTGCAGCGAGGACCCCTGTGCATGCTTGTGACTTCTACCGTACTGCCCGGTGTACGAGCGCACACTGCATTTCCCTTATGCAGGGCTCTACGTGCACCGTAAACAGTGTGCATTACAAAAAATGTTACACACGAACGGACGACATATGATTACACTCTGTGATTACAAGGGTAACAAGTATTTTCTTTCTCCACCTATAGTATGTGGGCATGGTGCTAACACGACAAAACTAAAAAGAGTTTTCAGTGGTTGATTCGCTATCAATCAAGGACGGCGCGAGCCTCTGTACACCTAAGGCAGCTTAATCACTGTTTTTGTATATAAAGTGTGTATCTTTATGGCTAATTTGCATCTTTGCCATCTCCGTGGGGTTTGGAGCATCTGCCTAAAGGGTGTGTTAATTATGTCTAATTTTACACTCAGTCTTTTTTGAGAGGGACCCAATTTGGTGTCTGGCCCCCTTAGCTTCCTTAACCTGCCATTTACCACTCATTTCTGCAAAGTAAACAGCCTGAACAATAGATAATCAGAGAGGGGAATGATGAGGAGAGAGTGGCAGATGCGGCTCTGCATTGCAGATATCTGCTGCCTCTGCTTCAAATCAATCGGCAATTAGCGTCATTTCACCGCAGCTGTTATGGAGCGATTTATTTCACTGGAGTGTTCCCCTTTTCTGAGCACCCCAAACGTAATTGCAGAACCCTCCAAGGCCTGACTGAAAGAAAGAGAGAGCGTGAGAGTGAGAGGAAGAGAGAAAGACAGAGAGAGAGAGAGATGGATGGATGGATGGAGACAGAAAATGCATGTGATGCATGAGAAAGGGAGATGATGAGAATAAAAAAGGGAGTCAGAGAGAGAGAGAATGCGATGACTGAATTTTCTGAATTCAACAGTACAAGCATGCTACCGCTGATTTAATTGTAGCTGGAGTTTCAACAGTTGAGAGCTCATTGGGTACGGCTACATTTTCATGCCCGTCAGCATGATAAACCTAATAATTTTTATCATTTCAGTCTGTTGGCAGCCAAACATGAAAGTCGATATAGCTGACATCAAGACAGGCTAATACAAAAAAAAAAAAGTTAAAAAAAAAATTTGAAATTTGGTTCTCTGGCCATCTGAAAGTAAATGTTCTGGATGGGAATCTACAGGGTTCGGAGTGTGTGCGTACCCTGCTTCACCCTGTTTTTTCATCCTCACCCAGCTCATACATACATCACTGGAGTCAATATAATCATGAAATATGTTGCATCTTTTTCCTATCGTTAACAAGATGACTCATTGTACAGAGGTACAATTCCACTTGAAAATCACACACACAGTGTGCCACCACAAGCTGTAATTACGGCTGGCCATGAGTCCTATTCCCCGACAAATCCATATGGAAAGTATTTGGTTTCTATGGGAACCATTTTTTGTTTTATGGTGGGTGACAGACATAGATTGCAAGGTGGGATTGAGTGACCACTCTGAGCTAAATTGCAAAACAGTCCTTTTTTTTTCTTTCGTCTTTGACATGGAATGGCATTGTGAATACGTCTGACAACACAAGTGACCACATGTGTGCATTAGTTGTGTGTGTGTAAATGTTATGTTACACGTGTCACATCCGTCTTATTACTCACTGCCGCAGACAACCATGGGAACAATGTGCGCAGTACCAATTGAGTGTGGGTTGCGGTGATGTGTTTTCACGGTCTTGTTGCCAATCGCATTACACGTCATCTGAAAACTTTCCAGTCCCACTGGTTTCCAAGCAGATGCATACTGTAGCGTATGGTCCGTCATCACGTTAAAGACAACTTAACCCCTCACAACCCCAAGCCATCTCCATGATTACAAACTGGCCAGCAATTTCAAGCGTTGAGCCTTCACCAGCCTTCATTATCTCCACTAATCCATCTTAAAAGGGTTCTAGTTGTTTTATGTGTCGTTTTATATTTATTTTTTATTACAAAGTTTAAATACTGTGTTATCATTATCTTTAACTTGCACACAACAGTAATCAGTCAGTAGCAGGAGTCTTTATAATGTCTTTTTTTCTCATTTCATTGTCATTATTTCAGCAGGAGTCCTATTCCCTAGTAATTCATTACAATTTGCCTTTTTATATCGAGGGCTTAGAAGGGTGTAACTGGTATTTTGGGCAAAAATGAGATCTGTATTTCAAGTAAAAGCTCTTGAGGAGATCTATTTAGCAGTGTATCTATTTGTCATCAAAGTTACGTCCACTTTTTGTTTCGGATGTCCTGTAAATTTTGCCAAAACCTACTTACGCCCCCCCATATTACCTTAACACCCTTGAGCCTCTTAACTGTTATTTGAATCGTCCTCCACCTCCAAATCTGAATAGAATGTTCATCATGACAACAACACTCAATATTTGCGATGCCATTTTTCCTCTCCATCAGCTGTTTGAAATAGACAGCTTTTTTTTTTTTTTACTTTGTTCATTTTAGTCACTGTGGATTTACGCAATCCCACAGACTGTAAGAGATGCTCAGGAAATTAAAGTTGAATCTAGGCCCTTATTAAATTGCCCCAATCCCAGAATAAATTCAGACCATGACCACCAAACAACAAAGCAAAGTTCTGGCCAAGCTTCATGCAGGTGTATGCATGAGATATTGATTCAGATTTTGCATTTAAAAAAATGTGCTGCATTTTGTTTTTTTCATGAAGTCACACGTTGTTGTGAACTTGACATCACTATTACTGTGACATGCAAGTGATGATGATAACTCCTCTGCTCATCAGCAATTTACCATATCCACTTACCTTTGATTTGATGTGTGTGTGTGTGCATATGTGTGTGTGTGTGCTTTATCTCACCCTCCCTTCTTTCTCCTCCCCCTTCATCCAGTCCCATCATGAAGTAATCTTTGAAACTGAAACCCTTATCAGCGGGCCCCGGAAAAAAAATATGAAATGAAGTTCTCACAAGAAACGTAGATAACAAGTCAGCTGACTGTCAACATGCTGTTGATTTTATCTGGTAGGGAGAGAAATTAAACACATTCTCACTTATTTTTTTTTTACTCTTTCCCCCTGTTCCCCTTACAGCAAGAACACATTTTGTCAAGTCGTGGATCTATATTGATAATATGAGGGATGAACGAGTAATGCTTATATGGATATAATGTTCTATCCTGTTTGACTTTCCTCAGACATTAATCAAGCATAGTCTTTACATTTTAAATGATCCGCTAATAGCAAGCAATAACGTCACCGCTTTGTTTGTCTAATAGGTGATTATAAATGGTTGAATTTTCCTACCTACAATCTCCTCCTTCCCTGCAGATTTTCCACATTTGCTCTGAGGCTGCTGTTCTTAGATAGCACCTCTCGCATCTGCCTCATGGTCTTTTCCCTCTTGGAAGTCCACTTAAGATGACAAAAGTAGCCGTCTGCAAAGATGTATGGCCTCAAATTATGTCCCAAGCTTTTCCCTAGCTGTTGCTGATGGCACTTTAGGAGAAAGCGATAGCGAGTTGTGAGGAAGCAAAGTGGCTGGGCTTTATGACCTATTGCCTTGTCTGCCATCTGCAGGGATCAATTAGTCTTCCTTGTGTATTAGCTGAGAGCAGAAAAAGCTGGAAAATATATACTTTTTCCGGAGTAATAACATGGGGTTCCCACTAGTTTCCAGTGCCTAGGCAGCAATGCATTGAAGTGCTCTCTGTTTGTCAAAGTTGTGGCTCACGATACAGTATGAGTGTCCATATCGTATGCAGAAACATGAGAGAGGACATGAAAATATTTTCCTCTCAAGAATGTATGGAAATTAAATATTAGCTTGATTCCTGCCCATCTCCAATAACGAGCTAAAAATAAAGCTTCCAAATTTTGCAGAGCCATAATTCAACTTAACTGTACAACACAGCGATATATCTGTTTCAGTGTCCCCTACTGCATTGTCTAGACCAATGTGACTTCAGGAGGAATGGAGTGGATGTTGCTAAGCTGACATTGTCAATGCACCATATTGAATGGATCACACCCGAGAGGTAAACATGAATTTTTCAGCTAGATGGTCTTTTTCCCATGCTATATGTTCCCTCTGAACATCACTGAGTCCATCTTGTGAGCTAAATAATCAATGGCTTCCCTCCTGGCAGCCTCAGGGCTATCTGGCAGAGCACACAGAAAGGGAAACATTGCATGTTTGCTTTTGGGGAAAAAAATAAATAAAAAAGTCTACAGCATTTATAAACCTTTGGGGCAAGTGAGGACAGAGACATTTTCTTTCTTTACCAACTTTTTCCTCCCTTGGGTGACAACTTGTCATTGGTATCAGGAGGACAAATGTTAATTGAGACAGACATCCCTGAAAATGCTTTTTTTTTGAAAAGGGTCATTGCAACGGGAAATGAGAACACTTCAGCAATTTTTCAGTGTATATCTTTCTCTATTGACACAGTTTAGGTAGCAGAAAGAAAGATAATTTATCACAAATTTAAGCCAAGTGGTTTAAACTGAACATCTTAAAAGGTTTAACTCACTGAAGTAACCTGAAGATACACAGTCCTGTTAGCTCTAGTTCTCAATGCAGGGGATGGATTGCTCTCAAGATGCGTTAGAACAGACGAGGTTTACCTTATGCAGCCTAGATTGAATCGTAAATTCTATTTAGTTAAGCCAATAGGCCCCTAAAAGCTCCAAGCAAGAGTTCAACCTAGCTAGAGACAACACTGGCATGTTTGTGTGTGCTACCAAATGCAACCAAACATGATTTTTCTAATATGATATTTGACTTTTTGGCAATATTTATTGGTAATTCAGGCTATCAATTAAAAAAAAAGTTGACAGTACTAAAATAATTCATATTTAAGGGTCGTGTAAAATAGATGCTCTTTTTGAATGTCACCAGGGGATTGTATACCCCTGCACCATTTCCTATAACATAATTCAACTCTTGTTCCTCCACCCATCCATGCAGTCTTGCTCTCACTCCTAATAGTGACTTCAATCTCCAGGATAAATCCAGCAAGGATCTGACCTCAGGACATTGTTGTAGTTAACTTCCTGTGTCCCAGACTTCCCAGGAAAATGTCTTGCCTGGGGGTGGCTTTAAATAAGCGCACGTTGATATTAGATTTTTCAGGGGTTAGTCATTAAATAAAAGGCAATACATGAGGAGATCAGAGTTCACGTTCCAACGTTGTGTTGGCTTGTGTCTAAGCCTGGGACTTTATTAACATGTTACTCTCTCATACCCTCTTAAAGTGACCTCATCTATGTAGTATATGCAGTATAGTATATAAGTATATGAGGATAAATACAAAGAAATCCTGCCTTTGTGATTTTTTTGCAAAGTGCACCAACTACAATATGTAATAGATACTGAATGTGTGAAATAGAGAATATAATTTGCACAATTGTATTAAAGCCACAATTTGAGTAAAAGTGAAATTTATACCATTGGGCAGGTGGTCCAGGTCATTTACACTGTGAGTTAAATTATGTTTGGCCTAGGCTTAGTTCATTTTAGGGATCATATTAGAACAAATGTAATAGGCGTTGGATGCAGTCCATGAGACAAAATGATTTTAACACTCTTTAGAGCTTTAACCTTTACATCTATTTTATGAAAACCACCTCCATGTATTACATTTTTTTTTTATTCTGTAATACTTTTACAATGTACTTAATGAGACTGTTTGGACAACCTGCTCCAGGATCTATGAGACATGGGAAACTTACTGTTACTGTTATACTGCTTAGCCTTGCACGCCCACACATTTCTCCAAAATAGCCTGTTGCATTCATGTACCTGTGATATCAGAGTTCAAACTAATGTGAATTGATTGAGCATGCACAAATGGTTTTGGTATTATATTTAACCTCAGTCGTAATGCTAGACGCCAGCTCACTTAGAGAAGCTTCAGACTCCAATACGTCAAACTCGTGTTGAAATTTCTCTTCCTTCCTTTTCTCTCAATTCTGTGTCAGAGTTCTTTTAAAAGTTGGTGTCCATTACATAATCACATTAATAGTTTCTTCCTAAACCACCTGCTGGGCACTGGTGCAAATTGCTTTGGCCTCAGTGTCCTCCACCGTGCCTCACCTATGATTCTATCCTCCAATTGAGATGACCCCGTCATTTTCTCACAATGAATCTTTTATACCGTGGAGGGGTACGCTCGCGCAGGTGCAGAAAGCACCTCGGTGCATGGAAGACATTTAATCTGCTCTTACAAAAGCATCTTCTAAAGGGAAAAGGTGCAGGTGGACATGGCTGCAGATGACATGTGGCTTCTGTTAGGCATGTATCAGTCTACAGTGCCTCTTGTTTTCTTATTAGAAACTGGCAAATGAAAACAAACACTTGGTGTATGGTGGTTCCAGTGTAGCATGAGAATCTCATACAGTTCTGGCTACCGTGTGCTTGTACTGACTGAAAATCTTCTGCATGATCCAATATCCTAACAAGCAGTGAATAAAACAACATAGCTAATCTTGTAACGATCCACACAAGGCCAGTAGGATTCCATGGCAGGGCCAAAGGACAGGACAAGGATAATTTGACATAAATGTAATAAACTACATTTATTACATTTTCCAGCCTTACTGAGAATAAAGTTTTGTTTGTATTATTTATTTTTCTGTTAATCAAAAAAAAACACTGGCGGTATTGAGTAGAACATATTGTTTGCTGTGTTGGCTGATGGGACTTTGACACTCTGGTTAGGTTGTTATTCAATGATGTAAGCGCTCCAAAATTGAGACAGGGTTGTATAATGTGCAGTGCCAGTAGCAGGTCCTTTTATTTACTTAGAAACCTCTTGCTGCTTGTTCGTTACCTTTTGTCCTAATGCCAAGCACAGGTACTGTATGTTGTTGGTAATATCTGATTTGTGTTCAGTCAGCGCTACAGATAAGAAGCGTAACCAAGCTGGCCGTTCCTCCTCCCCACATGGCTTTGTTTCATTTCAAATGTCCAACCAGTGTCTTGCAGTTTCAGGGTGCAACACGCTCTTTAATAAGACCAGGTATCACACACACACGGGAGACTTGCTAGTCAGGTTAGATGTGTGCCACAGTGGTGAATCAGATAAGAACCATATCAGATCTGTCAGAGGTTCCATGTGAATATAGGAAAAGCGTGTTCTTAATAATAGTGTAGTAAGCATGAATATAGATTATTGGGGGCGTATAGAGAGCTTATGTGATAGAGAATGACAGTAACAAATGCAGCGTTCAAAAAGGTAAACAATGGCAAAATCTGCTCAAGCATGTTTATATGAAAGAAAAGCATCAAATGAATGAGAGTGTCACTTCTATTTATTAGCTCAGCCCCGGCCCCACTCATAACAAATGGAAGGTCCTAATCTGAACGTCATTATTTTGACAGCAGCAATTTGTGGGGAAATCAGCAAAGACCACATTTTGGGGTTTCAGAGGGCATCTGGGTGTGTAAATGACTTGAGAACGTTCAGATTAATCTTGTAACTAAAAGCTCCATAAATCCTATTTTTCGGTAGGAAAGTTGAGGAAATGGCATTCACATTTTGTGGCATGATCATAAATGAAATCTGTGTCGATGTGCAGCTAAATGTAACACACTTTATGTGCAGACAGATTTGTGGGGAGATTGAAGTCAGAACCAGGGAACACGCAACTTAACCTGTATTTTCCTTCCCTTTAAATGTGATTTGTTGAAACAGGACACAAAAGCTCCACAGGCCATACATCAATGTACAGCTGGTCATTTTCAAGCGGACAAAAGAAACAGCATAGCTAAAGTTGCAGCATGGGTTGATTTTGTTTTATATTACACAATGAAAACAATAGAAACTCTCAGTTCAAGCAGCGGCTGCACCGTCATTTTTCCGTTACAAGGAACTAATAGCGACAACACAAAGCAAATGCATTACATAACTTTATGTTTCCTAATCATCATCATTCCATTTTCCACGAAAACATAGAACTAAATTTTAGGCGTAATATTATCCTGCGCTGTCAGTAAAACTAACATCAGTGACTCCAATGCACATTATTTTCCAATTAATTTTAGGATGAGATAGCACAGGCTGCCAAAAGTACAGAGAGGCAATAAAAAGCAAATGGTTCAAGTGTCCTTTTCCAAATGGTGTGCCCAATGAGGCCTCCCTAACCTCGGGCGAATGTCATTTGCCCACTATTATTCCCATCTTATTTATTTGGAATGGAACATCCATTTTTATTTCACATTTGCTCAGAAATTTAGACAAGGCAATCCCATCTCTACCGCTGGGCCCCCATATTGTTAGAAATTACACTTTCAATTTGCCACAGCACCGCCACATTGTAGCCTGCCTCTTTTGTGATGATCGGCAGGGACAATTGAAAATACAATGGATTTTGGAGGACAGAGAGCGACTGCTGTGATTGGCGTCATAGACTCAATTTGATTGCGGGCCTTGACTGCAGAGGTTGATGTGTGGAGAAATGGGGCACTAAAACACAACTTAACATTTCTTTGTTCTAGTAGAAATGCTCTTGATTGAAGAGGAAATTCAGGCATGTAAACAAATGTTTGGCTGGCAATGGCTTGTCTATGATAACAGGAATTGTTTTTACTATCTGTCCTTACTATCCGTCTGTAAGATTCAAATCGGTAAAAAAGGCTTTCATGTACTCTGATTCCTCTGCGTGTAACACATTGCAGTAAGATTTAAAATATATAAACAGCTGGTCTCTCATGTTGAGTTTATAATGATTCTCATGAATCTTCAGCCAGACTCAATGAGAGGATGTTTATGCTTTGTTTAACCAAGACCTGTTTAGACTAGGCCTTTAATCCTGACTGACCTTTACTCTTATGTGATTTTTAATTGTATTTTTGCTTATGTTCATTGTTGTATGTATCATAAGTATCATAATAGCAATGATTGCAACTTGAATTATTGATTCAGTGCTCTGGCTGGAGGGGGTGGTCTACTCACCTATCTTTCTTGAATGAACCCCTCCAAGTGGCAAATAATCAATGTTATTGCTGTGCAAATGTGGTACAAATGGATAAAGACGGCTAACCAGAAATGAGGCAAGGTCACTTTGCGAAACCTTTTTGATATCCACTCAACCCCCTACAAACACACCAAATCTGAACCTGGGTCTCCTGTTTAAACAACTACCAATCAGCCAAAGGCAACTGCCTAGCTTGGTGAGAGAGATGCAGTTTACAAGGCTTCAAGAAAGACTATTCATGGGCCATTATACTTAAAGAAAGCTGAGCATTTACATCTATCTCTGCAAAACAGTTGGCCTGCTGAGTTCATTTTAAATGCTCGCTTGTTTGATTGAATAGTAAATGCTGACTTAATTAATTTGGAGAAGTGCGAAGTAGTCGCCTCATCCAATTTTGGTTGATATTAAAAAGGTTAAAGACCATGACATTAGCTGTGAATGACTAGTATTGCTACCACAAGGGCCCCCCGCTTGCCAGTGAGGATTCAGCTGCATCGATTCCTCCCCCAAGTAGGACTCTTGTTATGTGTTGCACCCCAGTATGCAGAGCTTCACAGCTCACCGGGTTCCATCATCGCTCCTGCTACCTAATGAGTGATTGTTTGCAGGCTGATAAAATTAAATTGCAAGCTTCGCTGGTTCCAGCAACAGGTGTTTTTTTTCCATCTCATAATAACATGAGAGGCAGTGTTCTTCGCCACCTACTCAGGATGATAATGTATTCCGGTGTGCCAGTTCTCTTTACAAATCCATTCCCTACATGCAGAAACTCAAGGAAGGATTTTACAAATGAAGCTTCATAGGAGGTTCATTATGAGTTTGGTGCTGGCAATCGCGTAACATCAAAAGAAAAGATCTACAGGCTGAACTCAATAAGTTAAAATTAAACATGTTGTATACTAGGGCTGCAAACTCTTCAATAATGGTCCTCATACCCATGGTCTTTGAATGGCTATGTTACCTGAACTAACATGTTAAATGACGTCTTTGACACTGTAATATTTTAATTCCAGTTATCACATTCCTGTGCCTGGGACGTTTCACAACTGAGAAAGAAAAACAATGCTTACCCACAAATAAAAAACTTAAAATAGTGAATAGGCTACGTCCAGTCAGATGCTCTGAATTTGTAATAGAGTTCAATAGCTGGTTTTACTTCTGTCGTCCACTGAGATTCATTTCTCATTTTTTTCAGACTGAGCTGTTGTAGTGGGGGTTTTCTGTCATTGGAAACCACAGCGTGACTTTAAGTTAATGGTATTGATTGTGAGGCTGTTCTGAATAGGAGTGTGATAAGTTTGTGTCAACACAGCAAGGCTCTATGGGTTTCCTTACCCAAGAGGCCTGGGGAAACGCACTCAATTCTAAATAGACCTTATTGGTTTGCTTTTCCTTGAACCTTTAAAAGTACAAGAACTACTTAAATTGGCCATGTTGTACAAAATGATTGCCAATGTAATATGAGGAACAATGATTATACTGCAGAGCATGTATGGTTTTTTTAGGCCACTTGTTGAGTGAGAAATGGTATTGATAGACAGTTTTCCGACAATTTTCTAACAGATAGCAGTTTTTGCCATTTGGGATTCCTTGTTTTTCTTGCCTTGTTTTTGGAAGTTTTTAATGAAGAGTCTTTCATAGAAGCTGTTTTATAGTACAATATCAAATATTTTAAGAAGTATTCAAAAGTTAGGGTGGCATTTTCCTCAAATGTGGTCATTATTTATGTGCAAGTGACATTACCTTGAAAGAGATGGAATGATATGACTCATTCCAGAAATGTTACAATATCCAACAGATTTTAAGACTAAAGAAGATGATGCCTTTCAGCAGTGGGTAATGTATTCCTACCAATTTTAGATATTTGCCCTCATTCTGAATCAATCAGTAGCAACACGGCATCAAGTAGAGTGAAGCAGCGAAGTGAAAGAGCTGTTAGCGATGGTAGTTGTCAGGTATTGTCTTTTTCTGAATCAATGATGCATAGATAGGGCATAAAGTGTACTGTACAACACTTTTGTAAAAGTGGCTTCTGGTGTGTCTGTTATCTCTTGCTTATTACTTCCCCGAGTTGGGGGGATTTGTGTCAAACCTGCATTTCAGCTACCACGTTCAATAGAATTTAAATTGTTTTTCCATCCAAGACAACTTTTAATGAAATCATATCTACAAGTACTTAATATGATAATCTCAATTATGATCAATTGGTGGGGTGTGAATATGCCATGACTTCTGTAAACAAAAGCAGTTCTGCTCAGTGGCAGGATTCACTTCCAAGCCTTCAGAGAAATAAAATGTTTTAATAGCTTCTTTTCCTGTTAATGATATTCCGTTCGTTCTTAACACACCATTGCACAGATATTGAAACCATTCATTTCTGTAATAGGGAAAAGGGGGCCCACGGAGAACTCTATCTGGATGTTGCATTCCTGACAGTTCGTTTTTCTGTGATAATACTTTTAACACCCTGCACCATCATCTATTCGGCAGATTTACTGCTCTTATAGATTTTCTTGCAGCTTGATCTTTTGGTTTGGTCAATTCCACATCTCACTGCGAGCAGGAAATCATCTCAAACATCCTTAACTCTATTAATGAAATATGTATTAAATTTGTTATATGCAGTCAAGGATCACATTTAGTATCTCAGGTCAGTGCATTAGCAGTCATGTCCGTACATGCGCCACTGCATCTTGTTGTGTATTTATGACTACTATCTACGAGACAAGCGAGAAGCCTTCTGTGCTCTTGCTGTGACCTAGAGGTGGTGTGCCTTAGGGGGAACATGGATCCAATTAACACATTTCTGAACGTTTTTGCTAGACTAGTTGCTAACCATAACAATAATCAGGCCCGCTAACTTAAATAGTTTAAACGGTTTCCAATTGAGGGAGCACTCCTCTATGCACAAAACAGGAAACATGCATACGCAGTCTTTTCATCAGATTTATAAAACCCCAAGTATGAGTGTTCATACGTATGTACATAAGGAACAAGCCTGATGATCATGGCCACAATTTACTATGAATGGCTTCCAACACACCGCCCAACTAGCCTGGTTTGCATATAAAGGGCCATCGTTATTTTACTTTAGAAGAAATGGCTGAAGCATTGGTGAACACCTATTGGTTGGCGGCCAGCTGGCGTTACAAACAAAATAAAATATGTTGAATGGCAAACGGTGACTGCAGCAGTTGTTAGTTCTGAGCCCCGGATGCGACGAGGTTAAGAAGTGGTGTGATGTCAAGCATGACGCCAAGAAGCGCATTACTGCGGTATGCGGGCCATTGGAGGAGGAGAGGGGACCCCAGTGGAGGAGGAGAGGGGACCCCAGTGGAGGAGGAGAGGGGACCCCAGCGCTCTCTCTGTCGCTTGTATCCTGGGCCAAACTGCCATCAGTGGCTTTGTGCCTGATGACTTGGGAGACACAGATCCACCTGCCCAGATGGAACTTGGCATGCCGCCCGGTTTGGATCTTATTGTATTCGGACTCGCAATAAAACATGCTCGTTTGTGCTGTGTTACAATGTAGAATATTTTTTTGAACGGATTCTGACGATGGTTGAGGTTTGGGGGAAGAGAATCAATTAGTTTGCATGAACTGTTGCTATATAGTGATGTGTAGTTCTAATATAAATAACTAAATCTTTTTTGATCATAAGACAACACTTTGACATTTTATAATAAAGCACATTGATGTATAAGCAGTACTTCTATGTATGTATCTAATATGCATGAGCATACAGTTCAGTCGCTACCATTAGCTAACAAGCCAATTAGCCTAGCATTACTGTATTCTCCATAGAAGAGATGCAGCTGTTCAACTAAGGAGCCAGAGAACAGAGATCACATTCAAAAAACTAATAATTTGGTCTGTATGTCATGCCACAAATGCCCCGTGGGACTGGTACTTGTTATGACTTTGTTGCACTTGCTTTCCAATCTAGCCCACCCCGTGCTACTGTGCCCCATCTGGGTGGAACTAGCAAGGCCATGCCCGTATCTGTTTGAGCCCTGGATCTTTGTGATTAGTTGAAGAAATATACTCTACATATCTAGTTGCGCTAAAGTGCGCCCTGTGTCACGACGCTCTGACAATATGATGATGGAAGAGAACAATCCGGATATAAGCCAGAATATACGGCCCAGTTAAAGCACACGGCGCACACTGACAGCTCCATGTTTGGATGACAATCATTCATGCCCACAGCCACATGTGTATAGTTAAAATTAAAAATGTATAGTATTTTTTTTCCTGCTTGAGGGGTTTATATCAAACTCAAATTGCCCAACATACGCTCCACAAAACAGGTTGGTAAAGCTTTTGAATAGGATCTGTTCGTGCCCTGCCATCCGCCGTCATGACAATAGAGACCAATATCAATACCTTATGAAATGTAGGACTGCATGTAATATATGACGTCAGCAGGAGGATTCCCCAAGGCCAGGTGCTGGATCCCGAAAGGCAGTCAAAGGTGTAAACAGTGCCCTTATTGAACACAGTCTGTGACGTTAAGTAAAAGACTTTATTCAGATCGATAGGCAACACATTAACCTTTAGCACTTTCTACATGAATGGATCAATACACTCACACAGCTAACTGACTCCAGCAGATTGTGGCAATGCTGTTTAGGTGTGGCCGATCTGGATGGATCTTAATATTTCCTTGAGCTGAGCCTGAAGAACTAATGGAGTTCATGGAGAGATCATGATTTGAAGTCATTGTTGCCTGGCATGTAGATTCATCCAAGTGGTTATGGAGTGACACGTCGTTGCATCAAGCCATACCGTACACTGCATGAGTTCCATGCAGTGAGAGGTTCATGGTGATTACAATTGGTGATGATGTGATGTTAAGAGGCTGATGTATCACTGTGTGAGACTGAACAAGAATGATTCTGTTTCTCGTTATTTTCTGTAAATAAAAAGAGAGAAGCCAGATGAAGACACACTGTAAGTTACCAGATCTACAGTGTGAGGTAAAGACAGAAAAACGGTTTTGAAAAGAGATGGACATGAGTGCATTGAAGCAGAGAAGACACAAAGAACAGGGCATGATGTTTTGTTCAAAGACACTAAAGAAGACCAAGATCCATTGAACCTCATGCTCAGACGATACTTCAGTGGAACTGTGGGGAAATGACAGTATTCTGCATTGAAAGTTGGATCCACTTTGCCCTTGATAGACGTCTATAGCCACAGGGGCTTTAAGACAACCTGAGAATATACATCTACGTTTGAGGCTCGGGGGGTAGCCTCCACCATTTTTCACCCATGAATCTGCCAAGAGAGGCGAGAGAGACAATTTGAACACACTTATCTCCTTGTATATGAATTGGGCTGAAACCACAAAAGGACAACAGATTGTGCTTATCTGGGGGACGCTGTGCTCGTGTGTGCAATTGAGTGACAGGCACACACACTGCTTGCAGTTTTTTGTCGAGGCTCCACAATCATCAAACTATTTTCAGATTACGCTGCACTGCAGAATGTGAAAGTGATTAAACGTGTGTTAATGTTTTCTCATGTTTAATGAAGCTTACCGGAGTAAAGTTGCATCTAGGTTACGCACGTCGTTGCTTAATTGGGTTGGATTTGATATCAAGAGAGCCTAAACATCACCTAAAGCTGGCCACAGTGGAGTAAACAATGGAGTCTGTGCACAAACACACAATCTCCATCGCTCTGTACCACAATAGAAAATGGAATTAACCTCCAGCAGGGTTTTTACACTACTGAGATAGGAAGTCACAGACAGTCTCTCCACACATTTCCACTGCAGTGGGCACATCCCGTGCAACTGCTGTAATACACCAGGATGCCCACGCCCACCCACACGCCACCCTTTTCATGGTTGTTTACGCCACATATACCCTTTTGCTCGGATGGACGCAAACCAATCTCCCCACTGTTTCTGTACAGGGAAACAATCTGGACATGTCATCACATCAGATCATTTCACACTTCACTTGATACTTGGTGATGTACGGGAACATTTGGGAGGCCATATTGCTGGGGTCTCGTGCAGTCAGCCCAATCATATTCACACAGAATATGAAGCGGGTGAGGAGAAGAATTACTAGAATCGCTGTACATGCTGCAGGATGTCAGTGAGTTATACCTTTTGGAAAGTAAGGCAGGTAAAGGGGACATACATGGATTGTATGATTGAAAGCCCACCGGCTCGCCTTCTGGTGCAACGCAGTCTCATGCTGTTGCTGTTGTGGACACCAATTACGTGAACACGACAATCCTCGACAACAAATGGGATTCTGTGACAACAGCAGGGAAATTGACACGCCATTTTTGACGAGCCTGTTCATCATGTGAAAAGTTTACCTAACCGTTCAATTTAAGTAACTAAAACACTTTGGTTAAGGTTAGGGTAAAGTTTTGGTTAAATAAGAAAAAGAATAAAACTTACTTTGCACCAAATTATTTCAATGTCAAATTACTGCCTGTTCATAGTCACAGAATCATTTTGTGGTGGAGAAATATGTTTCTCTCTCTCATGTATTGGCATTTTAAGACATCGTGCTGAGTTCAAGTCATCGGGAGATCAGGCCGTCTGATGGCACCGACTTTGTAGCAGGGTTTTCTAACTTTCTTGCACAGCTGTATTACCTGATACACATAATACATCTGTACCCTGGAATGTCTGAGTTAATATTGTCTATATTGCTAATAGACAAATTCATATGATTTTCACACCACGTCCTTAATAACTGATATCCCAAGTTTGTCAAACATTTGGCCGTGAAGTTTAGGCTAGGATAAATTGCATTAGCTTTGTAAATGAGACAGACAAGATAAAGTCATGACTGTCAGAATGGAACCTCACTAATTTGATAATTCGGTCCCAGGGATCTTCCACAAATACATGAAAGCGCATGCACACATAATTACTGTGGGATGTTAGTTTGACACAGCAGTCTGACCCAGCTGTTATGGGTGGCTAAACCACTGGTATGATGGAGATGTATCGCCATTTTCACAACGGCTGGCTGGTATGTTTTTGTTTTGCTGCTGTTAAATAGCCAAAAAACAATTACTTGTGATATAAATGAGCGATATAATAGATGCAGAGGCATTTTATGTTTTCAAAAGATTAGCCCTATCAAATTGACCTTGTGTAGAAATTTCTCTCACGGGAAGAGAAGCGATATTTTGGTCTTTTTGTTTGTTTTTTTTACACGTTGGTGACTGCAAAAAGTACAAGGACGCAGTAACCCAGAAAGGAGGTGCTGTAGCATAAGTCACAATAGGCTTGAGCCACGCTGCTTACCCCCTAGGGCTTAAGGACACTACATTCTTTGGATTGAAACCACAATTGGTACATTTCTGACCAAAAGAAACTATGTATAGACAGAAAGGATTTCTTTTCCTTTTTTTTTGGGAGACATCCTGCTGACATTGTTGCATGCAAACATGTTTTACACTATTTAACTGTTGATGTGCCAAAGGTAGCATATCAGATAATGGAACCCCTGCCACCCAAACACACACACACTTCCAAATAAAACACCACAACATATCCAATTTGGCATAAAATCTACATTTACAATCCTACCGCAAATACGGAAGCATACAAAAGAAATGAAGCAAACATTGAGATCCAACGTAGGAAAGAACATTAGAAATGAGTCCCACACTTACGGGCCATAAACATGGGACCAATCTCAGATCAATGAGATTCCATTACCGTCCTATCTCATTTCCCAGAGCTGAATTGAAAATGGGTTGGAGATGGATCGTGTCATTACCAATTCCAGCAGATCCACGGGAGCCATGGACCTGTGTGTGTGTGTGTGTGTGTGTGTGTGTGTGTGTGTGTGTGTGTCTGTTTTCACACATTTCCTATCTGCACCCAATGCCAATGAATAGGTTTCTAGTGACAGGCAGGAAGGTTAGCAGGAGTTCATGCACTATCACCGCCATCATTGTCGTAGACGGTGGATTATACACTGGCTGGAGACGCAGGACTACTGGAGGTTTCCAAAGATATTTCTAACCGCTTCTCCTTTTGAATGTGAACTGAAGTGTGTGGATTACTCTCTTTTCAGGGTCAACAATATTTTGAAGATAAAAATGACTGAATTGGGAATATGTGCCACAAATCCCAGTTAAACCATGAATGGCTGTTATGGGAGAATCTTTGACTACAGTCTGATTTGCCTGTAGATTGCACCTCCTCTGAACACCCCCCGCCCAAAACACGTGGCTACTGTTTGCTTCCATTTATGTTTTATTAACATTGTTACATTCAACATTGTTTGTTCATTGTGCCTGCCATTCAGCTCCAATACATTTCACTACCTCATCTGACCCCTTAATGCTTTCAAGCCCAAAAGAATAAACATTCAGAAAATAAACGCTGTCTAATTTTTCCCTTTCTAACGTCTTTATCTTCCTTATTCAACCACGCTGTGCCTCAATAATCCCCCTTTGCCAAATATTATACTTGACCGCCCACAGACGTTCCACTCAGTAGACACGTCCCAAATAAAGGAGAAAGAAAGTCTTTCAAACACTAAGTAACAGGCCCATAAAAATAGATGTTTACCAACTCACTCGGGGCAGCATCAATAATTAAACAGGGTTTTTTTTGTTTTTTTTTAATATTTCACGTTTCAGATCATAGACAAAAAACTCCTGCTTTGAGATATGAACTCGCAACTCGCCTTTGTTCTTCCAGCTCACCCATCCCATCCTGTGAGCAGGTGGGTCTCTCGTGAGCTCGGGTAAAAGATTTGGATGTTTAACACGCTCGTCACAGACACCGGAGAGCGAAGGTGTTAAATCGATCAGAACGCGAATGTCAACAGTACAATATGTGTTTTGTCATTATCAGTATAAAATTGAGGCGGTCTTGTGGGAATAGACCGGCAGACATGTTGTGGAAAATGATATGTGGAGACGTCATTCATCTGATGAACAACTGGGAAACTGAACGTCCAAATGCACTGCACCTTAGAATTAATCATTTACAAAAATACCCACGCACAACTGAAATCTTGATTGTATGTGATGCACTATAATAAGACAGAGATAACAGAGGAAACACATACGCGTAACACTAGTCCATATTTCTGACAGCACAGTGTGGCAGAGGTCAAACCACTCAATTGAGTGCAAAGGGCAAACTGCAGCATGGGTCTCAGGAGAAAGACGTCAAAACAAACTCTCCCAGTCACATTCAACTCCACCCAGACCTCAAGTCTCAGTCAACAGTCTCAGTTGTGCCTCATTCTCTATCTATTTTTGATTCATTTCATTTTTTTAACCCCCTCAACCTTATTTGCCCTATATGGTTTAAACTGCCTGGATGGGATGGAAGCGGTTTTGGCATGGGAGTTGACACTGCCTGAACTCACGCCACTTTAGGCTTGTGACAACATCGGAGCAGACGAGAGAACTGGCAACCGTTTGGACGCCTCAACACTTTGGAGAATAATAAAAATGGGCGGACATAATCTCATCTCATCGTTTTTATCAAACACATTTGTAAATTGATGCAGTGTGCTGTGTTAGCGAGCTGGTTTGTTCTGGCAAAGCCCAACATGTTTACAGGAACTGAAAAAATCTTGAGGCATGGCTTCCGATAATCATCATAAGTCTGATAGTGATCGAGTGCGTTGTCGCGCTACCTACTGTTTCAGAAGCACATGGGAGGTACACTGAATATGGCAATTAGTGCAATTTCCCTACTTTTGTGATGACAGTGTGTGAAAACGCAACACAGCGCAATGTAGTTTTGGCAACAGTCCTCAGTGCACTGACACTCTGGATGTGGGTGCTATGGAGAACAAGCCATGGGTGGTGGTGCTGTACACAGCAGCTATGGAAATTCTTATCATACCCCAAAATAGTGATTGGGTATTCAGTCCAACTCAAGATGTGTAAAGTGATATTCAGCATCGTATTATTAGAATCACAGAGAAAAAAAAGTTTTATGTGAATTAAAACGCTTACAGTTGCCGCTCATCTGCAAAGGGAGTTAGGCCGGCACTTGGCAGAGCAAGTTGGCAATTACATTGATTCAAGCATCATTAGATGACACTGACTCACAGTAATTAGCAGTTAGCATTGGGGGAGATTTCGCTGTGTTCAGAATGGAATCATTTTCTCGGTCAAGCCGGTTGGAATTGCGACTGCATCTTATCAACGTGTGCAAAGCGCTATACTGAATAGAGACCAAAATAGAGAAGAAGCAGGGGGGAAAAGACGATGGTTAAACCCATCACGGTTCCTTTGGGTTCTAATAGGACAGAATCACACATCAGTATAAACTAAAAAAAAAAAAGAAAAAGGGTCATGGAAGAGGTTTCAGATGGTGCTGTTAAGAACTTTCTGACTACTGTGCTTTGTGTTGGGTTGTTTTGGGAAGTACTGAAGCAAAATATTTACGCACAAAAATACATCGCACAAGGCTTTGACTGGCCACTGTGGAGGGAATTATTATTTAACAATTCTTTGCTAAATAATAAATACCATTATTGAGCAATTACTATTTACTTTCACTTTAGTCTGTCGCCTGGTTTTGACCCTATTCAGACCACATGTAGAACTCTCTCTCGTGCATCAGTATCTGGGTCTAGTCTGGTTTTAGTCGATTGTTTTTTTCCAAATGAATACACAGGTTACTTGCACATTAAACACATTTGTTTGGCAAGACAAGTGAAGGCTGGGGAGATGCTGAGAGGACGATGCCTGAAGGTGGTGCATGTGTGTTAGGGTGAGCCATGGATCTGTGTCTGTGTGTGTGTGTTCCTCTTATAGCCCAGGATCACACTACTAGCTAATGGTACCGTCACCCTGCACAGCTGCAAACTGCTTGTGGGTGCACAATTAATTAAAACCTAATTAAAATATTTGTTTCAAATTTGTAAAAATAATTAGGCTTATAATAAGCGCTAAAAGACTATAAAGGATGCTCCATTCTTCCTCTTTATGATTAAGCCTGCACCTTCTATTCATTAACTTACTAGAGGGGCAAGAAAATGAACTAAACTGCATTTACAATAGTATGTTGCGTTTAGAACCACAAATTAAAAAAAATAAAAAATTAAAAAAAAACAATTAAGAAACTGACCCCCACATAATACGCTTTGAACATTACACATGTTTCTGGCCTGCAAAATGTAGATAATGTGACTGAGTGATTGAGTAGGCCACTCCTGTCCTACAGGGACAAGCTAAAGAAGATACTCTAGAATCGGTAACAGAAATAATCTGTGCCACGTAGAGTCAATAAGTAACTGATTGCAAATTTGAACAAAGGAAATATGCTAGGATGCTTCTATTTATAATTGTAAGGAGTTTAGGGGAGACGTGGAAAATGATGGCAAATATAACTATTTGGAAATCAACTGAAAATCAAATTGTTCAGAGAACACGCTTTCAATCTTTAGTATGTGTTATCACAGATTGCTACCACTGTAATTCTGCAAGCAGCAAAAAAATATGCCTCCACTGTCTTTGTCATCTTTACCCTACGGAGACAGGTGTGTACAGTCACTTGTGCCACCAATGTGGTAAGCACACACACATGCATTGACACCCTTACACACACAGGCACAAGATCAACCCAATCTGACCTTCACCACAAACAAGACGCCCTGAAAAAAAAAAAAACACACCTAACAAATCTGAAGGTTTACCTTGAAAGCCTCCGAGGGATTATGAAACAGTATTTGTGTTCTTTTCATCGTCCATGAGCTATGAAGGAAATCGTGTTTCCTGTGCATGCTTTGATTAAATGCCAGCCACACAAACAGTTTTATAGGGCGGGGGGGAGAATAACCCTTACCTGGAACTGAATTACACCAGTCACTTCTGGGGAGCTACCATCTATGCAGGGGAAGTAATTTACAAGCATATGTACTGGTAGAAACACACACACACACACACACAAACATCAAGAGAGAGAGAGAGACACACACAGAGAGAGAGAGAGAGAGAGAGAGAGAGAGAGAGAGAGAGAGAGAGAGAGAGAGAGAGAGAGAGAGAGAGAGAGAGAGAGAGAGAGAGAGAGAGAGGGAAGGTGGGAGTAGGCAAGAAATAAAATCATGTTGGTAAAGCATAGGAAGTGGGGTGAGTTTGGAAAGAAGACCAGATTAGACTACAGACAGTGGTACTTTGATGAGCAGAGCTGCCCATATTTATGATTAAAAATCGTCCGCTTCTCTCTGCCAATAAGCCCTTATCTGTACTGCATGCACATAAGTCTGATAGGGCCCCTAGCCACAGTGAAAGATAACAAAAATAATTAGCTAACATTCAGCTTTGAGCAGACAGAAATTTTATACTAAAAAGGGAAAAAATAAAATAAAATACATTGGAGAAGGAAGATAGGAAGAGGAGCAGCAATTTTACTTACAGTTTATTCATCCATTAAATGTTTCTGTTTATTTGTGTGTGTGTGTTTGTCATGAATGACATTTTTTTTTCTTCCCCCTAGGCATGTGCAGGCTTTCACTTTGAGATAAGTACATATTGAAAATCTGCACTTGCACCTTGCCGTCCTGTCTGAAGTCAATCTTCAGTGATCTCAAATGGATGGCGCCTCAATTGGGATTTCCATGTATAGGACTTTTTTTTTTTACAACCCTGCAATCCCTTTTCCAAATTTCATGTCTCACATCTCTATAAATATAACATTTAAACTTGTACATGAGTGATGGATGAGATTAATGTTAATACTTGTTGCGTACTACTCTAATTTACTGTAGCTGATCAAAGACAATGCGCTCACACCACAAGCATTTTGACGATATTTTCTTCCAATGGTGGGTGTAATGTTATGAACTAGGTGTAAGCCAACGTGTAGATAAAGGTTAGTGTAGATCAGTATAGTTCTGCGAGAGTGGATGAGGATGCTTCTAGGATACCACGACTGTTTAAGCCCTCTGTTGGTGTTGTGGGTCTGGTTCAATCTGTGACAGGAGGGGCACCCTATGACATACCCGCACTCACCCACCTCCTCTTTCCTCTAACACCCAAGCTAGGTTTCAGTCGATCACTCAAACAGCACGAGGACAGTAATATCAACACCTATGTGAATGTTGCCCAATACATTTGCTGGAGTAGCATCTTTTATCACGGAGAGAATTTCAAAAAGACAATCTGAAAAAGTTCAGTGATAATTTAAAAGTGCATCATGTGTATGTATTGTGTATGTGTGTATGTTTCACTCCTTGAAAGTATGATTTAAGTAGGATACCATTTTCAGTGATATAACTTATTTCATTTTGGTCATTGCAACCCATGGAAATTGTTTTTTTCATTATGTAGTGGCCAGCAGGAAGATAGTTAATATGTGACATACCTGTATATCCTTTTGCTGTTTGGATTTTTTTCTGTCATGTATCCCACATGAGCTGGACCATTTGTCTCACTGAGAAGAAGAAAAAGAAAAAATCTAATAAATATAGATAGATAGAGAGACAGGGAAAAAGAGAGAGGGAAAGAGAGATAACACAATAAAACGTATTTGTCAAGTCAAGTTTATTTATAAAGCACATTTAAAAACAACCAAGGTTGACCAACACGCTGTGCAATGGCAATGCATTCCCAGGCATGTCAGGCAGACTCAATGGCTGTAGAATATAAATGGGATTCGGGACGATTTTTAAGTGTCAATGTTCTCCACCTCCACGCAGACCTGATGAAGTGTGGGAGTCTGCTCCACAATCTAGGGGCTGCAACCTCAAAACTCCCCATCTCCCTTAAGCTTCAGCCTAAACCACGGTACAGCTAATAGGGCGTAGAGGTTGAGTGGTCAAGAGTGTAACAAGAACCTCTGTTTTATCTGAAGAAAATTCCATCCAATTCTTAATGGCAGTCAGGTAATCATGTAGAATAGATAATCTGCTGAAATCATTAGGGTTCAGGGAGCTGTGAATTCTCCGCGTAGCAATGGTAAGAAATACATTCAGACTGACGGATTGTATGTCCTAAGGGAAGCATATATAGAGAAATGAAAATTGGACCCAGGATTGAGCCGAATGCCGCCGGAGGGGAGGTAAAATTACTCATAGAGACAGTGAAAGTTCTGTTGGACAGGTAGGAAGAGAACCACTCAAGGGGCTGTTAGAAATGCCAACCCGCTTGTTAAGCCTATTGGGGTAACGAGGTGATTAATGGTGTCAAAACGCAGCGCCTAGATCAGGCTGAACCAATAGTGCATTCTCCGGCATCAGCATGCATTACAATTGAATTAGATTGAAATTCTTGTTTTGGTTGCACCACATCCAGGAGCTGTTTTGGACCTTTTCTAGCACTTTGGAAATGAAGAACAGCTTGGAAATGGGTTGACAGTTTTGTTGGCGAGTCTGGTTTTTAGAATGGGTTGAATGGCTGGCTTGCTTGTAACACTCTGGGACACAGGTGGTCAGGGAGCTATTTATAATATTGTCTCGGGCCAATAGTAACTATCGCCTCTGAGTCGGGATGTGGGAATAATATCAAATTGGCTGGATGATGATTTAATGTGAGAAATAATTTCACTGAGGTCATGTAAAGAAGTTGGGCTAAACTGGCTCAGAGTGTGGGAGCTGGCTGGGGTAGCAGCACTAGTGGGAGGAGAAAAGGTAGTCTGCCATCTGATGCTATTTTCAATGACGCTGATTGACAAACAAAATGATTAAATAAAACTATAAAATAAAATAAAAACTTTTCACAGTCAGCATTAGAAGAGGCGAGGACAGCTGGGGGAGCAGGATTATCCACTTTATCCAAGGTGTTAAACAGAATCCGAGGATTATTGTGGTTTGGTGATGATCAATTCAGAAAGATAAGCCGCTCCTTATTGTGTTGATTGTACGTGGGGGAAAAAATATCTGTCACGTAGAGATACTTGCAGAACTTGAAGTACTTTTTGTTTTGTTTAATGATATTAAACAACTCAAACCGCTTAGCTCGGCCCAGTGACATGACAGTCGGCGCCTCCACTCATTTCCACTGACAGAGTGACAACACGGGGATGTCTGACCAGCAACACCACTCAATAAGCTGCGACTGTGAATGGGCTCATGTTACCTTATTTGCCATTGCGGTAACATTACAAATGGAGCCAGTATGTGGTGGCGTTTTCTCACACTTAATGTGACTGCAAGGCGACTGATGCAATACACAATTATTAGGATGACAACCACAGGCATCTAACACACATCATGAAATATGTTGAATGTGCATTGTTTCTCAAGGCCTTTCTCAGGGCCCTGCCATTTATCCTTGGGCCAGGATTAGTTAGTTTGAAAGGTGAATGGACCCATGTATGATAAAAAACAATTAAGATGTGGGGAGAGGCACTGTCTATCATAATATGGGATAAATTGATAGTAGAGCTCTTACACTGAAGGATTTATTTAAGGGTGACCAAGGGTAAAGAGTGTTAAAGAGGAAGTTACAGATAGACTAATTCAGGTTTTCCGGACAGATCAGCCGAAGCATTTTCAAATGTACCTAGGAGAAACTACAAAACACATTACATTACATTACACACAACAGATTGAAAGGAAAACAAAAACAAGCCAAGATTAATTACGGTGACCAGTAAAGGTTTGGGGTAATATGCATGTAGAAATGATCCTTCTGACTGATTCATGTATTTTCAATTTTAGGGAGAGGGAGGATCTTTACTATTAGATAACTGGATGTGTATATATGAGGTGTTTTGGTGGGATCATCATGTTCTGTCTCTGTTCTGCTCACAAAGTCACACATATCCACCTGCGACCCTGATATCTGTGAAGCTGCCCCCTAGCTGATCCCTTACTATGTACACAACCCTAAGAAATTGTAGGCCATGAACAAGAATGAAGTTGGAGCATGGTGTTAATGTACTGTCATAAATATTTTGTCCTGCATTATGGAAAATTGTGACTTAGATAAGGCTCTTTACAGAAATAATGACCCTGGTAAAGTGTGATTCAGATTTCTGTAACTTTGTCTATATCTGACCTCACAACAACCACCATATCTGATAGCGCTTTTTTATTTTATTATTGTCAGTAATCCCCACTTATCTGTCAGCGCTCGAAGCAAAAGAGGGTGACTCTGTAATACAATGCAAAGAATGAAATAAACAAGCACACAAACAAGAGAGAAAATAACAAAAATGGTATCGGAAAGAATGTGATAACTCCTAGTCCTTATTTAGCATTATGGCTATGGGGAGACAACTAAACCTTGGGAAAGCTGTGGCTTAATGAGTGAGGATGCAACAAGTGAAAAGTAGCTCAGTGCTAGTTTCAAGCTCGCCACCTGTTTTGTCTGCGAAGTTTAAAGCATCAACTCAAACTAAAGTAAAACAATTGTATAATCACAATTTACTCTGCACTACTCTCAGGGATCTCACTGCCAGCTCTGCTCCACTTTCCGATGTATGAAAAGCAAGTTTAAAAATAATATTTCCAACAAATAAAATGAACACAACTAAGCGGGATCTTATTGTGTACAATGTTGTCTTTTATAAAGACCTTTTAGAACGTCAAAGTTGATTCGTGCCTCACTTACATACGGTCGGCCACGCTGCATCGAGTGGGTATCAAGTGCAAAATATTTCGCTTTGCCCCAGTCGGCTCAGACAGCAAGACTGATGTGTTAATCAGAGTACAGTTACAGTTGACTGAAGAAATCACTCATTAATGCATTTTGGCAGAAAGGCTATCAGACAGAAACATTGGATCTAAAATATAATATTAAATAAATAAATAATATTTTGGAAAGATATTAAAAGATCAATTGTTGTTTGCTCATTGGTCGACAATTAGGCATGTGAAATTGTTTTGTCTCATGTACAATAAATATTCTGCAACATAAAAAAAAAAAAACTTTGATTGAAAATCCAAAGTTTTTGTCTCTCAAATATCTCAAAGTTAAACATGAAGCAACAGTCTGATGATTTACTCTCTTCCCTTGAGGGAAAACGTTGTTCCCTTGTGATGAGGGTAGCATTGAGGTTTTCTTTCTGTGAACACAATGTGAGCAGAGACAGAGAGGAAATGCTGTGACTGTGAAGATAAAACACTAGCAGAGGGAGAGACAGACTGAGAGGAGTGTCCTACAAAGGCAATGTCTCATCTTTCTCTATTTAGCACCAAAGACGGGGTGGCATATGGGGTCCCAACAGGCATTATTATACAACAAATCTTGAACAACTTTCAATGGGAGATTGAAGACAGCGTTCTTTGATAAAACATAATCCCAAAGGAAAGCAAAATGCAAGAAGATATCTCATATTTCTACCTCTTATTTCGCCCAGACAAAAAGGAGCTCTTTTTTAACATCGCATTTTCTATTATTTCTCAAGTTCAACTCAAGAGAAACAACCACATGTAAGCTCATGTTTATCTCACTCTGATCAAAATAAGAGATAATCCAAATTATCTTAAATAAGTGTCATTTAACTCTCCCGTCTGCTGTCTTCATGCATGAGTGTGGAGAAAGATCTCTAAGAAAACTCAATGTTTTATGACTCCTATGATTTGGATGCCTCTTCCTCAAACATGCAGTATTCACATACTGCTGCTTCTTCCTGATCATATATGTGACCTAAACATGAATCGCTAAATTTTAGCATCTTCAAATTTATCTCATAATGTCTCAAGAATTTATCCCTCTCCATTACCTCCACCTTGAAACATTTCAGATGCAGGTGACCACAAAATGATACAGAATTGAGATTTTCCCTCTGGGAAGTCAGAATAAAAGCTCTTAGTTCTTAGTCAGTACAAAGATGTCCCAGAGCAATCCCACTTGGGGCTCAAACATGTAATAACACATCACCTGAAGAAAGCATTTGTTTGAACAGTCTGTCTACCAGTACAACATTGAACGTGACTTCTACTGACATACTATTACTAGATAATGTCAAACGTCTTCAAAAGCAGGGGACCCATATTATCTACCACCAAGTCATGGTACAATATAACAAATTGGTTCATTCAACCAAGTGTATGAAACATGAGAAATTCTGTATGACCATTGACTGAGTAAATGCAGCTCCAAAAAGGGATGAAACGACAAAGGCTGATTTCAGGCAAGATTCCTTGAGCACAGTGTGACCATAATTGGATTAGAAGGCTGGTCGCTGCAGACAGAATGGCAGAGATGTAGTAAGAAGCTTTTGCCATTTATTCTCTTTTGTGTGGTTGGAGCTGATTATGACTAATCAATGCTGGCAAGTTTCAGAGGGCTGTCGAAAATAAAGCTCGGTCCTAAGTAGTAACCAAATTGTATCTGCTCTACAGGCTGCTGCAGCAAAAAGTGACTCGCTATCACTCTTCAATTATCACATACTTATCTATTTTTCTACAGACTGCTTAAAAGGCAAGTATTCAAGTATTGAGTGCAAAATTTCAAAAATGTGCCATTTCAAAAATACCAAGAAAATGTGCTTGCAGTACCTAGAATTTACCTGATCATGTTATCCAGTGTATCATAGTACTGTGTATTTTGGGAGCTGATCGACCTTAGAGGCCACCCAGGATGCTCATCTGTTCAAAAGGCTAAAACAATATCCCAGGGCACACTTGAATGCCTATTATATAACTACCTTAGTTACACCACCTACAGTGTGAAAAGTAATCTACGTCTTTTCCTCTGGAGTGCCACTGCACTTAATAACCCAGTCCACGATAGCATCTGAAGAGGTTCCCCATTTTCTCTCAGCCATATGAAAATGGCCACCACTTAACCAGCTCTTATCCGACCCTGCTTGATCAAAAGGAGACGGGGATGAGGTCAGGGTCCTTGATTGAGCGAATGATATGAGACCGTGCAAATGAGATGAGTGCAGAAGAACTCAAATTATTGTAAAATAAACAACAACTAGGGTGAAACCCTCTTAACTATTGTTAAGACACATTTTCGTGTTGCTGTTTCTGTGCAGGGTAAACAAAAAGACACTTTTTGGCAAGTCAGTTTATACTATCCTGAGCACCTCCTGCTCTTGAAGTGCCTGTGTTGCCAATTCCATTGCCGTTTGCACAACTCATGTCGAGAATACCGGGAGAAAACGTTTCCCGTTTGGGATTATTTTGAACTAAATGGTCCGAATTCAGATTGCTGTTGAGTCTATTACTGCATTTTATTTGTGCAGAATGGTACAAACTCTAAGTTAGTTGAGGATGTATTGGAAAATGTATGTAAATACATTTTAAAAATAATTCAGTCAGAAACACTCATCAAGAGTTTAAAACCATTTATTGCACAAATGTTTATACAGTTGTATTTGGCGGTACAAACCCTGCTCTGTCAGGTGCTCCCCAGTGTCAAAACATGACTGCAGTTTGTTTGGATCAGCTGACGATCACCCAATGGGGCGTGCATGACTACGTGTCCTGCCTGAACTAACACAACGCTTCATTTTATGCTTTTTTGTTTGTATTACACACAAACATACAAAATACCTGTTCTAACCTTTAAAAAAAATGACCTTGATTAAAAGTCATACAGTAACTTAAGCGAGCCCACACTTTGAACTTCGTGGAAAGGCCATTGAGGTGACATGGCTTGTTTTTTAACAAACAACTCTATTCCCATATGATAGACAAGTCAGTATATTCAGTGCGACATCAGGCTACCGAGTCCGTTTAATCTTGTATTCTGTTTGTCCACTTGGCAGGCTCTGCAGTTTTCTTCTCCCAGGCTGTGGTGGCATCACATATAAGTGACTTTTGAATAAAGATTGCAATGCTTTGAACCAAAACGCTAAAAAAAATAATAAATGAAGGCCTTTTGGTTAACTAACATGAAATGAAGAATACCATAGATATGTGCCAGTGAACAGGTATAGGTAGTCAGTGAATTTGAAGTCGGTGAAATCTTTACCCAGAACAGCACCCTGTGATCAACTTTACACTTGAAGAACTTAATTGGCTTATACTCAAAACTTTCCTCATGCTTCTAAGAAATCATATAGTATAGACTTTTTAGTCAGTGCATTGTAAAACCAAACAATAAGATGACAGGAATCCAGTGAATCAATTCAAAAGGCAATAAAACATGCTAAAGGACCTGAAAACTGAAAAATGGCTGTCTTTATACACCAAGCAGCCTAACAACCAAGTTGAGCAATCTCAACTTTTTAGTTGAGACTATTAATTGCAGAGTAAATGTTTTAGAGTGTATACTGGGATTTTGATGCATGGGCATTCATTTTCCCACCACATCACCCCATCACAACTGTTGTATTCTCTTTAGAAGCTCACGGAGTCAGAGAGCTACTGCATCATATGAACACCTAATTAATCATGGCAATGTGCAACACAAAGGCAGTTCCCCCACAAGCCTGAGGCTACAGAACTCTGACAAATACCAAACTAAATTACCCAGCTTTCCACCGGCTACTCCGGTCTGCTTTACTCCGCTGCACTCTGGAAAAGTCCCTGGTGCTCATTACGTGTCTCTCTCTGCTTTTTCAGGTGACAGGGTGAGTCATTACTCAAATCCAATTTGCCTCCGAGCCTTTGTGTTGCCTGCTTCGCTCATGCGTCTGTCTTTTGATGTATGAAAATATATCTCTTTCTATCCCTGGCATGTGACCAGTATGTTTCTCCTTTTTTTTGCCCGACATCAGTTGGTGAGAGGGGTTATGAGTGGAGAGGATGCCACTTTTACCGAAGGCCAAAGGAAAATGAAGCCATTCATCTACGACCGGGTCATGAAAGGAAATGGGAAACTCAGAGGGGGGAAAAATGGTCCATTTTCTATTATATTTTCGTAGATGGGGAGGCTGTGTGGATGCTTCTTATTAGTGCAGCCCACCTCCCTCCCAACCCCTACCCCCGTGGCATTGACTCTGGTCCGTGCTGGCTGCTGCCATCACGCCCGGCTGTGGACAGATGGGTGGCACAGAGCAGGCCAATATGTCAGGGCTGATGGTGTATCGGAGGAAATATGAAGATTTCACCCTGGGGCATACCCGGTACAGATGCAGTAAATGCATCTAAGAGTTCAACAATGTGCTGTGGAAGGTGTTCAATTGAGAGGGTCAATTGGGCCACTTTGACAAAGCAGCACTCATTAATACACACTGTTAAAGATTAATACAAATACGTGATAAATCCCCACATGACCTACTCACTGTCCCACTCCATAAAGGGGTGCAATTATATGAATCTGTGTAAAGCCATTGTCGGCTACGAGCTTGAGCACCAGCTTCTTCGGCCAAAAACTCCAATGTGTTGTGGTGTTTCTTCTCTGGCCTAAATATGCTAGTAGTGTCTCTGCCACGTTGCTTTTTTCTGAGGTCAAGCTCAGATGGTGATACATAACAGGTTCTGAGGCCAGTGCAGTTGGTGAATACTTGATAGGTACAACTGCACCTGGAAAAGAACTGTGTCAACTCTGATTGTGTCTATGCCACTGCGTTTGGAGTATTTTAAGGTCTCTTTCCATAAAAATCGAGATATTAGAGTTTTTGCAGGTTTTTAAAGTGCAGGTCAAAGTCTGAAACTCTGAATTCCCTCTGACTATGATATACTAGTGCTTGGATACTATAGCTATACATAACCCGTTTAAAGACCTCCAAGGAAACATTATAGACCTTTTGTACGTTATAAAACTAGGACTTCTTGCACGGGTCACTTGATTCCCCTAGACCAAGAACAAATCTCCATAGATGCACTGTTATTAACAGGACAATGACTACAATTCCGAAGTTTCCAAATAAATTCAAAAAGCATCTGAAACAACATCTACATGGTTAGCTGATTGGCTGGAAAACATTGATAGCAACTACCTAACATCTCCGTTAGCATAGCATCTCCCTTGCTTAATATCTGCCTGTAATTTGTTGTAATTTTTTATCCTTCAAACTTAATGCTCATAAATGGATTTAAGTGATGTTTTGTATCTGTAGAATTTCTCAAATATTTATGTTGTAATATCAATGACTATGAATGTTTATCCTGTTGGACTATCCATCTTCCTTGTAATGTCAACTGCATTGTAAAATTGTAAAGACCTTTTTCGTGGACCCCAGGAAGAGTAGTGGTCGCTGAGGCATCAGCTAAAGGGGATCTTAATCAGAAAGCAAAATAAATAATAAATACAAGAGCATCAACACCATTTGTTACTGGAAAAGGTACTGCCAGCGATCTGGAAAGCTCCCCAATATAAGAAGTGACATTTTGTGAGCTGCATAGTGTTCAGTCAAAGCAGCACCCCTAATGTTTTGTCATTTCAACACACTCCATGACTCCATTTCGCCAAGCGGTCAAGTGTTGAAGCAGCCAATGCTGCACAGCTTGTCCTCTTCCCCCTCCAAAAACCAAGATGGATTCCTCTGATGAATGATTAGCTTGATGAGGAATCATGATCTAGATCAAGAGCAGGCTAATGTCAGCAATCTGTGTTGTCCATCTGTCTCGTTACCCAACCAGCCACCTAACTCGCTCTACACCTAGAGAAAAGCAGGGCTGGATTCTGCAGATATACAGCTGTGAATGGGCTTCTGCCCTGTAAGAGCTTTTAATGCATAATGTATGCTATGTGCCGGTTTCCACAAACACCTTAGCTGTTACCTTGGGGTTCCACTCCGAAGGCACTGAATTTTCTCCAATTGTATACAATCTGTTTGACTGTAGACTGATGGATGGCCCACGTCTTTGGAAATGCTTTTGTAGCCTTTCCAGCCTTATGAGCGTCAACAACCTCTGAAATTTCTGTTTTTATGACAGGACATCTCTAACACACACACACCTGAATGTTGTCTCATTGGTTAGATCACCTGACTCCAATTACCCCTCCTTATTAAGATGTTCACATACTTTTTCCAGCTTAAGCGGTTTGAACAATACATTCAATAAACAGATGTAAAAGTACATTTTGTGTGTGTTATTTTTTAGGGTTCAAGTTATCACATTGGGGTTATCCATTGTTATGTCTTAGATGAAGATTGGACTGTATTTTAGGAGGCTTTTATGCAGGACTGCAGGTGATTCAAAAGGGTTCACAAACGTTTTCTTGCAACTGTGGATGTCCCTTCTAAGGCCTGTAATTATGTCACCGCGAGACATCTGAAAGGTACTTGTCACATGAGCCCACATGCAGGTAATGTAAAGAATAATGGTGAGTGATGTGGTGAAATGGCTCACAAAATGAAGTCCTGCTCACTTGAGCTTTGCCACGCAACGCGCCATCCATTCAAATTATCTGCGGTCTGGCGGCCACACCGCGTATGGCATACAATGTTCATGTGAAAGCACGCAGAAAGCCCCAATGCAATATGTGAGCTGGCAAGTGAGAGGTGCACAAAAGACAGTGTCATTTTTCAACCGCGTTACATGACAGAGGTCTCAGTGAAGTGTCAGCAGCACAACGGTTTGTTTGGAGCGCTTCTTGGAAAATGCATTGCCAACATCTGATTGGACTTGATAGACTGGAGTGCAGTTTCTACATGCAAAGAGGTGGGGAGCTGGTAGAGCGAGGAGTTATTAGCACTGACATACAGGCAAACAGAAGAGTCTCTCACACACACACCATGATCTTGATGGAAAGCGGGTGGGATGAAAGGAATTATCAATTGCTCTCAAACAATTACAGCCCCTGATTTATGTTGTCAAGCAATGAGCGAAGCCAAAGTGACCCGGTCCTCTGCATCACATAGGGAGCCAAAGTTGAGGTCACTGCTTCCAATTCTGAAATATGTTGCAGAATGAGGTGACATTTATTCATTGACTTCCTTATAAGTACACAATTTAGCAAAAACAAAAATTACAGAAGTGTATATCTTATGGTTGCTTATATAACGGAGAGGGCTGCCAGGTGATTTTCAACAAAATCTGTTGCTTTGTTTCGTCGATGTAAGACGTGTCCCCTCATGTCTATGGAAAATCGCACTAGCCACCAAGCCGCTAATAAACCCGTGGACGGTCTCGGTTAGGTTCCACTTCGGCTCCCTATTAAACGGCAACTGCAAAATGTAAATTTCCCTGCTGAAAAAGAAAAAGTGACACTGGTCTTGCATCACTTGTCCCATGGGCAGCCGACATCGCTGTGCAGTCTGTGTGGGATGCCAACCCTACCAACCTCTATGCTGGCACTGAGCTGACACAGACTGCTGCCTATGGCATTATCACCAGCCCTCTCCCCTTGCATTCCATGGCTGGCTAATCTCATGGTCACTTTCTGTCTTGGCTCGGCCCAGGGGCTTGTCATTAGGTCCTTAAGCTGATGCGGGGACAATTTCCATGCCATCGGAGGGAGTAAAGTCCGATGCTGTTGGATGCCGTCTGATGCTGTGATACAAAGAGTGTTTATTTGTCATAGCCATCAAATACAAGGCTCTAGTATCACCACTTTTTAACAATCTTTAAAACGTCCATCTCAGTTAGGCTTCAAGTGGTCCTAGGGAGGGTCTTTTGGCTTTTCATCCACATGTGCACAGACCAGTTCAAATGGCACAAACCCTCCCGAGGGATACCAATGATCCAAGATTGCAATCCAGACCTTAGCCGGGCAAATCTTTAGCAGCCTTGTGGCCCAGAGGAATAACATTACAGTTATCATGAGTGGAGAGCTGCCAGACTGACGGACCAACCATTGGCCACAAAAATGAAGAAATATTACCGGCGGAGAAGAACTCCGAACCTCAAACCCTGGAGGCCATACATTATCCTGATAAGTCCTGTCGACCCGAGCCAGTGGACTCATTGTCAAGCCCTGCCACCTAATGACGGGAAACTGATAAGCGGGCACACCGTGTCACCCATGATGTAAAACAAAAAATAGATCCAATTAATCATATGAATTGCCATTAAAGACGAAATAAGATGATGGGACAGGCACCGGCCAGGTATGAGGGCTTAATGAAGAGTAATCAGTCAGTGAATCATTAGGATTTGAGTGGAAGGACATGTGATGTGACCGCCTGGATAATGGATGGTCGTGTTAGACTATGTTTAGATATGGGACCCCGAGTGTTGAATGAATAGTACTCAAGTTGACATCATCACTCTTACTGATTACTGAATTGATCTGTTTCAATACTGATATCACAGGCCTACATGCCTGATGAGGCAATACTGAAGTGTTTCTCTACTGTCAGTTACCAGAAAAATAGAGCAAAGTATTCATAATAAATCTAACCTTTGATCTTGTGTCCAAGAGATTTTTTCCATTATATATCTATGTACTGTGAAGATTGCATGTTGTGAAGCATTGATAGTGGCAGTTGGATATTACATTACTGTGAGCCACTGAATGCAGAAATCAGAGCCTGAAGCAAACTGTAGTGATGAAACCCAATAGAAACTGAAAAATCCAGCCTGTTGCAATGAAATGTCTGCAAGACAGTGCAGAACAATCGTTGCGGAGGTAGGTGTTTTTCCTCTCAGACTCATGTTCTAAATAGAGCCATGTGATCGCAAAGAAGTACTTGTTCAAAAAAGGTGCAATGCAATAAGTAAAAAAGAGGGGGTTCATTCCAAAACAAAATATTTCAATATATTTTGATGAGGGGAAAGAAAAAGTTACCAAAATACATGATTCAGTATTCAGTGTCATGCTAAATAATGTTTTATCAGATGTATGTCATCTGTCTTTTTAAACAACAAATGTCTCATTTTGGAAAGAATCGTGAAATCTTGAAATATCTCAGTGTATTTTCATGAACAAAAGTTATATATCAGAATGACAGTAAAAAACAGACATTTATTTATATAGCGAGCTTCACACAAAAATGTAATTTAAGGCACGAAAGAACATCAGTATGCAGTGGCTCCCCTATCTCAAAGCTGGAAAAGGTGGACTGACTTGCTTGGAGACATCATCGATGCCCCATGAAATGTGAAATTAATATCTGTATCTTTAGGCAAGTGAGGAGAAACAAGTCTAATCGCCTTGTCATGTATTTATAGATCAGATTTATGTCCAAAAGTCTATTTCAGCACTGACATCTAAGCTTCAAGCCCCACTACTCCAATCATGGCTTTTGAAATCTGATGAACTGATAATAGCATGTCCCAGTAAACTGTAACATTGTATTTTATAGTGGCTCCAAATTAAAGCTGCCTGAAGGATGTTAGCAACAAAACAGTACAGCACATTACACACATTACACACATTACGTGCTCGTTTACTCGAGGGATACCTAGTTTCAAAGACATTTGTATATACAGTACTGCGCAAAAGTCAGAGACCACCCTTTAGCTTATTTAATTTCCAGGCAAAACGGCCCTTAAGTGCAAGTTATTGCTTTTTCAGTGTCGGGAAAGAAAAAATGCAGGAAACACATTTAAGACAAAATTCTGTTCTTTTCAGGAGATTTGCTTTGAGTTTTTCCAATGAATTCTGCAGGGATATTTTCCCATGCTTGTTGTAAACACCTACAAAGTTCAGTCTTAGAAGTTGGTTGCATTTTCTGCTTCTGCACGATCCAAGTAATCCCAACCACATTCAATGATGCTGAGGTCTGGGCTCTGGGGTGGCCAGTCCGTGGTTGTGAGAACACCAGCAGCTTCTTTGTTTGATAAGTAATAGGTCTTGATCTTCTTAGCAGTGTGCTTGGGCTCGTTATCTTGCTGTAGAATTAATTTGTTCCCAATCAAGCATTTTCCAGAAGGTCTTGCATGATGTATTAAGATTTGTTTGAAATCATCAACTCCAGATGTTGTTATACATCCCCAAACGTACACTGATCCTCCACAATGCTTGACTGATTGTTGTAGACATACAAACTGCCTTCTGTTACTTCCAAAAATCTCAGATTTACACTCATCAGTCCATAAAACCTTCTTCCACATCTCAGGTGACCAGTTTCGGTGTTATAGTGCAAATTTCCTTCTCTGTTGTCTACTTCCTTTTCTCAGTGGCGGCTTTTGGACAGCTACACATCCTTTCAGACCCACAGCATTGAGTTGTCTTCTCACAGTGGAAAGATTGACAGAAACGCCTGTGGATTTTTTTGAGATCTGAAGCAAGAGCGGAGGTGGATTTTTTTTCCCTATCTCTTAAAGATAAAAGCTTAAGAAGAAGAAAAAAGATTAAGTACTGTCTATACGATCGTGATAGTTTCAGTGGTCTACCAGGTCTTGCATGATTGTTAGAAGTCCTATTTTCTCTACCTTGCAATAAAAAAAAACTTTTTTTTTCACAGTACCGTATCATTATGCAAAAGTATGAAACTGAAATGACAAAAACATAGAAATCTCCTTTTATTTTGTCGTAAATAAGACCTTTCCAAGTAAGTATTGAAGTAAAGTAGATAAATGTACATTCCATTGCAATGTGTATTGTCTCAATAATAGTTCTGTGTATATTATCAATAAAACATCTAAATGTACAATGAAATTACAAATAACTTATTATTTCTACCAAGTAAGATAAATAAAGGAACTTACAAGCAAAGCTTCTCCAAGGCTTCACATGAGCAGATGGATTTAGAGAAATTAAACCGAACTGTCCACACTGACTGCTCAAGACAAACTGACAACTTCCTGGTTCTAAACTTGTCATGTGACCATCAACTGTGGCTCAATTGTATTTTCTAAACCACCACTAGGAGGTGCTAAAATGCTTGAAGAAATATGTAACATTACACAAGGGTTGACACCGTCAAAAGGCACCGTCAACTTGACTAGGTTAAAGGGCTCACTGAAGCTGGGTAAAATGTTAACATGTCGAGCATTTGCTCATTGGCCCCAACTCCTATGTAGGGTAGCATAAGCCTGATGAGGAACATCAGAGTCAAGGTATTTGTGTATCATTTGACAACCCCACCGAATGTGACGCAAAAGGGATAAAAATCCACAGATAAATGCAAGGGGAAACACAAGTACCTGATACACAAATGCCATTTTGGAGCATGTTTTAGCAAAAGATGCATCTATTCCAGTGAAAATTATTTGTTTGTGGATTGGGAATAACCTTTGTGCATAGGGTGTTTTTTACGTGGATTGTGGTACATATTTGTGGATGGTGTTCTGGAGTGTATAAGTTTGTTTGTGGAACTGAAGTCCCAATATTTTCTCCATACTAAACTAAGATCCAACATTATCCCAAAGGGATAAAGCATAGAAACATCACTCCTACACTGCTCTCTCCCAACTCCAGCCTGTCTGTCAGATTTATGACAAATGAAGGTTTTATGTCTTTAGGCAAAAGGCAAGCATTCGGTGCACAGTCTTCTACATAGTAAATGTATAGGGTTCCAGTGTCAGCAATGTGATGGCCTGGCACGCGTCTTCCTATTCAACCAGGGGTCAAAAGAGGTGGTGCCAGGTGCATGACACATGAGATAAAGCCCCCCCCGCTTGAACATCTGTATTCTACCAGTAGACCAAGAAAGTCATTTGGAACTGGTGTACCCCAGACTTATTAATCATACATTTTTGTGACATTCCACTTGGAATAATCTGGTGTGATTTATCTATGCTAAAACTGGATAGTAAAACCACTTCCTGCATCCACGTAGAGGGTAGCAGCATTGTGCTTTAATGCACAATAAAAAAAAGTTTATTGCTGTCATTTTGAGATTGATCTAAGGGGCTTGTCACAGTGTTGAATGTAGTATTATTATATGTGTATAATACTCCAATCATAAATTCAATTATTTCATTTGTGCATCATTACCTCATGCTGCTGTAGCTTTTAAGTTAAAAGTACCATAGATTTTGAACTAGCTGATGTGTGATATTGCTCTTTTAGGTGGGGTTTTCATCTTTTTTTCTTCAACTCCCCCTTTCTCACTTCACTTTTGTTCTCTTGACTGATCCCTCTCTTCCTCCGCTGCGGCTCCTCTGTTCCTCCCCTACCTCATTTAATTCACACTTTTCCTCTGTCTTACCCTCTCCTGCTTTCCCCCGCACCATCCCTTTTTGTTTTTTCTTCACACTCTTTCACTATCTCTCTTCCACAGAGGGCACATAAGCGGAATGTTCTGGGCGCTTGCAAAGCGTCTGGCTTCCAAGCCCATACATCCAGCCGGCCAATATGTTTGCTCACACAATGTCCCTGTACACAAAGTACACTTGTGACTGCTTGCTTGAGTTGTCAAATACAAATTACTGGCCAGCGGGAGTCTTTGAGCTTCACTGCAGTTCTAAAAACCTAATTTCCGTGGCTTTATTTTGTTCACAAGACACAGGAGAAAAAAGAAAGCAAGACAACCTTTTCAGCATTTTGAGCTGACAACATAGAACAATTTGGAGATTTTTAATGCAATATCTATTCAACAAAGGAAGAGGAAATGGTGCCTTAAATTGCTTATGTTTCTTCACTCCATGTCGAGAGAAGAGTGCAAGCTGTTGTTTTGGTAGAGCGCCATAGATGTCGACTTCGACTCTCCCCATTTGTAAATGGGTCATTATTTCAGTCTCTTTCCCCCTTCCTACATAATGGACCAAAGAAAGAACTTATGGCTTACTTGGATTTGAGATTCAACTATCAAAAAAATATGATAGTTTTCTGTTACAAAACTGTAGACAGAGGTCTCTGGACATGCATTTGAAATGGAAAGACACCTAGATCAGAGGCATGTCTTCGGGTTATCTTAGCGCTATGAAAAAAAAAAATGAGTTAATGGGTGAATCCTATTTCTTATAAACTCAGAGGTCCTTGGGTTCTTCCATGCCAACCTCTGACAGAGGATATGTAATGAAAGCAAAAGTAAAGTGAACTAAAATGAGGCTTCCACTGCTATTCAAGGTCTTGCTTGTGTGAGAGAATACCCAGTGAAACAAAAAGGGGAAAATGCTATGCCTTGGGGTTCCTCGTGAAGATGGGGACATATATTAAATGCGGTACATGCAATAGTGCTCTGGACCATATAAACAGTAATGCTAAACCAGGTAAAGCACCTTTGGCATGGTGTTATCCCAACATTTCAAGATATCAAGATTTGCAAGCAACTGATTTTGGAATAGAGACATAAATGATCCATGACCTAATGCTTCGCTGATTACAACAACATTGAATCGAATCAAGAACTGGACAACAGGTACATACAGTAGAAATATCTTCTCCCATGCTGATCTCAAGTGGGAATTTTGTCTTGCCAAACCCATGAAATACAGACTAATATATCACATTTTTCATTTAAAAGTTTAATTATCACACTTTATCCGGGAAACCACACATGCTGTTGCACATGCTGAGTGCAGAAGTAACACATAAGCCCTCCCTCTAAACAGGCAGATATAAAATGGCTATTTATATTAGGCTCATGCCAGAGTGAACTGTGCCCTTGAGAGAAAACTGCACTGATAGATGGGCTTGCTGATGGTCAACTACCCATCATTTTTGTAATTAGGCCGAGTCATTTATAGTCATTTAAATTAAGTACCTCCGTTATCACTTGGAGCAGTAACTCACACTGCACGGGGCTTTATTGGCCACAAATCTAACCGGTTTCAATGTTCACTTTACCTAAAGTGAAAACAAATAGGATGGCCTTCCTCTTCATTTGTGATTTATCTTGTGTTCTTTATATTCGGGGATGTAATACATCGAATGCCTCAAACCATTTCCACTTTAAAAAGAATCGTCGCAGGAAACCGCATCATGTACTTCCTATGCTTATCCATTGAATTCAAAATAATCTTGAACCGGAGTTCATATCGTTTTCTAGTCTGTTTGCCGTTCAAAAATAAACACGAGACAGGAGAGCAGTGGAAATTAATTGCCATCCTTTGCAGTCCTCTGCTCAAAATTGTTTGAGAAGCACCGAATCAGGCCAACCCCGCGTAGCGTTTGCTGTGGTTTTCGGTACGGTAAAAACTGCTCACTCATCATCCAAATTGGTCAAAGAACAGACAGACATGTGAAAGGCACCTTTGCTTTCTCCCACACACCCGCTCACTTGTTCATTTCACAGGCTGTTAATCATTACTGTGATTATTTAATTAAATAACTTTTTGCTTTTTCCCGTGGTCCCCGAGTCTACAAAGACTGTGCGGTTGCCAGCAGCAACGGTGTACGTGGGAAGGAGGGTGGGTTGACATAATGACAGGAGAAACATCTGTTGGAGCGGCAGCAGGGATGGCTCGTGTGTCCTTTCAACTAGCCCACAGTCGGATTCACACGGCGGACATCCGCTGATGTCGACGAAGTTTCCACTGATGAAGCTTAGCAATGAGGACAAGACGCCACCCTGTGATATATTACGAGGGTCCATCTGCAAGACGATTAACGGGATTATTGATACATGGCCATCGTTTTCAGAGCTTCACAACTGTTAGGTCAAGCAATGCTCATCAAAATTAATAGACATGGGATAAGCTAGTTAATAGTTGCATGGGCTGAGATTGTAGTAATGCTTATTTAGCAGGAGAAAATCTGCAGAAATATGGCACTAGGTGATTCAATCGGGCTCACCGCAGGGCTGCGCAAAAATGTAATTTACTTGGGAAATTAGTGATAACCAGCAACCACTATTTGGGAACGTTCACAAAAGGCTCTGTTGAAGTAATCTTACCAATGTAGGAATAGTTATTTATCATTTTAATTTGACTAGATTTCACAGCAAATTGTTCACCTAGATGTTACAAGCTAGGGATAACCCTAACCCTAAGGATAAGCCTATATTTGTTACAGCAGAAATGACTCTGTAGTATGATAAACTGTAAAAGTCTTTATCATACCACCGCTCTGTCCTCAAAAAAAAGGCTTTTGGATGTCAAGGACCCCGAAGGCACAGCAGAACTTCTGAAACTCCGTCCGATAACTCAACTTCCAGGCCTGTGTCCTCTCTGCGTCTTATTGAGCAAGTATTGGCAGCTGTTCAGAGGAGCTGGGCCCTTCAGGTGCATACACTCCAATAGTGTTCCATTCCTCTCCATTAATTCGTCATCAGTATGGATCCGTCTTTTGTTGATGGTGGCTCACTTGCACCTTCCTTGCCCTGTCGCACTGCCCTGGACAGCCCTGCCTGAATAAAAATGAAGCGGGTTTCTTCCATCATGGTGCCATTTGTTTGAGTGAAACACACGGGCCCATTATTGGAGTGTCATGGCGCTGTGTGTTTGGAGCTCGACAAATCACTGCAGGCTGTCGCCTGAGCAGTTTTGCAGCATTACTCTCAGCTGAGGGGAATGCTGTTAATGCTGACAAACACTGGAGGACGAGCGTCATTTACTAAACATCCATTAAGCAGGTGCCAATACTCTGCCAGGGGCAGACACTTCTCTCACTCTCACAGGGTCATGTGTTTGCATTCGGCTCCTCTTCTGAGCCGCTTTCCGGGCCTCAGAAGAAAGCTGAAAGGAAGGTATGGGGAAATGGATGGTCTGTGATTGTTGGATTCACTAACGAGTTGAAATCTGAAGACATGCATTATTTCTTCCAGCTTAAACCAATAGTACGGTTCCATTTCATCTATCCATCTATATCTCTCATCCATCTAGCCATCCATCGTGGGGTCAAACAGTGATGGAATTGAAATGACAGATGATTCATCCCAAGGCGCCTCGCAGCCCACATGATGTCTCCCTCATGACATTGATCCAACGAATGGGCCACAGGTTGTTTGGTTCTTGTCAAAATGCCCAGGGAAGCCTTTCAGCGTTGCTTCACGCAGCGATTTCTATGCAGGACTACAAGAAAAGAGCACAGACTTTAAAAAAAAAAACGTTCAAGGCTTTTGCCCAGGGCTCGAATTAAAGCTAATTAAAAAGTATGATCTACGCACAGCAATAGCATAATAACACACAATGTTAATTTGCAATATATATATATTGTGCTTGATGAGCAAGAGACCATAGCAATAGGCACCCTCCTGGCCCCGTGAAATATTATCACCAACAGCTATCATGTAACAAGCTCACTTCATTTGAATTCTGAGGAAATATAATTTATGACTTCACTCAAAACTAATTTTTCCTTTCTAATTGTTGATATTGCCTGAAGGCTTTTCCCTTTGTTTGATTTCCAATTTACATAGATGTTTCCCCCACCCCTAGGAAGTCAAGTGTGGAGACACTTATTTCCTCAGACAATTGATGTCACACAACACGCGTGAGACGTGTGAGTCTCGCACACATGGGACTCTTACGAGGAGTTAACCGCTTCACATCTTGGCTCCCAACAAATACATTTCAGCTTCATTCCAGAAATAATATCTAAAGTACAAGTTCTCCGAGACAACCTGGCGTGATGGATGGGCGAGGCATTTCAAATCTGACATGAAATACAACTTATTAGAATTGACATTTGCTGACCTGTTCCCATGTGAAGAGTATGAAAGGTCCTCTTTGAATAGACAGCTTGAATCTCATAAATATGACATGGAAGCACCTATGACCAATTGCGAGTCTGGCGCAGAACGCTGACATGAAGCTAACACTGCTAATCTGCACATTTCATGCATCATTAAAATATCAGTTCAGAGGAATGAAGAGAAGGTCATTTCAAAGTACCATGCTGTTACAAATGGTGTGTAATCAACCAATCAATGATTTGTTTAGAGTCTAGAAAATGTGGATATTCAAATTTGCAATAAGCTGTACAGTGTAAAGATTTCCATTGGTGTGAGCGTGATATCTGTATGTGCTGCAGGTCTGCATCTTGCTGCCATGTCACTGATGATTCATTTTACCGCTTTGACCAATGGTCAGAATTGTTATGAGTCTCATAAAACTGGATCAACTCTGATAAACTGATGTGGTAACAATGTTGCACCACAATAGCATCCTAAAAACCATCCATGACAGTCACTGAAATGGCATATGTACACAAAAGTTTAAACATTTTTCTCCATGTAAACAGTAATTATAAGCTATGGCTCAGAATCAGTAGCATCAATGACAGCTGTGAATTAAAAACAGGCTGTTGTTTCAGTGAGAGCGGGAATGGTTTTCGTACTTGTGTGCAAATGCAATGACCATTAAATGGCAGAAGGCATCATTGGAAATAATATTGTGTGAATTGCATTAAATGTGTTCATGGAACACATTTATAGTTGGTAATAGTCTCATACAGTTTGGTCATATGGCTCACCACAAAAAAACTAATGCTCAACTAATAATAATAAATAAAGAGTTTTCTTATAGTTTTTCATGTGTTTCAATGTTCAAAATCTCTATAATATAGAGGACCCAGTCTGGTTAAGTGTTAGCATTTTGTCATCCAATTACTCATTTAATTAATAATTACTTACTTAAGTAATTGGTTGACAGAAATCATATAATTTGTGTTCATTTTGAGTTATTTACCATTTGGTAAAATATCTGTAATATCATAAATACAGAATTTTCCAATAATTGTCTGGGTTTCTCTTCTGTGCAGAAGCAAAAACATGTTACTTTCTGAGAACAAGTACGTTTCACATGAAAGACAAAGCAAGCATCTGAGCATAGCGAACTGTCGAGCAAGAAAACCAACAATAGTCACAATGTTGTAATAATAAAACGATGAAAGATCCAATAAGCTAGACCAGTGAGAAGGTTTAAAGTTCTTCCCTCCTTTTAAGTTTTAAGCTATTAATCTGAAAATAGACATGTTTATTGTGATGAATTCTGAGCTTTTTATAGTGAGGCGGGGGAGGAACATCAGGTGGGCTCTAGCAAACACTACAATTAAAAACAGTGAGCAAAATTTGCATGGCATAAGCATATTATTACCTCTCAGGGAAGCAGGAACAATGTAGTCCCCAGGGTGGCATCCAAAGATAGGCCCCAAATCCACCCTATGTAGGTGGTTGCCATAGCAGGCTCTTCAAGCTGGTAATCCACTTCTTTAATATAGGTATCCATTCCACAATATTTGCAATTCCAATATAATCTCTTCCAAATGATTTAATTGATATTAAAAGTTGAAACAGAAATACTTTTTACTTTGATAAAAGGTTCAACTGTATCCATATATATATATATTTTAAGCTACATACGACTATTGACCGAGGATCATCGATCCAACATTATTTCAAGTGTCCTCCCTGCACCGTTTCAAAGTAAATACACAATTTCCATTCACTGAAAAACCAAGCATGTCCCCCTAAAGCGAGTTTTCTGTATCCTGATTATATGGGAACAAATTAACCTTGTCACGGGGTTACCTTTCAGTCAGTTTTGTTCAACATAACATAATGTGCCTTTGGTATTGCAGTCTCTCCCTAATGGCCTGTCTATACACATATTCCATTAGTTCTTGTGCATTTCACCATGACAGACTCTACGGTGCCTTAACTGAAACCGCTTTGTTCCATAGTCGTGCGCATTAGTATCTGTCTCTGTCCATGAATCAGTTTTAGTGAATGTTATTGCAAACTTACTAGCTGTTAGCCAACTTGTCCCCTTACGATATGACCGGCCTTAGTGTGACCAGCTGGATATAATTCAGTAGCTCGACTACGCCACCCGGGGAACTACACCCAGGGAAATATTACTTTAGGTTCTTCCCGCACAGGTAAGCTTGTAAGGAGCGCAGAGACGTAGGTTTCACGTATAAAAATATATCCACTTTATTTCACAATACAAAGACTATACAGTTAAAAAGCCTAAACAATATAAAAGAACCAAGGAAAACATTAAAGGACAAGGGAACAGATCCTGGAGGGGGATAGGCTACCTGTAGAGGGAGAGAAATGCTAGGAAAACCGAATGGACTACTCATCACCACCAGTACCTGTGCACAATTACTCACCACTACAAAGGAAGTTCAGGATGAGGTGCCACTCCACACGCCTGCAGGTGAACAAGGAGACCCATTACATTACATTACAGGCATTTAGCAGACGCTTTTATCCAAAGCGACTTACAATAAGTGCATTCAACATAGGTAGGCAAGAGAACTACTAGTCACCAGAAATCGTAAGTGCATTTCCTTCCTCAACAAGCAACTAAGAGCATAACTAGTGCTAACGTGAAAGGACTACCGAGGCGTTTTATAGTTTTGCCGGTAATTGGCAAAATTGGTAGACCCCCCTACTGCATAAAATGCTAGTGCCAATGTTTCCACTGACAAGTGTAATATTCGTGACCCCATCACACTAGCAAAACCCCCCCACGTCGATTTGTTCCCAGACAGAATGCAACTCAGAAACACACAATTTGCTTCAGTTAACCCCTCCTGTCTCTATTGTTTCTGCTTTGCAAATAAGACAGCCCCCCTCTCTCCCCAGTCCACAGATATATAATTCAAGTGAGGCTCAAGTAGGAAACATTTCCTGGGGCGACCGGATGTATGAACAGTGTCTCCCTCACTCAACTACGGTACCCTCCGGGATAAACCTGAGTCAAGGAGAGTAGGAAAGTGTAGCTCAACACTTTCTCCATCCTGATTGGCATCTGAATTCAGCCGAAATGTTGCCTTGTCTGACGTGTGAAGTGCTACAGGCATGAGGTCTGCCACAGGCACAAACCTTTTTCCTAAACGTTGTACTTCCCTTCCCTGGTGTTTTATTCATAACCCAACATTTCAGATTGAGGTTATATTAACCGACGTTATGTAGAAGGATCACGGGCCATCAGCTACACCTAAAGCAAAGAATGCATTGTCCTTTTTATCATCCTCCGTTTTTACAGAGGCATGTGTAATATGTCCTGATGAATCAGATTTCTAAATCTTTTACGCTTTCTTCCAAAACCAAGAAGCCGGAGAAAAATATGCTTAAGAATCGTTTGCAGATTTAGCGTAAGCCCACAGCCTAAAGGGTGCAATGAAAGGGTTCAGTGAAAGACCAATGAGAGGCAGTTTCACTAGATGAAAAAAAATCCAAATAGTTCCCTTTTGTAAACAAGGGCTGTTGTTGATCGCAAGTACAGCCATATGGAACTCCCTGTACCATGGCCACTGGGTTCAAGTACCACCGTTTGATACAAGAACTGGAGGAAAGCAAAGTGAGGAATACTCACATTACTTTTGAGTCTTTACGCAGATCACGGTTTCCCTGAAGTCATTGCAAAACCTCACTCAACTTATTCACCCGGCATTGAGCGAGAGATGAGTCCTGGGAAAGTGGTCAGCTCGCGTAGCATTGGCTATCGATCCTCTTGTAGAACTGTAGGGTTTGTGAAGGGGGATTCACCCCAGGGAGAGGTGGTTTGGAGGAAAGAAAGACATAAACTGCAACTCAATGGAGTTTCACACACACACACACACAATGAACTCCAGAGAGATCCTGGACATAGTTGTCTGTGGGTGGGTGTGCGTGTTTGTACATGCATTTGAACGGGGTTGAAAAGGGCAACGGCAAGTAAAAAGAATGATCTTATGTTTAATTTTGGGGATTTCTCTGAGTGTATGAACTGCCTCGGTCAACTGACCTGGCTGCTATTCTTCACCTCAAGTGAACTGTGTGGGAGGAAAAAAAAAAATGAATGACTCATATTTGCACGCTAGTTTTGATTGGTGGTTGGCTACACTGGGTGGTTTTGCTTTTCTTCATAATGGTTATACATCAAGCCAACAGGGCGTAGGAGGATATTGTTCCCATCTTGAAATACAACAAAAAGTCCAAGTAGAACATAGTCACTCACATTGTGTATCCTATTCTGTCACACTCACTGTATTGGGAGAAATGGTACAACTGTCCCTTTACCAGTGTAATAACTGCTCTTTGTCTGAACACCATTGTCAGAATGTGTGATAACTAAGGCCAGCTCCTTTCAAACCGTCAAATCCACTCTTACAGTGGTTACAGCAATGTGTCACTTTCAACACATTAAAGCAACTATTAAACAGAAAACTTGAGTATCTTGAATAGTATGGGGATATGCACTCATTGTCCTGTCGATCACATGATGCTGACTTACACACAGAGTAATTCCAAACTTGTCACCGAGAGGATTAATCTGATGGGTTTCATTTATTTAGCTGTATCATTCTGCTACGTTGTAGGAGGGTAGTATTGAGTTTTCTTCTCAGTAAGCAGGGAATCCTCCATTTTAATAGAGACAACTGACCATCCAGGTAAAGCACCAGTCTCTCTTTGATGTCTGGTCACATTACAAAAAAGTCATTAATTCTTACCAATTTACAGTCTGTGGAAAAAGCCAAATATGTCGTAGTCAACATGGACAAGCTAGCAAAAATGTGCAACAGAACATTTGCTTCAGCAACTGGTTAGAAGTTGGTAAGTTGGTAAAGTGGTAAGAAAGGGACATAAAAAGGACATTACTTTTCAACACAATAGGATATGATGCTGTTACTTTCATATGTTGTGTAGCAAAGTAACACAAATTATGTGCAGTGTCCCCAAAGATGTATGTCCCAGTTGCTTCCTTTTTTCCTGCTTGGCTAACCAAATGTCTGCCACGTCACAGGCGTTACTACAGTTGAAATCGTGTCCAATTATGAGCATTCAATCCTTTTTGTGATGTGTAGTTACTCAAAAGTTGTTAAAACCACAAAAATTAAATGTTTCTAGAATGAAACCCTAAAAAACGAGTTCTATTCCAATTCTCAATTGTGTACAAAGCTAGAGAAGTTCCCTTATGATAATTTAAATAGACATTATGCTCTAACAATGAACATTATAGGTTTTGTCACATTTGAATGCATTCAAATGTTTTATTATATAGTATCTACAACTTTCCTATCATGTACCACAGATTCCACAAACAAACACAGAATTGAATTGCTGGGCTGCTGAAAAAAGACAAGATAAATGTTATACTGCAAAATTGGAAACCTTTTTACAGGAAATGTCATCTTCATCTAAAAGTTACAACTTTCAGAGAAGGTAGAGTACTGCAAAAACAGTAAATAATAAAGATAATAAAATAAAAAACACAGAATCAAAGACATTGCAGGGTCAGAGAAGACATTTGACGAGAGGGGCGTTTAAAAGCTAGGGGAAGGTGTGTGTTTATGTGGGTGGCGGCGGTGGTGGCAGTGTTACAGCAAGAGAAGAGGTGAAATAGGGAACAACACAGACGAGGCTGTTTGACATAGATAAATTCTGCTTATTCAGAGTAACCGGAGGGCGCCAAAGCAAAAATAATAGGGCCATTCGCTGGATGGAAGGATGCCAGATCCTACTCTGTTGTTGAGCAGATGGAAAGCCAAAAATGCATTTGGGGAAGTTGACTTCCCTATGCCAATATCTCCATTTTATTTTCAATTTCTGGCTGCCAGTGTTGAAACTCAAAGCATATAACCAGGTACTTTCACTGCAGATTCAGAGAGCAGTGCTGTTGCAAAGCAATCAATAAATCTATCCATCCCCCTTTGTTCAGCCACCGTTTATGATTGATTACCCCAGGTGATGTTAGAGAGTGATGCACACCTCTGTACTCACAGCTTTTTCTAATTGCATGCGAGTCAAATCATGCGTAGATCATCATTACAGTAGGTCAAGCTAGACCATGAGAGGTCACTGACAAAGACATATGAAAACATATCCTGGAACAACCACCGTTAACAGCCTCGAACGTCGTGTTTTACAGCGTCTAGTTGGCCGAGCGGGACTGAAATTGTCTGAAACCCTGCTTAGAAAGTGGTGGTGGTAGAGGTTGTGGTAGTGATTGGGGAGGGGGGGGTGCAAAATCCGACTCGATCGATATGTGGCCACTGTGTTATTCAGTGCTTTATTTTATCCCCAAGGCATTAGCTGGGGTTGTGGTTGACAGAGCCAAGACTCAAGCACCATCTTAATAGCCTCCTCTGGCAGGTCAGAATGGACGATGCCTTGGTGCCGCCGGCCCAAAGTCTACTTAGGGGTCAGCTAGTGCCCATGATCCGATAAACTCATGACTAATGACACATGAATTCAATTAGATGCAGATGAAGCCAGAACCTTAAAAGAAGTTCATCAGTTTCTATTGTTTGATCAATTGTTTGATTTTTGCTGTCTCAGTACTCAAAGCACTGACCAAACGGTAGAGCCTTCCATCCATTGGTCTTCATAGAATTAGTTCTTAGCCCTTTGTTTCAAGGCTGTCAGGAAACTGGAGCGATTTATGCATCGGGGTTGGGTGGGGGAATTTGAAGTATGCCATGTCTTCTGTGCAATATGGTCACACAGCTGTGGGTCTTGGTTCCATTGTTGGGTAAATCCAAATTTAGCTGTCCAACTGGCTGCAAACACCTAGCCTGCAGTATAATGCTTTCACTGCGGAGCCAAATAACCAAATGAAAAATTATTTTCCTTCACAGAATGTGTTGGAAGCCTGTTGAATTTTTAACTACGAAACCCAGTTCAAGTTTTGGACAAAGTTTTTGACAAAAGTAGTCGACTAGATATTCCTCATCTTGTAACCCCTTCGGTGACTCCACCTGCTCCATCGCTCCACCTGACCTCGACTCCCCCCCACCCAATGATGAACTTCACACTCCAGTTAGGATGGAAGACACAAACTGCATCTTCTGTTGTAAACTAAAAACCCATTTCTTCTGAAATACTTCTTGCCCCCCCCCCCCACCCCCATCTGAATCACATCCCTCATTCCATATCTCCGCTCCTCTACTTGTTTTTGTCTTGGAAAAAGATTCTCCTCTCAGCTTTCGTCTTTACCTAGCGCTTCTCTCTCAATCACAATCATTCAAGGGTTCACAGGCATATATTGGTTGTCTGCGGGCTGCGCCACTGAGACTGGCACTCCTCACTATTGGTGCTTTCTAATGTCGTTGATCTCGAGATTTCAAGCTTACTCTGCTGTTGCACTCCTTTTAAGTTGTGAAAATTGTGAATGCAAACCTCTGATTTTACTGGTCTTCTTTGGAGGCTGGGAGAGAGAGAAATAGAGATCTGGACAAATACTGATCAGAAGTAGAGATGATAGTGAGAGAGACAGACCGAGAGAGAGAGCAATCAAGAGACACAGCACGAGCAGGTGAACGCTCCCAAATATAAATAAGTCAGACTGCAGAGAGAAAAGGGGGAAGATCTCTCTCTCTCTCTCTCAGGCTCATTACTCCCCTCGTAGCTTGCCAAGTGCTGACCTAGCAGTATCCCACCCCCTATTCTCCTCTTGCCCTTCAACCCCTTCACCCCCCCCCCCGCAGGTGAGGGAGTCACGTGCCGTCAGCCAACCAGGCCCATGACACTCATAAAAGAAATCCAGGATGGTTTTAGAACTTTTAAAAGGGGCCAATGGCTACTTTAATGGATGGATATTTAGCTTAATTCATGCTTGCTCTCTCGCTCTCTCTCTCTCCCCCTGTTCAGGCCTTACAGGGAGGACTTGACCTCTCTTAGGTTAAATAATGGTCTCAGCATAGATGGGTTGGTGGGGGAGCGGGAACAAGATAAATTCACTGTGACATTCAGTTCACTCCAGCATCCCCCCGTGTGCGATTTGAGAGCAGTCTATTAGGCACACGCTTTGCTTAAACATGGGAAGAGTTATTGGACGGGGCAGCAACGACAGGGTGGGGGGGGGGGGGGGGGGGGGGGGAGGGCGGGGCTGTGCAGAAGGCAGGATTTGAACAGAGTAGCGGCTGTGGGCAGGATTTGACAGCCATTATTTATCAAAGCAAATCTGGAAATGAATGAGAGAATCTCCTCATAGGGCAGGTACATCAGATTTTGGAGCTTACATAATGTGAGGCATGTACAAAATGTAAACCCGTTTAGTAAACACTGACGCTTGGACTAGATTATTTGCAATATGTAGCACATTGTGGGTGGGAAAAGGTATGCTTCTTAAAGGTGCATTCAATTAGATTATATCCTGCTGCTCGTGATCAAAGTTGGTAAATTCCACTTTTCTGCTTTGGGAGCAAATCGACTGCAGTTGTCCACAGCTCTCCCACCCCCTATTAGTTTCAGAGAGAAGCGATCAGGAAAACACAGAAGATTAAAACATCAATAATAATAATATTCCACATGGCACCAACAACTCTGTTGCTGTTTGCCCATTTGCGCCGTTACAACCTGCACGACCGCTCCGATGGAGAAAGCAGCGATGCACATCTACGGTGTGCTCGATAGCTGAATCCTGGTGGCCTTGAGGCTAAACCTACATGAAGGGGGTTCCCAGCAAATAAGGTACTGTCAATGAAGTGGTCTGAAAGAAGCTGTTATTTCCTGCAGAAAACCAGTTATATTTCTGTCTCATTGTCCCTTATGGTTCAATGCATTCTAATAAAAATAGTATAACTTCAGAAGTAAAGCTTTTCTGGCCGTGGGATGTGATTAGAACAGATGCTATACTAAATATTGCTAAATGCATTTTGTCACTGATGGTTACACTACTCAACACCATAGTAAACCATCTAAACTCTTCATTTTGGTGCACCACTCTGCACTTTGAAGATGATTGACAATAAAATCATTTGGCTTATATATTTGACATTCCATAGAGCTAATGAATTGTGAATGTGCTTTATAATACCATGCTAGCCATCCTCAACTCCATAGTAAAAAGGATGCCAAGTAATTGGGTTGCATAAGGTCAAGTATTTGCATTTGGCTGGAGCAAGCACTTCAATCTTAATAAAGCTGCTGTCCTTCTGAGAATATATTTTTTTTTTATACTTTCTGCCTTAGATCAAACTTAATAATATAAGAGAATGACTTCAATTTGTTTAATTTTATTAAATTGTTTTAAAAGATGACCCCGTTAACTTACAATAACTTGGTATGAGCTGAGATGGAACTACGGCTAACTCTGTGTGTTTGGTGGTTGTACAAACTTCAATGGCATTTCGACTGACATGGGGGGTAAAGTAGGTAAAGACTAATTTCAGGGTGAACTATTTCTTTAACATCTATGGGGATGATTGTGCATTACAGAGAATGAGTGGTGGTTTGACCCTAATGTCACCAGTCATTTTCATCACCATCACCTGAGCACCTCTGATTTTGAGCCACCTGCGCTCCGGGACCTCCAAATCTACATTAAATATGATTTTGCCCATTTTTATAACACAGAAAAAGTATGTAAAATTTCAGCTAGAAGGAATGGAGACACCAGCAAATGTTTTTGTTGACTTGACTTGATGGTTTGAGTGCTGCTAGCATCGTACAAAATGTATTGTCAGCATTAGCGAAGGTGAATTTAAGTGGGGACTTCCTTGCAAAGTGCCCTGTTGGGGTTATGTTTGGACGTCAATGCGGGGTCGTGAGCAGACTGAAGGATTTATTCCCCAATATCACAGGATATCACTGCTGTGCCCACAGACTGGAGCTCGCCGCCAGTGACGTTGTGAAAGAAATGGGAGCGATAAACCATTTCAAAGCATTGATGGGCAAACTATACACACTCTACAGTACTTCAGGAAAAAGTCGTATCGAGCTTGATCTCCGGTCTTGATCTCCAACTGTGCAAAATTGGCCGGATTCTAGACACGAGGTGGGTAGCCTCGAGCTTCCGAACTGTAGATGCAGTGTGGAAATCTTACCCTGCTCCACAAGTGCCATCGACACACAGAGCAAAGCTAGGAGCATGGAGGACGCAGGACAAGAGGGTATGGCTGGGCTTTGGGCCCTTCTGGAGGAATGAAACGGTAAGTCATGGATTTTCTTTTTACAATTTGGTGTAGCTGATACTGGTTTGTTGTCTTGTCTGTATAAAATACTGTGTGATCATGCTTGTAAATTACTAATTCATGTATTTATTGTATTTATGTGCGTTTAAAAGCCGAGAGTAGCATGTTGTGTAGCATGTCATACAAAGTTTACTGCGCTCCGTTCCCTCAAATTCTTGTTATTGGCGGCGCTCCCCCGCCCCACGTTGATACAACACGTTGTTAGGAACAGCTCATCTGTCAGTACCTAGCTGAAGAAACATCATTTGCCATCATCAGAATGGTAAGAGGAGCCTGTGAGAGTTGCAGGATTATCTGCCTCCTGGTTTCGTCTCACGCACTGCAAAAAATATCCATCTTAACATCTTAAGACTTGTTTCCTTAAAGCAAGTGAAAAAAGAGCCAATGGAGTGGGATGATTTCTCTGTTTCTAATGCAGCTTCACCTGTAAGTTGATCTGCATTTTAAACCTGTAAAATTATTAAGTTTTTTTTTTACTTGTTTTAAGGAAAATAAGTTAAAATGAATTGTTAAGATGAATCCTACATTTTTTGCAAGGTGATGACTGCTTCGTTATCTAACTGGTTTTTGATTATTAAGTTTGTTGGTAACATCTTTTAAACTCCAGACTTGTGAGAGAGGAGCAATCAAGTGACTGACCAAGAATTGCCAAATTATATGTTTTTCATCACTCTTCTCTTATTCATTTCCAGAATGCTGTCATCTTCAGCTTGAAGGGGTCAAGAGGACTCCAGAGGTGCAGGTTAGTGTGGAGATCTGGAAGATGTGCGTAAGGGTCAGGCCGAGTTTGGCCATGCTGTCTCTCCCCATCTTTCTCTGTGTGAACATCCTAACATCCGCCCCCATCTGCATATTCCCAGAGTGACAAAACTAGTTAGCTGAGTAATAAATCAAACCTTGGCTGCCCAATTTGGTTTCCTAATGTAATTAATAAGTGCTAAAAGCATTTAACCGGCCATAATTTGCTGATGCCACTTTCAAGTGACTATTTAAGGAAAACTTTGTGTGCACATGAAAGGAAAACATTATTTTGGTGATAATATCCTTGCAAAAAGTTTTTCTATAATGACGAAACATCAATGAATTTCCAATACTCAATAGCATATGATGTGAGCACAAACACAATTAATACACTGATCTGTATCATTGCATGCTTCATTGTGAAATACTGAAATACTGCATTGGTATCTGTACATATTCACCTAACCAGTGTTGGGTAGTAACATATTATGGTAACTGTATCTGTAATCTATTACAGTTATTGCATGAAAAGAGTCCAGATACTTTTCGGGTTACTCGTTAGGGAAAAGTGCATTTAGTTTATGAGAATATAAACTGTAACATAATATACATATCATAAAATTGTGTGAAATTGGTTGCAGATGAGCAATTTTTCTTTTTTTATGGATTTTGCAATACAACTATAATTTCATTTTTGAGCAGGTAATCCATAATCTGTAACAGATGACACTTTCAAAGTAAACTTCCCGATCTTCTTGAGCTACATATGTTAGAGTAAATGGAAAGTAATGTAAATGTGCACATTTCCCACAGAGTTGGTTGATTGGCTTTTCTGTAGTAAACTGAGATCTGTGAGGTGTGGGAGATTCATTCATGTAGAACTAAAACATCCGAAGATTGGCGAGTTCCCGTGCATCCCCTCTCCGTGGACATGCATCACATGCATCCTCACGATGGAGCACGTCTGACGCTTTTTCCCGCCAAACTGGTGCGTATTGGTGTGTGTGCCTATTTACTTGTGGTACGTAGATAAGACGTGGCTGTGTTGATGCCTCATTGATTTATATTTTGGTCCAATAATGGATGCACTAGCCAACTCATTTCCATCCAGAGATGTTTTTAAGTCTCTCTGTAAACACGTATAGGCCTTAATAAGCTTTGGCTGCCAATAATCACAGCAGCCATCTTCTCAGAATAAAGGCAAGCACGCATTGAAAATGTGAAGTGAAATGATAATTGTTTTCTGTTCTGTTGTTCTTCCAAACACACAATACAGCTCATTACTTGTGTTGTTTACTTTTTACAGCCTACAGAGATTACAGAGACCTACAGTGCCTTATGCAAATCAAACTGCATAATTCATATGATTCAAAACATTGCAATTACAGGTACAATATACATATGAAGAGGACTCGGTAATAATGTTCAATATTTATGGGACTGACTATCAATAACAAAAAGTTGGCCTTGGCTTTGGCCTCCTACTGTTTTAGCCGATCTACATGAAGAATTCAGTTGATCGGAGAAGTCTACTTATCCAACGTGTTGCAGGCTGTGCATCAGAATGGATGGATTCATGAAAACTTGTGGCCAAAGAGTTTATTTGTCTTTTTTTTTTTTTATTGTACAGCAATGTGTTTAAATGTGATTTTAAAGAATCTAGCATAACATACAGTAACTCCATGAGGCCAAGAACTTGCTATTAAGGCTCCTCTACAACAAATACTTTACGGTTGATATCCTAATCTGATTAAACTTGTCAAAAGACCCCCAGGTGCAGGACTGTACTGTAGGCGATGTATTAGTGGCACAATGCTCAATCAACATGTTGCAGAAATGCGATCAGCAGGAAACTGTAGGACTCAAACAGCCTTGTGCTACTGTGACAGTGTTTACCACTCACATTTACCTTGTGTGTATTTACCAACTCTGTAGCACATTTACTGGTAAATGTGTCACCACAGTGTATATATCAGTTGCTTTACTTTTAAGCTGCCTTGAACAAATCATTATCAACACATCCTTAGTCACATTCTGTACTCCCTGTCTATCAAAAAGATTGACTTTCTCAGGAAAGATCTATCAATTAAATCTCTATTACTTGGGACCCAATCCCTGCAGTCACTTCCAGACTTGCTTAATTCCCTCCTTCACTTTCTCTCTGCAGCAAACCACTGAGAGGGTAGTGCAGACAGAAGCAAGCAGGGGGAGAAGAAGAGGGAGAAGAGAGAGGGGGGGTGATTGCCGAAGAGCAGAGCTTGTCATGAGTGGATTTATGGCTGGGGAGACAGCGGCGGGAGGCGGGCGAATTGATGGGTGACACATAATCAGCCCCCTTATCGCAGCCCCGCAAAACTGGATTGCATCCAGAGGCTTGTGATCCGTCCGGATTTGGCTAATGTCTCCCACTCCTCTCCTGAGCCCCGACAGCTCTCGGTTATCAGGGCCTGGCCCGGGCTTCCTTTCCCTCCCTCTCGCTGCCATCCCTCCATCCACTGCTTCCTTCGCCTCCTCCACGCTGTCTGTATCTTGACATTGAGTGTCAGGAGAGGCTGCTGAGGTGTCCGCAACTAAGGGTTTGTTGACCAGGTGTGTCCGTCCACCTCCCCTCGTCCCTCATTCACTCTCCCCAACACCTCACACCTGTCTCTGTGCATAGCTGGCATAATACATTTTCACCTGTAAAGACGATTTCATCCTCTTCGATACCTAGTGAGACACATAACCAATAGGCGCTATTTGTATTGCGTGTGTTGCTAAACTGGAACAGAAGCTCGACATTTTGTGTTTTTACATCAATCTTCTTATAAACCAATAAAATGTCATAGAAAAAGCATCCAGAAGATAAAACTCTCCAAATGTCCTCAAATCAGTACCACATGTTTACAGTAGTGCACGCAGAAGAAAACTAAACCTCTGACGTGTCATTGTTGTTGAAAACGACCAAACGGCTCTTTGTAAACCCTGCATGTTTGCATTTTGTAACCCGACATGCAGGTTTTTCTGTCAGGGATGTTTATTGTGTCGTGACTGGAGTTAGAAAAGCAACGGCTGAGGGAAGGAGTGATTCACAGTCTCCAGAACGGTCGGGTTCAAAATTTCACAGTGTGGTTTTTGGGGTAAAACGAAGCTATGCAGTGACATAATGCTCTGGTTCATTCACACGAGATCCTCACTGCTCTGAAAAATGTCTCGTTAATTTGATGGCAAAAATGCTTCATTTCTTGTAATGCGCCATTGAAAAGATTGGCAGAGGTCGGGGGCATGATCTATATAAAACAGATCCCAGGTCTGCGCATTGGTTTTGCGGCTATATAGTGCAAGGAGCGGTCATTGTTAGGAAGGTGTGTGGATGGAAATTGTGACTCTCGATATGTGTGTCGTTGTAACGATTTGAATAGGTGTGAAGCCCGAGAAAGCCCGAACGCGTACACTCTTTAACAAATCGCAGATGTTTAAGGAGCATCGAAGCCAGTAGCGAAAAGCCTTCTCAAGCAATGACATGTGATGTGGTCGATGCGCGGATGCATTTCGCTGACATCGCTAATCTCCGTTTTCACTTTGGTGAGGGATGAGAAAAAATAACTTCAGAAGAGTGTGGTAATTTCTGGGAGCATTTTCTCAGTGTGTTGGCAAGCAAAAATGTGGAAATAGTAATGAGCTTAATTGCTTTGCTTTAGAGCTAACCTGGAGCTCTGGTGCCAGACTGGTGGATTAAACACCAAGATGCCTCCATCGTTGAGGGTGTTGCCTGAGTTAACCTCTCATAGAGGAGGACATGCACAAAAAATTGCCTTGTTAAGCTACCAAAATACTTCATATACCAAAGGATGCACATACTCATGTATCCTGGCAGCAATGTTGATAGCACATTAATCTACTTTTCATTGGATGCTATAGAAAAATACCACATCATTATCTGAGCATTTATGACTCAGGTCTCAAACATTGCCTTGCACTCTGAATTGTGTGGGCCTATCTGTCATTTATTGGACTGTCTGAACCTACAATTCATAAATATTAGGTCATTTATTGTCCAAAGGAGCAATTGTTATGGACAGTGGCCCAGTGGAATATCAAGACAACCAGAAACTGAGATTCTCATAAACTTGTAATGAGTCTTATGCACCAAAAAATGCTCTCCATTCCAATCTCACACTCAGTGCCCAACACGCTGTAAAGTGCTGACTTAAGGCTTTTGCAAACATGTCGTGGACCATTTACTTATTGTACAATGATGCACATTGCGTTTATATACATATATAACAAGGCAGAAAGGCCCCATTTAAAAGCAAGGTCACACACATTTTTAGTTTTAATTTGCCGTCATCCACCTTAGGTGACTGTTCCATCAACACACCATTCAAAATAATCAGACGCCTTCAGAAAGAGGTCGTGCAAGTACAAATAATAGCATTTTGCATTCACTGAAGTGGCTTGAATAGGGGGGGAAAAAAAATCTCACATGAAGTTGAAGCACAGAAATGCATAGCTGCCATCGCTCCTCGCGCTAAAACATGCACTATTGTTCGCCATTACATAGTCCTCGTCACAACATGTACAAGCGACTGGAAAGTCTGCCCTCCTTAAAGGAAAATAAAACCAGGTAGTGACATTGAATGTGGCTGCCATCTTGAGTGAGGACACAAAACAAAACCAACCCACAATGACATGACACAATAAGCTCATTACACAGGAAATATTACATTTACATATAAATTGAGTCAAGGCATTCATTCATTCTGCCGTTGCATTAAGATTATTCTTATCAGTAAAGAAGTTGGGTGCCTTTTTTTTTTTGTGTGACTGAAAAGCAGCCTTGTTGAGAGCATTAAAATACCCGCAAAGAAGTACTATTCACTGTGCTGAGAGCATGAATAGCAGCGCTTCACCAAGCCAGTTATGTGAATTTAATTTAAGTGAACTGGTGTTGTTGCGTAATGCTGAGTGAGCCTTGATGAATCCACAAAATGACATATAGTCCATATATACACTTTGGGTTCAATGCCATTACTTTGGACCACATTTAACAACCTGCAATATGAGATGTGCTTTATATGTGTGTCAAGCACCCTCAGTAGGTATTACATGTTTTTTTGTGGAACTACTGCTTGTGTCCTTTTATACAAGAATAATGACGCTGCTAACTACAGCCTGGGTTAGGTACATTTTACCCCTACAGAGATGAATAACGCTAAAGTTCGGATTAAGAAGAAAGATGCGCGGAGAGACACTTGTGGCCATTACGAGTCGTGGGCTGTTGGATCCCCCCTTAATGACTCTGAAAAGCGGTCATTTACAAAAGGTGGCTACGTGACTAGGTTCGCTATCGGCCCGGGTCTTTCTCCAATCCCTCCTCCTCATCGCGCTGCAATTTCCCCGAGATGCAACAGCAACACCAGGATGACAAATGGTTGCTTAAAAAGCAGTTTAAGAGGATTACTGTCTCTCCGTTGGTGGAATGGGTGTGTGTGTGAATATAAGAGTGAGTGAATGATAGAAAGGGAGCAAATCACATCAGCCCACCACCATTGATTTATTGTTTGTGGAACTACATGAGGAAAACATTTACCTTGGTGAGTTAGCAAAAGCAAGAGGGAACATGATGATTTACTCCATTCACAGTTTTTCACTGCCTCAGAGTCATCACGGCTTGCCTTGAACCAAGCCTGGCCGTGGCCCTGCCTGTTACATGGGGTATGTGCTTCTTAAAAGTAGGGGCTAGATTGAGAGGCTTATTGTTTACAGCTTGCTGTTATTTGTTTTAATGTTATTACTCATTGGCGACAGTGTGAACGTTTGCCCAGGGCTGATAAATGATTATTCTGTTGTTCTGTTGTTTCACAGAGTTGGGGAGGATGGGTTTTCATTCTCTTGAACGAGTGCCCCACGACATTCATTTGTTATCGCACAGCGGCATCCCATATTGATCACTCAGCGCGGTCAGGCTATTTGATACCACCTCTTCTCAGTGATCATCTGTGGGGAGATTCACCATCTCCTCCAGATCAGGCGAGAAAAAAAGCTGCTCTATTCTGAGATACAACTCAAAACAAAGCACGTTATGCAGTACGGACATTTCATGTCAAAACACAGCGCTCAGTTTTGACCATAATGATGCACACATTTTACCTCTTAACAAAATAATACATGCACAAAAGCACTCAGTGAAAAGGGAATTGAAAGCCAACGCCACATGTGTACCCCACACATAGTTCAGCTGATTCATGCTGTACGTGAATACTCTTTTGATCGTGGGAACCACTTGCGTGCATGATAAATAACAGGTCTGCCTGGTCAAAAGAGAGCAGTCAACTTGTTAGTGTGGTTTGCCTGGCCAGTACGTCATGAGGTTTGGATGCTGCCACAGTCTATGTGGTCTGCAGGTCAGACGTATCCGATGGCTCATAACTGGGCTGCTCGACTGCCCGCAGACTGTCTGAAAGTGTGTTCTTTAAACAAAAACAATGCCTATACGAGACAGCCTCGGAGGGGAAAGGAAAGTTCAGCAAATATTGAAAACCAGAAAACTGGCTTTTTGTCTCTTTGATCACATTTCAGTTTTTAAGCTGTTTGGAATTTAGAATACTGAATAAGCAGCATTACACTGGATCTACATTCATTTTCAGCTGTAGCGGGACAATCTTACACCGATTTAATGACACGGACATCGACTGATAACCATACAGTATCAAGTCTGTTAGTTAGTCAGCTGATCACAGTATTTTCTGATGGAAATATCTATCAGCCAAGTGAAGTTAGTGAAGTGATTTTGATTAGCTAATTGAGTAATAAGATCATTGCAGACAGTAGAAATGTGTAAATGACAAAAGCAGTCTATGAAATCAACTTGACGCTTGGTGACATCCAGCATGTGCCTCTAAGCTGGAGGTACACGAGTAGGCACCCTGTCCCACTTCACCCAAAAATTCTCTCCCCTCTAATCCCATTATTGAAAGGCAAATCAATGCATTTCTGAATTGAATGTGCCAAGAACATGGATAAGGGCACTAGTTGACCCACAGCTGTATATATGCCATTATGGACTGCAGCTAATCGTCACATGGATAACATAAAGAACTTAATTCCTGAGAATGGCTGAAGAAAGCATCATTCTTCAAAAGAGGAATGGCTTACGGTGCTAAGTGGCATTATTTCATAATCAATTAAAAACATTAAATAATTAATATGGATTATTGTATAATATTGGAGTTTCATGTCTTAATATATTTAAACACACACACACACACACACACACACACACAGTTAAATGCTAAAGTATTGGGACAGTTGTGTCAAATTGGTTGTTTTTCCTCTACTACAAATTTGTATTTCAAATAAAACTGACTATGAGGTAAAATTCTAAATTCCCCCTATAACTCCTTCAATCAATAACTTGCACTTCCTTTAGCAGCGATGACTTCAATGTAACGTCACCTATAGCCACTGATCAGTCTCTGGCATTTTGTCCCACTCCTCCTTCCAGAACTCTGCCAGCTCAGTGAGGTTTGAGGGCATCTCACATGAACAGATGCTTCAGGTCCTGCCACAGCATCTCAGTTGGATTTAGATCAGGACTTTGACTTGGCCAATCCATAACAGTAAACTTCTTCTTCCTCAGCCAGTCTTTGGTTTGCACCTGCACTTATTCCCTTTAAACTATTTTCATTTTACAACATGCACAATTTCCTTTAAAAACATGAAATTGGCAAATATAGGTCCTTTATTTCAGTTAAGAAAAGGCTAATTTTGATTAAATAAGGATAAAAACTCAAGATTTCTATAATTGCACAAGTGGTTCACAAGCTTTCAAGCATAACGATCTATCTGCGGGTCACCAGTGAATAATCTGCAGTAAAAGAAGTAGTTTTCTGTATTATTCCACACACATTTTCATGAAATGCAGGTAGAACAAAATGACAATTGCAAGTCGTGTTATATATCAACTCAGTTGAGTTCAACTCATGCTGTTAAGATTTGAAAGCATGTTATTGCAATAAAAATACAAGCAACAACTGTAGAATAATAAACTTTACACATAACCAGCTTGTTTGATAAATGAAATAAAGTTATAATAAAAACCTAACATAGGATTGTAGTTTCTGAAAATGAAAAGAAAATCTTTAAAAAACTGGATGTGAGTAAAAAAAAAAGAAAGAAACAAATCCATTAAACATTCCAAAGTGCACAGTATACAGTCTATGGAAATGTAGTATTTCTTCAACCTATAGATTATGGTTAAAATCGCTAAAACTATACCTTGGCAATAAATGAGCTATTAAATCAGAGAGTAATCGTTAAACTAATCTGAACATTTCAACATCACACCTGAGCTGCAGAGCTGTCTGTCAAGTGTGTTTTCAGAACCGCTCTTAATTGTATCCATCAAGGGTACTTAAGGATAAAGGGCAAAGCTGGACATAAAACCCTGAAATAACATTTATATCAGCTGTAAAACGGCACTCTTTATGCGGTAGAAACGTACGTGATTGATTGGTTGAGTTGGTAGCTCTGTGGGTGGTGAAAGTGTTTGGGGGGGGGGGGGAACTCGGGCCTGGACATGGTTGCCAAGGCAAGTAGCAATTTGCTGCTGAAAAAGTTCCTCCAAGTCGCTGTATGACATTGTACAGTCATTTACATATAAATTATCCCATCAAGTTTATTGAAATGCAAAGCAGGAATTTGAGAGAGAGGGAGAGAGACCACACAACTGGACTAACTAATTAACTCCATATCAAAGAACGACCAATCTGCGGCCATATAATCACAAAGTAAAATGGGAGGTGCGTGGAAAACGTGCACAGATTTCAGCCTTGTTGTATTTGGATTCATTAATCGGTGCCGATTCAACACCAATCAAGCTCGTCAAGGGGGTACTTTCTCTCTTCCCATTGGCTCTCCCCGGGGCCCAGTTGACTGGAGAGCAGCTATCCAGTGTGGTTAAAGCCGGTGCGTTCGCGATGGAGAGGCCGACGGTCCCCTGACAGGCCCTCCTGCTAGGCAACACTGCATGTGAAGCGCTGTGATCAGACCTCTTTTGATTTGACAAGCAAGTATAGCGCAAGTGTGCGTGCGCCGGCATCAGCCGACTCAATTTGCTTTGGGAGTCAAAACATCAACATTTTACCTGATGGTCTGAAAAAGTAGCTAGGATTGTCGCTAGTCTCTTCAGCTCGAACGTGACAAACCTTTATTTAAACCTCGGGAGACACGTCCTCATTCACAACGGTGCAGTACAATAAAACAAAAAAAACAAACATCAATCAAACCAATTACAATTAAATATAACCAGATAAGATATTGAAAGGCAGCCACTGGAAATTTGGATGATAGTGTACATGGACTCCATGATTTTCCCATTTTTTTGTGGCACGGCCCATTTTCAGTGATGTAAGCTTTCACGGAAAACTGAAGGTCTGCTTATTTACAGCATCTACACTGGATGACAGCTATGAAATTGCAATGACGCTGTTGATTTGTGAGACACGGTGAGACGAGAGGTCTGTCACACTGATTTTAGGTATAGCTTTGTATCCAGGAGATAGTTTATTCCCCTCTTAATTTCAGCTTGGTTGGGTTGTATAAGAAAATAGAAAGGAAATATGCTTTCTATGGGTTTCTCTTTTGCAAAGAAACAAAGCTTATCAAGTAGATTTATCATTCATTAACACACAGGACAAGATGTTACTAAACTCCATAATCCAAGGTTGTTGACCTTGGATTATGTTGACCTTGGAAGCCCAATTCAGATAAAAAACCCCAAAACAAACGAGTGATATAACCACCATCAGATGCAACACCATAGCAGACATCAGGCTCGTTAAATTAGGCCCACGACACCTCAAGAAGGCTCAACTGTGTATTCCAGCGTCCTGGATACACCTCACAACTCCCTTTTACCCTGCCTGCCATCAACCTAGCAGTAGCCTAGCCTTGGTTAGCCTTGAACCTAGCCTTGACCTAGCATCACCTAGTCTAGCCATACCAGTACAAGCCTGACTAGCTGATACATCAACACAACTAGACAACGCAGCTAAACAGTGTGTGTGAGTGCGAAGGGAGGGGAGGATTCGAACCCTGTGTAGGGTAAGGGGTGGGGGTTGGGGTGGGTTATACCCCAGTTGGATACTATGGGTTGGGTTAGGGAAAGGGAAGGTCGTTCCTGGTTCGGGTACGAGGAGTGTGTGTGTGTATGCATGTACCACCATGCCTATACTTGACTGATGGGCACTTCTCTAGCTAGCTAGCTATATACTACATACATACGTATACATATATATGTATTATATGCAATATACAATATTACGCCAAAGCAGCAGGCCAGTGGAGAAGAAAAAAACAACAAAGTGCAACTCCAAAGAACACAGAACCAGCAGTATAAAAATGACAACGACAAAAAAAAACCAACAGGACAAAAAAAAAAGAACACAGCCACAGGACACTTGCTGATAGAAAAAGCTGCCCAACAATAATAAATTGAGGTGAAGAGAGGAGGGAGCATGGAAAACGTCCTTTGTGACACCGCTGCTCACTCCGGTGAACACGCGTTGAAGTGCTCCCTCCCTCTCTGATCTATGTACTGTCAGGACGGATATTTGCTGAAATACTTTATCCCTGTTCTGCCACACAAATATGAACTGCCTCTGACACTTGCTGGAGGGAAGGGGGGGAGTTTAGAAAAACCACGGAATACCTCCTTTCGACAGTGTGTAAATTAAAGTTTGCCGAGCAACCACAACTGAAAAACAATAATATGTGAAAGATATCAGGTTGGATGTCAACGACGGAGAGCGGGTTCGCTTTCCAATACGCGTTTTGTTGTTTCCACGTATTGGGAAAGATGATTCATACTGTACATTCAAGCCGTCACTGTTGTGGTTGAACCCGTGACATTTTGAGTCAAATTCGGGCCTAGCATTATTCACAGGCAGGTTCCACTTGAAGGCAGCTTGCCCTATGGAAAATTCGTATGTTGGGCAACCTCAGAATATGACACTCTTAACCAGCAGAGAGTCAGACTTTGGTTTGTTTTTTGTTTCTGGAGCCACATGTACACCCACTTGCTTAGGATTCAATCCCACCAGTGTCTCCTTTACTCTCTACTTTCCCACCGCCTGAATCAAGACAATAAAATAAAAAATAAAAGTGGATGACGCACTCAATAAATAAAACAAAAATAATAACAATAATAATGCTGAAACTAGTCGGTGGCCACCCACTGCTTCCCTGTAGAAACAGCTGTCAGATGTTGCCTTGTGTTGTTGTGGTTTGTGACCGCCTGACATGGTCATTAAATAGTGGCCACTCTGGTTACCACACTACTCTTCTATGGTACTATGGTGGTCAAATGTAATGACATCTATTTGGTGTAATATGTTTATTTACAGCAAGTTCCAAATATTGAGGAACCCAATACTCACATATGTGTTGAAGGTCAATAGATTTGCTAAACGATTCCTTACCAGAAAATAATTCCTTACTGAGAAAAACAGCTACATACATAAAGGATACTGCTCAGAAACACCGACTCTAGACTCTGTCGGCAACATTTTGTTGATTAATACATTATATCTGCTACGAAATCTGTTACTAAAGTTTAAGAGCAATCAAATTCCCAAAGTGAAAATCTTGTTTGATGATAACAGTTTGACTTTATCTCTCCTATATGAATATCTTGACAGAATCTATAAACACTGACCCTCAAAACATAAATTTCTAGACATGCGGTTAGGTACTTTGTCGTTTTATTTATCTTTTGTGTACGTGTGAGTTTGTGTGTGTGTGTGAGTGAGTCAATTGCATGCATGTGTGTGTTATGTGTCTATGTGTCTGCGCGCAGCACACTTTGGAGGCAAAAGGTTGCTTTTTTCTTCTTCTTTATTTTCAACGTTCACTTTCTTCTATATCTGGCTGGTAGTCTACATGGTTGCCAGTTCAAATCTCCGGACTGGACAGGGATGTATGGCTGGAGAAATTGAACTGGAAACGCTCTCCCCTCCCTGAACAACTATGGTGGAAATACCTCATGCCTCAACTGCCCCAGTGGAGCTGCTCAGGTCCGAGGAGTGAGTGTGTGTAACTGAGTGTGAAACGGCATTGCTGAAGGAGTATTGGTGCTCAGCAAAGATAAAAGGAGAAAAGATGAATGTGTGTTCATGTACATAATAACTACTCTCTTTTTACAGCATTTTGATGAAAATATTTTAAATATACCAAAATAGCAGAAAACAGCAAAAAGTTCTCAAAATACTTTTTAGTTTTGATGATAATGCAATTTAGTTTTGCAGTTGCAGGACAAATGAAAGGTGGGTATTTTAACTCAAAATAAATTCATTTTTCCTATTATGCACTATAGTGGGGTAAGTGAGTAAATTGAAGAGGTCTTTGAGAATCCACGACAGCTCCACAACCATTAACATTTTCATTCTGCCCCTCTTATGCACACACACATTCACACACTTAGGTAAGACTACACATAATTTATAATTTATATTACACATACAATTTTCCCTTTTTTTACTATATTTTTTTTATAAAGTGCTCTTATTGTAAATATTGTGTTGTTTTTTTATATAGAGCTCTTAATAACTGACATTGTAAATAGTGTGTTGGTTTATTGTAAATAGTGTGAACCTGTTATTTTGCACATTTCTGCTGAGCATTGCCACTTTCATTTCACTACACACCTCGTGTGTGTATGTGACAATTAAAATTCTTGAATCTTGAATCTTGAATCTTGAATCTTCTCCTCTCATCACTAACAGCCCCAGGGAGGCCCAACCATGCGTATTCTATTAACAAAAGGCACGCCCAGTGCTCCCAAGTCTCAGTCTTGATTCGTACACATCCACAAATCCCTTGACACAGGCTGTTTGTGTTCACTAGAGCCTGCAAGAGGGACAGAAAGAAGAAAAAAAACCCAGCAAGAGACAAAGAGAGAGAGAGAGAGAGAAAGAGAGAGAGATGTAAGAAAAGCATAAGAAGAGACAGACACTACAGAAAAATGTCACTTTTCGCAACAGCACCCAGGGATTGAGACAATATGGCTGGGCTTCTTTATGTTCATCTGGGTAAAACGGCCATTTTGCCTTTAGGAGCTCAACGTTGGCACCTTCATCGGCCAGCAGATCCATAAAAGTGCCTCGCCTCCAGCCTTTAAGCCTGACAAGCAGACACAATGCTGTGGCACCTTCCCTGGATGCTCTTCTGCCTGCCTGCCTGTCTGCCTGCCTGCCTGCCTGGGAGATCAAACCCAATAGGGGTTGTTTATTTGAAGCATTACAGACTATGCACGTCGCCTTCGCCGAGTCTTACCGCGCCACCATAACGAGATCCCCAAAGACAATGAAAGGTAATATTTGTAACTGCGTTAAAAGGCGAAGGGAGGGCCGACCAATTCTGTTGTCCAAAACCTAAGCGAGCTCTTACAGGTTGCACTCAACTGCCCACGTGAAAATGACACAGCACACTTTGGTTAGCAATGATCAATATTTTCTTCCTAACGAGATCACTGGCAACTTTAATCAAAGCAGCTGGGAGAGGGACTTCCCACACGATCCAGATTGTTGAAAAAGTACATTGGCGTTACGAAGGGGGTACCTGCATTCCAGCACTGGAACAACTGCAGTTGTTGTCAAGTAATTAGAGTTTAACTGAATAGAGACAATGCAACAACAATTTGGGGGAAATGAATGTGAGAACTGAGAAATAAATATTGTATCTGTTAGTCCACGTTATTTCTGAACACATCCCTTACATTTTGCTTATGTGTTTTCTGTGCATGCATGTCTTCATTTTAGCTTGAGTGCAACAACCTGCAAGCCAGGATCCTCCCTTTTTTAACGGTTATTACTTGATGTGTGATAACGAAGTGACCTTTTTACAGGGCAAGCCGCGAGCAATCTCCTTTGCTCTACAATAGACACAGCAAACAGTTAGCCCACCTTTTACTCCCCTAGCCCCCCCCCCCCCCCCTCCCCCTCGCCGCCTCCATCCGCCTATAAAGCTTCAAACACAAACAGGAATATTAACCAGCTAATCTGTCATATCAGAATCAGATAGCACTAACTGAATGACATTTAAGCCTCACAGCAGAGAGCCCAAAGCAGCCACAGTATCAGATGATATTAAGTTGACTGATGAACCAGAAAACACTAACTGATTGTCAACATCATAGTTGATTTTCATGCTTCCTTGTCCTCCCAATACTGCTGGCATTTAGGCAACCACCATTTCACTGTATGGAATGATTAGTAAAAAATATGAAAACGTGCGCTGCTTAGCACAGCCTTGACTAGACGTGCAGCTACAGTAGAAAGAATTTCATGCAACCACACACACACACATTATGCCTGAATCAAAAGGTATCATTTGCCTTTTGTTTTGGTCATAATTGGCAGGTTAAATGGATATGATCAACATCCAAGACTTCAAATCGTGCTGTGATTAGCAAAAGAAAACCCTCCACCTCTGTGTGTTTCAGTCCAGATTTTACAATGTGTTTCCATCATAACTTAAGACACAAGCATGTGCATACACACACACACTACACATGCACACACGCACACACACCTACAAAGCCACTCCGGGTAAAACATCTGCAGAGTGGTGACATCATTGCTATGTGAAAAAAAAAAAAAAAAAAGGCTTTGAGCGGTAAAGAGTGCAAGAGACGTGGTTCACATCGCCGTTGGCAACACAGGCTAGGATTAAAAAGCTTGATGCTACCCAGGGGGAGCAAAGCAGAGGGTGGTAGTCCACATTTGCATACAAGGATTTGATATTAGAGAAAATCAACAGTGTGAATTAAAACACACACACACACACACACACACCACACACACACACACACAACACACACACACACACACCACCACCACACAGTCCCAAACAGTTGACTCTGATGTATTGTGTTCATCATCCGCAGAATGAATATAACATTTCGCAGACAAGCCAATATTCCTTCAATTTAATAGTTTGCTCCTTTGCACACCTTTGCATGTTTTTCTGCACTCCAACATCAAGGAGGAGGGTGGGGGATCATTTTCTTGTCTGATAGAAATTGAATGCATAGTTAATTTCACAGTAGGTATATGTAGAGCCGTGTAGAATTGCTGATGTCGGAGGTTGTTCGCTCAGCAGGTAAGCAACACATCACTGACATTTGGCTCTATTCATTTGCACAAGGTCTTGAGCCTGCTGTGAGCTCGACCTGTCAGAAAAGTAAAATGGCACCCGCAGTAGGCAAAGAAGAATCAGCTACATTGAAGAAATAGTCTCCAATGAGGGAGTAATGAAATGCACATGGCCATGTAAAAATCTTCCAAAGATTGCTGCAGATTTGGAGATTGCCTTGGATATACAATTGAGCCAAATGGACCAGGGGCATCCCGATGACATCCTCCTAAACGGCACATGATTTGATCCTCACAGCACGTATGACAAAACTATGCACATCCAGCGTTTGTGTTGCAGGAGCAGATGTAGAGACTGTGGGATCGGTATGAAAAAAGGTAATAGCATAAGACTACTAGGTTGTCACTTTTAGGTATCTGATCAATTTCCCCTCCCCCTCTGTCTGATGTCTTAAATGCATTCCTAGGCAGAAGGTCAAAGTAAATTTGGTCTTACTTAGGTTTAGGCGTTGTATGACCACAATAACATGCCGTACTGCAGGACCCATATCCATCAAACAACTTTATGACTGCCATTTTTCAGTCCAACTTTCCTGGACTGTCAGAGCATTGCACTGAGCTGGGCTCTGATAGTGAAAGGTGTTCATCATGTAATGGTATCCACAGTGGAGCCACTGCACAGCGCAGATAGCGAGCTGCTGTTTTCAGATCAGCTCTGTTCCAGCAGTCATAATGGTTGTAGCTACGATCAAAGTTGGAGAAACAGTTCTCGGACCCTTCACCCTGCTCTCCTCTAGGGCAAGTTAGAATTGAAGTGAATCATTGTACACACACACACACACAATTGTGTTTTTATGGTTTTCAGGGCATTCTGTTGAATTACATTCCCTAATTCTTACAATTATTCTACTACAAATAACCATTTTCCTATGGAGATCAGGGAAATTGTCCTCACAAGTGGCCATCTCTCTGGGTTTTCTCGATGTTTGAACCCCACAAATTAGTACAATCCGACCATACAAACACACACACACTCTGCCACTCAGATGTTGAGGTTGTATGAGGCTGTCGAGTATCCCAATTAGTTAACCGCTATCAGAGGGGCATCTAGGCCTTTCAAAGAATATATAATGTCGTACCCACGCGATACAACAGCAGCAAGCAATAGGTAGACATTCTCTCTCAGTATGGATGTATTCTGCCCACCCTTCCTTTCCAACAAACCCAGCTATTATATGTTTTCTAACCTCCGCTCTGTGGGGTGGGATGCCCTTCTGCCCAAGTCTCCCAAAACTTAGGACTCTTTCCACTTTGGGCGCACCCTTTCCCTCGCCTCAACACTGAGAGAGGCTACTGAGACGCTGAGAGGGAAATGAAACCCAGCCATATCTTTGAATACTACTGCAATAGTAGCTGTGGCTGGAGACAAGGAAGGACAACACTGCCCCCTAGTTGTAGGAGAAGTAATAACCCACCGGAAAAGCTGAGGGAGGTGAAAAAGAGGAGATGCCATTTTAGCAGACAAGTATGGTGTCATACACCTCCAGAAGCCTATAATAAGCTACTTTGGTAGACTGGGCTGTGCAATCAAAAAGATGTTTAATTTAGGAGATTGTGGTCTTTGCTTCTGCCTTGATCAAACACTTGAATAATGGCAAACCTTTCACGTCTGCAGCGCGACTACAAAACAAATAAACAAGGCTCTCCTAACTTAGATAAGCCTTTTTTCTCATTACTCGAGAAAGCAAGAAGATTTAGGTGGGTGTGTGAGTGAGAGAGGCCGAGAGAAAGACAGCTGAGACGGAAGAGAAATGATGATAGGGTATACTTTAAATGCTTTAAGGTATAGGTATGTATCTTCCCGGTTCAAGCCCAACAGTACCTCACGTTGTTGTATTAAACCTCAAGAGAACATCTTCGCTGCTCCGAATTGGACCTTGGACAACCATCTCAATCAAAGCAAGCACGGAGCCCATCGACAGCTCTTGAATCCCCCCCCCCCTTTCCATCTCTTTCTCCCTCTCATCTGCAGCTAAACTCTTTGTGCCTGGCTGTAGCTAATCTGGCTCTGAGTGGCGTGGGCGGCAGCGGGCAAGGGCACAAGGGGGCTGCTGGGCAAAAAACTGTGGGGAGACAGCAGTGATTGACGGCTATAATTAGCCTGCTGAAGTTGTGCCGACGGAACGAGGCCGAGGGGAGGAGCAGGGGTGTTTAGAGAGCATCTAGCACACTTGCAAGCATGCACACACACACACACTTCTATGCAATGCATGGGCATAGAAATGTGCACTCATAATATATTTGAGTATAATGAGCAAAGCCTCCACAAGTACTGTATAAGGAACAACATATGGGCTTACATGCCCACACATTGCTGATGTTGTGTTGGAGCAAAAGGTTTCCCGAACTGTTTTTCCTACTTGAATGAAGACATGAGTAAGTACATGACTAAGTCAACAAGTACATATACAGTTTTGGGACAGTTGGTTGTTTTTCAGTTGGTTGTTTTTCCTCTGTACTAATCAAATTTGTATTTCAAATCAAACTGACTATGAGGCAAAATACACAATGTCTAGATTTCTTTCATGTCTTTTTTTAAACAGGCATTGAACTATATTACAACAGCCATTCAATGAGTCAAGTCAGTATAACTATTGTAAGTATGTTTTGACATAAGACATGATGTGATCCTTTGAGATGCTCTGCCAAGCTTTTACTGCTGCCTCTTTCAGTTGTGTGTTTTATGGGGGTTTCAGATTTCAGTTTGATTTGGGCCAGAAAAGCATGTTCAATTGGGGTTTAAATCTGGTGACTGACTGGGCCACGTCAAAAACATTTCCACCTTTTCTTTCCTGATAAGCTCCTTGGTTTAGTTTGCTGTATGTTTTGGGTCATTGTCTTGCTGCATGATACACATCTGTCCAATGAGTTTGTTGGCATTTCTCTGAATATTGGTGGACAATGTTTCTGTACATAGCCGTCATTCTGTTGCTGCCATCACTGGTTACATCTTAAATAAAGACCGTGCAACCGGTTCCAGATGCAGCCATACAGGCCCAAGCCATCACACCGCCTCCACCATGCTTGACAGATGAAGTAGTCCCTCTCTTTCTCCACACTTTCACCTTTCCATCTTTCCATAAAGGCTTATCTTTGTCTCATCTGTCCATAAGACATAAGTGTAGCCTCTGTAATTTGCCTCTCTTCAGTGCACAGTGTCCTGCAAACTGTATGTTCATCTATTTAAGTGTCATATCCATCAGTGCGGTGGGTATAAATTGTTTAGACATAATGTGACTTTTCACCAACAAGCCCAGACAAAAACACACAAATTCTAAGTTACATCATTAGCACTGTTTAAGCTGGGGGAAAATAGATCAGGCGACAATGGGCAACCCTGACAAGGCCTCGAAACCACACAATTTTGATCACGATAATGGAAGTTTTGCACCCCGTCTCTCTTCTTGGCTCCTTTTATGTGGAATATCATGTCACTGTCAGCGTGGCCATTAAGGCAGAACAGGGAAAGGAGAGGCGCAACTCGCTGCCAAATGATCCAGAGAAATGAGGATTCCATCAGGCTGACAGACCCCTCGCCGGCTTTCTGAAAAGGTGTCATTTGCTTTAATTTGATTGTTTTTTGGTGGCCATTAATATGCCTTTTATTTAGCCCACCTGCAGTGCTCCCTCAGTCCGCCCTTCAGCAAATAGGCTTATGCATATCCACATGCACATCCTTTTAGTCCATTACCGTTCAGAGATATCTGGGAGCACTGTATTTTTAAGTAAGGCTTCGGGAGCTGAAATGATCATCGACAGCTACAGCTTCCGATGCAGAGGAAGCTCTCTGAATTTGGATTTTGAGCACAAATGCTATTTTACAGCGGTTTATTTAATATTTGTATCCCTGTGGGTCTTTACGCGGCCCTACATCTTCAGAATGGCTTAAAGAGAAAGGCTTTTGTTGTCTTATTGCCGTTCATGGCAGGTGTAGCATAGGACATGTTCAAATGATGGAACTTATTCATCTTGCTCTTCACCTCACAGTTCAAACAACTCACGACATACATCTGTAGTAACACCTCACTAGGAGTCTCCCGAATAGACGTTCTGGTTATGGTGGCATCCTTTCATAGGATCATTCATAAAATATTAACTGAAAACCGTGTCACATAAAAAGACTTATGATGCAATGGCATGTTTACATGTTTTTTTTTTATATGAGTTAATATGTTCATGTCATACAATATAAAAAATATTTACTTCCACACTGGAAGGTTTCAACAACATATACCCACACACACACACACACACAAATGAACTAGGTGCATAAGGATGACAGGCACCCAGATTAATGTCATCCTGTCCTCCTCCTATCCCCAAGTGCCACACCACGGTCTTCAATGTTACAAACCGGCAAAAAACGGATGTTGACGTCTGAGCACTGTGTACTGTATAATGACTTGCAGGCAGTTGCCATCTTGCTGCACCAAATCCATTTCATATCAGTGCTCCATATCTTCACTTCCAAAATTAATTTTCCTTTGAGAGACATTGAGTGAGAAAATTGTCCCACCGGTTGTCCTGATGCATTTTATGTGTCTTATAGTTTCTATAAAAACCTTCCCCATCCTTCCTTCTCTGCATCGGCGTCCACCAAACTGCTTGCAGCAGGTAGTAAGTTAGCAAACCGTGCTGTGATTTAGGACAGCTTAGCCATTAGAACTGTCAGCACCCCCTTTCGACACACAGGATTCATAGCCACCACCTCTTATTTTAATGAGGTCTGACTGCTCCCAGCCTACGCTATAATTCTTGTTGGGGGGGTGGGGGGGGGGGAGGCTTAAGGAGTGCTGTCATAATTTAGTGCAGGCCAATTATCACTTCCTGATGTGTCATATGGGGTATGGGGCAGTGCTTCTCACCCAAGCAGCTGTGTATGTGTGTTTAGAGACAGGACAGTCCCTTAGCTACACCTGATTGACACCACCAAGGGAGTCGGTCCAAGGATGTCGTTGGCGGTACTAGCTACTCCCCCGTCCAGAATTGCTAATAGCGACTAAGTCGACAACACCTAGACAGAGGTGCGCTACATTATTATGAGTGCACTAAATTACATTTTTCTCCCTCGTTTATCTAGCCCGGTCCTGTTATCTCCGGGGTACTTAGGCGGTGCATTAATGAGAATGTTAAGCAGGTTACACAAGGCGAGACTTAGCCGTGCACCGTGCGTCTCGCAGGAGAATCGCCCGAAATGTATGAACAATAACCGTGAATAGGACGAGCGAAAAGAGTAAAAGTAGAAAGGCAGGACAATGCAAGCGAGGCAGTGGAGGGATGAGAAATGGAAGCTGTGCCTGTAAGTACAGCATTGCCTCCAATAAAATAAATAAACTGCTCGACAAAATATCACCAACACAGGGAATCTAAAAGGTGTAAATCATCGGGGAGGATAGCTGGTGAACTGAAGGCGAGGAAAAATGGTTTTGGGGCGAGGTGACACAACCAACTGAGGAAATATTGCCACTACATGGATCTAACTAGCAAGTGCCACTCCCTGTCCATTGTGCTTTGCATTACGGCATTACTGTCAAACTGTAGTAGAGCACAGTACTTCCACCCTCTGTGATTGAAGCACTCGCTCTCTGGGGACCTTGTTGATACACTCAGGAAATTAGAAAATGAAAACATGATTTATAGATTAGAAAGAAGAAGAAAAAAAAAAAGAACAGGACCGATTCTATGCATGGCAGATAAAATGGCCCGCAGTATGCCACAAGAGTCACATGTCAACTAGATTGACTTCGCATACCTTTCCAAAGCAGCATTGCAATCTCACAAAACACAAACTTTGCTTTGTCGCTGCTCTCCAACTGTGATGGTTTTGCTTGGTTTGTCTGTCTAGCCCGAGGCAAAAAAGACTCAGTGTGTTATTTGTCTTTTTCTGAAAATGTTCACATAAAAGTTATTTGCTGTCAAGACGGCGGGAGGCATGTCACGCACTAAAGATTTGTGGAGGCACCTTCAGCGGCTGCGCAGTGTTGGAGGACCCAATAGGTACCTTAATGATTGGCCATATGCTGCCCTCACACCCTCAAATACATTACTGTGTTTACATTACTTCAAGGTAGAATCATTTTCAGTTGGCTTAAATATATTCTCCATAATCTGTTTATCCACTTTTATTATAATAACAAAAACAATTTAAAAGACCCTAAAAGAAAATACCCCAAAAGTTCAAATTTAGATGAAAAGTACACTTGCTCTCTGTTCAGTTGCGGTCAGTTACTTTTTCTAAAAAACTTACCCAAACTCCCGGGTCAACTCCTGTAGGGAAAACATTCTCCTCTTCTGTCAAAATGTCTTCTCCCTCATGGATACGCTCTCCTATCTCCCTTTCTTTCCACCCTAAAAACACAAAGTATGTCTAATATTGTGCAGCTCTAAGCCCTCTGTTTACCGGCAGGTTTAATGCAGCAAGCCCTTAATTGCATTCATTATCTGAAGCTCCAGGTCTGGGCCAAGGTTGTGGGAAGAGATGGGGGATTTCACTTATCTCTTGTTTATTCAAAAATATATATAATAATAACTGCCAGGAGATAATAAGTAATGAGCATGTATTGTGGTAAATAAATAATGAAAAAAAAAGCAAGGATTTCCTCCGCACTTTTATCATCTCCATTTTCCACACAGAGAAGAAATAAGGATGTGTAGGCCATCGCAGCTTAAGAAGTATTTAAAGTCTGGAGGAAAATGGAAGTTTCTTTTTGTGAGGGGGACACATAATGGAGTCGCATCCCCAGAGGTAAAGTGGCAAATGGCGATATAATTGAAAAGTGCTATATAAATACAGCAGAAGAAAATATGAATCTGACTGCAAGGTGGGGGGGTGGGGGTGGGGGGGGGGGCTTGTCCAGTAAATTGAATTAACTCCCAAATGTTAACACTAAGAAAATCTTACAATATCACATAAAAAAATGTATGGTTCCCTACCTGCTGCCATTCAGGACTGAATTTTGTTATATTTGTTATATTCATTCTATTAAAATTTTAACATGGCACAACCTTCAACATTTCACTCTGAGTTTGTAATACTATATAACATGATGTGCACACATGTTAGTACTCTAAGTTCAATATAGGAACAGGAAAGTGTATCCAGCCTTCTAATGTGTGATGTCACACCGACGTACAGCTAGCACCATTCACAGAATGAATCAGAAAACCACTGGACAAGGTGACGGTGTGACAGTGTTGAGGACAGGGTCTGAAATTACCACCAAGTTACTGCCAAGTAGGATTGCACAATTAATTGTAGATAATCATATAATCACGATTTTGTTTCCACAATAAATAATCATGTAATTTGGCGATATTGAAGTGTGCCAAGTTTGCCATAGCTGCAGTGGAAAGTAATAAAGTAATTCAGGATTTCCCACAGTGCTTTATAGGCAAGACGCGACCCACGTGGGCAATAATCTTTTATTTTACTATTTAAAATAAATATCGTCACTACTTTGACTGCATTTACTTTCACTGCATCACTTTTTGTCTGCATTTACGTTAGCCAACCTAATCCATTATAACGTGGATACAGCAGAAATGTATTGACCTTCCATTATAAGCAGATAAAAAAAAACAGCCCAAAATGACTTAGGTATATAAATTATCAGGTATATATATATGTAGTTACTGGTAATTTTTTTAAAAAATTGCCAAAAAAGTGCCAAATGCTGGTAAACTTCCTCTTCAGGGGAAAAAAAACCCCCAACACAACTTTGTGTGATGACAACATTTGAACTCCTCGGTCAAATACAAGCTCTGGTCCTTTACTCAGACTTTGTCCTTGCTGACCATCGCACTCTTTGACCGTTGACCGTATCAAATCAAAGCAAATCAATGACTCCGTATCAAACCGTCTGCTGACTGGCTGCCTGTTACACAAAGCGGTGCGTCCAAAATTCTGCGAACTTTGACATATTTCTATGAAAAATGTGTAGGAATTATTTTAGCCAATAAAAATTATTCTTGGCAGGTGATTTTTTATAGTTTACCAGCTCTTGGCAGGTGAGCTAAATAATTAATTTCAGATACTGGTTGGTGATGATTTTCTGGGGATCTGGATGCATTTTCTGGTTATCTTCTGAGTCCACAAAGTGAATCTAAAATTCATCAACTGAGCTGCTCCATGCAGCGCACTTAATGACACCACAGAGTAGTCTGTGATTTGTCAAATTAAGCAGTATTCCCTTTCAATAAAAGCATTCATACATTAACCTCTGAATGAATGTGTCACAATCACTTGGCAGCCAAACATGTGCTTATTCTGACTCAGTAAGGTGTAAGCTCCTATCCCAGTGAGTTACATCAGATGACATATGCAGCAGCAGATGGGATGGATAGTTCTTCCAGGTTTATTTATCAGGGATGTCAGCAGCATGTTGTACCAACTGGTCAAGCCAGGTGCCAAATCAGATAATAACCTGATTGATGCAAGCTGCTCTACCCTGCAAACACCCACCTGAATATGGAAAACAGCGAGGAAGAAAACACGGTGGCTAGACCCAAAGCCTTGAAACGGTTGTAAACTGGAGCGGCGGAACAAATCGAATCACCTTCATTGGATCATTACAGGAAAGCAAATTAAGGACTTCCACTCTATAGCCATTGCACATTATTAAATTCCTATTACAAGATCATAGATGCTGCAAAATTGTGGGAGATTAAATAATTGCAGGTTACGAAATAGTATCAGTGGGTCAAGAAGGACTTGTATACTGTCACAGCACCCGATGACCAAAGAGCTGAGGCACTTGCTTTCGCTCCACAGGGACGATGCTGGCTTCACGAGGGCCGCGTCGCCATATGTTCTTCCCAATTGCTAGCTGATAGTAATATTCATTCATTTCCTCCCTCTCCCTCTCTTTTTCTCTCTCTCTCCCTTTCTATCAATTGTATACCTGGCAGTCGTCCCAGAGTACACACCAGACCTAATGGACCCTCTCGAGACCTCTCTCTCTCTCCCTCCCTAACTCCCGCTCTGATTTTCTCTCTCTCTCTCTCTCTCTCCATCCCTCCCTTTCTGTCTCTCTCTTTCCATCACTGTCTGTCACACGCTGTCACCAGGCTGTCTGGAATATCCCACACGTCCAGCTGCTCTTGAAATAGAATAACGTTAGGAAAAGGAGGCGGAAATATAAGTCACACGACATATCAATACAGCCCCCCCCCCACTCCCCCCACTCTGTAAAACAAGGCAAGGGAAACAGGCTGTCTCACCCGTAACTCGAATTAATGCTACTGAGATGAAAATGACAAGATGACCCGTCCCACCTCCACAGTAACTCATAGTACCATGCAGGTCCTTCACTAACAATCCATCCATTTCAACAACACATGCATATACCACTATCACAGACTGCTGAGGACTAGATAGTGTAGAAGCTAAGTCAACCCCTGGATAGATGCCAACACGGTTGTGAACGTGCTTCTTTCACAGGAAGCAGAACGAGGAAAAGCAACAGCAGTTGATAACGCTAGCGAGGGGAGTGATTTCGGCATTGTCATGCAAATCTCTCCCTCTGCTTTTTGCTTTTTCCGGGCCCTCGTCTGTTTTAGGCTGCTGGAGCAATAAAGAAAACAACCCGCAAAAGGCATTTCAATAATCGCCACCATGCTGAATTTCTATGCCTTTTAATATGGCAGGAGAGAGAGAGAGAGAGAGAGAGAGAGAGAGAGAGAGAGAAGAGAGAGAAGTTTTATCTGAGAGAGGGAGAATGACAGTTCCATTACCTGAGAGTCAAGGATGCTGTCTGTGATCCAACAAGTAGGAGACCACCCCCCCTCCCCCCACCACCACCACCACCACCACCACCACCCCATGAGTGCTTATCAATACAGGAGGCGTGTCATTTTGAACCATCAGGCGTGAGGGCTCTCATCGATCACTCACTGAAAAGTAAATTATGGTTTTCACTAATCAAAGTCTGCAAAGATTTGTGAGTCATCTCTGGACTGCACTCACTTGAAGCACCTCGTGAGCCATCGTACTGTATCTGATGAAAAAGTGTTTCTCGTTGCGATAAATAGAAAAGATTGGAGTCATAAATTTTATTAAAGCACACAGGAAAAAAGAAAAAATCACAATCTCTGACAATGAACACTTCAGCAGACCCTAGAAAGAGGGCTGGTTGACAGTCCAATTATACTGACCCAGGACCAGAAGCACAATGCTTGCATTTTGGGCCTGTAATGGGCAGAGAAGCAGAATGAGGGCTGTACGACTTCTGTTTATGGGAGCTGGTATGCTCTGGACAGCGTGCTGAAGCAAAATGTTTGGGCTGCGTCTCATCAGCTATCACCAATTAATGTTGTCAAGGCGGCCGCTCCCGCTCACACTGCTACGATGTGAAAGAGGCTAATGGCTCTCTAATGGAAATTAAACTTCAAATATAGATCAGTTGAGCACATGTAAGCGATCATCTTAGGGGCACTGGGGGAAGTAATGTAAAATGGCAGCAAAGCCTGAACAATCTATTGGCCGAAAAATGCCAGAGGAAAAAATCTGGTAGAACACTTGATTTCATATCTTATTTCCCACTGCGGCGACCTCTTTTATTGCCGTCAGTGGTGAGGCTGGAGATGGAGAACACGGGATCTCAAGGATAGTGGCACCTTCAAATACTGTAGCTTGCCTCCAGCAAAAAAAAAAAAAAGGTATCAACTTCTGTCATTGAGGGGAATAAAGCTTTTGTATCAGCATTTGTATGTTCGATACGGTCAGAAGCACCGAGACGGCACATTATGAAGTTTATTTTGGAAAATTTCAAGCACCACCAGACAAAAAATACAAAGAAGCTCGGAACAGTTAAGCTAATATCATTTTATGTTAAAAACCATTTCAGAGCGCTAAGACTGCATACCCGAGAGCCATTGGATTTAAACTTTAATACCTATTAATTATTGAAGCTCTGGGGAAAGACCATTTAGCTGCCCAATAAAAACGGAGGGAGCTGCCATGTTAAATGTTGAAATTATGAATAGGCCTTGAGTAGCTCTCATTAGGAAGGTGCTAAATTACTTTTGATTCATTTTGTGGTCAGCGAGGTTAAATGCCATCAGACCTATCTAAGTAATGGGCAAGAAGACCCCAGATCTTTCAAACACTTAAATGTTTCTTTAACTGATGAGCTTGTTAGGAGTGTTTCTGAGCTCCAGAGGCTTCTGAGGCAGAGGCTAAAAGGCAATGTCTTTCCAGGAACCAAGGAACCCTAGTATGTAATTGTGTGTGTGTGTGGGTGTGTGTGTGTGTACACTTCAGTCTGACTATAAAAGGGATCCGTCTTTGCGATAACTATAGCCTATGTAAGAAGAGTAGAGCCACATGTTTGAAAAGACTAAATGGTGAGAGATAAATGAAATCTCCTTGTCATTGCGCACTAAAGCCGAGTGCCATTACACACAGCAGGAGGAGAGAATGATAGGCCTTAAAGAAAACAAGCAACATCCACAGTTGTGGCTTAATGCGAGTACTCTGAGCCATCATCTTCACAAGCATTACATTCACCATCACTGCTGGGCCAAACCTTCATTACACAGACACGAACGTATAAAGACTCAATCTAGGACCGCCGGGTTAACAAGCTGACTCCCGCTTTTCCAGTAGAATCCATAAAGAGTCATCCACTTTTGCTTGAAAACCTTAAAAAACAAAAGGAGAGAAAGAGATTGGGGGGAAAAAGACGAGACAGCCTCATTTACGCTTCCTCGGAATTCAAGATGTTGTGACCAAAATAATGAGTCCAGCAGCCTTGACCTCCGGCAGAACCTGTGGGGCCCAAATGATGGATAGAAAATGATCTGCTATTGGTAAACACAAAAGGAAGTACTGACCCACCCCCTGGCCTAGTCATGTCACTGGCAAACTCTCACAGCTCTTCTCTCACTCTCTCTCGCGCCCCCCGACTCAGGCCTCGCTCTGTCCTTCAGGCTGACGGGGAGGGCAAACGGACTGAACTTGGGCCGTCGGCCGGCCTGTGATGGATGGGCCTGGGCATGTCGGGCGTTCAGCCGCGAGATGCCGTGCCCCAGATAAATGCCTGTGCTTAAGGGTTTAAAGCATTCTCTTGCCCTAATAAAGATGTCTATCATCTGTGAATAAGTAACCTCGTCGACCCACCGTGTCGGCGCCGAGCAAGGGGTGGAAGGCGAGATCAGCAACCCACAAATCAATCACGCATAAACAACGGTGATGTACAAAGATGAACAAAGATGAACTCGCTTACGATAACAATTCGGAGGGAATATTGCGGCATAAAAATGGATAATGAAAGCCAAAGAGCTGCGCCAGTAATAGCACCGAGCTAATAAAAGAGATAAGCAATCAAATGGGAAGCTGACTGGCGGGAAAGGGAACAATATCAGTCGCCATTCTTTCTGTTGGCGCGTGGGGGAGGGGGGACTTTTCATAGCTGGAGAAACCCAGATTACAAGAAAGCCTTTTCAAAATATCACCAAGCTTTAAGAGCGAGGAGCTAATTAAAATCAATAACTTCAGACAAAAGGGGGCTTCGGTGAAAGGCGTGACATGAACTGGAAGCTGCAACATACATCCTCTTGGTTTTAGAAATTATTATAAAAGGGAAAATCTTTCAAGCGCTTTAGAAGAAGGTGTTTGAATGGAGCGTTTGTGGTTGGTCACTTTGAAAAGAAGTCCATAGAGCTGCTGTATGGAGGCTAAGGGCAGACTTCACTATGTTGAGAATGATACCAGATGGTTCAGATAATGTGTGAGTCACTGCAAAGGTCATACTGAGCAGTGGTGTGGCATGATACTCCTTTGACGACACTGCTATGGTGTTTGAGGTTTTCAATGAGTCATTGATATTGGCACTGTTACATCTACCAAATGGGTTTTTGGCGTACTGTGTTGAAACCCTATACAGGAGGTGGTTTTCCCAACAGTTTAGTAGCATTTTGAGCCAAATCTATGCCCGGACATGCCTTACAACAAGATAGTGCTGAGTCTGGAAAAAAATGGACTGAGGGGAGAGAGGATCCGAAAAAGTAGGGGGGGTTCAAGGAAGGAGAGGGAATAAGCGTCGAGATACAGGACAGGAGCTGTGTGACTGGAATCCTCGTCATCCTCCTCACTCCATCAACTCCAATACACCCGCTCAGATGATGCATGAAAATCCATTTATGATACAAGCTAGGAGGGAAGGAGACAAAGTGAAAGACTGAGAGACACAAAGGAAGGATGGAAGGATGGATGGGATGGTTGTATAAGAGATGCATCCATCCATCGTGTGCGGTTTCGTGTACGGCCAATGACAATGATTTCAAAGCTAGCATTGGGAATTCACTTTTGGTTTGCACAAGCTAGATCGAACTGAGACACTCTCGACAGCCTTCGGTAAATAGTGGGAGTGACATTAAGATCTTTCATTGTCAGTCTTGATGAAGGATGAAAACTCTCCCATGATTAGATGTGTGTTTATGGCGCTGACAAACTGTTTGAGCTTTTCTTACTGCCAGGGCTTTAACTCCCGTTTTGTCTTCAACTTTTATTTTCCTCTAACAAGAAGATTTCTGTCTCATGTTTTAAATTAGAATGGGGCGAGGAAAAAAATCAAACGGCATGGTTGATCAACAATGACTCTAGCGTCGTGAAATTGAAATCCTGAAAGTGGAACGCAAATTTGTTTTCCACCCAGTGCAAACAAATACAGAGACTTAAGTCAGCATTACCAGCCATGGGCCATAAAGACGAGCTAAATACTCAATACTACAAAATACATGATCAGTCTTTTCTACAGATTGGGTCAAGCAAGCCAGCATCAAATTAATTTAATTCCTATTTTAGTTTATCCGCCCTTAATTGTCTAATTGTTATTTTGTTTTATACATAGATGTGTGATTTTATGTATACCTACCCAGTTGAAATGTGCCTCGTCCCAAACATTTCATTGTCCATATGACAATAAAAGACTTGAACTTGAAGACTTGAACTTAATTAAGACAGACTATTGAGTGTTCATATACATTTAAGTGTCAATATGAATTCAAGATTGTCTGAACTACCCAACCATCCAAAAGCACACTGAGATACACAGTAGGTGTAAAGTATATTGTAACTGCAGACAAGAAAGAACAATACTACAGTGGGCTAGAATAAGATGAAATGAAGGCGTGTTTACTTTTCTCTAAGTCAAAAAAGCACATGTACAATGAATACTTCCTTTCTAGGTTTAATTTAATAAATTACTTAATTTGACATATTCTTTGAATTATTTTATACAAGTTAATGGCCATTATTTTATTCCAATGGCATATGTGGAAACTGCAGAAAGGCTTTGTGTTGATTCCTGCATCTAACAGATCTGTCTGCAGTGCTTACACAGTGCCCAGGGGAGTGTGGGGGTGCGAGCTGCTCTTTATAAATTGGACCTTACAACCTATCACAGGGTACTTAAGTAAAAATTGACTTTTACACTCCTTCCACTCGCTGCCAAGCCGCATTAAGAAAGGCATTTAGCAGAGCATGTAGCAAAATAAGCAAGACATTGGATGATGTCCAATAGCCTGAAATATTGTGAGTATATACGGAGATATAAATTCAATCCTGATTGGCTGGAGGATGCCCGTTAATTTCATTCGGTGCACTATATAGCCGGACACTTCTGAAGCAACTGACTGACCTCATAGGGAGCATGTCTATCTATAAATTGACCTGTTAAAGTCGTGAACACCCTGCGCAGAGGCCTGTTGTTTATCGTTAGTGATCCAACTGGGTGCAGACATGACTGAGACTGATGAAGAATATGACTGTTGGGTGTTTTACCTCTGAAAGATATCTCCAAGAGTGTGTATGAAATGTACTTTTCGTGATGTGGAGCGGTCTTTCAGGAAAATGTCATTCGGGATGTTCGCCAGGCCCCATCACCCTTGTGGGCCCAGGTGCCGGAGATCCTTTCTAATTGCCCCCCACGGCTTTATTGTCTGCAGCACACCTGGATTTTGACGAAGCATACTGACAGTCAAGACTATATCGAAACAGCTCGGATGCTCGAGCAGTCGTGTTTGTACACGTCTTGTCATGGAGAACAGATTCGTTTTTTGACGACGACTCAGAATTCCCTCAACTTCTGAACTCCAGTTTACAGAAGCTACATAATTGCAGAGGAAAGAGCTGATTCTGTTTTCCATTGATTCTGCAGCTTTATAGCGAGGAGTAAAATGTACCCCGATGTATTAGTCACGCATGGCCATGGCTGTGTAGATTATGAAAATGACCTAAAAGAATTTTTTTTAAAAGCGTTTAATAGTATTTAAAGATTTTGGTTTGCAACTTTTTGGCCCTTTTCAATTTCTGTCCTGAGGCACAATTACAACTGCACAATAGATGGAAAGTAGTCATGTTTGCCAAAAAGCCTCCCTTTAATAGTGTATATCTGTAAGTCATTGTGACTATCGCAGTTTGCCTCATGATGGCTTTGGGAGACAGTGGAGTGCAAACAAACAAGGTGTTTGTTTATCAATGCCGGGCCGTTGTGTGATCTGACTGCGTGTCAAAAAGTCCATTTATCTTGCTGAACGAGGTGGCAGAGGTAGGGCAGGTTTAAAGAACTGGGTCTCCGGCCGACTCTCACCTTCAGCGCTCTCTCAACTCGGAATGAGAGTGCTCCATCATCCAGCGCGCTCCGTGACACCGGCTGGGCGACCGGGTGGAAAGAGCAATGGGGTGTCATGCTCTCCGCAAGCGCCTTTCCTCGTGGCACAACCGGGCCCTGCTTTGGTTTCACCTCACGCCTTCGACGGCACACGGACAAAAGAGGAACCGCCCTGGTGGCTGCTCACGATCCAGCCCATCGTCTGGACAGAATACAGTAAAGAGGTGTTTCGTCTTTTGTATGGCGTTTAGTTTGGTATAAATGCAGGGTTACGCTTCATGTTCAGGGGGTTTTTGGGCAATGGGGTGTGAGGTTGGTTATCTGGTGTGTATCAGCAGCACTATAAAGTACAAAAAACATTATTTCACTTCGGTTACAAGACATTACCTCACCTGATTTCTTATTTAGGCTTGTAATAGGCCGGTATCCTGTTTGACTTTCTCTCCTTCAACTTGTTTTCCAACAGGAGAACGAACGCTTCCCCCTTGTTTGCGTCGCATTCATTTTAATTAGAGATCGCCGGGCACCGCAAGACGACAACATGCATTTTAATTTAATCTAATTACCTGAAAAGCAGGACTCTATCCATAACTGTCACTTTTTAATCACGAGGTTCCTTTAAAAAGAGCAACCAAACAAGTGGAAATTGGAAGAGTTGCTGTGACAGTAGTGTGACCTCTTAGATGACATCCTGCTGCTTTGGGGGATTTTGAAAAAAGCAGATACGAACCACCTTTGAACCAATTTGTTGTGAATAACTTACCTTGCAACCCTTACTATTAATTGCCATGCAGGATATGTATGCACTTCAAGATATAGAAAAATATGTATCTAGAATGCACGGGGAGCTCTTTCACATTTGCCCCCAAACAGTCATGCTGAAAATCTAAGGCAAATTTTCATTTTACGGCCCGTCAGCTCCCTGATACGGAGCAAATGAATGCAGCAGCAAACAAATCTATCAAATCCTACATCAAAACAACCGTGCTCGCTCGCTCTCTCTCTCTCTCTCTCTCTCTCTCCCTGTGACTTGAGGACACAGACATAGCAGAAGGGAGAAGTGAGGGAGGAGGAGGTGGTGGTGAAAAAAGGGAAGGAGAGGGAGGGAGGGAGGGAGGGAGGGAGTGCGGGGCTCTACTAAACCTTTGCTCCAACCTGCTGACTTTAGAGACGCCCCTAGCGAGGAAGCACTTTTGCTTCAATGTTGGGTAATTGCAGACTTAATTTGACCAGGGATACCTAATTATTGCCCCCAGGATCATGTCGTATACACGGCCACTGGAACGTTCCACTCTCGGGAGGGATGTAGCTGCAACAACAAGGCCCAGAATATGAATTAATAGTTGGGTTGTAATTATGCATTGACATTGGAAGAAATTAAAAAAAGAAAAAAAACATATCAACTTCTAGCCCTCTAGGGCTGCGAGGACAGGTCGGTCCCATGTTTGTCATCAACTTTGCTATTGATTTCAATCTGTTAAACCAGGTGGGATGATTTATTGCTCAATACTGCAGCATCAATCAATTCTTTAGGGCCTCAATAAAGGCCCTCCTCCCATTGTTACAGGCCCATTTTTCTAATAATTAGCAGTTTACACGGTACTGCGTGGGACGTGTCAATAGACCCCCCCATGACACGTCTCTCTCCAAGATCTCCCCAACATGTGCAAAATAAGCAACATTTGTTTTCAATGTGGGCCGGCGAAAACAAAAAGGGTCGTTCAAAAGCAGTGCAGCATGAGGACGGCGAATGGAAGTAAAGGTTGGAACGACTACGAGGGCAGCGGCGTATATAGGGCAGTATCAGTTCAGTTCAATGCATCTCGGGAGGCCCGGTGGTGGGTTGAAAATGTCAATTTCATGCCGTTTAGACTTTGATTAAAGAGCCTAATGGATACCTGTCTGGAACATGACAGGTTAATCAGTGTCTTTTCATCAAGCTTTTTTGTCCATCTCCGCTTGAGCGTTTGTCGCCTTTCGACGGGGAACGGCAAAGAAAAGAAATGGAAAGGACATGCACAAGATGAGACATTAGACCTTTAATTAGAGGCAATACTTTTGAGCCAATGTGTCTACCTCAGTGGCTCTGCAGAATGCATGTGCCGTATTGATGTTCTGGAAAATGCTCCGAGGCACTTGGATTGTTCTTGGTCCTCCATGCATAATAACTGTACCTTGAATCTGAGGAGCCAGTGGTCGATTCGATGCCAATATGTCAGAGAAAAGTGGACTGATGTAGACATGACACTGCTGATAACTCACACACACACACACAGTCATGCACACACAGACGCACACTCCACCTATGAAAACAGTTATTTTTAAATGCTTCAATAATGATTTAGGGGCATTTATTGCCAGCTCTGATAAGATCTACTAAAATTAGTCTCTCCCTTCATCCGAGTATTCATTTCTCCAGTAAGTCATTTCAATTGAAAGGATGACTTGGGAGAAATTAATGTGCTGCCGGGTTACTTTCAAAAGGCTGAGAGTACTGTGAGGGGGGGAGCAATGCAATCAGTCATCAATGGCCATGAATTTCATTGCAGAGTGAAGAGAGACTGGCGCATTTGTGCTGACACTGTGAAATAGTTTGACAGAGCGCTGGCTGGTTTTACAGTTATTTTTTCTCAATGAGCTTTTCCATTAGGGAAATATCTACTCCCAGCCTTTACCCCCACAGAGGTGCAGTTTCAGTATGTGTGTGTGTGTGTGTGTGTTGTCTGTGTACGTCACCGCAGCAGTACATGGCGAGGTAGCAAGTGGCTGTTGGGTGAGGTCATTTCCATTCTGAAAAGTGCCATTAAAGGCATTTAATTTAATAAGCCATAACTCATTGTGTCGCCGGTACATATTACCTCGGCACCCGAGTGATGAATTGCACTTTAAAGGCAAATAAACGCTATCAGAAATCTTCCCTTTAATGAGCACGTGTACTAAATCACATCACCCGCCACCTCAAGGACAGGAATGGAGCTTTGATGCTAATGCCAACTCGTTCGTCAGAGTCAGATGGTGGTAGAACAAACAAATAAAAAGCTGCAAATAAGCTGTAAAACTGCACCGCGGTACAAGACATAATGATACTGTGGCTGGCATTCTCAGGAATACAGTACCATCAAAACAGTACCCGGTCCTTAGGCTGCTACTGGCTCCTCAATCATGCCAATCACCCCGAGGAAGGCGGGTGTATTCCTTGCGGTGAAGCAGTCAATGAGATTTTGAAATTCGCTTTAGATGAACGTTCAGAGATAATGTAATGGTGTAACCCACTTATGTATTGTCTTCTCTATGTAGAACGATAAAGTAGAGACAGGAAATAGTTGGTCATTTGGAAGCAAAACTACGGGAAATGGTTCCTCGTGCGCACAAGAAACTTTCTAGTGTTCACGAGAAACTTTGGATTTTGTTCTATGTTGCATAAGATTTTTTTTCCCGGTCTCAAGTCAATTTTGATCAAATCTTTGGCTCTGTGCAATACAACTTAGACAATGTACTTCCTGGACATTAAAAGGGGCCACAAAAACATCACATAAGAAAAACAATGGGATTTCCATCTTTCATCAATGGTCATGGAGAGGTAAGAGAATTTCTATTTCTATGTGCTGAATGCACACGTTCATTTCATGACACGAAGCGTTGAGTTGAGTTTTCAGAATAGCATAGGCAGGAAAGTATTAAAACAAAATGTCTTTTGTTATAAATGTTCAATCTCCGACAGTACGCACATTTAAAAGGATGTATAACCACCACCCTACTCCAGGATGACTGGTGCTCCATCTGACATCAAAAAAAAAAAAATTGTTGGCTTGACAACCTGTAATCAAATTAATTTACCCTGGAATGACTGTAATTTGACTGACAGCCCAGACCTGACATGAAGTGTTAAGGCCCCTTTCTGACACTTAAATTCACCGTGGCCTCGCAGTAGGAGACTATTTATTTCTATGCAAGATTATGTTTAAGATTATATTTAAGATGATGCTTTCACCACTCGCAATGTCTGCACAACCCTGTGTAACGTCAGAGATTGTACACTACGCCACTCAGGTTTTATGTCTACTGTATGTCCTGCACATGCACATGACTGAATGACTATGCAAGGCTATTTTAGGATGTTACACTCTTCTATGACTTCGTATCAAATGCATCGTCCTTTAGCACTGCATGTGACGCCTTGTCCTGTACTGTTTTACTGTGCAAGTTGTTGATATGTCTCCACAAAGGCCATTTTTGGTATATTTATTGCACTTTTCAGTAAAATAAATGCTAAAAACTAGATTTGAAATGGTAGATTTGCAAAGAAGCACCGTGACTGTGACAAGCACTGTTTGCCACATCACTGTAATATACTCTGTCAGTTATATTAACAACTAGGAGACTATCTCAGGTTTATGGTAAAGTATACCTACATTGATCTGTATATGCAGTACCAGCCAACAGGGGTGATATTGTTTTATAAATAATCACATGCTCTTAAATGTTTTACAAGCATGTTGTGATAAAATGTGGAATAATGTATGTAACTCAGGGGCTATAGTATTTGACTGTCACTGAGGCTGGACAAATAAAGCAACAGCTGGAATAGGACAATAGGACATGAAGGAGAACACCAATTTAAAACTACCTAAATCAAACTGGAGACCTTATCAGTCCGTCCACAGCACAGAGCATCAACGCACATAACATCACATCATATTACATCATATTAAACCTGTCTGTATGTACTCAATAATGAAGGGTGGCCTTGACCTCTTGTGGTCACCAGGTCACGCTGCAAAGGAAATAGCTCAAGAGGGAGGGTCAAGGGTTACGAGCAAGATATCAAACAATCACATTACCTTTTACACACTCTCCAACTCTACTACCTCACACACACACCCCATCCTCTCTCACCCACCACACACACACACACACATAGTTTAATCACTTGGATTTTCCCATTATCACAGCTTCCTCTCCTCATTACTCAACCTAGTTCTCTTCACTAGTGAGCCGTGAACAGAAATTAGTTCATTACCGTGTCTTCACAACAAGATTCCCTTCTTAGCTGGAGGTGTTCAAATCCCAACATTTGATGTTTTCTATATTTTCTCATGAGCCCTAACCAGCTTAATTACAATAACTGCTCAAAACAGAGGCAGAAAAACGGGGGGCACGGCCTCACTGCTCGGGTGAACGTGGAGAAGGAGAGTACGACGACGACGGAAGCAATTTTATTCAGACGGGACTGTGTGACTGGGAGGTTCCCATCTACAGCGGGGTTGTCAGTCACAGGAACTTGTGCCTAGCGGCTTTGAACACTGTGTGCGACCATGCTCGGCTTGTTCCTTTGCTCTCCTCCTCACTCCACTCCCCTCCCTCCCCCTCCACCTCCACCCACTTCCCCTCGTGCTTCAGCGCATTTCACATCCAGGGGAAAACAAACAAGCAATGTCATACCTCTATTATGTGCCAGGAAGCCCACTACTCAAGTAGACACTCGCGTAATGAGAAGTAGATGTACACGCGGCCCTTATCGGACGAGAGCGGCATTAAATGATGTAAAGCAACAGCCCGAGGAGTTTGATGGGTTCGTTGGATAACAAAAAAAAATAAAAAATACACAGACACGAGTGAATGGATGAACATTTGAGCCGATGCACTGGCAAAGACATGGCCTCTGCAGATGGATTTTATAATGGTCATGAAATACTTTGCTGGAAAAAAATGGGCAGCTGAAAATCCATATTAGAAAAGAAATGCTAAAAAAAAGGGTTTGTTACAGTATAATGTGAGTTGAGCAGCTCCACACTGGTACCTTGTAGGCTTGCCTTGTTAGCATGCTTGCTACCCCCCTTCTAAAACCTCTAAATTGTGTGAATCAACTTCTCACCAGCAAATTTAAATTCCCTCCACACAGTCCGCTTAACAAACAGTCATACCATGACACTGAAATTGGATTATCTCTCTCTTGCTTTTTTTTATTTTTTTTTTGGGGGGTTGGAAAACTCAGGCTGCTTTGGCTTATAAATACAGCAACAGTCTCAGGCGGCTCAACATAGATGCTCTCTGGATAGCAAAAAAAAAAAGGGAAAATTAATTGGGAAACTCTGGGCTGGTGTGTGATTGCGACTTTGATCAATGACTGGGGAAACTCATTACCAGCGTGGGCCAGTGCGTGAGGCGGACCCTAATTGCGTGCCAGTCTGTAACTCAGTGGTGTAATTGACAGCTGCATGAAGCAGGTGTGCCCGGTGACACAGTGGCGCGACGCGAGAGACAAAAAAAGGAGAAAGGGACAGAGATGGAGAGAGATCAGATGATGGGATGAGGAAATGGGAGTGATGAGGGATAAAAAAAATAAATAAAAAAAAGGTGAAGGGAGATCCTGACCATTCCTTAGCATGGATATTGAATTGGCATTGCAAATGAGCAAGAAAGGATTCCATTAGCGGTGGCGATGGCTTTTCTAGATGATCCACTACCACTATGCACTTTAACAGGTTCAATTAGTGTACACCAAATGATTTTTTTTTGCATTCAGCAGTTGAAATTGTATGTATCCTACTGGACAAATGTGCTTCTCATCCAGAGAGGGACAAACAATTCTTCAGCTGTATCAAAGGAAACAAGGGGACGCCAACTAGTCCATATTAGAGCAATTATTTGACCGTGCACATGTTGTTTCCATATTTTCCTGTTTATCACACTGATTCAGTTGTGTTTTTTGACCAATATCACCACTAAGTAAACTCCCAAAAAATCCTGGCTGCTCATCTGAAGTGATCCGCCGATCCATCAGGCTTTTTTGCCATCTTCCGGCAAGCTCTGAGACACTATCGGCAAAGAATGTTGAATTCAATCAAGCACACCATAAGTCCTTCCAGTGTATGAGTGGGGCTGATTCACAGGCTTCTAATGGCTGCCCATAATCAAGCACCATGATTAAGCACTTGGGGAAGTGGGCACACACTGAAAATCCTTTGGAGATGTCCTTTCCCTTAGAGCTAAGTACACTCATTACCTCACGACAGCGGGTACGTGGGTGCTTCATTAGCTTTTATGCCGAGTTGCCTACATTCTCTCATAGTTTTGCTATTTCCACAGAGTGAAAAAGCAGCCAAATAGTGCAATTTGAAGTCCGCATGCAGGCTATGAGGGACCAGGAAATGGCTGCTCTTACCTCAAGCTTGAGGTTTCATGGTATCTGTCCAAGAAAAAAACATATTTCAGCTCTAATCCACACAAAACACCCAAAATTCAGAATTACTGAGAATGACACGACAACTTCAGCAAGAGACTCAAACAATAAGTCTGCAGCTCTGAGATTACAGACGGAGACTATTCATAAAACCTTCCATAATCGTACTTTTTTTAAAAACACCCGTAGAAGCTATAAGACACATTATTCCTTAAATCCAGAGCCGCTTGGTTGCTTCCATGGCGGTTGAAGCAAGTACAACATGATGAGGCACAACTTCCACTCAAGAAAATGGCACTTTTGGTGGGTCATGGTCAAGACAAAGTAAACTGGACCTCCGAGGACGACTTGAACGCAGACTAATTATAATGTTAACCCTGCCCGTAGAGACATGACAGTGGCTAGCAGCCAGACGGTGGATGACACTCTCCACATGGCGAGCTACATTAGATGGCCAGACAGATGCTTCAAGCCACCCAGACTCATTAGCAGGGGCCATCGAGGTTCTGAACCAGCGACTACAAATCCAACCACAGCCATCTGCACTCTAAAAACACATCTTGAACATCGCGAGCGTCAAGAACACACTCAGTTTTAAATGCTTTTCGCAAACAATCTACCTGAAACACAAGGTGAGAGATGCAAAGCTTGGTAGTATTTTGAAATATATTTGGCGGTTGAGGTCTCGAGAGTGGGTTTGAGAAGGTTAGCAACAGAAAACTTGAAATGGCCATTGTTAAAGAGTCATGCTCAAAAGGCAAAAGGCAAGTTTCTTCAACTCAAATCCCACATTTTTGCAGTCCTCCTTGGCCCACAACACACACTCTCACACACATCACTGCCTTGAGGCATAGCGGAAGATGGATTGCTACTAAGTGTTTTCTGAATCATATTACAGTCCATAGATTATAACCATTATAGGTAAACCTCCTGGCAAAGAGATTAGTCTAATTAGTTCTCTCTTTAACTACGTTCATCTTTGGTTGTACACATTTGTGATGCATTGCCTCTTTAAAATTTAGAGAAGTGGAATGCCACTTAAATCGAGTGTTTTGCATCTTCCAATCTGTTTACCCACGTCATCGTAATGGTTCTTGAAATGCTTAAATGGCTCTCGAAACGAGTTATGGATGATGACAATTGCCTTAATATTTGTTTTGCACCAGAGTGAGAATGCCTGGCCACGGAAACGTACAAGAAATAGTCAAGCTACTATGACTCTTCCGCATCAAAGACATCTTCCATCAAGTACTTTGAGTCGTTTTTTCCCCTCAAAATATGGATTTGATGATACTCATCTCTCATTCCTAAAATAAGCACAGACAGATGCCTGACAAATGTCCTGATATCTATCAAAGTACTATTTCCTTGTCTTGTTTTTTTCCTAACCATGCAGCTACGGACGATACATCACTGCCTTTGATCCCAACTGTCCTAACTGTCTGCTGAATGTCACGCAAGTTTTCAGACGGGCGTGTCAGTGTGTGTTTATGTGCGTGTCTATGTGTGTGCATGCTTGTGTAAAAAAAAAAAAAAAGGCACATAGATTTGAAAATCCTATAAAATAGTAAGAGTTTGCTTGTGTGTGTGCACGTGTGTGTGTGTACACGTCTGAGCACAAGCCTTATCCAGAGAGGGATAAATCCAATCCATTACCTGGCGGGGCTCAGGGCAGCTCAATCGATGGCACTCTCAGTGGCTGCTGATGAACTTCCCTCTCTGACAAGGTGTATCATTCAGACCTGTCGCCGAGCCAAGTCTCCGTCTGGCATTTCAAAGCATCAAGCCAGCTGAAGGCCAAAATATTTCTTGGCGAGGGGGGAAACTGAGTAGACATATGTTAAGTCCACAGTGCAGAATATTTGTCCAAAGCGTGCACATTTTTGTTTGAGTTACTTGGATTGGTCATCACAGGACACGGCAAGTAGAGCCATGTGCCATCATGTCAGTCAAAGATCTTAGTGAAGGCCATCTAGCATCACCACTCAATGCATGGAGTATTAATGTTAAGGTTGAACACAAACTAATTCATGTGGAATCACAAAAACACTGAATAATATGTATTTTTCTACGTCTGGAGTTTTTTTTACTTGTATCCACGCATGCTTTCTTATCGGGTTGCCACTTCCCCCTCAACCTGAAAAAAAAAAAAAAAAGAGAGAGAGAGGGATGGAGAGATGGAGGAGCAGTCAGTGTGGAAGGAGGAGGAGGAGATCAAATAGCAGGGCGGTTATGAGATGTGTGTCTGATGCCTTTTCAGACTCCGCTGTTTTGGCCGCCGCGCCAGTCAATCACGATTACAATGGCGAGGAGAGATGGGAGCAGTGGTGCAGAAAGAGCAGGAGCGATAATTACAATGCAAGGGACAAGATAATGGGAACTTGCTGCACTCTCCAAATCATTTCATGTATCAGCTACTGACTGACCCCCCCCCCACCCCTCTCCCTATCGACAAGCAGCAATCACAGGTCATATTTGTGAAATCCAAAATGAATTAATTTGATGATGGCAGTGGGGGTCGTGGTGCGCCTGAGTATATAGCTTTGTCAAATGTATGTATGTATGTATATAAACACAGACAGTCATGATCACTTCCCCTTAGAAAGAAATGACAAATAACACTGCTTACCAAAATAAAGCGACCAAAATATATTGCAGATTATTCACTGCCTGCTTCTGTAACCAACAATGCAGCGGAATCTGGATGGGATTGCTTCGCCTCCATAATCTATAAACGTGCCGATAAACTACCCTATAACCTATAATAACTTCTCCCTGAAAAGTTGTAATCCAACCAGTAATCGTTGTTTTTTTCCCCCCTCAAAATGTATCTGTAATCATTTTCTATTTATGGAATTGATTAACAATACCATTTTTTTTGTAGTAAGATTTCTGGCAACACATGTAATCCATTACTCTGCAAACTTGGCTCCCCGTCCTGTGGAGAGCGATCGTATTCCTTCACCGGGAGTTGGGCGGGGTAGTCGTTGGGCCCGGCGCTCCTCTTAAGTGTAGCCAGCTGAGAACATTAATCATAGGATGGTCTAAATTAAATTTGCCGTAAAGAGTAAAGAGCCTTAATGAAAATGAAGTTGTTTATGATGTGCATGATTACAAGGGTATCTTCCTTTACTGTATGTACTTGAGATGAGCAATGGGATTTATAGGAGCCATTTGGAAAAGGGGGTAGCACCGATTACACAATGGACACCCAAAAAAGCACTCAAGCAAAGTGTACAGGGCACAATCAATCACAGCAGTATTATTGGTAAACATTAAGTGACAATGTCTGGATACTGACTTGCATATTGTTTTCTATTGGCTCAACATGGAGATATATACCTGAAATTCTGCTCATTTCTAGAAAGGAAACACAAAAAGGAACTAAATGACAGCTGTTTTTGTTTTCTCTCCGATACATCATTTGAAATATTCAGGTTCCGCTCCCAAACAGCACCACACCGTTAACGTCGATGCTGCCGGTTCTACTGTAAATCATCCAATGTGCTTTGACAGTCTCTGAACGCGGAGGCATCGCTCGCTACGAGAGTTTATACCGTGCAAAAAAAAAAAGAAAAAAACGGACAATAAAACAGAGAGACGCTTTTGAACGCGAGCGGCCTTTTGAGAACACTCGCCGCTGCGTCAGTCAACTGGCATCCTCGCAAAACCAAACGGCAAAAGCTGTTGACACACATACATGTAGAGTAGGTGTTTGGGATTATGCTTTAGTCATACAAATGCACATCTGCGGTCTGTTTAAACAAGTCTCAAAGATAAGGTGGCTTTCCTCCTTGGCATCAAACAAACGACAATCACAAAAGTCGTGCATACTTTCAATGACGGCAGGATAGAATAGGTTGTTGACTTCGTATTCAATACTATAGTGCAAGGGATTCATTGCACCGCTGCAAGTTGTGCAAAAGGACGTTATGTAAACCATTCCACTGTAGGAGAGCGAAATGTGTTTTTTTGGTGTATCCTTACTAGTCACACGGTAAACAAACACACAATGAGTTCGACACACGCACATAGCTTATGCACCAATGACACACATAGACAAGCAAAAAAAACAAACACCTCCAAACATGCACAATAACACACACACACACACACACACACACACATGCCTGCATACACAGAGAAAGAGAGAGAAGGTTAGAGAGAAAGAGACCACACGGTTAAAGCTGCTTGAGGGAGAAGGCAGTGCTAATCCGTGGTTATCAACACTTTTAAGCCTGCAGACTTCAGAGCCATTTGCAAATGCTCCCTCCATTTCCACTTTATTTATATATTTCTCCCTTCCCTTCCCTTTTCACTGGTGTACCAAGACGCTCATGTTTCCACCTGAAACCGTGACAGACCGCCTGCAAGTGGCAGCGCAGTAATGGTTTCCAGGGAGACAGCAAAAGCAGCGCTCCTAGATGTACAGGGATACAAGCGCGTTACGCCCCATTTCAGCTCGCAGGCACACGCCACAGCGAGCCCTCTATCCAGCCAGCTCCAGCTTGAACCCATGTTTACCACAGAGTCTTGAGGGATACAAAGAAAAAAAAAGAAAAAAGCATGTGTGCAGTTGCTTCCCTGGTGATGTGTTACTCAGTAATTCCAGTTTTGGGCTTTATTTTCACGTTTCAATATACATAGAAGGTTTATAACAACATGTGTCTTGTACATATTCAACAAATAAAATCAGACTTTACTCTTAATACACGTTATAATGATTAAAGCATGTTTGAGTATGAGTGATGCTTGTATACCTCGATCCACTGTTAACGCTGATATTGTATATATATTGTATAACATCCTGCTCCTCAAGTCACATGGCTTTAAGGTCTTGGCAAAGTTCAATTGGCAATGAGGGAAAACAATAGTTTTAAATCAAGTAAAAGCTCCAGTTGACCTTGTGTTAAAACGTTTGACGAATGGTTACGATGATAACATCAATGGACTTGTGTTACCCCATATTTCAGTGGAAGTGCGTGTGTGTTGCATGTCATCTTTCATGTAACGCCCGTCTGTGCTTCCATGTTCCTCATATAGGAGTAATGGCCAGTAGTCACATGTTCCTGCCATCCCTGTTAGCTTGTGCAAACAACCCAAGTAACATTGCTATTTTCAATAGAAATATGTAGACTTGTTTTTCAAGAGAAAGGTAACGTATTGAAAAAGAATTGGGATTATTTACTGAATTCATGACATAATTGAATGAGGGGCGATTCACTTGAAAGACAGTGTTGAAAGTTTATTAAATCAATTCTAAAATCACTTCAAACTATCATGTCAGTAAATAACCTACCCAAAACGCAAATTATTGTACTGCCTTAGTTTGACTAAAATGTTTTTCTGCATCTTAAAATGTAATTTTCCTACCAGAATGTTTAAAGAATGGGAAATGGATACCCAGATAAATGTTTCATCCACAATGCACTATTTGTTTGAATGACTCTCCCACGGTGCACGAACTGAAAGACAAGCTGAGTATGAATAAGGAAATCTGACATGGCTTATGGCAAGTGCTGTATTAAAATCACTGGGTTCAAATGTTCCACAATATCACATTTTTGTACGATGGGCCGAAAAATGATGTTATGGCAGGACAGGATAGGCACCCACATCCATTTGATTCTTTGTAGGAACTAAACCACCAAACAGAAACATTAAGGAGTACATGACGCCATGTAGCCAGAAATACTAATATTAGCAATATTTTTCAGCCTCGAGAACAAAATCTTACACACACACTCACACATTCTTTCAAAGGCATGACAGTTGATGTCATTTCTGTCTGAATATTTACAGTTCAGTGGTAACAAGTTATGGGGCTCAGCGATCAAATGGAAAAAGGATGTGAACAGTTTTCCAAATTAGTTTTCAAAAACTGTCTGTCTGGGGTCAAAGCGCTAACATGCCACCATTGTGGCCTCTGTTGAAACGCAGGAAGATTATGGATGGCACAAAGAAAAAAAACTGTTTTCTCAGCTAAAGAAATCGCAATTAAAACTTCTTCACAAGTCACAGGGAGCAAAAGTTAAAAGCAAACATTTATTAATGAAAGACACATTTCAAAGTTCAATGTTGTCTCTCTTGCCTTGTTGCTTTCATCGATCGCTCTAATCCTTCTTCTGGGTTTGGGCTTATTATAGCATCTGAGTTTCAAAACGTCCAACTTTGGAACGTATGCAGAAACCTGATATCGATTTTGTTGCAGGTGAGGGAACCTGATAGTGGTTTGTTGCAGGTGCAGAGAGAGAGAGAAACGACATGCCGAGAAAACCTGGCAACAAATGTATATTGCAGAGGGGAAGAGAACATCAGGGAGTTTAAAGCTAGGGGATGTAAAAGACGAGAATGAAAGGATAGAGAACGGAAAAGGAGGACAGGGAAGTGCAAACGCTGCGTACAACTAAAATTCTTAAATGATGTTGCCAAGCTCCAATTCGGGAGTACACGGAGAGCTTGTAGCAACCTGTCTGGATGCAGGTGGTGACCAATCTGCTAACCATCCACAGTGCACCGTCTCTGTCAGCACGTATTCTTTCCAGAGCATTTCAGAAACACATGGGGGTGGTATTATGTGACTAATCTCAACGTGTGTCCTGCTGCCGAGGCACATCTCCTCCATACTGCCTGGGAAAATGCAAACACGATGCCATGTCTGACTTGTTTTTCCAAATGACAGCTCTTCCCTCACAGTCTTGTGCTACGGCTTCTCTGCACCATGCAGTCATTACAGTGATTTTGTTTCATGCAGGCAAGTGGGAGAGGCACATGAGTGGAAGCAGTGGAAATTGGCATGTGGGCTCTGCCAAATAGCCTCAGGTTGGGAGTGGGGGAAAGATGTAGTACTTCAATGCCCCCTAGTGATGAATTACGATAATGTCACAGGAGACTTCCCGAAATGAGTCAAACCAGATAACCAGATACTTTTACTCTTTGGTTCTTTAAAGTGTAATCTTTGATAGCTTAGATGAATGTGTGCAAATGCAAATGCAGCATTTAACAAAGATACAAATACACCTGAACATGATATATGAGACAGGTTTCATCTACCTACTAGGATGTCTATCGAGAGAAGTTTGCTCTTTGACCCCAAATCTCACAGTACCGCAAAACATCCTTTAATGAGTTCACAATATCGCACTGACGAAACCAAACTTGCAAAAAAAAGATGCTGGGAAAAAAAGAGTAACTGTTGCCACCTATGCAGCCTGCAGCTTCCTCTCTGTCCTCTATTAAGCCACTCTCTCAAGTCTGAGAATTTGGCAAATCCCCGGAACAGACTACACCCTACCGCTTTACTTCCCCAGCCTGCTCATATTTAGGATTCCACCAACCTTCACAGGCTCCTATTTTTTAAATCTTCCAAAGCAATCAGATTTCACACTTTCTTCTGCCCCAAGTAAGGGGGGCTTCTACCCATAATCCTGTTCCTACTGCTTGTCAGGATGACAAGGAGAACAGAAGCCTGCGGGCTGTGTGTGTGTGTGTGTGTGTGTGTGTGTGTGTGTGTGTGTGTGTGTGTACATACGCATCTGGGGGCAGAGTGGTCTGCTATAGAAGAAATACAGATACCAAGACAGGAAAATCAGAAAATAAGTGCTGAAGGAGAAACAGGGTTGAGAGGTGCACAATAAACTTGAAAACCGTCGTTACAAAAACACGGAAGGGAATTTATGTTTATGTTGAGTAAGTTATTGTAGAAATGATAAGATTGTGTATTGTTTTCAACACTTGGTATTGTAGTGCTTTATAGGCAAGGCAACAATGAATAAAACCAATAAGATAAACAATAAAAAATAGCATCAAAAGAGAATCTCATACGTATATTTAGAAGCCTGTTCTCAAATAATTGGCACTAATTTAGGAAAAGAGTTAGTCAACATTTTAGTTCTCTTCCAATTAAGACCTCCCTACTGTGAGAAACTCCTTCACTCTGAAGTAAAGATGTAAAGCCACAACATGATAGCTGCTGCTGTCGATCCTGCTTATAAACTGGGACCCAGTGGAAACATGTCATTCACCCTTCTTACACGATGGGAGACTCTCGTCAATAATCTGCAACTTAAAACTTCAGACTTCACTGTTTCTAATGTCTTCATTCTGGGCCTGATGCTCACTGCAGCATGTTTCTTGGAGGGCAGGAAGGAAGGAAGGAAGGAAGGAAGGAAGGTGTAAGCTAGCTGCTACTGCACAACAACAGGGTGTCTATTAAAACTACTGAAATATGCCTGAATAACATCTGGTCCAGTAACCTCAATTAAGTTCAACTAGAGGAGCCAATCAGCTACAGCTACTGTTCGGGCTGAATCTGAACATCTGGCAGCTTATTAACCACCACAAACAAAACATAATGCATAAAAATAAACAAACCAAAAGCAACAAAACTTTCCATCAGAAGTTAAGTGAACGGGGTTACAAGAAGAACTAGCTGCTGGCTCACGTCTTCGAGATTTCTCTTCCAACAGAAAATGAAAAATGACCCCTGACACACCAAAATGAAAAACAGTCGTTAGGGGCAACAAAAGCTTTGGTCTGCAGCGTCGTGGCAAAAAAAATGAAGCTTTCAAACGGTCACATTTTTGCATCTGTTTACATTTCAGAGGCGTGAAATGATTTTAAGCATCTATAAAATGTATTTTTGGACACTATAGCCCCCGAGGGAGAAATTCTCCACAGGCAGGTCAAAGGTCAATGTCATCTACAGACCGGCTTGGTAGGGATTCAGTGTCTTGCCCAAGGACACTTCGGCGGATGCAGACTGTCACGGGGGCTTTAACCGATTAAGGATGGTCTCCCTGCTCACTATGCCGCCCTGCTGCTCCGTTTACACCAACTCATTTTCAGCATCATTTTATCACACAAACAGAGGCACACAAGTGTGAACCGGGATATTACACAGCATCTTCCTAACTGAAAGTGTGTCCCAGCGTGTTCACAAAACGGACACCGCTCAAAGCAAGCTGCATTAGCGTGAACATACCTAATCGTCCGTCATCTCAAATGTAGAGAAAACGTCTCCACTGAACATTAAGTCGTTTCACGTTGTAATATGTGCGAAAAGCCACCAAAAAAAAGAAAAACAGTAAATTAGACATGGGTGGTCTGAGGACTGCCAGGGATCCCTGAGGGAGATTCAAGGGGGAAGGGGAATGGGTCAATTTCACTATTTTTTTTTATTTGCTTCAAGTAAGCAGCACAATAACAGTCAGAATGATGAAATATTCTATTTGTTTCTAAATGTTTCACTTTCAGTAGGCTCGACATGTAGTGGCCTATCTAATTGGGAGTCCCTCAAACATTTGGAATCCCCTGGTCTAGCAAAGTGTCTGACTTTACACAAAATGCACCCACAGATTTACACAAATTTGACCCGGAAGAAAAGAAAAGCGCTGCGGTGTCGACTGTCTTCTGGAAAGGTGCATTCAGTGTTTAATCCATGAAAAAGAAAAGCATGTCTTTGAAAACTGGAAAATTAAACTTTCTACTTCCTGCAGCGGCTACTTTCTACTACGGCAATTATTTTAGAGGCATTTGCTTTCCCACCAAGAGGCAAAGATCAGGCCAGTGCTTTGCCAAACTGGGGTCCAGGGGCTTCCAGGGGGTCCCCGGCAAGGCAGGATATAATCTAGAAACCATTTGCTACTTGAAATTCACCAGTCAATACTTCCCAAACACACTATTCTATTCTCAAAAACAAAACTGTTTGTGTAACCAAAGGTCCTAACATGAGAAAGGCTTTTTTCTTTTTTCTTTTTTCAAATAGTGGATATCTCATTTTGGAATAAAACTCCAATTTGATTTGTAGCGGTTGGATGTCAGAGAAAGCAAGGCTGCTGCACAAGCAAAACGACAAAATAAATAAACAGCATGACTCACCATCAGAGGAGCTGGCAGCCTAGTGTTCTGGATCTCCTCAGACAGCATCTTTCAACTTATTGGTGCACTTGGGGTTGAAATGTCTCTCCAAGGCCTTCTTCAAACAATGGAGGCCCGCGTCCATTAAGACTAGTAACATTACGTGTGTAGTCTTGGCCGTGGAAATGGACATATTTGGCAAGGAAAGCAGCAGGCTGCCACGGCGTAAAGTCAGTCTCTGCTATGGTTTTACTTTCAATCAGTGCTTTTGGTCATAGTTCATACGAATTGGGTGGCATTGCTTGCGTTGCTAGTGCCAAATTCGGTAGGCGCACAGATATGTTGCATTCGGAGTCGCGCCAACAACCCCGGCTCTCAGCTGATCGGTACAATTCCCACCTGTCCCATGCTGCCTTCAGGTGCTCCTGGTACGCCCCTCTTTCCGGGTTTTGCGTGTTGTAATTACAACTTGTTCAAGGTGTTGTCAGGGTCGTACATATCTTACAAAAAACGTGCACTACTAAAACAACTAAACTAAAACAGTTTGGTTAAGGTTATAGGGTAAGGTTTTCATGATGTATAAACAAGAAAGACCTCCGCTTTTGGCGTAACATTTCTTTGTACGGGTCGGACTCGAACCTGTGTTGCCAGAACTGAAGGCAAGCTTAAACGTCCATCCACCACCCCAACCTTTAATTTTGACGTCACTATTTCTGTGTCAAACGACTGCCTCTTCCACTCACATGATCTCTGCCTTGCGTTTCGTAACTATAGCTACGAACTTGACATGAGAACAGGTTGACTTGTTGCGTGGTCAAATGCTTTTGTTCGGATATAACGCACAAAAATGCACCCTGTAACAGAAGAAGCTTCTTTTTGTGTTGCAGTAGCAGAGAGAAGAGGTTAAAATGTGCATCAGGCACAATTAATGTTTTGATTGATAATGATTAAAATATGTAATATCTCTGTCAAGTGTCATTTCTACTTACATTATTTCACCCATTTTAAGAACAGAATGGCAAATAGGATCCAAGGAAGGATGGAAGGAAGGAAGGAAGGAGAGTGAGAGAGAATTGATAGTTGCATGATTCTGAAATACAAACACAAAAACACAGGGTAAAACTGAGTTCAGCAGGGAATGATGAAAAGCCTTGAAAAGAATTGAAGAGGTTGGCTGAAGAGGATGATGAGGAGACGAGATGGTACGGAGCGAGGGCACGGGAAGATTCAGCAAGGAGGGAAAGATTGAGGTAAGTTGACAGAGTGAGAAATCACATGGGGATGGAGGGTGTGAACGTGCTTGGGGGTGAGTCTGAGAGAGAGAGAGAGAGAGAGAGAGAGAGAAGAAAGGGGTGGAGAAATGAGAAAGCAGAAGTCTGACTCTGACAGTAGAGCACTGAGCTCAGCTGATGGCCCCTAATGAAGTAAGCCAGCTGCAGAGGAGGAGCCCACACTGACAGGCAGAGTCCCATTCTGACGGATGGTAGAGAAAACACACACACACACACACCAGAAGACAGCTAAGATTTAAGCATACCAAACTGCGATAGATGTCCATGCAATGAGAAGAGTGCCACCTACATGGTAGAACACTGTCAAGATACGGTAGATACGTAGTTTGATATGCACTTCCCCTCCTCAGTCCAGTAAACACTGGAAGGGTTTTCTCTGGGGCTGACATTTAATAAATCACCATCCTTCCTTAATTGTTCTTGTCAGTTGTCTTTCTACAAGCGACTACAAATTCTATTTGACATAGATAGCCGATTTGTACAACCTGCCAGAAATGGAGATTCCCAGTGAGAGTGTTACTCTGTGTTAGCTGTGTTACTCATCAGTGTTACTGGACGATTTAAAATCCCCTTAAAGCGATATCTCACTTTGATATCTCACTATATATATATATATTTTTTTTTTTTTCATATTTCATATTTTTCACACTGATCATAACACTTACTTGCTTTCATTTTTCTGTTTCTTTTAGATTATTTGCTTTTTTCAGTATGTCTTTTTGGCTATTTTCAATACTGATACAGAGAATCAATAAAAGCTGGAATGCCTGTAGTGAATGATCTTTATTGTTGTTGCTGGAGGTCGACTGTTCAAGAAGTCATGTTGAAATCAGTGTGCTAGAAAATGAAAATGTTGTACCAAAGTGAAATATTGCTTTAAATCCATCCCCCTTTTTAAACAGGCATAAATTCCATCGGTTTGTTTTCATTTCATCAAAATGCAGCCAAGATCGGAGGTAAGTGAAGCATACACTTTCCATCCAGGCTTCATCTTATGGAAAATGTTGGAAAGGTTAGGATCAAAATTCCATTTGGTGCATAGATATTTCAATACAGAATGAGTTGTGCACATGGATGTGGACCTCGAGATGGAGTTTCTATCTGTATGAGGTAACTACGATCAAAAAATAACATTCTGTGATGAGCCCAAATTATAGTTTTCTCCCCTTTCACAGCAACATGTTGGTTGCAAAGTCCTCTACTTCCCTCTTGAGGATGAAGAAAGTACCTTTGTTTTATTTTCTGCTCTGATTCATGAAGACGACAGAAGGAACGGGATGTGAGAGGACAGCTGAGCTACCGAGGAGTCCTCAAAGAAAAACACAGAAAAACTCCTACACTTCAAAGTCAATACATTTATATTAAAGCAACACTATTCAAACTGCTAGAAATACAATTGTCCTTATACTTTCAGTTGCTCTCATCAAAGCTGGAAGAAATCAATGAATGAGCAATCTTCTGATCACATAACTCCCAGTGAGCACTGCTTCTTAACCTGGCCTTGGTTCAACAGGGGCTGTAGTACAACCAGTCTTACCCCCCCCCAGTATCACTGAAAGGCAATCTGAGTTTAGCATCATTTCATTCCTCCCAAGTAAAAACGAAGGATGTTAAATAATTCAGGTCTCATAGAGGTAAAGTCAATGCTGTAGCAGTTTGAAAAGTGGTGTCCTGGCCTGGGTGACATCTCAGCAGCCCTTTTGTTCTGACAAACTCCCACAATGTACCTACAAAATGGAAAATATTTGATGGGCGTCTGGGAGAATGTTTTGCTTTATTGTATTACTTTAGGCAGAACACAGTACAATGTGTATAATATTTCACGTGTAGATGGATCAAAATGGATATTCCATACGAAATTTGACCTGCCCTTGATACAGAAGCACTGGTACTAACCTCTCTCCACATTTATTTTCTTATTCTTTTACAGATTTATTCTTTTTTATGGCACTCCTATGCCCATTCATTACAGGGCCACGTTGTCATTTTATCAGGAAGGACCTTTCTTTCTTTCTTGAGTGTTTAATCAGGTAATTGCCTGTGAGATTTGTCCATCTGGCGATATCATTTCTGTCCTGTCTTACCCTAAGGTGGGAAGGGCACAAAATGGCCTTCGGTCTGTTAGGAAGTCTGTACATTTTAAAATAGTCCTTCTAACACACGTCGGTTTTTAGATGTGGGTTGGACACTGCCTCACAGCATTCAGGTAAAGAAGTCAAGCTCTTTGGGCTTCAAAGGAAATACATATCAGCACCCAGCCAACACTGAACACTGAGATAGTGAGTGGATAAAGAGTATTTACTGGACAGTGTCACAGAAAGTTAGAGATGGGGCTCTGACACGTGCATGTCGCCCCTTTTTACACATTTAAAGTGAAAAATGAAAACTTCACTGGCTGTAATTCCTCCAGGATGTGTGACATTGTCATCAGAGGTTTGAAACATAATGAATAAACAAGGTCTCACACACTGGGTTATAAACACCATCTGGCCAATTATTAGCCTTGGCATGAATTTGCGGAGTTGTCAATTAGCAGCAATTCATTCCAATGGGAAACAAGCAAAGTGAATCTTGGGATTGAAAGGCCTCTGTTAAGATTATCCAAACTGACACCATGCGCTTGACCAGGAGGACCTGAATGATATTACTCTAGGTCACCATCTTTATGCAATTGGTCCAATACAAAATGACCTATCAGCAATCATCGTCTCTGATTGGTGAACACATCTAGGTGGTCACCAGTGTAAAATCAAATCCTAAACTGATTTACTAATGTGACACTCAAACTTTGGGAGTAGAGACCACGCATCAATTGTATCCCCGCCTAAAGCTTTTGCACTTTGCCTCAATCCATCCACCCCACCTCTTTTTCTGCAGGAAATGTCACACTTTGGATTTTCATCCCTTTGCCTGACCGTCTCAATGAGAGTGCTGATAACAGACCAGCCTTTTACTTGAATAGCCATTTAATTGCAGAAGCTGCATTGAAGAGGAATACACAGCAGATGGCAGCAAAATACAACGCTTCCCAGCTTCTGAACGCAATCATTTATTACATTTCCGATTCAGTGGTATCAAATCAGTTGTAACTTTATTAGGTGCTCTATAGGAACTGGGCTCTGTGTGTACATTCATTAGTGTGTAAGGCGCACTTTTGTAATGTGCACTGTAGTTAGAAATATTCTAGTGGGTAGGTCAATGTATGAGTTAAATATTTTGTTGAGTGATTCTCTTGGTAACACTGTGCTACTGCAGCACGGCCACAACATGGTTTCCACTCAGTCCAATGCAGACCCCCCACCTCTCTACCCAGCACCCAGACAATAACAAGACAATAACTGTGTGCTGGTAACAGACCAGTATTCCTATTCTTTGAAACTTAATGTATACTCATGAATGCAAAATAACTTACACAGCGATATGGTTAAATAAAATTGTTTATTTAACATTAATCAATAAAAATGAAATTAAATGTTACAAAAGAATCTCCAAAATTACAGAATTGTACAAATCATGGTTCCCATTTAAACGTGTCTTGACTTAGAAAAATAGAAAGGCACTGTGCAGTAAATACTGCTGTGGAGTATATAAAACATCATTTTCAACCAAGAAAAAAAAGGAAATCTTTTCCAAAACAAACCGTGTCTTCTTTCTGTAGAAGACTCTTAAATCCTGACTAGTCCATATCCTACCAATGCAGGTTGAGCCAATTATATAGTAGCATATTTTGAGAAAGAGGACAGAAAACCGATACATGCGTTGTATTTAAGGACATCAATCAAAATGTAGGGAAAATGGAAGAGCTTATAACTGGAAGTGGAGTGTGAAAGAGAAATGATACAGTCTAAACCCATATAAAACAGCAGTGTGTAGGGAAGACTCTGTGTGCAGGTGTGTGTGTGTGGTGGGGGTTTGGGGGGTGCAGCAAGTAAATGTGCCAGATACCTGTTTACCAATAAACAATAAATTCAACATATTTACCAACCACCTCATACCCACAAGGACCCTTGGGATCCATTTTTTTAAGTAGTGCTCATATCATAAACATGTACAATATGTAGAATAACTTCCCACAATCTCAAAAACCCTTGTTCTAAATATTAGGCTTATAAAACTGCTTAAAGATAAATTATGTTACAAACATTCAATAGGCAGAATTTGGGTGGACACCGTATCACACAAATACAAAGAAATACAAGCATTCCATAGTTTAAGAGAAGATAGATTGGTAAGAAATAGGTTATTTCTTTAGGCGATTTTCTGTTAATCTGTTGAGGGGAAAAGTGGCTTTTTGTAAGACATTCTTCACTTATCCGACCCTTGGCATGAGAGTACCAGGAAGTCCTAACATGATCAACAGCAAACATCTTAGGTGTGTTCTTTCTCTGTACTTTCCTGGCTCTCTTTACTGTGCAAAATTCAAAATTGTAGCTACTACGTAGCTCATACCTCCTGCCATTGTTTTAACAGTGATTCAGGACCAATCTCTTTGGCATCCAGATTCATGTCCATTTTTATAGACAGCTATACAAGCAAATAAACATCCCAGTTAGAAGGATTCAAATCGTGTAGCAGTCATAGCGGGTAACAGTTTATTATGGCGTCCACAGCCATTGGATCATACAGTCTATGCTAAAATCATAGGAATCCATGTTCATCAAGTCCTTTTGGAGTAACGGGGTTCCATCTTGCAATAGCTTTACTCGTAGAATAACCTGCAAAATAAAGAAGGGAGACATAATGAATTAATGATAGCTCTATAATGCAAACATTCAGGTCAAAAAGTCTAAATACTAAAGTAAATCGTATTTCCAAATACCCAATTCTGATCTGCTTTTTGGAAGCTCTGGTGGTTGAACATCTGGCATTGGAAGTCCCTTCTCTTCAACATCGCTCTCCCCTGACGAAGTGTGCCCCTCTCCTTTTGGGTCTGTCATCATGTACAAGGCAGGCCTCTTATGGTATTTGGCCCGGTACGTATCTGTCATACAGTTATCCACAGAAAAGTAAGTGGTGGGCAGGGCCACTTCTGTTGGAGCAGGAGAGTCTGTATTGTCATCGTCGCTGGGCCTTGGACTGGGAAACCTCTCGTCACTCTCGCTGGCCGACAGATCGTTCCTGTCCTGGTCTGATGAGCCCGACTTTGAGCTGGCGTCCGAGGAGAGTTTGTGCTCAGCAGGTGTCTCAATCCACCGGCGGATGTGCAAGAGGGAAGACAAGCCATTTTTGGGCTCATTCCGGGGGCTTGTCCGTGATGGCACCTCCAATGGCTGGGAGTGGAAGCTCGATAGGTCAGTATGCTGGTGGCCGTACGTCTTGGGAGGTAAAGGCGGGGCTAGTGGGGAGTAGTTGTGCGGTGAGTGGTTATTAGTAGTCTCTTCTTGTTCAGAGAAGGGTCCAGCAAGATCATCTGAGCTATTCCACTCAGAACTGCTGGTCTTTGCGAGGTAAGGGGGGACGGGGCTCAAAGGGCTTCCGTCAACAGGGCTGCCGTCAACATTTGCCTCCTGTTCGCTATACAGGGCCTTGTTGGTCTCCAGGATCCCGGGAGTGTATCGGAAAGCTGCTCTTCTGTTACAATGCCAAAGCAAAAAGATCAATATCTCTCTTGCCCATGTGCTATTTCAGTTAAGAAATGTATATTCTTTCATGTAATGTTTTACCTTTGTAATGGTGGACTCAATCTGAGGTTTGAGTCTTGAAGATCTTGAGATTTTCGTCCATGTTCACCTAGAAGACATGAATGAAGGCTCATGAGCATTTTATAACACAGCACTCTAATTTGTAAACTAAAAGGTCATTACAGCCAGATGGTCAAAAAGAGGACTACATAACATCTGTCATGGGTTTCCATTTGAACAGGGCTACAATGTTTTTCTGTGTCTCATCAGCAAAGACATGTTATCTAACAGGGGTCATGGCGAGGGCCGTTGCCTGGCGCTGGGAGAGGAAGTATCAAAGCAGATAGTCTGGCAGAGCGCCCTCAGGCCCTCTGTGTACCACTCTGACTGTCTGATGCAGCCAAAGAGTGGGGCCCCCTCAAAGGGAAGTTGGGTTCATATCCAGGCCCTGTTAGCTTTGAGCTAACAGTGCTAAGGATAAACAATGAGGACATTGAATGAACTCTGCAGCATACGCAAAGTCATGAAAAGTCAAATTCTACACATCCACCTGTCGTGGTCAATCTGGATTATGTCACTGAATTACACTGCAAATAATATTGAGATAATAAGCAATCTTTGCCTGTTAGGCCAATAGTGAGGCATGTTCATAAATAGGTAGCCCACCCCAAGAAAAATAGTGTTAAAGTTGGCGGGATGAGTGCGATTTACAAGGCTTGAGACAGACGACAGCTGACTAACAGGACAAGGAAGAGAGTGAGTGGCTAAGGACCATCTGTGATGTGTCAGCATACCCTCTCTTTTTTTGCTCTCTCTCAGAGCATTAGTGGCTAAATCCTTTGTGCTGGCATGCAATTACACGAGGGTCAGACTCCAGACTCCAGATCCCCTCCGCAGCACTGCTGTGTTTTTAAGCCTAAGTCCATGTGGCAATTCACAATTTGATGCTGTTGATTTGCAATGTTGGCAAGCAACTATAACAATATCATTCTCAAAAAACAAAGCGGGATGCAGTTTACAAGCCCTGCAACATTGCTCACAAGTAAATCCCCTCATCTTTACAGTCGCATGCACTGCTGCCAAGAGAAAGCTTGAAGGAAAAATAAAGCAGTTGGACAACAAAGGGCAAAGCGGCTGTGCTGCTGGGTTGTAAGGCTGTCTGTTATTGTCGAAATAAAACTTTTTTCAGACAGTAATTAAACCACATTTTAATCGTTCTTAAGATTTTGTGTTAATTCAATCTAAATTATTTTTCCAGTTTTTTTTGGTGCATGGTCAGGCTGACATCCATAGTACATAGACAGTTCTGTTCTGTGATTGCATGAATTTCAATGTGTTTCGATGGCACATCACCTAAACTAATAAATACAGCACTAAGTGGAATAGGTGGACTCTCTCTTAAATAATACTAAAAATAATCACTGACATTTTTATGTTACTGAAAGGCATAGAATCTAGTAGTTAGTTAAATAGGAAAGTGAGAAAAGTGACACTGTCTAGCATGCACACATTTGTTTCTATGTAAGACCACATTATTTGTCTCAGGTTTCATATCATCTCAGATTGCGGCACTTCAAAAAGGCGTACAATCAGTGACTGGTTTGATTGAATGGGACTCCCGCTGTGAGTGTGCTACTATATTTTCAGCTTTTAAACAGCGATGGGTATAAAGATACCGTTTCCGGGGGTTATAAATCACAGATAGACCCGTCTCTGATCCCATTCCAGTATGAAGGATTACTCGGCGCGAGCCAAGAAAGACACCTGTTTGGTGGGTCGCCGTGATCTGTTAAAAAGTCATTCCGGTCACTTAACTGATCTCAGAGAGGGAAGTGATTTGATACCGTTTCAATTATTCCAAATGCCGGAGTCAGAGTTTTTCAGATGACATGGAAAAAAATCTGTTTTTCACGCACATCATGAAAACAAGCCCGACCGGGTCGTGAAAAATGATGAGTGCAAAGTGTGTTGACAGCTCTTTGAAGTTTTGTTGACGCAACAAAACGACACAACTTTACGCGTTTCGGTTCTAAGTCTGCCAAGATTTGTAGCTCTCCACTTTCTGCTGATCCGCGGTCCTTAAAAAGTCTTGAACATCAATCATACTCGCATGCATATTTGCAATTTAATTCTGCATGCAGAACTCGACTGTGCGGGGAGGAAAAAGTGAACCCTGGAAAAATGTCAAGCTTTCAACAAATTTAAAATCGATCTGCCAGTGGACAAAAAAAGTTGTCAGAAATTATTAATTGACATCTATACAGTACAGCTCTTGTTAAGGCATGTCACTGAACATCAAGCATATCAGGGGAACTTAAAGAATATTATGTCAAATTCATAATAAAGGCATAATGATTATCAATTATCATGATTATGTTTTTTGAATCACTCCACTCAGCTTGTGTGTGTTAAGGCCAGGGAACATTAACCTAAAAGCCACAATGTAAATGCGGACTCATCCCATGGCATTAACACTTAGGTTAACACATCAGTCACAGGAATGTTAAGTGGCATCAATAGACTATCTAAGCCTGGCAGCATTACAGCTCTCAACACTCATGGACAGACGTGCACATCAAAAGACACATGTAGAGCACAGATATCACCCACATTATTATCCTTATAAAAAGGATAAATTCCTCATGGCTGCTTTTATCTATTTGCTAAAAGTGTCGTCACAAGCGGAGTGGAGTCAGACTGATAAATCAGCATGTGAAAAGGGGGAAGAAAAAAAGGTGTCTGTGCTTTGCTACCCGGTGGGAGCCAAAGGAATTCTTTCCGACGGGCAGAAGCATCAGAGCCAATGTACATTCTCAAACTGGTGCACATCATTACACATCACGATACAATCTTCAGCACATTTTGAGTGTAGCTTTAACACTATGTGAAGATAATTGTTGCATCTTACTGACCAATATATTTGTTTATATTTTGGCTATACATGCAAGACAAGGTGTGAGAGTTAAATACACAATTGACTCCAGATGAGGTCTGGGGAGCCACAAGAGCCAATCAGGTTAAATTGAGCGAGGGCATGATTTACTGAAGTGTCTGGACTCCTGGCCCATCTCCAAGCAGCCATGACCTTTCAAGCTACCATAGACAGAATGCTCTGGTAAAGTCACTATTTAAGTATGCTGTGGTTCAACAAGAATTTCAGCAACAAGGACAAAAGGCTGTCATTTAGGTGACCAAGTCTGGACAGCAGCTCCTTAAGTGATCTTGAAATAACCATCTTTGCTTCTCGGAGGCAACAAAGACTGTGTCAACCGTACTCCTCACAATGCAAAAAAAAAAAAAAAAAAAAAAAAAAGAAGCTTTGATTTGTTTTTCTTTTTTTGCTGTTTGCTCTCCCATATGAATGTGCTTTTAGAAAGGATTTTAGACTTTAATGGACTACTGGAATCTGCTCAGGCCGCGCATGCCAAAATACCACAACTGAACTCAGGCCAAATTGACTTCAGACACAATTTGCTGCAGCTTGTCAATACAATTTGCAAACGGCAGGGAGTAGATGCCTCATGCCAGCTTCAAAATGGTGACTGTAAAATAGAAAGCCTCAAAAGTCCTGCCTGAGATTTTTGGCTATATACATTTTGGTATATTCACATGTAGATTAAAAGAAATTGACTTAATTAACTCAAAATACATGTTTAGAAACTTAAATCTATGAAACCTTTCACATCTTCAAAACATATTGTCAATATCAGGATAAAAAAAATATTAGGTGTGTGCAATTAATTATGAAAGTAAACACAAAACCGTTTTCAGATAAAGGCTGGCATTAGACATGATAATTTGAGGGAAAAAGCTTAGCAAAAGGTCAATAAAAAGGGAAGAGAAATGTCTGCCTCAGAAGCGTTTGTTTCTTTGCCAAGGATTGTTCCACAGGGATCACTCTGCATAGGCAGATGCTCACAAACCAAAACACAACCAGCATTAAACACTACACATTTGTGTTTCCATTTGTCAGGTCACCAAACCTGTGTAAAAGCCATCTTCAATTTTAGATGAAAATTGTGGCTGCTGTTTCCAACCAATGTTTCTATTCTTTGCCTCACAACCATTTAGGACCCCAAGAATGCTTGCGGTGCTCGGAAATAGCATTTTATTTGCCTCCATGTTTGAATGCCACCTTTTGACAGGCCCGGTCATGGCATTTTCTCCGCGGCTGGGCACAGCTGGGTGGCCCCCACAAGCTCACTCATCAACCCCTCTCTTTGAGGAAAAACTCAATGTACTCCAATTGTGGGAATTAGTGATGGTTTTCAAAAGGTTGGTGAATTCAAAAGATACTTTCCCACTCTTTCTCTGTGGCAATAGATCACATGGGGAGAGCATGTGCTAGGAAGAAGAGACAGAGAATGTGAAGGGTGTCCAGGCGACAAACCCCCCAGTGCTATTCATGTCATCTAATCTCCCTCCATCCTGTCTGGGAGATAAAAATAACCATTATAGCAACTTCTCAACCTGACTTGTATTCAGTGTTTTTGCTACCAAAAGCTTTTTCTCACCAATCATACAGAAGGGGAAGCGGATTAGTTGGGTATTTTTGTCTGTTACTCCTTTTTCGGTAAATCTGTTTGTGAAGAGGGAAAGATGACCTAAAACCAACCCAGGACTTTTTTCTAGCCATAATGTTTACAAATTATAATGTGCACATGGATTTTAGGAGTCATAAACAAACAACTATGATCCAGAAGTAGTCCTCGCACCACAGCTCTTCTACACTTAGCCGAGAATGAGACATCAAAGTTATTACATGACTAGACAAGGTAAAACTTGGAACAAAAAATGTATGTCAAGAAGCCTGTTCACTATTTGGGTTGATTTTTCCTTTAAGACCATGTGCATTCCTCTTGTGTGCTGCATGACATTAACTTTCCTCAGGAAAAAGGTCAGGGTCAGTCAATGGGAGCCAGAGCACATATATTTCCATACAGTATTTTTTCTATCAGGCTCTGACCTTAACACTTCTGAAAGAACAATAAATCACGGAAATTACTCCGTACTATCTTAATGTTTCAGGTCCTTACAATACATGGAAGTCGCATTGGGCAGAGGAAACTTATCAAATGGAAGAGATAAGATTTGTGAATGACTCTTCCACTAGTGACCTATATTGCAATATATATTACACAGAAAATGAATATTTGTTGCAGATTTAGCCGTCTAATTTCTGAAACAATTGCTAACAATTGATATCACTATCAAGTGTCCACATACTGGTTCAAAATCTTCACAGGTGCATGTTTTAAATACCATCTCTGTCTGACGGTGTACATTTAGACTTGCCAGATGCTTGGCCAAGAATAAACACATTAGGCAGACATCATTAGAGCTAACCAAGAGGTAGCTGCACAGAAATAACAAGTCAGTGTAGAGCAGTAGTTCCCACTCTGAGGCCCAGAGTGCTGCTGGTTTTCTTATAGGGGCTGATTTAGACCTGGGACACTAGGTGAATGCTATTAACTACCTGGTAGGATAGAAAACCAGCAGTACTTTGGACCCAGGACTGCAGTTGGGAACCACTGTTGTAGAGTGCTACAGAGTTCCTTACCATAGGAAAAAGAGTGCAAAATGTCGGCCTTCAAATCATCGCTTCTCCTCTGAAGGAATGGATCCCTAAAACATAAAATGAATTCAGTTATGATCTTGTGTTGTGCCTCAACATGCAGATTTTTCCTTTAAAGAGATTTAGATCTGTCCTGCGAGCGTTAATAGGGGCAGTCCTCATTACTTCATTATATACTATTTTTTTGTCATGAATGATTTACTATGGTGTAATCTGATACTTATCCCTGCAACAGTGTGAGGACTGCATGAATATTGGCATCTCATTGCAATGGTGCCCTTAATGTAAAAAGGCATACCTTATTACTAATAAAATAGAAATTTCATAAATATTTCCAAGGTCTTTTTCATTGAGCTCACAGAACAGCTTCATGGGATATATGGTGAAGAATGAATAATTGCAGAGCACTTTAGAAATCTACTGTCAAGGGATAGTTGTGCATAATGCACTAGTGGTGAGACCAAAAGTCAGCCATCAGCTGGCTCTCCCTTCTGAGTAGAGGAGTTGTCAGCTAGCAGGGATCATTATCTGCAAACAAGACTTGTACTGCCAAACCAACAAATGACAGCCCAGCACAATAACCTCAGCATATCTGCCTTGTGTGCATTTATGTTAAATGAGACTTGCTATTCTTAGAACAGATTGTTTGTAATGTTTAATTAATTAGAAATGGCAGCACATTTGAGACTCAAATGCTTACACAAGCAAGTGGGGCATGGAATGACAAACACATTTTGACAAGCATGAATACAAAACTAGTGGTGTCAGTAAACAAGATTTAGAAATAGTCATATTGTTAGCTATTCAATTTGCAGTACCATACTGTACAGTACAAAGATGTACTGTAATATATGATCAAACAGGAATAAGAAGGCTCATTAAAAAGATAATACCAGTGTCTAATGATCAATGTTACCTGGTCAGATCCATCTCAGGTATGGGCCTCAGCTCTTTGGAAGAGAGGTTCTCCACCACAGGTGAGTCAAGGTTTGCTGAACCATTGCTGAGCCTGTCGCTGCTTTCATATCCAGATTCAGTTCGCTGGATCTTCCAGTTGTCATTGCGGAGTTTAAGCGTAGTTGAACCCTTTGACCTATCCTTGTCGCTGTGGCCACCCCGGCCGTCTGAATCCAGCGAGCTTCGGCTGCCACCAGTTTCATGCCTCTGCTCATCCTCATAGATTGTCATTAGGCTCTTGGGTTTGCGCTCTTCTCGGCCTCCCCATGTGAAGTCTCGCTCTTGTTCGCGGGGGGGCGACTGACTACTGGGCCTTCTACGGGGGCTATGCTGCCTTCGCTCCTGACTTACTGCATTACCACCACCAACGGCACTTATCACATTGTCTACATTTAGTGCTTCTCGCATGGGCTTCCATGGTCGACTAGACCTGCTGCCACGGCTGCTCCCTCCACTTCCAGAACGCTCCCGTGAATCTTGGCTGCTGTCCGTATCGTATCCATTAGAAACCTGGTCTAGTCTCCGGCTGTGGTGGCCACTGCTGGATACAGTGGGTAGGACTTGCACCCTCGAGTTAGTGCGAGGGGGTTCATGGGAGGACCGACCACCCATGCGGGGCATTCGCTCTGTCCGTGTGGGACCTTTGCCCTGGCTGTTGTAAAGTCGAGTGTCCAGGTATTGCTTGAAGCCATTCTCCGGAGGGGAGACAGAGCGGGAGTAGGTCCTATCTTGACCTGGATCTGAGTGTAAGTGAAAGAAGTTTCATGAGAAAGAACATATCTTTCAACAGATGCTTCATGTCATTGAGTCATGGATATTGTCCTTTCTTGTTTAAATTTAAAATTACACCAAACCATTTAACCAACAAATGCACCCAAGACATTAGGTTAGATATTGTCACTATTAAAAAAAAGGGACAAGAATAAAATATCTAGTTTATATCTAACTTCTGTCACCTCCCAGACTTCAGGGTTCCTATCAAGTCCACCAAACTGACTGCATCAAAATGTGTATATTGTATTTAATCATGTGTTGTGTAGAAGGGGAAGCTTTTAGTGGTCAATGGCAGTGCAATGGCCGGGTGGGTGTAACAAAGAAAGACACTTTTCTCAATGCCAAGTCCACTGCATTTTGCTCCTGCTCTTGACGTCAAATAACGTGTGATGTGGCCAAGAACAGAAAATTGACTTTCACCGCCACCTTGACCCATGACACAAAGCCTTGCTAAAGAACACAGCAGGTAGGGTAGAAAGTGAGGTAAGGGCATAGCAACAATAGGGTTATTGACATTTATTGCTGCCATGTCTGCAGACGAGAGGAAGGTGTAAATAATGGACACCAGGAATCCATTTTCCTCCACGGTGAAAACACAGGGTATCCAGCTCATGTGCTGACATCCATGCAGATATTGACGATAAAAGGTGGCACTATGGTGTGTGTGTATGTGTGCATGTGTGTGTTTGCAAGTGCACTACGGATGTGTGTCCATTACTGAAGGACACCAATAGCCACGTTAAAAATATATGGCCAGACAGCTCCCCTGGAAGCTGGTAGCCATAGGCTATGTACCTTCAGGCACACATACACACGTTTATGTTGACCACTAAAAGTTTCCCCTTCTACAAATCACTCTTTGAACAAAAGTTGAATAAATACAAGATACAAATTTTGATGCAGTCATTCATTCATTCCTACATGACAGGGGCATGTGATTGACAAGGGCGTGCGATCTGTTGTAGGGTTATGGTCTCATTACAGGATACAATATCGTCAGCCTTAGTAAGTAACCTCTCAAGAGATGGAGTCCCTATTTCGATGGATTTTGCTGACTGTGTGTCCTACTTAAATCACTTCAAACATTACTGCCCAAGTCTTTGGCAGTGTGTATGATGTTCTGAGTGTGTTTTAGGAGTTTCTGCTGCCAGCTCAATGATGTCAATGCATACATGAAGCCAAGGTTCATTTTGGGTCAATGCTAACATGACTAAATCAGTATGCAGGGTTTTTATTGGACAGAGAATTTTTGGGCAGCCAAAACAGAAAAGTCAGATTTTGAGGGCATAAAACAACCTTCATAATGTATTTTGATGATATGTCATCTCCGAATTTCGTTGCTATTAGACAGCCCGGTTGCTAGGGGTGTACATCGGTGCTACTATCATTTCCACGCGCTTTCGTAGAAGAAGCAATGTCTGAGCACCTCTGAGCACTGCCAACTTCCAACGAGGCAGTTTCTTCGTGCCAACCAGAGATAAAACTACCAACCTTTTAACAAAAAAACAAAAGCAAGGGCAAATTTTGGACTTTATGTTATGCACTTAATTCATAGTTTATTTCAAGTTATACGCACTTAATTTTTGCTGATGTTCATTCAGAGAGTTGTTCATTTATTTCTGTTGGCATATGGCCTATATGGATTGTGCAGGTACCACCAAAAGCTTTAATCGATCCCCTAACAGATTTCGGTCAATCATGCATCTAACATTGATCCACATGGGTGATCGACCACCAAAGTCCCCTTCTGAGCCAGGAAAAACCCTGAATATGGTAAGAGATTGTTTAGGAATACCCTGGGGTCAACCCTCAAATGCACCAGTCTGACCTGAGCAGTAGAATTTCTTTAGCTTTTGTCCTCTTGGAGTGGTTCACATTTTTCTGGAGTGCTAGCCTGGGTACGGGCAGGGCTAGATTTATACTACTTACATTAACTGTAGTGTCACCTCCAGCTTTGCCATCCATCACAGCAATGACGCTAGCCTCCTTTAGCCTACTGCATTCAATCATAAGAGGACGTGAGCCTGGGAGCCAGGCTTCTGCAGTTTACATGGTGGATTTGGGAGTGTGTTACAGTTGTGTTGCATAATCCCTTCACAGATACTTAATTGAAAGCACTGATGTAAGCATTAACGGAGAAGACCAATCAGCCTATTGATTAGACCCACCACACAAACTCATCAGTTGTTGAGATAAGAGTAGCAGTGGAGAGATGAGACAAATGAAGATGTTGACCAATGGTAGCAGGCACAGTCTGAGGTGAACTTTGGGTTGCTTTCTCTGAATTTTACCATTTAAAAGTAGAATTTACTCCATCCTCACATTGAATTATATAATGTAGACCAGAGGGAGAAACCAATGGCTCTGAATATGAGCGAGAGGGATGAAGGCAGGCTTGAACAGACGTCAGCCCTTAATCCCCTTTCTGACACATTGCTCCCAAACTGGAGGTTACATAAGGCCTAGTGGAGTGCAAGGTTAGGCTTTTGTTTCATGAAGCCTGGCGATGTGTATGTTTATGTGCAGGATTGCATGTACAGCGCACTGTTTATATGTCAAAAGCTATCATGTCTTCTGGTGCTCTCTCTGCGTCACCATGTTAATGTACAGTCAGCCGGGAATGGTGCTGTCCTTTGTGCTCACTCTGTGGTACGTGTTATCCATTTGTCCACATGTATAGATGCACATACTGTATATTTACATGTATGGTGATGGCTTCATTTAAAATGAGACTGATTATTTGATTGATTGCTATGGACGACCGACCTCTGTAGCGCGTCTCCGGTCTTCGCTGGGCGCTCCTATCAGGCTCTCTTCTGGATGGATGCATCCCTCGGACCTCTCCTGCTCTCTGGGTGACTTCTCTTGAGATCTCCCTGAGGCGATTCTTGGGATCACTGGCGCCAGTCCTCACTACAAAACAGAAGAGGTAGAAGATATTACAAATCAGGCATTTAACACATGTTGTCCCCATTGAGGAGACAAATGGGACACAAATAGTGTCAATTAAAGCAAAACAAACGCACACAAACAGTTGTTAGATAAGCTTCAGTGGGGTGTAGATCACATGGGTCTCTAAAGCTGCAAGTGATGAGTAAGTGTTAAAAGGTGATCAAGTTAACCCTCTCTAGGTAGTAGTTATGTTTTTTAAATCTTAGTTATGCCTCTGCTACATCAGGTGGGAATTTCAACCACTGCAGACCCCCACCGCCTAGGCATTGAGCAGTTGCTGAGTGTGTAGACAGGGGGAACTTTAAGGCAGATCAATGTGCTGATGTGTACGCCACACTTTCTGCTGCATGAGGGGAAAACCAGCAAGGTGGAACCATGGCCATGCGGAGGCCATATTTCTATCCTCTGCCCCATCTCCAGAAAGTGGGAGAAAGTCAGTGACGACAGAAAGAAGGGACATTCACTATGACAAACAATGACTTGCCATGGCACTGAAAAAGAAGAGCACATTTCTGTCAGCTGGCTGAGAGAACATTGAAATTATGTTCATGTAGGTATTTTCTATATCAAGAGATGAGAATATTTCATATTCTCTCCAGCACCAAACTAGTGGAATCTGTGTGCATTCCTATATTTATTGACTCCCGATCTCCCAAGGTGCAGACTTAAGCTGAAATTAATGAAGACCAAATAGAGCTTCTAACATACGGCTCTCGTTTGTGTGATTATCACAATTCATCTATTACCCCACTAAACACATAATTAATCATTTTCTGGCTGCAGTTCTCTAATGTGGCTCTGCTATTTCTAAAAGCTCTGAGCAACTAGTAACATTTTCTGTGCTGCTGGCAAAAAAAAACCTTACACCAGTTTAACCCGCTAGCTTTAAATTCAAGGGTAACATCGACAAAGACATCAAGATCACAAGGACACATACATGCTAACATAAAAAATACCGCTTGCATTGGAATGTGCAATAATATCAAATGAGTGACAATTTCACCACCTGCCCTCAGCACCATTCCTTGACCCTGCTTCCACCACTGCACCTCCCTCCTCTACCCCTCTTTTTTTGCTCTTATTATGTCTCATTGTCTTTCTCTTGCTCTCCTTCTTTCTTTCCAGAAAGGCCATTTATTTATCCTACCATCTTTCCATTTCTCAATACACACTCGTCTCCCTCCTTGTACATCATGTTGCATCATGTGCACAAGTGGTAGCACCATCTGACCTCTCCCTTCTATCTTACAAACCAGATTTAGTTTTACAAGGAACACATTTAATTATCTCTTCCTCTGTTTGTCGTGCCGATTCTCACGTGTCGCCTTTCTCCCTGATTCCAAACTGTTATAAATAACACGCGCTTTCAAGGCTAGAAACTACAGCCCCTGACACAATATGACCCATCCCTCTCTTTGCATGTTTCCTTCTCTTGCTCCCTGCACTATACTCTAGTGTTACAAAAACAAAAGTGATTAAAAAATATTTTGTTAAAACAAGTGGGAAAAAAACTTTTTTTGCTTCCTGGTTTCACCTCACCTCAGCAAACACTCAATCTTTACAAGTCATTCAGTCTAATATTGGAGTTTTAAAATCCATAAAACAGGTGAAGAAGTTTCCACTTGTTCCAATGCAGTTTGCCTGTTGCTAGAATTTTCTTGAAACAAGTGACAGTATCATGAAATGAGGCAGATCACTTGTTTCAAAATTGTGAGAAGTCAAGACATTGTAAAGAAAATGATTCTTTTATTTTGCATTGGAAACAAGTGAAACTATCTCACCCCACTGACTGATTTTGTTCAATACTCTAAACTAGATTAAATTACCTCTAATAAATTGATGTTTTTTGCAGCGCAGTCTACCATATTTCCTGTTATGAATCTCTCTCCCACTTTTCTCCTATTGCACTCTCACCATATCCATTCCTCCTGCTCCTCCTCCACTCCTGTCTCGTACCTGGTCCTCGACCACCGCTGGTCTGAGTGCTGCCTCTGCTGAGGGTTGAAGGGGCCTTCTGTTTGAACGAGTCTTGGCCCAACAGAGCATTCAGGTTCTCCCTGGTGAGGTCCAGCTTCTTGGGGGCTGGAAGTGGAGACTCGGAGCCTGAGTAGCAGCAAAGAAGGAAAACAGAGAGATTAAATCCATTTGAGCTTGGGCCAAAAAGATTTTTTTTTCAGTGAATAGAAACACGATAGACTTAATTATCAAAGTCACGGTACAAAAATGTTGTCAAAGACTGACACCACAACAAAGGTTGATGATAGAGCAATCAAATATACTTCACTTGAACTAAGAAACAGACAACAAAATTTCAATTTAAAAAAGTCCACAGATAATGTTCTTCTTGCTTTGGAGGATCATCCAGTTTGGTCCAGCGCCCTGCTGACTCTGATGGGCAGTGAGCGGCTGCCACAGCTTGGACCTGGGGCAGGGCCAGCGTGGAGAGTTAGAGGAGGATCTTTAAAAGGGATAAAAACCTCCCCTACCAAACAAATCCAGAGCTTTATAATCCACACAGCAGAGATGTTCAGCTGTTGTCATCAACAAAATTTTATTGCTGCCAGCGGAGGCGACTAATATGGTCTGGGATTTGATGCGTCACAAACTGGAGAGAGAAAGGGAAACAACCTCACAAGGTCTCTTTTTGAGGTATCTTTGAGTGTGATTTCAAATTAAAGTGATAGTAGTAAATAATAGGAATCATTTTATTTACATTTAATGAAAGCTGTGTGCTAATTTTTAAAAGTTAAACGTGGAGGGGTTGGTCCTACTTCAAAATACCATATAACCCAGGATTCCTGCCCACACAGAAGGTAATATTTGTTTTTCTAGTTACCCTCTGGATGGGTGAACTGAGGCAAACTGTTCCAAAATAAATAAATAGATAAATAACTAACGCTCGACCTCACCAGCCACCCATTGTCCTCAGACTCTAGACTCAGTATCCAGACTGGCATGCATTCCAGGGCAAGAAGCCACTTTGAGTTCAAAACACCAGACAAAGTATCAGCTCTGGCTAAACTCGTCGCTGTAATATAAACCAGCTGAGATCACAAAAAACTCTCTTCACATCACTTCTTTTCTGCTTCACCAAGCCGCATCAAATTCTAAATTTACTTTATTGGTTAAATATAGCGTCGCCTTATTAATCTTGAATTAAAAAAGGGAAAGATGAATAATGAGTGCTGTGTGGTTTGGTGAACTGGCACATGCAAGACACAGGGGTGGGCTTTTCTAGTCTCCAAAGGGTTGACAAAGCAGTTTCACTATTTGTTCTCTGTTGCACTGCCATCATACTTTAGATACAGGTCAAGACTCAGGGATTACAGGCTAAAAATCACATGACCAGGAGCGTATTCAGATGGTCCACGGACAAGGTTACTGATAGCAGACGCAAGGAAAAAGAACAATAAAAGCAATGCTTAATACGCACACTAACAAGCAAGCTAACAACATCTCACAGGAGCAGGTTGTTGTCAACACCAGATAAGGACACTAAAGAATAATTTAATCTCATCTGACATAACAAGACTATGTTGCCAACACGGCTGAGATAACAATGCAGTTGATGCTAATTATGATGGTGATTTTCACTTTCACCATGAAAGCCCTTGAGCTTTTCTTTATTGGGAGGCTAAATCAAGTAAAACTGGGCATATAGTCATAACTGTTAACATAAGCAGATGTGATAGAAACAAGAGTGTTGTCTAAACTGACAGGGGAGGGGGGTGCTACGGTACTTAGGTAGCCCTATTGGGGTGAAACATCATACCTTGGACTTCTCCATTGACAGGGGTCTTGTAGTGGGACTGGCTGCTTTTTTGTGAGGCGTCATCTGGAGTGATGGCACTCCCATCGGGGTTGGAGTAAAAGAGGAGGAGAGGCTGGAAGTGACCTTTGATACATTTGGTGACCACATCTTTCCACCTGGATCCAACCTATGGTAAAACACAGAAACAAGGTGGTCAATGCACATGGCTATTTGAACACACCGTTGCACATAGGACAAAGGGGGTGGGGGTCAGAGAGAGTGAGAAGATTTCCTGCTAGTCTAATATACAATATTAAATGACTGATTTAATGTATTCCTACTACAGGCTTTCTTAGGGATCAATAAATACAATTTTGGTCTCAGTCAACTTGAAGACATTAAGAATCTTAGGATCTCAAGTAAGAAATCAAGGGACTATGGTCTGATTTAATTTAAAAAAAACAAAAAAAAACATTTCATTCAACAAAGAGGTATCCAAAAAAGTATTGTTTTATACCTAGAATCCCATATGAAGTAGTTAAACTGGTATCAGAATTGAACATTTTCCACTGACAACTAGACGAGGCCACAAAAACAGCTCAATCTTTACTGTCTCACCATCTTTAACAAATGTTCAGGGAGCACTCATAAAAGGTCATACATAACCTTGGTGCATTTCCTTGTATTGTGCAGAGTCTAATTTGTCTTGGATCTCGAGTGAATATTACACACTGAGGCAGAATCGCACAATCACATTAGCTAAGCTGGGTTAGGTGCGTGTCTCGCCACAAAAGTGCCACAAAGGCAGGCTGCGGGCTAACAGATGCTCATGTGCTCCTTAATTAAGCAAATGACGGGGTGGGGGGGGGGGGTGGTAGGAGCAGAAGGTAGGAGAAGGAGAGATAGGTAGAGAGAGACGAGGCAGCAAAATAAGGGGAAGGATTTAACGTGGAAATTGTGGATGGAGTAAAAAAATGACAGAAAGGAAGGAAGGTGAGATGCAGCACAGAAGCAAACTCCTTGAATGTGCTAAATGAAACCTTTACTGCACACTGGTCTCTGTGTGTGTGAACCACTATGAAAAAAGCCAAGCATCGGAAAGTACAATTATAGTGCTTAGCTGCTTCTAGCTTCTTCCATGATGCAGGAAAATATATACATGTTGGGAATGCCACGATTAACACTCATGTGATACTGGAAAATGAGCAAAAGTAGCTTTAAAAATCCTTTGTATAAATAAGTATATTGTGTAATCTTCTTAAAAATAATTTTGATGCATTGTTTGTGTGTGGTCCTCCCTTGAAAAGCACTGATCAGGGTACACCAGGGTAATCACTTGTGTGTGTGTGTGTGGGGTGGGGTGGGGTGGGGTGGGGAGTCACAAAAATGCTACTGAGTTTCGATCCAGGTATGGTCTTGGCAGGCACTGGGTACCATAGCTCCTCCGTCTCAGTGAGGGAGGGGGGAGTGCACACACAGCACAAGCTGCTGATGGATTGACACCGAGCCAGCCAGCCGCTGCAGTCCCAGGAAAAATGGTGAGGATGTGAGACACACAAAGGCATGCTCACTCACACATAACACACACCCCATACAAAATAAATCTAATTAAGAAAAAAAAAAAAAAAAAGCTGTACACACACGCACACATCAATTAGCATATATAAACAACATACAAACACACACACAATCAAATCAGGAGTTCCCAATTTCCCCACACACACACACACACACACACACACACACACAACAGAATACACACCTAAACCTTGCAAATAAGGATTCTTGACAGTGAAGAGCCAAAGTCAATTATGTGTCATCAGAACAAAAGCAACAGGGACACTGGGACAAGCAGTACACTTCCACCCCGCTACTGCAGTACTTTGTGGTGACAGAGTTGGCGAACTGCAGTGAAAGGTGGGGGGCAGCTGACTCGTCAGTGCTATAAAGGCTCATCAACCCTGGGGCTCATGAAGGGCAATCGATGGGATCCTTATTGGGCGATAAAGAGAGCGGCGATGGAGATAAGAGATTGAACATCGCTACTCTCTGCTGCTGCTCGTAAAACAGCCCACCTTTTACCAACACACACAAGCACATTTTATGCACTGGGTTTTATGGGCAAGGGAAACTTCAGGCTCAGCTGTCAAGTTTTGAAAATGTGAGTTGTGGCTAATCTGTAGAGCAACTCAGCAGATGACAAAAGGCTTTTGCGTGTGGGTGTATAGAGGATTCATGCTTGTGTTTGCTAAAAAACCATGTACATCCTGGGAGGTTGCTGATGCTGTACACAGCAGCATCCTTATCAAATGCCAGTCAGAGCAGCATCATCGCAAACCTGATGAAGCCTCGTGGCCAAACATGTTAGTCACTTCACTGTATACCTATGCTGTTGTATAGATAAACACAAATAAAGGTTTCTCATGTGTGTGACGCAAATCTTTGTGTTAATGTGTCTCACCTCTTTCACTGTGGCGTCATCAAAGAAGACCCATTTGGAGGACTTGGTGTGGAAGGCGAAGGCACAGTAGTGGCGGCTGTAGTAGCAGATCATCCCAACCAGCAGCAGCTCTCCCTTTTTGGCATGCTCATCGGTCACCCTGTAGAAGAGCTGCATGCATGTGTGTGTACACGCATGCACATACACCAATTACTCATCGGCATGAACGCGGCACCAGTAAGCGGACAGGCCAGTGAGTGATGTTGATAGCTAGTGGAATCAGTTACTCCATTTGTTTATAGATTAAGCTCTGAGGGAATGAACCACTGATTGATCCAACAATCATTGCAAATAAGAGCTGGTTTAAATCAGAGCTGTTATAGCAGCACTTGATATCGAAACTACCACTTGGCCACATGAGTCCACAGAATTCTTGCGATTGCGATAATGACTGTGTGAATAATCAGTGCACCAATCACTGCATCCTCTGACCTTCGAAGAAAAGCCCTGTAACCAATGGCACCGTAGCAGGGTTAGTTAGTAAACTGAGTTCTCTGCATGTTTGCATCCCAATTCATGAAAAGTTTATACGGTAAAAGTAATATGATTGATCTAAACAAAACATGCATTTAAAAAACCACTGGCTCCTTGGTAATGTTGGTGATCTAGCAGCTGAAGCTCATTGTTAGTCCCTCTGGATAACAACATCAGCTAAATGCCTCAATTTCAACAATGGTCATTTTCAAAAAAGTGAAACTCCCACATCTTTCAGCGGGCCTATTGGGAGAAGTGGTTGTGAAACAACTACTTGTTTCTCCCTCCCATGTTTTCTGCACAGCCGGTTCTCTCCTTCCCTCGCCCTGTCTGAGACAACAGATTCCTAAGCAGGGGGAGGCTTCCTTTAACACCCAATAAAGTCACATGCAATGTTCCCTAATGAATCAAGGGCTTTGTGGTGCGCTAGTGGGATGTGGGTAGACTAATCTTTTGGATGGAATGCATTCGAAACTCACAAGAGGGAGCTGTCAAATAAAGGGTCTAAATACTTCAATGGAGAAGTTATGTAATGTGTCCAGCATATGAGTGTTTGCCCTGATTTGAACTGCACTGATTATTTTTTTTGTAAAGCTCTAACAGCTCCAACACTGTGGACTGAAGTGAACCAGCTACTGAAGAATATTTAGCATGTCGTGTGCCACATTTTTGTGGAGTGGAATTGTGTTGTTATACTGAGAATTACAGCCTAACCAAATATATCTAAGGGAACAACATGCTTTTACGGAGAGAAAAAGGAGACAGGGCAGTTGGCAAAACAAGTGCTGTGTCACACAATTAAAAGCACACAAACACCATACTGTGATTACACTTGGGTTTCGAAACACATGTTCACATGTGTACTTGGGATCAGGCATGTGTGAATATAAACAGGACAATAAACACAGTCGTAAACACACGTTTTGTTGTATCTCAATGACATCTACTCAGCCCACATGTTCACTCAGACACAAATGCACACACACACACAAACACAGCTGAGGAGAGGCGTTTTTTACAAGCTGACCAAGGCCAGCAGGGGCTATTTGATCAGCAGCGCGGGCCAACTGGGCATTGGGCGTTGACTGCTTACGCAACAGCCCCGACTTACAGAGGAATAAATCCCCACTTTATTTCCCACATATGCTCCATCACACCAAAATAAACTGACTGACATGGCAGGAAAAGAAATGGCAGTTGTGAAGCTGTCATATGAATGAACAAACTCCAATAATACAGTAACCAGTTGAGCCAGGTCGTGAGGTGTTTTGACACCCCTTCTGAAGTGTGACAATTGCAGCATAGACATGTGGAACTTTTTCCCATTTCTCTGAAAAGAAGCGTTCAATATTCCATACATTTTTTTTTTTAGCACATTCAGTGTTTTTGCAACATAAATGTTTAATCAGACTATTGGACTTAGCGGTGTGGGGCAGGGTGAAAAGCCCGACACAGCTTTTTTTAAATATTGTATAAAATATCTTCCAACTTTGACTGGTTAAAATGCACCAACTACAAACAATTCCATAAACCAAAACAAAGTGAACTGACTAGTCAGTGCTTTTCACACATAAAAAAAACTCAATTATAGAATGGAAGATGTACATAAATTGTTGGGAATATTGTGGATGGAATAAACATGCTTACCCCAGAGAGATTGAGATGAGGCCCCAGTGAACGGATAATATCCTCAGTGAGGTCTGACTGGTCAGAGTCCCAGACAAAGCCTATGGTAACAATCTCTGGGGAGTTCATGAGGACCCGCCTGATCTTAATCCTCTGACCACAGTTACTCTGGAAAAGAAAGACAGACATAGAAACCCAAGTGTGAAAGAGTGCCTGGTTAGTCACAAACTGGTCAGCCAGAGTCTTGCAGAAACTTTGTACCTGCAATTTGGTCTTTATTATGGTTATTAACAGCTGTGCTTGCCCCAGCCACACCCACATACACCGCAGATGCTTCATGACCACAAAACTAATCTAGACGAAAATATATGAGTATCTAGCATCTACACAGAAAAGAGATTTTTGGAGATGAAAGGCAAGACAATGAGGTATTTGTTGAGCCTTCATTCTAAAAGCACTAGGCCACTTACTGGACAGTTACGGTGGTCTCCGATGGTGCTTGCCGCTTGTAACAGTTCCCCGAATGACTCATCCCTGCGATGATACACCTGTTGGCTGAGAAACGCAGAGAGAGACACATTGTCAGCATCAGCACAGGAAAGAAAGAGCCAAGAAGTGGAAGGGAGAGAAATTGAGACAAATGGGGGACAAAAGAGGGTTGGAAAATGTGCAGGACCGACGCGGGTGAAATGTCAGCTAAAAGGTGAGAAGTGATGGCCTGGTCAACAATGTGCTGTAAAGCAGCATGGAAAGCAAAAATAGATTAGAGTTGAGTTCTGTATTGCCAGTGCAAACAAAACCAGAGTGCCTTACCAGAGGGCGGTGGTGGAGACATAATGCACCAGCTCTGTAAATGGCAGGGGGTCGGAGGATGCCCCACAGCTACGGCACACAGACTGCAGAAGGGAAAAAAAAGAAAAACAACCGATACATGGGTGTGAGTGAGGGCACCACATAGCCGCTGTCAAGTACTAATTATCAAGTCAGCATGTCATTTTGGAAAGGGGGGGAGGGGGGAATCAGAGATAGTCACGGTAAAAGGAACCCCCTCTGGGCTTGTTTTGTAAAAACCGCGGAGAGTGATGATGGACTGCAAATCAGACGTGGTCGCATCAATAGTCTGGGTGATAGCAGGCATGTTTCTTTGTCATCCGTTATAAAACAGCACCAGTTATAAGAGCTTTTTAATAATCTTTAGCTCAGTATCAAATGACAGGCATATCACGTATCCAATTTAATTTCTGAAGTTATCAATCTCTCATCGACCGAGGCAAATCCCATCCAGTGTGTGTGGGCCTGGATAATGCAATATTCATTGGATTGGGTGCCCTGAAGTTGGGGTGGAACAAAATCCACGGATTGTGCCTCTGAGGGATTTAGTCCAAAAGGCTGTTATCTGTTTGATACGGAGATAGCGGAAGTGGTTTGGGACTAAGGGACGGTGTCGGTGATGGGCATCGTGGCCACAGGGCAGGGTGGCGTGCGCAGGCTGTGGTGGAATGCATGTGTAAACCATCTGGGATATATCTGGTACTGCTGGTGAGGAAGCCAACCAGAGACACCCTCCTGATTTCAGTCGGGTAACCCAATCTCAAAACATGACGGATTGGATTGCGACTGCCGCAGACAGCGATCCATGTGCCTGTCTGGATGGCCTCTGAATCTTCACATTGGCTTTGTTAGCATCAATTTGCCCACACATTGTAAGGTAGAGCCACAACATAATAGCATACTCAACACCCCTTCCGCAGATTGGTGCAGCAGCAAAAAAACAACCATTCATCAAGTTAAAATAACGTGGTGATTAATAGATCCTAACTCCCTACTTACCTGCTCGTAAAGTGACATGGCAAACTTCTGGTGCGTGATGCAAGACTTTGAGGTGCAGGCATCCGTCTCCTCAGGCACAATGTGCAGGTGGATCCTCTCCAGAATGTTCTCCTGTGAATGAGTAAGAGGTCTATAAGGCAGAGGATAAAGAAATGTTGGAATATTTACTGCCCCGCGGTAGGGAAGCCACTGCTTGTTCAAGTCACTGTACAAGCAACACTTAGACATTCTCATTTCTCCAATTCATGAAGAAATTTTGAAGCACTTATAACGATCAACTTTTACCCCAATATTTCCAGGAGCAAAAAAAATGCAGTTCAGTGGCACACAACATTACAGACTGATCCAGAGTTCAAGTTTAGGAGTCATGTCGTAAACTTTCCAGCTGAAGGAGCGAGTTTAAAGAGCAAGAGCTACTCTGTTGTAGCTCTTGCTCTGTTGCTATGGAGTCCTGGTGAGTTCATAAAATATTAAGGCTGCATCTAGACCTGCAAAGGTTGCAGGCGTAACTTCACAGCTACTTAATCTGACACTTGCCAATTATTCCCATAAATTCAGCCCATGGCCTACTGCTGCCAATGCATGGTCGGTGCTCAAGGGCAAAGATCTGTGTGGGATTAAACATTAAGACTCCCTATAAAAAATTGTGGCATGCTCACTTGAGTCTGAGTCAGAAAAAGGTTACTTCAAAAGGGTGTGTCTGAGGGAATGTTGTAACTCTGTATACAGAGGACGAAACAAAAACACCAAATTTGTTTTGCCTGGCACCCTGACTTCAAAAGGACAACAGATATTGCCTGGTTTCTTTTGAGAAATTTCTCATTCAAAAAGCAACCTGTGTTGAGTGCAGGAACCTGATAGTTGGGGATTCATGTTTTGTTTGTATAACCTAGTGTTCACACAGAGCGCAGTGGGGTTAGCTTATCCTCTCTTCTTATTTCCTCTGCTGTTTATCCAATGCTGTATAATGAGACATCCTGGGTGAATGAACTCTGAACACAGAATAAAATGACAATAAATCAAGAAACAAAAACGCAAGATATAATCAGGGTGAGAACACAATAAACTCATTTAGTGTGATGGACAAAGGCAATACAGGGTGCAGTATCTGTTTTTTTCCTTGATGGTTTGGGTCAAAACAGAACTGGAGTAGAAAAAAAAACAGAACCATAATAAAATAAATAAATAAAATAAAGAATTACATTGCAGTTGGAAAATATCTGGCCAGACGGTGCTCCGTTTTGCCAAATAGAGCACAAAAATTGGCACATATATTTGTAAAAATCGAGGATCCATGAAAATCTACTTTAATAAAGAAAAACTCTGGCGCTTATATAACCTGTCACGATGATATTTAGAGGCAGTGTGGCAGGGGTTGGTGGGAGGAGAAGGGAGGGACAGAAGCTCTTTCACTGACCTCGCCAAACAGTTTGTTACAGTGCATTACCCTAACTGTGTGGCAGGGCAAGACACAAACACACAACATTCCTTTCCATCCACTGGTCCCCCCTCCCCCAGGACAGCCTGGTTACCACAGGAACTTACGAAGCACTCTGCGGCATCATCCATGAAGCCCAGCTGGAAGCGCTGCTCGTCCTTAAAGGTCTCTGCCAAGGCGTGACGCAGGTTGTCAGAGGGCAGGGCGCGCTCCCGACTGTGCTGAAACTGGGAGAAAATGCCCTGCAGAGGAGAACAAGAAGTTGCAGAAGAACTATCACACATTTTGTTTTATAGAGTCTGGATATGTAACCTAACCGGTCACCGTATCAAATCGACAGTGACGAACTGCAACAAGTGAGTTCTCATTCATTATGTTGCTGATTGCGCCTTACCTTCAATGCGCAAAAGATGCATGACTCTCCAAGACAGAAATGTCCAGGTAGCTGCCTCAAGCTTCGCCTGAAGATGTCCAGCTGCCAGAGCACCTGGACAAGGAGTGACAACGAGATGCATGAGGTCACCAAGACTCTTACACTCCTCAGCTTTACACTGACCTTACCAATTCAGCCCTTCTTACTGAAAGACTTACTGAAAGCATGAAACAAATGTAGTCACAAGAATCAAAAACATTCAACACATTTAAATAAGATTATGAGAAAAATTGACCAATCATTCAGGATCATCTAAAATTTATCACAAGTTCATCTCTAAAATATAGATGATCAAGCCTGGTTTGAAGTTACCAATCTATCAACCAACCAACTTAAGTTAGCTACTACACTTTTTGTCATCAATAATTTTGTAAGAGAAGGTGTCAAGTTTTTTAAGTGGTGGTTGTCTCATTTTGGAAGTAAAGCCTGCCTTCGTATCCTTCGGCTCCTTTTGTTGTGTGCGGTGTTGAGTGACATGGCACTAGGATAGTCTCTGAGGTCATGTGGAGGAGAGGGTGAGAGGGGAGAAAGAGGACTTCCTTTGCACAGAAACCAAGCCCAAGGTAATGATCATCTTCAACCAGCTCATTGGCTGTCTCACCATCTGAGTCACTGTCCCTGAGAGTGACCTCACTGTAGGCTGACAACTTGCCTGCTACTATCCCACTAGACAAAAACAACCTTCCAGTAAATTAGTAAATTGCTAGGAAGCTCTGACTAATTCAAAGAGTGACTAAGCTTTGGAATTTTTAAATAAATGATGTTTTTTTTAAGGAGGGTGGTGTCCAGTCCCTCCAGAAAGACAAAGCAGCAAGCACGCTAAGAGCACACTGGGCATATCACTGCTTCTTAGTAGATACTTCATTTTGGCACAACAGCATTACTGACTAATGTTGAAGATTGAAGTTTTTTTTTCCTTTTTCAGAGGTCTGGTGAGTTGAAATGGTATAATGTATTTTCTTGGGCTTCATAAGAGTATAAGACAAATTGGAAATTGGAATAAATCCACAAGCAAAAGGTTCAATGTTGTGACACATCTATGATACCCATTATATTGTGTATGGAAGAAGCTGCCTAAATTCCACCTTACATTGGGCAAGCTGGTAAGAGTTGCTCATGATGCTCAGGGACCTTGGGGAGGCAACAATATATCTAAGAAGTAATGCTGAAACAGACACAACAACTACAATCAATTTGATGGACCCACCTGCACAGCACTGTTGAGGAAGCAGCTGTTTTGGCCCGGCTCGTTCAGCAGGCCTTTGGTGGGGGCGAGAGATAGCATGCTCCCCGGCTGGTATGATTTGGCAAGATTGCCCCCCGGCTTCCTGAAGAACTTGACCCATGCCATCGGATAGCGGGGTCTGCCTTTTGACGGGTGGGAGAGTCAGCCTATGGGGCAGGTTGGTGTTGGGGTGGGATCCCTCAGGCCCCTGATGGAGGAACTCCCCAACCGTCTGAAGCTACGTTATTCCACTAGCTGCAGCAACTGTCCTGCTACACATGGGCCTCTACTAAATTTCTGCAGTTCAAGAAGAAGACGTTTCTAAATAGACTGCTACTTAGAGGTCTTTCAGATAAAACAATCAACACTTGCACAAGAAAAATTCCGTTTAAAGTCTCAGTTTGGGAAATCCTTTGAAGTTCGCTGGTCTGATTTTTCTCGTGAGATCTGCTTTGCTCATGGAGGAACATGCCTTAGTCATCCTCTAGTCTTGATGGTTCTGCACAAGGCTTCAGAACAGGTTCAGGAGGGACCGTGGACCCCAGGTGATTGCCACATTGTCCTGACACTATTGAGGACAATCAGTTCGAATCAATCTGTCCCTCTCCGAGGTTCATCCATGGGGAAGATCTAACCAGGCAGCTCTTAGCATTGGATATCGAATGTGGCCAGACTGCAAGAGAAAGAGATTTGAAAACAATGTACAATTTTCATTATCATAGTTTTGATTACATTTTATGACAGAAATTATGGAACCTATTATCGGTTATTATCAGTTTATTTCTATTATATTTAATCACCTCAGTCATTATCCAACATTTATGCAGTAGTTGAAATGAACAGGTTTTTTTTTTTACTCAAAAGGAAATTATTATTTATCAATCAATCTATGATGTTCAGTTTGTGATGAAGTTTTGTAATTTACATTTTTCCCTGCCTCATCCACTTTTACTTAGTTAGTGATTTCCCAGAATGCCTTTCGACAACCCCAAGAAAACGTGCCTGAGCTAGGGTTTTACATGTAGGTGGAGAGAGCGATAGCGATAGCAGACAGAGAGGTTTACCAGTCAAGAAAAAGCTAGAGACACACCCCTAATGCAAAACGCAACATCTCTCGTGACTGCATTGCATTGACTATCGAGGCTACTGTTTAACATTGATGTCAAAGATTGTTTAAATGTCTTCTCCTATTAATCTCCCTTGCACTGGAAATATCTCTTGGTAGTGTGTTTTTATTTTATTTTTCTTATTCCCATGGATAATTGGCCAAACGTAAACGGCAGGCTTAGATGTCAGTCCCTCAGAAGAACAAGGGCTTACTTCGTCCTAGCCTCACCACTTTGCACCAAAGTTCAACAATCACACAGTGAGAAATTCATCGCAAAAGACGAAGAGATAGCAATTTCTAGTCTATAATTAAACACAGCCAAAACATGCTGTGTTTTGAGTAACGGGTGCAACTCCCGCTGGCTGGAAACTCTCGTTCTCTCATGATTACTATCACTATTGTTTTCTCCACCTACAAGTAAGATCCACCTGTATACAACAAGTCCAGGCAAGTTCTTTGGGGGATGTGGAAAGTCACTCTGGGAAATTTAGAAAATCACTAACTAAGAACAAGTAAACCACACAGGTTGAGGGAAAGTGGGTACAACAAAAAGGTAAATTACAACATCACAAATGAACTCCTGGAATACACTGAACATCACAGATTGATGATATATAACAGTGTAACAGTATCCAAGGGTGGAATTTTCTTGTGTTTTAGGATGGATTTTTCCTTTAATAGAGCACATTCTGTAGTCTGAGAAAAATCAGCCTTTCCATGTCCAACTCCATGTCAGATGTCAAACTAAAATCTTTCTAGACACGCCAACAAAGCTTATACATTAACTTTTACGAACACCCTTTGCACTGAAGGTCTGTCAATGTCAACATCTGAAATTGTACATTTCCAAAGTGAGATACTGCTTTAAGTTTCTTTTTTCCCCCTGTTTTAGAAGTTTGGCTGACATATTCATTATTTTATCAACTCAGCAATAGACTCCAAAAGAAGACTGGCCTGACCTATTTTTTGAAAAATATTAGAAGAGCAGCAGAGCATATTAGAAACCACTGAAAGTGCAGTTCAGTTTATGATACCTACTTGCAGGCCAATTAACAAAGTGACCAATAAGAACAACCCAAATCAGCAGTAAATTTGCAGTGTGCAACTATGAAACCAGAGTTGTTTGAAGACAGAATACTTTGAAGAGGCTCTCTGGTTGTGGCCGAGCTAAGTCTGATGCATGAGTATGTTTGTGCTGATTGAGACTGTCAAACTTATGCCAAGGTCATAGCTCAAGAGGGACATCCAGTCACAGCCAACAACTCTTTATTCAGTCCATGTTTAATCTGAACCTTATATGCGTGTTGTCTTAGACCATCCTGAATGATAAAGCTGTACTATGACTTTATGGAAACCTGAAAGCAAGGTAAGTGTGATTATTTTCAGTACAAAATAAGAAGAAATAAGATAGATAAGAAATAGTGAGCAATATTTTTGTGTGGCACATGGTGATTCATCCTCTTTCAGCACAAAACACCTAAATAACAACCGAAAGAAACTTAAAACCTTTTGCTATTCAGAGTTAGGGCATGAAATACTGACCTAGTTTGCACAAACAATGAAACTTCCCTCTTATGGCAGTCTCCAGAAGCCTCCAGAAAGTTTCAGCCAAAACCAGTTGGACAACATTTCCATCCTGGTATTTCAGGAATTTGCAACCATGTACCTTTAGTACAGCAGCTTAATGGTGGACCCAGACGTTTAACATTTACATTCATCTCTCTTCTTTCAACAGTCTACTAAACATACTAATGGCCCTGACCCTATAATTTGCAACTGGACTCCATAGCAACAGCATTCCAAGGCAATCACTTAAGCCCAATGTCGCTTAAGAGCTGTTGTCTTTCGGATTAGTTTCAATGCTAGAGGGGCAAGTTGAAAACTGTACACTCCTTCACGGGCCACCTTAATTTGACCTAACATGCATGTCGCTTCTGTCTCCAGGCACAGGTTTCTCATAGCCATCCATCCAGTTTGTTAGCATGAAACCAAATGCATGAAAAATACCACACATCCCCGTGCCCAAATCATTTAACATCAAATATGATAGCATGGAAGGACAGGAATGTAGCCAATATGTATTTTAGATTGAGACATTGCTGACAACAGTTAAAGTTAAGATTGCATTATGGCCGTCTATTTGAAAAACTGCCAACCTCGCTTATGTTAAAACTATGTCTTAGTCTGATCTAAATATTGGCACTTACTGACTACAAACGGATGACATGATTTAAAAGATCATGCTCTATTTCTGAAGGGCTGAGATCATCTCTTTTCAACACAAGACAATAATACCAAGTTCCATTTAAACAACACCCTCTCAGGTTTCTCATTTGCCCTACTTCTGCAGCACATCATACTTAGCAATGATTAACATGCTACTGCCACTGTTCATTTCCTTTATGGTGTGGTTGGGCCACTGCTGAAGAAATTGGTTTTTGTTTAACTTTTCATGCTCGTTATCTTTTTGTTTTTTTAAACCATTTTGTCACACAACATCATACCAAAGGGATTGAGAAATGCAGTACAGGGCACACAGACATTATTCACACTTGAACTGACTGAATACCGATCCACAGAGGATAAAGTCACACAGACCTAACTTGCTTAGTGAGAGCAGGGGTAGAGATGTAACGGTGACAGGTTTGAAACAATGAGGCATGTTGTCTGCACAGGTGACTATGGTTAAGATAAGAACATGCTTATTGCTATTAATATACTGCTGTATATTATTCAAAGATCTAGACCCAAAAATGAAAACCGATGCATCATAATCAATTGTATAATGAGAGTAGTAGTAGTAGTGCAAAACATCAACTTCCTGGTTTAGGAAAGACCTGTGTGGAGAAAATCACGACACTGATTGGCCACAATTTTGTAAACAAGCAGAGTTACATCATAGCCTAGTGTAAGCAAAGACGTCTGTCCACACCCTTCTGTTTCAGGTCTTGGGGGTGAATGTTAGATTGTTCCTTATGAGTTTGGTCATATTAAAGAATGTTCCTCATAACACCTCTCTGGCTTAATATGAATGGGCAACCACAAATAAGCTCATTTCAAGGCTAGCTGATGGTAGAATACTCTTTCAGAAACACTGGTCGCTGTGTGTCTTTAAACTTGAACACCAAAGCACATCAAACAGAAAAAACTGCACCAACTCATCATATACTACAAACACAAAAACATTTTATCTCCATGAAAGCACTTTCAGCTGAATGAGTTGGTAGGCCCTCAACAGTGCTAGGAGCTTTTCATGTCACTCTCTAGGTCTCAATTGCTCAACAACATTTGAGTCATTTCCATCATGACTCTTAAAAAAAAAGGAGCCTCCGATGGAAGTATGACACCGATGCTCGTTACTGTGAGGAATTATTTACAGGGACAAAACAAAACCCACATCACTCCCACTGCACTTTTGGGAATCTGCCAATGATATAACATCGATCTGAATAGAAGCCAAATAAAAAAGGGCTCACAGAAGTTATTTCACTTTCCAGGATTTCGGAAGCAACATTGTACAGGAAGTCTTCCTCTGTAAACAAAGACTTGCTCGGTCATGTTGAGCTAAGTCCAGGATTGACTCTCTTTTTTTTTCTTGTCACAGGGAAAATGCTATGGCTAGCACCTTGGAGCAATCAGCGAAAGAGTCTGCTGTGCATCAACAGCTGTGACAGGCCGCGGCAGTTGCTTAGATCTGGACATCTCTGGTGTGAAGGCATGGGGAGTCTGCTGCTATAATTGATCTATTAGTGATCTGTTGATGGATAGCCTCATTAAGAATGATTTAATTGATCTATTTTATATGGTAATAGAAAGAGGCTCTGATGGATTGATCTGTGGTGAACTGAACCACACTTAATCAATGTCTGTAAGATGAACAAACAATGTGAAAATAGCACATAGGGTGTAGGAGCATTCAAGTATAATAAGAGGTATTTCTTGGAACAATTGAGTGCACAGATTGAATCTAGCAGGGCGTACACACTGCGAGCGACTTGGTTGATGGGTTGCTCTAGTCTGACCTCTATGTGCTATTCTGATTGTGGGTGGTGCAAGAGGCTCTGATTGCATCTATGTAGTGGTCCGCAGCTACAAAGCTTTGACAAGGAAAATCGTGTATTCTTCGCTGCTCTGGTAATGCCTGTCACAACACTGCATCCATATTATAAAAAGAAAAGACAAAAAATATATATATATATAAAGTTATTTTAAAGCTTACCATCGACCCTGACGATGGATGCAACAGTTCTCCAAGCATCTTTTTTCAGATGTTTATTTCCCGTAGTTTTTCAAATAAAAGTTGAGAGAGAACTAGAACTTTGAATGGTTGTAATCAACAACTGATTGTTCATAGAAAGACATCAGTAGGGAAACAAGGAAGCACATGATTGGCTGTTGATGGCCCATGACTGCAAAAAGTTTATTTTAAGTTTATTTAGTTTTGATTATCTGTTAATTATCACCTTCGGGTGTAGTGCTAAAGGCCCACCTCTTTGTGGGTTGTGTGATAGTGGTTGTTTCTCCCGTGCCACGTTTCTCCACTCTTTTAAAATACTATTTTCTATTTATTCCTATGACAGTTATTCCCATGACATGCATTTTTATGATTCAAAATGCACAGTTCATGCTTGTTTCTTATAGAAGTTATTTTGCTGAATAACCTTATATTGACTTATACTGATTGTTCAAACAACCCACTAGACGACCATGAAAAAAATGACTTTGCACCTCACTACCAACAAACTTGTTGTCCACACATCGGCTGAGTTTCCCTGGTCGCTCAGCTCTATAGCAAATTAATGGACTTCCAGTGACTTGTTGATCGTGTTGTTCGCTGTATGAATGTGAGGACACATGAATGTATGTATATGTGTTGATGAGAGATATGGCACTGCCTGATATCATATAGTTACATGAAAAACTAAACCTGTATATTCGTCATGCACTTAAATTGTTCATGACCTATCTACTCCTCAATTAAACAAATATTTGAGAGGCATCTAAAGTGCTTCGCTCCTTTTTTGATCACATCCAGAACTCTTACACCATTGCTCATGGGTCATTGAAAGAAAGTCTGATCCAACTTCCACTTGAAAAAAAACAGACCTTGCCCCACAACATGGCACAACTTTCAGCCTCTACACAACTCCAGAGACTCTAGGCAGGATCATGGTGCAGTGTGCTTTTTCTTAATGCAGATCAATACATCATCCTGTTGAGCTGGTGCATTACACACCTGCATGACAGCTGAGAGTGTCCCTTCCTGTTACTCCTCGACTCTGTCTCAATGCTGACAGATGGCTTTCCTTACTGGGGATAACGTGTCAACAGCAAAACCTCGCTCCCATGGGTGGCAAAGTCTTCTGTGATCTTTTACCCTTTTTATTTTTACTGTAACCATTACAATTACTTTCCATGAAAATGTTCTGGAATATAATGCGATTTTACCTATGGACAATAATTTTCAACACTTAAGCCAAATCCAGCAATTTAGGAGCTACATCTTGGAGGAATGTGTGCACTAATGCTGTTTCCACCAGTTTCACCCCCATATTAAATTAGCCCACACAGAACAACTATTTCTGTTTAAAAATACACTTGAACTTCTGGCTGAATGTGTGGCATTGGATACAGAAATAAATGTGCCTGTTGCTAGAGTAACAAAAAAAACCTACCATGTTTGAAGCTACAGGTCTTGCAGTGGAATAAATTCTTTGAGTCACTATTTCATTCACTTTGGGATCCATTAGCTACAGTTGTACACCGTTATGCTACCATCTTGGGACATAGAGGTAAAAGTTCAATGCCGTTATAAATGGAGCAAGAAAAAAAAACAAATACCAAGCAAGATAACAGATTATAGTGTGGCTGTTGCTCTAGAGTTTCAGAAGTTGTACTACTTCCCTGGCCAGACGGCCTCACCTGAATTCCACTTCAGTGTTCAGACACAATGTTCTTACAGTCAGTCCCTGGGACATGTATGATGACGATGAAGAAGCAGAGAATAACAGAGTTTTTCCTACTCTAGATTTAGCCTTGAGAATGGGTAAATATGCTCTCTAGCTTGGGTGCAGTTATGCAGACGTCTCAGAGGTCTGACTCACATGGCAGATGTATGAATGAATTCACAATTACTTGTGACTTCTTTATAAGTGACAACTGACTGTTTACCACCCAGGCTTCTCCAAGTATATAAACATATTCTCCCCTAGTCATTCACTGCTGTGCTGGATTTCCACAATTTCTGTATTGGTCTCTAGATTTTCCTTAGTAAGACTTGGCAGTGTGTCTACACATAAAAAATCTGAAAATGTACCCAAGGCTGACCACAAGTGTCCACTACTTATAACAGGGGGACTAATGAAACGTGTCCCTGTATGCTAAAACCCTACAATAACAGTGAAACTTGTAAAATTCCCTGCAGACTGCAGACACGGTTTAAGCCTCTGGGCAACAATGTAGCGGCCGTTTCCTGTGTGGGCTTCCTGCTCAAAGGCTTGCTGCTTTCCAGCACACGGTCACCACGTTCAACCCTGTGAAACTGAACAGGTCACCCACACCGCACTGAGTCACCCAGTGTTCTATCCAGCAGAGGAAAAGGGAGAACAAAAGCACATGTTCCTGGACCCTTATACTGAAAATGTTTGATTGAAATATAACATCCTCTTTCCAATCTTCAGACTAGTTCCTAAATGTCTTCCCGCTGCACAGCAGCTTGCCAGCAAATATCAGTGTGATGATGCTGAACTAGACTTTGTTTCCCTTCTTTATTGAATATATAAATGAGGTTATTCGGCTCCAAAAGCTAAATGTAATGAGGCAAACCACTGGGTTGGGTGTTTTTAAACACGTTCTGGCTTAGCCTTTGTGAAAGAAGGGCTTGCATAGTAGCTGGCATAATCTGGCAAAGCGGGCAAACCCTCATCGATAGCTGGTCAAGGCTTAGTACATTAGCCAACAAAATGAAATGGAGACTTGTTTGTTTCTATCCATGAGCAGTAAAACCCTTCCAGGTGTGCTTCCATGCCTGCAAACACAGAAGTCTTACTGTCAAAACTGGTTCTTCAGCATGCCTCCATATTTACTTTTTTTTTTTTTTTTTTTAAAGGATGACTATGGATGCATGGTGTCTAGGTCTGTTTCTAACAGCTGATGATCTCACCGCTCCGTCATCACAATGCGTATGGCAGTGAGGTGTGGTTATGCTGTACAAGGGTCTTATCACTTATCACTTGTAATCTGAATAGGATACAGTGTAGTCTATTAATGAGTTGTTAATGTTTTCTCCAAAATATGAAATGGACAAAAATGACCCAATATCAAACCTCTCACCAAACCAGGGGGAGACACCTGGCACAGAGCGACTTACTGATTTCTCTTAAGGTGACACAAAACCATACACGACGAAGGCTGATATCTTTTCAGCTTTGCAAGCTATCTAAAAAGCATGTTCTTGAATACCTACACATTTCCTACAGACTCATAAGACGTAAGGCTATCGCATTCAAAATGTTGTCCACTCAGGCCTCCCTTTTGTTACACCCTTCAATATTTTATAATAAACCTACAGAGAGCAATGCGACTGGGACTCCGACTCCCGTTTCATAAGGAAATAACAGCAGTGGGCAAATTCAGCTCTTCATACAAAGTCTCAAATGAGAACACGGAGCTCGGCAAGTGTTTTGAACTTTTCGTCACCAGATATTGATTAAACTGACAGCTGTGCTAATGCTACATGACCGACGAGACGCTACTAACATTAGGCCTACCTGCCTGCCGACTTACCTGAGTTTCAGGTAGGGCTGCATTTCCGCCCCGCGTATTGCTGTAAAGAAAATGGCTAAAAAGTTTGAAGAACTACTTGAAATCAAACTCAAATTGAGAGCCGCTCACCTCAGAGAGGACAAATAACTCCAATGTGATAATATCCTCCAGAGTAGAAGATCTCGAGTTGGGATATTTTGGTTGAGTTTCGATGGAGAGGAGCCGGGGAGCCGTAGTAGACGTTGGTTAAAATTCACTTCAAAGGAGAGGAGACGTTGAAAACTAAAACCAGAAACAACCAGAAAACACAAAAAGTGTCGGTTGTTCGCCGCTGAAACTTCACTATCCCTGTCTTTTGCAAAACATTCCTTCCTTTAGTAATCCCACTTCGGACACTTCGGCAGCCGTCCCCATTCACTTGCGGTAGTCTCGTGTATTCCGGTTTTTAGAGGCGTGCGGTTCAATTGCAGTTTGCTGATGCGCGGCGGTAGTGAGCAGTGGTCGACTTCGGCACCTGAAATACTGGATTAGTGGTGTTTTCAGAGCTGCGAGGTCAAACCCCGCCTCTTCAACACTGTATTTACTGCAGTCTCTTGGAGCCATGCTACTGTACACCACTGCCACAGCTACAGTGTGCACACATACAGACACAAACACACACACACACACAGACAGACACAGGCGTTTGCAGAGCACCAGTCGTGGCAGGAGTTCGCAGCCCACTTGTGTGTGTTAACAGCCCAGAATCAAACGATGCTTAAATGTTGGTTTATAACCTCATACTGCAAAAATACACTTCTGATATACTTCAGAATATGTTTAGAAATAGGTTTCAAATATACAAAAACAATGGCTAAAAATGTTTTTGGATATGTTAATGGAATTATTATACTAAATATACTTTGGACACTGGGAATAAAATGTTATTTTTTTGTTTGGAACCAGTGAGTACTGGTGAGTGAGGTAAATAAAATGTGGGTAAACTATGACATCCAGTCATTATCATCATAAAGCAAACAAATATACACCAATATAAACAAACATTATATATAAATATTTATTTTTTAAATCTTAAATAGACTATATCCTCATGTAGCACATCAATTTGATATGATATATTATGAATTTACATCATACATTTAAAGATTTATGTCAATCTATAAGGTGGGTAAATTGACTTTATATGAGTGAATTCTTTACTACATCCATGTTTGCAAGTATATCCAATACATAATATACATTAATAATAATGATATAGATAATATAACTATACAGAAAAATAATTGCTTAATATTTCAAGTATAATATATTTCAAATGTAGTATGGATTGTTGATGTATGGTTGTGAACTGAGAACATGCTTTTAGGGAAGTTAAATATTTACACGCATGATTATACCACAGCTATGTGGTGACAATTATAACACTGCTAGACGCTTATAAAGTACAGAGAGCAGAGGAATGTGATGTAAGGCTGTTGTTACCCAAACACCATCTGCCTGATCCTGTTACATAAAGAAAGCAATGAAAAGGATGTACAATTAAAGCTTTTCTCCCCTTTTCAGTGGCAAGAGACTACTGGATGTAGCAGTTCTCTGATGCTAGGCCCAATGTTTCCAACAGGCTGCCCACATTTTTTTTGTGGGGAGTATAATTTAGACTGTTTCCTCAAGATGTTTCATATTATACAAGATATGTTATTACAAAAACACAAGCTGTACTTTTAATGTCCCATTCATATGGACAACTTTACTTTTTCCAAACCACCTTTTCCCCAGGTAATACCATTTTAACTTACATTATTGCAATACATTAATCAAGATCACAAAGGGACAAATATATTTTTGGGATCAAAGTTAAGACTGAACACAATTTTGACACATTTTATATGGTCGAGTGCCCATGCATGTATGTGGTTAGGAACCTTTATTTTGTTCATTTGGCATGGAAATTTAATTTGTACATTATTGGTAATAAGAACCTTTGCTGATTTGCAAAGGTCAGCCCACTTTCTCATCTATTTCTAAACGACTCCCAAATTCAGAAGCCCTTTGAGTATCAATGTACAGATTCTGCATTGGGCTTTTAAGAAGCAATTGGGAAACTAGTTAGCATTCTCAACTTAATTTGGTTTGGAGGAAATTCAATTCTGTGCAGCTTTGTGTCACCCTCTATCGACCAGTTAAATGCAGTGTAGATCCTCCTGTAGATAGACCCGTAATCAGTTGTAAAATCCAGTATACACTAATCATTTTCCCTCAGGCCATATGTCCAACAAACTGTGTATTGAGGAAAAACATTGGGTCTCAAAGAAATCAGCACAATCTCTGAGTGTGGTTGAGGAAATTGGATGTAGTGATCAAGTGTGCGGTGAGGGGTCACGGTGTATCTGAGTGGTCCAGGTTTTCCCCAGGAAGTACTTGAAAGGGCCCATTGAGGAGACAATGGATTTTCCCTCTGCACACATTTTCCCGTGGGACATATAATGCTTCCTCTTAAAATATGGAACAAGTTTGGGAGCGTGTTAATCACTTTAAGTGATCTGAGCTTAAGGGCCTTGCTGCCAAAGTATTAGGCCTATCTGTTCAATTGTCAATTCAAAACTCATACACTGGAACAGGCTTTTTTTCAGTCTGGCTATACTGCCTGTCCATTCTGCTTTATACTAGATAGAACACTTCAAAAGTAGGTTGTCATGAATGTGCTTTGAAATACTTATGTGCAATAAAACCACACCAAGAACCTTGTAAGAAAAGCAAAAGCACACAGAAAACAAACACAATGTTTAACTTGAACAGAAGCCATTGAAGGGCTGATGTTATTACAGCAGGATATACATCGCTCTGCTATGAAAAGAAAGAAAAAAAACTGTTTCTTTACTTTATAAGAGAGGATTAATAAAAGGTGTTTTGTTATCAGCGGGGTGGTCTGAGCACACATAGAGAAGATATGCTTCATGAAGCTCCCCTGTCCATGTTGGACATTCCCACCTTGGGTGTAGGCATCCTTACTTTGAAGTGTTGCCGCTGAATACTTTATATTCCACGTACATCATGGATCAGACAGAAAGCAAACCTTGTCTTTCACAAGTTTCACAAATTTCAACCGTTTTGTGACCATGGTGGACAGTTTGCACTACAGCAGTTGAATCTAGCAATTTGTGCCATCTCAGCATTGCTGCATAACGCTGAGCCAAATGTCCAAAAATGACTGTATCTTTGCGCATCTGTGTGCATTGACAGGTTATTGCCTGTCTGGTACAGTGAATGACCTCTACAGAATAATGGCTCGTTGGATTGTTCCTGGAAGTTTGTCATCGTCATCCCCAGATATGTCTATTTTGGTTTGGGTTTGCAACTTTGCAAGTCCAAAGTTACATTTGCAGCTTTGCAATTTTATGAAGTGACTATTTCAGTTGGATTCCCTACAGATATAGGAATGTACCTTGCTGAATGTCAGACAATTGTTCTTGATCACAAACAGCTAACAAACAGCCCAACAAACCGCTGATCCTATATAACTTTGATTCTGTTGTGAAGGGCATTTTAATTTAAGATTAATTAGCAAGAGTTTGCCAGCTCTGCTAGGAGACAGTGCACACAGTAAACGCCCCGCTGAGAGTCGGTGCCATTGCCCTGACTTCTCACCTTGAGAAAGCCCCGATGAACAGCCAGAGATTTACTGAACACAGTGGACTAACATGGCTCAGATGGCAAACCTGTGTCCTCTGTCTGCCCACACGGACCTTTGTGCAATTTCCACTAAAGCCAATAATAACAATAAAAATGGGAACTATACATTTTGCTGATCAGCTTTACTTTTAATGTTAGTTTATTTTTACTTAGTTTGCCGTTACTCTGTTACTCAGTTTGTAACAGAGGATTGATGGATTGCTTATTGATGACCTCAACTGGGTCACCAGGCTAAATGCCATTTCACCCCAAATGTGTGTCATTTGAAGGACATTGTGTATTTTTAGCACTGCTGTCTGGCTTTTCAATCCATACTTGCTCTATTAATGGTAGCGCTGAGACACAACTGGAAAGGGGGACAATAAGTGAAGCACTCCATGTCTGCTTTTTAAAAGTTGGTGCTTTCATTGTGGGCCTTTCATCAAGTCGTTTTCAGACAGGAGAGTAGGCATAGCAAAAGCTACTTCTAGCCCAGGCCTCAACCGGTGTGGTAAAAGCAACTGCAAAATTGAACTGTACCTAATTAAAATGTAAACATAATCTGCTCCTTGCTCATCTTGGGTAATAAATGCCCTAGTTTGTGTGTGTGTGTGTGTCTGCATGCACGGACGAATACTTGCATGTGTAGTATGATGGGAAATCTAAATAATTCAAACGGAACAGCCTGCACTAATGAATAGCAATATAAGGATGCATGTTGTCCAAACCGTGCGCACACACTCTAACTCACAACTGAGATTTATTGAGAGCATACTGTTCCAGCCCTGTTCTAACTGTGTGATTGTCAGGATCACAAAAGCTCCTTCCTCCTTCCTCTTTCTGTGTGATGGATGCCTGCAAAACCAAACCAGATGGAATGCCTGAACAAAAAGAAGCATTTAGTGTTTTCTGTGAACACCATGTGTGTTGCTATTGAATTACTAATAATGAGGAACTACATGGAACGTGAATGCCCCGTTGTTACGTAAGAGATTAAACACGCTTCAATGCCACAATGGGGGCTACGGGAGGCAACGCCTCTGAAGCAACTCGTGCTATATTTAACCAGGGATTAAAGTCCTGTAATGATGAGTTGTTGAAACCAAACAACTGCTCAGGTTTCTCAAGAACATAGTTCAGTAGTCAGTAGTTCTTTGACGCTTTTTTGTTCCTCCATTCCAAACGCTTCTTGTTTGTGACATTAAAATCTGTGTAGTCAGTTCAGTTGAGTTCAATATCCAGAAACATTGTGAAAAGTATTACTGGTAAGATTAAATATATATACAACAACAACATTGCTCCTTGCAATGAAATTAATTTGTCTGCTATCATGATGGCTTAGCATTACCATCAACTCAGCACGAAGTCCCAGCATGGCTGTATTTCATAATCCATCAAGGGCGCAGGTGAGAGATTTAGTTCAACCAAGAGGAACAAAACTAGGAAGACTGTAAAGAATTCAGTGGTATGCCTGCATGCTAGCATGGGTGTATTTTATTTATTTTACTTTTCATTTTTTCCCCCTGCTTTACTGACCACTGTTCTCATTCTTTTACTGCAGAAACAGGAAGAAAAGGGGATGATATAAGCATCATTTTTTGGCAATTGACCATGTTACATTAATTTTGGAGTGCAGCCAAAGGGTGACTATGATATATTTTGCTGCTGTGTTTGCTGTATCTGTGGTAGCTGAGGCGCTCGGCATGCTATCGCCTCAGTGCTGTCTGTTAAGGAAAGTAATAGCCTTCCTCGACTAGGATAAGGCACATTTATTATTCCTTCCCCAGCGAACATCAACAGAAGTGGGGTATTTCCTGCCTAGCTCCACTTTGATGCTTTGTATGGACATTCAAAAGCCACTTGTTTTTTGCTCTTGAATTTAGAAAAGAGTATTTAATTATCACCCGAAGCCCACAGCGCTGCAGTATATGTATTTACTGGTTGTGCTGTCTATTCTAACTCCATAATTCTTCAATGACCATTGACCAATGAGAGGAGGTTAAAATATATATAGTGAAGGTCATGTGCTGGATTACTGTGAGAACACAGCTCTAATTGGTCTCGAGGGCTTTGCATGTAACAGCAACACCATCTTGAATGTTCAGTTGTCCACCCGGGCTAATTACTACCTCCCCTCTTGGCATTTGACAACAACAGAGAGCCCGCTGCTCAACAACTATTTTAAGTACTTATTTGTACCAGAAGATCATGGATCTTTTGTGGCATATCTTGAGGTGTCGCCGACTGATACCACCCTGTTAAATACCCTCCACACACACCACATACACTAGCGCGCACCTATGCCTGCATGCACCCCGTCGTACAGATCCTGAAGGACTGAGCGTTTTTCTCAGAGTGAAAACATAGTTCAGCCCCTTACGTCATTTCGCCTCATGTCACCGGAGGAATCTGTGCCCCATCACCTTTCACCCCACCTCATCAGTAACACAACACCCACCCCACTGACTGCTGGGTTGAATTATTTTCACTCATATTTTTAGGTTTCCCATTGGGCTTTGCACTTCCCTGTGAGAATGTCCACCTGCTGTGAACATCCATCAGGCAAACCTAGTCTAGTATCAGCTAGTCATGTATGTATCGTGTCATCAGCTGAAAAAGACATAAACTAGAAGGCTGACAGACTGTACATCGGCTCTGCTTTATATGCCGTTATTTATGGATATGTGTCAGGAGGCCACGTATCACAAGGCTACAAGCTTAAACCCAGTTCTCCAAGGTGTCGCAAGGAAAGTATTGTGAGATTTAAAGGCCGTCTGCAAACTCTGCAAAAGCATGTCTGTGTGCTGAGAGAACCATGTGCCATGTGCCGTGACCAACTGTTTCATAACATCTCCCTCTAGCTATGCCTTCGTGCCGTTGCAGTTTTGGTTTCACAATAGATTTGTTTGGTTTTTTTCACTCGACCCACGTCGATGTTAAAGGAAATCCTTCAGGGGGGGGGGGTATTGGCTGGTTGTGTGGCTCAGCCTTTTTAGCAACGATCTATGTCAGCAGCGCACACTGGCTGTGTGGTGCTGTGTGTGCAGATGGAAACCCAAGGGACTGAGGCTCTTTAATGTGACACTAAGCAACAGCAGCAGAGCCCATTGTTAACTATTGATGAAGACATTGAAGGCCAGTTGCTTAGTTAAAGACTGAGTCACAGAGTAATAAATAACATGAATAATGTTTGAAGTTGAAACATCTAATTCCCTCACTCGAGCACAAATAAAAGACGTGTTCCCATCTTATCAGCGTCCTCGAATTACATAACAAGTGCTCCCTGGTACAGTCTTAGAGGTCCGTCACGTGTTTGTGGGCAGTTTCTCCGTCTCCAAAAGCAGTTTTGTGCAGGATTGATTAGCTACATCCGATACATTTACTCGATGCGGTTATCCAGAGTGACTCAGAATGAGAAAGCAGGTGCGGGTTTAGTGTCTTGCTCAAGGACACTCCAACAGGAGACTTGAGGGATTGAGCCTGTGACCTTTCAGGTTCAGGCACAGTCACTCTAACTTATTCTTTAGTAGACTCTCTGGACCTCACAGCCTGTGCCCTGGTGCCTACTGTGCCATTTCATTCCCACCCCTGGAGGGAAATAGGCGGAGATTAAAGACAAATAATCGGCCATAATGTCTGGCTCCCCAACCCTCGGCCCGCGCTGCAGCCCCTGCCAATAATATTTCCGTTCCTGCGCTTTGATAATGGCTACAATCAAAGGTCAAAGCGAGTTCGCGCCCATCCTTGATAAACAGTGCTCAATATTAACTGTGGTACTTGGCAGGGCTGCTAGCGCTGTCGGATGCTGGGTGGTGTGCTGTACACACCGTTCTGCCGAAGAGACTGATGGAAAGAGGAATTCAATGAGACTGCGACGGGAGGGGGCAGTGGGAGCACTGAATTCCAGAGTGTCCGACAGAGGCCAGGAATGCCGACGCTGGACTTAGTCATATGACCGTAGGAAATATGAGAGGCATTTCCTGATTCGTTTGAGGCACTAGAGAGACCTCAATAACCTTTAGGAAATGGTTCCTGCTGTATCCCTGCTGTAGATAAAGACTACTGTGGTCAAACACAGCTCTCACTTAACCCCACTTGTGTAAATCAAGTGTATTAGTACGACAGGGAAAGGATGCAAACACAAATTTTGTGGGCCACTTCACTAAACTTATATGTTAGCTGTTGCTAGGAATTCATTTCATCTGGATTTTCTTTTGAAGTTGTAATCTGCAAGATCCTCATCGCTTTGGTCGTCCTTGGATCTAAGCGATCACTGCTGTGGTGTTTTTGCGCTGCACTTCCCAGATATCACTTCACAATCAACCATTGTTGATTGAGAAGCAAACAAGATTGACCAAACACGATTGTTCCCTTGGATTTTCTGTTGGTGAAATTTGAGTTTCTGCTGGAACCGGTCTTTTCTTTGTCTGTTCAGCCACGGTGGCTATCGCTGCTCATGTCAGTTCTTCTTCTATTTGTTCTGAACAAATTGTTGTTGCTGCCATTACTTAAAAGGCATCACCTCCTGTGCACCAGAAGATTTTTCCTGGGAAGGGACCTACCTAACACAGGGTGTTTAGAACAGCAAATGTAGCAAAGGAGCTTCCATAAACTGGCTATAGGTTGAATTACAATTGTGATATATCAATCTGCAATAGAGAGAAGCAAAAAATACATTTATTTATTTGAAAATGTTGCAGATTATTACTTTAACTTGTTGACATTCACACACAATGAGCAGAAACAGGCTCAGAAAACTAACCCCATTCTTCATAGGAACAGTATTCATCAGTTGACAGCAATCCAGAGCCATAGTAAATTTAGTCCATGTCAAAGTGCAGTCGTATATAAAACACCATGTTATCTAACATACCATGCACTTCCACAATGATTGGCAGCTATACCTAGAGTGGGATCTGACCTCTTCTGGTTTGTCTGTTTGACCATTCATCATTTTGAATATAGGTGTGTGTCTTTCCTTGCCCATAACACTTTGATCAATTAGGCTGAAGAGGATCAAAACATCAAACCTGCAGTGGAACACTAGCTTCCCACCAAGATCAGTATCTCTTTAATCTGTGGTCACAGGAGAAATGACTGGATACGCTCTTTTATGGCTTTAACCTTCTTGTGGCACATGGACTTGAGAGGTCAGTGATTACACAGGAAGAGGAAAATAACGGAAATAGGTTGTAAGAGGTTGGAGATATTTGCCCTTCTCCACTGCCTCATGTTATGGTTTGCTTCATTTAGTCACATACCACCTCGTTATATAGTAGTATATGTTTGAGAGACAGATTCATTAATGTTTTTGATTTTTGTCAGTTATATTTCTCTATTTTACACTGACAGGAAAAAACTCAGACAGCTTCCTCAAAAATGTTGTGTTAGCCTTGCTCATTAAAAGCAATGATAGCCGTGAGCCTGCTTGTCAGCTTGGAGCTAATGGTTGCTGTTATTATACTAAAAAGATGGGTTGTTTTGGTTCACTGAGGGAACAATACAAGTTTTTATCCACATTATGATCAGTGATAAGAAGAATTACAGCAGATAGAAATTCAAAATAGCCCTGATATTTGATTCATATTGAAAAGTAAAATCTAAAATGTTTACAATGACTCACAAAAATAACTGAAGTAAAAGTGAAAGAAAATATTTTTTAATTTAAAAGAGCGAAAGACAGGCTTAGGTTTGGCTTGCTGGTCGGCTGACACTCTCTAAGCATCTCTTGTAATAACCTGTTGGTTTCTTTGCCATTTCAATCAGTCACTTCTGTAAGCTTCAGCCTATTATTTGTGTGATACATTTCTAATTGCTGCTGTAGTGGTGAACAGAGAAACAGATAAGGAGTGGGCACAGCTCATCAAGCAGCTCTCCCATCAATCCCATCCCCTTTGAGTGGGCATAGCCGAAAGGTGAGAGACACATCAGTCAACCCACTCGCGTCAGTGAAGCAGATTTGATTTGTCAGGCAGTGTAACCTTGAGGCGTGTAACAGTGGCTCACATGTATCTTTGGCCTCTCATAAGACGTGATAAGTGATGGGTTTGCATACGACTACAGTACACAGGCGGGGGGGGGGCATCGTTCAGCCAAGGGAGCCTTCAGTGGAGAAGACACTGTGAAGTTCTTCAATCATCATGTTACAGATTTGTGTCGCTAGCCAAAAAGAAGAGTACATTTATTTTGTTAACAACAGGAAATGAAAGACTGAAAAGATAGCGTTATGCTTGTTAAGTTTTACACCATTTTATTTGGCAAATAAATTAACAGCATGAGCAAAACAAAAAAATGTGCCAGGAGTATAGTACATGGTACATGGGATTCATTTACCTTTGAGTGCAGTGAAATAATTTAGAGGATCCTGTTTTCTGTTGCATGCATGGTAACTCGTACCTGCAAAGCCCAATGGGACACTTTCTCTCACCCTGACTCTGCTCTGAGCAAAACCTTATCCCATCCACAACAACCTCAGGTGTAGCAACGAGGTAGACGGCACCCGTGGTATGACTTCATCGGGGGATCAAAGGTCGTCTGACTCAGGGATGAGCATGGGCTCAAGGGAAACAATGGGGAAGAGGACAGGGGTGCCCGCTGACACCCACCCCAGAGCGGCTCTGTTGAAGGAGGGTCGTTTCACCACCGTGTCCCCCTGGAGCTCTGGGTATTCAGGGAGGGGCTCCACCTGGAGGGACTTGATGGGAGAAGGTCTGGGGGCCTTGCTGAAGCCGCCAAACGGGGTCGCCACCCTGGAGGTGTCAGATTGACAACGTTAACAGAAGCCGTCATGTGCTAATGACAGGCACTGAGGTGACAGTTGAACTGATTCATCTAATTAAAGTGAAGCGAAGACTTTGACCGGGGGACATATTCTAAGAGATAGCTGCTGTGAGTAACGAGCATGTTTATGGTACTTTGCAACTTAGATGAAGGGCAGTACTTGTTTTGCTTACTCAGTGCTTTATAAAAAAAAACATGTATGCACGATAAATTAAATAACCAATGTGAATTTCACTGTGTGGATGTAATATGCAGTCTGGTAAAACCTTAGCATGAAGGTCAGAATTAGATCAAGTAGTACAAGATCGATATAAGATTGATGCTCACACTGATATTATCCAACCAGTGGTATTTTTATGATATCATACATTTAACTTGTGAAGTTCTCATACCTGTTGAAGCTTTTGTACCCCGGTATCTCCGGTCGGGGCTCGGGCTCTGGCATGCGGGCGATGAGGGTGTCTGCCAAGGCGGGATCACTGATGATGGCCTGGTCCCAGGGGGAGTGGTAGGACTTTGGGATGGCCGTACTGTTGAACTTCTCTGGAGGGACGTCTTTCAAGGGGCCTCCGTACCCTGAGGACATAGAGGTGGGTTATACATCCACTGATTGAAGATGGGGTTTTACTGTGTTAAAGCTGCACTAGGCCTTATTCAAAAACTCCAGCCATTTTATCAGTCTCAATCAGAAAGTCCCATCCACCCCTTACTGAGGCCCCATAGATTCACTCTATTTGCCCAAATGAATTTCTGAAGTCGGTATGGACACTTCTCCACCCGCAGGAAGTGATGAATTGAAACTTAAGAGCAAAACTGCCTCCTAAACAGCTCCATCCAGAGAAAGCTGCGCTCACCAACATTAGATCTGTTGCCTCTCTCGTCCTTTTGGTGTCCTCTTGGGATCACAGACAGGCTGAATTGGTAAACATGAGCGTGCTGTGTGCAGTTTACTGACCTCACAGCACATAATTTCTAGGTATTGAATTTACCAAGTTACCTGTGCAAAAGTTACATAGTGTGGCTTTAAAACACTGATTATAAGACTAATTATTATTGTTGTTATTATTATTATTATTATTAGTATTAGTATTATTATTAGTATTATTATTAAATGAAGCGTTTGATGACGTGTGTGAGAGTTGGCCAGAGAGAAAAGAGAGAAGGGGGCATAAGGAAATAAGGAAAATGAAATAGTCAAAAATATAAAGAACAATTCTTAAAAAAAAGACAAAATAATGTATTTACAAAATCAACAAGAGCTGCATGTTTAAACTGTATTGTTGAAAAATAGATAAAATCTGAAGGAATTAAAATGAAGAGGTAACTTGAGTTGGTCTCATTCAAAGCACTGCCACTGGTCTTTCTTTACCCCTTTATTCCTGGTAAATGTTCACAGCAAAACAACACAAAGGGCAACGTCCGTGTGTGTGTGTGTGTCTCTCTCTCTGTGTGTGTGTGTGTGTGTGTGTGTGTGTGTGTGTGTGTGTGTCTCCCCGCTCAGTGTATGTGTGTTGACGGGAGAGGCCTATCCAAAGTCGTATCCTTCAAACCCAGCGCTTCACTCAGGGGGGGCTTGCAAGCTCAAGCATTACATAATGCCGGGCGTCGTGTCGTGTCCTACCCTCTCACAATGAACAATCCCCCTTCCTGAGTTCATGTTTTTGTCCTGAGGAGGAAGCAGGGGAGACCAAACAAGAGACCTCTGGGAAGTTTTGGGGGGGCAATCTATTACAAAACACTGTGTAAAAGATTTTCTGGGGCCATGGAATATTTTTTCTTGTGGTTTGCACATTTGGCCGAGTCGATGTTTTTGTGGGAAACGAGTGCCACGCACCCAGCTCCGTGGATTGCACGCGTAGATGAAAGGAAGGTCCGGAAGGGTTTGAATGGATACAGCAAAGGACAGTCGTTTAGCTTTTTGTACATAAAAGGCCAATTCATTTTCCTGTTCAAGCTCTATGGGCATCTAGGCAGCTCACTGTATGTCACTATGGCCCGGTTAAGCAAAGTTAGCTATGTCTGCCAGGCTGGCTTTATGGTACAAGCCATGGGACATGCACCTATAACACCTGAGTAGATGACTGGGCTATTTAAAGAGCTCTTTACCCATTTGATACCCAATACACGTTGGCCTGATTTCTGCTGCAGCTGGAATTACTACATCCAATGACTACCCTCTGAGGAACGGTAGTGGCTCCAAAAATAATGCTGCATTCTGTGTCCATGTGCTCATCCTTAAATCGGTATTGGTTTTGTGTCAACCGGTCTGAACTGAGAGATGAGAGAGGATGTGAGTGTCAAGATTATCCTGATGGTATCTGGATGGGGCGGGGGGGGGAAGGCAGGAAATACTCTCTGCACTTCCTGTGGGTTAAACTAGACAATTATAAAAATGATGGTCACAGCAGAGGGGTAAAAAAAGAGGTGGGGGATGAGAGAGAGAATGGTGAGGAGCGCACAGAAAAGACAGAGGTGGGATAAAGGTAAAGTAGAGATAAAGAAACAGACAGAAGGATGAAAAGAATAACGCGCGATCATGTTCTGCCTCAGGCCAGCCAATTCCAGGCGAGGATAAAAATGTTTTCCCACATGATCAAAGTCTGCGTGAGTACAGCAAAATGAAAACACTGGGATCCTTATCAGAACAATGAGCATCCAGTGCTTTTGTGCAGCGTAACATCAACACACATGTCCACCAGGAGCAACAACCATTTCTCATATGCTGTAATGTGGATTAAATATTTTGGCATCGCACGACTGAAGTGGAAGTACTGCATAATAAAGCCAAAAATGTTATTGGATGTACAGTGACCATCGTTTGCTGGTACGCTGCATCACCGGTGTGACCTACCGGGAGCGATGCTGTCTGGGTTTAGTTCTGTTCTCGTGTCTGGTGCGCTGGGTGCCGCGTCAGGATGAACACCGATGCTGTTCTCGTCACTTTCCGTGACATTGCCATGCTCAGTTTGTGGAACCGTTCCATTCTGGAAGAGAGATAGAAAGGGATGTTAACAATGTCTTATCTTATGGTACATTGGCCAGTTTCAGACAAATGGTAAAAATTAACTTTTATTTTGTTGGCATCTAAAAACTGTTATCCTTAATGTGATTTTGCATGCAATGTCTACCTGTCATGACCTAGTTGGTTGTTCTGATCAAAAGTTTCCACTTGTCAGTGTTGGTGTTCTTCATCTTGCCTCAAAGCACTTAATGAACCTCTGTCTGACATGTTTTCCAACAACAGCAAGCAGACAAATTCTCTGGCTGCCCACATTCCCACAACATTAGAGACATTGTTTTCTCAGGCTAGACTATAATGTGCTGCAGACCTAGCAACCCAGCTCTCATTCCCTGAAAGATATTCATGATGATTTACTCCAGGACTTCCTCAGGAAATGTTGACAACTTGAAATAAAATCCCTTCATTGCCCCGAGCAGTAAACAAACCAAAAAATATGGGGTCACTCTGACTTAAAAGAAAAGGGGGAAAGAAATCATCCTTTAAACATCCTTTAAAAGAGCCAAATAGACCATGCAGACACAACAAAATAAAAGCCCATAGACGTAGCGCTACTAATTAATTTGATAAAACAAAGAGTTACTTTATGTTGAATCAATTTGAGTAAGAGCTCCAGTGCATGAATCGCTCCATGTGTGACCAGGCCAGGTTCAGATAAATGCTGCTTGGGAAGTGAAAAACGATTTACTTGGCGACTTGGCACAATGCCCATCTGAAGACAAAGGAACATTAATAAAGCTTCTTACGCCCGCGGCTGGAAGACCTTCACACCTACTGTGCTGTGTCAATCTGTGTCTCTCCGGCACAAGTCAAATCAACACTTTCAAGCACTTTATCTTTACCGCAAATGCTCAATCGGGACGTGAGGTATTGTGTGGCATGGAATCTTTTTTCACACGAGAGAAGGGAATGACGTGGGGGCAAGAACACACAAAATACCCCCATGGGCAAGTCTGTTTTAATAGCATCGTTAGCTGATCAAGTCCTGAATGATTAACAGTGTGTGTGTTGACCTGTCTGTCACGTGCGCTTGATTTGCGTTCGCTGCGTGACACACACAGCGCAGTTTCAGCTTACGTTGATCTGCGTGTTGTTTTCGTTCTGGACGCTCTCGAACGTGTATTTTTCTGAGCGTCTCTGGCGCATTTTGAAGAGCCGGGAGCCCCGGTTGGAGGTGAGGGACAGCTCTTCCAGCATGATGTCCTTCGGTATGCTCAACTTCTTCCCAAGGTCTATCTCTATATCTGGACACAAACACACACACACACACACGGGAGACTTAAGAGATGGTGTGTATCCACATATGCATTTTACTGCATATGTGTGTGTATATTTATTGACGGACAAAAGTGGATTTCTTATGGTATTTTCTATCCTCACACCTATCAACACTCATTACACACTATTTACATTCCACTATTGCTGCAACAAAAAAAAAAGCTTTCACTACATGGATTGCTGACTTGGTCCTCCTGCCAACATGATAAATGAGGAATAATCTTTCCTCGTCATCCACTTATGTCCAGCGCTGGCTTTTGTGGGGAGCGCTGCATGCTAGCTAATGCATGCTGATCGCGGAGATGTCAAAGGCCGGAGAGCGCGACGCGCGATTTGCCAGAATATCTTTCAGCTGTCACTAGCCTTCAGACCAATCCATGTCCCAATGAGTCACCCAGTTGTCCTCACCCCGAAATAGCGTGTTCAAAGGACAACGACAAAGGGATTAGTTACTTTGGCCAATAAAAGTTCTCATTTACTTATTTATAGTAAGGGTCGTAGAAGGGAGTGCTGGCTGCTGGCAACTGGTGCACTGGCAAATGGTGAGTTGATACCTTCTATAAAGTGAATCTGGCCTGTGTGTGTGTGGGAAGGGGGTTAATATGTCTGTGATATTAGTGTATACTGTATGTCGTGGTAGTTTTATTAGCAGGAGTATAGAGGGAAAGGGTGAGAAGGAAAAAGAAAAGAGGATGCTAAGAGAGAGAGAGAGAGAAAGGTTACAAAACAAGGAAGTGAAGGGGAAGTGATGTGGCTACCTTCTGGGGCTTGGACCTCCCTGCAGATAGCTGCCGCCTGCATTTTCCTCTCCCTGGTCGTCATGGTAGAGAACTGTGACATGGCTGCCCCTGGGGAGGGGGGCGGGAGCAGAAAGTCACAGGAGACAGTTCACATCAGTACACCCTGTTCAAACAAACGAGTCACAAAAGGAAGACAGCGCAGGAGCGTGTTGGCCATCGATTGACCAACGCGAGGCATCCTCTCCACGCACAAGCACACACACACACACACTGGAGCAGGTAGAATTCATTCGGGCAGTGAAAAGGGCAAAGTTAGCACAACCCTTTAAATAACCTTGGGCTGTTAACCGCCAAGCACATGCTCTTCAGACATGGCAACCGGCTGTGTCAGGGGTCTGGGAATCAATATGTTTGAAATTACCCAAGTGGGACTGAAAGGACACAGCCAGAGAACACGGTGCTGTCACAGCAAACAGGTGAGGCAGTTGACGAAACAGGGCAGGAGAAATTTCACACAAAGGTAGAACACTTTTTCTTTTCTTTTTTTTACCAGTTTCAACAATTCAATTCATTTTTCATTCCAATCGAAGTTCATTTTTTACCATGTTTCTTGAAGAAACAGATGAACATTTCATATCAAAATGCAGAATTATTTGCACCATGCAGTTCAATCCATTGTTTGGAAAGTATTTGTTTCTGCTGACCAGATAGAACGCAACTAAAGCAAATCAATCTCTGATTAATATCAGAGATTGATTTGAAATCATCAATTGAAATCAACTTTAAAATATGGTAGGTGGAGGAGAAATGGACTGTTAAACATAATGGAATTAATCAGTGCATACATGCCATTCAGTCAGGATATTGTCCTTATTAAACCATCAAGCACTGAGACAAAAGAGGAATTGCATGATGCAACGGCAAGCTGTGTGACGGACAGGAAGGGAAAGGAGGGAAAGACTAAACTGGTAGGAACTAGAGAGAATCATGCTTGATGCGAGGTGGCCTCAGTGATGGCTTACCTGTCCCGAAGGTCCCTTAGGGGCGTCTCAAGGTGTGCCCGTCTCCTCGGGGGAAGGAAGTCAGGAAAGGTGAGAGGCAAGGGGGTCAGACTGGGAAGTGCGACCTGTGTGAGTCCTCACACTCCTCACCCAGCACTGGGGCTGTTGTGGGGAGGGTGGGAAGAGGGGGGGGGGGAAAGGGCTGGTGGTGAGGGGTGGGCAGTAGCCTGATCCAACTGACTGGGTGACTGAATGAGTGGGTGGGTGTCGGTTTGTCTGTTGTCATTGGTATGTGGTTCACAAGCAGAGAAGTGACTAAATTTAGAGCGGTGCCGCTACTGCTCCTTTTGACCTCCATCTCTCTCGCTCTCTCTCTCTCTCCCCCCCCCCTTCAGTGTTTATACAGTAGCTAAGGTTGGGCTAATGCTATATGACTCCTGCTGCCCACTGTGGGGCCCGTCACCCTTATTTACCATGATTGCCAGAATGCATGTGGTTTAGCCATGGAAAGATATAGGCTGACAAAATCTTATCTGTCCTCTTGATATTGAACCAAAGGAATGAAAACAATTCAGCTGCTGTTGGAGAACAATTGACAAAGCATTAATGTCAAAAACAAAATGTGCATTGACTGCGATAGCCTTCATCAGGTTACCAGGATTGCACGCATAGTCAACAATACATATAATCAATGACATCCAACATGGCCACCTCAGGGCCCATAGACCAATCAGATGGCAGTATTTAAAAAAACAAAAAACAATTGCCACGCTGATCCTGGAATAATAGACATTGGCTATTGAATCTTCATTAGCTATACTTAAACAATAAAACAAAATATGTGTTGATTTTTTTTATGCCAAACATCCCCGTTCATTTCTTTACTTGGTACACAAGACAAATGAAAGGGGTTTAACAGTAAGGCAGAGAGAGATTTTAATTGTGGCATGTTCACAGGCATACATGACACAAAATTTTCAAGCTAACAATTTCACATTTTCTGAGGCATTGTTGAGATTTACATGCTGTCCCCATATCATAGTGTTTATGATACAACACTTCCCAAACATTATAAATTGGTGGGGCAATAATTTCTATCTATCCTCTCTCTGTGTATCTTTTTCTCTCTTTCTCGTATAGTGCAGCTACAGTAGGTACCCACTGTTGTTATGTAACCAGCTGTCTCCATGGGAACAAGTCCCCACCACCACCTACCAACCCCCATCCTTTGGATACGGAGCGAGTGACTGTTCAAGACAACACATCATACAAAAAGCTTCATGGAATGGTACAGCAAGCAACAAATGGCCTAGAAGAAGAGTATTTCATGCGTGGAATAGAGATCAAAGAGTACAAGGCAGACATTATGATCTGTGAAATAACGCTATTGAGCTATCTTTATTTTGTATTTATGTCAATCAAAAATCAGCACTGGAACAGAGATTTCTCACTTGCATTGTAACCATTGCTGCAATGCAAGAAAATGGCTGTAACAGTTAGCAATACACTGTATGTTAGTCGTCCTGCAATATTCTTATTATGCTCAGCGAGAGAAATAACACGATACTGTATGCTAAATGTGAGTTTCACGTTAGAACACAATGTACACTATGAAAATGACAACCTATAGCTTTAACCTTTGGAGATGATTACAAATCAGCAGTCTATAGCATAGCACATAGACCTAACACACTATATATTTAATGCAATTTGCTTGATCTACGCCAGCATTTCCTTTTATCATCAACCACCTTCACTTTCTTTCGGGAGATACACCCAACAAACAGCCCTCCTCATTCTAAAACATACATATCTCACTCTTTAATATACTGTGTATATATATGTAATACCGGGATCATTTTTCCAGGTGACCCGGGTATAATCTAGGGAAACAATAATGGGAGAAAAGTATTCCCCATTTGAGGCTTCAAGACTTCCCTCTCTCAATTTATCGCTAGTTATCTGCCACATGCTAATGTACTAAATAGAAATGCAGCAAAAGAATGAATTGATCTGCATCAAAGTGGAGCTGACTGAACAAAATGTCCAGTTACAGAGTTAGCTTTACAAGTTTTAAGCCTCATTTATACTCATAAGGCATCATTGGTTGCATTCTGACAGTGGAATGATTTCCTGATAACCGATAAAGCTTTGTCTGAAAACACAAGAAATCTGTCATTGGAAAGCTTGTGGATTTCCTGTTGGTCCTGGAGTTTCATGGCTTAACAAAAAAAAAAAAAAGTGCACAATCACCACAAGAACCAGCATGCTAAATACTCCCACAGCAGAATATCACACCTGAAGGAACAGAAGACAAGTCTTATTGGACTCAAAATAAAATGCAAAAACCATGTTCTATTGATCTTGGCCTTCTCGTATCCTCAAATAAATGTCATCATAAAAATATCTTGTTTATCAACATAATCTTTATCATTTTATCATTTCTGTTTTGTATGCTCTTTGTGAGAGGTGAACAAACTGTATCAGTTACTATCTGTAGATATCTCTCTATAAAATCACTGAAAACAAAATAATTTTCACCTTCATATCTTCCATGTATTTTGCTCTATACATTCGTGTGTATTATCCATTCTTAACAACTTACTCATTGCCTCTTCTGAAGAAGTACACTCTTGAAAAACATAATTTCCATAGCCAGACAAAAATAAAAGTTTGGAATTAAAGGTTTTCGAAATAAATTCAAAAAGTCTCCATATACTGTGAGACTAATCTGTGAGACTAATTTCAAAAAACAGGGGAACGCTTTTCAAATTTTTCAGAATGTTCACCTCTCCTCATTAAATATCAACATGAAAGCCCCTTGTTATTCTGCCGTTTCGTCTAGATACTGATAAATTAAAAACTCTTCATCTGCAGTTGAATGTATGATAACTAGTAACTGAGTAATGGGATTTTTCTCATTAGCAGTCACACAGGCTGAGATGCACCCTATCGCTTCCAACTCCAAGTGGTGTTGCTGGTGTACATGGCCTTGTAGGTTGGCCTTCCCAAGGGCCTATTATGCTCAGAGGACACTGAGGCCCTGAGGTTTGCCTCGGTCACGGACCTCTGAGGCTGCCACTGTCTGGGCAGGGACCTGTAACCAGCAGGACCGGCAGGGGCAGAGACATTGCTCTTGGTTGGGGACACGAATGCTGGTAGGGGAGCTCGACTCTGACCGCGACTTTGACTCCAGCTCCAAGTCTGGCTGCCAGTTTTCTGGGCGGGTTGGTAGGACACCCTGGCCTTCCACTCTTCTGGGGGCTCTGGGAGCATTTTGCGCTGAGCTGCCAAGCGAACATTTGAGGCAATGGCTTGCTGGAGGTTCTGGAAAGCAAAGGCTTCATCCACTAGGCCCAGGGGGTGGCGGGAGGCAGCCTCCCAGGGCGAAGGGGGTTTGTGGCCCCTCTCCAGCCAGGATGTCTGCCTTTCTGGGCGAACTGCGGAGGCCCGAGCTGGAGGCTTGGGGGAAGAAGAAGCCGATGCTGACTGCTGGCCTCTGGCAGGTGGGGAAAGGGAGTAGCTCCTGCCAAGCGCCTGCAAAGAAAGATCCAGACATGTTTACTTTAGCAAGGGTTCATTCTTGTTTTCTGACAAATCAATCATAGAGTGCAACGTGGAATATGTTGGAAAATAGAATAGCTCATTGCCAGCACATTTGTTTTAAGTATGTATTGTAATCATTTCATTGTGAAGAATGTAGCCTGTGTTCTTTGTGTTCTTCAAAAATATTTCAAAAGGTGACGTTTTGGCCTGAAGAAATGCCCTGGCCTTAACATAGATTCCCTCAAGAACATACCACAGGATACACGTCAGACAAAATCATGACATGAGAAAGGAAAAACATGTCAACTCAAGTAACAGCACACTACAATCAAGTTGCAAACCTTGACAGTTCACTCCACAGGAAGCCTACTCATCCAACTGCTTCACTATTTGTCCTCCTAACAGAGCACAAACACTTACAGACTGCCCACTGATTTCTCAGAACAATTGGCTTATGAGAGTGGGTTTCCCGAGTAAGCCACATTTAGCTTGTTTAAATTGGATCTGCTCTCTGCTTTGTGGATTAGACAGCAACACTCTAAGGTATCTCAATGAGTCGGCAAATCTGCTCAGCGGTTGTTATCTAGCTCCCTCTCCATGTATCAAAGACCAGGCCCCTTTTAAGTCTCCATTAGGATGCCCAGACAGCCGGGGAGGGCTGAAAAAAAGCACCTCTTTACTGTACATTGATTCGTATAATACGTTCTGCTGGAAAGGCAGTGCTGCCATCATCTGGTGGAAAACATGTAAGATCAGCCATAAAAAAAAAAGGACAGAATGGAAGAGAGAGAGTGTGGTCATGGGAAGCAAGCAGGAAATGTGATTGAATGAGTCATGGGGGAATTTAGATGAGTGAATTCTACACGGACTCAAGTATCTGGAATGATGTGGAATCAGTCTAAGATGTCTGTGACAGTGTTATCCTGGATTCGGACAAACACAAGCAGGGATAAGTAGATTACTAGACAATCTAAAGTCATATTCTCATCCCAGAACGGCGCCTAAGTGGATGGATGTATACTGACCTCACCTTGCTTTTGTTTGTTTGTTGTTGGGCAATGGGAGATAAGAAATAGTAGTCTGAATATTAGTAAAAAGGAACATTGTCCTCACTTAATTTTTCTATGTACCTGAATCATTCTTTTTCAGTTTCACATCATACTTGACCTATCTCTAAGGTAATGGCTGATATTTTATCACAAAACAGTTTGAAATATATTGTTGAGGGCTAAAAAAAAGGCCATCATTTTGAGATAATGACAAAAATAATAGTAAGGATGAAGATGATTAGGTGAATATGGTGGCAATCCAGGTCTTTGGAGAAGGATGGCATGCTTTTAAGAGGTTTTTGTTTTGTGACAGATGTTCGACTTATTCTACATATGGTGCTTCTGTGTTATGCATCAGATTATCTAGATTTATGCCCTTCAATCCCTGAGGCTGCTCAAAATAAACCCTGACGGTATGGGATGGGAGCATGAAACCTGGACTGGCTGATTCAGAGCCATTGGTAAGAGTTTCCCAGGTCCCAGGTCAATGAGAAAGTGTGCGTGAGGGTGGACCATATGTGGAACATTTGTGTTTTCTTTTGATTGCGCTATGGCAGCTTTATCCATCAAGAGAAAGTACGACACTTCTGGATTTCATCTTTTCTACTAACATCTGTTGATCATGTTTGCCTCATTCTGATAATAATAATATTAAATAATATCATGAATTCATATTAAGTACAATATTATAGACATACAGTTAACATTAATGCAGCTAAGCCATTTTGGAGTGTGCTTTTTGAGCATAGATAACATTTTTGGTTGTCCTTTATAGAAATAATATTAAAGAATCTTTTGAATAACACAGAAACATGTAAAATATAAAGTGTAAAATCTACCCCTCAATGCGCATTAAAAAAATCTGTTTGAGATTAAGAAGCAGGTGTAGCCAACCGTTCAGACAGTAGCGCTCTACTTCGAGTGGAGTCATTCGAGTAGAGATCAAATTCCTCCTGATATAGCGACAGGAATCTGCCAACTGAAGGCACTGATTGATATTAAAACTTCCACTTAATAAATAACTGCCCCTTCTGAAAACTGCATGACGCAACATGTGTGAACATTTGAGCCAGGGCCCACTCACTTATCCTCCAGAATTATCCAATGAGGTCGCCTAGATTCAATGAGGTCATCAGTCTAAGAATACTCCTGACAAATGCAGTATCACTTATCTCAATTGTGAAAAAGTCTGCCATGTGGGAAATGAAGTGTTGCCTGCTGATTTTAAGTTCTTTATCAACTATAAACTGTTTGTGGCTCTATTGTTGAAAACGTATCAGTTCTAGACCACCGCTTTTGTGAAAATAAGATAATAGCTGTAAGAGTGTTAGTCAAATCATAGCTTACGGTGCTTCAGTAAAAATCAATAGAGCCACAATTGAAATCCAATCAGTGTTTTTGTGTGAATAAACACAGAATAGTTCTGCTGTCAATATATAGTACAGATGGAGAAGTGGTGAAATTCAGCAAGCTGTAAAGAAAAGGAAGAGAACCCAATGGCCATGCTAAAGTCAGAAAGAAAGGAAAGCCAAACAAGGATAAAAGACATTTTAATGGCACTGCAGTGAATCAAACAGAAAGTGCACTATGACGAGAAACACACAAAGGAAAATGAAAGAAGAATATGAAGAAAGAAAGCAGCCCTAGAACAAAATTATTTGTATGAACATTACAGGGCTGGTTATCCTTTCAATAATTCTTTATGGTGTATATTTTTTCATCCATCTATATAAAACAAAAGCAGGAGGAGTTGTGTGGGAAATTAAAGCTGCAAGGGTGAAACCAGGAGAGTGAGCAATAATATATAAAGATGTATATTCTGTTATCGGGAAAACACAATGTGAGGGTCTGAGAAGTAGTTACCTACACTGGCTGAAGTTGTAATTCAAGCCTACTCTCTCTGGACCTCAGCACACACTCATACATGAGACATGAGACTGTTTAAATATAGTACCTAACATGATGCAACAGCTGGTAAAAAGTTTAAAATAAAACTAACCCACTCAAGTAGGGTCTTTAGAAGACACTAAAAGAAGATAAGGCACTAACAAAAATATAGCTTTCCGTCATGAAATATTTGAAGAGGTTTGGTAAAATTAACCAGCTTCATTTAGCTTCTAAGATGTAGCGGGATTTCTGTATCCTCCAACCATTACTAAAAACTAAGTTATTATGAAATCTCTGGACATCACTGACATTGCTAACTTAGACTTCTGCTTAGATATCTTTACACCCCTCCAACCCTTCCCCCTTTACCCGCTACCCTACTTTGCGGGCAAAATATTGCACATGGAAACAGGGTGTATTATTTATCATACACAATCAAATAAGATTAAGCACATTTTGCAAATTCTTCCTTCCTTTTAAATCTATTTTCCAATATCAACTTCCTTCTATCATTGTCCAGATTTTTTTTTCCTCTCACACATTTCTTTCAATTCTTACAGAGCATCATGCTCCCCTACATTCTGATACCGCCACCACATTAGATTTTATTACATCATACTTATTTGCTCACTAAATAAATCTCCATATGCATCATTTTATATAAATGTGTTAAAATGTACATGCTTTATAAAAATAGAAAGTTAATTTTGGCTCAGCTGTATCTGCTAAGATATACTTACATCCTATCCTTATTCTTATGTTCGGATTTTAATTGTGATGCCATGAGCATTAGCTCTCAAAACTCATTCAAACATTCAAGCTCTTTCCTATGATAATAACAAGAACAGAATAGGTGGAGATGAAGATAATCATTGGAACAGCTAGCTTAAATGCACAAAATATGCCTCTCAGCTGTGTATTGTAAGAGCACCTACTAGTGTTTCAAGAATAGAGCAAGCACATAATTGTTCTACCAAAATCACTCTTTATCAACGGCTGTAGGCTTCCACACCTGAGCTGAACTTTTTTCAGCTGTAAACTTGGGCTTTGGAGCGGCTACAGTGTTACCACCTGAGACAGATTCAGGCCTTGCAGCTATAGGGAAACTAGGAGCAACATAGCTACTGGGAGGCTGTGGTTGGTAGGGTACTGTGGGGGCTGCCATGTAGGGTGGGCTACTGGCTGGTTGGTAGGGGGCCTGGGGTGGCTGTTGGTAGGGAGGGTTTGGGGATTGAGGAGCTTTGGGTTGATAAGCAGCTGGAGGAGCTTGTTGATACTGTGGGTTATATGCTTGCTGGTATGGACCACCAGGAGCTTGCTGATAGGGATTGGCAGGAGGGTGAGCATTAGCTGGGGCTTGCTGGTAGTGGCCATCATGCATGAGAGGTTGAGGGGGCATCCCATAAAACTGCTGGGGATATGGGGCATGTATTAGTCCAGCCGGCTGGACAGGGGCCATTTGCTCATATCTAATTGGTTGGTTTTGGACAGGGGGGGTAGGAGGTGCAGGGTCGGGCTTAGGTGCTGGGGGCTTGGCAGCCTCTGCTGCTGGGCCATAGGTAAATAGTGAGGAATTGAGTTGATAGGGTTGATGCTTCATGACATCTATAACACTGAGGGGTTTTAGGGCTGGCTTCCCTTTCTCTTTGTCTTTTTTCTTGGTTTTGGATGAAGGGCTAGGTGGAGGGGGCTGCTTTATTGCTGCTGGTGGATAGGAAGGGGAATGGATGGGATTATATGACAGTGGAGGGGGAGCTCGTACATTGGGGGAATATTTCCACTCATTCGGTAAGGAAGCAGCTGGCGATGTAGACCGGCTTGCCTTATTTGCTTGGACAGACTCAGAGTCCACAACAAACTTCTCCATACGGGACTGCCTCTTGGCAAACAGATCAGCTCCTTTTCCTCTGACAGCTGGCATCTCAAAAGCTGAGGCTGATGAAGATGGATTTAAGACACTGGCCATTGGGTTGATAAGTGGTGATGAAGCTCTTTGACTCATGGTATGAGAGTTAATTCGCTGTGGCGGGGGTGGAGGGGTCTGGTTATGTGGGACATTTTGTGGACGATGCCAAGGTTTGGGAGAGGCTTGAGTCACTCTGGTGTTCATCAATGGACCTGAAGTTTTCACAGGTGGTTGCTGTGACTGTGGAGCCCAGGTAGGTGTTTGGGGATGTGTTTGAGCTGGAGGCCAGGCATTCGTTGGTGCTTGTGGTGGAGTCTGTTGCTGTGGAGGGGCCTGTTGCCAGTTTGTTTGTGGTTGGGACTGTGTTGGAACTGGTTGAGCCCAAGGTGGCTGAGCTTGGGCTTGACTCTGTTCTGGGCCCCAGGAATTCATGGGGGGCTGAGCATGTTCTGGAGGCTGCTGGGCCCATGATGGTTGTGGCTGAGCCTGGGCAGGTACTGGTGCCCATGGATTCAAAGAGGCTTGAGGCTGGGCTGAAGGTTGTGCTTGGGCTACTTGGACCCAAGGAGGCTGAGATTGGGTTTGGGTCTGTGATGGAGGCTGCTGCTGAGGCTGAGGCGATGACACCCAAGGTGGTTGACCCTGACCCTGTGCTTGGGCCTGAGGCCATGCTTGTTGTGGAGCCTGATGCTGAGGTTGAGGTTGCTGAACCCATGACAGATGTGGCTGGGATTCTGGCTGAGCCTGCTGAACCCAAGGTGGTTGTGTTTGAGATTTTTGCTGGAGCTGCTGAGCCCATGGTGGTGGAGGCTGAGAGTCTGTTTGTAAGTGTGCCCATGGGGGCTGGGGCTGCTGTTGCATGGGTTGTTGAGGTTGAGCCCAGGTTGGTTGCACTTGCAGAGGCTGTGGCTCCTCGTGAGGCTGAGCCCAAGGTGTTTGAACATGTGTCTGGGATTGTGCTTGCTCTTGAGGCTGGGCCCATAATGTCTGGACTTGAGGCTGGGCTGGAGGGGGTGCCCAGGCATCCATGGGAGGTTGAGACTGTGCCTGCGGCTGCGTAGGTTGAGGCGCCATCCAGGAAGGCTGTGGTGGGGACTGACTTGGAGCTGGTTCCTGGGGCTGCACTTGAGGTGGAGCCCAGGAACTAATAGATGACTGCTGTTGTGCTTGTGTTTGTGCTGAAGCCCAGGAACTCACAGGGGCAGGCTCAGGCTGTGGGGGAGAATTAGTGTGACTATTTTCCTTCCAAGCTATCTCTTGCTGGGGCTGTTGTTGTGGCTGAGGCTCTGGGAGAGTCCATGTGTGCTGTTCCTCTGCAGGCGTGTTGGCAGGAGCCTCCTGGGGGGCAGGAAGGGGAGAAGGCTCAGGGGCAGGTGCAGGGGTTGGCTCTAGTTCTGGAGCAGGGGTAGTCTCTGCGGTGGGGGCCACAGCAGGTGCAGATAAACTATTTTCAGCATGCTGAGGCATGTCCTCGTTGGTCACTTCAATCTGTGGGGACCAAGGAGGAGAGTTGGGTTTGATCACAGGCTTTGGAGCCACTGGCGGAGGGGTCTTGTGTTTAACTATTGGAGACTGGAGAAAATTGCAGGCCTCAGCCCCCAAACTAAGGTAGTCTTCCTCAGGTCCTGACTCAAAACCCAACTTCTTGTTATTCCTGTTGAGGAGATTGAGCAGTGCAGGGTTGGGTGATACTTTGGGCGCCTCCTTGAAAGTGAACATAGGCTTGCCAGTATTTTTCCTCTTTGTGTCCTGCAAAAGGCCAGTTCTTATTGCGGGTGTAGAAATACGCTCATCACGGGAAGCTATCTGCTCTCCTTGGGCCATAGCATCTTGATTGGTCCCACTTATTGTGGGAGAATAGGTGGTAGGCGCCGTGTTTTGTACTGAGAAAGGTTTGGCAGTACGATTGCTAAATGAACTCTGCATTTCATTGGTTTGGTGATGGATTATACCATTCACGTTTGCCGAATACTGCTGAATTTGCTGTTGCTGCTGCTCATGATACTCCTGCTGCTGCTGATATGTTTGCTGTTGATAATTCTGTTGCTCATACTGTTGCTGTTGCTGTTGCTGATACTGTTGTTGGTACTGCTGTTGCTGTTGGTAGTGCTGGTGTTGCTCATAGTACTGTTGTTCTTGGTACTGTTGGTACTGTTGTTGTTGTTGCTGGCTTTGCTGGTGCATATTCACGTCCATGTATGCATGGTCCTCTGTCATGGCCTCCATGTAAGAGCACTCCTCCACCTTCTTCCCAGTCTCCTGCACCCCCTCCACAGGAATCCCCTGGCGCCTTAACTCCTCATGTTCAGCAGAAATCTCATCCATCCTCTGGCGCCGTTGGGCAAACATTTGGGCACCCTTGCCTTTGGTCTCGGGCAAACATTCCATCTCTGCCTGGTTGTTCAACTTCCGTTCGATCTCAAGGAGTCCCTTGTCCCAGTTGAAGGTCAACACACCTTTGCCACCCGGGGCATTGAAGAAATGCTCTTCTAGTTCTGAATCACTAGTGGCCACAAGGGTAAATTCAACAGCGTGGGTGTCTTGTTTGTTGTCTTCGTCTTCGTCGTCTTCGTCTTCTGGTTCGCTTTCTCCTGTGCCGTAGCTCACAAGTGTGTATTTCTTGGCCCTCTGTCGATGTTTCTTGAACATCAACACCCCCTTGTTGTTGGGGTTGGGTGGAGCAGCCGTGAGAAGAAGAGCAATGCGTTTACATTTGGACTTGGCCTCCTTCACCTGCTTCTCAGACAGACTCTCACTACGCCTTAGCCCTGTATAGAAAAGGAAAAGTGAGAGAAGATCAGTGCTCCAATCAAAATGAGTGGGGAGGGATCAAATGTTTCGAGTGGAAGAATTATTTAACTTCACATGAAGTGATGGGTATTAATAGTTTAGAGTTGAGATCACAAAGCATTCAATTTGTTTGGAGTATATATATTTAAAAAATGCATAGATTCTTGAAGCAGATCAAATAAAATTGTATCTATTTTATTTGTGTTTTTACGTTCTTTGCTCAACAACTTTGCCAGTGCATTGAAGATAACTTCAAAGAGGCATTCTTTTTGGCTCACTATATCTGCATTTATGACAAAATTGTAGTAGGCAAAATTACTTCAATTTGACAACGTTGAAAGCTTTGTTTCAAATATGAGCCATTTCTCATTATCAATCAAGAAGAAGGAGGAATAATGTTTGTATTATTTAACCCTCAAATTTGATTTAACTGGCAACTGGAAGAAAAAGCATGTACAATTAGTTCAGTTCAATATACCATTTCATTCAGTATGTTCCAGGTCCATAAGTAATTTTCAACCATCTATAGCTAAACAAGTGGTTTAGGAATCTACTTAACCACATCTGTGATTGCATTACTACAGATTTGCTCATTAATTTGAACACGCAACAACAACAACCCATACAGCAATTATCTAATTCTCTGACCCATGTCTAATATCCTCATTTGTTCAAAGATAATACAGAGCTAAAACAAAACAGCTGTGATGGTTTGTTCACCCCCATAATGTAGCCAGTAGTAGGAAATGGGAGAGATTAAAAATAGCCTGCAGGCAATACATTCACCAGCACCAGGAGCATCTTTACCAATCCTTATCTGTAAATCCGCAAGCTGTCCACTTAAAACCCTATGGTCCTCTTGAATCTTTCACATTTTCTGACACCTAAGGCCAAACCGATGACAGACATCACACCACAGATGCCTGACCCACCCAATAATGCAAAGCTGTAATAAAATAACAAGTACCCTTACATTTTTATATTCCCGTAAGACTAACCTGAAGGTGGAGGAGACAGCGGGAGTGAGCAGTGGACTCACTTTTTTAGCTCAGTTAAGGCACCCAGTTTGAAGGGATCAGGTAACGGGGTAGGGGAGCACATGCTAGTGTCTGTCAAAGGCCCACTTCTGCAGGCATCATCAGCGTGTTGGTGTTATATTTATGTCTTCTACACAGCTCAGAGGAACGCCTCTACAGATGGATAGTTTGCAGCTTCACATGCAGGAAAAAGAGATGCTTTCATTTGTCTCCATTTTCCTTCCGACACCTTATTTGATCAAATTTAGCCATTGTTGCCTATGACTGTCCCATCTGTGCTGTGCTTGTCTATTACCAATTTGATTCTATTGTGATTCAGGTTAAAACAGGACCTATCTGCTTCCATACAAAGCAATGAACACCCTCCCCCAACTGCTGTAAGAGAGACGTTATACTATTTTGAGGCTCCATTTCAGTGCACACACTGGACATCAGGCTTTGGAATGCACACGTTGTTGTTGACAAATGCAATTTGGGTTGACCTATGACTATTAGGTTGCAGAATCCGCCTTAAAGAATAGATCCTTATGACCCACCCACACACACACACAATGTGCACCAATAGAAATGATCTATAGGTACTTACTGGCGTGCCTTGCCCGGTGCTTGCTGGGTTTGCCTTGATCCCCCTCAGAATCTGAATCCCGCTCCTCTGTCGGTGTCGCCTCCTCTGTAGGAATTCCAAGTGTGACAGTAAAAGACTCTGGGGCTCCCTTGCTGTGCCCTCCTCCTTCTTCTCCTTCCCATTGGGATCCAACACTGCTCCTGAGGCCACCCGCCCCCTCAGCCACAGTCAGAATGCCCCTCCCAGCTGTTGCCGGTTGCTGCAGAGTGACCTCCACCTGCCCCAGCATTGAAGGGGAGCTGAGCACCACTCCATGCTGGCCAAGTGGCTGTCTGACTGAACATGGAACATAGCGTGTGGTCTGGATAGTCTTGGTGGCCTCTCTGTTTGAGAGAAGCCCCTCGATCCCATGAGCACTACCAAGAGAGGTGCAACCTATGTCCTCCAAGGTTTGCTCAGAGAGCGACACCTGGAGCTCTACCATGGCCCCTGGGGAGAAGCTCCGCCGTACTCCCTCATCTTTTTCCTTGCAAAGAGGCTCCAGGCCTCTGGGATCACCAGACGAGGGCACTCGTAGCTGGGTGCAGATCAGCTGGGGCTCCTTGGGGACCTCTGTGTCGCTTTCCACTTCCCCATAATATGCCTCCTCCTGGGACTCAGATATGTAGAGCTCCCTAGGGCCTTGGGAGCTATGGCTAGGGGATAAGATGTGGAGGGTGGTGCTCTCCAAGGCCTCACCGGAAGATGCCCTTTCACCACAGTATGTCCCTTCTGATTCAAAGTCTCCAGGGATGATGGAGCAGTATCTTTTAGAGGAGAGGGGGAGAAGAGGAATGAGTGAGTGGGGGTAAATTTCTTAGTCCAATGATCAATATTAATCATTATTAAAAACTTTAAACACACAGTGTGAAAATAAAAAAAATAGTTTAAATTGATTTTTACCTGAAATAGGGCTTGGATGGAAAGTTTTAGAGTTTATATAACAAGTTATTGACTGCTAATGGAGTGATATATAAACATCTTGCAATTAATCAAATTCCCATGTTATCCTAAGGCTAAAAGCAACCTTCAGACTTTAAAACATCTGATTTAATGTCAATTGAAAAATGTATGATCTATTTTGACCCCCGCCCGACCACTTCGCTCTGCTGCCTCGAGGCGACTGGTTGCCCCATCGCTCAGAGGCCCCTGCGGCCGATCTACACGGTCACGGCTCTTCTCTGTCCTGGCCCCGCAGTGGTGGAATGAACTCCCCACTGATGTCAGGACAGCAGAGTCGCTGCCCATCTTTCGCCGCAGGCTGAAAACCCACCTCTTCAGGAAACACTACCCTGACTCTTCCTCTTAGCCTTGCCTATTTGTCGTCAATTATGTGTCTGAGCTCTTGTTTATTGGCTCTTGTTCATTTGATACACTTATTTGTCTTAGCTCTTGCCTATTTGGTTCACTTAGTTGTCTTAGCTCTTATTTATTTGATTCTCTTATTTGTCTCATTTGTTTAAGATATAGTAGGTTGCTAACTTATTGCACTCTTACCTTAACACTAGTTATGCTCTTAGTTGCTTGTTTAGGAAGGAAATGCACTTACGATTTCTGGTGACTAGTAGTTTTCTTGCCTACCTATGTTGAATGCACTTATTGTAAGTCGCTTTGGATAAAAGCGTCTGCTAAATGACTGTAATGTAATGTAATGTCATATGAAAGAAGAGTAGATGTCCACACAAATCCTTTTTTTGTTTTGATAATTACATTGCAATAGCATTTTAATAAGCAATGCATCATCAATAAGGGTTGGAACCATTGGATTGTCTAGTCAGTAAAGCCAATCCCATCTCCCAGCGCACAAGTGGTAAATGTAATAAAGCAAATTCAATCTTCATGCGTCAAGTTAAATGACTGGACCGAAGCGCTGAAGTGGAATGTAATCACATTTCAATGTGGCGCCGCTTAATTTCCTCTTTCAAGGTCACTAAGGAATTGAAAAAACACAATGCCATTATCTGTGAGTACAATTATTGAATTGAAGTCATTTAGACCTCTGTGACCAGTCGCTTCCTCCAAAGGGGAAGGAATGACATGTCCTAAAACATTTTGATACCTGCCAGCTGAGCTTGTCTGCTCTGTGAGAAGAGAGAGAAGACATACTACCATCATGTAGCTACACATTCAATCTAACTGCAGACCTATAAGGATATGTGTACAGTCTGATGTGTGCAATAGTTATGGAGAATGTACTTTATAGCATATACAATACAATAACCACTTCCTACTGCCTTTGCCCTACTGCCCCAAATACTGCTTTCATTATGGGCATGTAAAGGCATATGCAGCAACATTTGAGGACATGCCATCCTGATACAGAGACTGGCAACCGGCTTGCAATGCCCCCAGAATAATGAATGAACAGCTGCTTGTCAATCAGACACACAGATCTATAACAGCTGGTTTGACACTGGCCAAGCCACTTGGAAGGTCAACATGACTGAGGCACATTCAGTGACACACACACACACGCACACACACACACAGAGTAAGTGGTTCACTGAACTTTGTACAAGGGCAGATCATAAAAAGCGTGCTATCTATATGCTAATGCTATGTGCTATGCCTGTTGTGTACAACATGGACATTGTACTGCATGGCCCAGTTAGAGTTCATTGCACACAGTGAGTTAAAGGGTACTATTATAAGATTACTGAATTGTCATCATATAAAAAAAAAAAATATATCATTATATTACCTATACTAAGGCCACATCTTATCATTCTGGCAGTGTGCAATGGACAGACGTTTTCAATCATGTTTTTGACAGCAAAGCGCAGATCTTCACTAGTTCCTGCACCACTGTTAATTCCCATAAATGATACCTTAGCTAATGACTGATATGTGACGCTACCTTTTGACAAGTAGCTGCAGACAGTCGGTGGATGTGTCAATGACAGCAAAGGCTTGTGAGAGGGTGAGATCAGCACATGGCTCCCCGTTGACTGACACCACCTCATCACCATCCCGCACTCCAGCTAGGAAGGCATGGCCGCCCTCCTCTACCTGTGGATGACACCAGCACAGTAAGAGGAGAGAATAGACGAGACTAAACTACATGAGAGGAGAGGAGAGGAGAGGTGAAGAGAAGAACTAGGTTGTTTATGACTTTACTTCCAGTCATGTAGCTACTTACTGAAGGTGTAGTATTACTTGCCAACTAGGTATTAAACTTTGGTCACTGGTAAGACTTGGGATGCTGTTACGGCTGTGCTAAGCCCAGGCATTAGCTTGCTTTGAGATCAAATACAACACTGACAGATAAAGTTAATGGATCATCCCTTTCCTATCCTATTCCTATGTAGCTCAAGATGTGGTATTTTGTCATATCACATTGTGCTGGGTTAAAAATTGCACATAGAACAAATACAGTGTCCATATCTGAACCAAGTCCCTTTAGAAAAACAGTCAGCTATATCAAATAGTGGGTCAGAATCCATCATCTCTATAGGGTAACTCTTCCCCATTGAGGCTAGTGCAGCGTCATCAGCTCCCAGTGTCCACAACAGGTGGTGACCCAACAACATAAATGCATTACCTCATGAAGAGCATAACGCATTGGGATAGTTGTGCAGCAGGGATGTCCCAAGTGGGAGGATTACCCCTGACCTTCACACAGCGCTCAGCTATGACGGTGCAACTATATACAGCAAGACAAGATAGGTCTTGTTTGAAACGCTGACGGTTGCTAAATGATTTAAAAGCCATAATGCAGACAAGTCCAATTTTAATTGAAAAATAAGAAAAACATGCATCATTTTAGGTCAACAATAGGGCCAAATAAAGCTATATGCATTCTCATAGGAATAATATGAGAAAATTCTGTTGTTATTGTTCAGTGTGGCATGAATACAAGAATAGCATTTTCAAAATAGAGTGAGCCTGCAAATAATGATAGTGTTCTCCGTACCTACAAATCCACAGTGGCTTATGTTGAGCCCCGAGCCAGCTGCTACGCTGTAGGACTCTACGGATAAAATGGGGCTTCCTTGGTATGCTGAGCCACCACTCCACTTCAAGGTGTTTCAAATTCAAGGCAGGCAACGGATGATAATTATGTTTGCGTTAACGAAATGAAAACACATTTTAAGACTGGATCATTCATATTTGAAGCGATATTAAATGATGAACTTCAGGTAATGGAGTCAGTTATTCCTATCCCCATGGTATATGAGTCAGATGTGTGAAATAATTCTAATAATAGTGCTTAGAAAGATTTGGGAATTGCTAGTTTAGACATAATATCAACTTGTGAAAAGTAAATAGTACTCACTGTAATGCACAATCAGTGATATGGAAAAAGTAAGGCTTTGCTAACCAAGGCTGATAAAAATAGTAACTCTACACTTTATTATAGCTATGCAGCTGCATATTATGGTTGCAGGCCTGCTCTGTGTCGACACATTTAAAGGGCACCTCTTTACACTGCTAAACTAATGGCTTATGGTTTTGTTCTCTTGTAATTGGTTCCCGAGGCCTATAAAATGCTTCATTAATAAGAGGATTTAATAAGGAGAAACATGTCATAAATTCTGCACAAAGGGCCACTTATACAGCTGGAGGGATAAACTATTACTTCAGTACCTTGCATTTAGGGGATATGCACTCAGGAAATATGTCAAGACATGTTGCCAATACTGCAAATTGAAAATGGCTCAGAAAGGGAGTTTATGAGGTCTGCATTGCTCAGCTGATTTGTTGGAAATAACGCTCAACGACTCAAGTCATTAATCGTAATCACGGTCTCGGCTAAGTCTCGCAAAAAGTTTACTCACTACATGCTTATATTTGTGTTCATACAGTGTGACCAATACTCTTATTGTTTTCTATGCTTGTATATATATATATATCATCACATCATGACTAAAATAAAACTGTCTCCCTAGTCTCTTGCATGGACTCTATTTATAAAGTTGCCTCCAGCAAACAGCGCAAAAATCAACCACATAAATCATGTAAAAAAACTCCCTCCAAGCATAACATGTAGGTATTTCTAAACAGCCGATTACAGTGATCATCCCCCAAGGAAATCCCCATCTCCATGACGACATGCAAACAACACACAGATGTCTGAGAGGCAAACTGTAAATAACACTTTCCCATGGCTTGATGGATTCTCATGGTAGTCATATGAATATTAAAAGGGCGATAGGAAAAAGATGACCCTGGTAAAATTGTGTTACGTGACCACTCCTACGTGACCACATGTAGGAGAATAAAACAATTTAAGATCTTTCAGCTTTTCCTCAGACAACTACTGGCAAAACGTCACATGCTGGTAAAACTGAACAGCTACATAGAAACTTGAAATAGATTGCATCAAAACGGCATGACAAGCACCATAATGGTTCTGAAATGTTCCTTTTGAAAACAGGGTGAATGCTTCTTCAGATGTAGGGGTTTGACACAAATGTTGATGACCATCCATTATTTCTTCTTGTATTTTAGCACTTTTAGCTCTATCTTGGTGGGCATGTAATTAGATACTTGCAGTCAAAGAGCTTTGTCACTAGATGGCGGTGCATGACCATAACACGTTACCTTTTGTTGTTGCAGGGCAGAAGAGGAGAAACCTTGTATGAGAATAGCAATATGTCTGGAAATAAGTCTCCTTTTATCTAAAGAAATTTTAGAGTAGAGCTCAAATTCAGGTGAAACCGTATTGCTACACTGAAAACATATTTAAAGCCATCAAATGAAAACAATGCATCTTCTCGGTCTCTGTGTTAGTTTTCATACTTTTGCTTTTGTTTCAATTCAGCACCAATTGCAAAATGGCAGCATCCTTTTTCTTGATTTTCAGCATGCTGCAGCTCAGATCTGTTCCAGCTCTGTCAAACTATATCAGGCACCCCAGTTATCACAGCCACACTGATCTTCCAGCACTTGTCTGAAACTTTTGTATTCATTAACAAAGCAATTTGACGAACATAAAGTGCCTTATCAGAGCCTAATCAGTTGTAGTAGTAGTACAGTATCTCAAATATATAGACCACAGTCTAATATAAGCAAAATCGTGGGTAATAAAATGAGACCGCTTTGCTGTATATACAAAAATATTTTATGAGTTACTTTGTGGAGCAGGTACCTTTCAGATCAAAACTCTTCGGCTCCTTCCCTACGTTTGTAGGAGTCGAGTGTGTGCAAACAGGCCGTATAAGGCCTCCTGTGTGCCTGTGCATTTGGACTCACACCTCTGTGGGGAAGAAGGTTTGTCTGGACCACCACAGTCACCGCTCGTCCTCCAAAAAAGGAGGGGAAACCTTCCTCGTCGTGCCCCCCTCCAAACATAAAGATACACAGATAGTCATGCAATGTTCAAAGGAGGCAGATGCCACCTGTCTAAATACTAGCTGACACACACTCTCATGTCAAAAGGTGCAGCCCCAGAGACAAAATGCATGCTAGTGTTGCTTGAAAGAGGATACTCAGTCTACAGTAATTGTGCTACCTCAGGTTTGCTACCACAGTTGGACAACATTATTTATGCTTATGCTACTGCTGGGCTGCCCCATTTCCGAATTACGAACTTTAACTGGGTTTAAACACAACACCAAACCACAGGAAACTCAGAGCTCTAATTCGTAGCCCTCGGCAGTTCCTTCCCTTCACAGCTTTTAACAATTATGTTTTTAAATTTCAGGCAAACATTTTCCAGCTGGCTTGCAGCAGTCACACCGTGTGGGACGGATAGCTACTGTCTTCTCACTTTCTTCTTCCTCTCTGTGTTTTCACCTTAACGCTTTCACAGTCAGGACCGTTGCAGTTTATTAACGCGGCATAAAAATATATTGCCGTGGGAGTATGCCCTTCGACGCGTTCAAGTAATGTGAAATAGAACGGGAGGGGGAAAAAAATAAAAAATAAAGCAGGCATCAACTGAGGGACATGCTTTCTCAGAGAACCAGGATGCTGATGTTTTGCTGAAATACACCCTGTGAAAGCTGCAGTGATGGTAGCAGCTATGAAGCACTTTGTTTACTCCAGGAATACTCCATTGAATGAATGAGCCAATGGTATTTCGCTGATTGCATGGCTTAATAGGGATCCTGTGGTGCACAATTAGGACCGAAGCATCAACAGGAAGAGCCCTCTTTGCTAAAGGGCAAGATAACCCAGCTGAAGATGGCTTCTATATTCAAGCTATGAACATAATAGGAATATAATTTGGCTTATTTCATAATGATTGCACTTTTATTCCATGTGTAGGTTTGGTTATTCAGTATACTGTAATTGACTTGATGCATGTTGACATATCTCATACCATCGTAATTGGGAGGCCAGAATGTCTCGACAGGATTTAAGCACTTTCTTGGGAATATCTGTGAGTACTGGTAACAGATCAGAAAGTCCTTGCACTTTTGTTGAAATACCATCAAACACTGAAATGTCCATTACACCGTTGCATAGATCAGATGAGATATTGAGTGGCAACACAACACAAAATCTACTCAATCCTAACTTTGCCATCTGAGCCAAACTTTCAAGTTTGCCGTGCTGACCTACTCAGAAGATTATGATGAACTTTTCTTGTGCCTTGTCTTATCTTAAAATTTGGTATTGTGCAGTTTCTGTAGCTTTAAAAAAAAAAATCAAGTGAGTCATGACTTCATCAACTTTGTACTCCGTCCAGGCCTCCAAATGAGAAGAAAAAACAGCTTCCCTTATATGGAAACAACCTTGTGAGAGTGGATACCCCATGCTCTCACACTGTACTGCCTGTCAGTACACTGAGCAATCACTTTCCCTCAGGAAACAAAACCCAGTTTCCACTAAATTTACCAGAAGCTTAAAAAAAAAAAAAAAAAAACACATCTTATCAGACACAGGAGTGAACAGCTAGCTGAACAGTATTTCTTATGATCTTGGTATGTTTGCTTTTGCAACTTTTAACGAACAGGCCCTTGCTTTCCCTCCTCCTCCCCACAAGAAGAGTCTTGAGGTATGTTTATGGAGTTATGCCTTCCAGATGAGTCACAGCAGCGTGGGGTCAAACCCCCAGATGGCCAATCCTGAGGCATACACTTGCAAGATACGTCATATGTATAGGCAAATATTTGAGAGCTATGCATTCACAAGACACTTACATGCGGGCAGACTTTGTAGGGACCCCTTCTGGAGATGTGAGCTTGGAAAACTCTAAACACTCCTTCTCTGTTTGAAATTCACAATAAAGTTTCAAAATGGAAACAACGTACAGAACAGCACAGTTAGGAATGGAGTTAGAGGTAGGATGCACTTTCGATTTCATGTGTTTTCCCTACATGGGACAAAGGTATGGTCTCTTCCACTGTCGCCTTGCTGAAAAAGACCCATTGTTGTCACCCAATTTGAATTAAAACTAGATTTTTTTTGACAGTGCACATTTTTTTGCAGTTTTTCATGCTCCCATGTACAAGGCTTTGTGTTAGACCTCAACTCCAAAACATAACTCAACTATAACAGAATAGCAAACAATGTATGGTCATTCAACGTTCATTTAAGTGACAGACTTGAAATGTTACGGTAAATCTCCAGGTTTGGTTTTGTTCTGAAAAAATTTCATCCTGAGCTAGATTTTGGCTTAGATTGCTGTTTTTTTGTCTTGACATTACTACGCCTATACTGCAAACAACTTCAGACACAGAGAATGAAGCTACGGTAGCATTGCAGCTTTCCACATTTCCACACACCAAATTCCAGGACTTTAAGCTCAGCGACAGGTGATTTCTCTCACTCTCTGAATATCAACCAACCAGACTTATAAAAGCTTCTTTGAGGCCTCAACAGCTGTGTAGCCATTTCAATTTGAATGAATGACCCTGACTTCACACCGGCAAAAGCGAAGAAAGAAAAAGAAAATAATATTCACATCTCTGTTCACGGAATATCAAAATAAAAGTCACAAATAAATTTCAGCACCATGGCATGAATTGTTTGAAACAGGTTAAGCTTAAGTCATTAAAATGAAAAACTGATGCTTTCGGCCTCTCAAAAGCGTTCTTCTGGTCGAGCTTTGATGTCGGTGGAATGCAGTGTAAGAAAAACATTTACATGTTCACTCTGCTGATGACAAGTCGATGAGAGATTTGCACAGCCTGAGGATTTGTGACCCTGCCATTGCGATACCATACTTAGAGTCCTTGCTGCAATTCAAAGCAATGGTACCTGATTTCACTTGTTTCAATGCACATAAAGCTTGACAAGACATTTAAAACTAATCTCCAATCATCTGTAACTGTATTTCTAAATGACTTTGTGAAGAAAGACGGAGAGACTGACAATTTCATTTTAGGATTTAACGCATTTGTGGAAACCCCAAATGTACTATCTATGACAAATGTGAATCTGAAAAAAAATTAGTTTCTAGTTTTAGGATCCATCCACTTACACAGACTCATTAAATGCAATAGCTGATTACTGTGTTCAAACATTACTTCAGTGCCGTGGGTTTTGCAAAACCTGAAATGAACTGCAATATCATGCATGCAAAGATAAAGCAGCTGTTATCCTGCAGCTAAAGTATAAGAGAAATTGTGAATGAACACTTGTGACTTTTGAAACCACAGGTTTTGAGTCCACAGGATATGTCAAAGTGGCTGCTAGTCAGATCTAATCAGCTTGTGGAGTGAGTTGAGAGTGTTGAATGTATTCACTCCTTGGCATCAAAAACCTCCTCCTGAATAGCTAGCTTTCCATTATCATGATTGATTGGTTAACAGCCATAAGTGCTGGAGAGCTAAGGACTCATGGGTTACCACTGAGGCTGTGAAAGTGGAAGTGGGCAGCAACACACTTCATTAGTAGGACTCTTTGTTAGCTGGTAACGTAGAACAACTAAATTCTATTGCACAAAGGCAATTGAAAAACTGCAAATGAGCACTATGTCTGTAGGGATGATGGGTGTCAAATGGGAAAACAACATTAATGATAACATGCATAAATATACTGTACCATGAAGAAATATGGTTTGCCAAAACACTACTACCTATTATTACCTACTACATCTATATTGCCTGAAAATGTCGCCTCTGTATCAATGTCTTCATATTTACAGTGATGCTTGGGAGTCTATAGCAGAACTTAATAATTGCATCACATCATTTTTGTCCCTTCTTTGTGTGATCTTTTAAAGTCAGGGAGACTTGGGGACTGGTTGTACCATGGGATAGCTGTAACGCTTTCAATTCCTCCAATCAGGAGCAAGGTATAAATCCTGTGATCAACTGTGTGGATGCTCCTTTCAGTCCCCAAACCCACATGTGGAAAGAGTTTTTACACGATTTTACAGACAGATTTCTGATTTTGCAGTTAGTTTTAAAAAACTACATTTGTTTTTTGGGTAGCACAATCTGTGTTACGGTCAGAATTATCAACCTTAGATTAGGATAATCAGCAGACTTTAGAAGTAAATATCATGTGGTTAGGTTATGCTACCTCTACTGTCTACTAACCACCCAGGCTGTGGGGTAGGATGGAACATTTCTCTCCTTATTTGAGACAAAAGAACTCTATTTCCCTTGTGAGATGTTGAAACCACTCAGTTTTGTAACAGACAGATGTACACCAGATTTTGCAAGATCTAACTCAAATGAGCAAGGAGATGTTAATAGAAATGTGAGGCATGTTACAACCATCCCTGGTCTCCCCTAATATTATGTTTATTTAGATTGACATTACAACATGAGCCCTGCAGATACCTTTCAGTCGTCGGGTACTCCTGTGGTATACTGCTTTGATTTCTTGCTGAGTGATAACAGGTCGCACTGCCCTCAGCCTCACACACTCCTGGCCTTGACCATATAAGGGTCCCTGGGAATCTTGCACCAAAACAGAGCCGACGCGCAGAAATATGCGGGGACACGCACTGTTCCAAATAAATACTCCCCCACCAGCCTTTGTTCAAGTCTTTCTCCTTTACCAGGAATTATTTTAAAAAAAAAGTGTGATGGCCACCTGTGAGCCAAACATTGTTGTAACAGAAGGCAGATCTCCAAAACATTGCTAAAACTCCTTTTTCATTATTCATTATTTCATTACTATAAAAGCCCCGAGAATCTAAGACGCGACAGCAGTCTGGCATAATCCTACTGAAATTAATTCACTTTTAGAGATGCTTCCCAGTGTGAAAAAAATATTTAGTGAGCAAATCAAACAGCCCTGCCTGATGCAAAGACTAAACCAAAACAGTTATCTGGAAATAGATTCGATAGATAGATAGATAGATAGATAGATAGATAGATAGATAAGTAAGTAATTAAGTTACCTGGAAAACATGGAAAGGTCTGTAGGTATCCCCTTCTCCCTCACGCAGAGTGAATCCCCAGGGCGCACCACCGCGCAGCGTCACGCAGATGTAATCCCCGGTGCCCATGCTGCGCACAGCTCCTCAGCCAAACCTCCACAGCGCTATCATCAAGCTGTCAGCCAGACCAAAAGTACTCTACAAAACCAAGACCAGCACACTGCTGTATAAACCCCATCATCTGAGTTATCCAGAGTCCAGCCCGCTCGGAGACGTCACGGCGCACGGACCCGCCTGCGTGCGGGGCGTTCAAACTGGTGGTTTGTTCTGATGAGCTCTTGGACTTGTTGCATGGCCGGAGCAGCATACACATCAAGTATGAGTTGTCCCTTAGAGCCTTTCACAGATTTTGCAAAATTATGTAAACACCCCTCGCAAAAAATATTTATCCAATAATACATTTTACAAAGATATGCCAGAAAACGTACAATATCTTTACAATAAATTTAAAAAATATGTCACGTGAATCCTACAGTAATAGCCTACTATAGAAGATAAAAATACCATAAAGCATGAAAGTTCACTATAAACACATTCTTGATTAACAGAGACACATTTTAGGAATATAATTGGAATATTGAGTTTTCATGGGGGACAACACAGACAATTGTGGACGGACAGGATATGGCCCCTTTCATTTAAAACGAGCTCTTATTCTAGAGACTTGAGTAAAATATTACTGGTAGGAAATATGCACCTCTTCCATCCTTGTTGGATCCCTATAGCCTTTTTGGCTGGGCTGCGTCCTTAACTGATGATAGACCTAGCACACAGAGTTATCTCAGTCAGACTAATTCATTTATATTTGAAATGGACTGATAACTTAACGTCATTTATTATTGATGGTTGTTGATGAAGTTATCTGTCATTATGCACTACTCCCCCACACCATTCAACTTATTCCCATGTGTGACATTTTAGGCACGCTAAGGGAGCTCATCCCTGTGAGTGATATTATACTATTAGTATTCAACTTGAATCTATTTTTAGGTGGAAGGTTAAACACCTCTATGAAAAGGAACCGGGGGTCCAACATGCTACTGCATAAAACACCGAATAAATATTTTGCCTTCTAGAATTAGGTCTAATGCTCTGCTATGGACGCACGTTCCCTGTGCTGACGTGTATGGTTTCTCACTGGTTCACGCATGCGCCCAGCCCCCATTACGCAGCGCCGTCAAGTTAATTACAAATAACAGAACTACAACAGACGTTTAGCTTTCAAAATAAAAGCGAGAAGTAGCAACTTTCGAAAAGAGAATAAATATTGGGGTATGCAGAACAACACAGTCGTTATGTTGCGTTGTGGATAGTTTTGGAAGAATATAATTTTTGTAGTTTCTTTGATATTATTATACTTTGTAATGTAAAATAAATTCAACATACGTTCGCCAATAACTGTTTTATTTTAACTCTGCCACCGGAAGTGTTCTGTGCGGTTTGACGCTGGGGAATCACATAACGTAACATAGTGACCGGTGCTTTGGTGGAGTTTGACGTGGCACTCTGCTTTCACTATCAGTAATACACATTGAAGAGGACTCGGCTGATACTGCCCATAATTCAGGTAAATAAACCGACTCAGCAACAAAACCCAAATAGCTAGCCTCGCAAAACGTCTTATGCTATCTCACGGAATGCTTTATTTGACGGTATTAAGGTGTGGATGGGATGTGCTCCATCTGCAAGGGAAAACTTTACAGCATATTTCCGTGTTCAGAAGATGTCTTGTATCTTGTTTAGAAATAACGCCGAACAAACGAGGTGCTGTAATGTTGCACTCTTTAGATAAGGTACAGACAGAATACTGTAGTACAATAAGAACAAAATGTGTATCCGGCTGAGTTCAAGGAAGGCAGGGATGCTCAGATTTTAGCCATCATAACGGTCTTTGACGTGGCAAGTCTGGGCAGTGGCAGAGCTATTGCACTGAGCAATTAGCCATAACTATTTCTTCTGATATGTTTTGTCTCGATACAATTTCTTGACATTATTTATTATGTAGTAATACTAGGCCTTCACATTTCGAAAAAACGAGTTGTCAATACGCAGTTGTTACCTTTGTTGACCCAGCTGGGCAGAAGTTCATCAACTCGTCTTGAACGATTTGACAGTTTGCAAAGGACTGTAGGCCTATGGTTTATTTATGACATTTTATAGAGCCCAGTTAACAGCAGAAGTCATTTAGCCTGTTGACAAGCTACAGGCCTTACTCTTAAATGTGCACAACGAAAAGATGCAGTTGCCTAGTGTTTTTAAATAGCCTTAATTCCAATGTGATATTGTCAGAAATAATGGCTATAATTGTTAACATATGGGAACCCCCCACCCACCCACAATGGCAGCAAATAGAAACAGACAACACATGTACAGTCACTTTAAGATAGTGTTATCAAAGACAGGCAAGCCTTTCGTTCAATAAAGCAATGTCAAAGGTCCCACTAGTGTTGGCGTTTCATTTAGGTCAAGTATCTTGGTGGTGTGGCCTTATAAGCATACAAGACTTGTGAAAGGAATAAATGTCAGGATGTTGTGAGCAACATCTGTCCAGTCAACAATCGCTAGGTGATTTTTAACCTCACTACAGAGGATTCACCAGGGAATTTCTACATGCCAAGTGTGGATTTTAAAACAGACTGCCTTAAGAGAAATTACTATTTTTAGCTTTTGTTCTGATGTTTTGTTCTATTTTTAGCTTTTGCCCTTTGTCAATGCAATAGAATCTGAAAGCTACCTTTACAAATATAAAGCAAATGATTTTGCACCTTTTCATCACAGGTTGTCAGAACTCATCTTGGCATGAGAAGACTGTAAAAGCCATCCCAACAACATGAGTCAACAGGGTTATGTTGCTGCACCCCCATACTCCCAGGCCCAGCCAGGGATGGGGGGCTACCAAGCTGGATTTGGATCTGGTCCTACACAGCCCCTCTACGGGCACTATGGGGGACAGCCCCAGGCATTCTCTGCTCCACCAACAGGTAGTACTTTTAGTCTTGTGTTGTGATCCTGTCTCAAATAACACGTAAGGACATTTTTAAGCTTTGTGTTTTGACAGGTCTGGTCTTGCCACCTGAAGGCATACGTTGCAGCTATTCATTCATTGTTGAATGAGGTTAATTGTTGCAATTAGTTGTCTTTCTCCTCAGATTCAGTAAACCTCACACATCTGAAGCTCTCAGGAATGTAGATTGTTTGGGCTAGTGAAATGTATGGTTGACTGAAATACATTGAAATGCCGTGTTTTGGAAAAATGACATGTAACATTATCTTAGTTTGTAGTGCCTATTTTGTTCATTATGTTTGTTCAGTTAACAATTTGGGTGTCAGTTGGGATCCAAATGGGCTATTATTACCTCTGATACATTGAGGACAATACAAATATCTGTATATGTCTGACAATATTACTTGTTTTAGGTATGATGAAATCACCAGTGTCCCCTGCCCCTGGGATGCCTCCACCACCAGTATCCAGTCATTACAATCCAAATGTCCAGCAGAATGGAGCTCATCCACAAAGGTAACAATCTCCACTTAACAGGAACTGTTTAGCTTGACAGAGCAGTTTTCCCTACAACATAGCATTGAGTTAAGAATGTGCAATGCAAGTAGTGCTGTTGAAATGACATTTCTTCATATTACATACACAGTAAAAATGCATTGTATTATGAGGATGATGTTCCACTTTGCTAGGCTGCATAAAGAAAATGATACAAAGCTTCACTGATAATGTACTATGGCACACCATTGAAATTTGTATGTCTTTACTGTTAAAGTGAATCATTGTCTCAATTACTGATTTCTAATAAGCAAGCATTAGAGGTGACCGTGCTATTTGAACCTTTTAAGCGAAATCAAGATCTAGTCTAATGCTGCCTGGTCGAAGCAACTTTCAGTATTTTGCACTGGCAGCATGAGACCACATAGTACTTCTTTTGCTAGTTACTCTTTCACCCCTCAGGTACCCTGCTCCTCCGGCTGCCTCTGCTGTCTACGGACAACCTTCACAGTCTCCTTACCACAGTATGGCCTCGCAGGCCCCGCCTCCAGCACAGCAGCTCACCAATCAGATGAGTGCTATGAATTTGGGCAACTATGGTAGGTTTGCTAATCCCTGATTTATACATGCTATCAGGCTTGCAGCAGGGTGTGGCAGCAAACAGCAAACATAGTGCATAGTGCAATAGGCCTTACTGATTATGTTTTGGTAGGTGATATGAGTCACAACTACTGTAAAAGCCTTTACTGTCTGGTAAAGTACTGCTGGCTGTCTTTTCTACTGAGTTGACAATTATCTGTCATCGGATATCATTGACTGGCCACACGACTGGTGCCTCAAGGACTAAAATGTTGTCCTTTGCCCCTGCTGTCCTGTGATTAGAAAAATGAGTGTAAACATTTTCTGAACGGAGCCATGATTAATGGATTGCTTTCTCTTTCCTCAATATGTAGCCCCGGGACCCATGCAGAGCCCTCCTCCCCAAGCTAGCCCTGTAGCCCAGCAGCCTCTCCAGGCACCTCCTCACCCAGCTATGGGCCAACCACAGATGCCTCCAGGCCCCCAGTCACACCACATGTCCCCCCATATGTCCCCACCACAGTCACCCCCAGCAGGCATGCCAATGGCAGGCCCCCCAATGGCAGGCATGGGCAGACCCTTCCCTGGGCCACCTCCTCCAGGTGTTGGGGGTTTCCAGCAACCTGGCCCTGCTGGCCCTGCTGGCCCTGCTGGTCCACCAGGGTACCCTCAGCAACCAGGTAACTGTTAACCCGTAACCCAAATCACCCTAAACATACAAATATAACACTTTACACCATAGCTGATAATTAGCTGATAATTTGTGCTTTCCTGTCCAGGTCAGTTTGGGGGCCAGATGGCTGGGCCTCAGCCAGGCTTCCCCGGGGCCTTCCCTGGAGCAGCAGCTCAAATGGCTGGTCCACCTCAGAAGAAACTGGACCCTGACTCTATCCCCAGTATAGTAAGTCGATGACTAATCCTCCTGGGACTACATGCCTTCACATACCAATATACCACATATATCATTCCACATTTTGTGTCCTGAAAAAGTAGTTTAATTCCCCCAGGTTGTCTATTCAACCTTATGATTGATACATTTCTTGCCAGAAAGCGTGTGTTGGGATTCTGGGAAAAGTGGATTTCAGTGATGATAATTTGTGCTTTTGTTTTTTAACATTTTGAACATATCTTTTACCATGTAGTCAGGCTGTCTCTATCTATACAGGATCACGTCTGAAAACCTGGTTTCTACCTAACAACTCTCAAGAAATCATAAGGCATAAATGTAACTCTTCTGTTTTAGACCCAAGTCATTGAGGATGACCAAGCAAAACGAGGAGGACAGGTCTACGCCACGAACGTCAGGGGACAGGTTCCACCTCTGGTCACCACTGACTTCACAGTACAGGACCAAGGTACAGTAACCCATGATACCATCACAACTTCCCTTCAAGCACAAATGTTTTCAGCAGCAACTACAAGTGAACTTCCATTAATTTCTATTAAAACTGTATTGTTATAGGTTTTCCTTGGAAGGAAGACTAAAACATTTGTAGCTCAGCTTTAATTTCTACACAGCTTATTTCTAAAAATCACCAATAAAATACATATTTGTACAAGTAGCAATATTGGAAATGTTATCTGTCATCTGTTACAACACTGAAGACATCTACTCTTCTTACTGCTTCTAATCCCAGGCAATGCCAGTCCCAGGTTCATACGCTGCACCACCTACTCCTTACCTTGCACCGCTGATCTGGCCAAACAGTGCCAAGTGCCCCTGGCCGCCATCATTAAACCCTTGGCCAGTGTGCCAGAGGATGAGGTAAGTCATGGTTGTCATGTACAGCATATAGCTCATTTCCCCTGGAACACTCCTAGCAAACATATAGACACCTGTTAAATGAAAGGACATACCCGAGTAAGACAAGGATATATTGAATGTAGTCCTGGCAGTTCGGTTACGGTATGGAGTGCATTATCCTGGCATGCCTTAAGTCCATTCAAGCTCTTCAAGAGATACATCTTCCCATGCATTCATCCCATGCATAAAGCATTTCTGTCCTGGGAGTGGTCACTGTGTGTTTTTGATACCATATTCAATTGTCATCTCAACTATCACATCCATCTTCACTCATTTTAACACTTGTGGGAGAATCTGTGTTCTTAACTGTAGGAACACAAAATAATTGCATTTCTTATGTAGGAATGCTATTTTATCCTTCCAGTAGAGTTTCAGATATTCTATGAGAATAGAGTCAGAGCAGAATCTATGCCAACGTGCACTGTAGCTGGTCTGGCAGTTGGTGTGTAGCCCAGTGCCTTATTAAGACACTTATGTTGATGTTTGCTTTATTTTGGCTATTGCCTGTAGGATAGAGAGGATGAGATTTAGTGTTCAAATTAAAAGTCATGTTGGGACACCATATAATAGTAAAGGGCTTAAACCAAAGGCATGTTTGAGAGTAAAATAGTATTAATTATCCTTGGATAGATCTCTCTCCTTTACACAACATCCAAGTACTGTAAAAGTTCCATTGTCCTGTGGATGACCTCCTTTTGGATACTGTGCGGTCCAAGATATTCTCCCCCTCCACTCTCCTTGTCCCAGGCGCCAATAGGCCTTTTTAGGCAATGTTAGCTTTCTCTCCAGCTTACTTTGGGCTAATTAGCTAATGTCAGATCCGCAGGGACCATTGAAGATGAAACAGGGTTTATACACAAGGACTCAAAGTTCAGTGTGTTGCATTCAAGCGTTTGTTTTCGTCCAGTGCCTGCAATATGGAGCGTTTTCCCACCAATACGATACCATAATAGTAAAACCTAGTCAATGCCAAAATGCTCTGCACGTGTTCATAGCGCAACAGAGCTTGCTGTTGTGCTCAGATATTGTTTTATCATTTGACAGATTGGGTTCACTGAATTAGGTACACATCTTTTGGATATTGTAAACACTTGAAGTCCTCTTTATATGAACTGGTCTGAGAATAAACCTGCTTGGCTGCTTCGTCTGCATGTGTTTTATGGTGACTGAGTTCATTTGAACGAAACATTTTTAATTTATAATGTGTCAAAACTCTTTTCCACAATGGAGAATAAATCCACCCTAAAATCCACAAAAAAATCCACCCTAAAACATGTTAGCTCTGGATCCATTGTCTTGTATGGTGGTGTATTTTTCATATTCCCCTGATTAATTCGCCAAATATTTCCAGTGCCGCTGCAATGGAGTTTAATAGCAGAAAAAGTTTCTTCAATGATCTAAAACATCAACAGTAAAGGTCAGGTTTTGGTGTCAGCCAGAGCAAAGGCTTCTTTCTAATCTCACCATTTTGCACCGATGTTCAACTATCAAAGGGAGAAATCTATTGTAGAAGAGGAAGCGATACCAACGTCTCTACCAACAGCAACATTTATTGCAATGCAGCACAGTCATAAGAAATGTTCTCCACTGGCAACAGCAGCTAGGGCTCTCTCTGCGTACATGTAAAAGACACAGCTGATGATGCATTCAAATCTAATGAGGTACAGTAAATACAAGCTTCTGACGCGGGAAAAAAACGCTCACGTCAACCTTGTAGTGGCATTTCTGAATAGGAAATATAGGAACTTTATGTGTGTTTGTACCTGACGGCAAAAAGAACAGAAGTATGTCAAACATGGCTGTCGCAAATCTACCGAGGTCCACAGTCCAAGGTAATAAAAATAACCATTACTAGTTATATTCACACTAGTGCGCTTTTGCACAATCGACTTTGTTATTACCTTGCTTCCAGGTCGGAGCAAGGGGAATCTTCCTAACTTTCCGCTTCCTCTGATATGACGTGAATGCAGCAGCAGCAGGTTCACGCCGGTTTCTCTTGGGATTGTCAAAAGGCATTCTGGGAAATGTAGGAAATCACTAATTGAAGTAGAAGGAGACAAGGCAGGTTGGGGGAAAGTGGGTACAATGAAAAGGTACATTTACAAAACTTCACCACAAAATAACTCCTGGAATGCATTGTACATCAGATTGATGATCTATAACAGAGGGTGGAATTTTCCTTTCAGTGGGAGGCTGCTAGTCTAGATAGCGTTAAGACAGTCTAACATCTGTGGGCCTACATACTCAACACTCAGCATGGGAAACCTGCTATACTAAACAAAGGAGAAGCATAGCATTTACATTCCACCATGGATGAATGTTCTGTATATGAATGTGTACATGGCTCTGGTGTTATGGAACTATTGACGCTTAAGAGAGAGCCGTGTTTATATGGACGTATATGTTATAATACCTGCTATGAAGGATGAATACCAGACACAACATCATTGATGTAGTTCCAAGTAAATATTGTATAGCTGAAAATATGGAAACCATCACATGGCACTTGGGTACTTATACATAGCATACTAAATTCAACGTGTGATCTACATGTTGGGTATATAACTTGGGTTACATGTCAGACTGAAAAATTTGCAGTCTTTAGTTTAGATCTAAACCATCCATTGTGTTGTTAGAAAGTTCTTAGTTACGTGATAGCTTTTTGAAGTACAAGGGCCTGAACTGATTTGGGAGCAGCTGTTGAAAACTTGACCATAATGTTCTCTTTTGTGTTTGTCCCTGCCCAGACTCCTCTATATGTTGTGAACCATGGTGAGACGGGTCCTATCCGCTGCAACCGCTGCAAGGCCTACATGTGTCCCTACATGCAGTTCACCGATGGGGGTCGTCGCTACCAGTGTGGTTTCTGCACCTGTGTCAACGAAGGTACAGCAGCATGCAAAAAAAAAGCTATTATGGCCTGAATATTTTAGCAGCCAGCAAAAGATAGTCTTTGATGTCAGAATGGAAAATTATTTAATTCAAATACTTTCGGACTTGACAAAGCTGTGAATCGAAAAACAAGACCACCAATGGACAACTGGCAAGCACTGTATAACTGCCAGTGGCTGTACTTCCATATTAATATGTATCTCTTCATCTCACCCCAGTGCCAGTCTTCTATTTCCAACATCTGGACCACATGGGCCGGAGGGTGGACTTCTATAAGAGGCCTGAGCTGTCCCTGGGATCCTATGAGTTCTCAGCCACCCTGGACTACTGCAAGGTATAGGACAATTACTAAACTGACTACCAGTCAATACACATGATGCACAGTGGACTCAATTGGTCAGTGGAGACAAGCAGTTAGGTTTGAGGGTTTATTTGCTGACAGGAAGCAGAGTTTACGCTGTAGTCTGCCATGCCACAGACTATTATTGCACAAGGATAAAAGTGATTAGCATCTACAGCATGACATTAGTGGATTTCCTGAAGGGGCTCTCAGATCTAGTGACTTGGCAGCTATCAAGGAAGGGTGCTCACCTTTTGGCAGACATACTGCATTTTTTTCACCACCAGATGATTAGATGGCAGCTGAACACAGGCCAGTTCAGCTCAGTTCTGTAACCACCAAAAAGACAATGATCTCAATCCATGTCCCCATGGAAGCTGTGGTTTTTGTTGGGGACAACACTGTAGGGTAAGAGCAAGTTGGCGAAGCTATGATTCACTCCCTTGGCAGACTTGTGCTCTGTTTATTAATATTTGGAAACAGCTTCTGCAGGCCAGCTCTCAAACAAAAGCCCCTCAAGGTGAGTTTCTTTCACAGGCTGCAACCATGGAAACATAACAATGTCACATTGACATCCCCTCACTCCATCGCCACTGCCCTCCATGTCTTAGGAATGCATGGCTGTCACAAACAGTCACTTCACCAACCACCCCAAGTTACAAACAAGCCAAAATGGAAACACATAGGTATTTGAGAAGGAAGCATGCAAACTAAAAGGTAGAAGGCATAGAGGCTGAATCCAAATTGGGGTCCTGTGTTGTTATGCTTTGAGTAAGATTTCACAGATTAGGGGATAAGAGAGTTCAGAGATGACAGCATTGACCCTTCACCAACTTTACTTGTCAGTGTGCTAGTTTTTTTGTAAGGTATTAAAGATATAACACACATGTTGCCTTTCCCACAGAACAACAAGCCTCCGAATCCTCCTGCCTACATCTTTATGATTGATGTGTCCTACGGCAACATCAAAAGTGGACTGGTCAAACTAATATGTGACGAGCTGAAGACTCTGTTGGACAAGTTGCCCAGGTACACACATACAACCAGAAGTACACACACACACACATACAGTTAGGACTAAAAGCAAATCACATTTATTTTTATAGCCCAGTCTCAAAGGGCTTCACAGTGCCCAATGTGTGAAAACAATAAATGGTCAGTACACAACATCCCCTCTAAAAGATGCATTACTGGCACAAATACACCACATTGTCTGTCTTGCTAAGTGTTATCTATCCTCTACACCAACTTGGAGTGACTTTAACATTAACAGAACGCGTACAAAAGGCCACATTAGATTTATGAAGGTGCTTGTTGTCAGCACCACATCACTTGCAATTTCCGTTACCACCTTTCCAGGTGGCTTACCCAACTCGCAGAATGCCAGAACCTCCTTAAAATGTAACCGAATACTGTTAAAAGGCTGCCTTATATGCCTTGCCAAATATGGAGCTCCCACAGGTCTTAAGAGCGTAAGCGTAGAGGGGGAAAGAAATATTCAAGTATCTCATCAGTTGAAAATTCTCGCTTGAAGGTTTGCAGGGGGTGGGTTTCAGACAAGGAGGGTGCGGAGGCTGCTGAAGACGGAAAATATTATAGTGCAGACTCCCATGCCTGAAAGGCATCCAAAACAAACAAAACAAAAAAGGTATGTGGTACAGATGGCTCCGGTTCTGTGGTAGCCAACCCAGAAGTGAGCTTTTGATTTATCATGAGAGGATCAAGAGGGTGATATACGTCACCTGGGCACTCCTAAAAAAAACAACAACCTGGAAACTTTCTTTTCTCCTCTCCGTTTCTTCAGCGCCAGCAGCAATATGTCCATTTGTTTGCAGCCATTACATCATTCCCCAAACACTTAGTAGCACTGCACTCAAGCCCCCCCCTTGTGTTTTAAATCTGACTTTTCCTCCTTGCTCTTGGGTACTAAATTGAAACCATGTTGGACACCCTGCACTTGTGTATGGTTCAAGCAATGTTGCATATTTGTCAAGTACATGTTCAAGTCACTCAAGACAAAGCAACAGCTCAGAGAAAGTAAAAACAGATGTGGACTACTTCTTGCAGTGGCATTTTCACAGATATTTTCTGCCTGGTATGAGAATGAGCACTATAAACATCCATTCCCCATTTGTTTTGTTGTAGTACCTGTGAATGATGTGCACAGAAGAGCCTTCTTCTGGCCTCAAAAGTTTACCTATCGCACCATTTACTTCAAACGCCATCTGATTTAAGCCACATTACATGTTCCTTACTGTGTCTGCATGATTTAGGAAGAGAGTCACACTCCAGTTAGCTGTGCCAGTAAAGAATGCTTTTTTAAATTATGGTCATGTTGACGGTTTTGATCTAGGGTGCTGGTTCAGCCTAGCTACCGGTTCCACCGCCCAGTTCAGAGTGTTCTGGTAAATGTCAGGGCTGTTCACGTCTTTTTATCTTCTAAGTAGTCCTCGTCTACTATAGCCAAGACACTTTCTCCCTAGCATTATAAAACTAGAAGGATAGTGGGGATTAAGGTAGTGAAGGTAATATCTTGAATTCAGGAGAAAACAAAATCTCATTTTCAACAGTTTGGTCTTATTATATTAAACTTCTATCAAGCATAAACGTTGAGTGTGGGAGTGAGAGAAAGAGAAGAAAAGTAAAAAGATAGCAGAAAATAAGTATTCTTGTTTCCCTCACCAGCCAATATTTACTTGCATCTTTTTAACCTCCAACAGTGACTTCCTTTCTTCTTTCTCCATCCCCATTTAGTACACACTCAAACACACACGCACACACATCTTCAAACACCAATAAACTATTCCATATTGGATGTTATTCCACTCCTGGATGGATGTTTATGCTTGCCCGTTAGCGTGGCTGCGTAATGGCCCTTTTAATTGATAGATAGTGTTTAGAAGTGATGCCCATCCCAAAGTTAAACCAGATCTCCTGCTTTTGTTTTCTTTTGCACGAGAGAGAAAAGCCAGATTTTGCCTCTGCATGTTTTTAAGCATCAGCTGCTGTGCTGACTGCAGTGATTTATAGACTAGGGAAGCTATCTCGGTGATGGATGTACACAAAAAGTCCCAAAAGCAGGCAGGCAATAGGGCCTCTGCCATGACTTCACTGGTACATTCGAGTCTTGTAAACATGCTGGCAGAAACAGATCTTTGACGTCTTTGCACGAATGCCATAATATTTAGCATTCTCAACTGTAGAAAGTGTGTGTGCTGCATGCATGCAACCCTGAAATAACATTTCACATGTATCGATGCTCCTGCTCTACCTCTCACTAGGGAGGAAGGTGCAGAGAGCTCACCGGTAAAGGTCGGCTTTGTCACCTACAACAAGGTCCTCCACTTCTACAACGTGAAGAGCGCCTTGGCCCAGCCCCAGATGATGGTGGTTTCAGACACCGCTGAGATGTTTGTCCCGCTGCTTGATGGCTTCCTTGTCAACTACCACGACTCAAGGGCCGTTATCTACAAGTAAGATCCAGTTAATCATTGATTTGGGAAAGTATTATTGATTTGTGAATCCCAGTAAGACAGTGGGGGGAGAAAGAATCTTACATGTTATAAGTTCAACACAAACATTCACTTGGATTTAGTCCATCTATACAATATATGTCTGATGGGTAGACACTGCTTACACTGGTATGCTATGTTATGCAACATTATACAAGTTAGTTCTGACCAAGCTATATGATTGGGTAAAGAGGCATTCCAATAATGATGTCATCACATCACAGGTGCCGCATTACTAAAACATGTATGTGAACATGGATTTGAAATATATCAAATAATATCAATAAATATAACATATTTGACCCTCCTCTTTGATCATACAAATACAGGAAACATAAGAAAACTGAAATAAAGATGCACTCTTTGGACTTTACTCATTTTAACCAAACGTGGCCACCATCAGCAAGGCAGTGAGAGAAATGAGACACATCCATAGTGCATCAACACAGATGAGACTCCTGCCAGTCAGCTGGCCGTGTGACACGATGACCCAGCCATAACCCTGTCCCTCTCCTCTCTAGCCTCCTGGACCAGATCCCGGACATGTTTGCTGACACCAATGAGAGTGAGACGGTCTTTGCCCCCGTCATCCAGGCTGGCGTGGAGGCACTTAAGGTTAGCCACCGGGTGACCCCTGTCAACATGGAGTGGGAGATTAGTGGTATTACTGCAACCTCCTTGAGGCAGATGTTTGTCAGCTGAGGCCCAGGATATAAACTAACATGTATGAATGAGACACAAAGACAGAAAGGCCAAAAGTCATTAGCTCACCCTGCTAAAATTTCCACTTTATTTGACAAGCTGTATTTGACAAAGCATAGTTCTTCAGAATCTTAAGTCCAATGTAATGGCCTGTTTTAAGTCACATGACTTGACCAGTTCCTGCACCATTTGTATACTATTGGGTTACAATACCAAATGGAACTGAGCCTGCTTGAATTTAGTGAAGTGCTTACCAGTTTTAAACAGTATTTGAAAGAATTAATGCAACTTACCCGTGAGTATTGTATTGTTAAATAAGATGCAGCTTAAGAAGCTTATTGTGAAATCCTATTCTAATGCAAGAGGATGTAGCACAGCCCAAACAAATATCAGTCACAGTCCTCCACACAAAACCCCCCCAAGAAACAGATTGTTTCCATTTGTCAGCACATTTGAGATGTGTTGCCTTTGGCATTGACTTGTAAAGTCATTCAACCTATCAACTCAGTCTAACTGAAACGTTCCCAGTGATATGAGGTCAATGTTTTGGCGTGAAGCAATGGCAAACTCAACATGCAGCTTTCAACTGGAAACAGCAACTTATTTATCCTTTTTATTTATTTTTCACATTTGTTCACATTTTTATTCATTGCTTACATCTTTATCTTGTAAAGCACTTTGTAACACATTTTTGGCGAGTGGTCTATAAATAACAGATTGTTATTGTTTTTATTTGGGTCATCTACAAGTTTTGAATTTTGCAATCCGTTGGCCAAGACATGACCTCCTGACCTCACTGTAAAGCTAGAGACAAAACAACAGGGAGCCAAGGCATGAAGGTTCACACCTTAGTGAGATCTTTGTACATGTTCTCAATTATTTTGAGATATTTTATCACTCTCATTCATTTCTCTCCTCCAGGCAGCAGAGTGTAATGGAAAGCTCTTTATTTTCCACTCCTCCATCCCTACTGCTGAGGCTCCTGGGAAACTAAAGAACAGGGACGACAAAAAGCTGGTCAACACCGACAAAGAAAAAGTGAGTGCAATCATCTGCATATAGAGTGAGAGCAGAGTGCCGAGTTCCCTCACAATCAACACAAGAGTTGGATTTTATTGAACAATTTGAAAACGAACTGAAAACTACTAACTACTTTTGCTATGAAAAGGTTTTTTCATAGCCAGTCAGCAAAGAAAATTATTGGATGCTCTGTCATTACAATGAACTTTAGTTTTGAATTATATTTATTAAAGTGAAATCTCTCTTAACTCCTGTGCAGCAGGGAGTGTTTGTGTGAGAGGACAGTGTGTTGCAGGGTCCTGTCTTGAAGCTTTGTTTGAAATCTAAACTCTTTTATTGCATTGCATTGCTGTCCCAGTTACCCAGTTGATTTGTCTGTGTTTTCCGTAGACCCTGTTTCAGCCCTTGAAAGGTGTGTACGAGCAGCTGTCTAAGGATTGTGTGGCCCAGGGCTGCTGTGTGGCTCTCTTCCTCTTCCCCAGCCAGTACATGGACATGGCCACCATGGCTGATGTGTCCTCGCACACTGGAGGCTCAGTCTACAAGTACAACAACTTCCAGGTATAATATTCAACAGGCATCCCCTAACCATCCCACCCCATGGAGGACAATGTAATTGTTCAATTTAAAGTGAAACGAAACTCAAGTTTTCCTGACAACAATGATCTGGACAATGTGACAAGCTCAACAAGTTCAGCCAATCTGTCTTACATGTTTACAGCTCTCATCGATGTGACTGCAGAGAGAAGAGCTAACTTAACAGATATAGGCAGGGACATGTATAGGATAATACAGCTACTTTCATCCACATAATAACGCTGGCACAGCGCAAACAGTGCAATATAGCACTGTCCCATAGGAATGATGCAACAAGTAGTGAGAAAATGCAGCGAACAGTACAAATGGGCCAGATGGTAAGGGAGTACTATACAGATATATCATGTATGGCTGAGGCCTACAATGAAATTCTTTGGATAACAGTATACATGTATGTTTTTAGCACAAAACAACAATTGCTACTAAGAGCTACAACATTGTATAGCGCCGTAAAAACCACACAATCTAGTTCAGTGTAGTGTAAATATTCCTTTTATTATTTACGTTTGCCCAAACTGCCATTTGAGTCCTTCATCTCTGCTGGCTTTGAGGGTATTAGTGACAACATTGCCCCCTGGTGGTTGAAGCATATATCTGTTACTGACTCAAATGTATTTGATGTGGTCAGGTGGAGACAGATGGGGAGCATTTCCTGAGAGACCTGAGGAAAGATGTGGAGAAGTCCATCGGTTTTGATGCCATCATGCGTGTTCGCACCAGCACAGGTACAGAATAATTTCCACGTATCAGCACGAGTCATCGCTCTGTGAATTATCAAATCACGCGATTATTTAAAAGCATGCACTTAATCATAAGTCACACGCACTCCCAGGAAGTCACATTACCGTGTCTGTCCCTCTCCCAGGCTTCAGAGCCACAGACTTCTTTGGCGCCATCCATATGAACAACACCACGGATGTAGAGATGGCGGCCGTGGATTGTGACAAGGCCATGACCGTGGAGTTCAAGCATGACGACACGCTCAGCGAGGAGAGTGGAGCGTTCATACAGGTGCCAACCCCTGACACACACACACACTATAGCTAGCTGAACAACTGTTATTACTGTGGACGGTGTTTACTTTTTTTTCATCCCGTGTTTTGCACTGATTTATCTTTGTACCCCATTTCCCAGTGTGCCTTGCTGTACACCACCATCAGCGGGGAGCGGCGTCTGCGCATTCACAACCTCAGTCTGAACTGCAGCTCCCATTTGTTAGAGCTCTACAAGAGCTGCGAGACCGACTCACTCATCAACTTCTTTGCCAAATCAGGTGACTATCATTTTACTCTCGACTGCTCTTGATGAACATTTCTTAAAGACATGGAAATAGTCTATTCCACACTTTTTTCTTTAGAAAATTAATAAATATTATGGGGAAAAAAACTCTTTCTCCCATGACCTTTAAATCGGACATTGTTTCAAGAGGCCGTCATCCCAAACAGTCAGCACTCTTTATACGGGGGTGTAATCTAGTGCAGACATACCTAGCTGATGTACTGCAGTATCATTTTGACCTTTGCTGAATTTACCCCATGCATCACCTGATAATCTGCTCATGCTCAGTCACATGTACTCATCGGCTTATGAGTAAAAGAAGAATGACTCTTGGAAATAAGGACCACATGTCTCCCATAAAGTACAGATGACACTGAGCCTCTTGCTGTAATCTGAACAGAGCACGCCTTCCACACAGCTGTATTACTGACCTTCAGTTGCCTTCCCCGCACTCGTCTCTTTCATCGGTCCTGCTGCTCTCCAGCTCTCATCTGTTTCACACCCTCCCCACCGCCCTTTCCTTTAACAAACCTTTTCTCATGCCCACTCAGCTTACCGTGCCATACTGAACCAGCCTCTGAAGAATGTGCGGGAGATCCTGGTCAACCAGACGGCCCACATGCTGGCCTGCTACAGGAAGAACTGCGCCAGCCCCTCTGCTTCCAGCCAGGTCAGTGCAGCTTCGGTCCTGGAAGTGCAACGTGGAAGCTTTTTGTGATTTTAGGCTTTACTATGGGGATTAAAACACGTATACACTCCATGGTGTGCACAGTATGGTTGACACAATAACTTAGGCATTATGGGTAATACATCCACTATGTTCTTAAATCGTGATTGATCTTTCTTTTTGTGTGTGGGTGCATGCACATGTAGCTGATCCTGCCTGATGCCATGAAAGTGTTCCCAGTCTACATGAACAGCCTGATGAAAACTGCTCCCTTGGTGGGCAGCACAGAGCTCTCCACAGACGACAGGGCCCACCAAAGGGTGTCCGTTATGGGCATGGGGGTGGAGGACACCCAGCTGCTGCTCTACCCACGCCTTACCCCACTGGTAAGAGCTCATGTGTGCACTTAGCTTGTGTGTATGATTAATGACACCAAGTAGAAATGCTTTGTGAACTCTCCCACCTCAGGCAATTTTGAAAGCCCCGTAAATCCACACTCATTCCATTTCCAATTTTTCTTAGCACAACATGGACCTGAGCAGTGAGGCGCTGCCTACTCCGGTGCGTTGCTCAGAGGAACGACTGACAGATACCGGCATGTTCCTGCTGGAGAATGGCCAGTCCATATTCTTGTGGCTGGGCCAAGCGAGCCCACCAGAACTCATCCAGAGCATGTTTAACCTGCCCTCCCTCGCCCACCTGCAAGGACCCATGGTGAGACTTTGTCAGCACTTTCGATCCTCCATTTCACACCAAAGGATGAAACAATAACAGTTTGTATAGCTATTAACAAACAGATTTAGAGACATGTTCTTGCAACCGTGGTACCTGGAGACATTGTAGTATTATACCAAGAGGAAATTTTCAAGTCTTTTTTTTTTTTTTTTTTTTAAATAAACCTAAATCCTTTTTGTTTGATATCTTATATTAACATAATTTCTCTTGGAGTCGTGTAACACCGTGGTTGAAACATTCACAGCTACCACTGATTAGATGATGTGATGAACCCGTGTCAGTAGATTTTATTTTAGAAAAACCTGTATCTTAGAATTGGCCAACATTGTGATTGTGTGCTTTCCAGTGTGCCCTGCCAGAGCTGGATAACCCCCAGTCCAAGAAGGTCCGCTCCCTCATCAATGCCCTGCTTGAAAAGAGGCCCAACTCTATGAAGGTAGGACATACATGCAGTTGCTGTAACCTACTCCCCAAACCTCATAGCATACACCAGAAGCTTACCATTTGTCTAATGCATCATATGTGAGCAGCTGTTGTAGGAAAATGACTTTCTTCAGTCTTTCTTTATAAATTCTTTACTAATGAGAAATGTCAATGAGGTTGTTTCTAATTGATATTTGTGTAGTAACTGCAGGGGGGAACAAACTGGAGCAAACTACCTCATAGCTTTTCATTATCTCTGCCTCCCCCTAGTGGCACTTGTCAATATATACACTCTGTACCACAACTACCACATTCAAATGTGAATCCTTAAGGTTTTCATATTAATAAATACCCTTTTTGATACTTCATAACGTTGGCGTATTGTAAGCAATAGCCATTCAATGTATTGGCGTTCAGTAAGAGTTTATAAGTATTTCCCTTGCTGCCGACCGGGTCCACCGTTCCCAGATTCCGCCTACTCATACTACCACTAAATCTTCTGTATTTTGTCATGGATCGGGGTGGAGTCGGCAGTGCAGCAGAGAAAATATTCAACCACAGGAGGACAAGACAAATTTGTAAACATTTTTTGTCCCTGAAAGCGGCCTGCTGAAATTATACTGTATATCTGTATATATCTGTACTACATGTTGACATTATGTCCAGTATTGATCGGTTTCACCATATAGAAGTCATACAAACAGCTCAAAAAACATGATTTAATGTTGAATATCTCTTTAATATTTTGGTTTCCATAAACTAATATTATACCATGTTATGTTGCATATCTTTTTTCTGCCCAGCTCCAAATAGTGAGGCAGAAGGACAAGCCAGAGGTGTTGTTCCGTCAGTTCCTGGTGGAGGATAAGGGTCTCTACGGTGGCACTTCCTACATGGACTTCCTCTGCTACGTCCACCGGGAGATCAGGCAGCTCCTCACTTAACCCCCCCCAGCCTCAGTGTCCCCCCCCTCCTGACTGGCCCGGGAGACACAGGGAATCCAGCGGACCATGCACACATCTCACAGGGTCGGTCTCAATAGGCTCCCGTTGATTCTTCAATCTTTTGACTTCATAGAGGACAAGGGAGGGTCCAAAGAAAGAAACTTTCATGTGTTTTTTTTGCGAAGGTAGAAGAGGGAGCGAGGAACCAGGGAGAGCCTTTTGAGATTCAACCTCGAGAGTCCAAAGCTGCCTTTCCAACATGCCTTTGCCACCCCTTATTATACATAGTTATTATATAGGACTCTGGAGTGATCTTCAAATAACCCCTTGTCTGCTTGAGGAACTTCCAAGTCTGATCTGGAAACATTTAATGGACAATGTGCGTAAAGTGTTTTAGTCTCACTTCAGACGTTGTGTATTAGACTGTGCACGTGGAGTTGGCCAGTAGGACCGAAAGCATCCACCCAGGAGGCTTAAATACTTTAAAAATCACATGATCCGTTAGTATAAGCAATACGACATAATACTTCTCCACTGCGCATTCTATCGGGTGAGGCGTTTCTCCGTGACGCTTTGTAGACTACAAAGGGAGGACTGGAAAAGACCAGGAGGTTAAAAGACAAGGGGTTATTTGTGGGTCAATTTGTACCCTTTCCTCTTTATCAATGAAGCTTGTCAGTCTTGTACAGTCCTGTACACGGCAAGAACGTAGATGTATCAGAAGCCCCAGTAACTAATTTCAGTCTCTTAATGACTTTTTTTTTATATATATACTATATATGCTCAAAGAAAATGATACAATATTTAGACTTCACAGGCCTTGGGTATGTACATATGATCACACCATCAACAAGTCCTTTGCTCTTTTAGTGGAATGTTTTCTATTAAAATTCACATTTAACTGTCTTACTGGACACCCAAATATTGTAATAAAAATAAATTGTGACGTGAATTTTCTTTCTTAGGACTAGTGTGTCACAGCACCAGATAATTAATAATACGCCTTCTGGTTACCAGGACTGAAAATTGGTGCCATAGCTATTAAGTGATTCAATATATTTGATTTACTCAGGCACAAAACTAAATCTAATTTATTTTTTTTAACCATGAGGCAGAGTTTTGATTTTGTCCAGAATGTGCAGCGATTCCACAGAAACGTTAAGTTTTGGTGTTTGAGGATTAAATGAATAGAACAGAGCTGTGACCAGATCACAAGGACCAACTCGACAAGTAAAAGATGTATTTTTCCACAAAAGTCAAAATTGTCTCTAAAAAGTTTTGGGAAATATTTAGCATGATCAGTTATTAGGAATGGATGGAAGGCTTTTCCCAGGACTTGGGTCACATTTCCAACAAGATTGTTGTCACACAACAACGCCACAGGAGACAAAATTGTGGTCTGATAGCGAAAAGACAATTAGTCTTGAGAAATGCCATCGAAACTTCCCTGACCTGCCACCTTACCAGAGGTTCATCTTCAATAAAATGAGTTAACTGTTCAAGTCAAAACCCAAGGCACCCATAGTTTTAAGAATGAGGTGTCAGCTGACATTCAGGGTAAATGCAAGCGATTTCTAGCATACTTCTGTCAGGATACACACATCTATATACAACAGTGTATGGGCAACCTTGTTATCAGATACCATTAGATCAGATTTTGTCAGCTGGCCTTCAGTGTAAAGTTAGCCCAAATTAATGTTAACTAACAGAATGGGGAAATAACTATAATCTGCAAATTGTTTATCTGTAATGATGATCAAACATTCCAATGATAAGTTTTAACAGTTATAGCATCATACTGTACATTTCTTTTTTTATAGAGGTTACTTATTCTGTGTAATTGATATTATCATGTATTTGATAAACCTTTTATGATGTTCTACATGTGTGGCCTACAAAACAATTAGGGTGTTTATATATGAAACGGGCAACTTTTGTGTTTGCAAAATATTGCTATCTGCCTGAAGTTGATATAGTCGTCGTTAGCCGTAATTGTCCTCGAGCTGTGTGACCCAGGTTTCAATCCATTTGGTTTGTATGCAAACTTATCTCAGGTAATTTGAGTACATTACAATTTTCAGTGCCGAGTCGGAAGCAGTAATTTAAGCGTAACTGGAGATACTTATGTGGGCAGGTTGGCAATGTTTTCAGCGGACTGGTGGAAATTCATGGGATTGGTGTGCCATGTACATTTTAATCCAAACCCTATACAAACCTTTGTTTGAATAAATTCCTCACTGTAACCTTTATTACTCCTTGGTTCTTTTTTCCTTTTTTTACCTACATACTTACACAAATACAGGAAATTCACCTCCCAAAGAGGTTTAGTGTTATTCCAATGTTTAGTGTTCAGTAGAAGATCAAATTAAATTGGAATATTTCTGAATTTTAAGGTTAATGCATTGTTATCTATATGTGGAAAGGTGAGTTTCTTCATGTGTCAGAGCACCTTGAATATCACACAATTCAACACAGAAATGCAACATTCTGACCCGTTTATTGTTGCTCTCTTATAAAATGCACTCAATCTAAAATCCACAATGACACAACTGTACATCAGAAATGCCCCAAGAGGCCGGTTATCCTAATACACCTCGAGAGCCATGGCTGCCTCTTATCTAATTCACATAGTTCCTTGCAAACCAAACCTACTTTATTCTAAAGGTAGCACTATCCAGAATTTACACATTCAACATGCTGATTGCTGGTCATCCTCTCATTTGTACACAATCTACTGCACAGCATCAAATACGCAGGATCTATTTTGGACGATTCAGTGGTGAAAAAACATGAGGTTAAACTTTGTGTAGGGTTACAGTAAGATTATTGAAGATACAAATAAAAAGGGCACGGTTTTATAACCCAGAGCTATATTTGCATAGGCCCTTGACCTTCATATGTAGACAGAAAAACCGTATAGACATCTGATCACACATCTTGTGAAAGTACAATACAAATTTTGAAGGCGCGACATGTTTTTCTGATTCTGGCAAAAAGGATTTTTGCCCCAATGGGTGTGATCCACTTATCACCAGGAGGTGGCGCCAGATAACTATTCTTTAGTCAGAGCTATGTGGCAATTCTGCACAAAATGCTTTTTGATCCAGAATGTGATCTACTTTTGGTGTGTAATAAATTACTTTAAAGTTCATCAATGAATACAAATTGAAACATACAACAATGATATTGGGAAAATATCAACTAAGCAGCTGTTTAGTCCAGTGTCATGGATAAGGATTTCAGCCCAATCAAACGGACTAGTTTCACCACATGCACTTCATGCAGTCATGATCTGATGGTAAAGTAATGTTAGATTGAATGTACAGCAAGAGGACAGGATGCTTTCGTAAAACGGGGACATTTTCTCTCTCTGAGCAGACACAGCAGGGCAGTGAGCAGTGTTGTGGTAATAACATTGATAAAGTTAGAAGGACTACACAATTTCTTTTACTCATTAGATTTCTGTACTTCAATTTCAAGAGTAAGGTACAATGCTGAGAAAAATATCAAGGATTTTCATCCTAATCTTCTATTATGTGTTATGGCTTAATTGGTGCACTAATGGGGAAAGTTATGATAAAAAGAACCACTTCTGGTTCTAAGTAGCATCAGTCTCATATGGTGCCAATTACACAGAACCAAATGTTTCATTATAACCATTTATCTAAAAAAAACCCATTTAGATCACATAGTGAAGCGTTTCAACAGTGTGAATTCAGTGGATAACGTGGCTAGACCAAAACAATTCGATGAAACATCTTCTGGTTTGCTTGTTGAGAGTTGAGACTTATCAAAGAACAGTGATACAACATATAGAACCAATTTCAGCTTCACATTAAACCATTACAGAACCAAATTGCTAAACTGATGGATGACCAACATGCCCCACTAGGAAGCGTCAAGAGTGTTCAGGACTGTAACTCATAAGTAATAAAACAAGTAATATAACTCCTTACTCTCCACAGAGAGTAATATCGTAACACGTTATTACTTTGAATGAAAAGTAACATGATGAATTATTTTGCCAAATACTGAAAAATAAGTACAAGTACCAAATATCAGCCAATTCCCAGCTGGTTCTGTGGATACTACTGGTATCAAAGTTATTAAAAAAAAACAATACAGCCCAAGTAAGATACGCCTGAAGAAGCACAATAACTTACTTGCATCTTGCCCACACATTGCTCTCAATGATCCAGTAGTTTCCAACAAGCAAGAGGTAGAAGTCAGATATGTGCGACTCCTACCCAGCATGCCTTGTGTTTGCTCACATTTAGGGCCAATCAATGGTTTAATCACAGGCAGCAGGAACCCATCAGGCTGAATAGGTGTAGGCATACTGGGCCGAAGCCCAAAGCGAGAGGAAGGGGAAACAGCAGAAAGCGTATTAAGTGGCAGCCAAAAGGATGTGTATAATACAAAGGTACAACATTTGTATCGACAACCGAACCCCTTAAAAACAGTGAAATACATAAATGAATCTGAAGACCTGAAATTCACCCGGGTGAATTTTCGTGTAATACTGTACAACTGACAATCCTTTGTACAATGACAGTAATACCATATAAATAAACTCAAAACATTGCTCTCAGTGTAAACTCCAAAACAGTGCTTCAAAACAAATGGAAATATATTGATAGACGGTGTACATCATCTCTTTACAGGGAATATACATATATAGGATTAAATGAAACACATTAAAAGCAGCATTTATCTTATGACAAAGATATCCTCTTCTAATCTTATACTCGTGGTAAATATAGCTACCTGTGTGCTTCTGTTGACAAACCATCAATATTATGGTCCAATTTGACATCAATACAATCCTTGTGTTGTCTCATTCTTGTTGGCAAGTAAACATAAACAAAGTTGAAAAGTTTCTCATAGAGTTCTTATCTATAGCGTTATCTATAGTATGTACAATTTCAAAAATGGTACAACGTGCGCTTTTCTTTCAAAACGCTTCCTCCGGAGAGCAAAGGATAGACCCCAATGGTTAGCGAAGCTGTGGTAAGAACACTCTGGAATAGTGAGCCAGTTGTCACTAAAAAGGTATCATGAATGTAAAAAGCGACTGGTGATATGTTGTAATTAAGTAGGTTAACGGTGTATAAAGTCACAGTGATTTTACTCGTCAATAAATAAAACAAGTCAAGGACGCAACAAAGATAGTAGAAATCAGCGAAACCCGACACCAAACCTTTAAAACCTACCGTCCAAACACAGACTTTGACCTGGAACTCTTATTTTCCAGCTGATGATCACGTCCGTCCTGTTCAGCAAATAGAAAGAGACTCCAGTGACAGATGGTGAAACTCAATCTTCACGCAATTTAGAGAATTCAACCAAGCCGATGGATATTGCTGACCAGCAGTAAAAACCTTTTTCTCTCCACCGTTTTAGGTAACAAAACTTGTGATACAAGTGATAACTTATTCAATAAAATGTTAAAGTGGCAAGTAATTCCAGAGTGTTCAAACCATAATGCCTACTGCTATTTGTGGCCCACAGCAATGAACAATATTTCATCTATGGTCATCTAAGTCTGCATAGCCCACTGTACACAGTATGAGTCCAAGTCATTGGGCCAAGCTGAAGATGATGGTCTTTTCCTTTCTCCATCGTCGGCAAAAAGTTAAATAATATTTTCAAAGAGGTGCATTGATCTCATGATATTTTCATCCTGTGGACCAAAGAAAGAAAGAAGAAAGAAAGAAAGACGTATTTAGAAACTTGCATACACACTGAAATTATGCCTACAGAGGCAAGAGCAAGTGTGGAAAAGAGTGTTACTCGTGTAGCGGTACAACTCACATTTTGGCAGCAGTCAATGAACTCATCTATGGTTACCACTCCATCCTTATTCTTATCCATCTTCTGTTGGAGACGGAGGGAGATTGGAGGAAAAAAGGAGGGAAAAAAATGAGCAAGGCATGTCGAGTCTTTATAATCTGATTGGGATATAGACGCTGCTGGTCCACGGACTTGCCTGAAAGAAGATCTCCACGTGCTGACGAGGCGTCTCCTCTTTGAGGATGGGGTATGTGCATTTTCCCATCATGTCATAGATGGCCTTCATGATGTCCAGCATTTCCTAGGAGACACAGCGTTATTGTTGATGGAAAAACAACCTGCCAATGAATCCTATACGTCTTGACAATATCCTTCAAGGTGGAGATATCGGCTATTTCTGGTAATCATCTCATGACATACTATAATTGGTATTGTTAAGGGTCAATACCTCTTTAGTAATATAGCCATCCTTATTGATATCATACAGGTTGAAAGCCCAGTTGAGCTTTTCCTGAACAGTGCCTCGCAGAAGGATGGAAAGGCCCATGACAAAATCCTGCAATGGAAAGTAGATTCACTGAGCAGTTTGCATTTGATGGTGTACAAAATATACCATTACATACCAACGATTTTTAAACACGACGAGTGCATAAATCAATAACTTATGAGAAACACCAAGTATCTATGTAAGTATTTCAGCTGATTTCATATAGATCCAAATATCCACAAGGATATTAGGTCAGACATTTAAGTAGAGGCAAATGAAGAAACAGCAAAAACACTTCATTAATCAAATTATTAGTTACCGACTGTACATTACCCAATCAAGCTTTGGTCTCCAGTAATGACAGCTTTTCTGTCCTAATCAGCAAAATTATGCTCTTCATAAATATTAATCACATGTTAATAGCAAGTAGTGTTGCTTGGGCTGAATTAAAATGAGATGAGTTGCAGGTTATCTAATGCCTTGGGGGTATGAAGCATCCAACTTTGAAAACATCAAGTTTGATACACTTTTGTAGAAGTTTGCAATGTTGATCGGGGACATTTGAAATTGTTCAAATTCCTCAAACACAAGCAATAGTTCTTGAGACATAAAGGTCTATGTCATTACTACGCAGCATTATACTGCAGCACTGGGGCTCACACGGAAAACCCAAATGTACAGTGGTTGACTAAAGAAGGGGCGCTATGGAGAACACATGACCGCAGCAGTATCTCTCTTTAAGTCAGCAAGTTTTAAAAGGCAATTCAGTGACTGTACAACCAATAAGGGTTTTTGAAGGCAGATACAGATACTGATATTTTTAGACATAAGTCGCAACTAGACGATATTTTGTGCTGATATTTACGTCTTAACATTTGACCATTTTCATGTCAAAATTTACCCATGATTCAGTGTTTCCCCCACAATTTTATCAGGTTGGAAAAGCCTCTGAAACAGCATTTAGATCATCATGTGACACTAAAACTGTTGAAACCCAGACTAGTGAAATGGAAGGGGAAACTCTGGGAAACGTGACTGCCTTTAAGTGAAGAAAAAACATTATTGATATTTATTAAAAGGGCCAATATCACCGATGTATCAGTCTAACCTTTCTGACAGTAGTAGAATTGCCCTGAAAAATATCAATTGCAGCAAAGATCTGACTTAGCAACAGTTTCTGATCACGACTCTTCGGCTTACCTCAAAGCTCACAGACCCATTGTGATCCGTGTCAAATGCATTGAACAGGAAATGTGCGTATGTCGATGCGTCTAGGAAGAGAACCAAAAACACGCACAACAAACAAATCAAACAATACCCGCCATGACACCAGCTCAATTTACTCTCATATTTAAACCCATCAGCGCTGAAAACAAGAAACTGGTTCAAAGGGGAGTGCGTAAGTGGAAAGCCAGAACGTTTCTCAGAACGTTTTTCGAGCAAACAGAACAACAATGTGCTAATGGTTTTGAATGCTTTGTCATTGTTTCCAGCGTAGAACAACGTTAGATTTGCACTGGCCTGTCTTTCTCACTGCACAGGTATATCAAAGCAGCTTCATTCTTTCTTGTTCCTCGGGTAGGATAGTAATCCTTACATAATGATGAGTACGAACCTCCTTGTGGGAAGAACTGTGCGTAGATGTCTTTAAAGGTTTCTTCATTGACGATTCCACTGGGACATTCCTGAAAAGAGGAATCGCAGAGGTCATTACATTACATTACATTACAGTCATTTAGCAGACACTTTTATCCAAAGCGACTTACAATAAGTGCATTCAACATAGGTAGGCAAGAAAACTACTAGTCACCAGAAATCGTAAGTGCATTTCCTTCCTAAACAAGGAACTAAGAGCATAACTAGTGTTAAGGTAAGAGTGCAATAAGTTAGCAACCTACTTTATCTTAAACAAATGAGACAAATAAGAGAATCAAATAAACAAGAGCTAAGACAAATAAGTGAACCAAATAAGCAAGAGCTAAGACAAATAAGTGTATCAAATGAACAAGAGCCAATAAACAAGAGCTCAGACACATAATTGACGACATTGACATTACATTACATTACAGCGGTCTGTCAGAGGATTCAACAGGCTAAACTCAAGGCAGCCTTAAGTAAGCACTCAGCATTTCTCAAACTGAATGTAACGGATGGATTGCAATTTTTTTTCATTAATATCATTATTGGAATTCAACAAAATTGTAAACTACCACAGTCATTCAAAGCCACCCACCTGTGGTTGCCTGGTACCATTCAGTGGAAGAGACTGAATAGTCTTATATAACACTATAAAGAAACATGCTTTTGTCTCCTCTAAAAGAAAAACCCAAGCAAAGCAAAGCAAAGCCTTGGCGGATGACCTTGCACAGTGCAGCCTGGTGATATGTAGGAATTGGCAGATAGCCTTGCCAATTCAATAGCTGCTCAGTCCTAGCCTGCCTTCACACCCTGGCTGGATATTGAAGGGGCATTTTTCTCAGTGAAATGCTTCACTTGCATCTGCGAATCTCCCAGCCAGGAGGTACAGGGACTTGTTTCTCTGGGTTTAGGAATCAACACAGGGGAAGGCTGTGTTAGGAATTTAAGGAAATATGTGGGAGCACTAAATGTTCATTAAAGTACTGCCTGTGATTGGGCAATTAATGTTATCATACACTGAAGCTCTAAAATTATGACTCGATTTACAGATTTGTTGAAAAAGACTGATCCTTTTGAGAAGTGTAATTTAGAGGCTCTGGAGAAAAAGCGACTTCTTAAAATATGCAATCAGAAAACAGATTGTCACTGATGATACACATCTCTTAATGTACCTCATACTATGCAAAGGGGCAGAAAGGTACAAGAGAACAATTAGTGGTGATGAAAATGGTGATTCTGAGGAACAGTTTTTTTGGATGGCACATCTATCTCAGGCCCATTAGATTTGCCTATTATCAAGGCTGTATAACCACATAGACAAATCCACCACCCAGTATCTTTCATAGAGTTAGAGAAAGATCCAGCAACTTTTCAAAGTGCTCTTAATATTATACTCCCTCAATCAGAACATCAAGTACAGTTTTGATTTCAGATGTTTCTTTAAACTGCAAGTTGCACAGATTGCTGATTTGGGTCATGTGGTTAAGATGTCATCTAGATGTCACCTAGCTGGTTGACTGAAAGGTGCTGCCAAGTCTGCGATTAAGCTCAGCCAGATGCACAAATTTAAAAAGTTCACGTTGTCCAAGTCAGTCATGTGATTTTTATTTCAGGTCACTCGAGGCACTGCAACAGCCAGCTATTTGCTCCATTTTCTCTTGAGATGATGGGACAGGCACAAGCAAGAGAGACAGTTTTCCCAATGTGAGAAAGCCTGTAGCTATCATGGGACCTTTGGGGTTCCTTGTTACTGTGGCCACACTTGATTTTATTCAGCTACTTTGGAAAACAGGGAGCTGTGGGGGTGAGAGAAAAAAAAAGTAGAACCTGCTTCAAACTGGCTGGTGCCTGCTGTCACGCTCAGAGGATGCCCGAAGGTTGGCTGCATGGGTCCCTTGACACTTGTGTTCGGTTGTCTCACATACCCAGTTTCATATCTTGTAAGGTGAGGTCAAGAATGTCTCAATTTGCCTTGATGTTCGGGGAAGTTAAGGAAACAGAATGAGCACAACCTGTTACTTTGGTGGTTTGTGACCTGATTCTATGAAGTTTACGGACTTTATTTTTGTGAATCAAAGCGCAAGGTGCAGATCTAAAGTCTAGGGCGCAAGTGGGCCTGTCCAGTCCAATTTTGGTGACCAGAGGTGCAAGGTGCAACTGTGGCACAGTGGTCAAAGAGGTTGGATTAAGAGGAATACATTACCAGTAGGTGTGGTGAAGGCTGGCTTCAATTCTGGCCAATCAAATCAGCTCATTTCATCCCTCGCACAATGGCGCATTGACAATTTTTTGAAGTCCCAACTGATGCCGCCATAAAAGCTTCACCCAAGAAGAAACTGATATTCTTGTCCAGGAGGTGCAGAATTGACACAGTCGCATTTATGGCACCTAAAATAGGCCCTCAAGGGTTGATGATGTAAAACTGGCTTGGGAAGAGGTAACAGACTGTCAATGCCTATTCCTCTGGTCCACTGAGAACTGCTGCTCTGTGTAAGAAGAGGTTCAATGATGTAAGGCGAAGAGCTAAAGAGAAACTGGCTGCACCCTGATGGGAAGCATCAGCCACGGGAGGGGGGCCATTTATGAGCCAGTCCCTCAAGCCAACGGAGGACATTGCCATGTCAAATTGAATTATTTGCCCTTTATATGTACACAACACTCCTCCTCAGACAACGCAATATGAGAGTCTGTATCCCAGTATCGCCTTCTGCATCTCACAATCACATACTCCATATCTCCTATAGACTGTGACCCAACAAAGAAGAAACCTGATATGATCAGAAGTAGAGACATGATAATAAAAAAAAAAAGCTATTTGAAAATGACAGTTTTAGGAGGATTTTTATAATTATGAAGAAACTTTCAGCTCAACCGCGGCTTATAGAGGAGTTTACATATACGCAGGTAGCTGCAAAAGAGGCTTTTAGATCAACGGGTACTTAAAAGGAAGTTACACATGTGCAGTTCAACACGGACTAGAGGAAAAACAGAAAAAGGTGACTCCTGGCCAAACCGCAGAACCTATCCCTAGAAGCTTGCTCCCATAGTGGCAAGCTTGAAAAAAACAAAACAAGGTTGCTGCACTGAATCCGACATTTGACACAAGCAGTATTTCTTTAATTCTGTTTATTAGAGTATTGTTTGTGTTTTCAACAGCCCTCCGATCTGTTACAAAGGTAGTGCAGTAATTATGTACTTCAAGTGGGGAGGTAGAGACATTTAGAAACATGTCATTTTACCTCTCTTGTGCCTGGAGTCTGTGCACGCCTGTGTGTGTGTGTGTGTGTGTGTGTGTGTGTGTGTGCGCAGATGGGCAATCACAGCTGTCAACACTAACTAAACACACTGATTACGTGGGATACTAAAATAGAATGGCTGTGTTCCAAATCAAATCCCTCCTTTGGTTCCAACCTTGATAATTCATCCTCAGAAATCTAAAAAGGAAAACAAAAAAGGTCAAAGAAACCAAATGATCGTTGAACCACACGGATAGTGGAATTGTCATCATGTGGCTGTATTTTCATCGTCTTTTCTGCCTCATGATGACAGGAAAAGGAGATGAGTTTTAGGTTTGAGACCATGAAACTCAAAGGGACACAAAACAACAAAACAGAGAGAGCATCGGTCTTTTGCATGGATTGGCAACTTAAAACAAAACTGAAAGAATGGTAAAAGAGCATATGAGTGAAGTACAATATGAGCCAGACATCCAGTTTTAAATGGGATATTGATCAATAACAAATGATGGTGTAATCTTTCCAATTGTCCATAGATGTTATTCCATTCATTCATTCCCAATCTTATTGAAATAGTGAGAGGTAACATACATTTGTATTCATTTGACTTGCTTGTGAAATGAGCTCATCCATGACGATAAAATCACAAATACAATTTGTGAAATGCAAAACCAACCAGGCATGAAATTCTTTTCCGAGATGGAGAAATAAACCGTACGGGGAAATAAACCTCTGAACAAGGGTATCATCACTGATGGAATAGAGAACTGTGAGATCTTAATCTAAGGCCCCAGGTGATGTCCCTGGACTATGAACTGTGAGAGCACAGCAGATTTACTCAGACGTGAGGACAATATAGTGTCATTTCCTGGAGTCTGAGGTCAAGGGATTTAAGAAACTGTCGGGATTCTGTCATACTGCTAAGATTTAGTGCTACACTTGAGGGTGACCTCTGTTAAAATTGTCTAGAGCTAGACTACAACACCCACAGACCAGAGGTCTTGTTTTGAACCCTGCTAGACACATGGGCTTTGGTGATCTAAGACAAAGCTCCACCTCGACCACTCGTGTTACAAATGGGTGACTTGTAAAGTTTGTTGTGAAGACAGACGACCTCATCCTGCCACCCGCAGCTGCTAACACTGGAGCCATTTGATTTGCTTCCAAATCCTAGACACCAAGGACAATGGGCCAAATTTCTCGTAATGGGAACTGTGCCAGTCTCATTTGTCTGTCAGGACTTAAAAGCTAGCCTTTATCCTGCCAGTGTCACTCGGTTGGGGTAAGACACAGATGAGCTATCGGATCCAGGCAGTTAAAAGATGAGCTACAGTATAGACTCTGATGGACAAAAGCTATTTAGTAGCTGAATTTGAGTGCCATGACTGTCTCTTTGTCCAATTTGGACTGTTGCCCACAAAGTATCTGTCTAACTACACGGCAGTGAGGATTAACTATGAATGAACAGGAGATCAAAATCTATCAAAAGGAGATTAAATTCCATCCCTAGCACAAGATAAAAGGAAAAACACAAACTAAAAAACGAAGTAGGTTTGGGAGGGGGGTCTAAAAACGTCTCCCACAGGGGTAGTGGAAACCAGGCAGACTGTGGGGCACAAATTAAAGGCCTCATTAGAGGACTTCCAATGGCAGAAGACTAATGGGCAGGCTGTGTAGGGCTTTGGCTGGATCCCAGTGTAGACTCAACAGGAAACTGAACCCACATGGGACTTTCAGTGTCATAGGACAAGTGCCCCTGCTCACCAGACAATTTGGGTTGAGTTAATTCTGGGTCATCTCATTACGCCTTACACCAGAGGTGACAGGGAAGTGAGGCGATTTTATATGGGCCACACATGAGAACTTTGCGTGACCTGGATTGCTCATCGGTACTATTGTGGATGAGAATGTGTATGAGGTGTGACCCAATTATCCCTGTCACAGTGAAGAATGTGCTAAAACGGACCTACAATTGAATTTTCTGTGGTAAGCTCAATTTGATGTGGTGACATTTACGGCAATAAGCAGATCATTCAGCAAAATTGAATTGAATTGAATCAGTTATCATTATATCACTACACAAGCAGAGTGGAAATCAAATAGTGATGAGAGAACTAAAAAGGAAGTGGAGCTATTTGAGGAGTAGTGTAGAATAGTAGATAAAACTTCAACACCACCGCCAGCTACAGAAGGTGTATGAATCAAACATAATCAAAGGGAAACATCTCTTTTTGATGTTCACAGGAAACATGTTCTTTGAAAGAGAGATGAAAGACGAGTGTGATGTATGCCGTGTGTGGTGCTTGGCTGCAATGCTGGCCTGGTCACTTACGTTCTTGAAGCCACGGTAAAGGATCTGCAGCTCCTTGCGGGAGAAGCGCGTCTGGGCCTCCAGTTGTTCCAAGCCCTCGGGGCGATGGCGGACTGCAGAGAGTTCAAGCTCATCCTCAACGCTGTCTGGAGAGGAGGAGGAGGAGGAGGAGGAGGAAGATCAGATTTGCACAGATGCAGTTAGATGGAGTTTCTTTCCTCAGGCCATCAGGACTGTGAACTCACCTCACCAGGGCCCCCCACCAAGACCCACACAACTGCCCCTCTTATGCACACACACACACACTTAGGTAGCGACTACACATAATTTATATTATATTACATACATACAAATTTCTCATATTTTATATTTTTATAGTGCTCTTACTGTAAATATTGTGTTGTTTTTTATAGAGCTCTTACTGTAATACTGTAAATATTGTGTTGGTTTTTTATTGTAAATACTGTGTACTGATGCCCTTTGCACATTCCTGCTGAGCATTGCCACGTTTTCATTTCACTGCACACCCCTTGTGCGTATGTGACAAATAAAGTTCTTGAATCTTGAATCTATGCAGAAAACACCTTTTACAGATAATACAGAGTGTCCAGGCAAGTTTTTAAGATATCTTTTGTGTTTTATTTTCCAAATGAACTTCCAAATGTAGCAGCTCCAGATTACTTAGCACATTCAGCTCATGTAGCTTTTCTATTGGAATTGTCACATTTTAGCCTGAAATATCCGCTTCAAAACACGAATCCATTGTGAAGGCTTTTTCCACATTATGTCAGGTCCTTTTATCTGCAAATGTTAGGCTACTTCTAAAACCAAGTAAAATTTTTCTTTTCTTTTCTACACAAAGAGATGACTGCAGGGGTAATTAATGTTACCGAGACCTCAGAACCCAGTCTCTCTGGCGGAGAGCCTCTTCAAGATGGGGGCCCGCTGAACCCTGTGAAACCTTTTAATAGGCCTGTAATGATGACAGCCGCTGTCTGGACCCTGTCACTGACGGCACTGTCCCCTGAGCCCAGTGTTTGACTTGTCTTGTTGGCGCAGGCACCCTCATATACCTGAAGAGCAACACAGACACTAAATGTCTCATTAGCTCCAAGGGGTTTATTGTAGCCCACAGCCAAAAGGCCACATCTCCTACCAGCCCACAATTAACCTGCTGCAATGGAGCTAGGGCTGTGTGTGTGTGTGTGTGTGTGTGTGTGTGTGTGTGTGTGTGATGTTAATATACTATATAGAACTGGAATGTTTTTTTCATCTCATACATTGCCTCTTCAGTAAGATTTCATGATCAACTTAATCCATAAATCAATGACTTAGAGTTGCGTAATCCACAGTTGAGCCTTGTTTAGTGGCAATTCGCAAATATATTCTCTTAATAGTAATGCCAACAACTGTTGATTAATAAATTAATTTATAAACATTTCAACAGCAAACATGAGGGCATTTTCCTCCAAGGAAAAGGAGAGCACCACAAATAAACAAACAAAGTGAATGGAAGAAATTGCCAAGAAAATCACTGCAATTAGTGAGTATCAAAGAATTGGACGGAAGTGAGGAAGACGTGGTCAGACTTTGAAGTCTCGCCAAAAAAATATGGGAGAGAAAGTAAGGACTATATTAATGTAGGCTCCAGATTTGTAAATACTTTTGATGTTGTGTAGTGAAGCTTATCTAAATTAATGGTTGAGTTAAGACAGCGGTCTGTCTGCAGTGTAGGATCCTGCCTTCACGGCACCTGCAACGACATTCTTGAAATCTTGTGAATGAACAAGAGATTTCACGTACTACTTGAGTTATGAATGGTTTTCAGGAAACACTCATGACCTGACTCATGTCTTGAAGAGCTACTTCTTCTTCTTCTTAGTGTTACAACACCTTACAGGAAACCCACCCGAGTGGAAACATTATGAGTCAGATATCAAAGTTGAAGGATATAACTAGAGTTTACACCATTTTTATTCCCACAAATGAAAAAGTAAAACATTAATTTTGAAGATGAATGAGAAATAACTAAATATACATATACAGTAATATATTCCTCAAAATGAATGTTAGTCTTGCAGTTGTAGCTTATGAGCAATCATGCGCAACATATTGAGTGTATGCCCCAAGACAAACAACAGAATCATCAGAGAGAGAGAGAGAGAGGGAGAGAGACAGAGAGAGAGAGAGAGAGAGAGACACTTGCTTTGATTACTGGCGGATGGCTTTTTGGCAGTGGAGCATGGAAAGAGCCTCATGAGTCGAGCTCTCACGCCGCGCTTGTGGCCATTCTGAGGGCAACCTAGGAAATACAGCATTGAGTCTTACAGTTACCCGGGCAACCGGCAGCTTCGGTACTTTCTACAGGACTGGACATGAAGATGCAGTGGAGCAAGGAATGGTGTGTTTAAGTGGATGTTATATAGGTGTTTCTTCAGGACAACAACACACAGTATTTGCCAGAGTATTAATATTTGAAATTTAAAGCTGCACGAGGCCAACTCGCAGCCCCAAATGGCAGCGAGAGGCAACTTTTTTTTAATGATTTCACTTCAACATCCAGAAATCACATAACATGATGTCAGTAAACGCAACACAGCACGTTCAACCGGCCTGTCTGTGATTGCTTCATACCAAAGGGATGAGAGGCGCCCAAGATATAGTGTTGGTGAGTCTAACTTTGTCTGGACAGAGCACTCGTTCGCTTCTGTTTAGATGGATCTCGCTTTCATAGCAGACACCAGAATTTCATTTGGGTGGATCCCTGGGGTCTGAATTAGGGCCAGTGCTACGCTCTTCTCGGTTGCATACCCACTATGTGATTTAGGCTGATAAGATGGGTGTATTTTTTTCATAAAAATCTTACCTAGTACCTAGTGTAATTCTGAGGCTTTCTTTATCCCCACTTACCTCTCTGTGTGCATGTATAGGCAAATGTGTGGCAATAGACTACGAAGTTCAGTACTACCTAAATATGACATCTAGGTCACTGGACTGCATTACTTATTAATATTGTGTATCCTAATACATCATAGGTCATCTGAGTAAAAGAGGCTCTGAATATGATATGGAGTGTATGACCTCACGTCAGGGTGCAATTCAATATCTCATCATGTGTCTCTTTTCACACACAGCCAAGCATATCGTTTGACAAAAGCTCACGTCTACGTTGCTCCCACTACTGTAACTAACACAGAATGGCGCATGGCTGTTGAACAACCGTGACCTTTTCAAGGTCCATGACCACTATACCAACTAATAAAAACACCAAACTATCTAATGCTATAGTCTGTGCCACTCCTCAATAATATGAAGGCCATTAAATAATAGGTTTAGAGCCTTGCCACCATCTGTTTACTCACTGTAGATGGTCATTTGTTTAATAATGGTATGTTTGTTTAGTAATACATTTGGTTGCTAATGCCTACTTCCAGTATGTCCTGGTGGCTCAGTTTGCTGAGGCATGAGATAAGATTAAACTTTATTGTTCCCTGTGGGGAGATTGGACCGTTGCAGCAAATAGCAAAAGGATATAGGAAAGAAAAACAGAATACTAAATAAAAATAGAGCAAACATACTGAGGGTTAAACAGGCAAACAAAAATAAAGGAGTAGTGGGAGCCATTCAGGATGGACTGGAAGCATTGCATCTATCAAGATGCCTAGATTGTATGGAGAAATAGAGGGGCTCAGTCTCAAAGCCGGGAACTCGGCAGAAATTACTGTCTATCAGAGACCAGCTCTACCTAAGTTGGCCCTCGACATCTTGCCAAGCTGGTGTGAACCCCTGACAGACATAAAAAGTTTGACTTTGGCCATTATCCCTCACAATGGGCGCAGTTAAACAGAGCGCAGATGGTTGAAAGCTCACGGCTCAGATCTGGCACAGTCTACATCATAACCCATCATAACTTTGTGGCGCACAACAAATATCTCAGTGATGAGGGACACTGGTGATAGTTTTATCCTGCTGTTATACAACCGCGTCAAGCCAGTTCATATCGCCCTCTATAATGAGACAATAACTTTGAGATAAAGGGACTGAAGAAACGCAGGGCGGCTTTGGGCCTTGCCTGACTCACACCTTGCGTCCCAAGTGGAAAGGAGAAATCAGAGTGTTGAGCTAGACAGATGTTGCTCGTTGCACCTTGAGATATTGGTCTCGACAGCAAGCTGGTGTTATTTGGAGGCATTACATCTTCGTACCAGAGAAAGTTTTGCGGGCTACAATACTGGTTTATTCATTAGCACCTGACCAATAAATGAGTTTGTGATGCAATGCAAATATTAGAGATGAATGAACAATATAGTTAATACGACATTTATGTGCTGACACTGTGTCCTCACATTGCTTACTCACATATAGTAATGAGAAGAAGCTCTGATGGCTGATTTCTTTTCATTTGAGTAACAAACGTATTTGTATCTGTATCAATTCATATCAGAACTGATAAGGTTCTTCAGGGATTTATCACAATCTGTAAGCAATGATAATATCAATGGATTTAAGAAAATAAGTAAATCAGTTATTAATAATAATAATAATAATAATCAGTATCTTTATATATCTGCCAGCCCAGGCATGCAGATATTATTTGCAAACACTTAATCTAGCCTATTTGCTCTTCAAAGGAATTAAAAGCCTGAGTGCTGGTGAAAAGTTCAACAAACACGGAGCCAATAAAGTCTGCTCTCTACAGTGGAATATGGTGGAGAATGAGTGACACTGCCCTTAATCAGGCAGGAAAAGAGCACGCAGTCAGGGCTGGCGGGACTCATGCCCTTTGTATCTTCATTGATTAAATGGATATGATATGTCGTAATGTAGAGAACAGCTCATGCTGTGAGTTAGCAGGAACCCCAGTGCCCTTACTCACCACAGTCAAAGTTAATCTTTGTGCCATGTTGGTATTGCGTCACCAATTTATTAAACCATCAGTGTTGTTGTCCTGAAGTATCAAGTATCAAGCAAAGACGGGGACACTGTGAAGGGGGTCTAAACATTTGACATGTTATTGTTTTAATCATTACGTGCACACACATGGAAGTCATGCCGTACTTTTGCCTTCTTTGAAGAAAATAAAACCTTGTACTTATTGCAGCTTATTGACTGACAGACTGCTGCTGGCAGGTTGCAGCTGACTGTGCAGCTCATCAAAAATGTATTTCACATAGCCATCTCTGACTAACAAAGCTGCCTCAGGCAATACCAGGGAGTGAGACTGAACGCCCCTAGCTTTGTAGGCTCTCGCCATAAAAATACCCAGCATCCTCTTGATCAAAGAATTGATAAAGCCACAAAAATATACACTGAAACTCGAAAAAAAAAAAAAAAAATTCAAAATATTACCCATACAATGAGGCTGAACCGATCAATCGTAGCCCAAATGCTACATCCCTTTAAAGGCATGCGATTCAGGTCAAGCTAAAGGTTAAAACCCGCTAGCCCTAAATCAATACGATCTATAGAGCAGGAAAAAAAAAAAAAGTAGCTAATAAATATTTGATACATCTATATCATGTGCTGTACAAACTGAGAGCTCTTTAGTTAGCCATGGACGGCTGCTCACAAAACATAAATGTCGAGTCAAATTTTGTGCTAAAACACACAGTTTGATGAAGCTGCTGTGCTTGCACTTCCTTTGTAGGCAGGATGTAGGTGGGGCAGAGAGCTAGCGGACGCCTCCGGGGATGACACAAGGCTGCTGAATTTACTAAGTGCAAAAGTACTCTGCTGTGTTCGAGACAAATTAATTAAGTGAATGGATCTGCAGTGGGGGAAAATTTGTCTAGGTTTAACCCATGTCTGTGAAACGGGCCCAGATAGTTTTCTAGCTAAGCACATTCTTTTCACATTATGTACAGTCAACTTTGGTCTGAAGTGTCTCTCCCCAGGAGCTATTGTTTAAGTGCGACATGGTCTTAACCCAACGTAGCTTCATCTTCTCGCCATCGGTTTTAGCACCATGGCGCCAAAGAGGCGGGGCACACAAAAGTAGGTCACGACACGAAGGGAGCACAACTTATCTTTTGACAGTCCACATGATCGTGTTACGGGCAATAGCACCCAGTGTGTGCAGCTAGAGCCTGCTGACCATGCTTGGGCAGTGGTTCTGTTTTACAGTCTAATTGCCTCAGTCTCAATTACCTCTGTGGGTTTAACTTCCCAGTGCTTAATGGAGCCACGTTGAGAAAGGAAAGCCCAGTTTCCGCAGGTAATGTGAAAACCCCTTTGAATAATGAAAAAGCTAGAGTATTTTGAATTGGAGACCATTCTGCCCTTTTTTCCATGACACAGGTGATGGCAAACACCAAAACCACAAAACAACATCCTCAAGATGAGGGAACAATTTAGAGATAAGAGATAGGTTTTTTTTTCCGTTTTTTTTCAGTGACTGGGTTTATACTAGTAAATAACTCATTACTAGAACTGATTTATTCTTACTCCAAGTAAAAAAACACCATAACTGAGCTACATGAATAACCTGGCTGACCTGAATCCAATTGAAAACTCAACGCTGGTGAAAGAGCCGGTGGTAACCCTTTGATAATGTGTTCAATAACAGAAAATGAGCTTGGCATTAAACATTTGGTCTTCTTAGGCTTTAATACACATCCTCTATTGCACGTTAATCAATCCACACCCAAGGGAGTCGCGTACCATAAAGTCTAGAAGAAGAAGAAGAAGAGTGTTTGTTCATAAGACGAGAAGCAGCATAGCAAAACTGGAGTTTGGACAAGATAAACCTTTTGATTCACACAATTTATCATTAGCAGTCGTGAGGATAAATTCTAAAGAGTTAGCAGTCTTCCTCTTCATTAGATGCAGTCCAGTACATAGGTGGCAATTATGTTCCTGTTTATAGTAGACTGCAGATTGACAATCAAAGACTTGACACTTGACGGGCAATTAAAATATAAATAAAAATGTGAGCATTGATAAAAGCTATAAACCGAAACAGCTGTTCACGTGCATAGTGGAGTTTGTAAATAGTTGATGCTACAATTACCTTTTAGTCAGGATGTTTACAGCCTCTAATAGAATTTAGTGCTCAAAGTCACTTAGGCTTACACACTTAGGCTATCAGACACACATAATAATATAATGCTATACATTTTTGACTAAGGATGTCCCAATGATTTTGATTAGGAATTATGTAATGTTGCTTGATCACAGTGAGATGATGCAATGATCACCGATGATGTATTAAGAACGTCGATTGCCTGATTAAGATCGGTGCCCAGCTGATTGGTAAATCCCTAATTTCGACAGTTGATTCTTGTCAGTTTAACAGAACCAACCTCAGAGAAGTTGGGTCAAGCTCTCACTGCTCATGACACACAACAGCCTGCTGCCACCGACACACTAACCACCAAGACAAACTCAACATTGATCTTATCTTGACCTGAGCGCACTCCTAATATAGTCTGTTCTGGGTCATGGTAACACTACGAACCACCAATCTTTTGGTATCACGCTCATCACAAAGCCACACTGTGTCTGTAAATGTCCATTTAAGGGCAAAATATGTAAACACAACATGACTATGGATGATCACTATCGCAGACAATAGCAGCATTGGTTGTACGTAAATGATCATGACGAGGAAGAGTGACTTTCAGGCTCCAAGCCTGTTAGAGCGGTTAGCATTATCCCAGTGTCAGTTGCAAAACAGAGCATTGTAAGTATTAATGGGAGCCTATAACTGGAATTTTTATTCTTGAGCTCCAGTTTGAATTTATTATACCTCTTGGCGCATTACGATCAGTAAAATCATCTTAAATATCCCTAAGAATCTTTCTACACTCACTCATACATGAATACATGGTTATATTATAATTTGGCTGATGTTGCCTTTGGGCCATCTCACAGTTAAGAGTTTTTGGACAGAGATATTCTCAGACTGCGGTTCAATTGAGAATATATATAGAGGAGATACAAAGAGAAGAAGGGAAATTATCACTCTTAACAGCCTCAAAGATAAACGCGCAACTAGGGATGAAAAAACGAGAAATGTATGTATCCAATGATGCACATATACACATACTCTGAACTGATGTATTTAACGCAGAGATAGGAGAGGGAATATTTTGCCACGGACGCCTTCCTCATCCCTAGGTATTAAACTTGGTGGTTGCAAGGTGTCGTAAATCTCTCTCCTGCAAATCTGCCCAGATGGTACTAAAGTAAAAATGAGGGCACCTCTAACTCCTTCAGTAAGAAAGATTTACACCGAAGACTAAACACACGGCAATGTTATATTGCAATTTCCCTTAAGAGTCAACTTAACCTGAACATTAACCTTAACCGAACAACTCACCCTGTGGCTTCATCTGAAACACGTACATAACAGCTAGCCTTCTCTCTTGTGTGTTCGCTGGAGGACCTTGGTGGGGAAACGTCTGACTGATGTGCGTTTTAAATGAACTGAACTTCCTGTGATCCATCAATTGGAAAGTGGTAATAAGTAATCAAGGACATGTGAATTGGTTTTGCAAAACACAAACAATAGAATGCCTCAAACTAAAATGAAATACTACTGCGTGATTGATAAGAACCAAACCAAAAGGTCATACAGTGTTGACATTAATAATTGATTGTTGTGAAACACAAGATATTTAAGTGGAAACTGATGACTGGCCACATGCTATGCTGATTGGTCAATACCCCGTTCGATTTTGATTTCAAAACGCATGACTCTCTGAAGGTCAACTCATTACTGAAAGTCACAGAATGAGAAAGAATTGATCCATTTATCGGAATGGACACACAGCAGATTTACAGAAATTCTACATATGGTCAAAATGCATAGGGAAGCCTCTTTTCTAAGCCAATCAATAAGAGTCAGGCGATGGAGATTTCTTTGCTTTTCAATTTTTCACTCTAAAGTCCAATATTTGTTGCTTCAGGTTGGGGACAGCAGGTCCACTTTAACACCTTGTTCCTGTGTGAAAGCCAAAGCCTTGTGTTGTTTTGAACGAAATGGAGACAAACTGACACTCACTTGGCAGCGAGCGTTAACTGATATTACACAGTGAAAAAAAGGGGACAAAGAATGAAATGAGTTTTGCAGTCTGGCCAGTGGTAGATTTCATCCATGTTGGCATGTTTCCCATAAAAGTATCCGTGTGAAATCAAATTGACATGCTCTTCCAAAGTAACAACAACACTGTTCGCGTGATTTCCCAGCAGGAGAAATAAATTGGAAATTGATGGGTTATACAGCTATTTTGATTTAGTGCTTGGGTAATGACCCACTCAACAGCACATCTGCTATACAGTAGCCTTTGGGGGTGATCGCTATGTCTCTTGTTTTTAAAATTCAAAACATTAGGAGAATACATTCAGGTAACGGTATGTTCTGACAGGAGTAATGGCAGAAATGTTGCAAGGGCATCTATGTGCAAATTATTGTGCAATCTGTTGCATTCATAAATACAACACCTGCCACAAGGTCATGAGAACGCTTCACTTGCATACAAAAAAAATCTGAAACACGACCTGAAGTATTTGACATTGAGGTGGAAGGCACTGCGTCATTAGTCTGGGTTCAGAATCTTTTGCCTCAGGTTCTCTGGTTAACTTTCCTGCTGCAAAACCTTTCAATGCAAAACAATTCACCAAAGTGGCCTGAAGCAACACTGAAGTTGATCAATCCTGACTGAACATGTAGCCAATAGCTTGGAGGGAGTTCTAAAAACACTGGGCACCAATATAAAACGAATTACACTGTGTCTATCTGGTCATCAAATACACTTAAAGATACAGAATAGATTTATTTTTGCTTTAAACGTGACATCTTTTGACACTGGAACACTAGCTTAATTTGCTTAGTTGACTAATTCCAATTGCAAAACCAATGGAAATATACCACTTTAGATCAAATGAGAAAACTGTGGAAAAGATTTTAAATAAGGTAGGGCTCCTTGGGCTATATTGTGATAGCTGACAAAGCTAGCCTATGCTGAGATGTAATGAATGTCTTGTGGTTCCTTCTGCAAAAGGTTCCAACACAAATGGTAGCTGAAATAGGAATAACAGAGATGCCAACAATGGACATCTGTCCTGCTTCTGCGTGTGTTAGATCTGCAGATCAAAGTCAATAGAAGAAAAGTAATTCAAACACACTCTCCACTCTGTAATGAGAAAGGCTCATTTTATATAGTATATAATAGATGAGGGTGGAGGATACAAATCAGGTGGGCCCAATTACAAATTGGAATCCAGGAGAGCCAATATGTCATTGCTATTATTTAATAAAGCAGGCTCCAGTTCCATATGGCTGGAGGGAATAGCAGTGAAATTGACTTGGATAGAAAGACAGAGTCACTGGATAGCTTATCTTAAACCAAAGCCACTTGGGCAAATTATTGAAACCACAATGACCAAGCATTTGTGCAGCAGCTTTGAATGAAAAACGTTGCATTGAGATATTCATTTATTTTGGGAAGCAAGTCATGGTGCCTTATACTGTCAGTGAAGTAAATTTGTGAAGGCAAAGACTATGAGAAGTTAATTTCAAATAGGGACTAAAGTCTTGATTACTCTCTGTAGGTTAGCACACATAATGCAAGATAGATGGCAAAGTACAACAAGCTAAGTCTTTAATGGCCAAATAATGCTTTGGCCAAAGGTTTCCGCCAGTTTCTGCCAATTTCAGTGCAATTTGCTACAGTATGTGTGTTGCCTCATGCACTTAGAGTAGATAGAATAAGTTGAAACAAACACATTCCCCAGATTGAATACAGAATAAAGCTGTTAGCCACTATATAAAATGCCAATGTCTTGATGTCTCAAAAGCCCATTTTTCAGCCTTAGAGGGATGTCAAATAAAATGCTGTCCTTGGCTGTTATGAGCAGAGTGTGACTGCACTGGAGAGCCGGGGACTTGGTGCCAAGTCTCTTTAGGAAGGAGAGTGTGCTCTCACACTGGCCATAACGACACACTATCAGAGGGCAGAGGCATTTGTTGGAAACTGGAGAAAAGTGCAGTCATCTATACTTTTAATTGCAATAGTTTGTCACTTAGAAGTGTTACGATAATACAGTCTGTCTAAAAGAAAACCTTGCTCCTGTATTGAAGGAAAGGCCCTCTACCCTTTGTCCTCCAAGGGGAATCAATTTAAAGATGATAAAAAGAAGGGAAGGGGAAGGAAGAAGACATCTCGGAATTGAATCACATTTCAGCTTTAAAGTTAACAACACTGAGAGGAAAGCACTTTCGGCAAGTTATTAATGTAATCACTTGAAAATGACAATGAAGCAAATATATTTAGCATCTCCAACCATTTCATCCACACTTCAATTGCCTCTATATAGTTCTACAAAGAGACAGACACAATGCCAAAGCTGGGGTCCCTTAATTCAAAAACCTGAAATCTATGTCCACATGTCAGTCGGTCTGACATCTGAGACTATAAAAAGTGGTCAACTGAATCTCCCAAATTCTTGTGAGTTCAAAGTGCCTTCCCACTGAAATCAACAATAGTGAAACACAATTGGCTTAGAGGGCTGATTACTACTAGAACAGTAAGGCTGTTGCTCACCATTCTAACGAAAAGGTCCCAGCCAGTTTTGTGGCAGAATGATTTATGTCCCGTGAAGTTCAACGGCACGAGCCAATTTCACTAAAAGGAGTAAAGTGATTCGTGTGATAGGAATCAAATTGTAAGCATTTCTATTGTCTGATGCAGTATGGCCCAACCAAGCTCATGGGTATTGTTGGCTTTACAACTGGTGATGTGTGGCACTTTGTCATTTATACAATTCAATAAAGATTCCTTTGTCACTGGTGAGCTCCTTTATCAGACTCAAAGTAAATTAAAACGTAGCTGTGTGCAGCTAATGGTTTCGATATATCATACTATGAGTCACTGGTAATGAGATTGGTTCACCATAGGTACAAGTCAGCACTTTCTATCTGTGTCCTAGTTCCCCTATCATAGTAAACCCCACTAATCTAAAAGTTTGCTGAGAGCACAGGCTATTTTCACCACATTTCTTTTCATCAGTAATTGTATTTTCAATCAATAGAGGGAATGAACTCCTGCAGTTCGGGCAGAGTGTGAGAAACAAAAGGAGACAAAAACATCAATCTAAACTAGTAAGACGCAATATATGCAGACTTCACAAAAGTAACATTCTGACAAAACAATGTTTTTTCTCAATATATGGAAATGTGAAAGTACATTCAAGGCAATCCATCTGAAAAAAAAACCCCAACTAAAACCTCTCATTTAGCTATAATATCTGCAAGGAACCTCTGCATTATGCATGAGAACTGCCATCCTTGGCTTAATTATGGAAAGTGATGTGGATTCATGTGGCGACGTGCTTATTCATTTAGTTGGCTAATTAAAGTCATAAAAGTGCTGAATGAGCATATGGCTTGTATTGTTTTGATTGAAAAATAAATAGTTACATTAAGCCACACGTGTGAAGCTTCAAAGCTCTTTAAACAAAGAATGAAGAGGTTTCAATGGGAGCAGAAAAGATGGATTATTTTTTTAGCACGAACACTTTTTAAGACTGTTTTAATTATGCAATTCCTTGCCTTAATAAGACAATCTGCATAGCCAACTACTGCTGAGGCTCACATTGCTGATGTTTTAAATTAATGAATATCCCAAACAACTCAACGAGCATACTCACGCTCAAGTCTCATAATGTCGCGGGGTATCACAAGACCTCTGGTGCCCTGCTGCTTTAATGACATTGTAAATGATGCTGCGTCTCTCCGCTGCCGGGGATCAGAGGTCATTTAGTCAAATAGGTCTTTAAGAACACAATCTACCTCACGTCGACTCCTTCACGGGGAGCCTTAAGCACTGCAATCATTCATAGCAGATCCACAGCTCATCATCATCTGTCACTCTCCCTCTATCAGAATTGATTATATCTGTGATGGTTTCATCAATATTGATTGCTTGAGTGATACTTGTCCTTTACTTTCCTAATCCAAACTGACAGGGAGAGTCCTCTCGCTTTCAATACGCTACCCTGCCATGCCCTTCATCCCTCTGATTATAGTTAAAGACACCAGAGGGACCCATAACGTAGGACATTCAGTCCAAGTTTGAGCCAATTACATCACATCTCTAAATAGGCATCACGAAAATAACCAAAGGGTAATTGGGCCAGTTGATTGTTGTCCTCTAACAGGATTGGAACAATGGCAGTGTTTGAGGGGCGTTGCTAACAATATTGGCTCACATTTATTCCCTCTTTCAATAGATGTTATTCTATCAAATTACAGTCACTTGCTTGTATAGGAGAATGAGGCAAATTCTTCCCCTGATGGACAGTGCCAATTTACTTGATTGGACACATCTTAAATGCCATCATCTGAAATGATGAAAAGATGCTAAACAGTCCTGCTGACTCAATGTTGATGGATGTGTGACTCAACAAAAATGCAAACCCACAAAGACGGAGCTCAGTTTATACCTCACCCATAAAACAAGTGTGTGTACTTAAAATATACACACTTCTCCACTTACCAAAATGAAGAACACAATATTTCACTGGTGGTCTACTTATAACACCACCACAATGACCTGAATGGGAAATCCAGACAAAGACCAGTCTGACTAGCTGTAGGCTTTTATGTATGCTGTGACATGACAACCACTGACTGGCATGTCAGAACTATTAGATCAGGACTAAATGCCACTAAATAACAGCATAAAAGGTCATTCATAATTTCATGTCATAAGAATTCAAAGGGCATGCTTGAGTTTGGACACCACAGTTTTACCCTATATTTTTTTCACACTTTTTCCCTCCCGTGACCCTCAAAGCGCTGGATGACAGAGAACCAGAGAAGTCCCGAATGCTCTGACCTCCTGTCATTTTGAATTGCAACTGTCAACTACAGCGAGGACTCTTCACTGCCTCACAATGATTGTAGGTGTGGTCTAATGAGGACGTTGTAGTGACCAACAAAGTGAAGGATAGCTTCTGGAGTATCAAGAAACACTACCCTGACCCTTCCTCTTAGCACTTGCCTATTTGTCGTCAATTATTTGTCTGAGCTCTTGTTTATTTGATTCACTTATTTGTCTTAGCTCTTGTTTATTTGATTCTCTTATTTGTCTCATTTGTTTAAGAAAAAGTAGGTTGCTAACTTATTGCACTTTTACCTTAACACTAGTTCTGCTCTTAGATGCTTGTTTAGGAAGGAAATGCACTTACGATTTCTTGTGACTAGTAGTTTTCATGCCTACCTATGTTGAATGCACTTATTGTAAGTCGCTTTGGATAAAAGCATCTGCTAAATGACTGTAATGTAATGGAGTATTTCAAAGCATAATATGTATTGTGATGATAGCCTCGGGGGTCAAAAAAGCTGGTTCGTGACCACAACGTTTGAAACCCTTTGTGAAGGAAGGTATTGCTGGAAAAGTTTACTTTCCTTGTATAAAAATATATGCCCACCTGCACCATCAATGGCCGCAGCACTGATTATAACATCAGTATGTACTTGTAGTAGTGGTTACGTATAGTGATTAGTTTAACTGTAGTTGTAACTACACCCACTTCAAACAACACATTTTGTGGTTCAACTCAGGCAGTACGCACCAAACAATTCACCCACCGCAAACATGATCTGTTTATTACTGCCGATACTGCAACGCTTTCCAGTAAGTGAGAGCAGACAATCAAGTGATAACACTGGGCACACCGGCAAACCTCACGTAGGTCAGTGCTGACACTAAATGTCTTTGTGGACAGGCCATAAATCTCCAACAAGGACACAGAGAAGACACAAACCTTGTTAGATTGTTATCTGCACTAAGTCTCAGTGTTCTCGCCCAGTATTGGCAAATGGGGAGTCCAAAGTGACAAAGTATTCCATTCCTGTTCATGTAATAACATATGTGTGTGTGTGTGTGTGTGTGTGTGTGTGTGTGTGTGTGTGTGTGTGTGTGTGTGTGTGTGTGTGTGTGTGTGTGTGTGTGTGTGTGTGTGTGTGCGCGTGCACATACCATTGAACCAGAGAAATATTTATCATTCTCTGACACACTGATTAGTCTGTACCCTATGGGGCCTCACTCAGCACTATGCACTAATGGCTCTGTGGTGTGTGTGTGTGTGCAGAAACGTATGCGTGAAAAGGATCACATCACAGTGTATGAGAAAGAGAGAGAGAGAGAGAGAGAGAGAGAGAGAGAGAGAGACAGACAGACAGACAGAGCGTCTTTCTCTCTATGCCACAAAGCATCCAACTAAGTGGCTTGGACATCTACAACCAAATAACGGCAGTAAAACAAAGGCAAAATGTCTACATGAGTAACTGGACCCAACAAGAGGGCTCAGCAGAGGATCATACTGCTAGCCACATTGATCCTCCAGTTAGCCAACTGTAGTGAAATCCTAATACTGTGATGGCCTTGGGATAGTTAGCAATAACACAGGCAGACATCAGTTCTGGTACATTTCTAATTATGACCATACGCAAATTATCAGGATTCAATTGCCTTGCAATTCACACGATGATGATGTGGTGCAATGGCTGATGCAATGATCATGTAATATTTCTCTAACATGGAGGCATGCCAATGGCAGAGAGGGTCTGTTATTAACCATTAACAGGTCCCCTTAGATTCTGTGCAGTAGAAGTGATCATAGTGAGCCTAGTTATTGCAACGCTGCATCGTGCTCAGTCCCGATGGGCCAGAAATGACCCTTCCACAAAGTGTGCACAAACTAGAAGTGCTGTGTCTAATCTCGTGTGCAATATCCAACAGTGTGTCATACTAATTAGAGGTGCTGTGTTCAATCTTGTGTGCAATATCTAACAGCGTGCAATAGTGCATAGTGCTTAACCCTGGGTGCCCCTAATCTATGTGTGCTCCTGTGCAGTTGGCACTAGGATTATCTATGGTGGTACCCTTATCCTACTTGGCATAGTGTGTTATTTTAATGTTGTCAATAAACTCTTACCTTGTGGTCTACAAAAGCCTCTGTTTCGCCAAATGTAACCTTAATGGTCAATGATACCTTTGTTTACAATAGACAACGCCACTCTCTTTAAAGGGAGAGACCCACAACATCAACTATAGCTTAGTATACCCATTAGCTCTAATTCCCACACAGGGTTTCCAATAAAGGAAAAGGGCAAAACAGAGGCTTTTGTAGACCACAAGGTAAGAGTTTATTGACAACATTAAAATAACACACTATGCCAAGTAGGATAAGGGTACCACCATAGATAATCCTAGTGCCAACTGCACAGGAGCACACATAGATTAGGGGCACCCAGGGTTAAGCACTATGCACTATTGCACGCTGTTAGATATTGCACACGAGATTAGACACAGCACTTCTAGTTTGTAAAACACATTAGTAGGAACAGGGGTGTCAGGGACACAGGTTATTCAATTGGCAGTACAATACCCTAAACCAGGCACCAGAGAGTTACAGCTCTAATCTAAAAACATCAAAATAAAATGGAGGAAAAACAGGAAAAGCTGCTGCTGGTTGATGCTGGAGTAAGGTGCGGTAGAACAGTGTGTAATATATCAATAATTCTCTTAGTATGCATTCTCTGCAACCAGTACAAAGAAGCAGAGTTTCTTTTGAAGACTCCATGCTATGGCCATAGGGAAACAATGTAGACTGGGTGTTTTTTGATGTGCGCACATAATATGTATGCACAAATAATACGGACACACACCCACACCGAGAGGTTAAAGAAGTGGGCTTGGAAGTTTGCGGGTTCAAAAATGCAGCCCGGCTGATAAATTCTGAAAGTGAATGACTAACAATCTCCCGTCCCTCAGCAGCTGAGGTGCTCTTTGGTACCAGCGCTCCAGTGGAGCTGCTCAGGTAGTCAACAGTAGGAGATTGTGGTTGTCCAACTGCATGAATGTGAAGCAGAAGCTGTGTGTTCCTTAAAGGTTAAATAAAAATAAAGGTTGGTTGAAAAAGCTGGTTAAAAATCAAATACACTTTTAGTTACTGCAAAAGGTGACATCTCATTGTGAAACAGTTTGAATAAATGTTGAATAAAATCAAAAAAGTTATTCCATTTGACCGATGGATCTCGATAAAAAACACCTTTGCTTGGACCTTTAAAGAATGTTTCTTTCATCATCGCTTTGCAAAATAAAATGGGCAGAACAGAACATCAATACCTGTATTGACTGGATGTCAGATGGACCACACGCTCCAATAGGAGATACTCTGTAGTAATTACACTGTGTGAAACTCCTGTGTGGAATACAGATCACCTCAGCTATAGCGCACAGCGCAAGACAAAGGGTTTGATTTCTTTGTCATCATGTCACGGCGGCCGGTCAATATGATGATAGAAGCAATTGAAAATGCAAAGAGGGAAGTAAGTTTCAACGGACAGCGGTTTACTGAAGCATGTGAACTGCTGAGATGCTGTTACACTACACATGAGGACCACGGTTTAAGCAAATGAAAACATCATTCCCATGTGCCCTCCAAATAACACAGCCACGACCAATACAGAGACATTAACACCTCCATGTTCCATCTAAACATTCGCCTTAGGTCGGGTCAGCTTTTTCCAACTACCCTCTAATACACATATCACTTTTCTATTTACTTATTGTCTCTCTGAATAACAATACAGCATTGGAGATGTTTGATTGATCATCTTAATTAGGAGATAAAGCATGTTTACCAAACAGTAGTCTGATGGATGGGCTGGATTTAAAACCAAACTGCTTACTGCGCCGCTCTACTTTATTTAATGAGACAACTGCGGCAGGGCCAAGCTAAACAGTTTATTTAGGCCTGACACATACTGTTCCTGGCGAGCCTGGCTGTGCCCTTACTTAGTAGCATATGATGGGGAACGGTTTCCCACGAGTGCACAAAGAGATGCGTCTGTCGAGGATATGAAGTAGTAGTAGTAATTTAGCACTCTTATGATTACATTTCGAGCAACTTGGGAAGGGAAGCTTATGCAGGCAAAGTCAACTGCAATCAGACAAACACACACCCGCGCTTGCAGACACTTGAATGCAGGTGCAGGTGCGCTCACCCGCCAAAGATGCTTCTTTCCAGTAGCTTACACAATAACGGTCACATTTGTACCACTGATAAAATGTTTCGCAAGCAAATTTACACATTCACCCATGTAAACACTCACACACACACACGCGTACATACTGTACGTGCAGACAGAGGAACCACAACCGCAGTTGAAAAGAAAAACCTGACTCAGAGGGACTTCAAAATGACAGAGGCACTCTCATATAACCACAAAGCTCCTCAGGTCTCGAAGCCAAACAATTCAATCAGAAGGCGGGCTCTCGTCAAGCCTCCCGATCTTCCTGAGCTCTTTCTCCTTTCCAATCACATCTCAGGCTTCTGTCTTTTCCTCATGCTTCAGCCACTCATACAGTAAGGTGGTCTGTTTGTGTTTGAGTCGTTAAGAGTCAGTCCTCCTCTGGTATGGTGGCCTCAATTAACTTAGCAAGTTTTGCAATTTCTATATTAGAAACTTGATGTCTGTTTCAAAGGAGTTCTGACAACAAAAGAGTAACCTAGTTTCGTCAAGGCGACAGTGAGGCTGAAAATTGAGGGGAAATGATTGAAAATGAAAATTGAAAGGAGCAATTTACATAAGACCTTGCATCGCTATCAGCAAGCAATTTTGCTTTCCCTTGTCATCTCTCTCTCTTTCTCTCTGTTCCTCGCTCTCTCCCACCTCTGTTTCTCTCTCTCTGTTTTCTCTCCATTTCCCCACCAGTGTCTTACCCTCCGAGAAGTTGATGAGCCCCAGAAGGTGCAGCAGCTTGATGGAAGCACACACCAGCACCACAATGCCCACCGTCTGCAGCCCCTCTGTCTCCCAGATCGCGTTCAGCATTGCTCCACCCTCGCCCCACTCCGCGCTACCATACCCCGACCCGGAGCCCGAGCCCGAGCCCGAGCCGGCCTCCTCGCCCTCAGGACCACTGCCGACGCCGGCCGTGCCACCCTCCCCGCCGCTCCAGTTCCCCGGCGCCCACTCCACCTCCACACCGGTCCACACGCACGGGCCGGGAAGCCCCCGACACCCGCCTGCCGCCCGCTCACTCCCTAAATCCAGTCTGGGTAAGGTTGAGATGGGATGGGGTCAGGAGCGAGACCGGTGGTGCGACAAGTAACAAGCCCGCCTCAGGTTTGTGAAGAGGCCTGAAGTCATTAAGGCTCTGTCTGATCAAAGGGTCACCGAGAATTCAGAAAAGCTGACTCAGACAGGAAGAAAGTCCAGATGCGCGATAGGACGGCCACTGGCTCGCAACTCTTCTTTCTTCTTTTTCTTTCCTCTCCCAGCAAATGAAGAGACATGTGACAGCTGGAAAGGCAGTGACAGCGAACTCTGCTCTTCTCTGGCAGTTTGTGTGTCTCTCTCTCTCTCGCTCTTTCAGGCACACTGCGAAGTAACGGGAGGGAAGATGAGAGGGAGTGGATATGAGTGAGGGAGTGAGAGGGAGGGGATATGGGACAGAGGAGAGGGAGGTGTGGTGCTACAAGACGCGCAGCCTCTCACAAGCTGAACATGCACACATTGAGTTACTTCAAACACAGAGACACAAATCTTGCAATTGCAAATACAGTGTTGAATCTCTCACTAAGAGCAGAATGTGTCATTGTATGTTAATATTATGACGGCTGTGAGTGAGTGAGTGGTTAGACACTATTAAAATATGGACTACATCCTCAATAATGTATTTTCACACAGGCTGCAGGAGTTTGCATTACAGGATGATGTGAAAACAGCAGAAAAACATTTATTTTATACAGAAAAGCAGAACGGACAGACAACAATAACTCACACAACATATACTTGAGAGAGATCCAGTGTTTGCAGTAAAAGAGAGAAGACACCACCATCTACTGGCCCTGCGGAGTCGGTCATAGTCACCATCATCAACACCACTAGAGGTGATATTAGTTTCTTCACACGGTTTCAAATTACATCCAAAACAAAATAATGGACAATAACCATCTGAAATAACTGAGTTTCATTTGCAGAAAAGCTCATTTGATTCTTCAATTACTGTACTAAACATCAAACATGATACAGCCCACTAAAATACAGCAACGCACCATTTCATTTGAAGTGCAGTTATCTTTCACAGTCCTTGGCAACCATAAAATCAGACAATTCTTTGAGCAATTTCTCCACTTCTATTCTTTCTACACTGAGGTAAGCCATATATCATTGGCGCAAATGAACAAAGCCCGCTTAATTACAATCAATATGGCAGTATAATATTTTGGTGCTGAGAAAGAAACAATGACTCACTACTTAATCAATTGCTCAATGATAAATGTTCAAAAACAATTAGGCCTGCATTTCATAAAAGCGAGAAATGAAGCTGCATATTCCAGGGATGGAAAATCTCCCGTTCAACACGTAAATTCATTTACATTCAATCCATGTTTTTGTTCCTTTTTAAAACAACAAAGAATGAAATATGAAGGACAAATATTCTTTTCATCTTTTTCCCCCCACTCGCATTAATTTAGCGCGTTACTGTTTGAAAATCAAAATAATGTCCACCAGACAAAATAGTTAATCTGTATGGCCACCAGCCTCATGAGGACTCATTGGTATGTGAGTCTCATCCACAGAATGTGAAAATACACGCTGTGACAAACAACACTGCACAGGTCTGTGGAAAATGATGAGGGGGTGATGATGATGATGGGGGACTCGTCCAAAGCATCATTTTTGTGAAATTACAGCAAAGAGTGGTGGTCTGTGTGTAAAAGTGACAGGGGAAAAAAAGAAAGCAGTTTGCTGACCATCGCAATCATAGTGGTCGCAATCATACGTCTGTGCATTATTTTTCGAGTGAATGCTGATTCTTAAATACAGGGGTTCCCAAACTTTTCATCTCACAGACACCCAAATAATTGGTACTAATTGGTAATAACTTCTAGAGAACAGAATAACAATGAAATGAAACTATTCTTCATTTTGTTGGAGACCCCCTTGAATCCCCTTAAGGATGCCTGTTCAGTTAACAGCTAGCTTTGCATTATCTCAAAAGCACTGCAAACACCAATCTTCCAATCTTAAGTTTATCAACGACTTTACTTGCTAAAATATTGGTGTTGGTATTTCTTTCATACAAACTTACTCCAATATGGAAGAATCAGTAACGGCCCAAAAGATTTTAAATATATGTCAACTGACCCCGTAAACAAGCCTAAATCGGGCACACGCAAATGTTGGATACATCAGTGTCTAATGGGATGCAACATCAAACTCACAGCAGTGCTGCCCGCATGTGGGCTCTGGCACTACATCAGTGAAACCACAGTCGCACCATAAAGCCACAAGTCATTCAAGTCACATATACAGTGGCCAATTGCTTCACTTTGCTGATTTACAGCCAAAATTCCCTGAAGCAAGGGGGGCGCATTGGCTCTGACATTTCCCTGTGATGGCTTGGCTCTCCAAATGGTCCCAGATAGATTGATGGTTAATAAAACATGTAGAAATGATGGACCAATCATAACCTCTCCCCAACACGGAGAGTACTGTTACCAACCGATAAATTATTGATGCCATGAGGGTGGAGTACAAGGGAGAGACATGAGAAAGGTGTGTGTGTGTGTGTGTGTGTGTGTGTGTGTGTGTGTGTGTGTGTGTGTGTGTGTGTGTGTGTGTGTGTGTGTGTGGACCATCCACTACTAGAACAGCTATGATTCTATCACTCCCACTGACAGGTACATTTAACACCACACAATTTGTTCCATTAGTGTCACACAAATTCTTTACTATCTAAACTAAAATGTTGTTACATGTTCTAAAAAGATGTCGAGCCTGACAAATTGCACTTACGGACCCAAGAAGACTTTTATGGAACATCAGATCAACAAAACAACGTACCTTGTACTTAAATCAGAGTGCAGAAAAGGAAGCTACATAGTGTTGAAAGTTTGCTGTGAAACAATGTTTTGAGAAGATTTCCCGGCAATGATCATGCCTGATACGAAAATTTAATTTGAGCATTTAGGGCGACTTTATGTTGCCTTCGTTACGGGGGTGGGACGCTGTTCTCTGTTGCAGCTGCATTTTGTGATTTAGGTTGGTAAGACGAGAAATATTGCCTAGTGCAGATTTAATTGACAGTGTAAAAGCTTTACCTTCTTTTTTCCCCATTGGTAAAAACATGTCATGTCTCCTATGAAGGGTCTCACAAAGCCCTTGCCCATCCACCGTAACCTCTGTTGGGTGGCATCTCCAATGGGGACTGTCTGAAATGTCACGCTGTACTGCTTCGGCACGTCTATTCCCGAGTCCAAATTTCTTATCGCTGCAACAAACAGGATAAGTCTGAGTGACAAACCTGGAGGCCTTTTGTTCATCTATCTCTGTAGACCAATAGACATTGATTTGGGGGAGAGATTACATATTTTTCTCGCTCATGGCTGCCACCTGCCCTACCTCTTTTCTTCTTCAGTAGTCGCAAGGGGAGGATCTTATCACTCCTCGTCTGGGCAAACTGGACACAGAGGACACAACCAGCAGTAGAGGTCAATGAATCAATCTTCCCAACACTGACGATGTTATGTCTTGTCACGAAGAGCAGAACTACGATAGGCAAGTAACCAATAATCCACTGATAGGCTTAAATGTAACGGTCCTAATAGACTATCTCCAATGCTTTAATCAATTGCCTCTGTATACTGTAGCTAATGGTTCTCTATCAAATCCCTACGACTATTAGGGAAACCATTCAGCAACGGTAAACTGTGATATAACAAAGTTGAACACCACAGGTGGAGTGTTTTCTCGCGTATGTAACCACCTTCTGTTTATAAGTTTTCTCTACATTCATAGCAGCAAAGTGTGCTTACCAAACAACCCCCCCGAGGAACAACATTTCCATTACTATTGGACAGCTGTTATCTTTCTTGAGGCATGCAGCGAGCTACCGTGAAAATACAGGACTAAGAGAGGAGGGGGAGTCGGTTTCACTGCAACCGTCATCAATCACAGTGACGCCAATCGGTGGATGGGCAAAGAGGCGAAGATGAGATCGTCCCGCTGTTTACAGATCAGCTTAGGGTACAAGTGGGTGATATAATTAGTTGACACCTGCAGCGATTTGCTCAGGCATGCAAAGCGGCATTAGTGTTTGTGTTGTGTTTTCCAAGGCACATTAAAATGAGCCTGTCATATTTACTGGAGCGGAGCCTGTGAAGGAGAAGGCAATTATGAGCCATGAACCGAGGCAACCCTCAGCGAAGTTGCATGTGCAATCAACCATGGAGTGGCATGGGGGGACTCTGATAATTGAGGACTTACTTTGTGGACTCTGGGTAACGCAGGCTCACACTGCCAGGTGCGTGTGCACACATGCATACACAGGAATATGCAACTTTCCACCCCAGACAAAGACGATTAATCACAAGGAACAAAGTGGCCCACTCTGAGTGAATTGTTTTCAGGTTCATACGGAAATTGGTGGCTTGCAGATCCTGTGCTGGTCTCTGCAATCGCAGTTGGAGGGCCACTAAGCACATAACACCATGCCTGCTCCATGCTGATCATTTTCCCACTGCTTCAATTGACTCCGGGGAGCTGCTTAACATTTTAGTTATTGGCAATGTAGATTATATTTTTGGGTCCTTTTTGTTGTTTGGCGGTGAATTTTTCATCTTCCCGTGACTAATTGGCCAAACATAGAAAGAAATCCTTCAAACATTGAAGAACTGGAGTGGGTTGTAATCGAAGAGTGGGAGAAACTGCCAGCAGAAAAGTGCAGGAAGTTTATTGATGGTTACAAGAAACGTTTGGAGGCATCATCATTGCCAAAGGCTGTGCAACTAAGTATTAGAAGAGGGTGCCAATAATCATGACTACAGCCACTTTTCAATTTTGAAGCCATGAAAGATTTTTTTTTTAAATATTTGTATTCTTATTGTTTGATCATGTGGTGTTAAATAAAACAGATGAATGTCTGAAGAATGTAGACAAGGCAGGTTGAGGGAAAGTGGGTATAATAAAAAGGTAAATTACAAAACTTCTTTCACAATCAAAGAAACTACAGGCCTATTCAGTATTCAGTACAGCCGACTCGAAATTAATTCCCTTTAACCCAAAGATTTAGGGTAACAATTCATTTCAGAATTCATTTTCACCATGCAGACATGCCAGTTGTCCCTGTTCAGCAGGACCATCAGATTTTATCAACATCACAATCCATTCCAGACGATTGGTCTCACTGTAAATGGGAAAAGTCAATGGCATTGTCTGCAAATGGACAGTGCCACAAAGCTGAGGGCAGTGTGCTGGAGCTGATAACATTGACCTGCTTTTCCATTTGTCTTAAGCCATATTAGCTCTGGCATGGTTATCTGACAGCTCACTATGGACAACATGCACAGGGAAAGAGGAGGACATGAGTCGCATTTGGAGGACCAGGTTTGTCCTCTGATTTACAGGGCGCTATCCTTCAACAGCAAAATGTCAATCAAGCTAAACTTAAAGCGTGAAGGTCAGTGGAGACTATGCATTAGCGGGAAAAGGAAAGAAAGAAAACGAGGGGACATAAAATGGCAGACAGAATAGAGGACGGCTGGAGCCACTGTCCAGAGGATGAGATATGACCAGCATAGTTCATGAGCATGAAATGCACGCTGAGAGGAAATCAATACAGGTGGTTATCCCCTGAAGGAGTCATGAGGGTGGTTGGGAAAGGGTCAAAGCAGTGTGTGAGAGTGTGTGTGCACTAGGTCACCGCAAGACTAGACACCCTGGAGAAGTGGTGACTTGTGAGCTCATTTGTAAAAATACTTTTTTAACGTTAGAGGTTAGAAATGAATGTAAGTCAAGGTACTAGCGGGACATCAACGCAAATGTCTTGTCCAAAATGCTGCGTTAAATGAATGACACACAAAAATCTTCTTAAGTCGGCCTAATAAGTTGATGGCACAAGAAAAGGGCAAATGTAAACAACCTCAAGGACAAATGGAAACAACCTCAGTGAAGCTTATGTCCTTTACTGCCATAACAGAGCACCATCTCTCATCTATCGGAAAAAAACTCATTTTGTCCCTTTGTCCCTTATGCTTTACAAGTGCAGCAACTCATAACCACATAAACACATAAATCCATTGACAATAGAGGACCAATGGGTGGAGACCTTTGGCTCGCCCACATTTATGATCCATTGTAATGTATTATAGATCATTGTGCAGAGGCATTACATAAAGAGTGAAATACGTTCAATAATAGTGTTAATAAGTCCTCCAAAAGTTACATGCTTTGGGAACAACATAAAGCTGCTTTTATAATCGCACCACTTCAATGTATCCTGATTCACTATTAGGAAAGCAGAAAAGAAAGTAATGAAAAATATTTATACCAAGTGGATCCCTCCATTTACTATTCCAAGCAAGAGGCATTCCCGAGGCATATTGTAATATTTACGTTTTAATAATCTCCCACTACTTGATATTCCTTTTTGGTTATTACATTAAACCTCCTCATTCCAAGTTAATTGTGTGGAGACATCCCTTGCCATAAAAATGTTAAATGGCACAAAAAAAAAGTATTTAATGGCGCTTTTATGTGCACTGGTGTACAAAATAGATCAGATATCACTTATCAGTGAGCAGTTTTTATGGTCAAAACTGTTCATACTGTTCAAAGACTGTACATACTAACTCCAAATACATTGTCAGAAACATATGCAATGCAAAACATGTCATATAAAACTGGTACACATTTACATTCACAGTGTGGGGTGGTAACACAGACAATTAACCCCTTCTGATCATTGATCATCATGGAAATGCCAGATTTGTACATTATTGTACTCACCCACTTCAATGGATTACCCACATTCACCTAACCCTTTTCCTCTAACCTCTAATCCAAAATGTTTCAATGTAGGCAGCCACTTTTTAAACTTTTAAAGTTGAATAGCATGAAGGACAGTTACGTCACATCCTGTGTATTGGTAAATGCTTGTGACAATAGATAAATATCACCCTGGACGAAATTAGATGTGGGTTATTATAGTCATTATAGATTTGCCAATAACTCAATCCTACACATCTGTGCAACAGAAGTCAAAATAGTTTACCAATGCTGTAATTTATTTGTATTTCAATCAAGCCATAATAAATGCTCCAGAGTCAACACTCTTAATTTAGTTGTGTTTCAGTCAAACCAAAGAGTAAACTGGGAACTAGATTCAATTCTGCAGCGTATCTCTGACTATTGGAGCTTGAAGACAGGTTTTCAGTTGCTGATCTATCAAATGGTTGATTTAGTTCTGCTATCATGTAACAATTCTATTATTGTGTAATCTTCACTCAGGATTATGCTCCTTTCTCATGGCTAATACTGGGCTGCAGGAGGGCCTTGAGATTAAACTGATTAAACTAAACTTGCTGGTTCAACGCCTTGCACCAAAAGTGTTAGTTCTTTATACGGTGCCCTTGAGCTAGGCAGATGACCATACTTGCAGAAATCTACAGAATGGTACCACTTACTCACAGTAACCTCTACCCATCAAGTATATTCAAAGTGCTTCTGTTATACATTGTTGTATGTCCAGTGTTTCCAGTTATGCCTTTTCGTGTGGGATATATTATGAGGTAGATTTGTCTGAGGTGAAGGGAGGGGTAGTGCCTTCAAAGTACCGCTCTCTTCATAAATGTCACCTCTGGTCACAAGTTGATGAACAGCTCTTGCTAACTGGACCAAACAAAGGGGTGTAAAATAGAGTCATTCTTCTCAGCCAAGATTTCAAAATTCCCTACTGTCATAAAATCAGTTTATGCTGAGAGAAAATGGGACGTGAGTCTGGAGAATAGTTCCAGTGCCAACCCAGACATGTACAGATCACTGAACCCAGCCAAGTTGAATCCAAATGAACAGGAATGAGAGGCTTGATTATATCTCTGCCAATATCTGACATGGAAATTGTATGTTCAGAAAAAGGTTGCTTGAATACTGAAGTTCAAAGCTGTCCACCTTTGGTTTGAAATGCTGCATTTCCAAGGAGGACATTACATTGTGTATCAGGTCCTTTTATGGTTGATCTTTATGAGGTCAATTAGCTTGGTAATCGATTGAGTGGTCTCTCAAATTACCTAAGCAAGATTTCAATAAATACAAAAGAGTCTTGGTACTCACTATTCAGGTTCCTTAGTCAGCACAGCAGTTTTACAGTGTGCAGCATAGGGGCTTTCAACTCACGGTAAAATGTGTTTCAATAAAGGGAGCACAATCTGCCCTATTAAAAGTCTGTAGGGAGAGCCTAAAACAAATTACAGCAGAACAGACATGGATTTGAAAATCACAGTGACTGGTAGCTCCTTTATTACTGTCATGATGGATCACACACCAAAACTAATGCCTGTGGAATGACTTCTTACCAGGGTTTAATTTGGTGGAAAGTCATTGTACCTGCATGATACTCCAGACCATTATCAAGAATGTTAACAAATTGTGTAGTTTTTAATGCCTCTTTATTGAATAATATCCAACTCATTTGTCCAGAATCTAATAAGCATGCCGCGAAGAGCACATTATAAATACTAACATGAATAAAAATTCAATATATTCCAAATAAAACTAAAAGCTGAAGTTAAATACATGGGTTTCATTTTCCCCTCTGTTCTGAGATAAATGCAAGGATGATTCCAATAACAGAACGACTCCAAGAGTGGACTATTCATGAAATAGTTTACTGAAAAGCTGCTTAAATGCAGCATGAAACAGTAAGAATGGGCCACAAGCTCAAAATCCACGGATTGGACCAATAAATCTGAATATCATAAATAAAGCAAAACAGATACCTGCTAGCACTAAAAGCTTTTGGTTATTTATTAATAAGAATATTTATTTCATCATCGGCATCAGGAATAGGCAGAGCTGGGCCCTGATTGTGATTGTATTGTCTAGTATTGTCTAGACTGGACTATACTGTCAGAAGCTGGTGTGACTGATCAAGGCTGGCAGCAACCTTTGGCTCCCTCTGCTGGCACATCTAGTAATTCTCAGCTGTATCATGCATTTGAATGAGCCTACACCCTTGCAACGTGTTCCGTTTCAATCTTAAAACCATCAACATATTCAAAAGGGCAGCTTGAAAACAAGCTCTTGATATTAGGACAAACAACAGATAAACATGAGCTTTTAATATACCTTCAAGCTGTGCTTCAAATGCATGCAATGTTTGTACAAATTAATAGAAAATACACCCATATTTTGAGTTATAATGGATTAAAACCTTTGAAAAAAAAAATCTTCCACCTAAAAGTCAAACTGTGTAAGAACCATTGTGGGACTACCCAAAATGTATATATATCACAGTTAAAACTATCTTGATATAGTGCTTTAAACAACCCTTTAAACTTTAACGGAGCCTGGCAGGTTTTCTGGCACACAAAATAATAATATTATCCAGCAAAATGGAAGAAGATAAACATTGCCATTTATTTGGCCCACTGTTCTGGTCTAAACAGCACAATCCAAACAGCAAAGAGCATAAATACACTGTAAAAAAAAGATGTAAATTTACGCGCAAAGTACCATCGAATATCATGTCAATTGACATGCATTTCACTTTTTCTTTTTTAACTGTCAAATTGCATTAAATTTACATTAAATGACAATTATTAAATGTTTTTCCGTAATTTTACAGTTAAATTACTTCATAACAAAACACAGTAAAGCTTTTTTTAAAGGATAAAGTCAATGATGGTAATTCTACAACATGACTTTTCTTTTACATGGTTTTGCCATAAAAATACGTAAATACACAGGTAAATTTACAAATGTGATATTACAGATTGTTACTGTTATTATACTGCTACAGTCAGTTAAAAAATAATTTATCTACGTATTTTTACAAGCCAATATCTGTAAGTTCACTGTAAAAAAATATGTAAATTTACATGCAAAGTACCATCAAATATTGCGTTAATTGACATGCATTTCACTTTTTTTTAACTGTCAAATTGCATTAAATTTACATTAAATGACTATTATTAAATTTTCTCCATCATTTTACGGATAAATTACTTAATGACGAAATACAGTAAGCCTTTTTTTAAGGATAAAGTCTATGATGGTAATTCTACAACATGACTTTTTTTTTTTACAAGGTTTTGTTATAAATACATAGGTCAATTTAGGAATGTGATACTACAGATTGTTACTGTTATTGTACTGCTAGAGTCAGTTCAAAAAAATATTTATCTACATTTTTTTTACGAGCCAATATCTGTAAGTACACAATGAGTAAGACATGGTTTCCCATACAAACATTTACAGATTTTGTCTGTTATTACACAGTCATTATATGGGAGACTATAATGACAAAAATACTCAATACAACAATACTGACAAAGATGGTGATTCTACAAGATTATTGTATTTCTACAAGGTTGTATCATTAGCACACACATTCATCATGTGAGTTTCCTTTCGACATGTTGACATGACAGAAATAACGTTACCTTTTCGTAACATAACGGGGCACTCGCCAAGGAGGTTTAATACATATAGACTAAACGGCAAATGGCGGCCCATTCATGTCTATTGAACTTGCTCACCCTGCACATCCGCTAAAAATTTCCTCGACTTCCTGGTTGCTCAGCGGACATGCGTATTAGTGTTTTTTTGCACGTGACAATCATGTGGCAACGTGGCAATCGCAGCAGGAGCGACTTGTACTTCAAATATGCATTTTTAGGTGAACATATACAAGTAAAATAAGCATCGTGAAAGCCTAAATTTAATTTATACTTTCAGGACAATGATGGTTCACAGAAGTACCCAGTGCAGATACCAATCCTGGCAATCCTTCAAATAAATAATGGAAATATTCAAAGACTTTTTTGTCATATGCAACGTTGAAGCTATCTTTGTAAACATTTAACACACATTTATTTTCAAACGGGCCTCTATAGGGAAATGTCTTTCTGGGCCACATACCTAGTACCAACATTGGCCTCACTCACAGTATAAAATTGACACCTCCTTGAGGTTTAAAATTGCCAGATTTGTAAATTTGTGTAGCCACATGTAGATTACTACATTGATGATTTTTCCAGCAGTAGAATGATGTTGCAGACAGAGTAGCGAACACAAACAGCTGTTTGCACAACTGTAAATGTGTTGCAGGTAGATAGACCAAAGATTAACCGTTGCGTTGCGGGGCATCGCTTTATGAGTTGGGCTGGCATTGTGCATTCCCCTCTCTTCCCCCTTTCCTTTCTCTCTTCACTGTGCTGTCAAATAGAGCTGAAAAGCCCTAAAATATATTACAAAATTAGTGATGTTCTTAACAGAACAATGCCACTTTGTCATGAATTGTTATGAAAGGTCTGATCTATTCATGCATGCTTGATTTCAACAGAAGACATTTGAATTTTTTTTTGAATTTTAAGACTAATTCAAGACAAAAAGGAGAGTTCCACTACTGAATGACTTTTTTTGACTTTCATCTTTTAGATTGCAATACATTGTGCCTCCATGATGTTGCACCCTTGGGGTTACAAGCTGGCAAAGACAATCCACTGTCCATTACAACAATGCAAACAGCACAATGGCAGCTCATCAACCCAAAGCTTGCCTTTGGTTGTGTACTCTGATCCATTGATCCTGATGCATGCATGTTTTAGCTTATATGTTGCTGATCAGCTCTCTACCCTCTCTACCCTCCACTGCTGTATCTATATGTTGGCCCCGATGCTTTCCCAACCAAGGGGTTTAGGCTAATGTGTTATTAGAGTAGCCCACTTAAAGGCCAGACCAGCATTGTTTTCCAGGCTTAACACCTTAAAATTGCATGAGTTTAATGTACTACAAGACTATGCTGTAGGATAGCATTTTCACTTCGCTCCAGTCTTGTCATTTGCAATGGCCTATATATCAAGAAGAATCCAGGATCATTTTGACCTTGTACATAGTACTATAGCTTTTCAGTGCCTATCACTTGCTACAACACTTTTTTTTCCACAACCAACTGCAGTGAAAATGCTTAAACAGGTGGGCCTTAGAAGTCACAGCTCCTGGCCAAACTCCCCCATCCCCCAACCACCCCGCTCGACCAATGACGTTACACTATTGAGATTCAAACTTGGCGCTCTCTTTGCCTGTCTTCTCTCCGTCGCAAACAGTCGCTGCAGGAGTAACGTTACCTTGGAAGAGACGCCAGCCAAAAAGTAAGTAACTTTTATTCTATTTCTACCATCTCTGTCAAATTTGTATACTTATTGGATGGACTGGATTTAAATATTTAATAGCCAGAGAAAACTGCATGCTCACTCGAACTGTAATTTGACTAGTTGTTTATTTTGTTGGCATTCCTCTAAAGGTATTATTTTTACTCAAGCTATAACGTTATACTGTATATGCGGCAAGTTGATATCCAGTATGATATCCACGGTAGCCTATGATATTGATATGATATTTCTTCAGTCAATGCGAGAGACTGTCAGGCAAAGAGTGCTTTGCTTTTCGGTAATGTTACTCCTTGTCAAACGGCGGCACTAAATGTGCGCTGGTCTGCTTTTCACATGCATTTTAGCAATCTTATCATAGCTAGATTAAACCTGATTAAGTAAATGTGTGAGTGAGTGAGTGTGTGTGCGGGTCGTATGTCCCTGTATGCGGGTGCCTTAGTGTGTTTACATCGGGGGTTCCCAACCACCGGGCCGCGGACCGAAAATATTCGTATATTCTGGTCGCAGAGCAGCAAGCAACCGGAAAGAAAGTGTTTACAGCATTCAAAATGCTGATGATGGCATAGTGCCGAAACACAGTCTTTTTTTCATCTGCTGCTGTGTACCCTGTTATTGTCAGTGCAGATTTTTGTACTTTTTCGAAAAGTTGAAAACATTTGTACACAGGCATCCGCATATACTTAACCTGCATTTTATCTGAGAGGTTAGAGCACAGGGTTGTGTAGCTTTCAGCACATGCGTGTACACATTCTGGTTCTCAGCATAAAAATTGTATGAACCCCCATTCAGCTCAAAGCAGGTACTATCCTGATAGAATGAACATACATAGCATAGCAATGTATGGAATTTAAGGTAATGAATTAGATAACTTCTACTAAGTTAGAAGTTCAATTAAACTAAATAACATTGTGATTCAAATTTACTGTTATTTAATACTAATTATCATCTTTTTCTTCTCTCTCCTTTGTCCAGGTCTGCCACTGCCACTCTCACACCTATCCTTAAATGTCTATCCTTTTTGAGCTTCTTCATCCTTATCCCTTTGACCTCCAGTGATTTCAGCACTATCCCTTTCAGTGTTATACAGAAGGAATAAAACACATTTTAAAAGAAGAAACAGTGCCCTGCCATCACTGATCAAAATATACCCAGCTGCATGTGCTTGTTGGCAGCCTGCAGTCTTTGGTATGATGGTACACCAGCAAACCAGAAGGCCTACCTCAACTTACCCATCTGACCACACAGGCATACACAATCACACATGTATGGTAAGCAGTACGACTCACTCACTCACTCGTGCATACACACACAAAGACACACTGAGTCAATGACCTAAGAGGGATGTTAGTCACAGCTATTCCTGCTTGTTTCCCTACATGCCCTCAGATGTGGTGCAGCTGGTGCGAAAGAAGCAGAGATGGTCTTTCCAGGAAGGGAGTCATGGTCACCGTCTAAGCTCTGCTGCATTTACCAACACTCATATCATGAAGGTATGTAGAACCTCCTTCCCATTTAATGTTTGCATGTAACTATTATTTTAGGCACAAGCGGCGAACCTTCCTTTTTTTATCAACCCACAGGGTTATGGCCACCGTATCAATATTTTCATTTAGCAATGTCTGCAGTTCCAGTATGCACCAAAGAGGTGGTGTTTTCAGTTATTAATGTCCATCAGATATTTTGTTTTTTTTGTAGACTTGTGAAGGCCAGTTAAGTGAATTGAAGACTTGTAGTGAACTTCGAGTGTTTCCTTAAGCCAATCAGAGCCCCCGAAACACGTTACATGGAAAGAATGTTTGAAGCCAGTCAAACAAATATTGCTTATTTAAGAAGAAAGTTATTTACACACACGCGCACACACACACATTTGTCAATTTGCTCTGTAACATTTTCATGGAAAAATATTGCTTCTTTAGCAATTTAAATTGCCCATACGATAACCTTTGACAAATATTTATGGCTTGAAATGGATTCAAGCCTAAAGGGACAGTACATGTTTTTAAGCAGCCCAAACTGATTTATCATTAACTGGGAGTCTTTTCAGTGTTTTGAGGTACTTCGTGCTACCCTTTGGGGTACTTTGTGATGCTTTGTGGTAGTTTGGGGTACTTTGAGGTTGTTTGTGGTACTTTGTGGCAATTAATAGGACCCTCTTCTCTTACTAGATCTTAATAAAAATTATCTTTTGCCAGAAAGAGAAGGTTCTAGAAATTGCTACCAGATTGTTTACATTTCTTGGTTTAATGCTGTCTACATCATATAGCTGGTCTCTTTATATTCAGTTAACCCTGCAATGATAACCCATTCCCTCTCCTTTTTCTCATTATTCATACTAGGAGTGGAGCTGAAACACTTATCAACTCAATGTCAGCAAGACGAGAGCTCATGGTGGACTTCCGTCGGAACAAGAGGCGACCACCACCACCTGTCATCCTCCAGTTCCTGGGGGTGCACCTCAACAATAAACTGGACAGGTCAGACAACACTGATGCCCTCTACAGGAAAGGTCAGAGCAGACTGTACTTCCTGAGGAGGCTCAGATCATTCAATGTGAGCAACAGGCTGCTCCGCATGTTCTACCAGACTGTGGTGGCCAGTGCACTCTTCTGTGGTATGTTGGGGAGGTGGCATCAAGGCAAAGGATGCCAACAAGATCAACAAGCTGGTCAAGAAAGCTGTCTCAGTTGTGGGAGATAGCCTGGACATTCTGGAAGAGGTGGCTGAGGGGAGGAAGAGGTCTAAACACAGATCCATCTTGGAGAACCCATCCCACCCCCTCTATGATGAGATGAACGGGCTGAGAAGCTCCTTCAGCCACCGTCTCATCCAACCTAGGTGTACAAGGGAGCTTCAAGCACTCTTTTGTGCCAACAGCCATCCGGCTGTACAACGCTACCTCCAGCATCAACCCCTGAGCCTGCTACTTTCTTCTTGCCACCCAACCCCCTCCACACACACAATCACACACCCCTACACCCGGACATAGAAATTCATTTGTATGCCAAAATTGTGTCAATGTGTTATTTAATATTGTTTTTATATATATATTTTATATTGTTTTTCCTTGCTGAAAATATCTCCTGTGATTGTATTCAAAGCTTGATATAATGTGGTTTAATGTATAAGTATGTATCTTCTATAATGTATTTTATAGAGATTTAATTTAATTGTTCATTGTTAACATTGTGCCCCATATATGTAATTACATATATGAGGCTAAAAAAGTTACAATTTCTGAAGAAAATTTGTGTGAAATGTGACCCTGGCTGTTTGACAGTCTCTGACTCCATCTAGTGGCTTGTACAGACAGCCATTGTCAAAGCGAAAGTGAACTTAACTTTTCATAATGCATTCCTATGGGGCCAAAAAATTGAAAATGAAATTCGATTGCTGAAAAAGTAAAAGTGTAATCAAACATTTGAATGACCAATGATGATTCCAGGCTATGCTATTCAACTATTCTATTCTATACTATTCAAAGTTTGAACGGCGTTGATAGCTTAAATGGTGTGAAAGTTGTTGAAGTCTGAAATTTGGGGCGGAAGACATTTTTAAGCTGAAGGAAGCATACAAATTTTGTTCTAGTTTGATATGCAATTGTTCTGCTTGACTCAGAGATTTTACTGTAATGTTATGCCTCACTGTATGTTCTAGGTATGATGTTCGTCTTATGAGTATATGGGTTTTATATGTAATTTTACCATTACCTATATCAATAGGTTAGGATGTATTGATATTGCAGCGTTTGTATGGAAATTTATGGCAATCTGTGAAAATGCATTTATTAATCGTATATCAAAATAAAAAGTTAATTGTATATTTAAAGTTTCTTCTCGTCTTTCTTAAAAATATTTTGCTCGTAATTTTACAGTCATTGGACATATTATGAAAACATGGTAAATCATCATCCCATGCTACCATACATTTGACTGTATTTTAACATACATGTTTTTGCCGTTTTCCCTTAAATCAAATCTGCATGTAATTTTACAGTCAATTAACGTATTTTGAAATTACAGATAATGTTTGGCACCCTGTGCTGCCAAGCTTTTGACCGTATTTCATATTATGGTTTTTAACACTCTTTCAAACTCACGGTTGATGTTTGGCACCCTGTGCTGCCAGGCTTTTGACCGTATTTCATATTATGGTTTTTAACACTCTTTCAAACTTACGGTTGATGTTTGGCACCCTGTGCTGCCAGACTTTTGACCGTATTTATTATTATGGTTTTTCACATTATTTTAAATTGAAAGTTAATGTCTGGCACCCTGTGCTGCCAGACTTTTGACCGTTTTTTTACGATTTTTTTTTTTACAGTGTAGACGAACCCTGTGTGCTTTGTCTATAACACACAAATAACCAAGCGCCTTAAATCACACATAATGGCATCTGCTTGGAGAATATCATTACTATGAAGCAAACAAATTTTCACTCCACTGTGCATTCACAATGGAAAATATTAGGTTCCTCATTCCATAAAAGCCATCTGCTTTCTGAGATACATAGGAAATACTGGAAATACATGTGGAAATACTGGTAAACAATATTCTCCCTGGGAGGTGAGTATTGTTGAAACCATGTGCAGCTTAGGTTTTGTTGCTCAAAAATGCATTCATTTAAATACTAGATAACAGAAAACCGCTTGCCATGTTGAATCACAGTTTTATATTTCACCAACGTACCAGACCGCTTGGAAACAGATTGGAAAATGAGATTTAGAAGAGAAAAACCTGCAACAATGGGAGGATAATGTGTGACAGTCATGTCTTAAGAAATAACTCAAACACACACCATATGGGGACCAGATTAACTGACTGAATGGAGTGACAGGTGAAAGACTGGAGGCATCACAAATGTTTCATGTAAGCATTCCTCAATTCCATTTTAGGACAGTGCAATGGGTGGATGTAAACCAGTGGGAGAGGGCATTGACTATTTCAAAATGACACAAATTTATAATCTCAACAGAACATCATAGTACTGGATTGTGTGCATGCTAAAGACATTGAGTGTAACTAATACTGGGAATCAGTCGATGAGAAATCTGGGAAAGAGGAGGAAAGGGGAGGAAAGGGGAGGAAAGGGGAGAAAATCAGCACATCGGATAGCGGGGATGACGCAGTGGCTAGGTGACATCACAGAATGCTTTTTTTGTGCAGAACTATTATTAATGTCATGTGGTGTGCAATTTACAAGTCAAATGATGATGCCCCAAGGAGGAATACATCACAACTCCTACCCCCCTGAGGGTATTTTTTCTTCCTCCACTCTCAAAATTGCAGGTAACATGTTTGAAAGCACCACACTGTACAAGGAAGTGCATTCTTGACCATTTGCAACCTTGATCCGTTACACAAAACGTCATTACACAAAAAGGCCTGGCTGATGGAGACCACACCTTCGGCAGGGGGACGATCTGAAAAAAAAAACTGCCATATCAGACACTGCTCTTGTCAGCTGTCACGTCGTGGTGCACTGGAGGCACATCACTGTCACACCGCCGAAGAGAAGGCACAGAGACTGGAAAGAGCCATTTGCGTCCGGCTGTGTCACAAGTCTATTTTTAACCCAAGCCATCAAGTGGAAGAGTATCACACAGGGATGAGCAGCCCACCAAATTTTGGCCTGGTGGGGTATTTTTTGCAAAGATTTTCATAAAACTCCAATAACAAAGTGTCTGAAATTCAAGGTGAAACCTCATCAAGATTGTACTAGAAATCTTTTCCAGACTCCTAAAAAGGCACTGATCCTACGTATTCTGCAGCGAAGCCATTGATCGGAATAAAGTCAAATATTTGTGAACCCATGTAAATAGTAAATCATTGATCCCTGAACAAACTATCTTTCTCAGGTGGTTTCATTTACATGTCCCTGAAAACGTGTGGGGCGAAACAATCCGATAAGCTATCACCACACTTCCTGCATGTTTACAGGTTGATTGACTCAATGGATGATGGGGGATTGATGTCTCCTGTATGTACACTAGGCCTGATGAAAAAACAATTACAGTACATCTATTATGAGTCTTCTGATTATCCATGTGTCTGGCCACTGGTATCCTTTCCTAAGGTCATACTTCCACTGACCGTTCTAGTTTCTGACTGGTGCTGATGACCACTTGGCTAAGGTTAATGATTATGTTGATGTTAAAAGGGGTGGTGGAAGCCTGATGCTTAGATAGGCGAGGTAATTCCCAGAGGGTTCCTAGGTTTAATCTTGGCTGGGAAAATCTTGGTGGAGGAAATGACAAACACTCTACAACGATTGTTTTGTAGTCTTGAGCAAGGCAGTACAGCTCCAGTACAGCTGCTCAAAGGTGGGAGTGATGTGCTCAACAAATCTAACTTGGGTAAAGAAGAGGTTAAAAATAGTCAACCAAAATTTTGGACACCGATATATAAGTCAGTGCCTCAGAACAGATTAGTAAGTGTCACAAACTTTGGTCACGACCCTACAATTCCACATCGAAATACAAATGTCTCTGCAAATTACTTTATGGGCAGAATTTGCTTTTCATTCATAATACAGAAAACAAAAATAATAACTAATGTTTAAGCATGCTGCCAGTAAATGGTTACATTTGAGTATTACCCTATAACAATGATTAAGCTCTTCCTCTTTAAAGCACTGTCCATCTTTAAACGGGAAAAGTAATTTGTAAATCGAGAGAAATATAGCATGTGCTATATCAAAGAGTCTACCTCATTTTCAATCAAGAGAGTGATTATAATGGACTATTTGGCATGGGGCAGATCTAGAAATTAAAAAACTGGCAAATGCCAGAAAGCAATCCTCGTGTTTTTAATAGTGCAATTCATTTGTATGTTTAATAAATATCTGATTTATGTCAGATATTTTGGTGTGCTAGTAATTAGTTTGTAATTGTTGGCTTTGAAAACTTTTTGCCATCAATAGTTATCACAACGAAACATTCATTCATTAAGGATAAGAGTGACAAATAATATGCTTTTCTTTTTTCAAATTGAGAGAAAAATAAATAAGACCACATTCAAGCAAATTACATGTTTTCTTCCCCAGATAAACAATGGGGACTAGAATGGAGCAAAGTGGCTTTGGTGGGACTTTTTCAATCCTATGTGTGAATATGACTGTTGGCACATTTTGAGTGGGTGGTCATATAAATACATTGTTTTGGATTTTACAACAAAAAAAGGGATGTACACCACTAGTGTAGAAACCAGTGAGAGACAGGTTGAAAAACAGAAATTCATTCATTCATTCTCAGACTCAGGAAATTGGTGAAGCAACATTAGTATGTAATATTGATAGGTCGGCTTCTTTTCCTCTATTGCTTGGCAAGGGTCTGATTTAATGTGTTTGCTTGCCTCTCAGTACTGGAAGCCCAGCCATACGGCAAACAGCTTGGCAGCCTGATAAAGCATATAAATAACAGGTGGTCTTTGATGCCAGAAAGGCCCAACTCCTGAATATTACATTCACACTTTCAAAAGAAAGAAACCATGCCCACTTTGACAAATCTCCAGTGGGCACAGGTTCAACCATTGTTCTCCACCAAGCCGTATGGAAAACAGCACCACACCACAGTGAAGAACGTGAAATTCCATGCCGAGCATCAAGTCTTACCAAAAGACATTCCGGATGATCACGAAACCACTAAAAAGGAGCATATCTTCAGTAATTAGGCCTACACCATGACCGGTGGTCTGTTATTTATGTGCCAAGCAGTAGCAGTATAATAAGTGTTATATAAGTGATATAAGTGTTTCTTGCACCAATAACTGCAAACAATTTGCAACTTTCATTTGAATGCAAAACGTTCCATGGCTATTTTCAAGTGCCATTGTGTCAACTTACCTTTTCTTCTTTCAATGTCAAGATAAACAATTTCTTCACTCATATTCAATCATATTCAACACATCTGCAACCAACTCTCTCCTTACCACACCATCTTTTTAAATATTATTTCCAAACGTACAGCATATTCCCAATCTCATTTTGATTTGATCCCTTTTCATTCCAACCTGACAAGAGGATAGCAAATTCCACCATGGCAGCCTACCTTCGCTGGGTATGCCCCAAGAAAGTCAATTTCTAGCTGCTATACGATTATATTCAGTCCTCAGCTGTCTGCCTCTCATTTGGATAATCAAGTTAGCAAACCCACAGATAGGCATTCGTTTTCACATCCAATCCAATTCAGTTCAAACTTAACCAATCAATCATCAAAAATGGGTGTTAAAGGAAGCAATTTGTCAAGATGGTACAGAAAACATATGTGTGGAAAGTTTAAAACAAATGCATATAAGCATCATGTGAGATCAAAATATTTGTCCGTATGTATAATGCATGAGTCATCATAACTGTTGCACCAATCAGCAACGAAGTCGGGTGAAACATGAAGTGATGCAACAGATTCATTTAAACTAGCTACTCTGGAGGATTCTCTTCCTAGACTCGGCAATAGATGCAGAGCCTGCAAAGGCTTGATCAGAGACAGGCTGAAAGTTGAACCTAGCGATGGGTGTAAAAGACAACCAAAGCATTAAATAGCAAATAGTCAAACTAAGAAAACAATGCCTCCATAATTACAAAAGTATCCATGGCCAATTGTTAATCTTTTACTATACAGTTTGTAGGATTCTTTTTATGACGCTTGGAAAGGGAGTCTAATAATTGTAGACATTGCCTCAGCCACGAAAAAACAACTCGAGACACCTAAACTCCAATGCATTTCATTAATTGCAAAAATCACAAAAGATGATAAGTTCCACTGCAGATGCTTAAGACAAACTTTAAATATGTAGTACTGATTCACAGTCAATGTATCAACAAATTGAAATGCTTTTGGTAGTAATCAACCACTTGTTGTTCCCCTTAGTTTAAAAGCACAAAGCTCTTCGAGACATTCAAAGAGTTTGCCATTTCCTTACCGTCATAGCCAGCTTCTAACAAACCAAATTGCTCCAGAACCTTAACAAAGAGAACCACAATCATCAGCACAGCAATCATTTCTAGTCCCTCCAGGCTCATATTCAACATGTCGGATGGGTCACAGGCTGCCCATGGCCAAACACACAGAGCTCACGGTGCAGCACTGTCTAAAGGCCATTTAGCTCCACTTAAAGCCCCACATCTCTGGCTGAAGAGAGACCGGCACAATCCAGAAAGGGAGGGGTGGGGGGGGGGGGGGGGGGTGGTGTGGAAGAGAGAAAAGAGGGAGGGGGGAGACTGAGTGGCAAGGAGGAAGACGAGGGGGGCGTGAGGAGAGAATGGAAAAAGCAACGGGGGGAGTGAACCTGATTATAGCAACAGAGAAAGAAGAGGAATGACTGACAGAAAGCCGCAAAAGGAGAGGAATACATGTGACTCAGAACGGGAAATGGAGGGGAAAAATGTTAGTGATCACTACCAGTTGCTGCTCAGAGTTTGGGCACATGCAGAAGTCCTCATTTTGTTTCCCGGTCACTCACCGATGCAAGGATGCAAAAAAGCAGAGAGTACAGAAAGTAATAGTCACCATTCATCAAAATAGTGGGTGCCTCAAATCCTGTAATCTTGTCCAAAGACTGCTGCTTGTCTTTTTTGAGTGGTCTGATACACAAGCTGGGTGCTCCATTTCACTGCTATTTTTCCCCAAGAAACTTCTGCGTCTTAATTCCCACATCCAAACATTTATATTAGCCTAATGAATTGTTCTGTTTCCTTAAATTGGCCAATTATTTACTGTCCTTGTTGCTTAAAGTCCAAATACAAATGTATAATCTACGGAGTATTTCCATTTCATAAATCATGGACTGCCTTCCTGTGTATTTTTATTCTCCTCCAGCAGCAGCTTTGCATTTCTTGGGGTGAATATTGTAAATATTACATCGGGCGTTTTCTTGATGAGAGCATAGTGGCCACTTATGTCGTCATTGGAAGAGGACGTGTAAAGGGATCCGAAACAGAAGTAGTGCTTTCGCAGGTCTACAGTAGAAAGGTTTTGACTTTGGTAGCCACGGTTTGGTGTGGAATGAACAGGCATAGGCTATGAAGAGAACTAAAACAATGGCAATTTCTAGCTAACAAATCAAAAATGTCCATGAATGTTGCAGATGTACAAGAAAAATGAATGTCCAACAGGCAAAATGATTAAAGCTACTCCAGAAAAATACCTCTTCCTTGCAATTTGTTTTCTATAATAATAGCAGGAAATTATAGTAAAAATGCTATATTAAATTTAAATCTAAATTTCAAATCCCGCATCCAGTGACAGAAAGACCACTTTTCAATTTCCCCCAGATTCCCACATTTCCGACTAAGTGACTAGTAAGGGGTATGGTTGAGTGGGGACTTGTCACAGTGGCAAAGAGTGGACTGATCAATGTCAACTCAAGAAGTAACCCGGGTATATGACCTCACTAACACCTGGACTCAAAATAAACCTTGAAACCTTAAGGGAGGGATGGGAAGGGGGAGGTCAGAGAGAAAGACAACACGACAGAGAAGAAAGGACTTAGGAGATTTTGCCTGCGGTCAGTGGCTAGTGGTTTTCAGAGACAAAAGGAAGCATCCTTTTCTCACCTCAGTGGGCATCAATCTTCTTATCTTATCCCACAAAGTAATGTCCCCTGATATAATTGCTTCTTTTTTCAATCTGTAATCATCACAATCATATTATGGCACCCACTATTGGCTTTGATTACACAGTAACGTATTGGATTGAACTGATAGCATGTGAGAGCTAATCATGAGTTTTATGTCTATTTGGGGAATGGAAAAGATTAAACTGTATTTCTACTGCCTATAAATACTTGTATTTTGAGCAGTCATAGTTTTAGAAAAGCTTATTTTCCATCAAGCAGTCAAACTATTTAAGAGGATATGATGTGATGTGATATACTAAGTGAATATATCCAAAATTAACATGGTCAAATAAAGTCTTTAAGTTACGCCTTACAAAATTCCTTTCGATTTAAAATCCAGAAAATTCATACCCTTTATACAGAGCTGCATGAATCTTATCCTTTAGTGACTCATATACCATGGATCCATAAAACAGACGTTTACACCTTGCACAGAGTGACCTGAATGTGTCTTTAAACTGGGCCACATAAATTGCCAAAACCTGATCAAAGGAGTTCACAGCTTCAATAAAATTTACAAAATGAGCCAAAAAAAAGGAAACAATTCTTTGATAGAGTAATATCCACCAAACACACAGAGCAAATGATGATTCATCCAAGACACTCCATGCTTATCACGACAATATGGTTCATAATTAAAAGGTGCTCCACTGATAAGTTCCCTGCAGAGGCTCTAAGGGATGGGACTGATCCCAAGTTCATTTTCACGCAGCTTGAAGGGAATTGTTAGGATAGTGATTCACCATGGAAACGACCTCTGTGCCGTGCACGCTCTTGGCCAGATCATTTAGCCCACTATTGGTTACCTTTCTTTATTTGTGGCAGCTGGGCAAACTCCAAATATAGCTCCTAAGCCCCTGGTGTGTGTGTGTGTGTGTGTGTGTTTAGTTTTTAGACATGACAGGACAAGCAACTGTGGAAGAAGCTCCTAGAGAAAAGGGACCACAGAGGTGAAAAGAAGGTGTGATAGAAGTCTCACTTGCAAAAGCTGTAGCAAGACAGATAAGGAGTTCTAGGATTTCACCTTCAAACTATGTTCCCATTTTGTTTTAAAACAATATCAAGTGTTTTTATTCATCAGCAGTCCATGGACCCAACTTATGTCAGAACATGAACTGATCTCAAGGAAACTTTACATCTGCTCTCCAATCACCTCAGACCTTTTATTTTGCAGAGGGAGTAATCAAGGCCCTTGGGTAATCGCCATGGAAATAATCAAGGTTTGTGCACGTCATCAGCACACAGTATGCTTTATCAAGCAGTGTGTGATTGGTGATGAATGTAATTACCAGTGGGAGCATTGTGGTGTGTTGGTTAAAGCTGAGAGCGTGTAGGGGGCACATGACGGCAGAAAACCAGCCTGTCTGTAGCACCTGCAAAATTAAAAACTGGATACTGTATATGACAGTATCAACTGAACAATGCATCAGTCCAGTTATGTTATTAAGCAATGCAAACTGGCAAGAGATTATTTTGCATTGATATGTTTAAAAATAAAAATGAATTCCAATTTTCCTGGCAAACATTGCCTCTCTCAACCATTAGCACCTTACCAGCATTGTATTGTGCACTGCAGTGTATAAAAGTGTCAGTCTAACCTGTTCTCTGCTGTTCCACTCCAATTTTCACTCGCTGTGATTTTTAGCCATCATAACGGTCTTTGACGTGGCAATTCTGGGCAGCGGCAGAGCTATTGCACTGAGCAATTAGCCATAACTATTATCTATAACCCCTTCTTGGCTTCCAGGTGAGTGAACAATGAAAGCTGCCGTCTTTTCATCGCCGATTTGAGTCCTCTGCTTTCAAATAGTGACTTACATGTCTGTCTCACAGTTCCCTTTAACAGTGGAGAATTGTATGCTTGCGTCAGTAGATAATGTATCTGCTCAATTATTTCAGTACCTGAAGCATGAAAACAGCAGCAAACAAGTGTTTACATTACAGCATTAGTTACCTAAATAGCATTCTTCCTCTATACATTTAGTCGTGTTTTAATTCAAAGAGGATTAGAGCTGCCTGCAGCTAAAAACTGTTCCTGACGTAAATAAGCAAACACAAGGGGAAGCGGAAACCGTTTCTTTATGTTTCCCTAAACTGAGTTACCATTGAATTCCCAACTCTAGACAAAATACTCCTGAAAGCACAGTGCTGCTACAAGGCGTTAACACAAATTAATGTCTTCCATTTGTTGGTGAAATTACACAAGGCTGCCCCAATGGCCTGTAGCCTTCAAACATTATGGCTAATTGCAAATTAATTTGATTTGGCTCTTGGTAAATTCCCAGTAATGGATTGCGGTACAGTGACTTGAGAGACAAATTTGTCCTGTAAGACATTTCCTTGGACAGAGAACATAACCTTTTACAAAATACTCGCATGGAAGTCAAATGCAACCAAATTAGCAACTCTTAGTTTTAGAGAACACAATATTCCAAGTGTTTGACAGCCCTGCTGCAAGAGTGACCCTGCGTGAAGAGTATGAAGGACAGAATCTGAAACTTTACTAGATAAATATTTGATTAATAACAACAAAAATGTCCAACAGAAATGCTTCAGTGGTTGCTTGAGATTTAAATCATGTCCCGAGCTTTGGCAGCTATTTGCTAATGTTCAACAGGTTCTGATCACTGATTGCATGTGCCCTGATCACAAACTCCAATAATAGGACGAATGTATTGTACAGAAACCTGAATGTATCCCAAACAACGGTCTGCAAACATTCATGAGAGGAGAACGAGAATTCCTGCACGTCTGCACATATTACGCAATTACTGGTTATACAACTTGTTTTCATCTTGACCTAATATTTCCCCAATATGAATACAGTGATATTAATATTCTCTCAATATGAATATATTGATAATATGCCTTATCATAACATGTAGAGATTAACCTTTAAAATTAACCTTTAAACATAATGTTCAGTTATCATTGTCAGTCTTCATTTACCATTGTCAGTACACAAATACACCACAGCTTCTAATCACTTTCAAATTTGCAGGATCCATATCTAATGTTCTTGGATCACCAGGATCACACACACAAACGTTTACTAAGATCGTGCCACATCATATCCTCCCATGTAATAATAATGCACCAGACTTGTTCGAGTAGTACTAAAACAAACTACTTGCCCTTTTGGATTGTTATCCCCGAGGAGAACTGAGGAGTGATTAGCCTTTGGATATGGAAATCTGTTCACATCCTGGAACCAATACTGCAAGGTACTTCTCCTCTGTGTACTTCATTTACTACACAATTTATAGTATCGCTGAGCTTGTAACCTGTATTTTTTGCAAATTAACAGGGGTATACACACACACAAGTATTTAGCACAAAGATTTTCTATGAATTGCACTGGAAAGAACTAACGAGATTGAACGAGATATGATTTTGTTTTGGATTCCAAACAACATTCATTAATAGAATTGATTGACCTTATTGGCCTCAGGTTATTTCCACCAAGACACACAAAATATAACAATATGCCAGTGTCTAAACATTTCAATGTCAGTGCATTCTGTGCCATAATTTACTGCCATTATACTGTTTATTATTATTATTATTATTATAATTATTATTATTAGCTTTTAATCGTGTAGGTCTGAACCTTATTGTGACAGTGTTTTGGTGCAAAAATGCCCATTACAATGCAGCACTGTTTTTGTGCTGGTGTCCAAATGTTATAAACGAAGCTTGTTTGTGAGATGTTGCTGCCATCAAATGGAAACTAGGAGAATCTACAAGCCAAAGCTCTGGACTAGAGGGAGCCATAATACGGTAAATGCTAGAAATGGGTCCAAAATACTAGAAACAGAGGGCAAATGGAGAGCAAATCAAATCAAAAAATATAACCAATCAAACTCATTTGAGAACCAGCTTCAATCTATGACACAATCAGAAATATTGATAAAAAAATTTTTTTTTTTAAATCACATTTTGACAGTGTCAGCTTTGACATCAGCTTTAACTGTGGCAAAAACAAAATACCACCCGTGACATATTTTCTGATAAACCCCATTACTTGTCTGTAATATGCTGCTTGTATCTTTATTATGTCTGCAAGCATTATACGGTCAAGCAACAGCACGTTGGATGCATCATGTTCTGAACAAAGTTATGGAGGGGAATGAAGTGCTTACAGAAGTGAACCAGGACTGCACCCTGGGGTTACAGTAAATATCCGTGGTCGCACTGAGGCTGTCAGGATGCACTGCCGTTGCCCACTGGGAACAACATCCTTGTCTGTGCATGGCTAAGCCCACTTTTCTGCACCTGCGGAGCCTTTCTGAGAGAGATGCTGATCATTAATCCAGTTCTAAGTGAGCCCTCTTAAAACTGGTCACCGTACCCTATGGGAAAGGAGTGATTAATTTCACAAAGCAAACTACTGCACTGAGCGCCACGACACCACGGAAACATAAAAAACAAGCTTGCAGCTCAGGTGCCCCCGAAAAAGCCAAGCGCTGTGGCCTTGCTTTTCAATTTAAATGCTAATTTAGAGAGCTGCCAAACCAATACCGTATAATGACACAATGGTGACTTTGAAAAATAAGACATGAGATTACACGTTGCTGTTAAAGAAATAAGAGATGTTTGAAAGCTGCATGCATGGCCTCTCTCTCATGTAAGAGTAGGCTATGTGTATTTGTATATGGACATCTAAAACCTCTTAGATAGACTCTTTGGTTTAGCCTCCTGTTGATTATATGCCTTGCTGTTGCATTTCAAAGATCATTTTCCTGATTATGGATTTATACAACTGCCTTTAAAACGCAAGGTGAGCATATTACTGGGAAACCTGATGCAATATGATATATTGGTATTCAAGGTGCTGCTCTACAAAGACTAACGGATTACATTTCAGAGTGATTCGTAATGGACAGGTAAGTACTGTACGTCATGTACCCTATTCTAATGGCCTCTGGGCATTTAAGCCGTTGCAAGATTCCTCAGTGGCGTGTAGTGCAACACTATGTAATTGGTCAATGTAGACTTGTACCCCTGCGGCGAGGTGAATATAGAGTGCTAATGGACCGTTTGCATTAGGCATCTTGGGTTGATGTCCTCCCGCATGCTGTCACATTGCTGTCACCTTGTTCTTTCTTAATATAAATGCTGAGCGAGCCCTAGATTGATGGAAGGGTTGGGAAAAATGAATGACATCGAGTCAGGGGGCTGATCCATTATTCCAGGAATACATTTTCTTATACTGAAAAGCTATTAAGAGACTATGTCTATGAATGCAGTTCATAGATTAAAAAACATTCCTCTATGTATTTTTGAGACCAAATAAGAAAGAGGACATTAGTCACCGAGTCTGTGAAAGAGGCTGTTAGCAGTGCAGTTTAATGACACCTGTCTCCGAGTCTTGACGGATGGTCGACCGACCTTAGGTTACATATATTTCTTTGCTGCTATTCTGCTTTGCCAATGGAGATGTGACACAGAGATGGCTTATTTACCGGCAGCGGAAGTCAGTTCCAAAGGTTTGCACTTTCAACTGAAACTGGCTTCAGTCCAGTAAAATAAGGCACAACAGTGTGTTTTCATGCAAGCATGGACGTTGGTGGCACAACTACCCCCAAAAAATGACAGCTGCTCTCCCTGTGGAGTCTCTCCTTGGTTCTGTAAACACCAGAAGGACTGGACTGAGACTAGGCCAGCAACAAGGAACATCTCCACCACCCCTCTGTCCGCCAATTTTCTATTTTTTTTTTTTTAGCAATGCATTTTCTTCCTTTGGGTAATATATTATCAGTGTTAGGCGTCCAGTTGGTTGACTGAGTCATAGTTGATGTTTTTCTGTTTCCATTTGAGCACTTATACTTCTGAGTGTGCCGAACTCACTCCTATACCAACTCCATAACAACTCATAACTCAACAAGGCCCAAATGCAATCATCAGTGACAGGAACACCACAATCATACTGCCACGTCTCTTATCCTTGGGACATTTGAAACACTGTGGGAACACTCAAAGCCAGGCTGGGTGAAGTTGAGAGGAGTTGGAGGGGAGTATTCCTACGGGCGCTCAATGCACCGGCAGCTCTTGTCATCTGGAGGAGTGCAGCTATGATAATTAATGGCTGGCATTAGAGTGGGTAGTGGAGTAGCACCCAAGTCTCTCAGGCACTGTATGTTTGTCAGGCGGTCAGATCTACTCATCATCCTGTCCCCAACTGATGATCTGCCCAAAGTATGATTCAGAGCAACATTTTATTTCCTGCATCTCCTTGACATGTGAAACTCTGCACTTGAAAAAGGTAAAAAAGGCATGTTGCATAAGTGTGACTCTTTTTCTTTTTGTGAAATAAAAGTACTTCTCCTGAACAACTTTTCAGCGCTTACCTGATTTGTACTGGATTTGCACAATGCTTGAGGAATGAGCTCAGTAAAACCACTGGTGAATTTTGCCTGCCAGTATGGTCCAAGTGCAACAGTTTTTGTGACACATCTGAATGTAAGCTCAGAACCAACCACCAGTCGTCCACCAACAACTGCTGTGACACCTTATACCTCCTAAACACTGACAACGAGCAATTTATTTTAGCAAGTCTCGACTTGCCAGATTAATATAAGAAATATTCGAAAACTATGTCTACTAAACATGGCAATATAATGCACACTATCTAAGACTGTTTAGGTGTGTGTGTGTGTGTTTGGATCCCACCTTCTCTTTCTAGGTTTCCGTGAAATGTGCTTACAGTGCACACATCTGCCCACTCTGTGATCTATTGCTTGAGAGTGAACAAGAGTCCCTTATTCATTTTGCTTTCAAGCTCCCTCACAATAACCCAGTGATATATACTTTAAGTGTGCACGTCACTAAATCTAACCTTTGACAGTTATCGTCCTCCACCGGCCACCCACTAAATATTTCATTGTCCTCTAATGAAGACTGGACTTCCTTATCTTTTGTTACAGTGAAAAGCCACGACTGTGATGCTGATCAGCACATTAAGTGCAGGGAGACACTGAGATGTAACATAAGCTTGTGAGAGTACCTTGGCAGAGTCGATGTGGCATGCCGCATGTGCTGCCACTGTTAAATCAATATCGGGAATAGCAAATGGAGAAAGTCTAGCAACTTTGTGAAGTTCCCGACTAAAATGTTTACCAAAGGTAGCCGGTTTCAAGTCAATTTCATGGACTGGTGGTGTGGCACATCAATTCAGATGGGATTATACTGAAAACAGCAGCAGGTGATTAATGGTTTCAGCTTCTGAACGCCAAACCCCAAAATGTGCTGCACAAACAGAGTGATGCAGGAGAGAATCTTAAACAACAACACAGAAAGAACAATTACATGTGTGAACATTTTACAAATATTACCTTTTGCTCAAGTACAACATGAAGAAAGATACTTCTCCCTCTACTATTAAGCAATACAATTCTTACTGATTACTTCAGTTGTTAGCTCATGGCAAAAGTACCAAATAAAACTGTCCCCTCCCCTTCAGACCAGGCCTACCTGTCCTCTTGCGCCTTTGTTTGGGCTGAAGAGAGAAGATGACCATTAAAGCGCCCATGTTGCCCTTCGGACTCTCTCGCTCAGTGATCTGGAAGTCCTGCTAGATTTCACACACACTTTCACCCCGGCACTTTGACGGCTTTGTGGGAGCAGGTAGAAAGGCAGAGATAGGAAAAAAAGAGACGCTGGGAGTCTTGTGTGGAAAAACAAAGACTCCGGTCCAAGCTCCCCTCTTTATTCACCCTGGCAAGGTGGGCTGGCCGGCGAGCAATAGGAGTGGGAGTAAAACATGCGTGCCTCTGTTGAGTTTTGAATTTTGACGCGCACCCTCCGCAGCCCCCTCCCTGCTTTTTCCGCTCTGAAGTGGGAGCTTGCTAGCTGATCTCTGTGCTGTGCCGGCTACTTTGTACCAGTTGAGCACCTAGCCAGCAACATGCTGACGAGAATGGTACTGCTGCTCTTTCGACAGATCTCTCCTCAAACAGGGAGGGAGGGACTGGAGGAAGGCGAGAGCTCGCTAGCTGCCTTTTAACTCTATCTCCTGCTGGGATTGAGAGTAGAAAATCATGCCGTGTCCATGACATTGACTAAGAACAGAGGCTGGAAATGTATTGTATAGAGGTTTCAATTATATCCAAGCAATCACCAGTGAGCATTTTTCATTTCTATCACTCCTTATAAGCTGGGTGTCCAATTTATAAGCAGATTCATGTGTGGAGACAGACTTTCCTTGTCACAGTGTGGTAATATCAACCATGTCCTGCTTCTGCCTGTCCTGCCTTTACAGATACTTCAATGTGCAATGGGGACATTTTTCAGATCACCACATGATAACCAGAAAATGACTTATTCACACACATTCACATCAAGCGTGTTGTGAACATCCCTTAATACATTAATCACGTTCTCCTTTCTTTTTCTCTACAATGTAAATGCTGTTTTACTCCATCACAAAGCTGCTAAGAGTCTGGAAACCAGTCGCAGAAAACGCAACAGCTGTTGTAATGAAAGTCTTGCGAGCGATGAATAGAGGAAAGAATGATTGTTTGAGCCCTCAGAAAATTCAGCACCATTTCATTTCAAGCAAGAGTGAATGGATACTGATGCTGACATCCAATTCAGCGTTTGTAATCATAGCGAAAATCTCCTGCTGTCACGCTCAAGCCGTTACCCAGCCCATCATACAACCCCTGAAAATGTGATGGTCTCTTTACAAGATGATCCTGTGGGCTGTGGGCGGCTTATTTGGCAGACAAAAAAAGGACTTTGTGATCAGTTATGGTGGCAGAAGATGCTTGGACAAGGTCAGGGGGTCAATATCATGCTGGGGCCAATATCTTGTTTTTCTTCCTCCTTCTGAACATGTGAAAAATACTACAGGGCTGCTTGTCTGTTTAGTCACATCATTTTCCAAAGAGAAAATGGCATAAAAACCTACTTCCGTTCTCTCTGCCACCCCCGCACAAGTCTTTTCATGAGCCACACGATGACAATCCAATTCAGCACACTATACAATAGCCAACCGCCGCAATCAAGTACCAATTTTCAACCCACTCCATTAACCCACTTTCTGTGTCTTTTGTCCTGGGTTCTTCTACAGATAACAGACAGAAGGTAAAGTCAAACTTGAAATGGAAAAGTTTACCAGCATATATATATGAGAGAGAGAGAGAGAGAGAGAGAGAGAGAGAGAGAGAGAGAGAGAGAGAGAGAGAGAGAGAGCGAGCAAGAGATGTAGATGTATACACAGGAGGCACAACCTGTCACTCCCACAGCCAGTCTGAAGGTCAAGGACCTTTGAATCACCCGGTGCTGCCACCCCATCTACATTGTAATTGGGTTTTTCTCAAGGGGTCTGGCCAGCTATGGGTACAATCACTTCAGTTTGACAACTGAATTATAACACAATCCACCATTGCTGTGGCAAAATGGCGTTGTGCTATTGGACAACAGTCATGATTTCCCTCCGCACTTCTGCATTTTAAAGTGAAGACATGAAGCTAGTGAATGGCCAGCTGTGAATAGATTTCCTAGTACCGACGTGTCTTTCAGGGATCTAAGTGCTTCTATGAGACATATAGCAGGATGACATTTGAAGTTTGTAAGTTACACCAGTTGAAATACAGTATTATCAACAGTCGGCATCAAAACTATTTGCTCAGCAACACATCTTGATGTTTTTAGATGTTAATAATACATTAATACATGAACTAGTGTAGCTCTTAATTACACTGAGGCAGTATGGAGCAAAGTATCAGGGGACCAGCCAGGATCTGGTTGTGCAGAGGAGCTATTCCTCTCAATTATAACCTAATGCCTTAAAGCATTTGTGTACATGTATATTATTGTTTTATTGCTGTTTACTGGGAGGTGCTTTAATTGTTGCCTTTCACTGTTTTGATGTCACTCACTCAATTGGTGAAGATAAGGTTACATTGGCCACAACACAAAACACACAGCTCTGCTTATTAAGGTGTCCCAGATTGGTCAGGACCACGGAGAGAGATCCCATAATTCATCACTTCTTACAGTACTTACTCTACTCTACTAGCGTTTATCTGCATATGACTTCCTTCTATGTCACCAGCCAGGGGCCACTATAAACGGTTTAGAATATCACAGTGTAAATGACAATGAAATACTTTCTAATAGTTTCATGAGGGAAGCACTTTAACCTACAATGTATTTTTACACTTTGCTTTTGTCCCCGTGTGAAGCAGGCAGCCTGATTTGCTTATCACCCATCCACTGCATTTTTGAAAAACTAGGTCCTGCATTGAAGTGTGATCCATGGGTGATAAAGTGATGCCCCAGTAGTTTAGACATTTGGTGTGGTTTGAACAGGTTTAGGATGCTTTTGGGGACAAGTTAAAACACTGTGTTATTTAGATGTTCTGACTGAAATATGCTGGAGACTGAAGACTGTGCCGTAGAGCTAACAGTGAAGATAGTACATAGGCAGATCATGGATAGATGTGTTCATACATGTGTGTGTGTGTGTACATATTTGCACGTAGGGGAAGGGATTTGTGTGTTTGTGTGATGCCTACAGTCAGAGGCCCCACTTCAACTGTGCAGCATCCATAATTGACGATGTGAGAAGATGCCAAAAGCAGAGCTGCTTAGCATCTGCCCTTAAGCTGTACTCCCAATATGATGATCAGTCCAACTCAACTGGGCATGACTCTTCAAAGGGCAGTCTAATTATTTGGGCACAGTAATGACTTTTCATTAAATCACACACATCTCCAAAGAGCAGGGAGGAATAACCAAATGACTCTGGGGTAAATCATCTCCATGCATAGTGAAGCTTATTCCACATCAGGAGGAAAACAATCTGATTAGCCGGGTGAGATTCGGCAAAGAATTGTTGCAATTTAACTGAAGTTGAATTTAAGCAGGTTTCCAGGGCATAGAAGAAAAATAAATCCAATTTTATTTCTCATACAGAAAATGGCAGCAATTATTAACCTTAAACCTCGCAAGGTCTGTGATTAGGAACTGCTGCAATATTCAAAACAACATGCTTGTGAATGGAAGCAATCAACTAAAATCAACGTCTTTGATTCCCAGCACAAAGGCAAGAAACAATCTGGTTTTAGGAATCAGCCTTTGATTGATTTGTTTTGCCAACTACAGCACCAATTCCAGCTGATCTATCTATTTCCCACTGTAAATGAAAATTGTCCAAAAAGTTGCCTCAATGTTTATTATGTTCATGCAGTTGCCAGCCAGTGGCAGTTTTCACTTATACTTCTTATATGCTTTATTTTGACTCTTTGTGGGTGAAGGAGGTTTAGCTCATTCTTCATTATTTATCAAATCTTCCACCTCTTCCTCTTTGGCATGACAACAGTTAAAATCACCACCTGCTGTTCAAGTAGGGGAGGAATTTTGCATTTCATTTAGCAAATGAAAATGACACCTGTTCCTGCTTAATGTCACAATAACAATAATTGCTTTGCCATGTTTTTGGTACTGGTAAGCAATCAGCACTGCCAAACACCCATGCAGTAACCTGGCTCAGGGTACATTTTTCCTACAGCACAAGATGTGGGCATCGGGAGCCAAATTCAAATCAGTTAGTCATCAGGCACTTAACTCTATACACCACTGCACTATGAAACTGACTTGCGGTACTTGAGAAAATAATATGTATGTATATTTTGGGGGTTTTCTTTCGTTTACTGAGTAGTATAAAAGTAAGTAACAGTTAAATTATTGTCAATATTTAACATACTTCACACAACCTTTCTGGGATCTTTTCCACTCTATTTTGACAAACCTGAATTGGAGCAAAGGTAAAGTCCAACGATTTTTTGGGGTAAAAATGTATTGATATGCATCCATAAATATCTTATTAATTATCTTAAAAAAATTATCTTATATTAGTTAGATAAAAGCCCAATCTGTATTTGCATTACAGATTTGACCTTTAAAATGAACAATTCATGCAATTTGAAATGTGAACACTGAAGAGCTTATCTTTTCCAGTTAGGCTGGCAAACCCAATGCCTGCAGTTCATTTAGTTTAAAAGTGAGTTTGTTGCACTGGTTAACTTGGCAGTGTGACAATTTCCACTGGACTGAATGAATCAACTCAGCACTGTGATTAGGTTGCAACAGCCAATGGGTTAGTCTTCTCTTATCGGTTACTTACAGAGCACCTCCTGTAGATGGCTCTTTGTCAACATAGGTGTAGGTGTGTGTGTGTGTGTGTGTGTGTGTGTGTAGAGCGAATACAGCAGTTTGCTGTATTCCAAACTGGTAATGTGCAAAAGAAAATGTATGCCCTGGACCACCTACAAATGAGAACAGTTAATCTAGCCCAGTACAGACTACAGTCCCTGTCTACCGCCACTTACCACAATGAGCTGGGCACATGTGCAACCTGACCACAGTTCAAGAAATGCAACGAAGGCACCAGCTGTGTTTACAGCGTGGCTAGAGCAGCGACAGACGGACTTTAGTTTGTTTGAGGTGTTTTTCTCCTGTGTATTTTGCTATTTACCTTTTTTGTTACTTATCCTGTCAAAAATAACCTGTACAAGCATGCTTAGATTCCATCTTCAGGTCTTGATTGCTACAGTTGGGACACAGTGTGTCTTTCTTTACTGTTCTTCTGTGTTATAGACTTCCAACCAGAAGAGAAGAGCTGCAGCAGTGCTTGGACTACCTCACTACCTGAGAGAGGATCCCTCCAACTTCTTCAAAGTCTGTGAGGTGCGTTACACATACGTAACACTTTTGACGGGCACACTAAGAAATGCATATGGGATTTATTTTTTCTTAAAGGTTAAATGTTAATATTTCTGGTTTACTGAAGCATGATATGATTAGAAAATAAAATCAGCAGGTTCCTGAATGGTAGGTAGTAAAACAAACTGAACAGCCACGGCACAGGCACTGCGGAAATTAACTACACACGGTCATTTTGTGATGTCAGTATACTTCCGTCTAGGACAAAAAAGGTACTCTGACATCACAGACTGGTGTGGGGCAATATATCAACCACTAGAGTACCAAAATGACCATGTGTGTAGTCACACTTTAAAACTGAGTTTCAAGGATCACAAAAACACTCCAGTTTCTATTTTCTCTGTTGGCTAATCAGGCGATTAGGATAACTTGTTTAAAACTGCACATAACCATGTAGCTGGATATTTGAATTATAAGACTTCTGGCCAAAAACAGCTCCACACATCCATCTGGGGGAAAAAAGGGCACCATTGGTTTGAATAGAATCAAATAGAGTACAATTTAAATACCATTTCATTGTCCAAATATGTCCAGTTGGCTTTCTTCATAATATAAAAGAAAACATGACAGTAACATCAATTAAATGTCATATCATTGACTTTATAGAATTAATATTTTTTACTCAGTAAATGTTGCTAACATTACATAGAACAGTAACTAAGTCAGCCATTGTTTATATAGTTACAGCACTAGCTTTTATACCCTAATCAGGCAGCTTTACAGCAAACATGTTTTTACATGACATCTACATGACATTTACCCATAACTTGACGGTACATGTGATAAACTGTCTAGAAATGTTTTTTATTTACCTACAAATTCAGTCATTCATTCATTCATTTGCACTGTCACCCAATGGATGTAATGGCCATTACACAATACAATGAGGGACAGTGATAAAAAAAAGACATATAGACTCTGTGTCTTACAACTATTTATTTTCTCATGAAAAAGGGACGTGTTTTCTCTGCTGGTTAAAGTGTTTTTAATTTGAGGATATATCATAATGCTGTCCTTGTTGTGCCCGAGTCTTTAAATGATTAAGTTTGGAATATGGTACACACACAATAATTGAATGCTTGATGATGTTTTTTAGGCTATTGATTCGGAGGAGGAAGCTGTGAAGGGAGTGGACGTTGGCTTACTGTTCGTCACTGAAGAGGCTGGAGGTGAACAAGACCTGCTCTCCAAGAACGTTGTTGATGTTGCTGTGATCCTGGAGGAGAAGATTGTCCTTCATGAGCTAAGAGATCTACCACACGCCTTTGCTGTGCTGATGGGTCTTCTTTATAGCCTTAACATAGACTATCCCAAGGGACTTAAGTATACTTTCGAGGTGATACAGAAGGTTTTCATGGACATTGGTAGTGCAACTTGTTCCGCTAAAGTTCATGGACTGCGAAACAAGATTCTTCAACGCAATGTCTAATCAAATGTCATCATCAAGGATGATGTGAAGCAACATGATGGCCGCTGAAAGAGTACTTACACATATTGTCACATATAGCTGGGAAGGTGAGTGTTATTCGAAGCTGTTACTAGAAACACGTGGAAGTAGTTTCAAGATTCAAGATTCAAGAAGTTTAATTGTCACATACACACACGAGGTGTGTAGTGAAATGCAAAGTGGCAATGCTTAGCAGAAATGTGCAAAATAACAGGTTCACACTATTTACAATAACCAACACAATATTTACAATGTCACAGTTTTTAAGAGCTCTATATAAAAAACACCACAATATTTACAATAAGAGCACTTTATAAAAAAATATAGTAAAAAAAGGGAAAATTGTATGTATAATATAATATAAATTATAAATTATGTGTAGTCTTTACCTAAGTGTGTATGTGTGCATAAGAGGGGCAGTATGTGGGTCTTGGTGGGGGCCCTGGTGAGGTCAGAGTTCAAAACGCACAATCTCAGCGGAGCTACCACGACGGCGTCTAGACACGGCCGCGCCATCACTTATCTCTGCATTCATTCCAATTTAGTTTTAACTCTAATGATCTCTTTCCCTCATTTATTTTTTGAGTGAGATTAGGATTCGGTATTCCCCCGCCTGCCTCTTGATATAGTGCATCAGTATAGTCCTCATGTGTGTACAGAGGGAATGGAGATATGCAAACAGCTGGCGTGTTAAAGCTTGCATTTGTGAGTGTCACTGTTTTAAGTAGGTTGAAGTTTACAGCGAGAGATAAAGTTCAAAAGATAAAGGTACGCCAAGTAAACAAGTATTGTTTTGGCAAAATATGTAGCCTATACTGTACGAAGAGAACAAACTTAGATTTACCTGTCTGCTGTCTATATAGGAGCACTTCTCCACACCATCATTTTGGTGGCCTATAGTAGTTTATATTTTCACCCTGCTCCACAATCTGCCCCACCCCAATCTGTGATGTCACAATAGTAAATGTAAATTCAGAATGCAAAAATAAATGATGACGAATAACGAATTGCTATTTCTATTCAAAATCGGAATGGACTGAATTAAAACTGATTTTGCCCCATCCCTGATTACACAAATCGCACTTAAAATGCACACAAATAAAGCATCAAGTCCTGTCATTGACAGAAAATACTTTTTGTAGATAGATTAGAGAAATGTTGTATACTACTTGCATTTTTCCAATGTTATAGAAATGCTGCTATTCAAAACAATGCTGCTATTCCTCCAATTGAACAGCACTTAAAACTTTTACCATTTTCAAGTGCAACTGTTAAGCTTTTAGAATTTTCTAATTATGCTTTTACTTTATCACATTTATTATATTCTTAGGAGTGTAGTTGTCTGACTGTTTAGCCTATAACATTTTGTTTGAATTTTGTAGTGTTGCAGTTATATTTCTGTTAATGTTAAGCACCTCAATTTGAAAAAAATATTTTAAGATTTGGCATTTTTCAACATGTTTTTATAATGCCTGAACTCTGATTTGGGAAAAAAGAAAAAAAAAAAGTGTATGAACGTGAGTTGTTGAGGTCACAATAAATACTATTTTTTTAAAAAGTGATTTCTTGTTTATAAATGCATTCCACTCAGTCCTGTTAGAAAATAAGTGATTTAGTTGACTTGGAAAATAATGCTATTCAAGGTATTGATAAAACTTAAGATTGCCAGTGACGCAATCTAAGCTACGCATCCCTGCTCTCCCTCAACTTTCTTGCTCTAACTGAGACTTGGATCACCCCAGAAAACACTGCCACGCCCGCTGCTCTGTCAGATGTGTACTCTTTCTCTCACACTCCCAGAGCTGCGAGGCGAGGCGGTGGTACTGGCCTGCTAATTTCCAGCAAATGGAAATACTCTCTTTTTTCTCTGCCACAATTCTCTCCTTCCTCCTTTGAATTTCATGCTGTCACTGTTTCTCATCCAGTCAAGCTCACCATCGCGGTTGTGTACCGCCCACCAGGCCCTGCTGGTGAGTTCCTGGAGGAGCTTGACACACTAGTCTCCCACTTCCCTGACGATGGCTCATCCTTCTCGGTGACTTCAACATCCAGACTGAGAAGCTTGACCTTCTTCTTTCGTTCCTCGCCTCCTTCGACCTAGCCCTCTCCCCATCTCCTCCTACCCACAAGGCTGGCAACCAACTGGACCTAATCTTCACCAGACACTGTTCTACTGCCAACCTCTCCGTCACTCCTCTTCATCTCTCTGACCACTACTTCATGTCCTACACTCTCTCTCTCTCCTCTCCCCACTCACATCCTCTCCCTACCCACATGGTTTCTTCTCGTCGCAATCTCCGCTCGCTCTCTCCCACTGATCTTTCCTCTTCTGTTCTCTCTGCTCTCCCTGCCCCTGAATCTTTTTCTCTTCTATCCCCTGATACTGCCACTGATCTTCTTCTCTCTACTCTGTCCTCTTCTCTGGACCATCTCTGTCCCCTCACCTCCAGGCCTGCACGCCCAACTCCACCTGCCCCTTGGTTGTCGTACTGAGAGACGGAGCCTGAGAGTGGCTGAGCGCAAATGGAGAAATGGCAACCTCCCGGAGGACCTTCTTACCTTCCAATCTCTCCTTTCCACTTTTTCCTCCTCTCTATCTGCTGCTAAAGCTGCTTTCTTCTGCACTAAAATTCAAACTTCTGCTTCCAACCCTAAAAAACTCTTTGAAACTTTCTCTTCCCTCCTCCCACCTCCTCCCTCCGCCCTGACGACTTCGCCAACTTCTTTGACAAGAAGGTCAACGATATCCGATCCCCCTTCCCTCACCCCCCGGCTGGTGCCCTGCGCACCAACCACACCTATCTGCCTTCCACCCATCCCTCTCTACCACCCTCTCCAGCTTTTCCCTCCCCACCTCCCTCCCTATCCCATTTTTTCCCCCTCTCCCCAGACGAGGTCCTTCACCTGGTTACATCTAGCCGCCCCACCACATGCTCCCTTGACCCGGTCCCATCCACTCTGCTTCAGTCTACTGCACCTGAACTCCTTCCCTTCCTGACCCACCTCATCAACACGTCTCTGGTGTCTGGATGCTTTCCCTCTGCTTTCAAGACTGCCAGAGTCACCCCCCTTCTGAAGAAACCAACACTTGACCCCTCTGAGGTCAAGAACTACAGACCGGTTTCCCTTCTACCCTTCCTATCAAAAACTCTTGAACGTGCTGTCTTCAAGCAACTGTCCTTGTACCTCCACCAGAACAACCTCTTGGATCCCCACCAGTCTGGGTTCAAAGTGGGTCACTCGACCGAGACTGCCCTCCTGGCAGTGACGGAGTCGCTCCATGCCGCTAGAGCGAACTCTCTCTCCTCTGTCCTGATACTCCTGGACCTGTCTGCAGCGTTTGACACAGTGAACCACCAGATCCTCCTCTCCAGCCCTTGAGGGGATGGGTGTCTCAGGCTCTGCACTCTCCCTGTTTGCATCCTACCTAACGGATCGCTCCTACCAGGTGACGCTGAGAGGGTCTGTGTCAGAACCACGCAGGCTCACTACTGGGGTTCCGCAAGGCTCGGTTCTAGGCCCTCTCCTCTTTTCCCTCTACACAACATCTCTTGGTTCTGTTATCCATTCACACGACTTTTCCTACCACTGCTATGCAGATGACACCCAGCTGATCCTGTCATTTCCCCCCTCTGACACACAAGTGGAGGCACGCATTGCTGCGTGTCTGGCTGACATCTCGGAGTGGATGTCGATGCACCACCTGAAGCTCAACCTGGACAAAACTGAGCTGATGTTCCTCCCGGGGAAGGGCTGTCCGCACCGAGACCTGGCCATCACCATTGATAATGCTGTGGTGACGTCAACTCGGACTGCGAGGAATCTGGGTGTGACCCTGGACGACCAACTGTCGTTCTCGGCAAACATCGCATCAGTGACACGCTCCTGCAGATTCCTCCTCTACAACATCAGGAGGATTCGCCCCTTCCTCACTGACAAGGCAGCACAGGTGCTCATCCAGGCTCTTGTCATCTCCCGCCTGGACTACTGCAACTCCCTCCTTGCTGGTGCCCCGGCGTTTGCCATCAGACCTCTGGAGCTTGTTCAGAAAGCTGCAGCTCGTCTGGTGTTCAACCGCCCCAAGTTCTCCCATACAACTACCCTTCTCCGTTCTCTACACTGGCTCCCTGTAGCAGCTCGCATCCAGTTCAAGACCCTGGTGCTAGCCTATAGGGCAGTGAAAGGAACAGCTCCTTCTTACCTCCAGGCTATGGTCAAGCCTTACACCCCCGCCCGACCACTTCGCTCTGCTGCCTCGAGGCGACTGGTTGCCCCGTCGCTCAGAGGGCCCTGCGGCCGATCTACACGGTCACGGCTCTTCTCTGTCCTGGCCCCGCATGTGGTGGAATGAACTCCCCACTGATGTCAGGACAGCAGAGTCGCTGCCCATCTTTCGCCGCAGGCTGAAAACCCACCTCTTCAGGAAACACTACCCTGACCCTTCCCCTTAGCCATGCCTATTTGTCGTCAATTATGTGTCTGAGCTCTTGTTTATTGGCTCTTGTTCATTTGATACACTTATTTGTCTTAGCTCTTGCTTATTTGGTTCACTTATTTGTCTTAGCTCTTGTTTATTTGATTTCTTATTTGTCTCATTTGTTTAAGATATAGTAGGTTGCTAACTTATTGCACTCTTACCTTAACACTAGTTATGCTCTTAGTTGCTTGTTTAGGAAGGAAATGCACTTACGATTTCTGGTGACTAGTAGTTTTCTTGCCTACCTATGTTGAATGCACTTATTGTAAGTCGCTTTGGATAAAAGCGTCTGCTAAATGACTGTAATGTAATGTAATGTAATGTCAACTTTTACTGAAAAAGTAACCTGGCTGCCTTAAAATATTATGTTGATTCAACTAAGGTGCTTGGTTGAAATAACTTATGTTTGCTTGTTTGTGCAACAAAAGATAGAAATACATGTTTGTTGGTTTGACTCATAATGTAATGTCACCTCAACTAGGCATTTAGTTCCTACAACTTGAATTTCCTTGTTAGTAGTACTAAAAATGTTATTGATTGAACTTTAAATATCAAGTTGATCTAACTATTTATCAGTTTCAGATTAGTCACTTTAACTTATTATTGTGAGTGGTAGGAACTTACATGGAAGTGTAAAGAACTAAACATCCTTAGCTCTCTTAAATCAATCAATCATTTAAGGCAGCCAGGTTACTTATTTTTTTAAGTTGAGCCAACGTGTCCGTTTTTACAGTGTGTATACATGTCTTAAGTGCCATTACTGCAAGTAAGAACATAATTGGCACTAATATAATCAGAGTATGGTGTTAACATGGCCTCTGCCTTACTCGCGTCATGATAGCATTTTGGATGTGCACAGAAATGTGACTACTGGTTGAAGAATAGGAAAGAACATAATTTTTGATAGCAAAATTGCACTGATTTGTATTGACACTCCCCACTAGTGCAATTCACCACCCATTTTGGGGCAAGCAATGTCATGGCAAGCCAGGAAATTACCGATTGGGCACAGGTGGGAAAGAAATACCAAATGAAATTGCCACTTTGCGGTCACTGTGCTTGACCTGCGCTGGCATGAGAATAGGGCCCACATCCTCAGCCAACTGGGAGGAGTGCTGAATCAGGACACCTGCAATGCATATACAAATTATCCTGTACTACTTTTGGTATGATGCTCTGGACTAATCTATGTAATATTTGCTCTGGACTGTTTCTGATCTGTGGGTTTGCAAATTAAAAAGCCTTTAACCTGATGAAGGCAAACCCTAAAGCCAATCCTACACAAACCATATTCCAAACTGCCCTGAAAAATCTTGGCTGAATAAGTAATGCTCTCCTTTCCGTCAACAAATACTGTCAAAGTGCTCTTGACCAAGGCCCTACAAGACCATTGGTCAGAGGTCACCAGTATAAGACTGTGGTATAGTGTGCGGCTTCTAGGTCTGGGTATATGAATGTATATAATCCTCCCTTCACATGCAGCCACTCCACTCCAAAAGTGATGTATGATTATCTGCACCAGTCATAATCCTAGTCAGAATGGATTCCCAGCAGGATAATCAGCCATTTTGCCATCATGCCTTTTTCATTTGGCCAGAATCTGTTTTGCAAAATGATAATTTGACTGGAAAACATTTTTTTTAAATGTTAATGGTTTGAGAGGTCATGGGAGAGGGGTCTTTGTATAAGCAAAACACAAACCACAAAACAAATATGCAACTGAAATAAGATGTGTGAAATATTCCCTTTTTACTCACACATCTCAACTTCATGCACCTTAACCTACCATTCTCAGAAATTGTCTAAATCATTCAATTAAAGTTACAGTACAATTACAGTTCATTCATTCAACTAAATACAGTGCATTTCATTTTAAATCCTCAAAATAATTTTAAAACATACAACCCTTGGAACAGCACTCAATCCAGGATCTACATCTCTATGAGGATGTGCAACATGACTTAGCTACAATGTGTGACCAAATGATTTGAACCAAGGCAGATTTAATTTGACAGGAGAGCCATTTTAAAAATGTAAAATTCATCATTCGTTTACTTTATTAATTTACTATTTTAATTTATTTTTTGTATTGACAGTGCTGGATGAGAAAACGAAAAAAGCACCGCCATGTTTTGGACAGCAGAGGGCGCAATCGATTTGTGCAAAAGAACCAAAGCAGTGCTCATACAGCCGTCTAAATCTCTGACAAAGGTATAAACAACAGTCTTGTGCAGTTTACTTTACAACTGACAACAATCGAATGTTATCTAAGTAAAAATATACATGCTAGGCTTCCATTCTCCCCATCTAAACCATATTTAGATAAAAACCATTCTGCCTGTGAACAACTAAACATGACATGCAACATAGATTTGACAACAAAGATTAGGGGCCCTTGACAAAAATGACAATGTAAATAACGGAGAGCAGACATGTTTTTTTTCCATGACGTCATACACAGGCTGCCAAAGGCCATTTCTAAAACAAACTATAAATCTTTCATTTTCCAATACACATTGGATTCGTTCTATCAAGTTTGTGTTAGAATGAGAATCCAAACACAATAAACAGGGTTTGCATCATAACAAGCCTCCTCCATATTTGATGGTGGCTCAGAGTTGAGGTACTGAGGGGAAACTCTGGGCCAAAAGAGTAGCATTCAGTGATTGATAGAGGGACGTCCCTGCAACTTTTTCTTGATAATCTCCAAGAACTGCAAGCAAAGCAGCACTGCTTAGAGAGGAAATGGAATGACTGTGGGGAAATGGAAATGGTGTACATTAAGCTCTTTCAGTGGCAAGTCATCAACATTAGACAAAAAGTGAGAATTGTTAATGGTGGATCTTTTCTGCAAAGACAGGAAGGAGCAGTAAGCAGCAATACAGGAAATGGAATTTTCTGCTATATTGAAAGACCAGCAGAATGGCATAACAGTTATCGTTTATTACCCTATAAGAAGTTTTAATCTATTAATATAAAAACACAAAAGAACTGACCTCTTCACAATGACATCAGTGTTCAAAACACAGTGTGATCACACAGGAAAGTAGCAAGTGAGTCTAGCAAGGCATGGATTAGGTTACACCCACCCCAAAATCCGATTTAAAAGCAGATGTTAAGACTCACCAGAGTGTCCAAAAAAAAAAAGAGAGCACTTAAGCAGCAGTTCAAGCAAGAGCATGCCAGCTCCAACATCCGGCAACATCCAGATGCCCATTTGCCCATTTGCCCAGTCTGCAACCTGCTGTTTCTAATCAGGGCCCAATTAAGACCACAGTCTTTTGAGGACATAAGAGATGCAGTGGGAGCAGAAGCTTTCATGAATGCAACACAGGAGGAGTAAGGGGTGAGATTACCTGTGCAAGCTTCACCGTACGCATCATACTTGAAGGATGCATACAGTATATGCAGCTGAGAACAAGACAATCGCAGCAATCATGCAGCTATGAGAACGCCGGCATATACACACGCAGCTTTTCACTTTTTTGTACAGTCAGTCAAACAAGCATCTGCCTTTATACACTATACCTCCATCTGCTGAAGGACTGTGCTATCATTTAGAGATTAGTTAAGACATACTGTGTTCTTGCAATGAGGGTCTACTTTCCCAGATGGTCTGCTTCTAGATTAGTGGGCAATGGGGCCTCATGATGTGCACCCTATCCAAGTGCCATCAATCACTGACAAATATGGTCAAAGTGAAAGGTTATTTCCCTTCAAAGGCGTGGCACAAAGACAAAACCCTGGCTTCCGCAACAGGGCCGAGCAGGGCATGACAACACCTTGGCCACTTCAAAATGTTTATTGAACAACACTGAATCCATTATTTGTTTGCCACTATATCTTGGCTAACATATACATCTCTTTTCCGCAAGGTTTTGTGGACATTTAGAATAAATAGTGAGGAGGTCTGAGGTGAAAGCCAGGTGTTACTGGTGTTCAACTCCACGACAGTGCGGGTACCCTGTTAACACATAATTATGTTACATTATTTCAGATGGAGCCGCATGACTTCCCCTGAGCAAACAGCCATAACAAAAGGCTAGCGAGTTGACTGCAGTCACAATCTTAATCAACTTGCCAGGCTACATCTCTGTATACACCACATTTAGAAACCATCAGGTAATTAAAAACCACTAACCACTTTTTGCTGCAGCGTGACTACCGATCTGTTGGCATGACACGACACTGATTTTGAAAACACCCTGCACCAGTGGTTATGTGGCACTGCCCAACGTGGACGCCAGCCAGGCAGTTACAGTTGGGCGCTACTCTCAATGGCACCCGCTGTAGTCGATCTGTCATCAGCACAGCCCCACCTGCTGCCATTGCATCGTACCCTGTAGGCCTGGACTGCGTCACATTCTTTTATTACACGCTGACATGTAGCTGCTGTCTGTCTGACACCGAGCCCACTGTTATAGAGCAGTGTTCAGCAAGGCGTACAGGACATCAAAAAGTGTCCACGACAACAACAACAAAAATTTACAGTAGAGCTGCAAGACCGGTGCTTTTGCCCTCAAGCAGATTCAGCAAGGTGTAAAATCACGGAGCCAAGGAGCAATAACAAATGACAAATCTCCACAGATGGTCAAAAAAAAAAAGACCTAACCAAACCTGCTCATCACTTCTTTATCCTTAATACGGTGAATATTGCAATACAGCAGTGTGATGAACAGCGTACACTCTGAATCACTTCTCACATGGGATTCAGCCCTAAATAAAAAAAAATTAAAAAAAATGAAATTCAAGCTGCAACTTGAACTCAATAAAAGTATCTGAGGTAGGTTCAGTTATACGATTACTGCAGTTATTTGGAACCACAAATATAGCAAAATAAGCAATCCGAATGCTGGCTGGAAACATAATTTAGTGCTCCTTCGAATCAGACCAGCCCCAAACCCCAATAAACAATATTCCTCCCTCCACTTCATTTGAGAAATATTACTGTGCAACATCTTTCATCACTATACAACCCAATTATTCTCCTTTTGAGACAGTGAGGGAGCAGTTAAGTCCCTTGCATGTGCAATTATAGAGAGTTTTAAGATGAGGTATTAAACAGGCATAGTCCAATCAGCTTTCTGTTTTCAGTCTTTTTCACATCTCTTGTTCAACTGAGAGGGTGGTGATATGTCCAGATTGCAAGGCACTGCAAACCAGCAGTCCCTGGACAGAAGGGATTTTTTTTTTAATTCAATTTTTTAGGATTCTTTTATGATACCTCTGCTTCAATAAACAACAAACAGCAGAGACCAACAGAAAAGAGGGGAAAGAGAGAGAATGACGTGGGAATAAAGCCAAGAGACAGATTTGAACTGTTCACAGCATAGAAATGTTTTCTTTTTTAAGGATAGTCTGGCATCTTGGCTTGTTTTAGAAATTGCTTGGAAACAAATCAATCTACAGTTGATTTGCTTACTACTGTAGCACATCCTGACCCATGTAGGAATGCAGCTGAGATTTAAAACTTTCTGATGAGGACTGATTTAAAACGGAAATCTTGACAGCTTACTGAGCAATATAGAATGATATGTTGCTTTCAATGCTCTTGCTCTCGATCCCGGGGGGGAAAAAAAGAAAAACGGGCTTCAGCTATGGGGATCATCACCGACATCACTCATGTCAAGATGTAATGCAACAGTAAAGCAATAAGTCATGTGCTGCACTTGAGTGCATTACATGGTGTGTCCAAATCCAAAGTGATTTACAGTCCACAGTCATGGCCAACTACATTTGATATGTGATAATCTGACATGAAAAAAGGCCAAGTGAGTATTGTGACGAGTTATACTTTCATGTCATGTAAGAACTGCCCCTGTGGAAACGTGTCCACCGTGGTATTTTCAAGGCAAGAACCAATATTACAATGGTTATGACCGTCAATCTTGCTAAGTTTGTTTGTCAAACACAACAAGAAATGATATAAAGTTACAAGACCTTGGTATAACACAAATACAGCTGAGAAATTGAATTGAGTAGCCTGTGATGGACAACCTTGGCTGCGTTCAGGTCAGAAACGGTACCATGAATCACACGGTCCTCAACTCCTTCGGGTCACCATCTAAAATCCATTAGCCTGGCTCTGATGACAGCTCATCACCAACACTGACAGGTGAAACACTAGCCATGTCATTGATGCCAACACTGTGGCAATGCTGAGGTCCCGCCCAACATACGCCCGATTCTCTATTAATAACCCGGAGAGTGGAAGGGAAACCCTAAATGACTAGACACGCTGAAAGCCATCCTCTCACGCAGACCTGCAGCCTGTAACCAAATGCTAACAGTGCTAGAGGCTACAGTTACGCTACAGGGTCACCACTTCTCTTCTGTTTCCCACATCAACATCAGACTAATTGGCAGCCTCGGGAAGTTGCAGCATGCTTTCATCATGTTATACCAGCATTCACAGTCAGGGGTTGAGGAAGGAATGGATAGGATGTGGTTAACAGAAATGTAGAAAAGTCATCTGATGCAGCAGGCGACAGGCAACTGATTTAACTGAAGAGCAGCAAAATTTGATATCATAATGATTGTGTTTTGCTATCCAAGATAATTATTCTGTCTACATGCTGCTGAGCATTGTTCCAAGAAATGTGTTCCCCATCTCATTTAAAAGCTGAACTGGAGCCAACAATAGTTTTAGTGGACATTAATCCTTGCAGAGTGAGAGGGGATACCAGAGTGTGTCTTTGCTTTATGCCTCTCCAAACCATTAAAGTTTGCAAAAAAAAGACAAGACAGTTATCCTTATTGTGACTGGAAATGCCAAGAAAAAGCTCAGCTATATTTCTGAGACTGAATTAGGTTGTAATAGAGAATACAGCCTACTATTCTCCATTACCTTGCTCTGGCAATCTAAGAGTGGAAGCCAATGAATACAAGGTCTTGAGTATTAACAACGATGCACAAAAATGCTCGAGCTCAGTACATGGAGGGAGTACATAAAATCAGATCTATTCACCACCAAAACCAAAAGCTGTATATAGCTGTCATCTTATCAAAATAATAATGTTAGATTCCAGTAGTATAGTACGGGCAATAATATGCTCTCATAAGACAAAGTAGCAAATTTACTGCAATGCTTTACTTCTGTATTTGAACTTATGCACTCACAAGACTATAAAATGTATGCCGGCAAACTGCAGAAAGCTCCCTGATTAGTGTCTGACGCCTGTTTCTCCATTGCCGTTGCAGTAATGTACCCACTCTGCAGTGACAGGAACAATGGCTGAACACTAGCTGGAGATAGTCTGCCGAGGGGATGCTACACATCTTGTAAGGCTAATTCAGTTACAAATGCATCGCACAGACAGCGGGGAACAAACGCTGTGATTAATGGCATTGTGTATTTCAACATGCTGAGACAATGGAAACGTTTTGCCCTTTGCACATTTCTGTTGAGCACTGCCACTTTTTCATTTCACTGCACACCCCGTGTATGTATGTGACGAATAAACCTCTTGAACTTGAACTTGGTTTTAGCCTATTGCTTCTCCAACAACTGCATTGTAAAGGTCTCATAAATGGCTGCGGAGGATGTAGGACTGGGCGAAAAAGGGCAACGTGACAGTATCTCGAAGTGAGATTTGATCGAGGCTCTCTAAGGTTTAGATGGGAATAGGTCAAATAAAATGTTCAAGATGTGTCCAAACTGCAGGTTACACTAGGGGCAGTGGAGATAACACTACAGCCACTGAATGTGATTGCATGCTATAGTTGTAGATCAGCATGACCTGTCACCCTGTCTAAGCTATTTCCAGAACCTACTCAGCTCTACTCATAGTCTACCTAACAGAACTAGGTTGAGTTCCTGCTCATAAAAATTACATGAGGTTGACTGGCAGAAATGTCGAGCTGAATTATGCAATGCATTGATAAATACTGAGCTCGACGAGTATAGTACTCCATTCCTTTTAGCACTTTGGGAAGATGTTTCTGTTCAATTTAACTAACATAAACACCGAAATGTTCCCCTGGGACACGGTAATGGTATACACATTGTCTGGAGATGTCAAGCGGCCAACAGCGTCATTATATCGATGCCAACAGCTGAAACGGCCGCTTACGTTTTAGGTCCGTGAGTATGCAATCTACTCATGCCTCATTGAATAGTCTATGCGTGGATGTGAAACATCACATGATACGAGCGATTAAAATTGACAAGGGTGGCCGATCCATGTGAGTCAACCATACACGAGAGGAGATATCGTCTTGGTGGTGTGCCAAAATCTCCCTCCCCTCCTCTTGACGAGAACACACTGGCTGTAGGTTTCCACTTGTCAGGTTGGTGCAGTCTCTGAATCACGCTGTCCTCTATAGTCTTCCTGCTCATGGAGTCTATGCGGTGCTATCAAATTAGTGCCATACCCTGCATAACCACATCAACAGACAAACACACACACACACACACACACACACACACACAAACTTGGGCTGTCAATTTTTTTGTTTGTTTGTTTGGATTGTCAAACCTCTCTCAAAAATGTGAAGTGTCATGGCAGAAAATCAGATTCAGTGGACTCTTTCTCTACTTCCACCCACCGACTCTATATGACAAAGACATGCAGTGAATGCATTCTCCATTTCCCCAACTAACCTGAGGCAGGGATTAATTTTCACAGCCAGTCAATAGCGTCTTAAATCACAACACAACGCTGGAAACGAGCCCGTTTCTCCACGATTATGTAACAAATTTCCGTGATACTGTTCGCAGGAGTCAATTATAATTTCACACTCTGCAGGTTTACAAGCTTCATTTCAGTTTTAATGCGAGACCACCTCAAATAGCAGCAGGCGCTGTTTGGCATGGATTCATCACCGCAGTACAAGGCAATACTCAAGTGTTGATACGTTCATTCTCAAGGAGTAAGGGGAATTAAATTAGAACAAATTTCCCCTGGTAATGTTTTCATTCTAACTCAATACTTGGACAAAGTGAACACGTACACGTACACGTACACGTACACGTACACACACACAGCACTCAGTGACTTTTCCACCCAGGGGAAGTTTAGCAGAGCTCGGATTTCTCTGCGCTCTGGGTGGGGCAGTCCTTTTAATGAACTTAGGGACTGCTGCGCCATGTCATCCATCTCTGGTGGAGGGCACATAATACTCTCTAAGCCTCTGCCACAGCCAGAGCTCCAAGCCCATCTTCACTACTCTCTAGGAATGCCCAGAAGGAGAGGGGCCAACTGGAGTTTGGGCACCGGCCAAAACCACGTCTGAACTCAGACTAGCAGCCAAAATGTGTGTCCTCCGCTCACACCAAACAGTTGTTGATTGAATCAAATAATTTAGAAACTGCCAGAGGCTGACTTGATACAACTGCTTTTTACTTAGTGTCCGAAATAGCTCAGTAGGAAGGAAGATCTCAATGATGCGGTTACTGCATTTCATGTTGATCTAGTTATTCAAGAAGTTTATTTGTCACATACACACACGAGGTGTGCAGTGAAATGTAAAGTGGCAATGCTCAGCAGAAATGTGCAAAGGGCAAATAACAGGTTCACACTGTTTACAATAAAAAAAAAACCACAATATTTACAATGTCACAGTAAGAGCTCTATATAAAAAAACAACACAATATTTACAATAAGAGCACTTTATAAAAATATAGTAAAAAAGGGAAATTGTATGTATAATATAATATAAATTATAAATTATGTGTAGTCTTTACCTAAGTGTGTGTGTGTGCATAAGAGGGGCAGTGTGTGTGTCTTGGTGGGGGCCCTGGTGAGGTCAGAGTTCACAGTCCTGGTGAGGTCAGAGTTCACAGCCCTGGTGAGGTCAGAGTTCACAGTCCTGATGGCCTGAGGAAAGAAACTCCGTCTCAGTCTCTCTGTTTTGGCAGCATGACTACGGAGGCGCTTGCCTGACCGCAGCAGCTGAAACAGTCCGTTGTTGGGGTGGTGAGGATCCTTCATGATCCTGCAGGCTCTGGTTCTGCACCTCCTGGTGTACAAGTCCTGCAGGGTGGGGAGTGTAGTTCCAATAGTGCGTTCAGCCGAACGCACTACTCTCTGCAGAGCCTTCCTGTCCTGAGCGGAGCTGTTGCCAAACCAGGCAGTGATGCTTCCTGTCAGGATGCTCTCTACAGCTCCAGAGTAGAAGGACTGAAGGATCCTCCGGGAGACTTTAAATTGGGTTATGCTGACAATGTTAGCTTGACAAACCAGCTTTACCAAAGTTACCAAAAGCAGCAGAATGGTACAGTGAGTAGGGAGATGCCCTTCAGTGCTGCTGTGGCTCCCTGTGGAGGGAGGTATGCGAAAAGAGAATTTCTTTACATGGATCAATAAAGTATCACATTATATTACATTGTTACTTGTAATGGCCTTTGTCAAAACTCTACAGAAAGTCTGCATCTCAGTGCAGGCAGAAATTGAACACATTCATTTGAGGACATATTAGGATTTGATAAGAATTGATCAGAAGATGGGAAATGAGGGAATCCTCCAACCCCTACCACACTGTATAGCAGGGTTTTTTTGGGTCTGTTGTAATACAATTCACGTTTCAGTTCACTCAATCAAGTTACCAGACATAAATTCATTGAATTGGAAAAACCTTGTGTAACACCAAGTCCAATGCGTCAACGTCAACCAACATTACAGTCAATTTTATGTTGAATATGGAGTTCAAACACAATTCCTAATTATGTATATCTCCTTGTTGCCTCCAGGATTGCAGACGTCAGCCAGTAGGTCAGTCAGAGGACACGCTCACCTTTTTTCTACCCCTAAGTATGTGAAAGAACTGATTTCATAGTGAAAAGGCAAGCCTGTTTCCTGTCTACGTGATGGGTAGTTTATGTGTTGGTTTCTATGTAAGATGAGAGGCGTCATGCTGAGGACATGAATAAGACATCACAGGCACTTCCAATGACCTCTTAAAAAATACAACCAAATAGATACAAGTTCAACTTCAATGGAGAATGCATTCACTGGGAAAGCAACTTCAATTGCTTTCCCACAATCTTGAAAATACCTTGCTTTGTTATTAACCCACACAAGATAAAGATCATTAATCTGTTGTCTGCTGATGTATATGCCAGCAGGCACAGACCTTGTGACACCCAACCAACATTTCCAAGTCCCCTGGAAATGTACAATCATTTTTACACCGCCCTGTCAAAGCAGATGCAGCAGCAGCCCTGCCACCATATTAACCCACACACCACCCCCCGCGATCCCAAAGACAGGTAGCAATGGAAGCCACTGCGGTGGCCATCTGCTATGGAAAAACCACTGACAGCTCCTCCGCAACAGGGACAAGGCCTCCTGCAATGTCAGGTACATGCAAACATCTACATACTGTAGACACAGTCATATTTTCAGAATGGGAGTCCAGCCAGTAGCATAAAATTTATAGGACATTAAAAAAAATCTAATTTAGAAGTCAGTAAACACACATTTCAGTGTCCTACGCATCATTCATTTTCATAGCCCATTATATCACTATGGTGGACTGATCAGACTTGCAAAGCAGGGGCTATCAGTATTAGCATAGGTTGTACCCATGCATGGGTTATAAAACAGTGGTAGGCAATCAGAGCAGCCTGCAAGTGAGGCGACTACCTAGTTAGTGAGGAGCCAAGGCTGCAAGAATATAATGTTCCCTGCCTGGCTGAGTCATTGTGGGACTAAAACTACATTTATGGTGTGCTTTAATTGTCTAACAGCCCAAATTCACTTAATCGTAAAGTTTGTGATTAGGTGTTTTTTATTACATTTTTACAGACTTGTCACTGGGGGCTGAGAAAAACAACAACTATACACTACAATCATTTAGTTTTTTCTAGTACTAAGGTAGAAAAACAACAAACTACACTCAACCTGCAGCTTTCAGGTATTTCAGTTTAAGAACTCCAAGTTTAGCTTCAGGACATCTCAAGCGGAAGGGATTGGCTGCCTGCCCGTATCAAACATTATCTTCTGAACCCTTTACTTTCTCATTAGTCCTGAGCTTTACCTCACCATCCAGAGAGTCTGTTTTAACTCGTCCCAGCATGCATCAGTCCGATTCACAGAGCACTTTGATCTCATGTTAAAGAACAAGTAATTGTAGGTGAGCGGCATGCTCAGATTGCCTCTGGGCTTCTTCAAGATCAATTTGTCTAGTTGTCACTTGAGGCCTGGGGCCTAGAACTTTGTATGGGGTTAGGGTAGAGACCTGATGGGAAATGTGATGTCCTTGTGACGTGTTGAGTGATTCCTCCTTGATGCTTTGTGTGCGTTTGATTATTGATGAGTGAGTGCGTATTTTCCTGTGTGTACTACCTGGTAACGCTACACTGACGATCGATAATGAGGTCCCTCATTATGGTCGCTTGAGTTTGTGTGTGGCCAGTTGTTCTCCCTTTAGAGCATAGTATCAGATATGGTGTCACACTGGAGTGTTGCTACATAGTGAGGAAACATGTTCAGAATAATAACAACCATAATAATAAACGTGGGCCCATAGCTAATTTGCTGTCCACCTTGTTGAGGTGAATTAGTTCAGCAGCTAATGTGGGAATATAAATTTATAGTTCCACATGGTTTGACCGTTTTTGCAGTTAACTTGAAAGAACTAAAAGGTAACTAAAAATAAATCCCTTGAGGGGACAGACATTACACAACTTAGTTTATTTTCAGTGGTCCAGAGAGTTAACAGCTTGACTTGGTCAGGCAAATCACTTCAACAGTAAAACCTGTCAAAAACATCATCAAGATGCCAATACTAACCCCTCATGTTTGAATTGTTAACAAGCTAACACCACAAAATCACCTTCGCCAGCCCATCTGTCCAGAGCCCGATGGCATTTCACAGTCAAGCAAATTCCATAGGCATCTTTCTCCCATACAAATTACATGCTGTGAATGTATTTTCAGTGTGGCAGTATGTGAAGAAGACACATTCTCATGGGAACAGATCACAAGATATAATTTAGCATAGTTAGTGGGGATATCATCACCCTCTAATGTGTCTTTGTAGAGCATTTTAATGTGGTTGCTCTAGGCTCTGGATTTAGCCAGGCATTATTTCACAGGGCCATTTGTCATGTGTAATGGGGTCCTCTATTAAACATGAAACTGGAGGTACTGTACTTTCACTTCAATGAACCAGCAACAGATGCTAGAGGCGATATAGCCAATAGGTACCACACTGCCAAAAAGATAAAATAAGCTAGAGATTTCCACCCAGAGGAAAATAAAACAATGAATAGAAATAGAACAGACTTAAAACTGACTTCCTTCTCTGGTTCAGCAAAACAATGGTTTTGTGTAATTGAGTTGGTGAAGTCACGTTCAACTTCCAGTGTCCTCCTGCTACAGTGTATTGATTTAATCAGCAAATGGGTTGCGATAATAGAGGAATGCAATGGTGCTAAATACGAAATCAAACATCTAAATCTAAAACATCTAAATAGAACTTCTATACACTCAAATAAATCATCAGCTATGAGAAGCACATTGTATGAGTCTACCAGTGTTTCCCCTATTTTTATACTAGTATATTGTGGTGGTAAGAAGCAAAGCGATGCATTATGATTTTGCAATACTATTACTTCAGTCTGACTAAACCAATTTACAGCAGACCATGTCATGTGAATGTACAGAGCCAGAGCTCTCGATTGAATCAAGACCCTGACCTTTCAGAAGGTCTGATCCTTTGTAGTATTTTCTCAAATATATTTCCAAATAATCATTACATGTCATCCATTCTAATGTGTTTGTGAAGTATATTTATATAAATAATAATGTGTAATACTGTTGGGGGCTTTTGAAATATCCTATCCTGCTGAGGTGAAAGTAATATCAACCATATTTCAAAACAAAAAGGGTTAATAGCCGCTAAACCTTTACATAGTACCTTATCAAAACCCAGGAGTGTCAAATTACATACATAATACCAGTATCAAACGTGGCAACAGATTGAAACTCCACACCACTACCCCTGCAGGACAGACAATATCCGCCTCCCCAAGAGGGCCTCGTCTTTGATGGCATTGTCCTTCAGTGCATTGTGGGGTATATTGCTTCGATTGCAGCCAGCCAGGGCGTACTCTGGCAGTCTCTATTTGCCCTGTAACTATAAAGCCATAGCTCATCAAACAGCTAAACTGCGGAGCCAGACTCCAAATCTGAATCCAAATGAAAATTTAAAACGGAATGGACAATCGGAGGAGGAGTAAAAAATAAAGCATGGCTAATACACATTACTTCAACCCTGATTTCATTATAGCTGATACATGCAAACCAGATGCATGCACACACACACACACAATGTAGTAATGAAGTTAAGTCACCTCAGGTAGTATGTGCTATGCTCAAAATAGGAATAGAATAACATATCACACTCTAAGTGAAATGTAATCTCAAGGATAAAGGGGTAAAAACTTCACTGTGGCAATAATTAGCATGCTAGCTAACCCCCCCCCTCCCCATGCTGTGATGTGCTGAGCAATGAGGAATACGCTTGAGAACAGCACTTGGTTGCTACTTAGTTGTATGCCCTACTGCTCGAGCCCATTTCAAATGTATTTTAAATTTCCCTTTAATGGCAGCATGTTAAAGACTCAGCGGGCCCCACGTCGCACTCCAGGATGTCTACACGCGTGGCTTTGAGCACACACACACACACACATGTACGCCCACTCAAATAAAGCAATAAATCAGAATTGAACTCTGTAGAGCAATCCTTTTTTTTTTAATATCACAGCACATTACAACTATACTGTAACTGTCAGCGCGGAGCAAAAAGCATTTGAGACCTCCCCACACACAGACCACAAACTGATGACCTACTAGACCGTCCTGTAGGCTACAGGATGCAATGCAATACTTGTGTAATGCAGTTTGTTTGATGACTACACTCTTGCCCAAGGCTTGGGCTGGCAATGGACTGACCATGAAGGCCTGTGTTAGTTCCAACCTCATCTTCTGTCTCAAAAGATAATCACTTTAAACTCAAGATGGGGAAAGAGTTGCAAGAAATTTCAATTTGAATGCTGTACTGTAAATGGTGCAGCACAGCATCTGCCACAAAGATCTATGAATGTAATAGTGACCGCATTGATTTATTCCCGCAGCACAGCCCGTGTCTCTCCGAGGAGTAAAAACGATGTTTCTGCCCCTTTTATAAAGGGAGATTGCATTTCTTGATCTTGATAGTGTGTGTGTCTGTCCATGCGTGCAGCAACAGTGTGTCCTCTTCTGCAACCCTAACGGCCTACACGTTTCCCCATCTTCCTGAGCTGTCGGACCTGATCAACCAGGGTCTGGCGTGGTTAGGCCTGATTCAAGTTGTCGGTCAACATTCTCTTCAACAACGCTGTGATTGCCGATGAGAGAAAAGAAAGGCGGTGTGAAAAGGTCAGAAATATTAGGTGTCACGTATCCAAATCGTAAAAGAAACCTGGCCTTTGTGGATTTATTGACGGCATTGTCCTTCAGTGCATTGTGGGGAATATTGCTTCTTTCTATTAACATCTACATCTAATTCAATTAAACATAAACAGAACAATAAATGGTGACTGCCAGTGCACAATTTTAATACTCCACAATGCCTTTGGACTGTAGATGTGTTACCAGAACTTGCTGTAGAATCTAAATAGAATAATGGATCGCAGGAAAAAGGCACAGATGTCCTTTGGGGGCACAGTTTAATCACAGACGGGAGGGGGGAAAAAAAGACAACAAGAGGAATACTAGGGCGAAGGGACCTGAGGGAGGTTTTACAGCGAAAGAGCAATCCATCCTTATTACGTACAAATCTAATGTATCATGCAGCCAGTCAGAGGCAATAGAATGGTCAGTGTGATCTGTGGAGCACTGTGTTCAGAGAGATGGGCCTTAGCTGGATTGGCCAACGCTCAGTGATTGCTGAGGTAAAGGTACTGTAAATGGCAAACACCTGTGTTTCTTTGCATTTAAATTGAATTTGCGATGGTTTCAGCGGTCCGTGGAAAGCGCGGCGGAGCGACGAGAAATTCAAAATGACACCTTGCTTCCGCTGAGGGTGCTTCACTGCTCAGCGTGTCATACATCACCTCCTCTCCTATTTGCTACATTCACACATACAGCTGCAACCATTTAAACCACTCAAGGTGTTTTTGCATTTTGCTGCATCATGTCGAAATGTAACTGAGGAAACCTGACTCTGCAACATGGTGATTGGGACTCAGTAGTATATCATAAAATACTCAGAAACTTCTCATACTACTAATGTGCAAATTCAGAACTAAGCATCTACGTAGTCTGAATATGAACATCTTTCCCACTTCCATCCCTCATTTTATTTGAGGATCACAGACACACACGTGTCTTCATTCAGCACACTCTGACAGGTAGCCATATAGGCACACAGCACACATACAACCCACAATACCCCACCATACCACGGGACCAATGACGCATGCAAAAGTTACACTGCACCACATTAGTTCAACTCCAACACATTTGTCAATTAATTTGTCTACTCTAATGGATGCATGCAAGCTGAGGCTGATTAACATCTAATGCTTTCACACTGCTGGTATACGGGCGAGATCCCTGCTGTTTACACCTGCCTGGTGTTGACACGGACTGAGCCAGGTAAGTAATGGGGTTAGGGGGGGGCAGTCTGAGCAATGATGGAGATGGTACTCTATTTTCTGCACGGCCATCCACGACGGGCTCCGCCAGGGAGGAAGACTGATTACAGCGGTTTACAACAGAGGTGTAGGAAGAGTGGTGGGGATATATGGGATTAATCATGGCATGAAACAGTCTCCTCCGTGAAACCCTCCTACCCCCCACATGCCCCCTATAGACTAGGTTGTAGTGTCCTTGACGTATGTGCCTATTAGTCAAGATCATGGATTGAGTGCTGAAGATGGGCAGCAACATTCCGGCCACACAAGCCCACTTATTAAACCTTCAGGCTACTGTCTCCCCCTTACACACACACACACACGCACACACACACACAGACACACAGACACACACACACCAAGGATAAAGACCACAGGGTACCATCTCCTCTCCATATACAGAGTAACATTAAGGAATAAATGAAATTACATGTGGCAGCAACGTATAATGCATACGGTACCGGATGCAATTGCAGCCGGGAACCGGTTTAAACTGTGTTTGTCTTCCAATCGGGAGAGACAGAAGGAGGACGTAGAGAACTGGAACTGGCAGTTTACGCTGCAACCTGAAGGATGCAGCTGGAAAACCTGGCTTGCTAGCTTTGGAGCCAAAAATCAAACCTGTGTTTGGAGCAGAAGGGTGTCCTGGAGAGCTAGCGGGAGGTATGCCAGAAAGTGGCAGCCGAAATCAGTTATGTGTATAAAATGACAAATAAAATGGCAGGCAGGCCAGTTAACTCTCCTCTCCATGCCTGTGTCTCCTTCTCTGTTCTCCTTCCTCCTACTGGAAGACAAACACAGTTTAAAAAGGTTCCCAGGTGCAATTGGCCAATTAACCATAATTGTTATCATTCGGTAATGCATGCTCGTAGCGGGGTGTTATTATTAAGTAGAATGGTGTTTACACTACCTGCCTTGATATATGCTCACACATTTATTTTCCTGATACAGTGCATTGCATTAACTTTTTATTACCTGTCCTAAACTACTGGCATTGAATAGCAATGCTGCAGTGATCAATATTCTACCATGGGGAAATAATACACATGCATCTTTAATAATAACTTAACCCAAATGTGGTTTCCTTACCTCTAACCTGGATGTTTTAGAATTGCGCAAAGCAGCATCAACATCACATTTTCAAGAAAGCTTTGCAAGATGTCATGAATCAGACATAAAGTGCTGCCAAGGTGTCAAGTGACAGTGAAACTGTCAAAAGCTACAGTGGTTAGGAATAATACACTGTCATTCATATCCTGCCTCTTGTCCGTGGTTTCATTACCTCTGTTTATCAAAGTACTTGACATTTCGTACGACCCATAGCTTTTTGCGAAGGAAACAGATTTTCTATCTACAACCATTCAAAAAAAAAAGACATGGAAGCATTTTAGAATTGCCATGTCATCATCAAACAGAAAGCATGTAGTTTATTTTTGCTTGAGGTAAATGAAATATGAAAGAGAAAAATAGAAAAGCAAAACTCCAGTGGGACTGTGGCAAGAAAATTGCCTCACTGAAACATGATGTGTTCGATACAAGGGCTTCTACCTTGCCAGCATTTTCAGCAGGTTCTTGGAATGACACATTACCAACATTTGTGCATGACACTAGCATGATGAAATGTGTCATTGTCTGAGGGGGTATTAACAGTTCCTCTAGTTTCCCTAGAGTCTCCACTCCCACTCTCCGAGGTGTATTGATTCTCCTTTTGTTGGCAGAGAGCTGTGGCAGGATTTCAGTCCCAGTAATTGCCAGCTAACAGTGCGTGGAGAAAACATTGTCTCTTGTATCACAGAGCGTCTGGTGCAGAGGGTTCACTTTTTGAACACTGACAAGGCCAAAGGAGAGAGAGAGAGAGAGAGAGAGAGAGAGAGAGAGAGAGAGAGAGAGAGAGAGAGAGAGGAAAGTGACAGACAGCATTTGAGTAGGCAACATTTGAGAGAAAGAGCCTCAAAGAGAGTCTAAAATAAAGCCATTACAAGTCAGTGTGTGAGAGAGAGGAAGAGGTAAAGTTGAGCGAGAGAGCGGCAATGTGAGAGAAAAAAAAAAAAAATCAAGATTGAGTTAGAGACGTGAGTTAGAAAGGGCGAGCAAGACAGGAAGAATGAGCAAGCAAAAGAAAGAGAAGGGATAGGGAAGAAACCTTTTTAATTGTAGTTAATGTAGTTAACGACAGTAATGATCACTTAGGGGAGAGGCAGAACAGATAGGCAAGGCAGAATAAAGAAACAAATGAATCCCAAACAAATTAAGACCCTCCTCTAATTGCTTGTGATCTAAAAAGAGCCCAGTTTGCTTTTGCAGTTCTTCAATGTCGTTTGGCTGTGGTCCGCTGACGTTGCCTCTCCCCTCACATTATTATCTAGCTTAATTATAAAATCAGTATATCGATGATTGTTTCAATTTGACTGATACGGAACCCAGATAGTTGAATTTTGCGGCTTGACCCCAAGGCACAGAGAGCCTCATAAACAGGAGCCTCTAACTCAACCATGCCCTCCAAACTTGCCAAAAATAGCACGGCCATTCTTCCAAATCAGAGGGACTCTCATTTACAAACATTAGTGCAAATGGGAAAAGTGATTACACTGCCTACAGACAGCGAGCTGGGATAACCAGAGGCCATAGTCCAATGTAAATATAGCAAAATGAGGGAAAATGCAATACAGGAAAGCGGATGAGATTGATGGATGTTGTGGTGGTGTGCCTATTGACACAAACACAAAAACAATACCCCTCTACCTGTTGCAAATGAAAACCTGTATACTACTGTTTGCCAATTATTCAAGATTTCCACTCCATTTTGAACTGAAAAAATAATTTTCTTGTTTCGACACCATTTTCTATCTCTGATCAAAACGTATTACAGAATTGGGTTCATGGTTTCTCCATGGCTCTTGGAGAATATCTTCCTACAGAGTGCTAAATAGCATCAAACATGTGAATGCTAAGTAATAGAGTCTGTTGGAAGATGCGGGGGCGTACACAATAAGTCTGACTCTGGTCCCTCGACACAGGAAGCTATAATCACTTCTTTCAACCCTGAGGGTGACATTTATATGACAAGCTCATCATTATATAATTAGTCATTCTACATCTAATTAATAACAAGGTACTCAATTGCGTGGGCGGCGAGGGACTTCTCTGCAACCTCTGCAAAAAAAATTTTTTCGAAAGATTCTGCTTGGGCATTTAAGCTTTGTTTCAGTGGGGGGACCTTAATGTTTTTGGGGACTTTTTTGGAGCAGAAGTGATGGTGGAAAAATAATAACCTTAACCTTGGAATAATTCATGTGCAGAAAAGTCCCACTCCTAACCTCAACAATAGAGAATATTCTCACTCTGGCTCCACAAAGACTTGTAGACTGAGCTTAGTGGTGACATTCATTTTCCACTACAGTGCACACACTCTCTCCCTCTCCTCTTTTACATAACACTGGGCCAGATTGTTTTACTCGTGCAGGCCTCTAACGGTGACTGTTCCAGACAACCCTTCACTCATTTTCGAGGGGAGGCTTCAGTCTGTGTCAGCCTGAAGTATGGCTTTTTTTTAGGCTGTCTAAGATCTGATAACCCTTGCGACAAGTCCATGTATTGTGTGTAGTGCCATGATAAGTCCAAGAATCGGTGCCACTCTTAAATTGGATGGCCACATAGCAGTAGAAACCAGAAACTGAAGATGGCAGGGACACTGTGAATAACAAAGAAGTACCTGCCAGCGAGTGTTATGGATCCAGATACCACAATCACATGTCTTCTTTCTGCCCATGCCAAAGCAGTGAACAGTGGGAAAGGGGTCATGGTAAAAGGTCATTGCGTAAAGTTAGAAGTACGCCTGCTCCAGCTGACACTGATACTTGCTCTTTTTTCCATTATGTAAGCGGCTTGGCGGTAATGTTTTGGCATGTGGTTCACTTTGACATCGTAATCAGCTGTTGTGTTTAGTCAGGCCGTGTTAAGACATGCTGTTGAGCCATGTTATTGTACTTGCTTATTCAGTAGTGACAGAAACAACACAGTATACACCTTTAATCTGAATTCATGTTTGTTTCTTCCCACATACTTGTAAAAGCAATGTGAAAATCCAGGACATTATAAAATAAAATGGATTTCCTCAAAGTGTTCTCAAAGGAAGTTAGAAAAGTTTTGCGGACATGCAAAGGATGAACCTCTCACCTGGAATGGTGGTAATTTGATTATCCCACTACCATGTTCTGGTACTGCATTAGAAATACATTTGATATGTATTGTCATCTATGGCCTGTTGTTGCTTGCAATTGTTTTGGCTTCTTGGATTTCTTTAAGAAAATATGTCTTTGAAAAATCAGACTTTCAAGTTGGGCAATTAAAAAGGAATCAAACTTGCACTGTAGAAGATATTGGATAACATTTTCTTTAAAATGAGATAAACACATCATAGGAACATAAGCACGTAGTGAGAAAGTAATCATGTCTTGCATAGCGTGAACACGAACATCAAACCTCTGCCTGTGATGCACACAGATGCTTCTCAGGTAATCAAGCAGATGCCATTTTAGCTCATTGGGTGTGAAAGGAAACATTATGCAATGTGGTTAGCCATTTGTTATTGTTGTGCCACTCCAAATAACAAGGAAAGTGTTCAGCTACAGTGTACAGCATAGTGCATCACAGTACTGGTGATATTGGAACACATAACCAATGCAATCGCTTTTTGACATCCCCATGATTTTAAGGAAAGCACTTAAGCTACTGCAGAACTAAAAATAAAGTGAAATGCTCCCTAGCTCCCTAGTCTCCCATTCTATGCCAGGTTTACAAACTTCAGGAAAATTATTATGGAACTGCCAAAAGGATGGCAGTTCATCCACAAACAATCGCTATTAGGTCTCCCTATCAACAATGCAACTACAACCTCCAAACACCCAAGCTACATGCTGAATGTCTGCATGTGCAATGTTATATCATTGTCCATAAGCAGTGTACACTTATCTGCCCCTCAGGGATCAATAGGAAGCACTGGAAATACATGTCTAATCTCCATTCTATAAGCCAGTGGATAGAGACATCAGAGTTAAATAGCCTTCTCTTGCCGTTCAGAATGGGGACACCGTTGCACAGACATGATGCCAACCCAATCTGCCTACAGGTATCAAATATTCAGTGTTTGGTCAGGGATTATGGGCTTTGAACGCGATGTCCTCATGGGACAGGTGGAACATGACCTGCTAATAGCCATCAGGAAACCAAAGAGAAGGAAACAAAGACGAACCCTAGCACCATGGGGCAGGTCCCCACACATGTGTGCTCACAAGTACACACTGAAAAGTCACCAAGCCTCCATACCTTTACTTACAAAGGCCACATGCATAGACTCAAACACAACATACTTTTTTCCCTACAGGAGAACCATTTGTTCTTTAAGTTGATTGTTTTTTTTGTTTGGGCTCAGATAAAATTGAAGAACAACTGTATGTATGAAACCCTTTAAAAAGGATTATACACATGATCAGCCACATGATCAGCACAACATTAAAACCACTGACAGGTGAAGTGAATAACATCGATTATCTTGTTACAATGGCACCTGTTAAGGGGTGGGATATATTGGGAAGCAAGTGAACAGTCAGTTCTTGAAGTTGATGTGTTGGAAGCAGGAAAAATGGGCAAGCGTAAGGATCTGAGCGACTTTGACAAGGGCCAGATTGTGATGGCTAGACGACTGGGTCAGAGCATCTCCAAAACGGCAGGTCTTGTGGGGTGTTCCCGGTATGCAGTGGTTAGTACCTACCAAAAGTGGTCCAAGGAAGGACAACCGGTGAACCGCCGAACCGGTGACAGGGTCATGGGCGCCCAAGGCTCATTGATGCGCGTGGGGAGCGAAGGCTAGCCCGTCTGGTCCGATCCCACAGAAGAGCTACTGTAGCACAAATTGCTGAAAAAGTTAATGCTGTCTATGATAGAAAGGTGTCAGAACACACAGTGCCAATGCAATACAGCTTGCTGCGTAGCCGCAGACCGGTCAGAGTGCTCATGCTGACCCCTGTCCACCACCGAAAGTGCCTACAATGGGCACGTGACGGTCAGAACTGGACCATGGAGCAATGGACGAAGGTGGCCTGGTCTGATGAACCACGTTTTCTTTTACATCATGTGGACGGCCGGGTGTGTGTGCATCGTTTACCTGGGGAAGGATGCACTATGGGAAGAAGGCAAGCCGGCGGAGGCAGTGTGATGTTCTGCTGGGAACCAACATCTGTGGGATGTGCTGGAAAAACAAGTCTGATGAAAACAGGACTTTCTTTGACAGGGTGAGGAGCTGATGAGGAGTCAAGCTGATGCTCCTCCACACTGAATGGGGCGAGCCAGCTGAGGTGGTTCAGGCCATTGGTCAGTGTGTCTTCCAGCGCCTCCCATTGGAGGTGTACCAGCCAGGGCGGACTAGGTGGGGACCATGGGGCAGACCCAGGAGACGCTGGAGAGACTACATCTTCCAGCTGACCTGAGAGTGCCTGAGGATCCCCCAAGAAGGACCTGGAAGAAGTTGCTAGGAAAAAGGCTGCTCTGCTTGCCCTGTTGCCACTGCAACAATACCCCAAAACTACTGGTACACAGGCAGCATCTACATTTTCAAGAAAGAGTTAAATCAGATATTTATTTTTATTCTATCTTGAGACAAGAGGCCACAGACATAAATGCCTGTATGGCATTTACTGCAGCCCTTAGTTGTTGCAATCGTTCAGCATTGTTCCATCATGACGCACAGAGCCAAGGAAATATTTATCTCCACACAACTCACAGCAAGCAATTGAATTGACAAGCTAAATCTAATTACTTGAAATCAATCAAGCTGGTTAACATGCTCAGAGGATCATTAAAGCTTTGATAGAGCAAAGAGAAGTCCAACAAAGCAAGCGCTCTCCAGGTGTATGTATTTTGGGCACATCTTTTGCACTTTAGTCTCATTAAAAAAGAAGAGTGGATGGGTTGAGAGGGGCATGGCCTGCGTTGTCAGATGATATGCTAGAATCAGTTCTGAGCTTGTCCTGATGAAAAAAAGGATGCTGCATTACAGAAGCTGCCTTGTCTGACAGCCAAACACTCTGTGGAGATGTGGAGAAAGATTCCAAGAAATATGACTCATCTGGAGTAAATGACAGATTTAATGCATATTGTGATGCATGGTACTAGTTGAATAGGGATGGAAAAGGCATGTCGAGAGCAGACTCACTGCACAATCAGGGGTACTGACAAGATAACGGATAGGCATCGAAATTGTGTCACTTCAGAGAAAGCTGCATAAATCACCCGGCTTAAGGACATCTAAATGGTCCTGATGGATCCTCTGGAAGATAGCTTACTGGTGTCTTTCTCTCCTCTCCTATCAGAGAAACTGTACTTTGAATGTTGGAAGGGATGTGAAGATTTCCCCTGATGTAAGCAACAGATACGTTTCTGCTTTTTAATATACTGAAGAAGTGCTGACAGTGCTGTTTGGATAACCTAGGAGCCTGTGCACGTTTTTTCCCCTCAAACACTGGCAGAGTGCACCTGAAACATTCAAGGCCTACTGTTAGCAGCACTGCTAACATAGTGAGATGAATACAAATGGAACTGCTGGCAAGTTTGCCCAGATCCGAGTTACTATGCTCAATAAAGATAAAGCAACCAACACACGTATCCATCAACTATACATTACCCCTCTTTGGATTATAACGCTGCATCACTGTTATTATTATTACTGTGTGACTATTCAAGGATAAGCACATACAAACTGAAAAAGCTGATGGTGACCGCCATAATGCTGGACCTTCAACCTACATACTTTCACAGAAGGCTACATTGAGAAAGTGCTTGTGTGCAGATTTTGCAGCAGGCATTCATGGCATAGACATGATGTACAGCAAAAGCTCCCCAGTACAATTATGTTTTATCATACACATTACACTCGACCTATGTGTTTGTGCCGGCCTTGGAAAGTAAGTGATCAATGAAGCAGTGACCGTGGGCCCGTTGGAGGACAATGAACATCTCAATTAAAATCCCATGGTCTGCTGACTGACTTCATCTATCATTCTCTTCCCCTGGTCACCCAAAAATGGCCAAGCCAGCTTTGCGTTGGTCAAACCCCATTTATAATAATCTACAGCACAGTCTGTGTAAGATAAGTTAACATGCTGCATTCATAGAGAAATGGATCCACTCAAGGGGAAATGGCGTATCTAATGGCTGACTGATAATGGGTTTCATAATTCTTTATGTCTAATGTGCTTCTTAATGACTTGCCTGCATAGATTGTAGTTGAACCATATGAAACAGGTTTTACACCTCAATATCTTGAGATGACGTGGTCAGAATTAATGATGTAGGCTAACCAATGTGGCTCTTGTGAGCATCTTATACATTACCTCATTCAAAGATGGAAAGGAGGCTATATCACTAGGCAGTTCACACTAAACGGTGTGGAAAATGCAATATATTGAATAAATGTCACATTATATAAATTACACTAATTTCAATTTCATCTATACTCAGCTGAAATCACTGAGCTGATCATATATACCCAACACAGCAGTACAAGGGCTGTTGGTATGGCCATACTTTATTACCAGAATTAATGATTGCATTTGTTATGCCACACATGGGGACTTGAGGTTTTATGTGGAGAGAAAAGGTTCAGGAAATAGCAGCTAAAGTAAGTCAGTGTGGAGACAGGGTGGTCAATAAAAAAGATTATTTTTCTCTGACTCAGCACACTTGGTAGGAATTGGGCTTACTCCAAAGGGAAATAAGTCTGGCCTTTTATTTATGGTTATCAATAATTAATAGGTATATATTGACAATGAGGAGCACCATTCTGCACCCAAACAACCATGTAGTGTATATTGCAGGCGACAGCAATATATTATTGTTAGCTGTTATCTAAAGCTTTAAAGACAATAAAAGGAAATTATGGATGAATGCAATCACGTACTCACCTAACGAGAACTGATAACTGCAATGTGACCACAATCACCTGTTCGTAGCTATGGAAACCAGCAACCACCTCCTTGGGGTAAATAATTTCTCCAAGCATGGTATCACACAGAGCCTAAATTAATTGGTGTGATTGGAAAGCTGATGCCACCTACTCTTTTTAGAGGGCAGCCTGTTGGTGGAGCAACTCATCTAAGGCCTACCTCCACCTCCATCCCTTTCTCTCTCTGTCTCCAAGGTCAAGGAGAGCTTGCAGAAAGTATGCCATATGGAAGTCATATGGAAATCTTCACTATGCTTGCAGTATAACTCTAAAATCCTTGTTATCAAACGTATGTCGATGTGTCTTTACAGTGGGTTTTTAAGAGCTATTCATAGTAAAAATGCAGTCAGCCTCACACCAGTGCTCACAAGCAGGTGGGAAATCATTAGTACGTTCATGTAGTACCTCTCCAGGGCTTAGCACCATCACACTCAAGCAGCGAGATAATCAACAACTTGCTCGGCAGTGGAATTCAACTAATGTAAGAACAAGACAGGAGCTTGATGCCACACAAAGACAAGGGTGTCCATGCATGCTGCCAAAGCAGTTACGTTTTTCGCAAAAATATCATTTGCACAGTCATCATAAAGGTACGGTGCACCCTGAGCAATGAGGATAAGTAATCACAACATTGACTGGATAACGAATGTAATAATCCACAGGAACAATGTGACATTTAACAGTGTAATATGTGCCAGTGTTCAGCATATGCTACTGCTGGCAACCTTTGTCCTGCATTGAACTCTTCATGGAGTAATCTGCTGGTAATCCACTATAATCCACAATTTAATCTTGTTAAAACCGTTTATTCATTGTCATTCTCATTCCAAAACCTCTAGTGCATGTGCATGGAAAGTACCAGTTATCAAGCTTTGGAGCAAATATAGAAATAGTGTGTGAGTAATACCCAGTGGCCATCAATCTGCTTTTGAGGCTGCGTTGGGATGGGTTGGCTTTAGCATGTTGCTCAAAGTCACTCAGTTCTGATTGTACCTTCAGTCACATATTAACCACGAACACACTCACTCATAGCACAAGGAACAACAAGTAAACCACTGAACAATTAAACCACTGATACAACATTCAGTATACCATGTTAGTTAAAAGTAGGAGAACAAGTGCTAAAATCAAAAGGACTACAAGAGAGAGTTAACGAAAGCCATAAGAGTGACATCGTCCTTCTTAAACTTGGTGCATTGCTCACAAATGTCACACTCAAACACTGCATCAGAAGCAGTGTGCAAGCTGAGTTGTACGAGTGGCTAACTGACTTGACCCTAACTGCCCAATTTATCTCGGATAGGTAAAGGATGTGGCCTTTTTTCAGTTCGATCTCATCGTCTACTGCAGGGCTTACTTTAGCTCTCCCTGTGTCTCTCTCCCCCTGTGGAATTCTTCACAACGCTGTAGCCAGGTTTGCATCAACGTATACATACACTGGACACTGTGAGGCACTGACGGCAACTAGAAGTGTCCGCAACAGTGTCCCATGTGTCAAGTCTTTACTTTGGTTACATGCTACCTGCTAAGTCAATTTCATCGCACCATAGATGAAGTTGAAAACCTTTACGGAACTCCCAAGAGGAAAGAAGAGAATAACAGTGAATGGAAACTGATTAGGAGAGAGATAAATGTGAATGTCAAAGTCTACCAGGAGCCTTACCTGTGTTGAGAGTGCCAGTGACGAATCTATACAGATACTGGGCGAACTTGAAGATCTCCCGCTTGCACCTTTTCCTGCAGCTCATCTTTGCTCTTAAGGCTGGAAAGGTCAGCGCAAAGGAAGTCTCTGGCTTCAGGGTAAAATCCAGAGAAAACTCTCTTACTTGGCCAAAGTCCCACGAAAGGGCAGCAGTCCTGTCCTCTCCACCACTCTTCTGGCTATATCAGCGTGGCCCTTGTGTCTGCGTGTGGCGGGAGTGTCGATCATGAGTGAGTGGAGAGCAGCGAGGGGGGTTCGTCTTCTGTGTGTGTGTATATCTGGGCTCCTCTACCACGCGGCTCCAGGGTAAGGCTCTCTTGTTCAACACTGGGACGCTGTGTGCTCTTTTTTTCAGGTCATTAACATTTGCTTACCGGCGGTTTACCTCCTGCTCTCTGTAGGGGTTTCTCTCCCCTTTCTATTTTCCTCCTCCTACACTCTGTCCATTTCTCTTTGACTTTTTCCTGCAACTGCACTGCTTTCCCCTGTCCCTCTTCTGCCTGTTTTACTAGAGACTACTCTGTCAGCTTCACAATACAGTGGTTATCCAGTGTGGCTTTCTCTCCTCTCACACACACACACACACACACACACAAACAAACACACGCTCCCTCACTTGATCTTGTAGTGTGCCTGCTGCTCGCTCTACTCAGCACCATCTGTGGATGTTTTACCCTCACTGACGGTTGCCATGGAGGCGTGGCCTGATCGGCCCAGGAGGAGGAGAGAGAGAGAGAGAGAGGGGGAGAGAGAGCGAGCACAAGGAGGAGGAGAGAAATAAAGGATAGATGAAGAGAGAGCAAGAAGGAGTAGAAGAAGGAATTAAGGGGAAAGTGTCCACCTCAATGAATCAGCAATGGCAGCCGATTATGGGCCTGCCACATGATGCGTTATGGAGCACTAAAACACTGAGTGACAGTGATGCACAGCGTTAATGGTATGACATTGGCTCCTAAGATAGAAAAAGGGGGCGTTGGGAGTAGGAGAGCGAAATAAAATAGCAAAAACAGAGATAAGATTTACAGTTGAGCCCATCTTCATGACATTTCCTAACACAAAATGTCAAGGTCAGTCTTAATAATGACTGACAGGCATTATACAGCATCTGCGATATCATCAGGACCAGCCAAGTGCATCATCTTCTTCACTAATTAGCTCATACTGTACCTCAATTGCAGTGATCGATCAATGACAAGCTACCCTCTGTCACCAACTCAAACCCCATCAACTCCTCAGCCAAGCATGCCAGCCGTCAATTGTTTTTTCTGTGGCAATATTCCAACGCATTTGCTTGAGGAAATATTGATGTCATACAAAAAGGACTGGGATATTTGACCCATTATTACGTTTCTGTGCTCAGGTGTGAAAACAGATTGGCTGAAATCTGCTGTGAAATGAGGTTAACATTCCATAGATCGCTTGACAGCACGGCAGGTCTATTTCTGTGATTCACGCTCCATGTAGAGAGACCTCTTTCCACAAGTGAAATAGTCTCTGAAGACTCTGACCTAAGAGCTCCTGTCAGCACGTGATGCAAGTACACACTTTCCCCGACAGGAACGAGCAGCGAGGAGGTTGTTCCACAGGCAAGAAAAAAAAAAAACTGAACACTTCAAGGACTTTAAGGGCTGGATGCAACTATCTTACTAGGTCAGAGCAGCACTGAGAAGTAGTGTGGTGTCTCAATTAGGTGAATAATTTACCAGGTACCTGTGGAGTGTAGCAGCAGACATGATTCAGTCATTTTCATACTTTCTGGCAAGGGAATATCACAGAAAAGTCACTTTCAAAATACTTTGTTTTCCCAACAGATGGCCATTTTAGTCGACATGTCCCAAAAAGGTGCAAGAAGAAAGGAGGAGGCATGTAAGCCAGTAAGTGCGTTTGTTTTTGTGTGTAAACGTTTGTGGACTTCTATATGTTTTGCAAATCCACCGGGAACACTTCATTTCAACATCTGTGCAACTCCGTCACCTCTCACCTACCCTATGGTTTCCATTCCTATCCATGTTCCCCGACAAACAAATGGGACTGCAGAAAGTCTCTGTAAATTCCATCATAGGAGTGTCTGGGAGCGCATGTACTGGGGTAATTGTAGGTCACGTGATCTGAGGACACAAAGTGGAAATGAGAAATGAGTTCAATGAGGTTTGTCACCTCGATGTTTCTGAGGTGAACAGATGGCCTGCTGCTCATATGAATCATTGGCAAACACCAACCACAACATCATTCAGGTACACTGCGCTGCTGGCATGTGCTGCATTTAAAAGCCCTCCTTTATCCCCATCAGTGACCCAGCCCACTAGTAACTGAATTCACAGATCACTCTCAAGGCTACCCCACCCCCCACCCCCACCACATTACGACGTGTGATGTGTGCAACAAATCACTACATTCCAAGTCCATATAAAGTCAGGAAAAACTCTCACCATGAGTCATGTTTACCTTGACTCATGACAAAAACAGATATGGAAGTATGGAGACTGGGGTCATTACAAGCACAAATGTTTAAATGGTAGTGTGTGTGTGTGTAGGGGGAGGAGGGTTAAACACAAAAGGAGTGTTCTGCCTGTCTGAGGACAGGACAGTTAGGGTCCAAAAGGTTTGTGTGAAAACTTGTAAATCAGCAATCAGATTTTTTTTGGGGCTTCTTAAAGTCTGTAACCTAATTTTATGACATACCTGCATCTTTATCGCATAAAGGTCAGGGTGAAACCTAAACATTCAATCCTGCCACTGAAAATTATCATTTTCATTCCTACAGCACAGCATGGATCAACATCAACGCTATGTGGTAGCTAGTTCTTGTAGCCTGATTTGGCTAGACTCTCCATTCCTAAGCACTCTTGAGTCTACCAGAGGAGTTTGCTTGATGAAGCGTGGGCTGATTTTAACTCTGTTCCTGCTGAGAGGAAGTCAGACTCCACAGAGTAGTGGACCTGGATGCTCTACTTGCAAGATTAACAACGTGGCCTTGGCCCCATAACCTCTTTGACTCCCCAGGAGTTCTGCAAAGGTTAAGGGAATTGATACACTCAGTGAGGTGGCGTTTTGCCAGACAAAATGCAGTATGTAGAGTACACGCTCTAATTCGAGCGGATATCTTTGTGAAGTTACAACCCACAAAAAGACTGCCCCATCTCTCTATGTGTATCCATAGCGACCATCAATTACTTTAGAGTAAAGAAAAGCAGAGCTGGCAGGTGGAACAGACATAAAGATGATGAGCAGAAGAGTAGATGAATATACAGTATAATAGAAATTCAAACAGTGCTAGGGGGTGGAGGGCAAAGAGAAAAAACATACCAAACAGCTACAAGAGGTTGGGCTTAAAATGTGTTAGAAGGGAAAATGAATCAAAAGGATTTGATCTGTTTATTTTGCTTTAGCAAAAAGCTTCATATCAACTAGTCCCTCTGAGAATGTTTTTACTCACATTTTATTTTGCCCTTCGGCAATTTCTAAATGGTCTGTGACATAGCCTGGGAGTAATGTCTCACAGAATCCCAGAGAAACGTGTTTCACTGCAGGCTTGTGGCAGCGAGGAGTAACATGAAAGTCTCCCCTCTGACGCTGACAGATGTATTGATCCATCTAGAAAACAATGAGTGCGGGTGCCTCGGGGTGAGATGGCTACCATTACCACAGAGAGCTTTTTTCTCACTCTTTGAAAGCAGCTTGGTCGGCTGGAACAGCTCGACATAATGGGAAAGCAATTCACTAGCATAATCTTCAGGGTGAGATGTATAGATGCAAAATAAAATCTGCCAGCAAACAAACAAGCAGCAAAGCCAGCAATCATCATTCTACAGTGGCATTGCCTCTAGAGTAATGCAAAGTACAGCTGCTATACATGCTGCAGCAAAGGAAACATACACATAAATCTTTTTTACAGCCTTCAGTCCACTGTAGAGAAGCAACACCGTTCCTCGGGAAAATTACATATTTGTTGATGGTGGTGAAAAACACTCAGGTGCTGCTCTTGAATCTCCCACACATCTTCAGTTGAGTTGAGAGCTGGCGACTGACATGGCCATGGCATATGTTTTTGGTTTTACAGTGTTTTCAAGCTAAGCAACCTATTAAGGGATCATTCGTGCCCTGTGGATGGAGGCATTGTCATCCATAAGGAAATTACCCCCATGTGGATTGATGCTTCAGTGCATCCCTCATTCAACCAGTGCAGACTTGCAATGCAAGACTCTTTCCCAGAGGACTACCGAGCAAAAAGACAACCTAACAAAACAAAACTAAGCGCAGGACACTTTGTAGCTGAAATGGGTTCAACTTCAAACATGCTGAAGATTTTGTTTACACTCTGACACCATGAAAGATTATGGAAAATTGTGCACTAGCACTTTAAACTTGGCTCGTCATTCCATTGGCTGCCATAGTCAGGTGCTTCCTTTACACTGGCAAAATTCCACTTTCACCACGTGGGCTTGTGTATTCCAGGGGAAAAACAAATTGGCATGTATTCACATGTTGTGATAACAAAAATGTTCACAGCATGAAAACGTGCACGTAAGATGACTTCTATCTGTTGGCTATACTATTCATTACCAGTCTAGTTTGTTAGTTATCTGTACAGCAGCATCGTGGGTCACTGGGTATGAAGCATCTCAAGAAACATACAAATACATACAAAAAAACAAAATACAAACATGAGAGTCACTGAGATACAGGAAGTTTTGTTGAGTGAAAGCAGAGTGGAGGCCTGCTATAACGATCAATTCCGGTTAATGTTTTGTATAAGAATAAATCCTAGGAGACGGCCTGGGTAAACACTTCCACTGCAGTGGATCCAAAAGTAAGGAGAGATATGACTGGAAACAGTAGTTATAGACTCAGGATGATGCATTCAATTTCAAATAGTACAGTTAAGTCTGGGCTCTCTGCCCAGAAATGCTTACCGAGTACACAATTTCATCAGCCACAGAAATAGGGTGGTAATATGATGCATCATTGCCAAATATGTACAATGACAGTAGACAGTGACAAACAACAAAACATCCTGGAAAATCTATACAATGTGCTTTAGCAATGATCTCAGCAGCCAAATCCAGTGCTACAGAGGCGTTAAAAAACTGCATCAAATGCAATAAGACAAAATTAAACACATTTTTCAGCACCCCGACTTAAATAACCACAGAGCCCTATAAAACATTCCTTGAGATTATTTAAAAAAAATTAAAAAAACACCTGCAAGGCAAAAGATGAGTGAACTATAGTTTCTCATTCAAGTCTGGCTTATACATGCTGTCAGTGTGAACCTAATAAAGTCAGGGCATGTGTGCAGTGCAGCTCTCTAGATACCATATGAAGGGTGTGTTTTTACTCAATACCAAAGTCTGCCAAAGTCTTACAAACAGAGGAGTGTAAAAGAAAAATCTAACTGCACTAGTCAACTAAAGCAGTCTTGTTATGGCTTTTCATATTGGTCCAATATGTATGGCACATCTGGAGTACAGCAGACCTTGTTAAAAACCTAACAAATTCATTGTTAAAAGAATGGACGAAATGCATCCTCGAGTAAATGACTTGAGTGGGGCTGGAGCCAAAAAGGAGCAGAGATGCAGGAGACTGCCAAATGACTCCTATGGTAACCTTTATGGACAGATAAAGCACACTGCCATTAGGAGAAAGGGTGATCGATTTTGTGTGAGTATGAAGAAAAAAGCCACAGTACGGGTCGGTCTGATGGGAGCTTTGGCAAGATGGCCCGGTGATGATAAACAGTCCCATAAAACACAGGATTAATGCTGTTTCTGCTCTTACCTCAGCAGATCAAGTTAGCATCCTGTGAATTAGAGATTAAGCTCACATGAAAGCAAAGTAGGGTTAACGATCCCGTTTGAGCCTGTTCAGTGTTCCAACAATACGTTACCCAATAAGCACCAACAACCAATCAATGTACAGGGATAGCTCGTCGCTCCACTTTGCTGACCAGGACAAAGTGAGCTGAAAGGACATAACTACGGCTTTCCCTCCAGCCTAGTGTAGTCGGGTTTCTTCAAATAAAAAAAATATGTTTTATATTTTTAGAGAAACAGGTTCTGTATCAAAGGTCAATAAGCTTGACAAATAGTTGCTATGTTTCTACTCTTATTCTGTACTCTTAAGTAGTTAGTTACCAGATTAAATATTGATGGTTGATTGAAAGGGCAAAAGGGGCTTTTACATTTAAATGATTCAAGAATGAATGAAGCTAGAGCGCTTACAAGGAAAGATCAGTGCTTAAGCTATAAATATCATTATTTAAGTAAGGCTTATATTGTGGAATGTTTATTTGGTCTTTACATGCACAGTGTATAAACAATAGTTACATGTGGATGCATGTGTGGGGGCATAACTCTTCTAAAGACATTAAGCCCTAAACCTGACATGTCATTCCAAGCCAACAACAGATGCCTTACTAGCAGATTGCATCAACAGGGTAATAACAGGGTTTAACCCTGACTTTTTACAACCCCTGAGATCTGCTTCTCCATTAGGGAGAAACCGCCTCCCAAGCAAAATAAACTTGTCTTAAACAAGGTGATAAAAGATGCCATCAACTACCCTTGCAGGAGGAAAAGTCGGTGAGAACCATTTGAAGTGAAGAAAAATGATGCAGGGCTTTTCTGTAAAACCGGGTTAATGGTGGTTGTGTTAATGCACGGTGTCACCGCAGACAAGAGTCAGGTCGATACCTTAAGACAGCACTAAATTGGTTATGACATCAGCGTGCTAATGTTAGCACAACTGTTCCCTTAGGGCACTGCAGAAAAGCATATGTGGTGCCTCCTCACATTAAAAGCTATTTCTTCAGTTTTGTATGCAGTCTGGTCTTCATCACTTAAATACAATGTGTGTATCCTGCTACTTCTGACATGTTTAAGAACACAGAGTTGAACATATGGCAGGTTTCATGGTGTGTTATGACTCTAGAAATGCCTCTCTGACAAAGATGACCACTGCAGTCAGCTTCATTTGCATTCATTCCCATGCTTTAGAAAGGGGCGGAGCTTCTTTTGAAAAGGTCTTACAAAAAAAATGATATAATCCCCTTCATTATAAACTTGCTGCTGGGAGATTTAAAAAAGCACGGTGAAACCTGAGACGCTATCCCACTCCTTTCCTCCTGGTGGGAACAGAGTATATCTCTGTCATTACGCCTTGAATGTCCTGTCAATTCCTTATCTACTCTCCAGTATCAGCCGACGCTATTTGGGGACATGAAGGCTTCCGAACAAGACACTGATAAGGGTGACTTGCTTTGTATGTCCTTTCACATACGGCTCAAAAGGAGCCTGCAACGAAACTATCTTCTGAGAAACTTTAGCTCTGGAAAAGTTCTCTGCCTCAGAGCGAGAGCAAAGAGGATGAGCTTGGCCTGATGCCACTATAAAAGATAAATGTTTACCTCTTGCCTCTTAATTGCACTCAGAGTTGGTTTGCTTAAAATTTGCTTAAACTGTTTTGCAAGGAGCACCAGGTCTTCTATTAAAGCCTGCTGACGAAGCCTCTCCTTGTGAATCATTGGTGTGTCTCCAGCAGTCATTTATGCAGATCTTGGCCTCTGGGTCTGAACCAGACACTGTACCGTGTACAGCCATTTAGCCCAACAATTACTCATCTGCTCTGGTTTTCAAACAGCAAAGCATGCTGGATATCAACCTACCAACCTATGTGTGGGATTTTGTGCATTCAGCTTAGTTATTTCATTCATATGTAGGTAATGTGCACTAAGGTTATAAGGGAGACAATATGAATATACAATAAAATCAGTTTATTATTAGTATTGGTGAGCAATATAAGGGGTGTTGTTGGAGCCCATGCTACAGCCTGAACATCCAGAACATAGTCTGTGACGCCTGTGGAAAGTAACAGACAGCTCACCACTGTTTTCATAAGCATCTTCCAGGAAGTACCACTGTAGCAGCTCTCCTTTATGTGATCTACATAGCAAAGGGTATGTACCTCCCAAATGGCCAAAGTCCATGTCAAATCATTAGGAACATAAGCTGGTGGCCTAACAAATTATACAGCGATATGGACAAATAGGAGCCGAAAATAGAAAGGCATAAGCTCATTCATGAAATGGAAAGGGTACAGGATGGAACAGAATAAGTCATTATGAAACCAGAACAGTTAGAAAGCAGGCCAGTTCTTAGTCTGGGAATAAAGTAAACCGTCTGGAGGTCAGCATCGGTAGGCATTATTCATTCCAAATATGACTGATGATAGAAAACAGCTATATCAGTGCAGGATCTCATTTTGTTACTCAGCTGTCACTTCAAATTGTGGAAAATAGACAGCCATTTTATTGTTGTCTGTCAAATCTCTTAGTATTCATGACATTGATTTTATCTGGAGCGCTCAATCTATAGACGCAAATTGAGCAAATAAGCAAAGTGGAAGAAGAAATAGAGAGGGGGGAGAAAGACTCAGAGGTCAGAACGGTGGGGAGAACGAGAAGGGGAGAAGAATGAAAGAAGGGGACCTGGGATATGTAGTATCCCATGGATAGTAATGATGTTCGCCCTTCCCTCCCCGCCCTAATCATTCTCTTTGATTGAGTGAAGGGTCAGGATTCAATTTCAGTGAGAGCAAAAACAATAATGATCTGGAAGGCGTCAGCCTTCCAGCCCCCACCCCCATTTACTGTTCCTCAGGCCAGCCAGGTCTTTAAATGTGGTGCCCCACTAGAGACACAGAAATCATAAATTTCAATCAGTTTCTTGCTGGTGGTTGTAAATGGAAAGGGGAATAGAATAATGTCACTAAAGTAATGTACGCGGCATTTCAATTATGGGTTGATGGTGCCACTTCATGACCGGGGTTGGTCAAATATTGGATATTTTGTTAAGGTATCAGAACATAATTTTTTTTTTTCAAATCTTTTAATGTATTATCAAAAAGAATGACTCAGTTCTCTGAGCAGGCCGTTTCCTGACGAACAGATGTTCTATGGCTGAAGCTTATTGGTCACAAATAGGATGTGCTATTATAAAGCACAGAGCCTTTTTAGGATCCTCTGATCTTAGTCAGTGAATTTTTAATAATTAGGTGGCTGTGTCCTCATACTGAAAAACACTATTTGTATAAACAAAATTACCAAATCAATCACCTGTTCACTCAGGGTGAAGTAGAAAACTAGCAAGCAAGAACACCTTATGCTTTGGAATTAATCCTTGTCTAGCACAAAAAAACATGTCAATTCATTTTTGTGAAAAGTGTATAGGCCTTCAATGGGCGTCTCAATTTGATTAAATTGAACACACAGCACAGTTAAGAAGTGTCTTTTTCTTAGCGTGTGAAGCTAAGTACGTTAGCTAGCTGTCTTCAAACGATGGCAGAGATAACTTTATACTAACAAACTAAACAAAGAGGTAAACAAAGAGGTGAAGATTTAAAGAAATAAACTGAATTACACAGCCTAACCTACTTTGTTAAACTCTGCAGTAATATATAGAAATATTGAATAATGACTAAAGAATAAAGGATAATATATTGAACTGCAGCAAAACTTCTAATGTCTAATGTAAGAGTTGCAAAATTGCATCAAAACACAATTTTTTGACATTGTAATGTGAATTGTGATACACATGAACACAGCTTTCTCTACACATTTTATTTTTCCGCTCCTAAATGCTCCAAATATGTGGATAGGGCAGAATTTGATGCAAATGTTTAAGGTTTGCTCAGTTTGAATATAATGAAGATATGAACACTTTGTTTCGGAGGCTGTCTGAAACGGCCGTTCCCTCTGAGAAAAAACCTGCAGTCTCTAGATTTGGATGTTGCAATTATTGTGGTTTTGATCATTTTTCGGTTAATTGTGCAACTCTAATTATATGGTACTCATGTGGGAGTAGCTTATGTAAATCCATCCAAGCAAAAGCCAATCAGTCCTTCGTCAAAATCTCAGAAGCACTGAATGTTGTATGAGTAGTAAGCAGGTGATGGGGGATGGGGGGGGGGTGGGGGGGATAGTGTCCTTGTCAACCTATCAGCCAGTAAAGAACCTTATACATACAGAGGATCAAAGGACCTACTACTTGGGCATTTATATTATTCCCACCACCATAGCCAGGAAAATAAACAGCCTCGTTGGTGATTTTATTTTACATTTTTCTATATGAAAGATATTTTTAAAAAATGACTTGTGCACCAAACATCGAACCCAGTGAGCCTAATGATCAGCTGAACATCCTGGTGGGGTGTGAACAATCCTGACACCCTGAATCATGGAAAAAGAGCAATGGTGTTGTGGCGCCAACTTACAAAGGCCACTTTTAGTTCACTCACTTATAGCCCTGGGCTTTAAAGGAGGGGGAGTAAATACAAAGTGCATGATAGGTTATATTGTTGCATGGCTCCTTTCCATTTCATGATGCAAAGCTGACCCACAAAGATCAACTGACCACCATAATCATGGACCATTGCTGGCTTTGTAGCAGCTGAGGGAGTGCTTAAAAAGAGTGAAGACAGAATTATACAGCACAGCATACATCCAAGAGCACAACGAGACCTTTCTAACAGGATAGGTCAGGGTAGTCAACGGCTGTAGTACAAGTTATTACATTGTTATCATAATTAACGTAACTTAATTAAAGGGATTGTTTTAATTTCCTTCTACTTGAGATTTTCACTTCGGCGTCTTACAACTGTTACATTTTATTTCATTGCAAGATGCCAAAGTGAAAATTAATAAGTGAATTATACCTGGATTAGGTTTACATTAACTTATTTATTAAGAAGCCTAAGTAGATTGGAAGATTTTAATCACTGTTGGACATGAAAATAATTAACATCTTAATTGTTTAACTCAGAACAGGCATGTTTAACTCCGGTCTCAACAGGCACAACATGTTTCACGTTCTATGTGTAGCAAATTGGAAATTACATTTGTGAAGGAAATTCGTACTTAGTTTGCCCCGTATTATTACAGTAGTTAGAATGGTAATGTAGGTGTGACATGAAATAACCTCATCTATATTCAAATCACAGTGCAGTCATTCGGAGGCCAGAGGGAGCAATCAGGATTTGGTGTTTGGCCGTTGTTATTGTTAACCAGCCCAAAGCAAAAGGCACAGTGACTAAATGAACCTGCCAGGTTGAGAACCGAGGGGCAATGTAGACGCTACTGTAAGAGAATTACATTGCTATACAGAGTAAGCTGAGACTCAATAAAACCTACAGCTGTCTTCCCGACAAAACCTCAACAGCTATAGCAGCTATCTTCTTTCCTTGTTTTATTAGATGTGACATACATTTCATGACTGTCTACTTCTGAAAGAAATGGTGTCAGTATACCAAAATGTCGAAACTAAAGAAATCCTCATAGAACTAAGGTATTTTCTGAGCTGAAATTACTGATACTTAAAAGAACCTGTAGCTGTGAAGAAACAGAGTTTTCAAATCACTTACTCTGCAACTCATGAAGGTTTCCTTTGAACCTTTTAACCCCCGGGGGGGTTCAACACAACTCTCTCACAAAAAGCTATTTACTGAATGGCTGCCTTGAAGATGAGAAAAATAAAACAACGTTGTTGCTGTCATGGGAATGGGCAAATTACACCCACCACCACACAGCAAAGATGATCATTAGCACTGTAATTACTGGGAAGCCATCATGTCTGAAATTCATCAAAAGAGGTGGATTGCCAGTAAGCACTATTGGAAGTATAAAGAACTGCATCACAAGGGAGTGTACTAATGTCCTGCATTATACGAGTACTTCCTGGAAAAGAATCCATGTTCAATGACAAGGATCATTCCCGTCTGGGTAATGTGAGTGCCTGGATGTATGGATGATGCACTGAATGTTATCAAAGGAGGTCACTTCTATAAACACTGTTTGGTGATATAACAATACTTTTAATATTAAACCAATGTTATTTTTTGCTCCAATTCGAGCATATAGGTCTAGGTGAAATGAAGTAATGCTGGTACACCAAAATAGGTGTTGTTACTTTTAAGTTTTAGAATGTCAAACAAACACAAGACGAGAGCTCATGAGAACAATTTATTCTGGCGGCCGACTGTGTTAGTGTTATTATGGAGTTAACTGTCATAACAAAGCGTATATTGTGCCATGCTAAAAAGCTCTGCAGGCCAACTGAGAGCCGTCTCTTTTCCATGACCTCATTTTGTTTGGTTTAATTCTTCAAGGAGGCCTGGTGTGGTTTGTTGACCTACATTGCCTTGGAGGTAGAGGACAGGCGAACACACACAAACAGTGCAACTTAAGAACGATAGACCTTGTCGATCGAAAGCACAGATACTTTGGTTTTCCTCTCAAGTGAGAACAAATGGGACTTGTGCCATTAGTCATGCAGCACATGGAGGTTGCCCTTAATGCGTAGCTGTGTGGGTGAGAAATCCCCAACCTCGTTCACCGTGACGGTGTGAAAACCTAGAAGTGCCATTTAAAAAGAGTGTTCTGGATGGGGTCAGTGCTCCCGAGAGAATAATAAGACACCAGCTTTCAGTTGCACACCCAGAAAGGAGCCTCGCTATAACATGAAGGTAACAAGGTGGGATTTCTCTTGCAGTATTCTCCATAAAATACAAAAGAAAACAAGTTGTTTAGTAGTACAACCCAGGCACAAGGCACTGCAAGTGGCATGATGGTCCAAAGGGGATTGAGCAACTATGCTGCATTTTCACTGTAAAAAAACAAAAAAAAGTCTCTATATATGTATTTAATTTATATAGACGAGGCACTTCAGACAAGAGGAGGGGGAACTGAAGTTGTACATTATCAGTGAACACAGTCGCGGCACATTAAAATTGAAAATTTGATAATTAAATCCTTGAATCACATTAAATAATTAAAGCCTCCTTTTTATCTAGCACTGTCTCCATATCTCTCCAATAACTATCCTTTTCTCCCAGCAAGGTCCTTCTTTTCTATTTCTCTCCACGTGTCCCTTCCATCCTCCACCGCCCCCATCCATCTCTTCACAGATGTCCCTCCTGGCTAGGGTGGTCTGCATTGCTGGCCTTGACAGGTTCAATTGGCAGACCCAATAACCGGTCCATCTCATCACTTCCACTCTATGTGTTGTATGTTTTTTAACACATCTCTGATTTACTACATTTCTGTCACCATATGAAAAAAACACACATTATGGAAAAAGCTTTGATCTTAAAGGTTTTTTTACTAATTTGTCTTGTTTAGTGTGACAAAGACTGAATTATGGACAGGCATCAAGGGAACTGAACATAACTAACCAATGGAATGCAGATTGCAGCCAAAATGTGAACAAACGCTACAGGGTACAGTAAATATAGGAAAACTTCAAGTCAAGATGACATGAGACCCACATTATATAAGAAATTGCCTGTAGCTATGCATATAGCCTTTTATTTATTGTATATATAAAAAACAGAAAAATCATTATATATATAAAACAAAAGTGACTTCAGTCAATTTGGATGAATGTCAGCTATATGTGTAGATGTGTAATGGAGATGGAGAGAGGGTAGCCATATCTGTTCCATTAAGGGGTGGTGATGTGCCTACCCAATCAGTGTAAACAAAGCTGCCATCGCTCAATTATTCATTTTGGTAGGGCTCGGAGTGCAAAGTAAACATCAATTCTTAAATATCATAAGGTCATTAGGAGGTGCTGCAATTAGAGCTTAAGCAAAGGTTAGAAAATTCAATCTGGTTCAACAGTGACAAGAAGTCTTTGTAAAACAACTCAACTTCACACAGTCAACTTTAATGCTTTGTTTCTTATTATGTAATGCACGTTAGTTTCATTTGAACCCATCTTAACTGAATTAGACAATATATGTACTGCTCTAAGCCATGCTCCCAAGTGATGACTATGACTGTATTTTGTACCGTTTCAATCAATTGTGGTCATCAGAGCTTTAATATCTTAATAAAACAAATAAAATGACGACCTCAATTAGCTGAGCCGTAGCTGTCAAATATCTCCCTTGCCACCCTGACGTAGTTACCCTCTTTTATTCAGGTAAATTCTATAATGATACTCTCAAATTTGAACGTCTTTCTGCTTGTTAACTCTGCCAACTGACTGGAACAGAATAATTGAATGCCCCTTTTCTGCACAGTGTTCATGTGAATTGAAAACTCACAATAACAATTATTCATGGGTCAGTAACAGCATCTCGTTTCAGTGCTCAGTTTCTGTTTGTTGACTTTGCAAGTGAAGAACTGGTTATGGAGTAAAAATTTGGAAATAAGCTTTAGGACAGCATCAGCAAAAAAAACACCCCTTGAGAGCATCTCATATTGCATTTCATAGTCAAACTATCCAAACCAGTCCGACCTGCCAGCAACTTTGTATTAAAAAAAAAACAACAACAAAGCATGTCCACCAATAATGTATGACTGACATATTTTTGCCTATTCTAATCCATCAACTGGCAGTTAGAAAGAGGTGCAATGCTGTCATATGGGACCAATCTACTGACAAGTCTGAAGCCTTACCGAGTTGGTCACAGCACAGAGTCTCCCACAGAGACAGGTTGACTGAGCCATCTGGGACGGTGTTTTCACCTTGTGTCAGACTTGTCAGAAATATGCCATCTACGGGTTGACAGGTTAAAGCTTTTCGAGAGGAAAACCTTTCCTGCATTAGACCCAAAGTGATGCACTACATTTAATAGATTCCCATCAATAGTGTCAGGTTTAGCTAACTACCCAATTCTTCTTTTCTTTATTCCAAACTGCTGTTGCCGTTTCCCCGCAAGGTTATTTTTTTAGCAGGAAAGACCTACCATACACTAGGTATTTAGAAGAGCAAATGTAAAAGCTTTCATGAACTGGGTATAGGTTGAAAAATTATCAATTGGCAATAGTAGCAAAAAAGACATTATTACTTTCAAAAGCTTCACACATTCAAATATTTAAATATACCAGATTCCAGTCGGCCTGAGGCACATATACTTAATGTTGAACATTAAATACAGCTTATACTTATTAGGAGCCTATCCTGGGGGGGATGAATGGTCTCTCAAGGCTGGCAATGAACCTCTGCCTTGTGCTTGGATGCTGCTTGACACAAGGGCAGGGGAGATAAATTAGACCAAGACAGGGACAGGTGTGTAAAAGCCAATTGACACAGACACATGAAAGTCATTTCTGCCCAGCAGCGGAGAAAGGCTTACGAGGTTTCATTGTACCCGGTATCAATCAGAAGGGCCTATTTATAGAGGGTCCAGGCCACCGCTACAATACAAACACTGGACTGAAGTAGGTTACCAGCATTCGAGTGTATCACCGGCAGACAAGGAGAAAGGAGGGCATATAAGGAAAAGACAAAAAGGATAAGGTAGCGCTATAGCAACAGATGTGATGGAGAAACTGGTGATCAGATGAGTAATGACATCAGCAAGCACTTAAAACATGAAACAGTTCAGGTCTGCAAAACGTACTTGTTCTAAAGTTACACTGCCAAATTTACCTAAAAATGTAGGACAGCAGTCTGAGGCTTTTTAAGGAAATCGTTTTCCTGGAAAACAATTCCCTAGCACTAATAAGCATCATTTCACTTTGCTATGGCTCCATTTCAGAAGAAAAAACAGGTATGTTATGTAATGGAACATAACAGTTATACTGCTAAGATATTTAAATACACTTATAGCTGCAGATCAATTGTGAGTTATTAGTTCATAGTTATTAGCATTAGCATTATTAACATTAGCATTAAGCGCATCACTCAGAACATGATTACTAATTAATAATTTCCGGTGAAATTGAACCAATAAAAATCTGATTTCCAAAGACTAGACATTCGTCTATGGTCTATCTCAATTTCCATTTCCTTTCTATGACTACATTTTGAACCTTTTATATTTCGAGGGTAAGAAAATGCATATATAAAGACCATGACTTAACAGGTTTCTATATCAATAAAATGGTCAATTTGCTGTAGAACTTCTCTACAAAAGGTGAAGTAGTATTTGTAAGCCTCACATGCTGTTGCTCCTCAGAGACAAAGTCTACTGACAAGTCGGTGGAAAAACACAGGCACGTGGCAACAAATGCAGCTTTAATGATGTATAGAGGGCTCCTCATATGGACATGGGATCCAGCACAGTTACAGGCATGACCAGTGCACCAGTCACGTGCCGAGTTGACCTGGCGTCTCAGTTAGCTGTATCCAATGACAGGGTGGAGTGCGACATTCATTGTCTGTCTACAGCCTACTTTAAGGTGTTTTGCAAACAACATGGCTAATGGGGGCCGCCGCAAACTAATCCCCAGCTGTTAGTTGCTAAACCATGTTTATCAACATAGGTCGCAGGTTGTGGCGAAGTCTGAGAACGAGAACGCCGGGCTCACTGTTGTGTGACGGAATGGAAAGTGCTTCTCAAATCATGTCGGTTTCAGCTGTCTGGCATTTGAGCTGTTTACAGAACAGAACTAGAAAGAGTAATAACTGCATTAAACAATGACCAACAGCAGCCTTTGGTGCTGTTAGCAACTAAGCAATGACACTGATAAACCCATTGCCTATATTGAAAAAAGATACATTTACTACTACTACTAAAAATACAGCATTGGTTTTGGTTATGTGAAAAAGCAATTTTCCTAACGAGCACTTGAAAACAGCAGAATCATGGTAACCTGCTATCATTTATTTTTTTAATTGAGGCAAACCAAGCAATATTATGTAAGCCATATACATGCAAGTTACAAGTATGCAAAGATGCAATATTTCAAGCATGCTGACCACAGCATTTCAGCAAATTTAGAAACGCCATCGTCATCTCTGAGCCCATTCCACCATGTAGTATTTTCTCTCTCCCACTGCCACCATGAATGAGAATAATGTCAGAGAGAGTTATCCCCGTTGGATCCCCCCCCCCCCCCACTCTCCAGAAACCAGTTTCACAACATATGAATCAAGCAGATGACAATGGTAGGACATGTCTGCGTCTCAGCCAGCATTCCCTGGGCAATCAGTCTTCTTCCCCTTTCCTCCAAAGGGAGAGGCTGCATGCTGCTATTTTCCATGCTTCTAATCCATCATTGCCTTTTCACATTTCCACCTCGGTTCCACATAGGCCTTCACTCTTGACCAAGTGGGAAAACCATGTCAGCAGACAATTCTGGCTGTTCATGCACTCTGAGACTCTCATTCGGTTACTGCCGCCATGATTTTTAACATTTTTAACCTGTTCTCCAAAGTGGAGCACTGTGGTGACTGGCATTACTCCTCAATGTGAAGGGGGTCGTTTTGGCAGTGCTTCTTACCAGTGTCAAACCACTGGGTGTGGCATCATTCTGTGAGCGTAGTTTAAAATAAACATAGTGGAAGTGAAGTACTGGGAATTAGCTGGTGAAAATGAAAAAGGTGAACAGTCAACAGAAAATGTAATGTGGAATTTAAAATGTTTATTATTGCCTTTACAAAAACAAAACCTGAAATTCAGTTTTTTGTTTTGTTTGTTTGTTTGTTTTTTGTATTTTACATTTCTAACCTTGCAGATCGAATGACATGACCCTGAAATGTAGTCTCAAGGTGGTGGGATTCTGCCACTGATGGCTAAGCAACACTGTGGAGACTTGGAATAAGTATGAGCAATCTGTAGCAAGCCACAAAGACCAAAACTTGAATTTGACAGTACAGTACTTGCTTCCATATTTCATGTATTTCACCGACCAAGGAGACCATGCAGCGTACTAATCAAGCAGCTCTCTATCATGTCTTAGCCTAGACAGAAAACATAAGTGCCCTCCGTGTAAATCAAAACTTGCTGTGTGTGAAAATGGAACAAGTTGCCAGTAGTGTAAATCCCACTTGAGTGTTATTTGCTTCTGATGAATACTGATACACTCCACTTCATGTCTGGGTGTCCAATAATGAAGTAGTATGCCAGCGGAGCATCCATATTTTATTTAAATCTCATGTTGTCCCACTATTAGCAAACAGACACAGTTTATCTACAGTGAGTAGATAAACTACTGCAGTGCAGTATAATATATGATGGAATGAGAAGAGTATACAGCAATATCATCCGAGGCAATCCTCTGAGTATTACAGCCATCTGTGAGTGTTACAATGATGCATATCACGTATATTATAGTCTAAACCAGGGATGTCAAACCGTGTGCCATGGAGGGCCGAGAGTATGCAGGTTTTCATTCCAACCGAACACTACACCAGGTGATTTCACTGATTAGTCCCTCCTCTCTGGTTGAAGGTGTGGTAATCAGTGAAATCACCTGCTGTATTCTTGGGTTGGAACGAAAACCTGCATACTCCTCGGCCCTCCATGGCACATGGTTTGACACCCCTGGTCTAAACTAAGTGTGATGAGGCCCGCTGAACGCCTGTAGTATGCCGCATTGTTAAGCATCACCATTTGTCATCTTTAAAAGCCTACATAACACTGTCCACGACATTGTTGTAGGAAACCACGTGCATCAGGATCCACATCAATGTGGGTAAAATGATCAAAGTTCATAATAAAAGATAATGACTCCATCAAGCTACCCCAAACAATAATGCAGTCAAATTCAATATATGTTTTAGACACGACTACTGAACTGCTTTGAAGGCAGCATGAAGCATCTCATTCAGCATCTCTGTAGCTTGCTGCCCTCTCCTGGCAGTAAACATGAGGTACATTGAGGACTGAATTTCCACCAAGAGGTGTTTACCATGATAAAGTGTGGGTCTTTCTACAGATAATTTGGAAAAGCACAAACACAGGCACAGTGTAGACCTGAGAAACTCCCTTTGTACAATTCATCATTGATGAATAGTACCAAAAACATCAAACAGGTTCCATACAAAACAAATGCAAAAAAGGCTACCTACACTTCAGGAAACGCTTTGTTACTTTATCCAGTGGATGAAACAATTGACCCATTTGAGTGAGTCACAGAGAGCAGTGATTTGCACAAAGCCCTCTGAAAACAGACCGAGGTCCTGGGGACACGACACAGGGCTTGTGTCTTTTTTAGAAATACCTGCTTTAGTGAGCATGCTCATTTTCTGGATACTGCTCTGACATCCTGAGGGGAATATTGCCACCTGGCAGGTTTGTAGTGTGATCATCTGCACACTGTGAGGACAGTCTGGGCAATGTCACAAGGGGATATTATTATTAGTTTATCAGTATCATCAGTCCTGCAGCTCAAAGTAAACACTGAGATCAGACCACAAATAGAGAATAATGGTTGAATTATTAATATTGTCAAACTCAAATAAATAAGGCATTTCTAGCTGCAACCCACAAGCGACAACACTCTTCCGAGGCTGCCTAGCTAGTTTGTAAGTTTAGCAACTGAAACAATTTCAGTCCTAGATAAAAGGGAAAAAATAAAAGTTTTTCAATGCTACTGTAAAAAGTTCACGTCTCTTCTGTATAGTTCAGGTTTCAGCTACCTAGAGCCACAATGTAAGTCAGTATGGACTTGCAGCCAGCTCTGGGATGACGGCGGCATCCTTTTAATGAAAATGGACCAGTAAAAAGGAATGAAAATCTAAACAAATGCTTCGTCCTCTTCAAAAGCGAGATGGCTGACAAAAACACCTGGGTCCTTGTGTGGGTCCAGCTGTGGGCTGGCAGCTCGTAGCTTATTAGGTGGATGGATTCAAATAAACAACTGTGCAGGTGCACGCACACATACACACACAGGGAGAGACCTACTAATGGCTAAGGCACAGTACAAACCAAAAATGAAACTCCACTGATTAAGTCATCTATAAACTGCACCTGCCCCGTTGGCACCAATCTACTATAGTTTCAAATACAAAATGAGAAATGCTGTCTTTTTCTGAAAAGTAGAATATGCAGTGCCACATTTAGTATGCATGATGTGCACAGTGATTTTGGTATCCCTCTGTTGTTTTTCCGCTGCAGAATTATCCTGACTCCAAATGCCATTTATGAATCCCTAAAGTGACATTTGTGACAGCCTGATAGCCTCATAAATCATACTCAAGCACATGTTTCTGTGACTGACAATGCATACCAATATGGAACAGCACCTGTCAATTACCAAAAACTTGGACTTTTAAGGTTATGCTTATCATATGGCTGAGCTAAGACATAAGACCATTATGAGAAGGACCTGCAACGGATCATCAGCAACAATGAAAACAGATGAGGAGAGAAACAGCCAGAAAAAAAATGAAGGCTGCATTCAGAACATTTTACTATTTACAAATACTGTAAGAGTTAACATATTGTTACCTCTGCCTCTAGGCAAAAGAGATGCAGACACCATTAGGCAAGACAGAAAAATGCCCAACTAAGAGTCATAGCCTTGAGGAAAGACAAGGTTTCTTCGGTTCAACCCACGCTTTAAAATTCATGCCTATGGTTCATGCATGCCAACAGCAAATGGATGCTTGAATGGAATAAGTATAAGCTATTACGTACTACAAATTATTTTTTGTAGTAAATATATGATTCATTGATGTTTTAAATTACAGCACCTAGATCTAAATAATATAAAATGATTAAATATGTTTTCATATTCACACTCTTTCAACAGAAATGTAAAAAACAAACAAAAAAAAACAAAAAAACATCCATCTTTGCATAACATGGCTATGAGGATCACTGAACCCAAAATGTTTTGCAGTATTTCCTAAAGGTGGCTTAATACATACTGCAATGAATCTAAACGTGACATAACGGCCTAACCAAAGACACCTCATTGTTTTTCCTCTACCATCTAATTACATTTTACTGCCTGTAAGGTCACCTGTTTCCATGGCAAGGAACCTCTGCTGTTGTAAATGCTACTTCGTAAGGCAATACGACCAATGTAAATATATAACCCGTGAAGTAATCAATAACGCTCCAGCTTCAATGTGAATTAATTTATCGGAGCTGTCGGCTGTGACTTGTGGTGCAAAAAGTAATCATCATTTCCTATACCATAAAAATCATAAATCCTGGTGTTCCTATAAGGTGAAAGCACAACTGATCAATACCACATTAATACTTCTTAAACAGTCTTGAGAGCCTGAGCGGCTTTTGGATCTTACACATCCTTGACTTGGGTGCGTTAGTTACTTTGCTCCCAGAAAAAAAAATGTCCTTCAGTGGTACGGTTATTGTGTGTGTAGTCATACTGCCAAATCCTTATCATCAACATCATCATGAGCAGTATTTCAGTTATTCTGACCTTTTTTACTGCACTATCTTGAGATCCCAATGTACATCAAAACAACTGTTCTAGTTCTCTCTATTGCGATCTATTGCTGTGTTTTTTTAGTCTTTCCCAAAATAGTCTGATAGCATATCAAGCCATCCTCCACATAAGAGTCTCCTCGTTACATTGGTTTAATACTCATGCGGATTGGGACATAAAAACTTAAAGCTTTTCCTCCTTTCTTGAATCTCACAGCTAGCTGAACAATGGAAAAACATGGATTACATACAGCCCTGTAAACAATGTTGATCCCTCTTTTGCTGCAAAGAATGTAACAAGGGCTTAAAACAGATTAGTCACCAGGAATACAAAGCAACAAGGATCATTCCTACTTCCATGCACACTGTAATGCCACTTTTGTTTTGTGAAATGGTGTTTTTTTGTACTATTTTAGTACTAGAAACAAGGGAAAGAAGTGCTTCTAAAATGGACACAGTCAAGCTTACTAATAAGTCACCAGCCAAAGCAATTAAATTTACTTGTTGAACGCTGTCTTAGAAGTTTGTCTAAATTGGCTTAGACCAGACTAAATAATTAACAAACCATTGCATGGCAGTTTAAGTTAACCATAAGTTAACTGATGTCTGCAAACCGCTTATATGTACTTTGTAGCTACACAACTTTAAATCTGAGGCTTTTGTACCTTTGGGGTTTGGAGAGACCCAGGTGATGATGCGCCGCACCAGGCAGCAGTTGAGCAGGACTTTCTTTGAGAAGCCATGGTCCTTAGGGAAAGGCTGCAGGTCCTCCCTCCACTGGGTCCTCTTATCTGGTGTAGACATGGCTGCCACCTCACTACTGTCAAATATAGTGAAATATTTGAGGCCCAAGACAAAAAGTGCAAAGTTCTGACTGCATTATTTTTGAACATATTGTAACATTAGGGGTTTTATTATTAGCCTCATCATTTAAATTATGTCCTAACCACTGGTAAACTTACAAACTCAATCAAACAGCTACAGCCACTGCAGAACCCTGCAAAGGAAGCCGTCTCAAGTTCAGGCCATGAAGTCCATATGCTAATTTGGGATGGTTTTTTTTGCCCCCAGGTCATGGATAGCCATAATGAAATGCAAGACATTTCAACATGCCCTTTTGGATCCAAGCAGTCCTCGCCTTATATGCATCCTAAGCTTCTGTATAAAGTTGGAAAGTTACTCATCCAGTTCTTCTACCAACAGTGATAGCAAAAATAAATCTAACCAATCCGCTTCACATCTTAATACAAACTGAACCTTTGGCCCACAATGCTCCTTTGGCTAAAATCTACCTCACACTAATTGGTTTTCCAAAGAAACCAGCAAAAATCTCGCTCATGGTCTTTGTCATAATCTTCTCAGAGCGCAATAAACAGGATTCTTCTGAATAAAACATGTTCTAGTGATATCCTACCTTGGCCTATGCTATTACAATCCCCCTGAAGGTCCCATTTCAAGAGCAGAAGTTTCAGACATCAACAAATCAGCCACCCTGACTGGAGGGGTTTGAGCTAGCTTTGAAGATTCCAACTATTTATTCCCCCGCTAACTTCATTGAAATTGAGGTACAGTCTGGAGGCTATTTGCTATCAAGTGCCCCCCTAAGCATCGTCTTACCTTGCAGGCTAAGACACAATGTGTGCTCTCTCTCCCTCCTCAGTCTCTGAATGATCCTCAGGTTTCACACAAGCACTTTCTCTTTCCTGAGCTGATCAACAGCGTGTGAAAGGGGGCGGGGGGAGAAAGAGAGAGAGAGAGAGAGAGAGAGAGAGAGAGAGAGAGAGAGAGAGAGAGAGAGAGAGAGAGAGAGAGAGAGAGAGAGAGAGAGAGAGAGAGAGAGAGAGAGAGAGAGAGAGAGATGCTTGTGGCTCTACATCAGTGACTCCCTATGGTCATCCTCAATAAGCCAATAAGAGCTCTACCTTCGCCTTAAAGCTCAATGGCTGTCATTTACACACACACATATACCCACTCTCCCAAACAGATCACTGTCACGATAACAAAAATCTTGATCCTCCCAGTAACTTTCTGGTGTGTCTCTCTCCATTACAAAGCCAATAACAACGATGCTAAAACACATCAGTAAGAAATAGCAGCTGAGAAGTACATGCACTTCTAGACATGTAAACTCATGTTCAACAGATCAACTAGAGCAGGGTGTGAAGGAATAAAAGGTGTGGTTAGAGAGACCATCCTTCAACCACATGATATGGGTTCAAGCACCATGTCTGTAAACATCCACATCCAGCTCTAGTCCTAGGGCAAGACACCGAGCTCTAGGGGTGCTGTTCTGCAGCTGTGGAGTGAAGTGAATTTTCATGGGGATCGATAAAGTATCACTATTTTTATCTAAATCAAGAGTGTCAATACCAATACCAAACCAGTCATATACCACTGTGGTATTGGTATTATAAGTTAGAAAGATCAAAAAAAGGGCAGATGCTCACTTTCACAACTTGTGGAACACCATTGCACCCCTTTTATAATTGATAAAACCCATGCTTAAGCTTTTCATTAAAGATGATGCATACCGCAGCATAGCCTAGACATTACCACTTTGAATTGATCACCGTATTTCTCAACAGCTGTGCATGGCAGGCTCAGGCCAGGCTCAGGCCAATCTTCTTTCATTTATGTTGTATGTGAGCCAAATGGGTTTGGCTAACATTTAAATTCACATACGTAACAACGTAAATTACTGTGCTGTGATAGACAGCTATGCTAAATCTAATTGCTTCCCCGGAGAGGAGCAAGGTATATCATGTACCCAAGAAGACAATGGGGAGTCCCGGACAGAGAGAGCTGGGAATATTGCCATCATATCCCAGCAGGCCGAGTCAACCGCCTGATACCTGAAGTGAGTGAACTGATTAGTCTCAGAGCAACAATATGCTATGGGAACACTAGTGAGCATGTGCATAAGAAAGCACATCCCACAGTACACCCACACTCAGAGTGTTTGACAGCTTTAACCCCAAAATATGAAAATTCAAAAGAACAGGGCTGTTGTCAAGAACACCTTAGTCCAGTCCAAGTAAATTCCAAGACCAGGTCCAGTAGAGTTTGAGTCAAGACCAGGTCCAAAAGGCAGTCAAGACCCAGTCAAGAGACCAGAGCAAGTTGAGTCCTATTCAAGACTAAGATCACAATAGGCAATACACGTTTTTCCAAATGTAAAAATTATGTTTAAGGACTTTCTTAAAATGTCAAGAAAAGTTTTAGGCAGGAAAAAGTCAAGTCAACATCCAATAGTAGCTGAGACTAAGATCAGTCCAAGCCAAGGCACAACACCGAGTCTAAGTCTAAGACATCAGAAAAATGATCTCAAGACAGGACTCAAGTACTACCGACCTGCCAAAAGCCCAAGGTTTCCAAGTCTTCCATTATTATGTGTTATATGTGAAGTGAGGTGACATTTACATTTCATGCAGCAAGCTGACAGTCTTCTCCTGAGCGACTTGCAATGAGCGAGCAGGTGAGAGCTAGACAGTGTCTTGCTCAAGGACACTTCAACATGATACATGGCTACTGACAGCTGCTGATGGGATTGAACCTGTGACTTTCCAGTTTTAGGCTCTCTAGCCACCCTGCTGCAAGGTACAGGTACACGCCAGGGTCTTTTGTCATACCCGATTACTGTTATTCCTGTGTTATAGCACACAACTGATAACAAATAGTAAACAGAGAAATTCAATTTAAAAGTACATTGGGGAAGAGGGAGGTACTTCTCTTCCCTGCCAATCATTTTTAGTTGCGATCAACTGTCTGGCTGAAGTAAATTCAAGTTAGATTGCTAAAAGAAATGCCACAAACGTTGGCTGCTGAATGTGCACTTATGCATCTATGATGAGAGTCTGAGCGGATCCCTTGTCGACTTAAATCTCCATTGCTCCTAATTACAGACACCTATCGATTTGGTCAGAAGCTATCTGCTGTAATTTATTCTAAAATCAATCAAGACCTCTCACTTTTTGGTCTTGGGTTACAAACGGATGACATCATCATTGCTTTGGAATGTTGGTGCTGCATGTGCACTGACTAGCACTGCATGAAAAATAATAAGGTTGTTGACAATCGCAGCTTGCATGCATTACTTCATCCTACACATGTAAACAAGGCAAACCATCCCAACACTGCTACAGCCTGAAGCCATGCAGAAACAAAACGCTTCACTTCACTGAATAATTCACAGCATTATCATGTCATTTCCATTTTAACATGGTTTCTGAGTCTCATTTATAAAAAGCGTGCTTGGATTCTTCAACTTGATCAAAATGTGCTTATGCATTATTTAGTAAAATGAATTGTGTCCATTCAAGGTTGTGAAAGATTCTTAAATACTCGTCGTGACAAACAAACTTGTATTGCAAGTGAACAATCTCAACAGTTACACTACGAGAAATCTTTCCGTGTACACACAATGCAATCAGATTTTATAGTATTAGACCTTTCTGTAAATTAACCCCCTGAAATGAAAGAGTCATTTTAAACAGTCAACATGATGCTACAACTTCAGCATCAACAATTTCCCAAAATACATATGTTATCATCTGTTCCTTTTGGCAGAACGTCACCTAACTTTGAAGCTTCTGTCCCTTTAAGGGGAACCTTGACTGAAGCCCTTTTTGTCTCACTAGGGAGGGTGCTTTGGAAGAGCTAAAGGAATATTAACAACCCTACTGTCCCAGTATAAAATGATGGAAGACACACATCCAAAACAAAACAGGCTCATTTGAACCCAGTCCTGCATTTCCATAAAGCCTTGCAAGGATAATGCAATAGCCCATTAAAGAAGCCATTATCCATTGCAAAGGAGGTTGCTGCCCAGCATCAACATAACATGAAATCAGCTTTTTTATTTCTTGAATGTTCTCTACCACATCCCTCTGAGTAGAACTCACTAATTGCCATTACTACTCAAGCATGATGTTAAGTCTATGTGAAGCAGCAGTTGAGTAGAGCCTCACATACCCTAGCCAATACTAAACGGATTAAGTAAAATCTTTTGGAAACAAAATCATTATCTAGACCTAAATGGAATAATTTTATGTAATGTGAAAGGGAATCTGTCTGTGTCTAGATGCTTCGTAAACTACTGTATGATAAAAGTAGCAGTAAAACAACATTAGGAAACAGGGGTCAAACCAGAGTGAAGCAAAAGTTTAATATTTTCCTTGTGACAACAAAACTTGTGAAAACATTTAACCTTAGCAAATCTAAATGTAATGAAATTATGGCCTTTTCATAACTACTGGTGAAAGGTTACACACACTCTTTTACACTGCAGAGCTGTGTAAAAGAAGCTGTTGCAAGCTAACGCCACAAACCCGAGTGCTCATTATTTTCTACTGCGATACGTTGAAATGAGCAGTTTGTCTGCCATCTTGCCTAGCTCCAATGTCATGGTGGTCAGAAACCCTGTGGTTCAGTGTTAGCAGGTCAGTGGGTAGTCACAGCAGGGCCAGACAGAAGATGTGTGGATCCAGGCCGGGTGTGTTGCATCTCTCTATCTCCCTCTTACACACACACACACACTCCCAATCTCCCACACACCCGCCTTGACCTTGTCCTCCAAGTAGCATCTAAAATTAGCAGAATGCAGGAGGGGAAATAGTCTTCTGGATTAAATAAACCCCAATGTGCTATTTCATGATCTTAAGAGATGGGCTCTGAACAACTGTGAGATGTAGGCATTTCTTGGTAAAGTCAAACTCTAACCCCCTGAAATCAATAGCGCAACCATCTTCTTGGCTCTGAAAGATGAGAGCTCCATAATGCAACGCTTCACGGAAACAGCAGTTCACTTATTTACTTAAGCTGACCTGAAATCGATACAACGACCACTTCAACCTTCACAGAGTAATGCGATAGCAGGGAGAACATACTGTGCAAGAAACAAGAAAGCCAAGGTCAGTGTCAAATAAAAAAAACAAAAAGTAAGTTGGCTGTAACTTCTGAACGTATTAAAGGGCCCTCAGTGAGATTTTGAAAGCCGACTCCTAGATTTCTGGTTGTATTTGAACATATTTGACAAAAAGCAGCCCTAGAAGTACGCAACTGGTTTGCTCAAATTATCGTAGTAGCATCTTCGTCTGTTTGTAAGGCTAATCGAAAGGTTAACACTGCTAATGAAAAGTGTACAGCAACGTCCAACTCACAACCTTGCTGAAACAATTATGTGTCAATCATGGCATTCTTTTCATTATCACGCTTTAATTATGAACCAGTATTAATTATTGCATGAATGGGAGTTCAGCACTTTCTAATGGGTAATTGGCAATGCTCCTGGGAGAAGGCAACTCAGCATAATGAAAATGAATCGCGGGGACAGTCCATCAGTTCATATTTGCCCGGCCTCCCTTTCACTTGCCGCCTCTTCCACCTATTAAATGAAGTGTGGCATTAACAAGTGACAGACAGAAAAAAAACACACATGGGGAAAACAATATGAGAAAAGCAGACATACATGCACATACGTACAGATTAGATGGACACTATAGAGACACAAGCACACACAAACAACAATGAGGCAAAAACAGCAGCCTGACACACACACACACACACAACCTTTTACCACTTCCATGCCCTCTGTGTGTGTGTGTGTGTCTTTTTCTGAGTCAATGTGTTGGTATGCCTGCCTCCATAAATTATTCAGCCGCCGTGCCTGCTATCTGAAGATAACAGTGGCTCTTTATCGGTCAGCATGTACAGAGACACTGCACTGGTAACTATACAAGCACCTAGAGGGATTTAGGGCTCCATCGGTGTAAGGATGCGTGTCATTGTGGCAGTGGAGCATACAATAGAATATAGCCGATCTGCAGTTTATGCTGTAAGGTCACTTTCATTTTCCTTGGGGGTATTCTCTCTTTCAGCTCAAACAAAGGGCAATCTCTTGCTTCCAGGACACCATAATTAACACCGACTAAAGATCAGGGATTAATGTTACCTGCAGCCTGTGCCTGTTCTGTGTATTAAGGGCAGTGGCAGTGTCTCAATACTCCACCAACTTTAAAATGAAGTTATTAACGGATTTACATTCAATAATCTAATAACAAGCAATCCCAATAATGCATTTCTGTCAAATATGAAATAGTATGCAGTGTGCAAAGGAAGCCATTTTATATGTGTTTTATTGTAACTTCTGAAGTATATTGATATCACTAAAAACAATCACCATTCAGATAGGCTTCCAATTGCAGTGTTCTTTTCCACATAATTATTTTGCCTGCACTCATACTGCACACACACACACACAGTATTTATTGCATCGTATTTATTTTTAGATTTTGAATCAATATTTTAGCTAGTAAATAATGCATCCCAATCTCGGGATCCGATATCAATCCTGGTAATTATAACTCACAGTTCTCGCCTTGGGTCAATTGCCGCTCTCTAACCTGTATAAATTGTCCAAATAAACATTAACTTGCTTTCTGTTGGCCTTCTATTGCTGCGGGGTAGGGATATTAGCATAAGCACTAAATTGGGCGAAAGCTAAATATAATCCTAAACCTATCAGCTCCTCCACAGACTCAAGATTCATGTTGCTGAAAATCCTATATCCCAAAAACATCCTTGTTATGTTAAAGTATCTATCTATAAATAACCAATCAGATACCCAGTGGTAAGGGTGACATTACTTTATCTTTTATATATATACACACACACAAGAATCTCCAGACATATAAGAAACAAAGTAGCTTTTATGCCACCTGTTATTTCATGTTATTTGAAAAATGACAAACATTGACTTTCTCACATGCCTGGGGAAGTTGTACCATAGTGCAAAGGCCAGGCACACAAACTTACTGACATCTGCAGTTAAGAGATACTGGGTGAAGGCACAGCAGTACTGAGACAAGGGAAGGTCACTCTGTTTTGTGTAGAGGAAAATGATATCAAGAGTGCTGTGGCATCTATCCAGAGTGTATGGATAGCTTATCCTGTCCTCTACAGGGAGACCATTTCCTCTGTACAGCCACTTGGTGTCAGCCTTGCATGCTGCATGGACTCCACTACAATGGGCACATTCTTTCAGGGATTTGATAGGATGAAAAATAGTTGACAGAACATCAGAAAAATATAATAATAATAACTTGAGCCACTGCAGACAAGCCTAATTAGCAAGATGTAGCCAGCCATGCGCTAACGTCTATTCATTTAACATGTCATATTTCCCATCAGAATGACTAACATTATTTAGTATTGTGTTTTGGGAAGTGTATAATAAAGGGCTGGCAAGCCAGAGACCCTGGAGGACATGGACCTTTGGGGGGGACTGAAGTGCAGAACTGGAAAGGTTTTTTGGGCCCCCTCACTGGGACAAGAAGAAAGACAGACGGCCCCTCCAGTTGGCCACCCATCCGGACGGACCTGCCTCCACATATGGCCTGTATGAAGTTCAGCTCTGACACCATTTCATCTAGGAGTCTTTTGTAGGGTTCACCCTGAAAGGCATTCAGTCGATTCTTTAATGATAGTTTCTTTGGATCCATAAAATAAATTAAAATAGCCTGAATACAGAAAATGAAATCACTGGGGAAGCGAGTGCGGTAACGAGTGGGAGTGCGTGTGTGTGCGAGTCTCCAGTCTGCTGAGCCATCAGGACGCTCAAGGCTAACATTTTTTAAATTAATCTACAGCTGCTTCCATTTTGTTTGCTTGCAGACATAATGGTAAGGATAGCAGGCAATAAGATTGGCAAATAATTCAGGCTTACGATAGCAAAGTCCATCAATCCAAGTTATGTGACTACACTACATCGTGACAACTTGGATTTCACAGCCAAGTCTTTTTGAACTGAAAAACTATTTTTTCTCCTTATATAACTCCATTGGCTTGATTTCTGGTTAAATGCTTTATACTGGAACGAGATCAAAACCATCATTCCACATTTTGCGTCTGAGGCAATACGCATCACACAAAGAGACACACATACCAGCGTTGTTATATATGATGATTATATTCAAACAAGGCAACAATTGCAGAGCATGCAGAGTAAGAAGTCGCACAACATCGACACACTGATTTGCTTCCCATAATCTAAGCTCAACAAAAGTTAGAGCATTATGCATTTAATAAGTGATCAAATCAATGATGTACGGTGTTTACACTCAGGACTGTTACAGGAATATAAATCCAGACCACAGATCAACCATACAATTGTCAACATGTCAAACTCTATTTGAATTGTGTGATAAAACATTTGCTTACATCACCTAAAAGTGGGTGCAGATTTTGCATAGTTGGCTGAAAAAAGGTCTTCTATCTTTCCTTCCAGTCTGTCCAATCGATGCCTTTGAAACATGCAAGAGTCTTTGACAGGCCAATCAATTCACAGAACACGTGCAATGATTTCCCTTTATCCATAATATTCTGCAAATGGCATAACCCTAACCTTATTTCACTGAAACCCATTTTCTGTCAGAATGACAAGAAAGAACATGCCATTAACTAAGCAAAGGCTTCAGATAAAACAACTTAAAACTTAATGGGGAATATTAAAGTTATGAGGAATTTCAGCCTTGAAATATATGTTATTCCTTTACCCCAGGGTTTGGTGTGTACTGAGAAGAGTCTGGCTGCACATCTCTGCTGCAACAAAGTAGTGGGTGTGTTACTGAACACTGACTCCACATGTTTTCCTTAGAGATTCTTTGTGGGTTAAATTGTGCTTTAGAGAAGCAAGCTTTTTTTGAAGACCCACTAGAAACTCTGGACAGGGAAACAAGAAATATTAGACGCCCTACGTTTTATTTTGTACTCTGCTCCAGGGAATGTGGTCTATCCTAATAGGACCTTGGCACAAACAAAGAAAGTGATGTTTGTGGAGGCCAAGCTTGGCCACCCAGTTTGCCTCGACTGTTTTGGCACTCCATCCAAGGAAGTCAAATGGTGTGAATCTGTGGCGTAAACAAGCCTGCAGGTGGAAATCTAAACATGAAAGACAGTCCACTTCTCCTTTTGGTCTACAGCGATCATAAACAAACGCCTTCTGTAACTGTTATGGGAGCAGCAATAGCAGAGATTTGACTTCAGTGGTTTGTCCCTCCCTCCATATAGCCCATATCCTCGTCGCTCTTCTTCTCTTTATCCATTATGCACCATCTTTGTCCACCTCTCACTCTCCCCTATCCTCACCCTCTTTCTTTCCACTTCTCCTTCACTAGTTCTTCTCTGGCGTGAGTCCCAAGGCAGATGGTCCATGTAAGCAGATGCTCCCCAACCAGCCTCCTATTGGGAAAAACAGACTGGATCCAAAGCAAACTAAATCTGCTGGAGGATGCCTGGGGGATAAATGGGGGATTTCTCTCTGCAATTAATCCTGGCGTTGACCAAGGACTGCTATTTATAGAGAGGAAGCGTACAGGTGATCAAAACCAAAGACCAGAGACGTCTTTCTGGGTCCAATCTTGATAGCAGGAAGCACTGGGCATGCCATTAATTCATCCCATTGATGAATTTATGGAAGAAAACTAACAGTGATGAGTGAAGCAATCCAACTGTGAATCTATTAATAGACTGGCGAGATGCCTAGATAAAGAGATTAAAAAAAAAGAATGATCTTCACTGGGATGTTTTACTGCAGAACCTCCATAGATTGCTCGTTCCTGAAGGATGTGTGCAAGCAGCCAGCAACACTAAAGCAAGGACAAAGGGAGATGGGGTTTTAAGTAATGTAATCAAATCAGTAATATCAGTGATTCTCCATAATAATAGGCAGATTTATCTTTTTCGGCATGAGTAGATTCAATATTTGCAAGAAGACTGCATCCATTTCTTTTTAGGAATATTTCCTGTGGTTTTCTGTATGAACATAGTCAGGAAGCAGAGAGGACCTCAGACTAGGAAAGACAACGGGGAAGGTTCCTGGTGCGATTTAATCTGTGTGGTTTGAACGATGTATCTTTGATGAAGGTGCAACCTGCAAAGTAAACGTCAGTCTTTCAGTCAATCGGTCTTTGAAAAATGCATGGGCCAATTGTAGGTGGCTTCTTTTTTTACTTTGTCTTTAGTGATTATTCAGCTAATCCATGCTTCATAATGAGAAACTGCCACACAAAACAAATGTAAGTGCCGTATCTTTTGCAGTCACAAAGACATAATAAATTTCAGATCATTCATCCAGTGCTAGATACTGTCAACACTATTCTCTGAAAACCAAAGACACACTGCTTTGTCATCTGACAGATTTGGAGCAGGCTCTTCAGTCTGTACTACAACTACATTGTGAGCTAAGGGCCCCTGCCTGACAATCACTGGCAAGACAAAGACACACACACACACACACACGATCAGTTCTCCATAAAAGCTCAAAGCTACTAGATACGTTTACTTGACAATGTTTCCCTGTTAGTTCCATCCTCCCAAAATGGAAGCATGCTTGACTTGCATGGGGATTGGATTACACAGCTTAAAAAACAGACAATTATAACTACAACATCCCAATTATAATTAATTATAACATCCCAAAAACAATGTTGATATGAATTTTCCAAACATGAGTTATCTATTCCATGAGTTATGAGATTAATGATACAATTTTGTAGCCCATTTGTAGACTCAGCCTCCACTGGGTAGTACGTGAATCTTTGCTTTGTCTGCATGCATCTACATTTCTAACTGATTGCATTTCACTGTAACTTCAAAGTAAGAATGTTTACACTAGGATCTCTCCAGCCAAACGAACACTGAACAGTGAAATCGGTTGCCTTAGTCAGAGAATGCTGTCGCTATCAAATGTAGTGTAGTACACTCTGACGTCTGTGTGACAATGACTGCATTTATAAAGGCTGCAAATAGGTTTGTTGGAACTACTTGGTTGCATCAAGGCTAAAGTACATAACTTACCTGGCTGGAACTGCAAAATCCGGAGTGAATACTGATGTGCTTAACCATTGATTATTGCGGAAAGGTCAGTTTGTCCCCTATCCAACTTGTTAAGTGATGCATATGGAGCTGATTTGTATTGGGACTGCTACAGAGGAAGTGCTAATATTGTAGCAAGACCCCCTAACTGCCCACCATATGTTTAGTGATGTGCTCGGTTTCCAAATAACTCACTTCAAGTTCTCTCTTGACTGTCGACAGTCATCTGCAACATTTTTATCTGATGAACTACTTTTGCTGCAAGATTTTATCCTAAACCATCCAAAGTCATTAAATGCAAATCAAAAGGAAGCTTTGTTTCAATAGATATGAGGTGATGCCTCATTGTAACACTTGTATTGCTAATGGTGTATTGCTTAATGTTGTTCAGCACCATTCAAAGCCCTGGATATATAATATGAAGCACAATTAACAATGGTAGTTCATATTGAAGCAAAGCAAATGAGGATATTTCATCACAGAAAATCTACACTGGTCATAGTTTGCTCTCCAAGTGCTCAACTACTTAAATGGCAAAAGACGGAGCTAGCCGTGGTGCTGAAAGTAGCTCAATTGGAACGATAAACCTTAAGGGGCCGTACTTCATTCATCACATTTCTGAAACTCAAAATACGGTACTAAAGGAGAGAAATGTCTGGGGGAACCTTTGGCGAGCACCGACAAAAGTTGTATTTGTGATCTGAGAGAGCTCCGAGGCACTGATGCAAAGAATCATTGAGCCCAAAGAAGCAGCTCTTGGGAGGATTAACTCATGGCTGGGTGGCTGTAGCATTTTTGAAGGCTATCGTTACATCCTACGATTTCCCTAGGGAGTAACTGTGATGGTAGTACAGTGGGGAGAGATAGAGGAGAGGCCTTTAGAGAGTTTGAGAAGAGACAGAAATAGACACTGAGGAGAGAAAAAGAAGTGGTGAGATAGTGTTGAGAAAAACAGCATCACAGTATCTCTCAACAAGAATCAGTGAAGTGAGCGATGCAAGCTACTAATGAATGCCTTGTACATCTCCAGTCCCCTAGACTGAATCTCTATAGGCCTAAAATTAACTGAAAATGTCTGCCACTTGAATCTTCAGCAATTTGGTCAGGAGTGCCAATTACGATCAGCAAGGGAACAGTGGGTTACTTGCCGCTAGTTGCACACCAGTTTTCTTATGCAATGCAGTGAAATTCAAAACTTCTGGACAACTCCAAGTTGACAGGTGTCTATGATTTTTAAAAAGTACTCATGGACAAAGAACAACAAGGAGTATCCCTCAATAACATGACAACTGAGTGTTTCAAAATGAAAAGGTCAAAAATCAGACTTCCAATATTACAGTAGCCTACACTGAGAAATTAGAGGTAACCTGCTACTGTACTGGACAGACAAACCTTCACTACAACAATGAGTTTGTTCTGGTCAAAATGTGACCAATATCTCTTGTGTGCCCGGGTAGAACATTACCAGGATTATTCATTCCCTTTAACAATTGTGTACCAGGCCAATGATTGGACACAAATCCTTCAAACCCTGAGTAACAGTTAATGGGAAAGAAAAATACCTGAAAATGAAGTTCAATAAAATAGCTCAACTGATCAGTTGCAAACATTGAAGGTATGACTCCTACTCTTTACAGAAGATAATTAGAAGTCAATTAGGTTTGCAGACATACCAAACAACTGAACTGAACTGGGAATAATGAGTAAGTAACTGCTGTTCTAGCTTTGCCAGAAGCAGTGAGGAGGGGAAAGATATTGACTATAACAGAGTGATCATCATCCTGGAGGGCAGCCAAGTACTGAGGAGGGGAGAAACCAGGAGAAGATTTCTGCTACTGAAACGTATGGGTTTGTTTTTTTTTACTATAGACCTGATGCATGTATTCCCATTAATCCCAAACTTGTCATCACAAGGTGAAATTCAAAACTTCAGACTACACAAAGTGTAGGCTACAGTAGCAGGTCATGAAAACATAAAGTGGCATCCTATTATAACGCACCTGGGATTTGTGAAACAATTCTCAACATTGCCTACCACAAAAAAAGTTAAATGTCGAGTGGGTGAAGTCATTTAGCCAAAACACTGCAGCAGCGTTGAACTCGCGCGCTGCCAATTAGGGCCACCTGCAGTTAACATTGGCAACGGCCGCCCATACAAAGAGCACCAACATAAAAGGAATAGCTCCTGTCGTATTATGCTTTCAAGAGAAGGCAAAAGCGCAGACATGACTTGACAGTCAACCAGTACAGACAAAGAAAATGCTAGAATTTGTGGTGCAGAGGCATGCAAAGTTCGAGTTTGGCGTGAGAGTTACGCAAAACTCAATTTTAAAAAAATCTAGCAATTTGATGTTGCCTCGCTTACCAGCAAACATGCATACCGCGTAGAACACAACTGTATAGTGTCAGCTGGTAAATGCGGCTTACATGTGATCCACCGAGAAGCACTTTTAATAAAATGACAACTTTTAGAATAGATCACACTGCTCGCTACCGCCCTCGGCAATGTAATTTGGTGGACGATTTTGCGAATCACAAGGGAGACCAATTATATAACTTTAAATTGTACTGAAAGTGCAGCTTGGTGTGTTTGATATGCCGAATTGGGGAGTAGTTCCCACTCATTCATAAAAGGTCTTCAGTCGTGTTCTAACACTCGTGTATTTTTGCCGATAAGCAAAATTGCCAGAATTTTGTGTGAAGGCTGGTGTGGAATTGTCCCCATGCATGACAGAACAGCACCTATCAGAGTTAGCATGACCGATCACCAAATTAGCCACCCGGTGAAAGCACCAAAACATGCGACCGCTGTCCTACCAGGTGAAGAAACAGCGGCATCCACCCTAGCAGAAATGGTATCCACTCTCTTTGCATCCATAGTTTTCTTAAGTTTGCTTTTTTTTTTTTTTTTTTTACTTAGTCGAAAACACCCTCGCTTCGTTCCCCGGAGGACTTCTTCAGCGCTGACTTGGGTACTAGTTGTTGCCCTTCCAAGTCCAAGTTTCGCAGTGTGGAGAGACAGTGCTGGAATGCTGCTCGTGCACCCAATTCTTCGCGGGAGTGAGCATTAGTAGATTGGGGGATGGGATCGGGGGCGGGGGGGTAGTATTAATAAACATTTAAGTATTAAGAAATGCTGAAATTAGTAAAATTATCAGTTGAATGTTGAAACATTCAAATTGTATACCTACTTTTGAACCCCCGGTATTTGAAACAACTCATTTAAGCCATTCATTTGACTGTTGATGTTAGATTTTATATGATAGGCAAGGCAAAAACTGAAGTAAGGGCTCTCTGTTATATAAGGTGGGTTGTTTGGCATGCCTGTGCATATTAAACAGTGGCTCCCAAAGTGGGACCACCAGTGGGTCCTCAGCAAAATGAGAAATAGTTTAATTTCACTAGTATTTCACTCCCTCAAAGCCCAATGAAGGATGGCTGTTTCCCCCTCCCCACATTTCCAACTCCCCACCTACAGTATAGACAGTTATATAATTCTGCAGCAAGTCAAAACTAATATCTTCTCAGATGGAGTCTGCAGGTAAACACACATACACACACCTCATAAAGGAAATAACATTCAATGGACAGAATTCTCTCTCTCATGTGTGTGTGTGTGTGTGTGTGTGTGTGAATATTTATTTATATCTAAACTGCAGAATAAACAAATAAACAAGACATCAGTTATTGAACAGCACAATACAGACAGACCAGCCAAAATCAAACAGAGATTATTCCAAGCAAATAGCTGCATGATGAAAAAGAACCAAGAGAGCTACCAAAAAAAAGACTGTGATGAAAAGATAACCCAGAATAAATCAGACTGCTTCTCAGCAAATCAAAACAACAATTGACAGCTATTTTGAAGAGTAGAACCTTTTTTTAACATAAATTGTTTGGCAGAAAAAAGGAGTTTGCAAACTGTCTCCCACAATACCACAGAGAATAGAACTCCTTGTCTCGCTCTGAAACATGCATGCAGTTGATTTAAACGCAGTAGACAGCTTTAGACTAATCATGAAACCGAAGCCCATTTACGCAGCTGGCGCTGACACTTTCTCACTTTCTCAAATGATTTTGATGAGTGTTGGAGTAACTCGCAGTGCGTAATGGTCACATGTTCCATATACCCGACGTGGATTTCAACAGATGTATAAGAATGAAAGGTCGTCCAGAGTGTTGTTATCCTATAAGTTAAGCTATCTAAATATAGTGCGATTGATCAGGGAACATGTTGTCCAAGGTGACAGGTGGGTCAGACTTCATATAAAATGTAAAAGTCATGACTGTAAATGGAAACTCTGCACAGGGTGTAGACTGTCTGCCTGATGTTGGATGTGTGGCTCAGTGATGACATTGTATACAGTCATTATGTCCTGCAAGTTCTCCTCCTTAGATGCCATGATGTGTGATTTTGACAGTGAACGACACCCCTTGTCAACATGCGGCACTCAGAATGAGAATGGCACAAGGACTATTGTGTGCGATTGGCTTATTTAACTCAATGACACTATTTTGTAGGTTGTAGTAGACTGAGAGCAGCTTGCAGCACATAATTTGGATGTTACAGGATATTTTGGGTTTTTGTAGTCAGCAGTTCTAAATTTGGCATCGCAAAACAGCAGTGTGTGGTTCAAAAATAGTCTATTGCTCATAAGTAGGTCTCAGACAAAAGATGTTCACACATGCTCATTGTTTGGAAATGTCCATCCAGTGTTAATGGACATTCAGCTAACTTGAATGTCACACACTCACTTCAACCCCTCAAACGAAAGTGCAACCAAGACAAAGCAATTCCAATAGACAACCTTTACGTTCTGAGACGAGTGTGACAGGACTACTGACATCACAGAGTAATGACAAATACTTTTGAGGTGGGCTTTAAATAACGGAGCACCTGGACAGAAAGATGAAGCCAAAATCTGCTCAGTCAGACTGGCACAGGTAGATGGATGGCAATGCGAGGGGGCTTTAATGAGAGCACGGGTCCGCCAACACACGGGGATGGGAGCTGTGCAGATGGTTTGATGTCATCATTATATGGCAGTGTGTGGGTGTGCGTGTGTCTGACTTAGTGAAGGGGAAGGAAAATGGGGTCGGAGAGTGTTTGACCTTCCCTTCTCTTAAAAATAATAAGGAGGAGGAGAATACAATCATTGTAAAATCAGCAACTTACCAATTCAGGTGAGTTTAGGAGCCTCATTGCACTCTATTAGTCAATATATACATTATCCTAAAACATAACGTAAGTCCAGGTTGGCAGAATACAGAAAAAATGATCAATTAAATGTTTTGAAGTCCCAAGCCCTTTAAAAACCCTTTCACCACACACACACACACACACACACACCCCCCTAGTGTGATTCTGATCTAATGATGATATCAAACCACCAGCAGAGCCCTCCTCTCCTCGTATTGCCCCCCTGAGATCGCTAAATGAGCATCTATTTTTGTCCTATTAGGCTTCTAAAGTTCTCTCCACTGTGTTTAATGAGGAGCCTGTGGTGATATTAGAATATCATCAGAGCTCATCGCGGCTGAATACGAATGTGAACATAACATCCCCATCAAACACATCGGGGCAAACTTTTCTCCGTGTCAAAGTATGTCGCGGTTGAATAATCTCTGGCACTCAACGGCGTTAGAGAGGAGCCTATATAGTCTGAGGTGGCAATAAATGTTGATTTCACAAAATAGAACGTGCACTTGCAATCTCCAATCCACGACATGCAGGATCTTGGTTTGTGCCCCGCCATTATTTCGGACGACACACCTGCTCTGCTGCCAAGACGTCTCTTGGACACCATAATCAGCTTGAATGAAATAAGACACAACGGTATCCCATCATTCCTGTTCAATCCCCAGACTGAATATCACAAAGGCATTCTCAGAATCCATCAATTTACTGTTCCTGAAAAGAGCATCACCGAGGCAATAGGCCTGTATCTTAGTGAGAAGTAATGTGGGATTGTAAAGCCTTGAGCGCAGAGTATACCTCTTGTCTTTTGCCGTTAAAAAATGCTGATACTCGTTTTATCTCGATTAGGAGGTGACATTTGTTAATCCACAATAAAGACACTTTCAAAACAAGGCCGTCGTCACAGAGAAAATGGTCCGCTGGCTCCTACAGCAAAGAGTCTCGGCTTTATCTCTTGGAATCTGAGCTCCGTTAGCTGGACAAGACATGACCTTCAAACAGAGATGGCTTTGACAAGGAAGTGACTACCTATTCCATGAAGGGACGCAGCCATGCCAGCTTTCTTCACACTGTAAAGTTCAGGTCAAAATCGACCAAAAGGTGAGAGGGCTGTAATGATGAACGGATCCAGGCTGACCAGTGATCACATTGGCTGTGACATAAGCATGCCTTTGCTCACTCGTATTGGAAGCAAACACTTACCAGACACCACGCTGGATATAGCAATGGGCTGACTTCCCAATATGAAACATCCACCTTCCTCCTCAGGGACTAATCTACATTTACCATAAATCTTAAAGTGATACTTTAACAGTTTCCATTTTTTTTTTTTATCAAGACACATCACATTGGGAGGAAAGTTTCCCTCTTTTTGCATTAGTTTCCCTAAAATGCCTCGTTAGCATTGTTGGCAGTCCTCATTAAAAACCATGTGGCGCCACTAACTGTAAATTTGCCGAGTCACAACCTTTGGATTCAGCAAAGAATGGGAGTAAGCCATTTTTAAAGAAAATGACAAATGTAGAAACTTTTTCCCCCAATGCGACAAGTTTCTGGCAAAGAACTAGAACAAGATATTAATCAGTTGATATTAAAAATGTCAAGAGTGCCCCTTTAAGAAGGACAATTGTCAATTACATCTTAGGCCCAGTTATATTCCAATGTCTTAAACAGAGTCAAACTATTCATGCAACTTTTTCTGGATCCCTAAAAAACAAAAAAGTCCTGATATGAGCTCAAACAGTTTGCATGCTGTTGTTTTTTTTTTTCCATTTGCAAATATCAATTTTAAAAAACAACAACCCCTACAACTCAACATACATTTACCAATTGCCCCAAGACAGCTGCTTGACAGTACAGCAATCATCACAAACCCTGGATGCTAATGAATGCTTTAATCTATATTTCCAGCCTCTGAAGTTTGTGGGTGATTAGCACACTGCAGGTAATACATTTTGCTTCCCCTGGACAGTTAAAGACAGCTAATTACATTCAGCACAGATGGCTTAACTTTCCACAAAGTATCAATCTTCATTCCAGTGGAAAGTTTCCACAACAGAGCCAGATGCTTCCTCCAGGCACTATGGGCAGCGACTGGAAAATGTAAACAACGCATCACTTGTCTGATGCTGGTCGTCCCCCTCGCCTCCTGGTAAGGACTGGTGCTCGGATATGCTCTGCAGAACCTACTAACAGGTGGGAGAATATAAAGAGACGTCATGTGTATGAGAGTGGATGGACTAGTGTTTGTATGACTCTCACATCTTCAATCTGGCGCAATAAGGAACGGCTGCCAAGGATTTGGAGGGCTTCCACGATGACATTGACTTGTAAGATTGTTGTTCCGATTCGGCGACGCCTCCTCAAGACGTCTGAGTGAGACATGACGAAAAGAAAACCTAAATGACCATCTTAATTTGTTATCGATTTCCCCCCCCTCCCCCCAAGGTGTCCCTGTGATCTTCAAGCAGATACCGTCAGTTTGTTTGCCTTGACGAGCTCGTCGACGTACCTTGAGCACGCACACAATTGTCATTCCCTGTCTCGTTGACAACCTTAAGTGAACTTTATGACAGATGGGGCTGCTAAAGAACCTTGGCCATTATTTGAAGATCACTCTTTCATGCCTTAGAGGGAACCAGCGAGGCCCGCCGCTAATCAAGGCGTAACTGCTCCCTACATAATTCAAAAGTCTTATTATAGTTTGTCATATCCAAGACGGCTGGGCAATATATCTCTGCCCGGGTGAAATATGCTTTTTATTAATACGCCATTAATGCAAATTTGAAGCAAAAGCTGTGCTGTCTCTTTGCGTCTTCTGTGACTGGGGTGATCAGGAGGTGACAATTACCGATAAGCCTTTACATGTGCAGCATTGTAGGGATATTTTTCAGCGTGACCTTCAAAAAGGTGGAGGAAGCTTGGCTGGAGGCACATTGGAGGGAAAACAGGATTATTTGTCATTCCAGTGGTGGTAGGCAGGACTTGGATTTAGAAAATCAATAAACCATTGCCCAAACTTTACTTCAGAAAGGATTTCTGTCTAACAAGTCATAAAGGTTTCTCTCTCCATGCCTTCCGGAGAAAGTGAGCAGGAGGACATATTGCTATGCATCCACTGCTACGAACTAACATCTCCACATTAAACTGCAATTTCTTCCTAGCATTATCAACCCTGAAGATGCAGAGAAGTGATGGGATGTTAGACTTCAACATCAAGTCTGTGGCTGTTGACATGAGCAAGTCAAATACATGGCGTTCACCTAGAAAAGATGGTGCGAATCCATCGTCGTAACAGAGCTGCCGTAGGCACCGCTCAGTTGTCAAATCATACTCCATTTCCCCCCTCTTATTCTCTCTCCCCGACAGTGATGTCAAGCTGAGAGTGAAACTCGAGTGTTCGGCTGGAGGTGGAGAAATTGACGGGGGTGGAAAAAGGTGAAGATGCACTCCTCTTATTATCCTTTCTTCTCATGGCAGATTGACTGGCCTCTGAGTCAATCAGAGCCTTTGGCACCGAGTCCAGCGGGAGCCCAGAATGTACAGGGCACCCATCAAATCTGGCAGTGGGCTGGGAGAAAACAGCTAAACAACCCAAAGCCACCGGCCAGTCGCAATTAAAGTGTGGCCTCACCAGGAGGGGTGGGAGTGGGGGGGTGGATGGTGGGCTTGAGGCCACCTGAAGTTCACTGAAAAACCCAATTACCAGCTTGTCAAATAAACACTGTCAGCAAGGGCAGCTCTTGTGGGGAAAAAACAGCCTTGACTCACCTTTGCTCCGGTTCCAAAGACCCAAGAGAAGAGACTGTGGGTGTTATCAGAATAATAAAAACTTTCAATTAGGTGAATAGAACTTTTGGTTTATTATGTTGGAACAAACTAGAAAATGAAAAAAGCCCCAAAGGGTATGCAGAGGGCCACAGCACAGACCATGCAGTTTCGTGTACAAAACTCACGAACGGAGTAAGGGGTCGGGTTGAAAGTTTATAAAAATAGACCATTTACAAACACATATCTACAGAGACAGCTGAGTGGTATACTCAATAACGTGACTAATTTGTCCAATAATTATTCTCAAAGAACTCTTTTTTTTCCAAGAAAAATGTACAATCTAAAAAAAAAAAAAAAACCCCATCACAATCATAGAAAAAACATTTCACAGTTGAGGAGGAGAGAGTCATTCTTCAGTCTTTGGCATGGAAACTGTCGCTACACAGTAGTTTCGTGTTTCCATAAGCCGGTCTTTATACTGGACGTACTCTCTGTGTTAATTAAGGGCATGAGTTGCCCGCTGTCTTTGAGTGTGCCGTTTTGAGTGATGAGGTTGAGTCCGTATGACTTGGGCTGGCTTTCTAGTTCTGTGTTGCTGGGCTGCTTTACTTCACCAATGTCTTTACTTGAACTAGATGCAGCCGCCGCCACCACCGCCGTAGCAGCTGTAGCTGCAGCAGCCGTAGCAGCAGCAGCCACTTGCTCAGTCTCTACGGTTTCCGCCCCTTCCCCTTCCCCTCCCTCTCCCACTGTTCCTCCTCCACCCACTGCCCCATTGCCCAGGGTGCTGCCCCCTCCCTTATCGGCATAACGGGAACGCCGGGGGAGGCTAGCGCTGTCACTGCTGTCCTGCTGCAGCTGACTCTGATGGCGCTCCCTGTACGCCATATAGGCAGCCCGTCGACTATTGCGTGCTGCTACATCATGATAGTGGTGCCGCCTGTGGCTGGCGCTCTGCACGCTGCCTTCCACACTGGTGGGCACGTCGTAGGAGTACTCTCGTAACACAGTCAACCGACTTGCCCGGTGGGCCCGGGCCCTGTTTTTGTGGTGCCTGCCTATCTGTCCATTGGTGGTAGATGGAGGATTGTTGTTATTGTTCACGGGGCGGAACTGCACCTCAACCGGTGCCACGTGCATTTTAATTTCATTGTCTAGTGAATGTTCAGTCAGGCTGTTGTCCAAAAGGGCAGTACCATTGGCTGGCACTGGTAGTGGGTTGGGCTTACACTGGGCAGCCTCTGCGTGCAGATTGGTCAGCTTGCTGCCCTGGGCGGAGTTGTGCATGCTGGGGGCGCTCTTATTGGTGCAAGAAGACTCAGCACTGCTATGGCCACACTTTGACGCCTCCCCGTTTCCCCTGCCAACGGATCCTGATGTGGATGCAGTTGCCACCCCTGGCTGGGGCAATAAGACGTCCTCCTGTGCAGAGTAGGCGCGTCTACCTGAGCAACAAGCCTGGGACCAATAGCGCCTCATGTCCTGCCTGTTGACACAGTGATGTGCCACCATGAACGCCCCCAGTGCCAATGCAGCCACCCCAAACAGGCAGGTGAAGGCTAGGTCAACGGGGTGGTCCTGTGACACAGCCATGGCACCAAACACCCAGAGGACCGCATACAGTCCCAGCGCCCCCGCCGCACCCATGAGCTGGGCAGCGAAGGTGTGCTCGTTCTCTAGGGCCGAGAGGGCCACGGTGTGGGGGGCAGACACTGTGGAGGACGAGGTCTCGTGGGGCTGGAGATGGAGGGTGAGGGGGGCGCTGGGACCATCTGCCCCAGCCTCACTGCCAGTCAACGGCAAATGCTGCTGCTCCTCGGTGGGCTCCTTGAGCTCATAGCGGCGCTCAGGGTGGCGGCGCAACTGGAGCAGGATGCTAAGGAAGTACATACAATCCACAAAGATGATGAATCCCACCGGGCCGTAGAAAGCCCCGATGCTCGGCTCCCAAGCCATCCAGCAACTAGAGGGGGAGTGGGGGGGAGAGCGAGAGAGAGAGAGAGAGAGAGAGAGAGAGAGAGAGAGACATGGCATCAGTATTACCAAGCAATTTAGGTATTACATTTCATGTACAATACTAACTAAAGGGTTTTTCGATCATACACAATATCATCTTTTAGCAATAAGTGAATATAACACAGCAACGCCTGACACTTAACAACAGTCAACACAACCATGCAATAACAAAACAATACTGCATCTGTTTGTATTGTACTCTACTATACTGCTCAATATTTGAGAAAAATAAAACTGTTCATATAAAAACAATAATACATCTCCACAATTTATTTTATCACTTTACTTTGTGCCGTGTAAGGTACAAAGTTTTAAACGGAGAGGGCTTTGTCTAAAACTTTTCTTGCTCCCTGTTCTGAGATTATCTGTTCCACTACATTCGATAATACAGGCTGGATTTGTCTTGCTAGCTTGAAATTAATTAAACTCCAAAGACTTCAGGCAGATATGGGTCCAGATTTCTCAATTAGTCAGCCACACTGCACAATCTAAACAGCTGCCACAGTAGAGAGGAGGGCTGGGGAGTGAGCTGAAAACAGCAGTTGCTAGGTGCATAGACACACATACCATTAATAGACCTCCAAATCACAACTTCAGGGACTCAACTTTTCATACCCTTACTAAAAAAAAATCCATTATTGACTAAACACACACACACACACACACACAGTCGATTACAAAAGCAATTTCTTGGGGGGGCTTCTTTAACAGACAAATACAGTTGCCCAGATAAAATGTGACAGCGTTCCCATGAGCACATATTGAGGCAGAGCAACTTTAATTGCTTTCTATATAACGTGTCAGTTGAGCTGGGGCTACTTACTATGGCGCATTTGTCCGGCTGCCGTAATTCTTGATGTTTGCTGCCGCAGTGATGCCACAGACAATGATGGGTATCCCTCCACCGATTAAGTAGAACCTTTTGGAGAAAGAAGTGAATTTAGAGGCGGTTCTGCTTCAGGCCTCGTTTTTGTAGGATGTGAACGTGGGCATGAATTGGACACGGAGGTCCACTGGTCCAAGGCATCTATACTGCCACCATGTGGCAGAGTCTCTAACAACCATGACCACTGGTAACAAGAGAAAGCTGGCCGACCTACTCACCTACTTCCCTCTTTAGAAATAAATCACTAATATAATATATATATAACATATTTCATATTAAGATTCCTGACATGTAAACATCACACCAGTTGCTAAAAAAAACGTGGTCAAAATTTTTTATTGTCAGCCAAATGTGGGCGGCAATAGAGAAGAGCATCCCATCAACCCTTATTGAGACCCCGTTGCTTTGCCCTATTTACCCAATTCTGGTGTCAGGTATGTGCTCTTCAGGTGACAAATCAAAACTGTCCCCTAAACAGCAGCGAACAAGCGCTCCATCCAGAGAAACTTGGACTCAGCAGTGATCTTTTCCTCTTTCCCCCTTTGGTATTCTTTAATATAAAGCATCACAGACCGGTCCGGGTTGGCAAATATGAGCGTGCAGTTTTACTGACATCAAGTTAAATGATGTCTGACTATTCAGGTTCAAATTTTTCAAACAATGCCATTTGGAGCCTCCAGTGCGCAACATTGCCTAGTGTAGCTTTAGCAACCCATATCATGTTGTTCTATAAGAGACTGACTGCTCTGTGGGAGCTGTAGTGTCCTACCTGAGCATAGGCCGTGGTGGAGGTGGCGGCTCGTCCAGCTCTTCATAGCGCTTGGCCTTGCGCGTCACCTGCTTGTAGATGTTGCGAGCGGTCACACCCACCCATAGAGCTGTAGCCAGAGTGGAGTAGTGCAGCAAGATGCCCACCTGGAAGAGGGCGTCCATTTTTTACATTTTTATTTGTAGATCAAAAGATTTTAACTCTTGCCAACAAATATATAACAAGTAGTGTATTAAAGCAACAAAAACCCAGTAGATGGGAGTCCATTAAATAAAAGACCCTCATAAAGGAGCAATTTTTTATTGAATATCTAATCATCAGTATGGTTTGGAAAATTCCTACTGAAATCAAAGTTTGAGTTACAGCTTTAGACCAGAGGGGCCTGAATAAGTAAATAAATAACCAGAATTTTCCAGGCAGGCACTTTGGGCAAAAGGAAAATGAATAAGTAATATGGCTCAATACAACATAACATGGTGGGTTAGAACAGCCTAAAGCTGTAGAAACCATCTACTGTATCTCTCCCTGTGCTTCCATGAGTTTCATGAGCGAGGTGAACTTAGCCAAAGGCGCATTTTTCAAGATCCTGAAAACATCCAGAAGGCATTTCGCTTGTTTCTGACCGCCAACTATCAAGTTTGGAGTAACATGTGCACACTGGGGTTGGTTGGAGGTGCGTGGTGGTGAGGGGGGTGGTGATGGGGGTGGTGACGGGGTGTACTCACTGCTTGGCAGACACTTGCATAGCGTGTCTGATTGATGCCGCCGACAAAGACTCCGCAGGTGAGGAAGATGTGGAGGCAGAGGTTGACCAACATGTGCCAACACTTGCGGCTTACGCGGACAGACCTGACAGACAACAATCACACAGAATTGAAAACACAGATAAGAGAGAGATGAGAGAGGAGTCTGTGATGTTGAGGGGGAAGGTAACAGTTTTGGTTTCACCCTCAGACACCATCGTGCTGGTCACCCACCCACTTGCAGTTCTCAACCTTTACTGTGTCCCTTGTGAATGTGTGCTGTTTGCTTCCAGTGGGAAAAAGCATTTTCTAGCAGTATTTTAATCAACTATTATTAACAATAAACATAATTAATCAAAAAGCTAACAAGGCTGTGGTTGCACTGGGCAGCAGGGTCAGAAATTAACTGCGTCTCGGGGCAAAAACGCCCTTGGAAGTTCAATGCCTGTGAAATTAAAAACGAGGGGGCAAAAAAGCCTGCGATACTTAAGAGTATCCTTTTTTGCATTTCACCCTGTAAACATTTTTTTTTCGTTGAGTTGTCAAATATTTACGTGTGAATGCGACTACTGTCCCCCGTGGGTCAGCATTGGTAATTCGCGGGAGCCTGTAACCGGGGGATTCTTTCCAGTAAAAATGGAGCGTTTTTTGATAAGAAAACAACTGAGTACGCAGTCTGGAGCAGTAGAAAATGCTGGCGCCACGCAGGCAGCAGTAGAAGAAAATGCCGACCCCAAACAAACCACTGTGTCGACAGAAAATAAAACAACCAATATCATAAAAAAGATGGACTGGTTTGGAACAGAGTCGGGAAAACGAGAGTTCCCAGCCGTGTGAGAGAAGTGTGGGACATGTAGCGTATTACGATTTAAAATAAAACAATTTAATTGCCAAATGCAGCGCAAATGTATTATTTCATAGTTCAATAAAATTGTCCCCGAAAAGCACCAAAATGCCTCTGGGAAGTGAGCATGCATAAAAAATCTAAAACAAAACAAGATAAAAATGAAAGCAATCACTCTTACCTGTGGTGGTAGGTGTAGCTGATGATGATGGTGAGCAGGCAGAGCAGGAGTACGATGGCAGTGGCGTAGATGACTGGGTGGAGGGGCTGGATGCTGGGGGAGAAATACTCCACACTGCTAAGATCCTGGAAGAGACATGACATGAGTTAGAGGTCTCAGTTTATATGAGGGCATCAAGTCACATCACCGTCATTATAATGCTTATAGACAAAAAAAAAGAGGCAAAGCTAACGGCACATGTTGATATTGTGCAGTAATGTTGTGCTCAAATGTTATTAACTGCTACTGCTCATTGATTCTACTTGACATACTAGTTCATTTCAGATTTATTGAGATTTGTTTTCAAGCAGAAGCACAATTAAAAACAATACAGTATGATACATTTACAAGAAGCAACATCAAGAGCACACCTCATCTCCCACAAATGGCCCGATTTGTATGCGCATGATCATAAAGAGGAACAACCTAACCACTCGTCCTACCATGAGCAGGCCGTAGTTGCCGAGTGAGTCGCAGGATATGGTGGTGAAGTTATCGTGGTGAGCCAGGATATGGCATCCATCGCTCTGCCACCCTCCCTGGCCTCCCACCAGGCTGAAGTTCCAGCAGGCGGACACGGCATCCGAGCCGCGGGCGAAGCGCCGCAGGGTGACGTTGACGGGGCTCCGCAGGCCACGCGGGGACATGCCGTCTGATCCGCCGCAGAGACGGGGATATTAAAAAAGGTAACAAGACGAACAACTGTTCAATTTTTTTATTCAACTATGTGATGAAAAATGTGCACAGTATACATAAAGTGAGTGAAACGTTTTTTTAAATGTAAGTGTGCAAGAATATTTTCGGTTTATTTTATCAATAATGATTGATAAATCATTGTTCAAATCAATACTATAAAAGAAGTATTTTACTGGGGAATACTTTACCCACAACACACTCACACAAGGATTAAACACCATGACTATACCAAAATACTTTCTCATACTCACCAATCTTGGCCATGATGACGGGGGTGGCCACGCTCCTCTTCTTCCCCCCATCAGCCAGCTGGGAGGAGTTGCCAGTGGAGGGGAAGAACTTGCCGTTGCGGAAGGCCAGTAGGTGGAGCTTGTAGACCGTGTCGTCTGTCTGCCCGGGAAGTAAGGACTGGGAGAAGAGAGAGTGAGGGAGCTGCAGGGACGCCTCCACTACAGCGTTCTGCAGGGACAAGGAAGAGGAAATAAGGCCAAAACTCCAACCAGTCGCTTTAATAATACACATACATGCACTGTTATGGTCTAGACTGACATTGGTGCATAAGCTGAAATAAATGCCGGTGGGAACTGACTTTGTGCAGGATGCTGGAGAAGGTGCTGGTGGTGTTGCATTTGAAGCTGAGCTGGCGGTCCTGGCCAGGCGTGCGCTCCGGGCTGGGCCTCTGAAATAACATGCAGGTCATGCCATTCCAGTCACTGGCCCTGACAGCGTGGGCCTCCAGCGCTATGTTGGGGGACGTCTGGGCGGACAAACAACACATTCAACGTGGATATCGCACACAGGTTTATGTCAGGGATTGTGAAATTTGACTTTAATACGTGGTTATGCTACCCATATACAGCAGGTGGTAGTCTAGGTGCTGAAGCTATGCTACATGACATGGTGCTGCTAGCTGGACTGACCAGGGAGAAGGCCTGAGCGGTGACCAGGCGGTGGACAGCGATCTTCTGGAGGCAGGCGATGATGCGGGAGCAGGCGTTGGCCTCGCGCTGGGCCATCCACAGCACCCTCTCATCGGCCAGCATCAGGTTACTTGCCATGCTCACCATTACCTCACCCAGCTGTGAGACAAGAGAGGGGTCGACACGTGTGAACACACGATGCAAATGCATGTTTGCTGATTACGGTTGAGAAATTCAATAGCAGTGTCCAGCAGAGTGGAAACGTGAATAAGGTTCTGTGTCCACTTCGGTTTTAGCTTGAAGAGACGCTTGAAGGAGGTGCTTGTCATGGCTCATGTTGATGCTAAGTAAGTAGTGATCTGCTTTGCCCTCATTCCACTTCTAGGACACTTCGGTCTTCTGCCCCCACCACCGACACTTTTCAGTCCCGCCTAAAAACACATCTCTTCTCCCGGGCTTTTGAGTCTGCCTAATGTGCCTGTATGATTGCTCTCTCTGTGTTTTGGCGTCTTGTAATGTGTCTTATGGTTTGTCCTTTCTGTCGGCTCTTTTAGTGATTTGAAGTTGTACAGCCAATTTGCTAAAATGTGAAACGTTTTTAACCTCTAACACTCTGGCGCTCTTAAAACATACTCAGCTCTAAGCCGTCCTTCCCTTTGAAAATAATGTGAAAAAGAAGGCCAGCTCTGCAAAGACGAGCTCTAACCCCAAGTCTTTTAGATCCCATCATCACCTTCTCTCCAGTTCCTCTGACTATACTCAACACTGAGGTCTCTCCCCAGGTGTCAAATTCTCAGCCTCCCCTTACAAGGATCGGCAAACCAGGCACAGCGCAAAATCCCAGCAAGGGGAAGAAATCTGATCCCATGAAATCTCTCATTCCAGATCCTATCTTATCCCCAGTCATTTTGATTCCTCTGCGGATTGGAGTGGGACAAGGATGCTTTGTTTAGGCTACGACTGTGCGGATATGAAAGTCCTGAAGTCCTTACAAAAGTGGCCTTACTCATTTTACAACAACTGCTCAGAACTAAATTTATGTGTCCTTGAACCTGCTGACACACCAAAGAATTGCGAGAATGTAGAACCAGTACTTACATCTTTGAATTTCTCAGCAAACTTGCCAAACTTCTCAATCATTTCAGCCACAAAGATAATGTCCATCTTGTCTGAGAAGTTGGCGGCATCCACTGTGCAGACCAGCAGCCGCCGGGCACTGGTCACCACATTGGTCACATTCAGAGGCATCTAGTGGACAGCGATACAGTCATTTAGGCTTGAAAAGGTCCAATATGTGGGCACAGATATTGTAAGCAAACAGGCAGAAAAGGCAAAGGAGGAAATTCAACAAATAAATGAAAATAACAAAGGGGGAGGGCAAGGCACAAAAGACACAGTGGATACCAAATAAGTTGCACTAGATATTGGTCCAGGGTGAACCCGATCAACATTTCCCCACCTATCGGGATTGAGGACAATCGTCAGCTATCGCAATAGAGATTTTTGTATCGTCTAATAGTGTCTTATAAGCTAATGTAGCTGAGGATGTAAGATACCGTCCAATCACAGACCTGGTTGATAACATAGAGGAATCTGGTGACGTCTTTCTGGTACTGGCAGCGGGAGTAGTCGTCCTCCGCCCACAGCCCCCCGCGGTCACAGCGCCGCCACGCCCGCTGCTCTTCGACGGAGCTGCCCGAGTAGATGCCAGCACCAGAGGATAGCCTGTTGCAGGGCAGGTAGGCTGTGATCCCTGCCAGGGTGCGTGGCCACCTGGAAGGAGCCAAAGACGATGACAGTTATGGTGCGTTTGGTTCACAACGGGCTGGAGATTGGTGAAGTTCTCATTTCTCAGATTGCTAAGAGGAGGGCAGGAGAAAGACGCTGTGTATTTGGACCATTGATCCCACCTCAGTGTCATCTGAACCATAATGTGTATGGCATCAACAATTAGAGAAGAGAAGCTGTGACACTGCTGTGTCATGCACATGTTTCACCACAAGGGGGTGCCACAGTGCTTGCATAGCAACACAACTGCACCATCACAGCTACAAACACTCCCTCAGACACATTTACATTAGAAGCACTGGTTCATGCTTACAATGTAATCAAATAGTGAGTACAGATCTATGTTCACCAATAAGGTTATAATGTAATAAATGACCAAGTCAGGTGACCAAGTCAAACAGGGGCCCAAGTTGGTGATCATTTTCATAGCTTTAAAATGTATGTTCATATTTGTTTATGTTTACTGCAGTTTGGTTTCTGTTTCTGGTGTTTCTGGTTTTCAAGCAAGATGTCAGCTGTCTTTAGCCTATCGTGAATGAGACCAATAGCAAGTAATGGTGTGAATGAGCTGTAGGCCGAAGTGTAAATGCGTGTAGACGACTCTAGTTTGGTTCAGGGTTGAGAGCTGGTGTAAAGGGGCGTGTTTCTGAGAAGCCAGAACTTCCTGTTGAGCCTTCTGGAGCAGAGGTGGGCCTAATTCAGCTCAAGACTTGATAACCCCAATGATGTACCTGCCCTCACCTCTTTCTTTGGACATTCAAAGGTCTCCCCTCTCCCAAAATAGCACAAGGGATAGTTACATCAGGTGCTGTGCATTGGTAACTGACAGGCCACTGACAGAAAATAACATGGCTATGTGTAATCGCGATCAAACCTGAAGTCTCCCTTGTTGTTGGCGACGCGTTCGGGAGCGCAGTACTTGGCGGAGCTCTCCAGCACCACGATGTGGACAGTTCTGGTGTTATTGCCCCTGCTTGTCCTGACCCGACACTCCCAGTTCCCCGTAGAACCAGGCTGGATGTTGGAGATGGTCAGCGCGCTGGTGGAGAACAGGCAGGAGAACAAGATAATTAACTCACTTGATCCCATGATCCTACTGAACATTATGTTTTTTGTTTCTTTGATAAATAGAAAGGCACTTTTATTTTAGCGCCAACGGAAATTCAGTTGCAACCCACACATTTTTTTAATGTTGTGTACCGTACAAAATAGGATAGAATAAAAATGGATAGAATAAAAATGCTATGTTTGCCCCCCTCAACAATCACCTGACCCATTCATATGTCAAAATATGACAGTCACACTGGATGCTGTGTTCCCTCCCCATACAATCAACAGCTCTATCATAAACAGCTGCAAAGATATCTTGGTGGACAGACTCACACAATAAATGCAATTCATCTCCACGTATGCAGGAGATGATGGAAATGCCCTACATGACCCTAACTAAAAGCAAATATTTTCCCTATCCCGTCTGACGACAGGTGAAGATTGCAATCTGTGCATAGATGTACTGACTAAATTTACAGAGGACTAGGCTAAAATTTAAAGTGTCTTAACAACTACAGATATCCAAAGGCTTCCTGTTGATGAATGTACCCATATAATACACAATGATCACACACAAACACACACAGCCTACCTACAGTAAACATGAAAATGAATGTACACTGCCATACCTGGCAATGAGGGAGCAGTTCTGCACCATACTCTTCTCGATGAAGATGCCCTGGGCGGCGTTGGGCTCCACCATGCGGCCGTCCTGGTACCACAGCACCTGCATGTCCTCGGCCACGAAGGAGGCCTGACACTGGAAAGGCAGGCTATCCCCCTGGAAGACGACCTGGCGCTGGGACGGGGTCAGCTGGAAAGAGGGCAGTTCGAGTGGCGCATCTGGGGGAACCGCAGGGCAGAGGGGAGCTTTAGCAGGAAGTGGCCTAACACCATTAGGCTCAAGACACCCATGACCACTATCAGTATCAAGAGTTAGCTTCTTGATGGAACGATGCATTTAATCTGGTGATCATCATGTAAAATGAAATAGACAACTGAGAACTTTTTGTTCCATTATTTCTAGTTACATGTGTTCAGATGCCAAATGTAATGACATCAGAGTGTGAAGGCTTGACAGGATAGGATCAGCTATCAGTTTCTCAGAGTAAAAATTCTTGCTTCTTAATTGTCACAAATCAATTTGATGAAATGGTGGGATTTCTAACATTATTCAGAAAACAATGCCTTTTTGTTCCATCCTTGGCATATTTTCGACACAGAGATAATATAACACCGTGCCTTGCATTCTGGGTAGGAAATAGCTTATTGTCATGCATGTCATCCAGCTGGCTCTTGTTACATCTGTGCCATGTATTTCATAACCCCTGAATGCGATGAGTGCCAAACTGATAAGACACAAGCAAGCACCAACAAAGTCAGCACTGGCCTGTGCGGCCCTCCTCTTATCTCCTGTGTCATTGCACAAGCCCCTGTTCCCCAAACACCGGCCTCTCTGATACCAAACGGAAAGAAATTAAAGAGGCAGTTCACCGTTTTGACAATACTATCGGAGCAATCACTCAACAGGAATTATTTCAACCTTTCAAGATCTTCAACTGGACAAATGACAAATCAGATTCGTTTTTCAAGTGTTGAAACTATTGCTTCCCAGAATGTAAGCAGAATTGCAATGCTGCTAGCATTTGGAAGAGACATTAAAATCACTTACCAACCGGTGGATGTACAGTTGTGAGAAAAAGTTTGTGAAGCCTTTTGAATTACCTGCATTCCTGTATAAATGACTCCTACACTACCTAGAATGGGTATCGGCGGTGGAAAGGTGGTATCACTGCATCCCTAAATCTATGTTCACATGTATTCAGATTTACTACTGTGCAGTGTGTGTGTCCCTACCACAGGTGAGGAGCTCAGGCTTGATGGAGGTAATGAGCTGGCCCTGGAGAGATCGGGGGTAGGAGCACTTGGTGTCCTTCACCCCGATGTTCCTGTCTTTGATCCAGCGCAGCAGCCACAGGAGGTTGCAGTCGCACAGCAGGTAGGACGTCTGAAACTCCCTGGGGATGTACAGGAACACACACACATAAAGATATGTTAAGTGGTGGTGCACTACCCATTGGTAAAACATCAAGTGTAGTGACTTGAACTTCACAGCCATAGCATAAATAAATAAGAGGACACATGCTAAGAGAACATAACTAAGAAAACCCGACAATTCATTGTTTGTTGAAAACCAATATGATTGAGTTGATTTCCCCAGCGACATGTTGACTCCTTGTCATACTTACAACGTCTTCAGAGACACCAAGCTGTCAAACGTCCCCTGAGCCAATGAGGAGAACATGTTCCCTGACAGGTTTCTGAAAAGAAAAACACAACAATGTCGATTTGTCCCGTTTTATAGAAACCGGTCAAAGCAGCTGATAATGTGCTTTAAATGAATGCCTACTTCGTCACAGTCTGCATGATCATTGATAAGCCCTTGATTTCCAATAATAACTAATTCATTAAATGTGTACAAGAGTTCATGTGGAAGGGCAGCAATATAGCTCACTGTAGTCTAACATTACACAGGCGATAGTAAAAACAACAATATTGAAGACTTACAGTCTAACCAGACTTGTGAGGCCCTTGAAGATGTCCACGTTGAGACAGCCGATGCGGTTGTTGGACAAGTCTCTGTAAAAATCCATAGAAAAATAAGTTTCTGGTTCATTTCTTCCACACAAACATGACAGCTACAATGTTCAATCAGTACGTTGCATTAAGGCCATGAAAGTTTTACAACAATGACATAAGCCATGAAAAATCTGATGATATCCTGTGACAAATTGATAAAATCCAGGAAATGTATGTTTAAATTACCGAGATGGAGCCAGACAGCACCAAAGCCAGGGCTTGACAGAGACAGGTTGAGGCAAGGAGCCGAAAAATTCGGTTTTGTCAGGTTTACAACTTTTGAAGGTGATTTCAGATGATGTCTGTGTTTGCCTCGGGGGGCAAACTACACATCAAACACACAGTAACACTCTGGAAGTGATTAATCGCCTATGATTAATGTCAAACATCTCAAAAGTCTGTGTTTCTCCTCTGGATGGGACCTGACACGATGTCTCTGGCAAACATCAGATGGAAGTGTCTGGGACTCTCAAGACCTTTTAGAAAGGAAACGCTGACAATTCCAGCACCTAACATGGAAAAGACTGATCCCGCCTCTATGAATTACACCGAATGTGCAAACATTTAGAAATGAGTTGGAGTTCCAGGTCATCATTAGTAAACTTTCCACTAATACACATCAGCAGCACCTGCAGTTTCTTTAAAACACTGAGTGCAAGTCTACATGTAAAAGATTGACAAATGTGATTACTACCCAGCATTATATCACACTGGAATAAGCTTAAATTCCTGGATCGCCAACATGAGAATCAACCAATCACGGGGAGTCCAAAGTCAAAGCACGCAGACAACAGATGTAACAAATATCCATGTGTGCCTAGACTGATCATATGACAGAGAAGCGCCAAGTAAGGAAATAAGAGCCAGGGAGAAAAGGTAGGTGATTACGAAGCCACAAGAAGAAGTATATCCTGGAGGTGCCCGAGGAATGTGACGCTGACATAAAGTGATACCTGGAAAATGACTGTCAGGCATATGCTAACATCCGAGCATTTGTTTAATTATTGTTGTTGGTCCTTAAGGTGGCAGCTGGGGAATTTACTGTGTGAGGTTATTAGTTCCGCTTGGAAGGGAAGAAAAAGCTGCCTTTTGCAGGCTTGCCAAGTCGTGCTAGCATCGTGTGTCAGGGGAAGGATAGCACAGGAGAAGGAAGGGGTGGGAGGGACCTTCATCTTCCTTTATCACCTGGATTCAAATACTCGAGTTACAACTATTATACATCATGGGGTAGAAACGTTGAGAGATGATGCAGAGATTTTTTTTATTTTCTTTTTTACACGCAACTAATTTTAACAGTGAAAAAGAGTCTTTATTATCATACAACACCGTACTACCATTGCAACATAAAAGTTCTTTAACATACTGTAAATAAATCTGTCAATCACCAAATTTTCTTCTACTGCTATGGATTACTGACAGCGAAATACTATCGTCTCTACTCTCCATCTGTTGTTCTGCATGGGCTTGGTGGACTAGGACTCACTGCCAAAGTCTAATCTCAACACAATCCTTCAGGCCACAGGCATGTAGCAAATTAACAGCACAGAGGAGCGTTTCAGTGCAATGGCTTCAGTTGTTGTGAATGATATGAGGAGCAGATGCAAAAATAGCCCCATGTGATTAGGCTGGAGCAATGACTGTTCAGCTGTTGATGGAATGTGGGGTTAAGGGGGCTGAGGCCAGTGGGATCCATAGGGGACATAGTGTGTGTGTGTGTGTGTGTGTGTGTGTGTGTGTGTGTGTGTGTGCAGAAAGAGTGTGTGCATGTACACGCATGTCTCACTGAGCTGTCCTTCCCATGAGGCTGTAATCACCAGCACACCCTTCACCTCAGCTCCCAGCACCAAAAACAAACCCCAGACAACTGGGACCACCGGGACCACCGGGACCACCTGACGACTTCTAGATCAGAGGTTCGTCTCGTTGTAAGGGCATGTGTGGAGAGTCCTCGCTACCAGTCTGCTAGTAGGCTGCAGGCTGGCTTTAATTTGACATTGGGTTGACTGTCGCGTAACTTAATGAAAGTTTGTTTTGATTTTTATTTATCCAGGGAAGGTTTGCTGAGCACCCATCCTCTTTTTCCAGCAATGGACACATATGCACACAGTTACACACATTAACACCTGGAAGCTGACCAGTACAAGAGTGTAACTTGATCACCCACATTTTACCAGGCTGTGCAGGGATTTGAACTCTCACTCCAGGCTTTCACTGCCCCTAAATTGTGTCAACACATAGGGTGTTTTTCATTTCTTCTGTGAGGCTAACACGTATGTTATCCAATCTTCTGATACGTTATCTTTCAGTGTCCCCGTCACTCCTCTTCGACGAGGCACATAAAAACCAGCAGCTTCTGGTTGGCCCTCCAAATGGCACGTCTTGAAATGAGAAGAAATCTAATTAGGCACTTCTGGGGAGGGAGGTAGAAAGACAGATGGGGGAAATTAAAGATTGTCTGGAGGAGAGGCGGAGATAAAGACAAAAGGTAGAGCATTAGGAGCTCAAGCTATGTCAGAGGAGTCTGACAGAGTGCTCATGTCCTCCTCACTGCAAATTAACTGCCCTGCCATCTTCCAAAAGCTGAGGGAAAGAAGTAGAGGGTGGATTTGTGGGTGCATGTGCATATGCTCAGGCTTCTGTGTGTCCCATGCCAGGATTCAGGACACTATCTCATCTTCACCCTCACTCTTCTTCTCTTTTCTGTGCAACGTTTTCCCTTTTCACTCATGGAAAGAGCCTGATTGCTGAGTGCTGATGATAAGGAAAGTGTGTAAGAATATCATGGACATGTAGGTAGGTATGAATCCATCTGAGTCTGGTATGAATATGCAACATAGAGGGGGAATTAGGCAGCGTCTGAGCCAAGGAGCTGACGGCCTTCCTGTCTCGCTCTCACTGCTCCGCTGCAGCAGCCAAGCTGAAGTTTATGTTGGCAGAAACTGGGTACTGTTGGATCATTCCAATTCATGCTGTGTGTTCTCTCTTACACACACACACACACACACACACACACAACTATACACTATACACACACAGCACAGTCCCCACCCCCCCACTAGTGCACACTAACACATCTTTGATAAATTCATACCTACCTACCTATATGTCCATTGCATATTAATCACACACACACACACACACACACACACACACACACACACACACACACACACACAGACACAGACACAGACACACCTTTCTTTGCATGTGTGAAAGTGGATAGGGCCTCATGCTGTCTGGAGTGGTCTCTGGCAGAAGCCCAGCAGGGCCTTGAGAAAGCAAAGCAGTAGGAGTAGACTGACCGCGCTCCCTTATAGACACTGGATACACTAATACACTATAGGCTTGCTACAACATGCACAGGCTGGCTGCATGTATAGATACTCAAACCAACTGGGACATATGATAATAGTCTCTGACCAAATCATATTACAAAATACTACATATATATGCATATACACACACCCGTATATTCCAGATGATACACGGACTAAGAGAATTTGTAACTGCAAGATATTTTGCAAAAACAACTGTTCCCAAAATCCCTAATCAAAACGGCTTGCACCACATTTCAAAATAGCAAGTCATCACAATTTTAACACAGGAAACATCCAAAACATCAAACGTGCTTGTCAGCAAGCTCATCATTGCAAATTTGTCTTTTGAGTTTTTTTTCATAAACCCTCATGGAAAATAATCACGGCAAAAACACTCCGCACTGCCTTGCAATGTTTAAAAAACTGCTGGAACTGAGCACTTATGGTTGCAATAATCAGAGGAAAACCTCCTTGAAATCTTCGGCGGACTGAATGTGGGATGCAAGCAGAGTATAACACACTTGTACAGAAAACGTTAGATGAGACAGTGGGGCTGCAGAGGCTGCACTGCTACTCACAGTCTTTTGAGTGCTGGCAGTCCAAGGAAAGCTCCTGGTTCGATGCGACTGATCATGTTGCTCCGCAGGTCCCTGTCAAAAGAAGGGACAGAGAAGTTTAGGTCAAATTACACAGCAACAAAATGTGATGCACTGTTCACGCTGATAATATGCCTTAGTATAAATTCAGTCATATTATGTATATATGTTGTTGAGCAGTATGTTACATTACAGGCATTTAGCAGACGCTTTTATCCAAAGCGACTTACAATAAGTGCATTCAACATAGGTAGGCAAGAAAACTACTAGTCACCAGAAATCGTAAGTGCATTTCCTTCCTAAACAAGCATCTAAGAGCAGAACCAGTGCTGAGGTTAAAGTGCAATAAGTTAGCTACCTACTTTTTATTATAACAAATAAAACAAGTAAGTGAAGCAAATAAACTAGAGCTAAGACAAATAAGTGAAGACAAATAAGCAAGTGCTCAGAGGAAGGGTCAGGGCAGCATTTCTTGAAACACTACGCCGTTTTTCTGATTTAACAGGTTTAGACATTTAGCTGACGCTCTTATTCAGAGCAGCTCGCTGTGTTGTGAGCAGGTAGGTGTTCAGTATTGTGTTCAGTATTGTGTTCAGTATTGTGTTCAGTATTGTGGCGACTGAACCTGGGAGCTTCCGGTCATGAGACAACCTCTCTTCCCTCCAGGCAACCCTTCCATTCTGTAGAAGTGAACTTCCATCACTGTCCATCTAATCTAGGCTCAAATGTATGGTGCACACGTCCTTCTTATCCCATGGGACCACCAGATAGACACCTGCTGAAGGGGCACAAGACCCCCGCCACCACCCGCAAATCAATCAGCACTACACAGTCACTGACAACCTGACCCCTAGGGGTCTCCCTTTCTTTCAATCACTTCACCCCCCCCCCCCATACACACACACAAAAAACCTCCCCAGGAAGTTCAAAGGCTTGCAGTCACAGAATACCTGCAGCGCTCACCTGCACTGGCACTGCCTAGTCACTCATTACAGTGTGGGTTCAAGGGGCTTGCTAGTCACCACCTGAGCCCAGACAAAGGCCCCTGGGTAACTTTGTCCATTTGATGTCAAGGAGCTGTCATCTGAAGGTGGGTGGGCAGGGGGTGGGGGTCTATGGATAGGTTGTGGACAGAAAAAAAAACAACTCTTGCTAGCTCTAGCTTTTGATGTTAGCTAGCAGAACTGGCTTCCCTGTACAGGACTGTTGAGAAAAATAAGAAAATAAGAGGGGAAGGGCAAAGAAATCAGACTCATGCTATGACACAGCAAGGGCAAAAGGGTGATACAAGGCCCATGTAATCTGCCAGAGGGGGTGTGGTGTATGTGTATCTGAAGCCATGTTGGGTCGACTAATTTGCTTGTTGCTGAGGCTACTTTATTTTCATGTCAACTTTGCCTGAGCTATTAAAGCTACGTGAACCTTTTCTGCTGATAAATAAATAAATAAAAAAATGCCACTTGTCATTGGTTGCATTAGAGCTCAAACGGAGGGCAAAACATCACGTTTAATTAAGATGAATTTAAAAAGTGCACTACTGTGACCAACCAACCATTAATTTGGGTATTTGGGGAAGGCTGGGTTCAGCCAGCAAAAATCCGTCCGATTTATCGCAGTGCCTTGATCAGTCAGCCTTGTGCCAAGGCAGGACTGGTGCCAGACAAACATCAAATGTCAAAACATCAGTGCCACAGCTTAGCACGAAAGCCAATCCCTCTGCTATTCACTTCCTGAATAGAGGCAGCTTGGAATGCAGGAAAAGGCCTGAACAATTCAATATTGTTCCGGGCTTATTTCAATCTGTAGTTGAGTGACATAACCATGATTGTATTTTTCCAGAGTCGATATTGCATTTGTACACAAAACGACAGCGTTCTGTAATTGTGACTTTTAAGTCTGTGTGTGGGATAGGAGGTAAAAGAAAATATTTTTCAGACAGCTGCTGCAAGCCAACAAAAGTTTACATTCTTGTGTGAGAAAGCCCTGTCTTTGTTTGAGAGGCTCGGCGCAATCTCAAGTACAAGCATGTCAAATCATCAATCACTGTCAATCATGATCATCATTGACTGAACGGTGCCTGCAGGTTGTTCAGGTTGCCAAGTTCAGACATCAGCCATGTTGAAAAGTGATCCCTGCAAGTTGAAAAATGAACATACTACTACTACGACTACTACTACTACATTAATACTAATAATAATGGACATAGTTTTTGTAGCTGTCTTGTGGGTAAAATTGTGGGGGAGGTGGAATAGCCCATGCTTAACTATCCTTTAACTGCACCTCAGTCTCCAATGACTGCTGACCACAAATGACCTGGCACATTTTAACTCTGTTTGCAGGAACAAGCCAAGTTTTCTTGACTTGCTTAAATGGAAATTGCTGGCTAAATAGGTCTGAGTTTGTTCCAGGACTCTTCTTGAACTGAGCCCAAACTGAAGGTTGGTTTTGCAGCTGTAGCCATTTTGTGAGGGTGCACATACTCCAAAGGTGTTGCTCAACGTAAGAGTAAGAAACGTGTAACATGAACTTCAAATTAACAAATGTCTGCTCCCAAGTTATTTTTTTTGCAGTCATTTTCTTCAGATATGGAGGGTTTCAACTGTCGTGAGAGTGAAAACTTCCACTGCAGCAAGAGAGATAAACTGATGCTCAACACGCTGGATTGGCTTGGATGGGTGGCTCTTTGTTATCAGTTCACCAGATCTACTGAACCCATAAAAAGTCGTCCTCCTCAATTGTTTCCTCTGCAAAATCCACCTTACTGCCACTAGTAAAAACAACAACAACAGTCTTTCTAAAAATGCTCATCTTTTATTTAGAATATCACCCTTTCAAAAGGCGTACGGCAGAAAAGCATCCCAGTGTTACAATTTCCATTTCAAACTAGCTTTATGGTTGTACTAGTGTGCTTTCAGTACCAGCGCCATTCATGAACAGTTAACAATTAATTCTGCAAGCGTAGACACTGGAGTCGTTATCCCCGCTGCTTTTTCCACAATAACCAGTCCGCTGCAGCACTGGATTTGGGAAAGCATTAGCATGTGACTGTTCGTATTTCTGTGAAGAGAGAGATAATGGGGATTCTGTGGGGCTTATTTCCATGCGGGGACACCTTTGGCCCCGACAAAACACAGCGGTCTCCACAGTTACTCTGCAATTTCACGCAGAGCACTAGACAGACCTAATCGATTCTCCCCCCTTCTACGCCACTCACAGCCAGCTGCTGTCTCGGTGTTCACGGCTACATACAGGCCGTCCAAATGAGGGAGTTTCTTTCTTTGTTGACGAAGAAAAAAAACCCTGAAAAGCTAAGACAGAGGGAGGAGATGGGGGTGGGGGCACGATGGAGAGTCTCTCCGCATTCAGGCAGACCGGGGCAGCAAATTCTATTTTTTTTTCCCTCTACTGGAGTTTGAGGAGGAAAAGAAAGAGTGTGATGGAAGGAGGGAGGGAGTGTATAGGAACATTTGAGAGAGGGAGAGGCTTCAGCGTGCTCGGCTAGCAGTGTGTGTGTGTGTGTGTGTGTGTGTGTGGGAGAGAGAGTGGGAGAGAGAGAATCTGTCTGCCGACACCTCTGGCCTTGGCTTGGCCTCATTACAATGACAAAGCAAGCGAGCAGACAAGCAAGCGCGCTTCACTGGATGAGGGTGGTGAGGGGTGGGGTGCGTGAGGCACAATGGGAGTTGCTTTCAGAGGTAAACTTGCCTATGGATAGTTGCTACGACCAAGCCTGCAGTCGAAACGACGGGCCGTTCACCGACAAAGCACAGAAGCGCCTTAAAGGCTTCCTTGGCGTAGAAAGATCAAAGCTTTTTTTACACTTGTGGATTCAGCACACAGCCTGCTGTTTATACTCTCGGCCTCAGCTCTGAGGACTAACATCTGATTTAATTCAAGAGCCCAGAGGAAACTCAACTACAGATCCATAAACTATGAGGAGGCAGATGTCTTATTAATATGGGAGTCAACATGAGGAACAATTCTGCATAACTCAAAATTATGACCAAAAGATGAGAGGAATGTAAGAATAAGAGCTGCATGTGTTTTATACTGAGGATATACAGTATCAGTTTGGCAATTTATGCAATGTCATAATCTTCATCAAACATCTTACTAATAATTGGAGCATTTGTAGGAGTGGTTTTGTGTTAGAGGTGGTGTTTTGGGGTATATAAACACCCATCTGTGGAAAAAAAAAAGATTTCTATAGGCATTCTGTGAAGATGTAGATGCACAATTTACCATCTATGATATCAGAAATTTAGGGGCATATTTGTACTTATATCTTAAACTACTAGGCAATGGTTTCTGAACTGATACCAGAGGGTTAATGTGGCCAAAAAGGCCTCATACACCTCCCACAGACTTCTGGCCTTTTTAACAAGACCTGGAAAAATGACAGACGAATGAAAACATGCCCTTAGAATTCCATATCAATGCAGTCATGTGTTATTGTAGCCTTGGGTAAAAGCAGGGCCATTAATGGTCTGGTTATTTTATCTGCATGAAGCCATTCCGGAGTGATAAATCACCCACGGCCCGTACGCGTAGGCCCAGAGCCATTTCCTTGGACTCTCAAACCCCCAAAGTCAGACTCGCTTCACTGCACGGCATGAACAACATCTCTCCGTGGTTCGAGCAATCCCTCCAAAGTGCATTCAGTACTGACAGAGAACATACACCACCGCACCAATAAATGTCTCCACCGTCTACTTGAAAAGTGAAGGGAAGCATTTGCCTCTCTTCTCCTTCCACAGTTCCTCTCACAGCAGCTCAAATTAGATGTTTCCCTTCAAATCAAACTGTAGAAACTTCACAATCTTCAGTTTGCAACAAAAGAAACGTAGCCTGCCAATGGTGCGCTGTCCACAAAATAACCAGCTATGTCACAAATCTTGCTTCGATATATCGAAGACAAATGATGCGGTTGTTTCTGTGTTGGCCCCATCCACCGAGTACTCACTCTCCTGTATGTTGAGAGCATCTCACCAGGTCGGACAAGTGCCAGTCCTGGGGGCTATGTCTATAATTAGCCACCCCCACAGCCATGGACTGATATTCCTAACTGAGGCTAAGTGCTGTGTGGATCCCTGCTCATTTTCATGTGACCTGGATGTTCCGCTGGCACGAAGCCAATGTGTGTTTTACAAAGCTCCTACTCCACAAGCCCGAGCTTCACTTGCGGAGTGATGGATAGTTCCTGCTAATGCACTGGTCGGTGTAACGTGAAATATAGCCTCGCTCTCTGACAACAAGATCAAGATCCACCGTTGCAAATGTCTATCGGCAATTCTTCACGGACACACATAACCGTGCATGTCTGCTCCGGAGAACACTGAACGATAACATTTAAAGCCAAGATAAATGATTTTCCCCCCCTATTGGTGTGTGAAACACATTCAAAGCAAACTCCCGTTTTAACTGGTTTCTCAGCCGTATTCAAAACAAATGCCAAAGAGAAGACACGGCTGTAAACACTGACACGTTGCTGCTCATGAAAATAATAGTGATACTCACAATCGCTCCAATGTAGACAATCCGATGAAGGATCCATTTTTGAGCTCTTGGATCTTGTTGTTGCTTAAAATTCTGTGGAGAGAAAAACATATAAATACAAAGGAAAAGGATACAACTATTGAAATTCAACATAGAGCGTATGAGCAGCAAAGATAAAGTCTATATGTTTCTGTAGTAGTGTGTAACATTGCAAGCTGAAGCATTTGTCTGCACCTATCACAGCAAGTCAAATTCAATGTATATTTATTTGTTTGGCAAATAAAAGCAATTCATGTATATAAAATGGGGTACAAGTTGTCAACAAGGGAATGTTTGTGTTGTGTTCAATTCTGATAGTGAATTTGAAAAACCCTGGTGTCCCTTTCCACAAGAAGTAGCACTGCGCTACACTGATACTTGTTGACATATAACAATATTGTATCAAGTCTCCTTCTTTGTCCTATTTAGAGATCACACTCTTAGCTTCCAGTCACAGAGTGTTCCCTGCTGCCAGGGAGAGATCAGAGGAAAAACACTTGGTCTTCAGCCAACTATTTGCTTTCATGTTAAATTGGTAGCATCTGAGCACTCTTCAAACAGGTAGTCAAAATGAGATGCAACCTTTCTGTGAAACCCCCTTGGCTTTGACGGGTAAAAGGTATCATAATCTGATCCGGCCGTGGTGACTCATTGGTGACACACTGTATTCTAGCAGTAGGGATATGTTTGATCACAGACAGGGTCAACCTAGTTATCTAGCTAGGAACTTGCACAATTTGAGATTCTAGCTCACCGCTGGATATTACGCCAAATGTTCATAGCAAAAGCATTACTGCTGCTGAATGCACTCTGGTAACGGTTGTAAGCTTCCTGTTTGCAGACAGTGCATCATTTACTTGACAGCAATTTCAATCCTGAGCTCCAAAAGGAGCAATCATACAACAGAAAAAACGTAGATGGGCCACTTGGACCAGCAACTAAAGCTACATCTATTGAAAAAGTAAAATGTGCTCTTGTACAGAGAATATTTTTTTTAAGATGTCATTGGATTACATTACAGTGCCAAAATAACTAGATTATACAATGCAATAAAATAATCGGAGGTAGTTTGAAATGGCGCACGTAATAAGGGTTTTAATTTTCTACCCTTTAAAGCAAGCAAACAAAAACAGATCCTGTTGAATCAAAAACTATTCATGGCAGTTTGAGTGCCTCCAAGTCAAAGTGTGGATTCTTTATTATTTCCTCAGGTGAGGTAAACAGCTCCACCTTTAGTCCCCATGTCCCTGAGAGTTCCCCTTTCTCTTACGTCTCTCCCAAAAGACCTGGTAAAATCAATAGCAATGTCCGGTAGTCCCGGTATAAACCAAGCAGGGACTTGTGGTTAGCATGTGTTTTTGGCTAGCGGGGAGGGGATGTGGTGGGTGACATACAAGTTTGCAGCACCCACAACCCGGGGCCAGATTGGAGTCATTATAGGGTGTTGAGGGGTTGTTTTATTACAGGGTTGGACAGTGGAGACTCATTGGAGAATTGCTGTTTGGCTCAGAGAGAGTGCGCACACAAACAGTTCCTGTGTTTCACAGCCTGTGTTTTGCAGGCTTCTGCATGCTGAAACGGCAGATGTTAAAACACGGTGAGGTACACGGCTGCAAACTCTATCACTGCCTGCGTACATGAATTGATGACATAGGCAGAGACGCCGGGCCTCCCACCAAGTGTTCAGTCACAAAGCTCTCATTTATATTGAAGAATATCTGGCACAGTGAAGCTCTATGCCTATGGATGATGATGACTACATATGAAACACGTATGACTCAGGCTTGTGGGAACTTAAGACCATGGCACTCCAACATAATCAAACTTTAACTTTCTACTAATATATTAAAGTATTTCATGTTTTTTCACCAGATCATTAATATAAATAAGTTATCTCAACCTTTCAAAAGTCATCTGAGGTTAGAGACGGAGAAAATCAAGCCAGTGTTTCTCACAAACTGATACGTGTCAGCGCTCATCTTCACAGAAAACTATATAATTAGGTTTACTGAGTAGATTATGAATTTAAAACAAAAATCCTTGGGAACCGCTCAAGTCCGACTGCGTAAATACACACTTCTAACCTTGTGACTCGACCGAACGTCAAAATAAATCCGCGTTAGAGGGTTCTCCTGAGAGTCATGAGCCCCTGCCCTCTTTCCATCCCTCCCTCCTTTGCATGCTTTCCCTCCTTCGCAAAGCCCTCTCTCCCTCCCACTTCATTTCCCTCATGATAGCAGTGTGACATCGGTGCGAGGGGAGCTGCTTAGGCTGCAAAACACTTCGTTGCGCTCTCCTATTGGTGAGGACATTGCTGAGCGCTAATATTTATTTCTCAGTTGGGACACGGCGAGTATATAACAGAAATAGGTGAAAATCTGTGAAAGGCTGAAGGCCATTTCAATAAGTGCTGCGAGACGTTTGCCTCTCCACCGTCCTCAGTAGTAGTTACATCTAAAATATCTAACTATGGCCACCACTATCCAAAGCCCCCAGCACATATTGGTAGAATGCTTATATACATTAGTAGATTTTGTAGATATAAGCTGAATACACCTAAAAATATTACGCAGAAAGACAGACAGAGATATAGAGGGAGAGAGAGGAAGGTAGTGCTTTGTATTGTCTACTGTCTATTGTATGGGTGGCACTGAATGTGAGGTCCTGTTGTTCCTATATCATGTGTGTATGTATGTAGGCTACTCATTATGTTGGTTGACAATATGCCTCTGCACAAATGTCACCAAGACACATTTATTGTACTTGACAAATGACGTGATTCTGATATAATCTTTCTAAACTCTGCAAGTGTATGGATTTAAATCAAGTATTTACAGTAAAGTATCTGGTCAGCTTCGTGCGGAGAGGTACCATTTACCCACAAGTGTCTTTATCACCCTCAGGATGTCTGACAGTCAGCTTCCTTATCGTCTGTCTTCGGTCATCGGCCCCAGGCTCCCAGACTAAGGAACAGTGTAAGGAATTCCTCTAGGCTGGCCTGACATAGTGGAGGAGGGGAGTTGCCCTTATCTCGATGCACAGATAAGGCATGCTTGAGCTCAAGCCAGGAACAAGCTGCAGTGGGATCCTACCAAATCTTATGTCCCCTGATGCTAGATGCTATAGGCCTTAATCTCAAGGGCTGCTATGGGTACGTAGTCTCCCAAAACCAGAATTTCGTCTCTGAGTGGTTACACAACATTTGCAGGATTGCCAAAGTCATTAAGATATCTATGCCCTGTTCTCTAAAAAGAGACGTACATGACGTAACTGTAATGGCCTAAGTTTAATTTGGCCTTCAAAAGGGAGGGTATACTTGACATTACCAGTCTCGAAGGGAGTGCTGTGTTCTTTTTCAGAAACTCGTAAAAGCATAGGCCTCAGGTTGTAAGCACACCGTTAACCAGAGATGAACTAAAAAAAAAAAAATGGCCATCCACTACACAACCCCCTCACAGGCACACAGTGTTTCAAGGACAAAGCCAACTGGTGCTCTCTCAACACTTTCTTTGCTCAGGAGGCTTAGACAAAGAACTCCCAAGAGCGGAGAGCTGTAACGCTTCAAGAGGGTTTAAAAAAAAAAAGTTTCAGACTGCAGTTGAGCTCATAAAAGCCTGCTAAAGTGACTTCCTCTGTGAATATAGTGAATGGAAAAGTGGAGCTTGGCTCAGGTGGAAAATGGGAGTGGGTCTACGGCTGAGGTGCTGTGACTTGCCATGGTAATTCTTTAAGCTCTCTAACACGTGCTCCTTTCCCAAATTGATATGTGTACTAAGACACCCATTTGTAATTATTTAGTATGAGCGACTAAACATTTACATACTAAAAAACCTCTGGCTACGAGGATTCCCATCTGAAATCCCCGTGGAACAGACTACCCCGTGTGTACCGACAGCGTCGGTTGCTAACTATTATCATCTGCATACAGTCTTACTGAGGAAGGAATATATCTATTGCTGAAATTCACATTTGTTGAGGCAAGCAGAAAAGAGCACTTGTCATACACGCTCTCTTTCCCCCATCACTCCCCTTTCAACATCCAACAGGCCAACCTAACAGGAGGAGGTAAAGAATGGATTCACCTTATAGCTTCCTCTGGCTGGATGGGAAAATGATCGACCGTGCAAACACCATAACAAAAGCAGGTCAGCAGGAAATGGAAACCAGTGGGTATCAAATGCACTTAGCCTTAATGTACTTAGTGAACAGACCGCACAAAATTATCTTGTCTGTTATATTGTTATGGCAAACTCAAAGCCCAACAGGTCTGTGCAATGAAAGACTGCGAACTGACTGACTGAATATGCAGCTGCTAGTGCCTTGCCTTTGGGATTAAGTTTATCTTCTGTAAACATCACAGAACTGCAAAGGAAAACACAGGCGCATTGCTTTAGTCCAAAGGCTTGCCTGTAAAGCAAAAAAAAAAAAAAACCTTTCTTACCACTGGACACGCATGACAGCAGACACCTGTGTAGTACTAGTTACACAAGCACATCAAAGGCTCTCAGCATTGCAGCGTAGCTTTTTAATGTTAGGGCGGATACAGTTCTGGCATCCTTGCATTTAATGCAGGTAATGTACAATATCTTCTGAAATAATTGAAAATTGAAATAACTTTGTCTTCACACCTTCATCTGTTTAATGTCAAAGCACATGATCAAACAATAAGAATACACACAAAATTTTAAAAGTGACTATGGCCGTGATTATTGGCCGCCTTTTCTAATACCTAGTTGCACGGCCTTTGGCAATGATGACTACTTCCAAATGTTTCTTGTAACCATCAATAAGCTTCCTGCACCTGTTTGTCCCCCTCTTTAATTGCAACCCACTCCAGTTCTTCAATGTTTGAAGGATTCCAGCTGCACATTTCAGTTCTCACCATTGGTTCTCAATGGGATTGGGATCAGGGCTCATCGCTGACCACTCCAGAACAGTCCAGCGTTTTCTCTTGAACCATTCCTGGGTGCTTTAGGATGTGTTTAGGGTCATTGTCCTGCTGGAGGACCCATGACCTTCGATTGACAACCAGTTTTCTGACACTGGTTAGCTCATTTTCCTCCAAAATACCTTGGTGATCTTTTGATTTCATGATGCCCTTAATGCGTTCAAGACATCCAGTCCCCGAGGCAGCAAAGCAGCCCCACAGCATTATGGAACCTCCACCATATTGGACTGTAAGTAGGGTAGTCTTTGGTAGAGTAGTCTTTAAAAGCTTAATTTCATTGATTGCAAACAAAGCCCTAATGTGCATTACCAAAGAGCTCTAATTTGGTTTCATTGGTCTTCAGAACATTTTCCCAGAAGGATTTAAGTTTGTCCAAGTGGGTCTTGGTAAAGACTTTCTCCTTCAGCGGTGGGATTTTTGTGGCCCCTGACTGTAAAGCCCTTCTTGGTTCAGGAATACCAAGGTCTCTAGAGATGGCCTTATAGCATTGTCAACGCTTGCGTTTGGTGATAATAGTTTTTCTGATATCCTTTTCTCTTCACCATTTTCACAGATAACCAGGGAAGGGACTGTTTTATCACTTTAAAATTGATAATTGCTTATTTTTTTATCACCTGAGAACCTTGCAACCTGTCACAGGTGAGCTGAATTACACTGCAAATGAGAATTTATTTCCTCCAACAAAACTGACTTGAGTTGTTCTAACTTTGGCTGCCAATAATCATCGCCATGGCCACTTTTCAATTTTGAAATCATAAGATTTAATTCTCGTTGTTTGATCAAATGGTGTTGTGAGTCACTAGATGAAGACCGAAAGTTGACTCAATTTCCAATCTTTTCAGAAGATATTGTACAGTATCTGCATAACATACATGGCACTCATGTACCCAACAACCTTGGCCAGAGTTGTAAACAAATCAGATGACTGACATAAGCTTGATCATGCTTTGTAATGCAATAACACCTCAAAAACACAGATGGATTCATTAAACTGACGGTCAATGAAGGAAATTATTGTGTCAAAAGACCCCAAATGTTTTTGTTCTATGAAGACAAATCACTTTCATATTTTTAATCCAACAATCTAAAAATGACGTCGGACCACCCCAACGGGACTTACTTCACTGTGGTTTGCTACATGCAACAGATAAAGGAAGGGCGGTCTCAAGGAAACCAGATGCATACATGACCCTAACTCATGGTTTCTGCTGCGAGCCATGACAGTTTACTGCACTCCAATGTGTCATCAAACAGAGCATGCTTTTCCTGCAGCTGGGGAGGAAATCCCTGCTTTCTTCCTGACATTAATCCTACATTGCTCTGCAGGGGCCAGAACCAGGTGTGCTTGTTTGCACGGTCCAACCCAGGTGCTTCTGAGAAGGGATCCTGATTACACCAAACAAGCCTTGTAAAGAAATGTGATCTGGGCTGGGTGAGTCAAGACTAAGAACAGCAGGCTTAAATATAGTGAGTTCCACTTCCTGTCTTGCATGGGTATGTAGGCTGAAACGTGAACAGGTACACAAAAATAAACACTCATGTACACACCCAAACATACTATGCACACAACTTGAATTATCCCACCGTGAGGCAAAGGTTACATTCACGCCCTTGTATTTTAGCCTAGTCCTACACTGACATGGGAGGACTGGCCAGCTGTAAACACATTTGTGTCATTTCCTCTCAGATTACTTAGGCATGCGGTATCATTTGGAGAGCACAAATGTTGGGAATGCATCGCTCATGCTTTCTCTACAGAGAGGCATTCAGAGTCCTAACTAGGAGAGAACTGCACTGGATAACTACACACATTCAAACTCAGGGTAAACTAATACTCAGTTAAGTCAGTTAAAATTATACTCAGCCGTGTAACTGCTTCATGCACAGATGGTCAAAATAAAAGGACATGTCAACAGTAAGACCCACCATAGCTGAGGGTTCTGGTGGTTCTGCCTCGGTTTGGAGTACATTTATCGGCATGGAATCAAACCAGTCATCCAGAAGGCTCAACAAACTCACCATAACCTAAAGAATGTTCAAGAAAATTTCCAAAGAGCTGCACTCTGTGGAAAGCCTGGATTCAAACTGAAATTCAGAGGCACTGTCCATACCACTTAAGTGGAGACAAGGGCATCTTAAGCCCAAAGAGATGGCAGGTATGAAGTCTCTAATCACACCTAAGTTGTGCTACCGTCTCTGGCAAGGCCTTTAATTAAAGCGCTAGAAGGCGTGTCAATAGATCATTTAAAAAATCATCTAAATGACAGGGGAACTGAATTGCATCCGGTCAATATATTAACTAAATAAACTAAAGGTGCAGTTCAAAAAGAAATGTTCGTGTCATGTTTCCAAGTGCAAATGTTTACTTCTACCTGGCACTGCCTGCCTGCCTGGCACAATGTGATGGGTAGGGTTAGAAAGGGGTGAGTTTTACATTGGATGAACGGGGGGGGAAATGACTGATTTTCAAGTTCAAGGAAGGTTTAGCAGAGAAGCGGAGACCCTTGCCACAGCTCACAGCAGCCCAGACCAGCTATGTCCTTGCCACTGTCAACCACACCACGAGACAGCGGGAAAAGCCATAAAACAGCCCCTTGGACCACAGCACCTCAAGGGAGAGCTAGCCCATTTTATGGGTCATAAATCAACACCCTCAAACTGTGTAGTCAACAGGAATTGCTGTTTCATCGGCACTTTCTCCTGCAGGGAATTGCAAAGAGGGTTTCATCGGGAGAAGATTACAAACCGCTATTGTTCTGAAATGTGTTTACAAAGGATGACAAAACAATGTCCAGAAAGAAAGTTGAGTGGGAAACGGGAGGAATTGCGGAGAGCTATGCACTGTGTGCTGTCTAGGCTCTGTAATTACATCTTTCTTGTTCTGTGGAAGACATCCTTGAATCACAGTGCTTAAGCTCGACGCTGAGCCACGAGGACCATGGCTTGACCTCTCATCCATCACTGTCAGTTAGAACAAGATGACAGACTCCCAAGCTCATTGAAGACATACAGGCACAGCAAACACTATGACTGGTGAAAGGCCTAGTAGCCACTTCACTCGCTGACTTACCGGACATGACTTTACGGCAATCCACAGCAAAGATAAACCAGCAAAAACCTAGGATTTAAAACTCATTTCCAATTCTATAATAAGTTAAAGCTACTAGAGAACAATCTACCATAGCTTATACCTTGCCAGTCATTCCTCTCTCTTTGTTTCCTTCCCTGCAGTCTGTCATTAGCTTTCTGTTGCTGCGCCCTGCCCTGCTGCTCTCATATTTCCCCCCACCAATCACCACTACCACACAAACGAGTACTCTGGACCCGTAAGTTAAAATTTGTGATGTGTTTGTTTTGTTTTGTTTTTGTCATTTGCACTCTGTAAAGCACTCTGTGACAAACCTGGGTGTCAAAAATACTTTGTAATTGAAATTCACCAATCTAGAGCACAGTCAGAGAAATTCCTCAGCAATCTACAACAATATTTTACGACCTCAAGCCATTCTTTGGGGGTCTCGGGGAGGATACACAAGGACTGGCAACTGTACCAATAAGCCTTTTAGAGATGGTTGATATGGCAGTGTGAAAGACATCCTGCCACATAAGAAGTTTTAAGTGTCAGAAAAAAATTCCACATTTTATGATAGTGAACGGGAAGCGCAAGAAGTCCAACGAATTCTTGGCTACTTAAAGCACAGAAGTGGCTAAAGGTCATCCTTTCGTGGGGTGTGTTGTCAAATATAGTTGCGCCACACAAACTGGACGTATCCCTATCAGATATCTTATGTCCAAGGCAATGGCACAAACACCATTAGGATCAATGCACTGTTTTAATAGCCAAAATACCTTCCTATGTGTGGATCACCAGGCTCCAGAAAGACATGAGGCTACGGTTACATGGGGTTTACATTTACACCATTATAGTACGCAGCTGTGAAAGAGGAATATATGGGACACAAATATAGCTTAGTGAGTCATATCTACCTCGTCTTAAATTGTACAGTGGGCAACACTGCATCTACCCCAACAGCTATGCTCCATGTGAGGTCAGAGGCAGACAATCTGATTCACATTTTCACTCTAAATTATGACTAATCCAAGGAATTTGTGTGAAAGTTAACCTATTACATGTATCCAGGGGCGGTTTCAGCTTTTCCTCCCTTGATGAAAAAAATTAATAATAATCCAACACTTTTAGAAGGATGTAAGTATGACAAAAGCATGCATAAGTCCCTATAGGAATATTATAGTGATACCATAGGGGATAAAAATGCCATTAAGTACGATGAGGTCACTATAAACTTGAGTAGCACAGACATACTATTAGTAAGGAATATTATAGTGTTTCTTCTACATAATAGTAACACTGAATCTGTTGCAGGCTACACACTGTCTCCCCACAACACTGGAACACTACTGGGGAAATGAGTAGTGAATATAAACCGATGGGTGTGCAATAAATAGACGTGGGAGAGAAAATGAAATTGCTTCAAATTAGCAGCGGCGGTGCAAGAAATGTAATTGTGTAGCCTATATACTCACAAAGTGACTGTTCTGTTGGGGAAGGAGTCTGGGGGTAACACCTGATGGAGCTCCATGTTGCTGCAAACCACTTTCCTGTCCGACGGCAGGCTTTTCCCGGCGCTTTTTGAGCGTTCATCATATGATTTACAATCAGATGATACCGCCGACCCACAGCCACTCAGCAGCAGAATCACAAACAACCGCAACAGATCCACTCTCATTTTCAAATGTGTGTAGAAAACCACTGCAGCATTGGCAACAAAAAAAGAATATATTAATATTGAATCGGACGGGCGTCTGAGGAGTGTGTTATGAAAAGATGGCCTGCAAGCCAGACTCAACAGATCCCCTTAAAGACAAAAATAAAGCCTTTGCCATGTTGCAAATATCTCGCTTGGCTCAAACGAGCCTTCCTCCTCCATTTCTCGCAAGGCTTTCGCTTTGCTCGGCGGTATTCAATCCGACAGAGGTGTCCTTCTTTGTTTGCCAAACGACTCATTTATAATTCCCTTTCCATCCTGGTGTGGTGCTCATTTTCTCCAACACTACTAATAGTTAAATATGTCCACTGGTTATAAAATAACTTGTCCCATTGTTGAGAGGTTTTCTTTGTTGCCCAAAGCGCGGATCCGAGAGAGAGTGTTGTCTGCTCCACGGGAGATGGCTGCAGTCATCCCGGGTTATCAGCCCGACCACCATGCACCAACTTCAGGAAACCTGGCCGAGCTTTAAAAACTTTCTCACGGATATTTCCCGGAGCCCTGTGCCGTATACTGAACCAAACAAGAGCAGGTAACGTTAAACTTTCGCCTCTCGCTCTCTTTGCAAGGCTTCAAGTTTCCCCCCGAAGAAATGGTATCCAGTTTTAGTTCCAAGAGAAAAAACACGAGAGCACAAACAGCCCTCCCCGAATTGAAGGTTGAGTGGAAATACTCAATAAATAACTTAAACTAGGCTACATTTCTCAATGAAGAATATCCAAAGTTGTTGTTGTGGCTCTTCCAGTCTCTCTCTCTTTAGAAAGTATTCACAGCCACAATTCTCTGCCCACTGGGAAGTCCTCCATGGTCCTGCCCTGCCCCGGGCTCCACCAGTGTCATGCCCACTAGAATAAAAAATAGTACATCCGGTCAGGAATTTCAAAATAAATCCCTATACTGTCGAAAATCAGTTGTAACATTTTTAACAAAACACCAAAGAGAAAAACAAGAATACAATGAAGTAGGAATCTGTAGTGAATGAAATACAACTGTTGTTTTTTTAATAGTTTTATTTTGATTGTGTGATTCCATTGAGTATCTTGATGCGTTTTTGTTGTTCTGTTCATCCTATTACGTAGGTGTGTACTGTACGCCTAGGTGTAGGTAGAGTAGCCTATGGACCCACTTCCTGTTAAGCATCTTGGTACGGAACCGCTGGGGGTCAGTTAGTGGGGGAAAGAGAATGTTGTGGAAATACGTGCGGTTAGTTGTAAAACCCGCGTGTACGGTTTAATATTATGTACTCTCAGTTTATGAACTGTGCCTTCCAAGTAACTTTCCTTATAGCAAATGGACCACGAGCTGCGTCAAGCTAGCCAGAGGGGGTCGGGATAAAACAGGAATGTGCATGCTTTAATCTTCCTTCAAAATAAAAGCATTGTCACTTAGAAAACAAACGTGGTGCACAGAACAAAACAAAACATCTCAAAATTCTCAGTGGAATTTGTGAATTCATTTTGGAGTGAACATACAACGGTGAATAGTGCAAAATACATGATTATTATATTATGGTGCATTGTATTTCCTCATGAAAGTGCATTATGCACAGGTAAGGCTCAAAAGGTTCACCTAATTTCCAGTATTATCACCTATTCACCTATTCCAGCAATTTTGTGTAGTTTGACACAGCTCATGGTCTGTTTTCTAAAGGAAAAATGACTTTGGAGGTCACATATTATTAAACCATGTGCACAGTTACAGATTACAGATTGCTAAAATGTACACATAGTATACATATTACAGTTTATTAATCTGTACGACCTGTTTTTAAATAACCTAATGGAATTCATCAAAAATACAGTAAATGTATAAGATATTTCTGTAGTATCCATCTAAATGTATTATAGGCAGAGTTTTTGAAATCAATAGTTTACAAAATCAATCAACAGATATATTTCATAATAATATATAATCGAGTGGGTATGATTGCAGTGTTTGCCCAGTTGATGTAAGCCTACCTTGTACTTTCTCTACATCCAACCTCTTCTCTTCTGTATGGCTGTCTTCAAACAAGTTCAGTCTAGCTTGCAGTAAGCAATAGCCATGAAAAATGAACTCACGTGTGGAGCAGAACAATATCCTTGTATAACATCAGTGTCAGGGGGACGTTTCTGCTGAAGAAGAGGATTTGTTTGCCAGAGGGCTATTCTTCCTTTGTTATGATTGGGCCGAGTGAGTGACTTCATTTTGGAGAACAACGGACTATAGGATAACCTTGTAGTGATCGCAGGCCAGGGAACCTAGTGCCTTGGGGCCATGATGCTTTTACCTCCATTAGTCTTGGTTTGTTTTCAGGACCTTGGAGGGCTTGACATCCACTGAAAGGAGTGTGTCTGCAAACAGAGCCACTTCACTGAACTCCTCTCAATAGAATGTGAGATGGTTTTTTTTTACGTTGATACAATTAAAGCAAGAGTTTGGCATTTGGCCTGTCATCATATGAGCAGAACAAAAGTCTGCACCATAAGTCAAAGAAACTCATGTCATATGGAAAGAATCAACTTATTTGTTTACTTTATATATATCCAGACTCAAACATTATTTTCCTGTTTACACTGACATCTCCTGGAATAATGAATGGTATGACTACTGTTTGTCATAATCTCAGAGTTTAAAGAAATAACAAATATTAATCAGCAGATCAATATGCAATAAGCAGACATAATTTAACACATTAGACTATGCAGATGTAAAATAATACAGCCCAGCCCCCAATTGACTAGATTTACCGGTACAAGTCATGAGAAAATAATCATAACTTAAAGAAACTTGTCTGGTTTCTCAATATATAGGCCAAACTGCTCAGTGCAAAGCTGACGTCCCCGAACAACTCCATTCGTGATGTAATGACGCAGGGTATTATGCTGCCTTCATGTGCTCCTCCAGATCGCAAGTGGCATAAACTTTTAAATGAAAGTCGGAAATAATAGACCCTGTAAAAAAAAGTATTTCTTTGGTGACCGCTGTAATAATAAATAAAAACATACATATAATACCAAACAACAACATACAACAATAGAAATTATCACTTCCGCCTCTTAAACGTCACGGACGCACTTTGTTGGTTCGCACATGGTCATAAATCTCTGAATAACGATACGTCCGACAGCACGTGAAGGCAACATTTCTCTTCACCGCCTTTCGGTCGGAGGCGCCTGTATAGCACACTCACTGTTTCTGTTTATTGCAGGTTGAACAACATCTGTGAGGACAGACACAGCAGGGTGTAAACATGTAAAACCGTGAGCCCGCAGAATATAAAGACCTGATTTGTTTCAGTTGGTCTAACGCTGCTCGTAAACATGTTCCCATGTGACTTTGCGTGGGGAGCGGGAACTGCTGCCTATCAAATAGAAGGTATGTAAACACAACCAGACTTGGTAGGCCGCCGCTGTAACTTCTCTTATGGCAGGCGTGCTCCATTCAAAAGACAAGCCATAGTGTCCTGACACCGGGGATTACTGTCTGGTGACTTTCAGTTACAACCCATAAAGATTATGGGTTTGGTTATTAACATGCCTGCCATACCCTTACAAAACAAGAACTACAGTAACAAAGATGCTATCCAACATAATATAATCCTATATAATATCTTGTAGTAATATTATATCAATATTCAAGTAATACCATAGGAGATAAACGTCGATAAGGTCACTATGGAGTTACTGTTGAGTACCACAGACACTATAAGTCCCAATAGGACTATTATAGTGATTTTCTTTTGTTAGTGCATTAGGGTAAGATTAGGGCTGGGTATTTTAGGATTTTATCAATTCCTTGCCATTTTCCGTTCTTGCGTCTCGATTTTCAATTTGATTCTTTATGAATTACCAATAGATAAATTGTTAGGGGAAAAGGCTAAGTACAGCTTTAATTGAGTGGCCTAACATGGAAATATGTCATTGTTTGCAATCAATGGCACACAGAAAGGCCCCAAAGTCTTTTGTGCAGCTGAACAAACAGCAGCCAGCTCTTGGCATCAATAGGAGGAGTCAATAGTACATGTGCTTATCGATTCTGAGGAATTGGGTAATTTGGAACTGGGTCTAGATATCCCAGCCCTATGTCAGATCCTACCTCCTCCTGTGAGATGAAACAGCATTTATTTGTGTGTTGAGGTGGCTGGGATGCCGACAACAAAGGCCCAAGTATTTGGGACGCGTTTTGTCATCACGAGAAAGGCAGAGTGTTTGGGGAGCAAAATGGAGATGCGGCCTGTCACAGCTATGAGCTGTGGGAGAAAGACCTGCAGTGCATCCAACAGCTTGGACTGACACACTATCGCCTGTCTCTCTCCTGGGCCCGCCTGCTGCCTGATGGGACCACAAGGCATGTCAATCCAAAAGGTATTTCCAGAACCCCATGAGACCTATGTCAGTTATACCCAAAACACACATAGCAAGCCCATTTGGTGAAGATTTCCCAGCGGTGTATGACAAAGAAACAACTATTCTGCGTAATGTGTCAGTAAAAATGTCACCTGTCTTCGACCAATTTTACCCTGTTATTACCCATTTACAGCAATACTTCCTTTCTGTCCCGCAGGTGTACAATACTACAACAAGGTGATTGATGATTTGCTGGCCTGTAATGTGTCACCCATGGTCACCCTTTACCACTTTGACTTGCCTCAAGCTCTCCAGGACCAGGGTGGCTGGAAATCGGCAGGTATGGCAATCCTCTTCGACAGCTATGCCCAGTTTTGCTTCCAAACGTTTGGGGACCGTGTCAAACTATGGATCACCATCAATGAGCCGTATGTGTGCGCCAAACTGGGTCATGAAGATGGTATTCACGCGCCAGGGCTGAAAGAACCAGGGATTGCTGCCTACCTGGTGGGCCATAACATGCTGCGTGCCCATGCCATGGCCTGGCATAGCTACAACTCCTCCTATAGGCCAAAACAGAAGGGTGCAGTTTCACTGGCAATCAACAGCGACTGGGTTGAGCCATTAAACCCAGCTAGCACTGAAGATGTTGCTGCTACTGAGCGTTACCTTGCATTTACACTCGGCTGGTTTGCCTGGCCAGTATTTGTAACTGGAGATTATCCAGAAATAATGAGATCTGCCATTGACGTTCAAAGTGAGAAGCTGGGATACAATGGCGGCCCGAGACTGCCCAGTTTCTCCAAAGACGAACCTACCATTTTGGGCACGGCTGACTTCTTTGCATTAAACTACTATACGTCTCGTAAAGTCAAGCCGAGAGGAGGATGTGGAGAGATGCTGTGTATGAAGAGTGACCGGGATGCAGAAGATGTCTTGGATCCGTCCTGGCCTGTGTGTGGGGTGTCCTGGCTGGCGGTGGTGCCCCATGGCTTGAGGAAACTTCTCAAGTACATCAAGGTAAAAGGACTACTAAGGCCTTGGTCATTTGGGAGTATACTGTAACAGCTTGTGTTTATGTTTATATTTCACGTTAGGCTGAAAGTAGGCTGTACTTACCACTTAGTCCTCATCACTAAGGAAAACTAAACTGGGCTCCTCCATGTCCTTCAAATAGGCAGTGAATTCAGTCAGTTGAAATGTGAAATCTTTTTTCTCTTTTTCTCGTACAATCAAACAGAATTGACCATCTAGGAACAAATCGCCCACAACCAAATGAGGAAATACGCTGACATTTGTTCAGTGTCTTTGCTATCGATTTTGTATGCATTAATCTTCTTTTAACACCTCCAGAAACACACTGATGCTTCATTAGTGCTGTCACATTGAGTGAAGCAGTTATTTGGGTTGAAACTATTTGCAAACAAGCAATTTCCTGCTGTTGCGACTTGTCACAGACCATTAAGTTGAACTGGGCACTGTCAAAATGCGGCTAAACGGCACACCACAGACCGCTTTGTCTCTCGCCAGATTGTTTGACAGCCGCGATGGCTTGTTTAACTATAGTTTTTGCCTCTTGACTTTGCAGGACACTTTAAACAACCCCGCAGTGTACATTACAGAGAACGGCTTCTCTCAGGTGGGGCCGGTGCAAATCGAGGATGTCCAGCGCTGTGAGTTTTACCGGGACACCATCTTGGAAGTGGCCAAAGGTAAAGGCTGGTAAATCCTCTATATCAGATGTCTGCCACTGAAAACAAGCAAACAATGAAAATGTCATTAGGTTGATTGATCCAGGGATCAAGTGATAGCTAACACTAATCTCTGGAAGCATATACTCTAGGCTCCCTGTGTGTTAGCGTACAGTCCACAGCTGAGGTTTTCTAGACATTGCCAGTAAATGTTTCTCTCCAGGTTTCCATTTCCCTCTAGTCAGTCTTTCCCTCTGTTTCCCTCTAGTCAAAGTCTCTCTCTAGTCAATGTCTCCCTCTGTTTCCCTCTAGTGAAAATCTCCCTCTAGTCAGTGTTTACCTCTGTTTCCCTCTAATCAAAGTCTCCCTCTAGTCAATGTCTCTCTCTAGTCAATGTCTCCCTCTGTTTCCCTCTAGTGAAAATCTCCCTGTGTTTCCCTCTGTTTCCCTCTAGTCAAAGTTTCCCTCTAGTCAGTGTTTACCTCTGTTTCCCTCTAGTCAAAGTCTCCCTCTAGTCAGTGTTTCCCTGTAGTCAGTGTTTCCCTCAAGCCAAAGTCTCCCTCTGTTTCCCTTTAGTCAAAGTCTCCCTCTAGTCAGTGTTTCCTTCTGTTTCCTTCTAGCCAAAGTCTCCCTCTGTTTCCCTCTAGTCCAAGTCTCTCTCTAGTCACTGTTTCCCTCTCTTTCCCTCTAGTCCAAGTCTCTCTCTAGTCACTGTTTCCCTCTGTTTCCCTCTACTCAAAGTCTCCCTCTAGTCAGTGTTTCCTTCTTTCCCTCTAGTCAATGTCTCCCTCTAGTTAACATTTCCCTCTGTTGGAAATAAAACAAGATAGTGCCTAGTGATGGCCATTTTGGGGCCTTTCTGGTAATAATTCTATATATTGTTACATTATTGCAGGCCTTTGTTATTTTGGCTACATTGTATTAGCCCAAATTGGACTTATCAGAATCTAATACATTTGGCATTGCTGTCATTGCTATCAGTTCCTGATCCAATAATCTTTCCTGTTTTGCATAATGCTGCTAACACATTTCCCCCCCTCCTTTACTCATTCACTGTAAAAACAAGTCATCTGGGTGTAAAAATACAAATATACAGCAAAAGAATGAATCTGGAGGCCCCATACTATATAGTAAAGCATGTGCAAGCTCTCTTTCTGTAGAGGAATCACTTTCACAGGGGTGTTAAGATGGTAACGTATAACTATAACAATGGACAATGCCTTGATAATAAAAGTTTGCCATTTTATTTGCACGATTTCATGATAAAAATGAGGACTTATCTTTATTCCATGTACTTGATCTTTGCAAGGAATCATGCGTAGTGTTTCTTCTTTGGATTGGCTACTTGTGTTTACATGCCTAGCAGTAGTTGAGATAGTGCGAACGTGTTGGATTGTGTATATTTTGTGGATTGTAACCACATTTGGTCGACCGTCCGAGGAGGTAAGCAGATGTCTTTGTTTTCTGTTTGGTCAATAGATGGATACAGTCACTGGTGAAAAATAGCTTTGCAAGACTGTAATCTAATGTCTTGTAACATATTTCTGCTCCAAACCTTTTATCATCTGAGTGAAAGGTGTTGGTGAAAGATGAGGAGTTTTTTTGTATCCATGACAGTCATAGAAAACACAATTAATACAGTACTTCCAAAGACACTCAGCTGATGAGCACTTCACTAGTTTTCACTTGTTGCAAATAAATCTTTCCCTTGGTGTGCTTTAGAAAACCTAATAATGGCTCCACTCTTAATCTTGTTGTCATGGGTTAAATGAATGGCTATGGCTACCGAAGCACAAGGAGAGTACAATTCTGTTGTAAAAATAGTACATTTGCATTAACCTCTGTCTCATGTGAAAAATGACACGTCCTCTCCATGTTTCCCGCTCTGTGTGTGTCCTTGTTTAGCCATTGGAGAAGACGGGGTCAACGTCCGGGGATATTTTGCATGGTCACTCTTGGACAACTTTGAATGGGCTGATGGATTCAGTGTTCGTTTTGGATTGTTCCACGTGGACTTCTCTGAAGCAGAGCGAGTTCGAACGATATACCTCTCTGGGAAGGAGTATGCAAAGATCATCTTGAAACACAGATCTCAGACCGATCCGGACGATAGTAGCTAGTAACATTCATCACTGTGCACGGTTTGCCCTCATGATGTACAATGACCGAAGAAAAGTGTTCACTTTACATGTATTCTTAATAAACCAGCAGTTTGTGCATGCACTTTGGTTGTTTACTCATTTGATGTGCCAGATATGCACCTGCACACATGCGTGCCCACATGCACACACATACAGATTAGCTTAACCAAACTACAAATTAGATTAAGCAACCACAGCTAACCAAGTGGCACCTGCTTCCTTGTTTCCTAGATTTTAGAGCGCCTCCATTGTTTCCGAATGTCCTTTCAATTCAGAAAAAACCCAAGCCTGCTCGGCTGCCCTCACAAGAAAATGTGACTTTGGCAGGGGATGTGAGGACACGGCCAAAGAGGGTTAAGTTGATTCAACGGAATGGAAATTAGTATTCTATCCTGCCCAATTCCCAGTCAATCTGTACAAGGAGGTTTATGGAGAGGGGAGGATTCCCTACACAGTGGGCCCAGCCAGCTGTAAGCCTTCCAGACCAAACTGCTGCTGCCAGCACAGTGTGGGCGGAGGAACGTGTGTGCGTCAGTAGTCGATGAAATATCATAGTATTACTTGGGCAAAAAACAGCAGTTATTTGTGTGTGTGTGCGTACCTCATGCATGTATCTGTGCTGTGCTGTCTACTTCTCGAACATCACATCTCCCCCTAAAGCCCCCTATAAGACTCAGATGAGCATTTCTTTGATATGCAGCCCTCATGCTGAAACCCAATACACAATACCTCGCATTGTACTACTGGAAGTTTCAGGTTGACGAGTAGGTTCATATAAGACCAAGAGTAAACCGTACAGATGGCGAGGCAGAGAGTGGCACCTAGGGAGGAGCTCTGTGCCAAAACAGACGCTTTGTAGGGATTATACTCTGGGATTTGTACTCTGGGATTTTTATGGTATGCTTGCTATTTACCGACAAGAAAATACAAGATGTTTTGTTATCTGCGGTTTCAAGAAACCACATACGCAGTAGTGGTCTGGAAATCGAGTTAAGAAGTCTACCAAATGTTTTCTCACAGGGGGCTCATAGTGAAAACCCCTCTCAGCGGCCTTATTGTACTAAGTGCCAAAACAAAGCGTAGAAAAAGTTGTCTCTGAGATGATTGTCAGTGGAAAAAAAGAACAACACGAGAAGAGTGGGAATACAGGTCCAGTTTAAAATATGTCATGACTTCTCTGAAAAAGCTATGGAAATCTTTTAGTTTGTTTATTGTACAATCAGTGTTTTTTAACCTTTTAAAGAAGCCAAATTGCATCTGTCAATATACATTTGATCCTTGTTTTTATTATCTGAGCCCTCTGTATTTGCAAAGAACACATAGTACCAAAACTGCTGTGCTGATATGACCCCCAAAAAAAAAAAAAAAATCCAGAAGAAATACAAATAACCACACCCAAATAGTTATGATAATGCCGCCAGGCTGGATTTAATACACTTCGGAGGGGATGCCAACTGAAAGCAACAGATACCCTGCCACAGGAAGAGAGAGTGTAATGCCATTTGTGTGCCCCTGCACAGCTGTGCAAACCTCCTACTGTGAGAAAGAGCAGATGGAACAAGGTGAAAAGCCTCAGTACATACTGCGGTTAAGGTAGGATTATTTCTATGGACTGCTGAACAATGCACTGTAAAATCTACAAAGCTTAAGGTTCGGCTGTTCGCTATGAGAGGCAAGAGTGACAATATAGTGAAGGGAGTTGTTTGACATTAGGCTATGTGTACAGCATGCACGTGTATCTAAAAGAGAGAGGGACATTGGAGACAATTTGTAATCTTAATTTTAACATTTGTAACAGGCAAATAAAAAAAAATACAACCGTAATTTTTATCCACATCAGTGATGAGACGAGAAACATGGGGACGTAGGTGAACACGCTCTGTTGATGGTGCCTTTTTGTAAGCCTACAGCGCCGCTGTGTGGTAGTAAAGGGGACTACAGTTTTGAATCCTAGTGTACATAATGTATACCGTACTGTAGCGCTGTACAATAAGGTGTCACATGACGTGGTGTTTTTGATTAATAAAATGCATCCTATTGCTGTAACAATAAGCAAATAAAGCAGTTCCCTAACCACAATACATCATGGAGTTAACAATTAATATTTATGCGCTGATGTGAAGGAAAATGTCATTTATATTCTGTGTTGGGAGACTGTGTTTGCATTAATAAGCACGGTGTATCGTGACATCCAGTTGGCTGTGCATATTGTTTTCAACAGATGTGAATAATGCCCTTGTGGCCCTCCTCCATCTATGTCAAGCTGAGTGAGTTTCTCCTTTGTCTTATGATGAATAACAAGCTATTGTGGAACCATGAATAATGCTGCTGCTGCCTGTGTTGGAACTTCTCCGTTTTAAACCGGTTTTAAAACACAAAGTTGCACCACATCTCACCCAATCTCAACACGCATGACATATGAAGTCAAGTTCATCTAATATATGTGGCTCTGCCAGAGGCTGCCGGCAATCGTTTAAATCCCAGCAGAATTATGGATTCAGTGGTAACGATATGTGACGGAGCAGAAAACACAGTTACAGCTTGTGAGCTTGAGAAAGTTGCACAAGAGGATAAATCAAGCGCACTCTTATTAAAAACAAAATTGTGTTTAAATGAAAAAAAGCAACAATTCAAACTTCTCTTACCGTTGTCAGAGTTTTATTTCAGAGGCAAACATCTGAACTAAAAGCAATACTGGAACTTCCCATGATACATTGGGGGCAACCCGGCTTAATCCCCCACCCAGGAGTTGATGAGTAATTCCACTAACTGTCTCTCAATACTGATGGATTTCCTCTTCCTCTGTGACCTGGCTATAGGGGTAGCTGCATGGGTGAAAAGACCCACCACTCGTTTTGAATGGATTGAATGAAATATGAGTACAAAAAAAAGTTACTCTGCACTTAGTGAAATGTCGAAAATTAGCCATTTGTGAGAACGGAGGAATAATATGTGCCTATTGCAGGTTTTGAAAGCTTAAAACATTCATTAGCACTTAAATAATTCACTGTTCCAGTCTCTTTAATAGCCCGACTACCAATACTCAACTTCAATTCATTACAGGGGGCCCAGAATTCATTCTGATTAGACTGTGATGTAGAGAGTCACCAGAAACCATTTCTAAATGTGCTTTCCAATTAAGCACCAAATACATCACATGTATAGATAAGTTGCTTTTGACAATGAATTAGTACGTTTAATTGTAACATTCAATCACTTCCACCGGTGGAGATTTGCCCCCGAGGAACATTCTGGCAAATTACCAAGGGAGGCCCATTTGTATTTGACCAAACTTAACTTGTTCTGTTTTGACAGGCGCTATGAAATATGCATCAACCCAGAAACTCATTTACTTATTATAAATTAACTAAATAATTAAACTGCTAATAAACTATCTTCATAGTGAATCTCACACACACACACAAAAAAATGTCTCATGTATTGGGTGCAGTGCTTACAGGTACAAAGGGTATGACTTCTGGCAAATAATTACCTTTTCTATTTACTGATTACCTTCATGTGCGTGTTCCCGGGGGAAACGGTGTAATTAGATTGTCGCTTCAATATCAAGATGAAGAGATGCCAGCCTCCTCCTCCTCCTCCTCCTCCTCCTGATAGCTTGGTTTTTCCTCTATCTGAGTATCTCTCTCTTCCCCCCCTTCTTTGATTCTTCGGGTCTCTCAGTCAGCTGGTAAGGGAGCTCATGAGAGGCCCAGGCCGCCACTCAGGCTGTCTTCTGTCTTTTTCTTTCCCTCTGCTCTCTCTTTTCCACTCCCCCTCTCTCTCTCTCTCTCTCTCTAGCTCATCATCTTCCCCCTCTCCTAATCGCATTGCTCATTTTCCATTGACAAGAGAATATGAGGAGAGGGAGAGAGAAAAAACAGCACAAACTTTCTAAATCCTATTGACCTACTTCGCCAGACATTTCACTGGGAATTCGTATTAGTGCAAAAGAGTCAGAAGAAGAAATGTTTTCTAATTTCTCCCCTCCGTGTTCCTCACAACCCCAACCCCCCTCCTCCCTGTTCCTTCTATTTCAGCTGGAAGCCATTTTCCTTCACATCCCCAATTTGATCCTGTGTGCGCACGACAGAACATTATACAAGTGGATAAACGCTTTACCGCGGCATAACCGATGCTTTGGAGCTCTGTCGCCACTTTTTTGTCGGCGGCGTAAGAAGCGTGACATCGAGTTTAAAAAGTGCTTTTGGAGGACCTCGTCTTTTTTGATTGGTGAGTTTGGTTTGGAGACACGAGATTGAAGGAGGATGAGTATCGCCGCCCGGGCCTCGCAGACAGGACGCGGCATTATGACGGACCCATACAGAGAGCTAAAGCGCAGAGAAGAAAAGAGAAGAGAGAAAGAGAAAAAAGGCAATTCAAATCTTTTTTTCTTTTAAGTCCCCTCCCCCGAGGGACTGGAGATGACCCCGCTAACGACTGTTGAAGTTCCAACTCCCTTGAGTGCGATGGCACCGCGTGATGGGAGAAGGGGGGGGGGGGGGGTTCACAGACCTGCTTGAAAAATTGAAAGCTCCTAGAATATTCAGCCAACCCCTGTGTGCACAGTGGGTGGGGTGTGTGGGGCACGTGCAGAGATTGGTATTCAGGGTGTGTGTGTGTGTGTGTGTGGTGGGTAAGCCCAGCAAGGGGTGGTGAGAAAGACCCCCCTCCCGTCTGTGTATGTGTGTGTGTGTGTGTGAGGGGGACAACGGCAACGACTGCGAGTGGACATAAGCGAGAGAGAGAGAGAAAAAGGGAGAATTTATGGAGCCTTTACAAAAGAGGCTCCAAATCAGAAGTTAATACACTTCTGATGGCGGCGGAGTGATCAGGCCTGGATCCAAGCGGAGAGAGAGAGTAACGACGTGGGTATAACCTCACGCTCTGAATGTGCAAACAACCTCAACGAAGAACGCGCGAACAATTCAGCTGCTCCGGATTCGAAAGGGCCATTCCATATTCTCTCTTTCTCTTTTTCATGAAAGTATAAATTCTCGGCACAGAAGAGAGGGCCGGGGGTAGGGGGCGGTACCTCCCACGTTAAAACACACCGTACCGCACCTTTTTTCCCTCGACGTTTCAAAAGCGGAAACCTCTTCGGAACAAAAACAACCCTTTAGCGTATCTCGAAGTATAAACGCAGAACCGTCTTATCCGGGGTCCCGGGGCTGTTGTAAGGAAAAGAAGCGGAGGAAGCAAAAAAGGCGAGCGGGAGGCGAGGAGGAGCAACAGTGCGCGCGGACTAATTAACTCTAAGTGTTGTACGACATGCTCCCTTCTCACCCGCGTTGTCACTCCGGGTTTGAGTGGCACTAATGAGAGAATTATCTAGCCCTGGACCCTGGTAATGCATTCAAATGAACACCAGTTGACCTGACCTATGCGATGGCTTTTTAATCTCACCACTTAATACCAATCAGACCTAGCTTACTCGCGTGCCCACATCGGGAGGGCCCTCCGCTTCCGAACGCCTGCCGTCCATTTTTTTTTTTTTTGCTGTTGATCTAAAGGAGAGTGTTAATTGTCTTGGATGACTTGAGGGCCTCTGCTGATATTGTGCGGAGAGAAGTTCAGGTGTTGCCGGATAACACAGATGGGCTTCTGAAGGGGGTTCGGCGAGCATCAAAGTGAAAGGGGGTGTTGCATGTTTGTAAGCCCCTTATCATGGGCACCCAGTTGAGGATTAGGAAGGTTAATAAGGTCACGAGTTTGCAACAAAACTCGGTGACATACAATAGAAGCTTTGGCATTGTTGGATTATCCGTCATCCTTTGGTGCCCGAACCTGTGACTCCATTGTTGTGCAGGCACAGTGTTTTCAGATGCAGTACAAACGTTCTGCAGGGGGGCAGGTTGGGGGAATTTCATAATTACCTGCTGGTATTAGCAATTTAAGCATTCATACTCGAGCAAAATAAGCCCGTGTTTCTAATTGGATGAAGCTATTGTGGGTTTGTTTGTCTACCGAGCTTACGGAGATGGTTTGTTTCAGCCAAGACGAGCATTGAACTCGGGGCGAACGCGAGGCAGTAAACCCCCTTTTCAAGTGTTTGGGCTGTAGCCATTTTCTGTTTTGCCACTCGCTCGAGGTAACAAATAGCAGATCAGTCGGAGTTCACGGCTGTGTGCAAAATGGTTTGTGCGTCTCAAAGCCTTTTCGGGGGGAGGACTTTTATTGTTCTAAATCTTGCGGTGTATTTTGGAGCGTGTGTGTTTGACTGACTGTGTTTGTGTGCGCCAAGTGAGTCGAACTCGAGCTCGAGGTGTGGAGGTAATAAGATTTCCTGGCCCACAATCATTCCAGAGCAGCGGTAGAGGAAGAAAAAAAACGGAGTCTAATGTGCGAGGTCTGTCCACCTCCCCCCGAACTCGTTACAATCTATATTTGTATATTGTTCACAAGTAGTCAGGATTGGACCGAGTATAGGCCCAATTAAGAGGGATGTGATAGGATTTGCTTATTGCGGATCCAAGGAAGCGGGTTGCCATGTACCTTCGGTTAGCCAATTCAACTCTGCGATGTATGTTTTGCAAGTTCTAGTTTGAACTGAGCAATGATCACGTTGGAGAGCGTCGCCATCTGGAGGAGTTGGTGAAAGATGCAATGCTGGAAAACGCAATAACGACCGGATGGGATGCATGTCATCATTACGCTCGCCGAGGGGTTTTCTACTCAGAAACATTTGTCAGCTTTGCAAATGGACATTCAATACAGTAGATTCCTGTTTTCGATCAAAGCATGTTCTCTTTTAACGACTTGAAAACTGACACAGACACACAATGTTCAACTCCATGTCATTAGGTGGGGTTGCATTGTGCAGCACCTGTTTACATGTCACCGGCTGACAGCTAATTGTACAGTAGGCAATAAAGAGTGTTTGGGGTGTTGTGTCAAGGTTGTGTCTAGCAAGAGTTGCAGCTTTTGTCTCTCTATCTCCGTCCACAGGCCCATTGTCATGCAGGCGCTCAGGTAACAGGCCCAGTCGTCACTCATCTGCCTGACGGCGGCTGCTATCTGCCCTGACGGTGACTGATGACGGGAGCGCGAGCGAGCGTGTGCGTTAGCGCCGGAGTGTGTGTCATACCGAGGGGGGTCTGTGGCTGGGGCAGGCAGTGAGGGAGGCGAGATGGATACCACCCTGGCGAGGGGGCTCTGTTGGAGGCCAGTGGGTAGGTGCTACGCTCGGTGGCCGTGCCCGTGAGCAATGCAGGGGCAGCAGCGGGCACACGCCGACCGACCAGGACGACGGCGGCGGCGATGTGATGGATCAGCTGTCGCGCGGGCAGCGGACATTGAAAAGAATTGGTAAGGCGTTGGCTGTTGGTCTGCGAGTTGCCATTGTTTGGTTGTTTGACATGGGCTGACAAAAAAAGATGTGAGGGGGCCTCAATCCAATCCCCGCAGGAAAAGATACCAGGAGGTGAGAAGAATTCACCACTTGTTATTTTTGAGTCATACACAACTTCACTATTACTCAAAAACGACAGATTCTCCTCGACGGGTGATTTTTAGCGATGTACACATCAAACCGCGGACAGCCGGTGTGAGGGCGATCTCCCCGTCCTCTCGATGCCACAGACTGAGTGGCCGGTGCTTCGATCACCTCTCTGATCACGATGACTCAAAGCCCTGTAGTAGACGTGTAAACACACACGTGAAAAGTGCAGTGTCACTAGCGGACCGTTTAAAAGACTCTGTGATGTATAGATATACAGTAGAATCAGCAGGTATTGTGTCAGGTAAGTATTTTGAAGAAGACTGAAGAGCATCCAAGTGCATTAAATGTCTAAATGAGTGGATGGGCATATGTGCAGACCCAGGCGTGTGTGTGTATGTGCGCGCGTGTACACATGAGTGTGTGTTCTCAGGCGTCCGCTGTCCGAGAAGATCAATGCGGCCCCCGTCGATGTTGCCTTGCCCTCTGCACGTGAAGTGAATGGAGGGGGAGGTGCAGGAGGGTGGAAGGAGAGGCAGCGCACTAAATGGATGCGATGCAAATGGCACCAGAGGACACGGGAATCAATTTACCTTATTGAAACAAATGAGAGCGGGCCCGGCCCGGCCGCAGTGCTTTTTTGGCCGCCCCCATTGTTATTGTAATTAACCCTCCCAGCCCAAATCCCTAACCCCCTCTCTGCAAACACGGCCAACCCCCCCCACCCCGCCAACAACCCCGTCCGTGCCTGCCTGGGGTCCCTTTTACCCTAATGAAAAAGCCCCCCGGAGGTGCCCAGGTAAACGTGTAGGTGCTGTAATGGTGATTCATGGCCCTGGGTGACATGCTAAAAGGGAGATCTGCCTTGGAAAGCATTTAGGAAAGGGTATTCCATGTATACAGGCCAACCACCCCAACACACACACACACACACACACCACCTGTAATGACTTACGGTCATTCCCTACTCCCCTGCTCTCATGTTTATAAACTCCCTCCTCCCCATATTGATGGAATCTCAATAACCAAAATGGACTTCCGTGTATTGTCAGAATGACCTCGGAGGAAAGTAGCCGGCGCGATGCTGCTTTTTTTTTCCTATCGTGATGCGTGATGTCCTATTGAAGATTTGCCATTCTTTCGTTTAAGGGGGGGAGGGCACATTAATGCCTGAGCTCTAATTCCCTGGTGTGGCATGGGCATTGTATAGGGGTCTTTGGGGATGGATCAATAGCTAAAGGAGAGTGATGGGGTCATGGTGGAATCAATGCGCTGGACAAACGACCTCCAGCTGCCGCCCTCGCGCCTTCCAAGCCGCTTGACACCTGAGGCGATCTTTACCGAAATGTCCTCTGTGCTGAAATGCCACGGGGGGCCACGGGCCGCTGAGCAGTCACTCATGCAGGGGGGGGGCCGCTCCCAAATCAAGCGGCGTATGCAAACTGGGCGCCGCTGTCATCCGCCGGTGAAGCGCCCCGGCTCAGCACTACTACATAAACAAAACCCATGCACCTGAGAATGTCAATTACTTGGCGCCTGCCCCCCCCTTTTCTCGATGGGCCCCCACGCTTGATGGCCAAATTGGGATTAATTTGGGGAGGATGGGGGCGGCCCACCGGTGACAAAGTGGCACCGTGTCATTCCGCCCCAAAGAGAAGAGAAGCGGCAGCGGCGTGGCGAACAGGCCCCCTGACTTGATTGTTCCCCTATTACCCGGCGCACCACTTTTGCATAAGCGGCAAAAAAAAGGCACTGATGAAAACAAGTGGCGGCTTCAGGTCGGACGCAGACACCCAGAAAATGAGCTTTTTTCCCTCCCTTCCCTTCCTCACCCTTCCATTGGGCCGCATAATTCAGAGGAGCCATCTTGTGGAAATGTCAGCGTGTGATGGTGCCGGAGCAGGCAGCGTGACAGAATGCCGTAACGCCTCCTGGGCCGAGGGGGGGCGGGGGGGAGGCGGGGGGAAGGTGGGGGGCCCTCGCCACGCCGCCACGCCCGAGCCGGCCCGACCTTGCAGGTGCTGATGTATGCGGCCGCGTCGGCGTCACAAAAATGGACAATGCCTCTTCTTCCTGCAAGGTTTTTAGCAAGCCCGCCCCGCAACAGCTTCTTCCCCCGCTTTGGGGTTCACAGAGAGGTGGTGCATATTTCAAAGAGAGGCTGTGTATTTTTATTTGCTTGAGGATATAGATTTCTTTGCTTTCCTTTTTTTTCCCTCCTTTTCTTTTTTGCACAGAGGTCAATTCCCCACTGTGCATTCCTTTTATGCACCCACTCCCTATTCTTCATTCATCGTACCTGCTGACACATCTGACAACACGCTGTTGTATTACCATCTCCCAACCCCCAGCTCTATCCTGGCACAACAACAACAACACAGGGCCGGCTCCTCTCCTCCACCCCTTCTCACTCCCCTTTAGAAAACTGATTATAAATGGTCAATTTGAAAATAGAGTCCAAAGTCCCCAAGGCTGCTCGCCTTGTCAAATTGAAAAGGCACAAGGACAAGTCAGTCGACTTGCCCGCTGTCCGCCGTCCTGATATTTCCGAGGCGGGCGTGCGAGAGGGAACATAACAAATTCCCCCATGTGGCGGGCAAGGCGATGGCGAAGGATGACTAGGGAGGGCGGGAAGGGAGTGAGCCGAGGATCTTCAACATCTAGCCCTCAGCATTTATATCACAAGTCTCCACAAAGAGTCTATGGATCACTCCAGTGGTCTGGTGTTGGCAGTATCAGGAAAAGCCATGGGCTGTCACCGAGTATGTGCCTTTCATATTTCACCACAGACAGCCGTCCCTTCTCCCGGCCTCACTCAAAGCAGCCTTTGAGGATAATATCTTCAAATCTCTCCTCGCCATGCTGAGAGGCTATTTTTAAATAGATATTTATTTCATTCTCTCAATTCCTCCTCTCTCTCTCTCCCTTTCTCTCTCTCTCTCCCTCTCCCCTCCTGTCAAACAGGTATAGCCTCGCCGCGTGACTGTTGGAGGAATCGGCACACACCGGAGAAATGCTTGTGGCGAGGCTCGTATTTCTGTCAACACTAATCTACCAGTCTTTTGTTTTTCTGCCCTCCATTCTCCTAAAGGGGAAGCAGTCTTTCTCTCTATACAAACCGGTATCCTCCCTCCGCCCTGCTATGACTAATTTGCTAATTTGCCAATTTACCGAGGTATCGAGCTTCAAAATATGAGACACAAAAAGCATTTGGATAAAACCTTGAGGCTTCACAACACATAGTGTGACCTGAGCTTGGTGGAAAGGAGCGGCTGGCACGTCACCCCCGTTATGCTGGGGGTCACGGTCCCGTACACAGAGTGAGTAAATACCTGACGTTATGAGAGCGGTCATCCAGTCGTCGGCGATGACTTTTCACGTTAACAATAAAGCCCTTTTTCCTATTTGCGAGATGGAGAGTACCCTTTGATATAGCTTAAATGTCTATCGGGGCATGATTCGTCAGAGGAGACCTTGTAATCAGATGGGACGTGTGCTTTATCCCCAACACGCCCCCCCCCGTCTCCCCCCTCTCCCCCTCCTCTCTCCTCAGAATACATTAAAGGAGCGTGAGCGACGGAATCATCAGATATGAGGAGGTGAATTGAAGTGGTCGTGAACCTAGTGTCAACCTCCAATGGCTGAATGGCAATAGATAAAACAAACAAGGGACGTGAACGGCTTGCAGAGGGAGGGAGGCGGGGGCGGCGAGCGAGCGGCGTGCCACTCTGCCGGAGAACTTTTCCCCGCAGATAAGCTAGCCCCGCTAGTCCTGCATCGCAATTGGGAGCCATTTATCGAGCGCGACCCCTTTTTGCCGTCGCTGTAACGCGTGACCCCAAATTTATGTATCGTATGAACTTTCCCCCCCCCGCCACGTAGCGTGACATGAGTTATGCTTCATGTTGAATTGTGAGCTGTCCGCGCGCTTTTTCCCCCCGCGGGCCTGACCCACAGCAAAACAAAAGGTGGATGGAAATGTATGTGCTATGACTTTCCCCCCCTTTAGGCTGAATGTTGCTATTAGCAATGTGACCACGCTTCGGGTTGAATACTGCGGGGATAGAATCCACAGCGATAGAATACCCAATAAAGCTTGTTCACTCAAAAGCCTTTTACTCTTAGTCCTTCAAGGTGGGCAAATTGACAGCTTTTCTGTCCGAGGCGTTATTACTTTCATGTTTACCATTACAGACACGCCAATATTAGATAAAGACAAAGGCGCTATCGACCTAATGCTTTATTATTCCCACTCCCCGTATTCCCTGACAATTGTTTCTTGCGCGGTAAGCACATTTGAAGTTGTTGTCTGTTATTCCTTATCTTATTTCTCCCCTCTAACCGCGGTTAAAAACAGTTTTTCCTATCTTCCCCCTATTTCTGGGCTAAGCCGGGTCTTAGAGCTGCCCCTCCGTTTTGCAGGGAGGCAAAAAAATGCTTGGGTAAGCAGAGGAAGGATTCCTCCTCCGCTACTTCAGGTAGTCCCCTCCCTGCCTTTAGCTGAGATTTCTATCCCAGGCCCTTATTATCACCAAACAAGCACTTTTTGATGATGATAAGTAATAGCCCCATCCCTGTGTGTAGGACGCGCTTCTCAGGGGAGTAAGGAAAGCATACTGGTCATTTTTCTTGCCTGTTCGGCGTCCAACATTCCCAGGGAAAAAAAAAAAAGGGGGCTGTAAGGGGGGAGGAGGGGGGGGTGTTGATTCTGTGTTTGTGCAGCAGTATTCACAATTGGAGGAATAAACAGAGTAATGCTTTTCTGTATTTTTGGTACATTTAACTGGTTTGGATGTTTGTTTGTTTTTTAAAGAGAACATTCTCAGTATAGCATACAAAAAGCGGCTAGCACACATTACACTGCAAGATCACTGAAGGCACCGCAGAACCGATAAATTGGCATAGAAGGATGTTTTTTAGATGAATTCATCCCAAAAAATGCAGCAATAGGATTCCACTCCGATTCATCTCCGTCCCATGTGAAACCAACTTCACAATGTGACTGTCACGTAATATGGATAATCCCGGTGATACATCCGATTGATTGTGTGGAGCAACAATGAGTGAGGGAAGGAACGTCAAAAAAAAAAGAAAAAAGGGAGTGACTTTGCAGGGGGAGTGGGGGGGTCAATGCTTCCCTGACAGGTTTTTGTAGCGGCTAATAGCGAGGCTGGGTGACAGCGGTGGTCGGGGGGAAGGGGGACGATAAGCTGTGGACAAAAGTGAAGATATCCTACGAACGAGCGGCCGCAAAATAAACAGCATCTCGGGGTCTCTAATCCCGCAGACGTGCACGGCGGCGGCCTGTCAGATTGCGCGGGCCAATTTGAATGCACAGCGGGGGGAACTCCCCTCTCTTCAATTTGGTGGGCATCTTGTTTATTTCCTGCCATAACTGCGTCTTACTGCCGCCCCCTCCCCCCCACCCCTCAGAAAATCTATAATTCAGTTGGTTTTGTGAGACAGTTTGATATTATAGTCTGCTGAGGGGAGAGGAGGGAAATGAGGAGGATGGGGGGAGAGAGGGAGGGGACTGGGGGAGGAGAATGAGCGAGAAGCAGGGGGATGGAAATGAAAAGGATGAAAGCGAGACAGCGCAATAGGGGCCATACTAAAGAGGGATGAAATATATAGTAAAATAAATCAGAGATAAAAGGTACGAGATGAAAAGGAAGAGCACCTGCCAAACAACAAGGGGTTTTGTATTATAGAGTGGGAAGTTGAAGGTGTGGGTCTTGCGGACAGGATGTTTCTTTGTTGGCTCGCGTCGGCTATAAAAGCGTCCGAGGCCTTGGGGCGTGGCGTGCCAAGTATGCCACTCAGCGGCGGTGGTATTCAAAGCAGGTGTCCAGACCAATATATCAACGGCTCTGTCCCCGAGCCAACATAGCCTTTTGTGTGGGGGGGGGGGAGAGAGGAGACTTGAGAGGTGGGGGGGAGAAAGGGCTGTTGCTTCATGCATTACAACACTATCTCGAGATGAAGCGGTAGGGTTTTCCGAGCATGCCGTTCGTAGTGGTGGAGATATTAGGATCTCTCTCTCTGGTCGAGATCCTTTTTTTTTTCCTGCAATGGCCGAAAATTTCACTGTACCAAATATTTTCTGCATCTAGAACCTCGTTGGTAGAAATGGTGCACATATGTTTAAACCTTTTCCAAAACACAAAAAGGGTAGAAGCTAAAAAAGCAACGTATGTGGTCTAAATATACACTTATGAAGTGTGTGTGGTCACATAAAGGTGGCGACTCTCCCCCCCGCCCCCCTCCCGGTGGCTGTCACAGTGAATCCCTGAGCTGCCTCTGAGCAGCCTGACCTTTGGCTCTGCCTTTTAGTGCATTGATCTGCCCGGTCACTTTAAGCCACGATGGCTTCCCTCCCTCTCACTTAGTCCCGTGCAGTTAACCTGAGCAGACTGCCTGGGCCCCCCTTGCCCCGTGGCTTCTGACGTGTGGTTGGCCCCTCGTTGTACAAGGCTCTGTGCTTGACCCTGTCGCAACTATTGCTTTTTTTTTTTTTTTTTTAAAACGTCTCCTATAATTGTGTGTTCAATAAAAAGTAAGAAAGACCTTTCTTCCAAGCAGGACGCACAGGGTCATGCGTTCTAATTTTAGGGGGTGTTAATTGCGGCCCTCTCGACTGTCCTCCATGCCACCTCTGACAAAAGCAGCATTCAAAGCCAGAGCTTGCGAGTCGGGCTGGCGGAGTGCCTGCTGTGCCAGTTGTTCCTGACACCTCCTTGGCAGCGCCAGCCCGACTCTGGCAGAGGTGCCCACTAATGTCTGTCTGGCTGATGCTTCCTCGCCAATGTGCATGCCTCGTGGTGCATGTACTATATGCGTTAAATCTTGCATGCGCCTGTCTGGGCATGTGATACGTGTCGTGCAGGTCCCCCTGTTGGATTTCAAAAGTAGCGTAGAATTACAGCGGTGACCTTAAGAGGTGTGGCGTTCGAGATAAGGTTGATATCATCGAGGAAAACAAAATTGGAACGGATCTTAAAACATCGGGGCTGTCTTGATGTAAGTTGGGACATTTTTGTCACGATGAGGCTGAGGAGTTCACCTCTCAGATGGGGGGGTTGTAAACATGCTCCCTGCCAAGGCGATGGAGGCGCGGCACGTGCAGCACAAAGCAATTCAGCATTCTAACGCCCTGTCACCGGGGCTCACATTTCAACCATTCTTTATTCTCTGCCACAGTTTCAGCGGGGTGTAAATTGTGCAGGGCTGTAATTAATCCATGTCAGGTCAGAAAAGAAGAAGAAGAAGAAGAAAACACGAAAGGAAAACGAGCTGATGTATGAGGCGCCTTTGATGATGCAATCCTCCCCCCCTGCGCTATATTGTTTTGCATTCACAAGGAAAAATCCGGGACCCCCAAGGAGCTGGGACCCTCCTACAGTACTTTCATGTTTCTAATGCCTGCTAAAGCTCCATTTGTCCCATTGTACGCTTTCTCCAGTGTATGACAGAGCCGGCCTTCTGAGGGGGGGTGGAACAATAGACTTATTACAGTGAGGAAAAAAAATATATCTTCAAAAAGACACTGCACACTGCTGCGCTCATACATATACGTGACCACGGTATAACCCCAATTTCTACTGGCATCATCACATCGGGAGTGAAGAGATGCATTAAAATGTACGATCCCCACAGAAAAAAATGGAACGTTCCAGTGCAAAGTTACGATGTTTGGAAAAGAAAAAACATCTACAGTTAATTTTCAGGTTTAATGGAGCTGAAAGGGTTGGTTACACTCCCGCTTTGGTGATATAATGTTAGTTCTCCTCTTTCAATAGCGAGAATGAGCTTGATCAGATGTGCTGCCGTCAGTCATGTTGACAAGCACTTTTATTTGCGACTGGGAGAAGACTCACTCTGAATGGGAGTGGTACTAACATGAGTAACACGTGTTGTTTGGATGCCCTGGTGTCAGTCTTGCACAACTACAGTACGGTGGCTCTGGAGGTCTCACCACATCACATGACCCCAACCAATGAAAAGAGTACAGGTGCAGCAGTTCCAATCAGATTGGAGCAAGGAAGAAACGCTTGTGACATCGCAATGAAAAGTGTAAACAAAGGGGTGAAATAGAGTGCAACAGTGACCGCCCACTTATTTTACGGCTCTGTTTCCGGAAGTAAATTTCCCATTCATTTACTCCATAGACATTTCAGATAATCCTGATATAAAGAGTTTTAAGGCTGGAACCGAGCCAACCAGCTAGACGATGAATCGTGACCATAAAACATTTGATTCTGAGCAAAAAAAAAAGATCGGAAAACAGAAGAAAAGGCAAAGGTACAAGACTGTGTACATAATTATTTTATGAAGTGAAGGAACTACTCATCCCATAAACCATTGTGAATGATGCTTTTCCAAAAACCTCCAAACTAACGATAGTTTAGCGCGCTTCTTCTTGAATTTAACATTTGTCAATAGTATAGTGTTTATATTGTTGTTGTTTTGTGAGCATATATATAGTGTTTCATATAGTATAGTGTAAAGTGTTGTCATCGACATGGTACAGTGATTCGTTCCAGCTGCATAGGATAAGCAGCTAGCTAGGTTACGTTAGTAGCTAACGTTAACGTTAGCTGACAAGACGTTCGCGGGTGCGGTAAACATTTCCATGGTAACAGCGAGCTCCACCAATCAGAAACGTCGCTGTTACACTTTAGGATTGTGGGTAGTGTAGTACTTCTCCATGACATCGCAAATAAAACATGTTTTTCTCAAAACAAGGTTGATATCATACGGACTTGTGGCTTCTACAGGAGCATACACTATCGTTTCACAATCTACTAGCTTGTGGTGAGTCTACCTTGGATGGTTACGACATTATGACTAATATTCAAAATCCCTATGCAGAATATGAATGGGATTTTCACTTCCGGAACCACACTGTTGAGCTCTATAAAGCACAGACATGAGATATTCCTCAGTTCCCTCCATCTAACTTTCTGAATCTACTTTTAAGTCTAAAAAAAAAACAGAAGAAAAAAAGTCTAGGCTCTCCCTATACCCGCCCCCCCCCTCCTCTCTAGCTGAACGTCTATGCGTACGCAGCATGGTTGGGCCATACATCACACACGCTTAAATCAGCAAAGGCTTCAGATGAGAAAGAAATCTATATCACGCTGAGTCCAAATCATCAAGGAAAACCTGACATGAAACTTCTGCAACCAAAAAGATGTGAGATGAGTTAAGTACTCTGAAGGGGCCTGTTCTTTTCTTCTCGTTCTTTTATTTCTCACAGAGCTTCGGCAAGTTTTGCTTCATTATTACTTCTGCCGAACATCTCTGACTTAGTCTGGTGAACAGAGAGATGAGTGGGGGGATTTAAGTCTGGGAGAGAGACGAACAGAGGAGCCACAGCGTAGAAACTTTTTTCAGGCTCCATTTAAACTTTGAACAGATACCCTAATGTGTTTCACTCCAGACTCTCAAAGGATGAGGGATTTTTTGGTTTCGGTTCCTGCCCTGCTGCTCATTTAGGTCTTATTAATCTAATTACTTGCCCAATTGTACATATTTAACATCGCCCGGGTTCTCTCCCAACTCTTACTCTGAGAAGATGCTCAACGAACTCAGCTGTGGCTATACCTTTATAAGGGGAAAATTGCTGAAGCTTGCAGATAGAGGAAAAAAAAAAAAAAAAAAAGGCTAAATGGCTGCAATTCATCACACGATTACACCAATTATGTTGCTCGAATTTGGACGGGCTCGGATCACGGACCTCTCCGTCTGGGATTCCTGGCAGCCAATCCCATGTGCACACAAGTCCAAGACACCAGGGCCCCATTTATCTACCTTTAGGGAAGTCTGGGCCAATATTAATGCCCTGACCATGATTCCCCATCATCTGCTTCACCCGGTTGGTGACACTAGCGGTTTACACATAGGTTATTAATGGTCTATAAATATTCACTCAGTGTTTAGTGGGACTTTGTGGCGGCCATTAGCAAAAAGGCGTTTGTGTCGGGCGGGGGAGTCAGGGAGGGAGTTTTTTATTTCTTGACGTGACAGCGCGATGGTGTGGCTAACCTTGGGGATCTGGCCTGATGGGGAATTGGACCTTGGTTTGAGGCACCACTTTTATTCTCGGGCTTTTCATGACTAGTGAGGCAGTGAATGATGAGCTGCATGCTTCAGACCCCTCATTCTTATCTTCCCAAAATACAAGGTTAGGGTAGGAAGGAAGGTTCCTCAAACCCCCGCCGCCCCGCCGCCCCACCCACCCCATCCACACTTCCACTCCTTCCTGGAACAAAACAAATCCATCAAAACCTAAATAAACATCCTTCCCTGCAAAAAAAACAACAACGTGTTTCTACAGAAATACCAAAGATGAAGCGAAAAGCAAAGAGAAGAGAAATTAAATACTACATTGTGAAAAATGAGTCAGCTGTCTCCCTCTGCATTTTCCTCTCTACGAAGTGAGCAGCAACCAGATCTGCACAAATCCAAATGCAATCAGACAGTTTCCTGGAACAAGCACAGCGCTACGTACACCTTGCTCACCATGGAACAAATTGCCATTGACAAAGTCTTGTCGTTGCTACTCCTCCCTAGATATGATTTGAACTGGATTCATGTAGACTCTTCTGAGCAATGACTTGGAGAGAGGAAGAAAGAAAGAAAGAAAGAAAGAAAGAAACGGACGCAGAGGGAGAGAGAAAAGGCAAAGAGGTAAAAACAAAAGTAAAAACAGAAAGACAAGGGGGCAATCAGAGAGACGGAGAAGGTGCGAACAAATGATGGAGAGATAAAAAACAAAGGAGATCAGAAAGGGGTCGAGCCAGTTAGAGACGGAGACAGAAGAAGAGAAAGGGGTAAAAGACGGAGAGAGCTTGTCTGACTGTTTCACAGGTTCATTCTGATGCATGGAGACAGACAGGAGAATAGATTGGTAGCCTTGGGTGGATAAGGACAGAACCATTCCCCAGAGAGATGGATTAGACGAGGGAGTGGAAATAAATGATCGCAGATTTTAATGGCCTTTTGGCTTGCTGTGCCCCCCCACCCCACCACCCCCACCCCCTTCCTCTTCTTCCATTTCCTGTCTGGGGGGAGTTTTACAGTGATGACATTTTCACATGCCAAGTGTCTACCTTTTGCAGTTTAACTCTCAAAAACAATCATCACGGTACTGTGGCGGAATAGGGGTTGAGGGGAATGGGGAAGGGACGCGTGTCTGTCGTCCAATCACAGATGTATGGCTAGGATAGGAGGAGCTAGCATTACATGTAGCGGGTGACCTATACAAATCAGGGTGTTTGTGCAACCGCTTGACCCCGAGGTCATTACACAGTATAAGGAGAGTCTAACCTTTCCTTTATCCTTTTCTAATACACACACAGGCACACACATACACACATTTCTATTAAAGGTGGATATAGCAGCTCTGGTGTTTGCCAAATTACAAAAGATGAGCCTTTTTAAATCGAAAGCTTCTTCAAATATCTGAACAGCAACATGAACTGGACTTGGGGGGCCATCTGAGTTTGTTTTCCACTAACTGAACCATTACCCTTCGTGACAAATAGCAGCTGGCAGATGGGTTAGAAGTTTCAGTGAGGAAAGGCAAGGTAAAGTGGAAACATTGTGCCCTGTTTTTACAGGGTGTTTAGGGTAAAGGCCGAGTGGGGAAAGACTATAGAAGCAGTGGTGGACATACAGTCTGTGACTATCAGCTGAACAGAGTAGAGCAGAGTTTAAATTCAATTAAATTCAATCTTCTTAAATTCAATTATCTAAATTCAAGGCCTTAATAGGTCTTAAATTGTCTTTTTTGTTGTTGTAAAGTCTTAAATATCATTTTCAGAGGTCTTAAAAATGTGAGCGGTGATGTCGACTAAGTTACTTTAGTATGTTGCATTTGATGCAAAATGTATAGTGATGTACGTCACTTCAATGGTTGAAGGAAGCAGATTTGTTTTTTGGCAGTAGAGCCGGAACCACACTTGCAACTTTCCTGCACCGATCTGAGTTCGCTTCACCTCAGCTAGAGACTGTTTAGCTAGCTGCTTTAGACTGCTTTAGCGCCTCTGCCTTGCCAAATCACAGGCACAGTCCTGACAAAAAAGTGATTTATGCCGCAATCCATTGCAAGTCGGAAGTCGATAGTTTGAACTCGGACCAGTTGGATCTGGCCCGAGTTTCCGACTGGGAATTCCGACTTGAATGACTGTTCTATTGCACTTTTTCGTGTCGGAGGTAGTTTTTTTTCCGAGTTCCGAGTACAATGGATTGCACCATTATTTCTTTATGGTCTCTGCCACGGCCAAGTACTATGGGGAAGTGCAAATTCAGCCACACATGGGTGGACAACAGCAAGTTTGCTACTTGGGTGAAGCCAGTGGAGTCAAATGAGCACAAAGCCCCGCTGCTTCATTTGAACCTTCACATTAGGCACAATGGAAATCAAAGCTTAGGAATCGCATGAGTGAAAAACATAAAACAGCTGTCAAATACCTACTGTTTGTTTTCATTTCATTGCATTCATTTTTGTCGCAAAATTGGTCTTAAATTGCATTAAAAAGGTCTTAAAAGTCTTAAATTTAACTTGCTGAAACCTGCAGAAACCCTGGTAGAGAGAACACATATGCAGCTGTTCTGAAACGCACATGAACTGATATGTCCTAATGTCCTAGTGTGAGGGGATAAACTTGTCCAGCCACTCCTTGCCCATATATATTTATATATGCATATATGGGAGGGTCTGCACATAAGTCAGCATCGTTGAATAATATACTTGGCCATTACTTTTTATGGAAATGTAGCCTTGGGTTGTGGAATAAAAAATGGGTCTCACTCTTAATTTCTGTTATGATAAGTTCCATACCTGATTGCCTCCATAAGAGGCAGATCTGTCTTCATAAGGCCTTGTGAGGCTCCTGACAACTATTTAGCTGTGCTAATCCATTTGTTTGATTTATTTCTTACAGTATGTGGGTAATGTCTTTTAAAGATCTAGCAGCTACAGAGAGACGAAGGGAAACCAATGGCTGACAGATAGCATCACATTTTTTGAGCATCTAATCATTCTTGCATATCATCTGTTCCTCCGAATTCCTTTTGGTGAATAAATGAGAAGCCTTGATGAGAAGGGGAGATATGATGCCATTTCATGCAACAGTATTGGGCTCCGTCTATAGGCAGTGATTTTGCAATTGAGATAAGCATCATCTAAATAATGCGATGCACGACACAAAATAAATTGATGACATGAAACACAGCGTGCCCTGCAGCAGCTTAAGAAACTATTCTCTGCTTGAGAAGGAGGCAGAGGGAACAAAGCCAGTAGCGAGGACATGAGGATTTATTAAGCTTCGCCTTCATTCCTCACTCTTCCTCTCACCTCTCTCTCTCTTCCTCGCTCCTTCTTCCTTCCTTTCCTACCCTGAGTAACAGTTCCTTCCATCACTATCCGACCTCTGACCTGTGGGGGCCTAGTCGGGGGACCTGGCCGGCAGGTTGAGGCCGGGGCTGAGATGACTTTGGGGGTCCGGCCATGAGCATCCGTCACCGTCAGAATGACCACAACCAGCACTCGCTCTAGCATAAGGGAGAGTGGGGGTGGGGGTGTGGAGGGGCAAAGGGACGGCAGGAGGGAGCGATAAAGACTGATGGGTAAGGGGCTGGTGCTCCTCTATCATCATTTCACAGGTCTGGGACTGTGAGACAGCAGCCTCTCACACTGGGAATCACTGCTGGTTCGGGAAACAGATGAGAGGGAGATCGTAAGGGAAGAAAGGTAGGATGCTAAAGGAAAGGAGATGGGTAGCGCAATCAGTTTGGTTGACTAGACACTGCCACTTAAAAGGAACCAGTGACTTTAGCCGGTGAGTGAATTGACAGCCTGATTGAAATTGTACATAATGGCGTTTGAGAACCACTTGAATGGAAAGGTATGCGGAATGCCAAGTCGCCGAGCGAGATGCTGGGTAGCTTTCCCACCGCCGTTCCTGTGCACAATTTCTGTGCAAATGCATGCAAATAGAACTCAGTAAATGCATGACTATACACTGTACACAAATGTGAAGGCATATCCTCAGAGAAACATTATGTAGAGCAAAGTACAGACATATGCACACACACACACACACACACACACACACACACACACATACAAATGCAAGTACACTTTACTCAACCACACATAAATAAGCTCTCCCTTGTGGAAATACGCAACCACACATTTGAGAGTGTACAAAATGTACACAGGTGTGCACACACACAGAGTCATGTGCATGCACACACATGGTCATGTGCACGCACACACACACACGGGCTCATACACACAGATTGGGCGACTGCTGGGACTGAGGAAAATGGCTTTAGGGGACCCAGGGCAGCGGCTGTGGTTTGCTGTCTCTGGCTTAGACAGAGCCACGTCGATAACTAATCCTGACCTTTCCCCAGCCGCCAAATTGAAAAATAAGAATAAGAAAAAATAAAATAGATGGCGGATGCTATCGAGACAGCCTCTGCTGCTTTCCTGCGGGTGTAGGAAACGCTCCATCTAATGGATTGAGAGCGGGAGAGAGGAAAGGGGAGAGGAAATAGGGATGGGTATTGGGTCAGACGGCCATATCGGCCTGGCACAAGGTCCCTTCACATGAGCTGAGAGACTAATTCCATCCTTGGTTTGTCCCAGTGGCCCAATCCTAACCTGGAGAGCCAGTCATGGGGTGGATTGCAGTGGGATAGCTTTTTGTGTGTGAGGGGGGAGAATGGGGGAAGGAACGTGTCTGTCCTCCAATCACAGATGCACCGCGAGATAGGAGAAATAGACACCTGAGCTAGTATTACATGTATTAGGTGACCTATACAAATCAGGATGTCTCTAAAATAGCTTGCCCCCTGGTTCATTATATGAGAGGAGTCTATACTTGCCTTTATACTGTGGTAACACACACACACACACACACACACACACACACACACACACACACACACACACACACACACAGCCTCCTTGCTCTGTCATACCTGTTAGAGCTCTAAATTACCTTCGCCACAACCATGGCGAGTGTTGCCAAGCATCTCACCGTAGTGCATATATTTGGTTTCATTACCCAACCACCCATGGTGTGGCACCAAGGAGGAGATGTGCTCTCTCCAGGACTGCAAATAAAAACACCTACATATTTGACTTCATCAAAATACTTTGACCCACTCCCCCCCCTCCACCCCCAGGAGGGGTGGAGTTAACCATGTGTGTCCACCGGCAGAATTGCACAAATGCTATTACTATGAGGTGGATATGTAGGGAAGTCCACTTCAGGATTTCACAATAAGACACGGATGGGATTCTACATTGATCGTGCTCTCCGGCCGTCAAAGTCATCACCTTTGGTATCTTTCAAAATGAAAATCGCTGCACGTCAAACACATACATAGAAGCATGCAGACAATAAAGACCGGCTGAAGTGAATGTACACCGAGATAAAGAGATGCAGACACACCCCTGTCTCTCTCCCTCTGTGGATGACCAAAGAGCACCCCCCCCCACCATGCCACAAAGCATGCACACACACCCATGCCGGTGTGTCAAGGTGGGCTGACATTCCACCAGGATCCACCAGGGGGAGTGTTAGTTTTCAGTCGACGAGGAGGTTAAAGTGAACTTCCAACTTCTGCTCCAACTTATAATTTTCTGCTGTGCTGGTGCTATGCCCGGGGTTCCAGCTCCTACATATCTTCTCCCCTCAGTTCGGCGCAGTGATTTGGGGGGTTAGCTGGTTCGCTGCTCCTTAATTCCCTGTTGTTGGTGCTGCGGATAATAAGGTGCAAAGATTCGGATCCGGGTCATTAGTCAACCCTAATCCACCGTCCACCGGTCGGCGGGACACAGTGTGAGCAAGTGACTGAGGGAGGGAGACAGGAGAAAGTGTGTGTACGTACACTGACACACACGTGCACACACTCAAGCAAAGTGCACGTATAAAGACAGGCGTGTTATGCACATCCACATACTGGTATTCAATAACCAAATACAACCAAACTGATAGAACGTCAATATCCACACAATAGCATGCCATGCACGCTACGGAGAAGGAGGAGAACGTTCTGTCGCACAGCGATGCTAAAATGATTGGTGATGCACGGAGAAAAAAAAAGGAAGGAACAATGTCATCCTGCCTGCTTTTTCTCCTTCCCCTCTTCCTCTGTTGGCAGATCAACAGGCAAGACCTTTCGCTGCCTCTCGTTGCCAGGCGCTGGTGCGTCGCGCCGCTGAAATGCGCCATGCCTTTTGATGCAAATAATACACATTTGTAAGACTCATTAGTCACTCAGTGGGTAATGGTGCCAGACGGCGTCGGAAAACAGGAGGGCTAGGTAAAAAAAAAAAAAAGAAAAAAAAGAATGAGGAGATTAGGGTGTTAACTTCTTACACACACCAAACACAAGTGGACACATCTGAAAGCATACACAACCATGCACAGCAATACTAATCGCACTCATATACACACACACACACATGCACGCGCACACACAAGATTTTGGGGCCAAATAGCTTGAAATAAACAACATCAGCATTGGAAGGCAAGCTTGTTTGTTGTCAGAGAAGAGAAGGCATGAAATGGCATCCCTGGGGACAACCCTAAAAATTGTGCATTTATATGCTACAAATCTACTGGGTGAATCCAATATAATTCAAGTTCTTAGACACTGTGCACTGTGAATTCATTTTCAACTATCAGACTGAGACCGGTAGCAGCTATCATGAAGGGAAATAAGCATGTACTGCACATAGTACCTGTTTCAAAACATACGCCCTATACTAGATGCCCTCATTTCACAAAACTGTATTGCATTTAATTTCAGCTTTGACACCCAGTTTTCGTTCAGAATGTGAACAAAATTAAAAACCTACCCACAATGCAACGCTTAGATCAGTTTAAACTAAACTGAACTTGTGGATTATAATAATTTTCTTTCAAAACTGAGATAAATAATAAATACAGATAAATCACATGCAATTCTCTTGCAGCCATGGAAGTAATGGTGAATTAATGATGAAATAAAATTAATTAACTTTCATTTTTGGACCTTTATAGTCATTTATCGTTGGTACTGCTTTTTGCAATATCCACTAAACTCACTCAGACTGTGAAGTGACATTTTTGTGAAACCTGGACATGACAAGGGACGAGATTTCATTGATTTGATCTGCACGATTCCCTTTCCAAAGCAGGGATCCACCGGATAACCGCGAGTTAACCAATGTCCAAACAGCTAATGGATGTCATGTGTAGAATACTGAAGACTGAATGATGCCAAAACCTCTACAGGGAGATGATAAATTTGTTTTGGAGCTTGTGACTGTGCTGTCATTGGGTCTCACAAGGTTAATCTCGGGGGTTTAGGTTTTCACATGCCGCCTATGTAGTGTAAGCCGATCCATTCTAACCACCCAGTCTAAATTAGCTCTGCTCTGAAGAGGTGGGGGGGGGCGGCGGCCGGGGGCAGCAAGTCAAGTGAAAAGAGATGCAATGTGGCCCGGTTCCAACCAATCCATTCTATACATTATCTACCTTCCCCTGGCCTTGTCAGACAAGGTCACCAGAGTAGCGCCCTCCAGTGGTGGACGTGGCAGCTATTTTCTGCTGCGTTTTAGTTCTTTTTAATGGAATGTTTGCCTCCAGCTATCCACAGCATGGCTAATTAATCGGAGTAATTATTTGCTTAGGCAGACAAAGTGAGCGTTTTGTCTGTGTTCGGCAGTTTTCGACAGGGGAACATTGTGTCCGGATGAGGGCATGGGGAACGGAGCGGTATAGCCGGAGGAGAAAAGTAGGGATGAAGACCCACGAATGAGGGAGTTTTTGTGGAGGGAGTGGGGGTGAGGGGGGGATGTCTGTGTTAGTCATCTTTGGTAGGATTTGGGATTTTGGAGCTCGGCAAGTCTTGTGGTCTCTGGACAGATACTAATTAACTATCTATGTCTTGACACCAAACAGTGGCAGGATGAGCTGCAGTCGACCACACTGAAGCTGGAATTCGATTTCAGAGATCCTTCTGGACTTTGCAAGTTTTATGAGGAAATGAGGGGGAAAAAAAGAAAAAGAAATGTGAATTTTCACAGTTTTGTGAAAAGCTGAGGCAGACAGGGGGGTAACCTTAAGATGTCTTGAAAGGACAGAGCTGCTGCTTTGTTTTTGATTGACAGTGGGAAGAACAGAGGATCAAATGTGTATGTTGTTTTAGCATCCTAGTGGTGTTTGACCAGCAGAGTGAAGCAAGACTCTGTTCTGCACCAAAAGACACACACACACACACACACACACACACACACACACACTGTGCAAGGAAACATTCATGTACAAATCCACACGCATCTACACAGGTAAGTGTTTGTGAACACACACACACACACACACACACATATACAAACATGCATACAACCAGAGAGCGTGATAAAATAAGGCACTTAAGAAATCAAAGTGAGATGGAAAGGGCCTGGGAGTGAAGGACGAGGGGGCGAGGAGGAGGAGTGTGTGTGTGTGTGTGTGTGTTGGGAGGGGGGGGCTATCCCGTACACAGACTTTGAAAGGCACACACACACACGTAGCTCAGCATCACCATCAACACTTTCCTCTGATTCAATCATGGCAGTAAACATGATTGACACACCCATATATCCCTGACCATTATACAACTTTATGTATCAATAATCAGAAATAAAGGCAGCATGAACAAATCTTAGCAGTCCCATACAAACAAGCACTCTCACACACACACACACACACACACACACACACACACACGCACTAACACACTCACACACACACTCTCTCCTGCCTGTATTGAACGGGCCGGGTCCTTCGAGCACCCTAAATCTGTTCATCTGTCAAAGTGTCAGAGTCTATGCATCATCCCCTAGTCCTAGGAGCGCACGCACACACACACACACACACACACACAACACACACACGCACACACACACAAGAGACAGACAGAATCTCTCAGAGGCAGAAGGCTTTACCATATTTTAAATGAAGGAGGCTTGCCGAGATATCAGAGTGCTCTCCATCTTATGCGAGACGGTTGCTGCTCTTGTGTTTGTGTGGGAGTAACAAAACATAACAAACTATTTCAGGGACCCTGTGGTGCCTTACAACGCTGGCTCTTAACACCAAACAGAAAATCAAAAAGGAATAAGACGGATTCGTGTTTCCCAGCTAAGTCAAAGTCATATTGATGATGTTGCGTAGGAGAAATATATTAACAGCCTAGTTCTGTACGGAAAAAACAGAATGCTTGGCAAATATTTAACACACCGATAATATAAAAGGTAATTTTGTCTCTGAGATACATGATATTAGAAGTAAAAAAAATAGAGAAGGAGAATATCGCTTTCCACCTCCTGGAGAGCGTTAATGCCCCTCGTTAGAAGAGTCTGAAGCACCTCGATGCTGCACGGTTTGGGCGCCGAGAGAGGCCGTGAAGAACAAAAAACAGTTCTGAGAGCTGCAATTTCTTGTGTGGTGAATGCGATCATGTCCTTGTGTCATTGGTCTCCAAGTAACCTCTCTTGGCTGCATTGTAAAGTACTTATGTACTTGAACGCTAGCAAAAGGAGGTGCTCAGCCGCCACACCACCGTGGCGTATTCCTCAGAGGGGGGGCTGGACGTGAAAGGAAACGGTACGTATGAATGTGATTACGGTTCAGAAAAGGGCACCGTACATGTAGGGACGGTCATAGATGCACGCGTAAACAAAAACAAGATTTGTTAGGAGGAAAAAGTGCAATATTACGTCGTCTGTGGAATTGCAAAACACACACACACCTTCTCTCTCTCTGTCCCTTTGTCTCTATCTCTTGCTCTCTCTCTCAAACGCATACACACTTTCTGACGGCCATAACTCAAAGGTCACGGGAGCCCTGGAGCGTGTAGTATCTTACCACACCTCAGTGGTCCAACGCAGCTCCCAGGTGAGCAGGGATGCTGTGGGCTCAGCATGCTGATGCAAGCACATCTCCCCCCGAAAGAACAGAGCGGAGCAAAGTCATTTGTTTGTGTGTGTCATTGTCATAGATTGCATGCGACTGGGTGCATGTGTGTGTTGAAGAACTTGCAGGCTTTCACATTCTTTGCCAGGTGCCTTTTTCAGGGGGACGGTGTCACGGCGGGCAAAAAAAACACAAGCGTCGCCTAAGCGCTGCAATCTCTCTAATTGATCGCGCCGCTGTGCTTCCCAACCCCCCCCCCCCCCCCCCCACCGTCACCGGAGTCGCCGGGCTTCTGTGTCGCCGTTTTGACAGGCGTCACCTTGTTCCGTATCAGCCGTGAGTGCTAGGTAGAGGTTTGTCCCCCTGGGATGCGCGTTAGCAGAATCCAAAATGAATTTGTTCCAGTCAACATTTAACGTCTTTTAAAAAAATAAAAAAAAAAAAAAGGAACGGCTTCACCGAGATGACACTGGAGTAAAACAGTATGCAAAGGTGGCCGGAGATCGAACCCCACACTGACCTCAGATCAAAATCCCACCAGAACTTTCTTTCCTTTCCTTCTTCATCACTACTTTCCCACTGTCTGAGTAAAAAGAGTAGAAACACTGAAGGTGAGTGGACTGGCCGCTATCCTTTTTAGGGGGGAAAAATGGTAGACAATAGCAATTAGGAGAGAGCCATTAGGCAATTGGGTTGTAATAGGCCATTGGGAAGTTGTCCTTAAACTTTTTCACAACCTTTACTTTTGCTCCTTACTCTTTCCCACTCTGCCTATATTGTCTGTATTGTGTCCGTCCAACTCTTTTGCCTCATCCTCCCTCTGTTAATTCTCTTTCTCTCTCTTTCCGTCACACATGCTGGCATAATCACACTGTCCTGCACTCTCTCTCTCTCTCACTCCTTTCCTCTCTCCTTCACCACTCCCTCTCCCCCTTGTGAATAGTAAGATGAGAGTGTGTGTTTGAGGGGTGGGGGGTGGGGGGGGGTGGTTTAATGTCAGCCCAGGCCATGATCCGCTGTGAGGAGTTGATTTGCAGCGGTTCAGAGCCCCAGAGGCCGATTAGCATTCCGCCGCTAACTCCCCAACTCCCTCGTACTGTACCGCGCACAAACCATACGTCTGCCTCCATCGTCCCCCTTCCCTCTCTCTCTCCCCCCGCACGCTCATTTCTCACTCCTCATTCCACCCCATGCCAATAATGAGCCCTACAAATATCACCTGTCAGTACTCACTCGCAGCTATCCTGGAGCAACCCTCTTGGATTTAGCGAAGTGCCTTGCCAGGATGGAGTAATTATCAGCAGGAAGAAATAGTCTTATTCCTTCCACCTACCGAGTGCGAGTTTTACTTATTGTGACTGTGTGGTAAGTATTGGCTTACCCCCCGGGACAATAGGCTCAGACAAGGGGCTGAACTTGTGGCCTTCTTAAAAGACTTTCTAGTCTCATTGGCATTGAGGCATCGTCGCGGCTCCCGAGGTTTGGCGCTTTTCCTCTCACTCAATGAGACAGCCTTAATGATAGGTGTGCCAAAGCGGTGCAGTGACATCGATCGGGAAGAAATAACCAGATTAGTCCCTCATTGGGTCTGGGACTACGGATAAGCTGCCCTCCCCTGCAGAACTGGCCTATCCTCTCCAATTGGGTGTCAAGATGAATTGGACCTGATATCGAAAAGATAAATGATAGCTGAGAGTTTCAGATGGGATTTCGACCGTCGCTGCCAAACAGAAAGCAATGAAATTGTGTGAATTTGTGCGAAGTTCCCTTTGGATAAACACTGTACTTTTTAGTTTATTGTCCACTGACAACTGTGGAGACGATTACCCGTGTCGACATGGGTCAGATTCATTTTTACTCTCTGACAGAACATGGAGCTGAGCGGTGCTTTATGAACATTATCCTTCAAATCATTGAGATAACATGGATTGGAACATTAATAAGAAACTCCTTTCAACTTGACATTGATGAAGCCGGTTGGGCGAGGGTCCAAAAAAACTGCATTTGTCTCCCGACTTGGGCTATATCATTACTTGAGCATGTGGCAATTCACAGTCAGTTATGCGAGACATATATCTAATGGGCAAATTGGCGAGGAGTACTCCTTTATTGAACTAAAGCGGGAACAAACTTTAGGTTTATTGAATACACCCCAGGTGCTCAATAACCGTCAGATTCCATCAGACGACAGAAGCTCTCTATTGAGCAACAGAGATTAGGTTTCTTGACTTGAGCCTCTCCAGCTGAGAACAAAAAGATATACACCCCGAGTAATGTAATGGAAAATAAGATAAAAGAAGAATGAAGAGAGAGAAGCATATATTGGCATCCTATTGGCATCTCTCAGCATCTTTATACCCCTGGCCATTAGTGTGTCCTTTGACATGGTGAATAGGATGCACTGGCTCAGAGAAATAATCATAATAAAGAACACAAATTTACAAATGCCAACTTCAAGGGAAAGTGCTTAATCATCGGCACTTGGTCGTACCAGCCTCCTTGGACGGGTGTCCCTGCATTCTGGGCCGGCATTAATTCACCTGAGCACTGTTGCTTTATTCTTTCATACATCAAAATAAGAAGAGAGTGTGTCTTTTTTTTGTCTGCAAGTGTATATTTACAAATGAGTGCTTTTAATTTTAAAGAATGACCCAATTCTTCTCTGGTGTCAAAGACATGATGACTAATGCTTTGCCTGGAGACTCGCTGCAAGTGATTGGTTTTCTATTGCATCAAAATCAAGAGATTCATAGATCATGATAAAGTGGTGCGACCGGGACAATGCTTCATTAATGACTAGGAGGGGACACGGGGCTCAGGAGCGTTTTCTGAAGAAACACCTTTTCTCAAGTGCAGCTCAATAAGGCTGTGAAATAAAGCCACTTTCATCTGGGCAGAACTTTGAAGCAAACACAAGGTGAAAGGCAAATTTACAACAGAGGCAGCAAACTTTTACTTATTAAGGGAATCTACACAAAGTATTTGCAGAGGAGCACTATTGTGTGGATAGGTATGAATTACCACGGGCTTATATGAAGACACTGCATGATAATTCGCTGCCTTTTTGCTGCGACACTGATGTTCATTTGATTTTTCCTCACAAACTTGCAGCAAGGCTCGAAGCCCTGGAGGGGGGCCCCCATTTGGCTCCATCTATGCCCTCCCTGTCTCTATGTGTCTTTAATAGAGACATCATCGCCATCCCTACTTCCTCCCCACCCCTTTACAATTCACAGCTCTATTTACAGTTCCTGCATGGCCCTGCCAAATCAGGGGCCCTCAAATTGGGTAGTTAAGGAGCTGCGGGTGGAGGAGCGCATTTTATCACCAGATATGCCCAGAAATCAATGCACCCTCTCCAATGGCTGTCTTTTTATGGACCGTCAGGGAAATATGAGTGGAAATGGAGAAGCGGGAGGGCAGTGATGTGATGTGAGTGAAGGCCTTCATTTTCTGAGTCTGGCCTCCCAGTTCAAAACAGACATTAACACCAAGGGTCCCATTGGTTACAACCCCAGCCTCTGAGTCCATTGTGTGCAGTCGTGCAGGATCTCAAACCTGATTACTGGACATAAAATAACAAAAAGGAAAGTATAAAAAGATGACCTAATCCAGGGTATTCCTGGCATGTCAATGACAGCCTGCTGTACTAACTCCTGCAAGGTTGAACCACCTATAAAATGTATAGTGGACAGTGTGTATACAGTGGTCTGGGCTATGCTGATTCCATTATTAGGAGCATTGCCACTGCTGAAGGGGGAAACTGCCATTGTTGTTGGCCTGTGTGTCAGCCATGCTGATTCAATGGCAGCCTGGTCTTTATTTAGAGCGCTGCCTCTCTGGGTCAGACCCAAGGTCATTGCATCACACTATGGACGCTGGCTGCCAACAAAGTAGCCTATCAGTCATCGGCCTTAATGAAGAGGGTGCAGTGTAAAAATAGATGCAAAGAAAGGAAGTCAGAATGCAAGCTTTCACAGGCAACGCTGGCATTGACACTTGGCAACCTGCACCTCTGGATTATCAGTCCATGTAAGTGTCTCTGCTCCTGACCGAAACATTTTTCAACAAAGAATCCTTTGCCTTATCCCTACTTTTTTTTAGTAGCCATCTCTGTTGTGCCATACAGGAAGTTGGCAACGCCGGCCTAATGAGAAAGTGAATAGAAAAGGCATTTGGAAAGGCTTTCAAGAGTAGTTCAGTGTAACAGTCCCTTTGTGTCTGCTGTCTTTTCTTTTCTTTCAAATGACTTACACCTGGAAAACAACTGAAGAAGGCCTATAGGTTGTCCTAGGTCAACTTAGTTTGGCCTGTCAAGTTGGGCCTGTTGTAACCTGAATGTTACCCAGCATTGTTTTTAATGTCCTGGGTACCCTTTGCCTGTGAGAGGCAATGGTTGTCTCTTGTGCATGCCAGTCAAGCCAGCCCACGTCCTTTTCAACTGCTGTTTTTCTTAACAGCACCTCTCCCATACACATATACTCAGTCTCTCCCACACACACACACACACACACACACACACACACACACACACACACAGTTACATGCTTGTTTGTGTGCCCTGTGAGGCCAAGAGTAAAGCCATCTTTACAAAACATATGAGAGGACGAACCTATAGGACAGTCAAATTTTGTTTGCATTCAACATTTATACTCAAACTTCTAAGAACAATGTTGAAACTAATTGTGTGCACACTGCAATATTATATGCATGATATTCTCCATTTTCCGTAAACGCATCCTGTGAGTACACGCAGTTCATCAGACAACTGTGATCAACTTGAGCTTTAAAAATCTAATTTCTCCATTCGACACACTTATTTGACATGGTTGGATCAAAAGTAGATATCATGGTGAAGGCTGGCTATTGTTAATAAACTGAACTCATGAATCAATATTCCCTGTCACCTGCATGAGCACTGGCGGCCTCCGTGGACCAGGCATGTTCAGAAACAGTGTCATTTGACAGTACTGTCACTTCCTTTGCCCAGCTCAAACTGGTCTTTAGGTTTTGGAGGTACCGAGTGGCAGATGGCTGGCCCCTTGCTGAGCGGGTACGGGTTAGCATATCCACCAGCTTGGACTACCACACATGTTCCCCTAGTGCAATTAAGTCTAGCTGACCTCTCAGAGCCCCCTGCATCAGCGGGGTGTTTCCGTCGCGTTTCTCCATGCAGATGCTAGCGCCAGTGTGTCCTATGTGGAAGCCCTCGCCACACATGTCACACTGCGCACATATGGCCGCTCCGTGTCCAGCATGTTTAATAATGCTGACATGTTTTTAGGAAATAACGTTAAGGCGCGGCTGGAACGGCAGCAGGGGACCTAGGCAGACTTGACCATCTGTATGACAGATAAAGCTGTTAAGGTTTTGGTGCTTTGGGTTTGCACTGGTGTTGGTGGTAAGGTTTTGTGGTGTGTCTTAGCGTATAGACAATTTGTGATACTCGTGCAACTCAGAAGATCTGCAGGCATGCAAGTTAAATAACGACGTGTTGCAGAGAACATGGATGAGAAATGGTATATGCATTTTTTGTTTTATGCATGATAGAAAAGTGCCTCACCATTGCTCATAACATCGTTCCCAGGCTGGAGAAAATGCTGCAGAAAATCTGACGCACTCTAAACTCTTAAATCTCTCTTTGCATGATTGTAATGACAAATCATCCAGCAGTGTTACTGTGATCTACAGTTGCCTTTCCCACTGAATTTAATGGATTAGGGACATTCAGTATTTGTCTCATGTATATATATGAGAGCTGCATGCATACTGTGCGCACAGAGGCATGAGAATAAAAAGAAGTGGCTTAATATATCAAAAATGTGTCTGATTTATTGGCATCTGGAGTGTGCACTAGCAACAAAAATCATACTCTTGTATGCCATGACTGCTATTTACAGTCATGTGTCTCATTTTAGTGTTATGGGTGATTACGATGGGGAGGCCCGTGCAACCGTATATCGGCGTGCGTTGAATGAGCTGTGAGACGCGACGCCCCGTGACTGCAAGGTAAATGAAAGCCGCTTGCTTATGCAGATGCATTTACAACCCGACACGAGCTGAAAACGCCCTCCGACATGATGTAGAGATGCAGTGCAATGTAGATATCCATACATTTGGTGATTTACGATTCATCCATCAATCATCTCCTCCATCCATCTTGTGTAGCTGCACCTCCTTCGGTCTGTCCAATGATCTTCCTGAAGTCAGTTTTTTCCCCCCTCGGTCAGTCAGTCTTTCTATCTATCTATCCAACATCCATCCAATTTGGCAATGTAGAAGAGCTGATCCATTGTCTAGGCACCAGGCTTGCCCCCCCTCCTCTCTCAATGTTGAGCAGTGCAGGAACTTGGAGAGCAGCATGACTGTCACTCTCTGGGTAAATTACTGTGGTTTCCAGTGATCTGTCCTGCCGCACGGGCCAGGGTAGCCTGGGCCTTATCTGCCCCTTTCATCCAATTAGGAAATGAGTTTAAACCCTTCAGTTACACTGAGACAAGCTGACAGTCACACACACACACGCACACACAGACGCGTAGTGGCCACAGCATCTGCCCCATCACCCGCACTATTTCTTAATTTAGATCTCAGGTAGGATAACCAGTCAAAACATACAAACACACTGAGGGATAAATAGACTGTCTGTCTCCCTAGTCCCCCCTCTGTCTGCCACATGGTGCAGACACACATCAATTGAGTCTGCATCTCTGTTCCCGTCTTCCTCCCTCTTACCCCCCCACCCCCACACACACACCCAAGCATGACGTCCCTCCCTTGGGGATAAACTCACTTACACATACACAAGCACATACACACACACACACACGTACACACACACACACACACACACACATCGGGTGGCTCGTTGCTGGAGTGGACAGGCCTTTGTGAGATAACGGGCAAACGCAGGCTGACAGGCTCGGCTGGGCCATTATTGAATTGCAGTGAAGACTATATTACTTTAGAGTGAGATAAAAGACTACATACAAGACGGATGGGTGGGGGACATCAAACAAGACTGTGTCCGGATTGTGCCAGGAGTAATCCGGCTGAAGGCAGCGCTGATTTCCCCCAGGCCAGGTGCCATTTCTCCTTGAATAATTCTTATGAGGAATCCGACAGCAGCTCTGGCTTTGTGCCTTTATTTGTATCATCTCCTCTATTCCCTCTATCGTACCCATTCTTTTTTTTTTATCCTCGTCTCGCCCTCTCTTCTATCTTGTTGCTTGGATTGCTGTTGCACAAAACTCTGATGTTATGATTGGAATTCTTCAAAATCGTTTAATTTCATGTGGTGTGCCCTGGGCCGGGGATGTTTCTCGACTGTGAATGGAGAGGGAGGCCCCCCCAGGGGAAATACTCGCGATGGTGTTTGGACGGTTTGGCCTAGAATGCAATATGGATCGGAGAGAAGCCATCTGATGTTGAGGAAACATTTGGCACCTTCTGCCGTCTGCTGAACTTGTTTGCAGTCAGAGCAGTCTTTGATCTCTAGACAAAAACAATGTAAGCAGATGCTTTGTGTTTGCTCACTCCGAACATCTTAGGCTGCAAAAAGGCTGACAGGTACGATGATGATAATGCTGTCTGTGAAGTAAGGGGATTATTATTCACTTCAAAGAGGAAATTACCAACTATGAACACTCTGTGAAGCACACACAGCCTGTTCTCATCAAATTTGGAGTTATAGTTACTAAAAATACTGCACCGTCATTTTGTAGGATATTGTAAGAATCAAGGGAAATCTTTTTTCCGTGACTGAAACAGGCTGCAGTTTGACATGGAAATAGTGCAGTGGAAAGTAAGGGCATGGAGGGTCAGGGTGGTGGATGTACACACTCTGGTAACCCCCGGTTCAAGACCTGAACCTGTTTTCTGCTGCGAGTTAAGTTTTCATTTTCAGCAAAAGTTTTTTTTATTTAACCATGACCAAAACCTTACCCTGACCATAAACCAGGTTGTTTTAGTTGCCCCAACCTAACCTTGACCCGAACTTTAATCAAAGTCATTTTAGTTGCCTAACCTTAACAGTTATTTTAGTTGCTTAATCTTAACCATAACCATAATCTATATAGTGATAGGTTACATGGCTGGCCATGCGTGGGAATAGTACGAATCAGTGCGTAGGTATAGTACAAATCAGTGCGTCGTACGAATCAGTGCGTACGTATAGTACGAATCAGTGCCTAGGTATAGTATGAATCAGTGCGTAGGTATAGTACGAATCAGTGTCTAGGAATAGTACGAATCAGTGCCTAGGTATAGTATGAATCAGTGCGTAGGTATAGTACGAATCAGTGTCTAGGAATAGTACGAATCAGTGCCTAGGTATAGTACGAATCAGTGTCTAGGTATAGTACGAATCAGTGCCTAGGTATAGTATGAATCAGTGCGTAGGTATAGTACGAATCAGTGTCTAGGAATAGTACGAATCAGTGCCTAGGTATAGTATGAATCAGTGCGTAGGTATAGTACGAATCAGTGCGTAGGTATAGTACAAATCAGTGTCTAGGAATAGTACGAATCAGTGCCTAGGTATAGTACGAATCAGTGCGTAGGTATAGTACAAATCAGTGTCTAGGAATAGTACGAATCAGTGCCTAGGTATAGTACGAATCAGTGCGTAGGTATAGTACGAATCAGTGTCTAGGAATAGTACGAATCAGTGCCTAGGTATAGTACGAATCAGTGTCTAGGTATAGTACGAATCATTGCCTAGGTATAGTATGAATCAGTGCGTAGGTATAGTACGAATCAGTGTCTAGGAATAGTACGAATCAGTGCCTAGGTATAGTATGAATCAGTGCGTAGGTATAGTACGAATCAGTGCGTAGGTATAGTACGAATCAGTGTCTAGGAATAGTACGAATCAGTGCCTAGGTATAGTACGAATCAGTGCGTAGGTATAGTACGAATCAGTATAGTACGAATCAGTGCGTAGGTATAGTACGAATCAGTGTCTAGGAATAGTACGAATCAGTGCCTAGGTATAGTACGAATCAGTGCCTAGGTATAGTACGAATCAGTGTCTAGGTATAGTATGAATCAGTGTCTAGGAATAGTACGAATCAGTGTATAGGTATAGTACGAATCAGTGTCTAGGTATAGTACAAATCAGTGCGTAGGTATAGTACGAATCAGTGTCTAGGTATAGTACGAATCAGTGCGTAGGTATAATACGAATCAGTGCTTAGGAATCGTATGAATCAGTGTCTAGGAATAGTACGAATCAGTGTCTAGGAATAGTACGAATCAGTGTCTAGGAATAGTACGAATCAGTGCGTAGGTATAGTACGAATCAGTGTCTAGGAATAGTACGAATCAGTGCCTAGGTATAGTACGAATCAGTGCGTAGGTATAGTACGAATCAGTGCGTAGGAATAGTATGAATCAAGGGTGCATAATTTTTTCGATATACTGAATGTTGTATGAGAACACATTGACTAACAACATTCCCCCTTCCTCCATTTCCTATCCGTTGAAGGGTGATAGCATTCTTTTGTAGCTGGCAGTGCTGAATGGCATTGGACTTGACAGTGACGCTGGCATGTCATTAATCAAATATATAGGCATGGAAATCATCTAGGCGCCCCGCCATAGGTTACGCTCAGGTGGAAGAGGAATAAAATAACTGGGGTGAAAAGAGGCTTTTTTCCCACCAAGATCCAATGCAGATTCCCACAGAATTCGAAAAACTACTCCGGGCTTGCCTCGACATAATTCTGGAACCTACATTAATAAAACAACATCAAACATCAAGCTCAGTGATTTGGGAAAATCTATCTATTCGGGCTGGTTCTCAGTGGTTACAGTGCACAGTCATGACCATTTAGGATTCTCCCCATCGTGGACAACGACGTGTTTCTGGGGGTAAGATGCCATCAGCGGCAGTGTCCTCTGAAAGGAATATCATGTTCTTATCGCATCCCACGTGGCTGCCATGTTGGATTGCATGCATGTGCTGTGTTTTTTGTGTGGGTGTCTGTTGAGCAACACATCATCTCTGTCATGAAACAAAAATATTAAAGATAAAAACTGAACTCCCACATCATGGTAACTGTAAAACTTGGTACATATATCTATTTTGATGAACTTAGTCTCCAAATTTCATTGGCCTCCATGATGGATTTTCAAATAAACCAAACAGGTTTCTCCATCGAGTGCCAATCTTGGACCATAGCATTCTTGGACTGCCATATAAAAACAGTCTAAAAACAACATGGACACCTTTACACAAGGTGATACGACTAACTCTACATCCACATTTTGTCAACCACCCCTTTTCAGTGGCATAATGTGGCTAATGTGGTTTATTGAATGAAAAAAAAGAAAAAAGACATCTGTGTGTCTCCGGTAAACAGAGCAGTGCACGGTGGTGTGAGGACTGCTTTCCCCCCCATCCTATAATGGATTGACTTCCCCATTTAATCCCCTAGTTTGTGTCATTGATTACGAGCTGAATGCATTATGACCGCTGTGGTAAGACTAGCAATGCAAACAAACATTAGTTGCTCTGTGATTAAAAAGCAGGCTGAAATGCCAAACAGATTGCTGCATACATCCTAAGTTACTCCTCTCCCTATTAGGGGGGGGGGGGGGGGGGGGGTTTGTAGCGAGACAGTTCCATTGTCTTATTTATCCGCTGACGTGATTCACAACACGATAATAATAATTAACTGAGGTTATTAAATTTTAATGAGAGACCTAAATGGTGTGCCCCGAGGGCCTATAACCTCTGGTTTTAATTAATATGTGGTGGGTGCACATTAGGCTTTCAATTAGAGTGGGGGGAATGGCCAGGCAATCACTGAGCGCTTTTAATCCATATGCTCATCAAGGGTCCGAGTCATGCCTTTTTAATCAAGCACTCCAGACCTGAAAAAGGAGGAAAAACACACATCCATCAGTCATTCACTAAGACCGGCTAGAGTGATTTTTAGACTTCAAGAAAGTGTTCTCCTTAATGAACTTGGTTTAAGACAATAACGTGGCATGAAAGTGAGGGGGGGTTCAGAGAGGAGGAGGAGGAGGGAAAAAAAAGAGGATTCTTCTAGAGGAGCTGGCAGAGGTGGTGGGATTAATGGGATGCAAATGAGTCCACATTTGTTCAAATGCTGACAGGCGAAGCGTCACTCTGACAGCGGACACTGACAGTCCAACGAGCCCAAATAAACACTTCCCTGTTTTACCGCCCCAAACAAATGACTCTGCCGCGCCAAGACGTGACACATTCTGTCGGCTTGCCGCAGGTGACTTGATGCCATTTGTGAAAATGAGAACCCTGTGCCATGCGGAGGGCAGGTGTGTTAGTACATCTTGTAAAACAATACAAGACACACACACACACACACTTTTTTCTCCCTCTCTCTGACCCTCTTTACAGAGGGTGCATCGCTCGTCTATTGACCCTGGCCTATATTGATTTTGTACAGGCCTCCAGCATGACTAAATTGTTCAAATGTTTTCCTGTAGTGGAAAGAACATTGTTGTTTGTGAACCAAGGTAATGAGGTAGAGGAGGAGAAGAAAAAGAAAAAGAAAAAGAAAAAACACCTTGTGAGCATTGCCTTGCCTTCATCTCATCTATCTAACGGCACTTCTTACACATATTCTCTGCCTCATGAGCACAAGCCTACTAGAAAGTGGTAGCTCGTTTAAGATGTTCTCTAATGATCAGTGGGGCTACTGGAGTATTTGTGCTTTACATGTGCTTGAGTGAGTTTACTGCATCTTGTGCATTTTTTGTTAATCTAAGAGCAAAACACCAGATTGGTGGAGGAATAGCTATGGAAAGTGGATTCAGAGGACTGCCAGCTTGGTTACCTGGGAAGACAGGTTTGAAAATGGAAGGAGACAAAACGGACTGGGCTCACTGACAGAGAAGGAAAAGCTACATCAAAGATAAGCTACTCTCAATGAAGAGACGCCATACCATTACTCAGATCACGTGCTGTAACATTGCTTTACCAGCTGAGAGTAGATGACATCTTGCCTATGTGCTCCCAACCCCCTAGACAGCAGCATTTTCATCAAATGCACAACGTGGATTTTTTTTCTCTTAAATTCATTCATTCCTTGCTGTCACACATATACACTTACATACTCACACACACACACACCTTGGCTGCATAATTAAATATCCCAGGAGTCCCGGGGAGATGTATGCTGCTTGTGAATATGTGATTTTCTCAGCCACCACTGTGGAACCTCGTTCATAAAACTGAATAAAACAACAAAACCAGAGCGGGAGATACTTTAATAACGGCCCCGGGCAGGTTAAGACCCAACACCGATCAAATGACTGATCTGTGGCTATAATTAGAATCAATGGATGGGATTGTCTGTCATCAGTTCAATGGACATCAAGTGTCGACTTCTGAAGTGTCATTTTCATACAGCGTCAGAAAAAAGATGCTGCAATCAGAAAAAAGGTGTAGTCTGGCTGGAACAGATCTCAGTAAGAGGAGTAGTATCACCTAACTCTACCTAGAACTAGAAACACTGTGTGCTTCTCTCACACCGGTGAAGGAGGGAGAGAGAAAAAGAGATTGAGACAGAGAGAAAAAAAAGAAAAAGGAGACCGACTGATAAACAGAGAGGTAGATAGATAAATAGGCAGACAGATAGACAGATAAATCAGGGGGGCGTTGGCAGCAGCTAATGCACACCAGCAATTATGGGCCATCATAATCACAGCATCCAGTGACAACATAATCATAGCACAATCAGGTGGTGAATCAGTGGCAATTTGCAGAGCATCTCTAGAAGTTGGAGGGGTTGGCGAAATTCTCCATTTGTGCGCGGCGGGCTGAAAAGGTTTAATTATCCTAACGAGGGGGTGGCGGGAGAAGGTAACTGCGACCTCGGCGTGCTTCAAGCCACCTATGAGACGAGCGGCGGCTGGCACCGAGGGCCGCAGAAAACACCTGGAAAGCCCGGGTTTCCCCCCACGTGCGCGGTGAATTCCTCCACGGCGCCGGAGTACGACGCCGCCGCGCAGGTGTCAAATTGGTCTTGATTGAGAAGACAAGGAACAGCAGATGCACAAGTTGCTCTTGGTAATTTGTCCTGTGATTTCCCTCTTCTGGGAGCCTGTGTGTGTTAGAGCCCTCTCATCTAAGTGTGTGTGTGTGTCTGTGTGTCTGTGTGTCTGTCTGTCTGCTCATACATGTGTGATCATGAGCTGCTGAACATCTATTTTTCTTCCTACAGAGGTTGATTATCTTGCCAAGTTTTGGCTGCTGGCCAAGATGTGAAGTTATTGATAAGCTTAATGTATCATATAATGTATAATATAATGTATTAGTGTATAGGGAATGCAAAAAAATAGAAATCTCCAAAGACAGACAAAAATAACGGCTGGAAATGCTCGCAGAATTTCGGCGTGTTCACTGAAAAAAAAAAGAAGAAAGAAATACCTTTGGGTTATGTTATTAAACTTAGAAATGAACAACAAGGAAACTGAATTAATCTCCACCAAGAAGGGGAGCCAGATAATTCCAGTTGAGCAAATTGAATTGGAATGTAAATGTTAAAAATGATCCACATGCTGGCCCTGAGTTCCCCGAGTATGGGCTCCAAATTCAGTCTGCGCCTCTCCCTCTGTTGCTCAAATATGTGGATAACAACAAAATTAATTATACATATTAATGCTTGCTTGCCAATTTTTCACGCGCATCTCCCCGCCGAAAACGGCTTTCTTCAAAAAAAAAAAGAAAAAAAGAAAAGCCGAACGGAATTTGAACCAACTAATCTCCGGTTGCCGGCGGGGGCGGGGGAGAGGAGAGAAAACAAGCGCCTTTGAGGGAATAAGTTACATTCTGTTGCTGCGTTTACACGTGTGGCTGAGCACAGAACTTCAGAGCTGGCATTTCAATCAGGAGCCATCAGAGGCATCATTGGCAGATAAGAGGAGTTGCACAAGCTACTCCGCTCTACACTCTAATGGCGTCTTCGCACAGGGGGGATACACACTGCATACAGTAGAACGAATCAAGGGGCTGCAGGAAGGCCCTGCAGGGAAGCTGAGCTCTTACTAACCAACGTTCTTGATGTGTTAGGCTCATTGATAACTTGATTTAATGGTGGCTAAACTGTGAAGCTCAGTCACCAATCACCATTTGGCAAACAACCACCAACATAAACAAAAAAGCAATTATATTTTCAGAATAAAATCTTGACTTTTCAAGGATTTAGTCTGGGGAATTACACACATTAGAGGCAGGGGCTTTACCCATTGCACTACAAAAGCCTCAATGGCTGCAGATAGCTGATGCAGCCCCCACATACTGACATGATGCAAAAACTACTGGATCACTCACAGTAACCCCAGGTGAATATCAGCCAAGTGTATAGTTTCACCATCATCTATCTTGTCATTGGAAGTGTAAAACCTCTAGCTGTGGTGTTAAGATTGCCAAAAATTGACTATTTGCCTTGATGGATGAAATGCAGCAGCAGAAGTTTTGTGATGCCGACATGTGACGCGATGTTAAGACCTTCTTATGTTGATGTGATGATGTACGATTCCTGCGGCGACGTGTCTGGTTACAAGAATGAAACTAAAAACGTACTTTTACGATGACGTATACGCACATAAGACTCAATAACTTCTGGAAGAAAAGCATAAAAAAAAAAAAAAAAGTTATGCCTTCGGTGCCGTCAGGGCCATTTGCCTTTGCTCTTCAAACCTCCTTTGTTATGTCAGATGTATTTGCTGGATAGCTCCCAATATCCTTAAGGCTTATTGGAGCGCTACATCCGCGCAACTCGCAGAGGACACCCAAAGATAACAGGGAAAGTTGGACCTCTTCCTAAAGTGAGGTATTACCGAGGCTGGCCGTGTTGTGTCGCTGGGAATTCGTAAGCCACGTCATAACGGGTTTAATATCACCTGGTGTAAAGATTCATTGGCGTGATCATTGGAATTGACTTTTAAGTGACCCGCTCGCTATAAAAATGAGGCTAATTACACTGGAACGGTAGAGTGTCACCTTTGTGAAAATATCTCATCTATTGATGCCTTCATTTTAATGACACGCGTGACCTTTGTAAGTCGCACCCTTGAGCTAGACAAATACGGAGGGCAAGGACGTCTTCGCTCGTTCCTGAGAGCGAAGGGATGTTGAGCTGCGCCGAGTTGTTGCTGCGAGCTTGCTTCATCTTTCGTGTTTGGAAAAAAAAAAAAGCCTCCTACCTCTTTGCTTCCTCTCCAAGTTTTCAAATCTACCCCTGTCCACCCACGTTGAAATGGAAGACATTTCAAGATTTGCTGTCGACCCGAATCAATAGTTGATTTTTGAAATTCAACGTTGTCTGCAGTGATACATGTGTTGAAAGGGCTCGGGGGCCACTCCTCCTCTGATGCTTACCCGATGAAACACCGCCGACAGTCTAACATTGTCATATAGGTGTGGCTTTGCATGAGCATAACATGAGAGGCTTTCAGCATGACGACTGACTGGCACCATAAAAACAGACAGAAAAAGAGAAGAGGTCCTGGGGGGCAGATCTGTGGCCGAGGGCAACAAATCATCCTGCTCCCTTCCCACAGGCCCGCTTCACTGCAAAAATACAATCTGAAATAGTTTCTTAAAATTGTATTTTTCTTAAAACAAGCAAAAAAGAAAGTGGAGTCATCTGGTTTATTCTTGCTTGTTTCAAGACATTTAAAAAAATGAAATTAAATGAGTAAAACTGCATTGAAAGTGGAATTGGCCAACTTTTTTTTAACTTGTTTTAAGATTTTCAAGACTAAATGTGAGATTAAATGACTTAAATGATTAAAGACTCTAACATCTCCTACATGAGGTCTTCTTGGTATTGTTCCCACTCAACCGTCTCAATGATGTTTCAACACGGTGGGCCCTGGCATTTCATCTACAGCTCCCTGACCTCTGGGTTAACCTGTCCAGCTTTAAGACCATGGTGGTTCAACCCCTACTTAAGAAACCCCATCATTTAAAAAAAACAAAAAAACAATACATGTATTTCGCTTTTACCTAAAGTTGTTGAGAAAGTCAGATCCTCTCGTGAGCCAGACCGCGAGATCTTGAGATCCTCCAGCATCCTGGTCCGCAGTCTAGATTCAAGACATAAGCAGTTTTCAAACTTCAAATCCGATGGCAGATCAGTATTTGAGTAATCAGAAAATGATACCTTAATGTGGTCCTGTTGAGAGAGCAGGATAGACCGTTTCAGCAGCTCTACTCCCCCCATATCAATCTACCAGCCCTCAGTCAGTGGCCACCATCATATTTGAATGACACTTCCGTGTTCAGGCAGAAATCACATCTACCCAAGCTAAATTGACGTGGAGCAGTTTTCCATATCAGAGGTGCTCTCCGCCAGTCAAGTGTGTGTGTGTCTGTGTGTGTGTGTGTGTGTGTGTGTGATCTCATTTCTGTATCGTTTCGGGGGTCTGATGCGTGCGTGGGACTCATGCCCACAGCGGAGAGTCAATCTGAGACATCTATTATGCACTTCATCAATCTTTTTGGACTCTTGACATTTCACTAGCTGAACAAATTGTCAGTTATCAAAACTCAATTTCAGAAATGACATGTCAAAATTCACTCCCACCCCCCCTCCCTACTCTTGCTCACTCTTCCCTTTCCCCCTCTCTCTCTCTCTCTCTCTCTCTCAGCATATGCCTCTTCGCATTCCCCTACTCGGCATCAGCCTGAATTTTCACACATGTGCAGACACACACACACACACACACCTGCACACACAAACAGGAAGCATGTGTACAGAAACACTTGAAAGGACAAATGAAGTTCAGTCCTCACCCCCACCGCAGCGTTCCCACCTTTTTCCTATCACTTAAATAGCTTAGTGCCGGTGGTTTTGTATGCAAAGAGTTAACCGCCGGCGGAGTTAATCGCTCCCGGGCTACCGGCATTCTTGTGAGCAGATAAGGCTGTTTATAAATTGATTCGGTTATGCTTCATTGATAATAAAAGGAGCCGGGCTTTGTTTACCTAACAGAAACACACACACGCACAGCAGGCCTTGTTTGGACCCCTGCTAAATGTGTCTCTGTGTGTGTGTGTGTGTGTGTGTGTGTGTGTGTGGGGGATGTATAAGTTGGTAAGAAAAATGTTACGCGTGTCTGTATGTGTGTCTAAGGAAGAAAACAAAGAAAGAAAAGAAAGAAAGAGAAAAAGAAAGAAAGAAAGGAGAAAAAAGAAGGAGCAAGAAGGAGCAAGAAAGAAAGAAAGAGAAAGCAAAAAGAAGGAAAAAGGAGAAAGAAAGAAAGGAGAAAGAAGGAGAAAGAAAGAGAAAGAAAGGAGAAAGAAGGAAAGAATGAAGGAGAAAGGAGAAAGAAAGAAAGAAAGAAAGAAAGAAAGAAAGGAGAAAGAAGGAGAAAGAAAGAAGGAGAAAGAAGGAGAAAGAGAGAAGAAAGAAGGAAAGAATGAAGGAGAAAGAAGGAGAAAGAAGGAAAGAAAGAAAGAGTCAGTCACTGGGTGGGAGTTGACAGGGTCAACCTTGAGGTAAGGAGGAAGGGAGAAAATCATTAGAGTAAAGTAAAGGTGAAAGCAGGCAACACCGAAGGGGGCCTAATCCTTGTTCACTCCCGCTAATGAAAGTCATCAGTCACATTTCTATGCATACCAAGGATGTGTGCATGTGCAGCGACACACACACTTGAACACGCACACACACACACACACGACACATGCATGAGCGCCGTGCACCGCGGCACCAGGCCCTTTGTATCTTATTCAAACAAACTGCGGCTTACACTCTCAGCCCCGATGACGCCCACGTGACAAACTGTACCACTGTTTGCTTTTCCAAAGACTGGCATTTCAGAAACAGTTTATCTCGCGGGCTAATCTGAAAACCGTGTCACCTTCTTGATTTGGTGATGTCACCTATAGCGTGTGACAAGCCATACCTCCCCCCCACACCCCCCAGCAGATTCAGGTCTGGTACTGTATCATTGCCGAAGATAAGCTTTAGAGAGGATTTGATTTAAATCTTATACCTTCCCATTTAAAATAGTGACAGAAAAAAAAAAAAGACTAATAAAACTTTAGTAAAGAAACCCATCTAACAAATCAGAACACTTGAGTGTCGTATTTACTTATATTTTTAGGCATTTGGCTCATGTCTCATCCAGACAGTGTGGTGCAGCAGTAGCTTAAATATCTCGGTCAACATTAGAAGCAATCAAGCAGCAGGGCCGTGACTCCCTGCAATATATGGAACAAATATTTCTGTCGCTAGCATGATCATGCATTACAGAGACGGTAAGAAATAAGAAGTTAAGACAGAAAGGGAGATAGTGTTTAAGCTTGTGTTATAGTAGTGACAACAGGAAGGATGCTGGCTGCAGGTATGGTGTTTCATGCAGAGCTCACCAGTCTGGGGCAGGCCAGCCCGAGCTTTGGCTTCACCTGGAGCGACCAGCTCTCGCCTCTCCTCTGGTTTCTTCCAGTCAGTTTATTATAGTTGGATTATTACAAAGCTGTCATGAATAGAAGGGCTGCAGGTCGTAGCAGTCAATCACATTGGTAGGTCTTTGTCTACCTCTAGGTGAGCACCATGGCAAACAAAAGAGGAAGAGGCAAAGCCCCAGTTCAAACCTCCGTCTCATACTCAGTCCAATCACATGGACACACAATGAGACTCTGCTACCAACCAGGAAGAGAGAGAAAGATGTGTGCCTTACACTATTCCTACTGGCTCTAACACTCGCCACTAAGGGAAGAGCCTTTATATGTTGGGTGGAGAAATGTCATCGTTTCTCCGCTAGAACCGAAACGTTATTTTACTTTATTTAACTTTTTAACAAGACAGGAGCATTTTCAGAGCAAGCGGGGACTGAAGCGACGGGAGGGATGTGATTCGGAGATGAGTTGGCCGTGATTATCCCAGCTGCGTGTGAGGGGGAACTCTATTTAGTGCTTTTCAAACTCCCTCCGAGCAAGCAAACGGTGTCAAATTTGATTTAGTGTTGCATCTGTCCACATAACCTTGACAAGTTCTTTTTTTTTGGAATCATTTGATTAGTCCCCGCCACTTAAAACGGGTCTATTGGTTTAATGACATTAGTGTTGAGTTTTTAAACACCACCCCTAGCTGCTGCCTGAGCGATCATGCATATGTAGGAGGGTCGGTGTTCAGGGGGGGAAGAGCGTCACACCTTATGGGAGAGAGTTTCACCAAGCAAACACCCGTGGGTTACGAGGAAGCGCTTCAGGCATCAAACTGTTGGTAATTGGTCACATTGAGGCTTATATGGTTTATATCATATTTTGTTTTGATAATTCGTTCATTTTCTTCATTTTCCATACCTTTTGAGGGTCATTGGGCATTGGAGCGTATCCCAGCATGCATTAGCGAGGGAAACACCCTGGGAAAGGTCACCAGTCCGTCACGTAGACAAACCCCAAACCAACATGCGAACTCGCTAAGCGCTAACCACTCAGCCGCCGTGCTTTTTAACGTCGCGGCTAATTTACGTTCCCACTCTGCGCAGGGGGAGCATGGAGGGAGCTGGGGGTACAGTAGATTACAGTACCAGTGGAGCTCTCGGTCTGGGGAGACTAGTGGCTGAAGATTTACGACGATCAGGAAACTCATCAGAGAAAAGGGAGAGAGAGAGAGCAGAGAGAGAGGAAGGGGCGGCAAAGTGAGAAAGAGGGAGACGAAGAAAACATTGACTGAGGGGGGAAAAAGCTCCAATCATCATAAACATCCGGCTGGTATTCCCAGAACAGCGAGCCGCCGCCGCCGCCGCGTGAAGCTCATCAGCATGCAGCGGACCCACCAGATTACTCGGGGCACTCTGTAATTTGCAATAAAAAATAAAGATGACGCCAAAACAAAAACAAATGCGAGATGATACAAATTAGGAGGAGCGCGCTTGGTTAGTCTGTCAAAGCAGTAAATTCTCCCCCCGCAAAAAAAACTCAGGTCGCTAGGCCCGAGCGCTAGGCTGAGGAAATTAATGAGCTGTCTGTTTGTGGGATTTTATTCCTCCTTGTATCTCCACCGTTTTTTTGCCCCGGACAGTGAATCAATCTGCCTTTACGGTAATGATGCTTCAATGTTGGAAATGATTGCATTAAATTGATTGGATTCATTCTGGGTGTGAAAAGGGAGACATCGCGCCTCGACGTGCTCCTTCCTGGTGGAGGCCGACGCCCACAACTGTTGAATTCTGACACTTATTGGGACACGCTGTCACGTCCCCGACATGTGAAGAGAACATTTCACACCGCTTTTACTATAGTGATCTACGATGGCACATTTATCAAATTGCGGTCTGAGCTGAGTTTATCAGCCGGACCAGTGATGTCACCCAAACCCAGGATGCCCTAGTGAGGCCAATCCTTTTCCCCCCACGATTGCCAGTAAAGGCAACTCTCTCTCCCAGCATGGAGGCTGGCAGCTGCTGGCCGACACCAACGATAAGCCGGACCCCATCGCTCACGCCCCCTCTCAGTCCCCCCCCCTCACGCTGGCTCATCACTTGGCCTTTCAGATTAAGAGAAAGGTCTTGCGGGTGACGCCGCATGGGAGCTAAATGCCACCCGCCTGCTTTTCAGAAAAAATATACCTAACCTCTGTTTACACTGATTGAAACATGCTGATATGGGCGATACCCCGCACCAAAAAAAAAAAAAAAAAAGTTGGAATATCTACAGACCAAAATAGGTTAGAGAACGATACGCTTGCTGATGCTGCACTAACGTGGCAGATGGGAAATGAAATTGTTGGCTCTTTCTGCTGTGTCCCTCCACCTATCCATCCATCTAGCAATCTATCCTCCCAACAGCGGGAAAAGGCAGGGGTGGTGGGGTGGGGGCGTAACCCACCTGAAGCTTCTAGGTCAGCTCCCGCGGGACCTCACCTCCGCATCCCCGAAGCTCCGAAAACCTGGCGACGTGGTCTACTTTCTCCTCGTCAGCATGCTGCACACAGGCTTTCCCCTGGCTGGGGGCGGAGTGCAGCACTGAGGGACTGTCATACGCTGGACAGCTGTGTCCGACCTCTCCGCTCGCGTGTGCATTAGGCAATTTTCTGAGCTCTTGTAATGGAGGGGGAAACACGGCTCCTTGTCTTCGGAGCTGCATGCTAACCTGCTGTTTTCCCCCGACCGCTAAGCTGTCGTTTCCTCGTGTCTCCGCCTGTGTTCCACTCAGGGCCAACAAAAAGCAACATTATGGGTCACTGGCGAAGTCTCAAATGGTTAGAAATGAAAACGCTACACAGCCCACTCAGCGGCTTTACAACATAGAGGCAGGACAGAAACAGAAAAAAAAGGATACGTCTGTTAAAAAATGAATCGGATTTCTTCCAGTAGAGTGAAAAAAATAAATCGCACATCGATCCAGGTTTCGTGTCTAATCTCTGAGAATCGTCTTCATTGAGTTGGATATATTAGCACACACCCTAATATAGCACCAGTATATGCATGTGTCTTATCAACAGAGCTGACAACATGCATGCGGTGTGCCATTCTTTTCAGAATTTGTCTGTCATCTGTTTCATTTATTTCCAGGCTGTGATAGCTGACTGAAACAGTTGGACAGCTAGTTCTCGTGTTGTCACCTTCACATAAATCCCTGACATGGCTGTCTGGAGATATTTACAGATAGAGAGAGGTGTCGGGGGACGGCAAAGTGCTGAGACAAACCTCCCCCCCCCCCACGCCCACCCGTTTTTTTATATCTGAACCCATAAATATAAACATATACATTCACATTTGCCAAATCGGTATGGCGGTCGAGATGCATGGCTGGCGTCAGAGACGGAGAGGCGAGAAATAATCCATCATGCCAGAAACTGAAATAGCAACCTTAACCCTCGGTGGACCTCGTGGTCTTGCTGGTGTCTGCTGGCCTGGTGATGGGGCTGCACGGGCGCTTCGCGGGGACCCTTGAGCGGCTCGAGGAGAAGAGTTTATGGGAAGAGAAAAAACAAAAATACCCTCGTCGTCCGCTCCCCAAGCGTGGCCGAGGTTCTTATTGCCGACTATGTATCCATTACTGCCTTCCTCTAGTGCCCCCACATCAATATGGCCCAGAGAAAATCTGGTCCGACGGCACCGTCCATTGACAAAGCGTGTCTGGGCGGGTCGATAGTGTATTAATATGGGACAATGGTGCTGCCCGCGCCACTAGGCCATATCGGAGTCCGTAGCACGCCCAGAGGCTGTGTGAATGGCCTTGAGCTCCACTGGGGCTGTGGATGCTGTGGAGTGCATGCGTGTGTGCGCATTTGTGTTCATGCTATCTATGACCGTTTTCACCCCCAGAAGTCCCAATAACTGACCACCAGACCAGAGAGAGAGAGAGAGAGAACAAGAGAGAGAACCACTGGTCCGTCGCTAACAATGCTATCATTTGGCTGATAACATTGGGACAAAGGCATGCAACAGAGAGAGGAACAGGCCTGCCCATTCTACAGGGGTTGAAGGGTGCATGGGGATGTATCATTTGCATGCAAACAACTGAGTTTGTTCCTCCAGATTTGTGTCTATACATGGCGGATGAGAATTGGCAGTGAATAGCATTGGCAGTGATGACTGTATACAATATTCCAGCTTGTTGGTCTCTGTAACTCATATTCTGCCAAATAAATGTGGGTGAACATCTATATTTTAAAGCCCATTTGAATCCAACATCCTTAAACACATCCCATAAGTCAAAGTTAAAAAAAAATATGCTGGCATTTTCATTGCCTTGGCTTATTTACGGGCATATATATTTTTGTGCGATACTGTGCAACCACGGTAATTCATCAGCGAGAGCTTGTTTTGGCTTAATTGGCCGTTGTCGTCTCAATCCGTTTTGTGTATGCTTGTCACTCTGCCGGTGCTGGATCAAGACGTGGTACTGTGCGACTTCAGTCTTTGCTTAATTTGGCTAAAAGGAAAGGAGTAAATCAGTTTTTTTTTTCACCACAAGGTAAGTGAGAGAATGAAGATCGAAATGATGATAGTCGCATAAAACAAGGTAAATGTAACTATAACACAGAGACACGTGTTCAGTCACATGCTTGTACGTTCTGTCGCGCTTGCTTTCCTTTACACACAGACAAACATATACACGTGGTGTGGTGATTTACTAGTGTAGATGAAACCCTGGGAGTCCCTCTCCCACCATAGGGCTCAAATCAAAGCTGTCAGCAGGGACCCTAGAGGAAGGGAGGAATCGAAAAATACCTCCTTGCACATCGAGTATAGGTATGAGTGCATCTATTTGTGTGTGTGCATGCATGAGAGAGAGAGAGAGAGCCTGTGTGGGAAGATGGGGGAAACCTATCAGCCGGCTACGTGGGCGATCGGCGGGATGACGGCGGGGCCTGATTCACCTCTTCCCCCCTCTGCCCGGCCATTATTCCTGCGGATATATATATACGCCTTTGGAGGCACGGCGGCCGGGGGGCTTGTTTACTCGCTAAACAACCTTGGTCGCCGAGTGGCATTTTCAGCGATGCTGGGCGGAGAAGATTGACTGTCTTGCCGGCGCTGGGTGGGTGTCCGCACTCCCGATGCATTCTTTACTCTCCTCGCCGGCTCGCTCTCTCCTCCTCCCATTACATACCACCTTACGCAGGAGCACGCGACGACGCCATTTGGATGCACATCTGTGTGTATACATGCACATATGCAAACAGAAGCACACACCAGCCCATTTTCATCCAAATGAATTGGCCGTTCCACACATGAATGATATCTATCCCATCCTGGGACCCAATTTCCATGTTGATGAAACCGTGAGTTTACAGTATAAATGCATCCAAACGTACTGGTGGCGAGGCGTCTGAGTAATTGCATGGGTTTCACCGTGCCATTATCGTTGTAATCATTGTAATCATTTGACCCTCTTTTGGCCAATTCATTAAATGTGCAACCTTCATACCTAGGCGGTATCTCTCGGTGAAGCGATGCGGGAATGACTCGGGGAGCGGGGGTAAATTGATTTAGGGAGGCAGGGGGAGAAAACGCCTGCCAGCTCGCCCATCAAAGTTCATGCATTGTATTTACCCGAGCCCGATTACCTTAACAAGGCACATACATCACGTAATTAATCCAGAAGATTACCATCAAAATCCATAAACCAGTAACATGCTTCCTTGCGCTCTGACATTAATTATGTTTGTGGCCCCTGACAAAAAAAAAAAAGAAGAGATTCAATGCAAAGAGAGAGAGAGAGGAAGAAAGAGAGAGAGAGGCAAACAGACGGATGAGGTGACATTTTATATAAACACACCAATTAGACTGAGATTCATCTTACAGGAAATGGCGTCCTTTCATCAAGCTAGCCTTATTGAGCCCACCGCTATCTGGACATATGAGTAGGCAGATTGAAGTGATATGACTGGGTGTCATGAGGTAAAAATATGAACGTGAGGCATATGTGACACGTTAGTTACACACAGTACGTATGATGAGAGGTATATGTGTAGCAGCCATTATGCTCCGATTCAGATATCAACATTGACTTTTCTATTACTGATCAATTTTGTCAAATTATATATCCTTCTCTGCCGACTGAGGTTTTAAAGCGTAGGGGTGGATTTCCAAACCCCATTATTTCTGATTGATGGATATAGACATTGCCAGCTAGACATTTAGGCCTCCAGGCATAGCTGGAGGATGATGCTGGGACCCGTTGCTGGGCTTTGATTCCACTTCAGCCAACTTGCTCTCATTTCCGAGCCATTTCATTTTATTATTTTTTTTATTCCCCCCGCTGACCAACTTTGTTGCATTTTTTGTCTTTCAAGTTAGAGTGTTTTAAAATAAACTTATCTCGTTCAGAAAGTGTCTGCCAGAGTGTGTAACAGCTTTATTATTCTTGGGGTTGCGCTGTTTTGTTAGCCTTGCCTATGGCGGATTCAACAAAAGAGAGAGCACCCTGTCAAAAGGTCATAGCCTGAAGCACAAACAGCAAGACAAAGCAAGACATAGAAATAGAAATCTTCACCATTGGATGGTATATATATATATATATATTTTCTGTTAGACCTTCTCAAACTGTTAGCTATTTTTATTATCTTGGAATTTAATGCACCAAATGTTGATACAAAGCAAATGCTCATCTGGATCCCTCTTATTTCTGTCTTACCAAAATGAGACTGTCTGTCTGCCTCTCTTCACCCTTTTCACCTGGTGTCCCAGTTTCATCCCTCTGCACTGTCATTTCCTCCTCCAGTCTTTCTTTCCTCCCGTTTTTTGGGGCCGATCTCTGTGCATCTCCCTTTTTTCACTCGCAGTGTCTCTCTCACCGATCTGACTTTTTTCGCCTTTTTTTGTGTGGATCTTGTGTGTCTCCTTTTCTTCTTCTCATCTCTTTGCTCATACGTCTGCTCCCCTCCCTCTCTTTCCATGTGATGGTGATGGATGGGACCTATGGATGAGTGGGCTGTGAGAGGAGCTGTGATGAAGACTGGCCTTGGAGGAGAGAAATAAAGAGACAGAGAATGTGAGAGGTGTATGAACAGCGTGAAGAGAAAGGGAGAAAGGGTGATACAGAGCGGATGTCAGCGAGCGGTTTGGGAAAGAACAACGAGAGGTGAGAGAGACAGAGAGCAAGAAAAAGGGGGAGAACATGAGAGGACGAGTGGTAGGACATGAGGGTGGAGGCCTGCGGGGCTTTGTTAGGGAGCCCTGCCCTGTTCCTGGGGCCTTGACAATGGGCCGGATCCTCTGAGGGCCTCCCGGGCCGATACCAATACCAGGTGATGGGGTGAGAGGAGAGCGGGAATGCAGAGCTGACACTGCTGTATAGACACATTTCATACATGTAGGAAAGACACACACAAGCATGGGTGTCAACATATATAAGTTCAAATGCACACAGCTTCTCCAGCATCCAATGAGGAGAGATCGAACCATGATGGATGGAGTCGTACGAGAAGAATGTTTTAATATTGAATGAGCAAATCTGTTTGACTCAGCCATATATCTTTACATCTCATCGCCTCCTACACCTAAACGCATGGATCTCAAGATGATAGTTAAATTGTAATGGGCCATGATTTTCTATTAGCCTCATAAATATGCCCACGTCCCATCCAGCCAAAGCGGTGTCTCAGCCAGCCAACTTCCTGCTTACGTCCTCGTACCGGGCCCAGGGACGTGATGGATCCCTCGAGAGAAACCTAAAGAGACTCCATTTAGAAAGCAGGGGAGTGGCGCGCCGGGAGATTTCTTGACCCTTTTCACCCCGCCTCGCAGCCCCGCGGGGGGGGGAATGCGCGAGCGTGCATAGCTCCATCACTTGGAGAGAGAGCCTTGGGGTTCTGACACCGGCTAGAGCTCTCCAATGTGACAACCAGAGACACTGTAGCCTAAGGGCAGGTTCCTGATGACAGACCTCTATAATGTGAACCAGGTCCCATAGCTCGCAGACAGGTGAGAAGGGTCAAATAGGGCAGACGGGAGGAGAAAGCTGTCAAAATGTGCGGACCCCTTCAAGGGTCTGCGAGGCATCATTTCTTTCTGTTTTCTGGTGCTTTTGACACATCATTAGGCCTGATGTCTGTGATGTGCAACAAAGAGTGCCAAACTTTTTCTTTTTCTTTGCCGTGCCTATCACTGTGCATGTCTTCTTTCACTTGACAACATACAAGCACCTTGACTATGTGTTGGGATCAGCTAGCTCGTTATCCCGGTAGCTTGCCAGTGACAAAAATGCTGAAAATGCCTGCCACGCAAAAAAACAACCTTTGGTGTGCAAATCTATCCAAACAAATATCAACATGAATCTATCTATCGCTCGTAAACATGGGTCTCATCTTTAGCTAGCTTGTAGGCTAATATCCAATATGTTGTCAAGTGGATGTCAGAGGTATGCCCCCCCCCCCCACCCCACCTCATTAGTCTTTAACAATTTGGACAGCCATTAAAACGCTTTTACCCTTTGGGCTGTATGCTAGGGATGGCAAAATGGACAATGGGTTGGAAACCAAGGGAGCGATGGAGAGACTGAGGTGTGTGTGTGTGTGTGTGTGTGTGTGTGTCAGTCAAGTCCATGTGGCTGGAGCTCTGGACAAACATCTATCAGTGGCGACAGGCCTCTTCCCCTGGGCCGTCACCCCAGTGCCCAAGTGAAGCTGACCTGTCCAATCTTATCTGGACCCTGGGTCCTCTGTCTGCCTCCATCTGGGGGGGGTAATGCTATCTGACCAACCCCTGCCCCCACCCCCCCACGACCACTAACTGACAACCTTCATCTGTGGCCAATCTCATCTGGGCCACATCAATCAAAGCTGATGTAGTTGGCTTGGTTTCTCGTGAGAATGACTGAATGTGGTCTACAGAAAGTGCTCTGGCAGAGAATGGGTTGAAGGGTGCTGCTGTGTGTTCGTACCGTGTGCAGAGCATTCACATGGTTTATTTGTTGACTTGCATGATGGGGATAAATAATAATTGGCATCATTGTAATTTAACGTGATCATTTCATGCCAAGTATTGAGAGAAGGTGAGAATGAGGAACTGATAATACTTCATGAGCTATGTGGCCCAATATGTCCATTCATTTTCAACCCAAAAAAAAATAAAAAAAATCTCAACATGAACCCTGTATTGACAGAAGACTCAAAAAAAGATTCTCTATCAATTAATGCTGTAGGTCAAAAGTGCAACCCGCTATCTCAATGTACAGTATGACTTTTGGAGGAGAAGAAGAGCAGGAGAAGAGTTGATTAGCATTGCAAAGTGTATCTAGCGCTTGTTTGCACATAACCTTGTAAGCCGTCGCATGTCTGTTTGCATGCTACACAAATAAATCAACTAATTGAATATGCAGGGAACAGCGGCATGTCAGCGGCAAACACAAACACAACAAGAAACAAAAGTGCGACGCCAACGTGAGCCATTTATTAAACCCAAACGACAGACAAACAAACAATGGGAAATGTCCATCAAGGATGCCGATGGGAAGCATCAAGGCAAAACAAATCCGAAACAACAGTCAACAATCTGCAAAACACGTTGTCAGTCACTTGGCAGTGGCTGTAAAAGAGACGACTGGATGGAGGCATGCCAATAAACTGACCTCAGAGTGTCATATAGGCAAAGAGGATCTACCATAACATTCCCATGACCACACCCTTCCATCTTGGATAGTATAGCCTATGGGGCTGAGGACCGATTTGGGATTGATCACAAGTTGCAGCATTCGTATTTGCTATTGACGTTTGCAGCATTCGCTGAACAACGTGCATTCTCAAAAATCCATTGAATGGACTGCGCTGTTGAAATGAACTGAAATTGAAACCTTCTCTGACAAGGTGATAATTTCAAACTAAGGCAGTAAAGGCTATGGCACTCCTGACTAGCTCAGCCAGAAACGGGATGTAGCAGGTCATTATGGCTTGGCTGCTACCTGGCTTTTCATAATGTACTGCTAAATGAGATGAAAGGGTGGCGTGCTCAGTGACTGCCAGGTCTGTTTGTGTGTGTGTGTGTGTGTGTGTGTGTGTTGCGTCTGTCTATCTGTCTCTCTGATCACTTGAGTGTCAGGCTAAAAAAGGCGGATGTCGTCTTTGAATGAGAGCTGAAACGGCGAGGTTGTCCCATCCTCCCTCGCACTACTACATGATCTAGCACAGGTGAGCCCATTAGCACGGGGAAAGGTCACTTTGAAAAGCGGAAATCAAATATGGGGATTTGGGCAGGGCCATTAAGCCAACGGGGCTATTAGTATTCATGTGGCGCAGATTAATGGAAAATATGAGCCCTACAGAGGGGCCATAGTATTAAACTCAATAAGAGCTGATTTGCCCAACCTCCGACACCCCTGTTTTTCCAACCCCCAATTTCTACTCCCCTTTTCCGTATTAATATTAATGGTCATATTTTCTTCTTTTTTTTTTTTGAAAGGTGCAATTCTGTCAGATTGTGGGGTTTTGTGACTCAAAACCAGCTGTCACTGGTATGATCGGCAAAGGTGTGATTAATTGTACTCCACTGAAATGGGAGTTAACATTGCCAGCCATGCTCAGGGTTTCAGTGCAGCAAATAGTAATGTGTTTCTGAAAAGTAATGTTCCTCTTCCTGATCTGTGTGTCGTCGTGCGGTTGGAGCTTGTCAGTATGTTGCATTCAAGTCAGCAACCAACCCAGTAACACGAAGAAAGGATTTAAAAAAAAAAAATGCACATTGGACATGGCACTGCAATAAATTAGTTTTTTCTTGCTAGCTAGCAACATTTTTTAGTATTGGAAAAAGCAAAACTGCACTTATGACTAAATATGCCGTGTCGATATGTGCGCTGGGCTGACGTCCTTCACAAAAGGGAAAAAAAACAGTTTTGAGAGTGCTAGACTTTTCTACATTTCCCTGTGCATGCCTTGATTTCTCTCAAACTATTTAGCCAACGTAACTTCTTTTGGATGCATTGTGGAAATTCTATGCCTATCCAATCCTATTCTCTGCACCAGCATCGTACCTGCTTCATCAACCATTGGATAGTGAATAGACCTGGGCAAAAACATCACAATATGGGTTCAGATATTTTTTATTATTTTGTCTAAACAACCTCAAATCTAAGTTATGATTAATCAAGCACAGTTGGTCTGTATTTAGCTTTGTTTCCTGGATGAGTTTTTATTGTGTGTTACAGGGCCCGGATCACTCAGATCCCCACCCAGCCCCTCCCTCTCCATCAACATCCACCCTGCACTTGCCCCTACCCGCCCTCCCCCAGCCCACCCCGCTTTCCGTTCCATCTGTCAGCCAATAACCTGCTGGAGCCCGCCATGCCGCTACTGCACCTGTGCCTGCCACCTCAAATAGAGCTGTTTGACGCACGCAGGCACACACGCAACCAGACACAGTTTAGCTCTCGTCGTACACCCACACACATAGGCCAGTATGCATACGGACGGGCAGGCCTAAGTAGTCAGCTGAGGACTACGCCTGGTTAAGCCGTCCATTTCTGGGAATGACGACAGTGAGATTGGTGGTTCGGCGTTGCAGATAGGAAGATGCACACAGCTTGCTGCCTTTTTATGTTTCTCTCAGATGCACTTGCTTCCTGCGCTGTGACGTAAAGAGGACAATGGGAACGCCTAAGGCCACGCTCTCACAGTGCCATTACCTCGCATTGTGTATGCTTGCATCTCCGGCCACACACACACACACACACACACACACACACACACACACACCCACCACAGGGAGATCACCTGCCTCTTTCCTCATTAGATATAAAGTAATGGCTGTGGTCCACAGAGTCTTGTCCTCCATTCCCCTTGTATACGCCAGTGCCCTCGTCAGACCCACCCCCTCCATGACAGAGTGTCACTCCCCAACTCCTTGGGCCATCTGTTTACCAACATACAATCTCACCACATCGACTTTCCTGGACACAAAGTTAGAATAAATGAATAAGAAAAGACATGCTTTAGAGATAGAAAAGATGAAAAAGCCAGGAAAAATCTTTTTCCTTGACATCACCTGTCCCACAATGCAAAGGGTTCATCTTTATGCACCTGGTCCACTGACAAAGTTGTTGACTCATTAAAGGGGCCCTATAACAGGATTTCAAAAATGTCTGTATTTGTATAGGTGTGTGATCAAGGACGTTTAATGAACACTGTCCATATCTGAATTTGTTTGGGCCGTTGGAATTAAAGTTATTGCATTTTCAAAAGAAAATGCTTAAATCCTTTCATCAGGCAATCCTTTCATGTGTCAAATATGATTCAAGCATTCAAACTGACACATACCTTGAAATGCCTCCATATAACAGTTTGCATCCTTTGGATCAATGGAACTATATAATGGAACTCCTATATTAATTAAACTACATTTATTTGAAAAACATCAAGGACATTATTCTCATCCTTAGACAAATTCAATTCAAAACAAATGCATGACTATTTCATATTTTTGCAATTTAATTATGTTACACGTAGGAGCAGCTACAGTTAGTTTTCAGTGCAGTTTGATGTTTGAAAGTGAAGAAACCCTTGAAAGTACTGAGGACAACATGTGGCGCTTCACTCAATGGGAAGCTGTTGGTAAAAAGAACAAAGTCAACTCTTGAATGACAGGCAATTACTAAAACACCTGTTCAGTTTTTTAGGAAAATGTCAAGACTGGAGATCAGCTCGTAAACACGAGCGCTAAAATTCAAGAATGATTATCAGGCGCCCACTTTCAGGGCAAAAGCATCGTGAGCAGTGAGCTGTTTGATGACAATCCACAGAGCTAGAAAACCTCACGACGTTTCTTCAACAAAGTCACAAGTGGTGCTTCTACGCTGACAGAGCTTGAGTGGTGTTCCTTTCACATCCTTTCTCGCTTTCTCTCTTAGCACGCGGGAGAAAAAAGGCCACAATTAGTCAGCATTAGTCATAAATGAATAATTGATTCCTATTTGAAATTTAGATGAGGCCGCCGGCATATTCCCACATGGAGGCCTTGGCACAACAAAAACCTGTCAGAGGGAAGATGTATGTTTAAGTAATGCTACAGGAAGCCTCAACACAACCCCGGTGGTGAGCGACGGTACCATACCATGTCGGCCCAACACCCCTATGTACCTCTTGGCACTCTGCGCTCGTTTTCAAAACAATCAGTGAAAAGCAATGAGAGACTAACTGAGATGATAGCGGGTTTTATAAAATAGGAGGGTTACTGGGTTGTTTCACTAAGTAGCTGGATTGGAATTAAATCGCTAATCTGTTGTATTCTGCTTGTTCAAGAGCTTCTAATGACAGTGACGTGACAAGACTTCTATTTTTGTGTGACCTTAAAAGTGGTTTCGGACAATAAAATCTGCAAGACGTGAAAGTTTTTTTCCAAGGTTGGGGGGTGTCGAGTAAAATGGACATTTTAAAGCCAATCAAATCAAATAATTGTGATTGGATTAATGTGATCTTTTATTTTTCGTATGTGACTTTTTCCTGTTAAGCACTTTCTGACTATGTTTGAAAGTGCTACACCAATAAATGATTATTATTGCTATTATTATTATTGCGTGTTCCATTCAAGGACCAAATGTTCCCTCAGCTACGAGATGACCTCTCAACAGCCGAGCAATCACAACCACCAACATTCATAAATCTGGTGGTTCGCTGAGCTTGCAGACAGAACCAACAGGTTTTCACTCAGTTTGATAAGACAGTAATACTGTGAAAATAACCTTGCCAGGTTACGCCTATACGCTACCTTTGATTCTCCTCTACAGTCAATAAGGAAAAGGAAGACAGCTAGATAGAAACGGGACACCTCGTCTCTTGTGTCCTTTTAACAGTAAAATGTTACTTCTTCCTCTTTGCCGTCCTCAGCGCATTGCTTTCCTCCTCCTTTTACAATTTAATAACCACCACTATTCCTTATCGAAAAGGGAGTTTTTTTGGGGGTGCTTGTCAGATAAAGGCCAGGGTTGTCACCAAACTTCTCTTGCTGCTGCCAGACAAAGTCTGTTTACTTTTCGAGTCAAATTCAGTCATCTCTCTCCTCTATCTGTCAGGCAAAGGAGAAGCAAACGCTCTATAGAAATCTCCAGGGCATTCTTTCTTTGCTCATTTCTGTTCCCCCATTTGCTCCCATTCTCTTTCATCCACTTTGTGTAGTTAAACGCTGATTGATATTCTGTTGGTCAACATGAGGGCCAATAGACCTTTTTCCCATCAGGATTCAGAAGTGGCCACTTGCAGATTGCTCCTGACACCGGCTGATGATAATTTAACAAAGCATGGAACTGATGAAAAGGCTTATGAGTCGGGATGAGTTTTCCCCTCCTATCAGATCATGTTCGCCACTAATTTATTTTGACACGTCGCTTGTTTATTGCGCGAGCGTCATTGCAGCTTGGTATAATTCTAACGCTCTTCATCCTTGTGAGTTATTATAGAGATTCGCCTAGATTGGCATGCATCAAGACGCAGTGTCTGGGTAAACATTGATTGGGTCATGTTGAAAACCTTTTTCTGAGTGAAATGAAGACCACCTAGTGCAGACTGGTGAAAATCATCGCATGCAGTTACAGCAAGACATTGGATTCTTGTTCATTCAATGTGTGTATCATCTGTGATCAAATTCACCACAATTAAGGCCCCGCTACAATGGAGCTATTTAAGAGAAACTCCAATCTGATTCCATATCTGTACAGTCTCATTCTCCTAAGATACAGAGAGCCTTGTGTTAGAAGAGTTGCTGACCTGAATTTGAGCAGCAAATCTACTTTTGAAATAGCAGCAACTCTGTAACTTATTCAGCATACTTTGTCCCAGTTTGCAGCATGCTGCTGAAGAGCTATCTTAAAATAGAGAAAAAAACATAGGTAATGTCTGGGCAATCCCCAACCTCCTCACCTCCTCTGTCAATCAATAGTCTCTTTCATCGGCAGGGCTTGAGATATCATTAATAATAGCTGACATGCTCCTATAGTGGTAATAAACTGGGGGAATCTGGTGTGTAATGGTACAGTAATGGCACCTGGGCAGTGTGTTACACACTCGACAGCTGCTGATGGATAAACCCTAGGTAAATGGATTTGGGCTCATCCAGGGGAGAGAGCTGCTGCTCTTGGATTGCCTCTGCTTTTGTGAGTTGTGGTGGGTGAATAGGGGAAATACAATTGCCGGAGAATGGAATGCGCACGTGGAAGTGTGCTTTTCAAATTAGGGTGGACGGTGTGCCACGGACGGGTGCTGTGGACGGACATGGAGATTTGACTTCAGCCCCGCAGCAATGAGATGTGAGAGTGCGCGAGCGGGGATGAATGAGAATGTACTGGGTAAGTGAGTGCTAACTGGGGCATGTTAAGGCAATTGTCATTCCCCCACCCTCTCGTCACTATGAAGAATGATTTGCTGGTTGGCGTGCCATTTTATCTCCTCAAAACATAGACAAGTATGGACTCGAGGAGTGCTAAAAAGAGCCAAACTTCCTCAGTCGTTTCAGGAGCCTAACGAATATAGAATTATATGATTGATTTTTAGAGGTGATGAGTTGTCATTTTAGACAGTGGGAATAGGAGGGGAGAAAAAGTCGAGCAAAAGATGAGATATTTTTACTCCCCTAACTGACAAGCTTGAAATATGGTCTATCCTGGTTAACCAAAAGGAACACATACATTTTCTACATTAGAAAGAATTCCCATTATTTCTCTCTGAGCCATGAAAATCAATTCTGAAATGATTGCATTCAGGGACGATGGGGAGAGGAGAGTGAAAATAGTTGATGTGCCTTTGGCTGGTCCAATAGATAGAAATAGAGGTTGTTTTTTCCATTCTATTTTCTCATGAGAAATGGCTGAGATGGGGAGCGTCTAACTATTTCAGTTGTTCTTTCTTCATTTTCTTGTCATCTTTCAATGCAAGCCTTCTCAACACGAGGCCCCACATCTTTGAGCATTGCACATTTCCTCTTTAGTTCCACACCCAAGGGTTTGTTCCATTTTGCTTAAACCTTTTGTCAAATTTTGTGGCAAACAAGCAAACAAACAACAGCACAGGTCCTCTCAAACCATTGGCAATGCTCATCAGCCTTGTTTTTTCAGTGTGTTGTCTTTGAGGCCATAGGCGCCAAATTGCATACGAGCTCATCAACTATCAACTCAACGGCTTAAACAACTTATTAACTATGATCCAAATTGAGAAATGTGTAATTACCAAGTGCTGTATTGGCTTCACCTTGCCTCCCAGGTCTCTTTACATTCACATTTTAAGTGTTGTGATGATTAAATATCTTATTACTAGGTCTGGATTAAGTTCCCAGAGTCATCAAGCAAAACAGGCATGCATGAGGGCCAATGACACAATTTAGTTGCTAATTTAGTCCCCTTCCCACTGCAGCTGAATCAGAAACTGTATATAGTGCCATGGCCATATTGTAACCCCTTTCTAGCAACCCAACATAGCCATATCGTTATTCCCTTTAACCCGTACGACCACTTCCCTACAGTACACCCTGTCAGGGGCAAAATCACCGAGAATTCTCCTGGGCCACTTTCAGGCCAAAGGCAAGGCAAGAGACCGACACTTCACTTAACCCCATTCTTATTTCATGAGTACCGGGTAAGGTTTCATGCCTCGGCCCTGCATGTAATGTGACCCCCGCATATAGTTTCAAGCGGGGTCTAAAATAAGCAATGGTAGGAATCGCCTCCTGAAGGCCACAGGAGACCCGAGGTCCTTTGTTGCGCTCTTTCACGCCGACGCTCTTTCTATACGACGGAGTGGCTTTCAAAGGTGATGCCGAGTTCAACGGTGGAGATGGTTGGAGGGTAATGGACTGGGTGTCTGTGATCCGTGTTTGTCCGGTTTTGGATCGAGTATCTTTGCGAATGCGTGAACGTTCAAGCATGTGTGTGTGCGTGTCTACATGTATGTGAGGGTAGAGAGGAGGAGGAGGAGGAGGAGGAGGAGGAGGAGGCGGTGGATTAAAATGCCAAAGCCACATCTGTCGGGAGTGGCCCTGGCCCCCGTAGCTCATTCCAGATACACTCATCTGTTAAAGTGGTGGGCGACTGACACCTTCAAGGAGCCATTGCTTCTTCCACCGAGGGGCAGTAAAACATACAAGGCCCTGCCAGAGGATAGAGAGGGGTAGCAAAAGACAAGAGAGATATAAATCCTTCACCTTTTCAGAGGTACCTCAGATTCCTAAAAAATATCTATTTATCGTTTATTATTTATCCACACACACACACACACTTTCCTTACGGGTTTCAGTGTTCGGTGACCTGTCTAAACTGACCCCATATCTCCAGTTTGACTCCACATCCATGTGTGTATTAAACATGAATGAGATGGACTCAATATCTCTCTCCTGGCTTCTCTTGACACTTTGCAGCTGCCTTCCTACGCTTTTCGCAGCCCATTTCGACGCCATTTTTTCCCCCCCCCATCCTTTTTCAAAGATTATTCAAGGTTATTACTTCCTCCGAAAGGCCACTTAGGATGCGCAGCGGTAATATGTTGACTCTCTTCGATTTGTGAAGGGGGTTCGAGTGTATTTCTAATTCACCGGTGGCATGGTTCACTACATATGAAAACTGCGGTGTGGCTTTCAGCGGACCTGAGGGGAACGCATTTATAAACTGAATTCTCAACCAATGGGACCGGTAGGGAGGTATTTGCCTTTCCAAAGCATTAAAGTGGAGGGAGCACCATTTGCGGCACTATATTATACATTAAAAATTGAGATGGGGTGACTCTGCTCCGCTGGTGACCCCTGTCAATATTTGATGGCGGTAAACAGCAACAAGTAAACAATGGTGAAAAAAAGTGATTTGAGTGGAAAGGTGAAGGGGAGGCCACGTGCACGAAGAGCAGTCGACTGCATCCCTGGGAGATGCGTGCTCAAGAAACTTCACTGCATGCCAGTCGAGCATTGGATCCGTCTTTTGACACGTTGCAGCTCAAAAAAGTATCGGTTCCAATGAAATAGAAATGAGGAAGAGAGGTCACCGAAGAACAAAACCTCCCCCTTAACTCATCTGTCCGTCAGCCGATCGATCAGGGATGGTGTCACACACTTTTTCTTATTTCTTTAAGGAAAAATCACAAGAGGTGTGCACGCTATCCTTCAAACTTGTGCAGGTCAAAGAAGTTTGCAGCTCGCTTGTTGCCAAAGCTTTTAAAAAACACCCAGGCATCACTCCAGAGGAAGTCCAGTGCCTCGGGGCTGCTCGGACCCTAGGACTTGCAGCATAACTGCTGAGCCAGCAATAATCGGGAGGCTGATTGGAAAAAGCCATGTGCTTGAAGGCTAAGGAGATGTGTATGTTCACGTGCATGCGCTTGCAGACCAATCGGACGCAATTCTGGGGCCACGTTCTTGAGTCTGTATGAGATTCTTCAACTGCCACGCTCATCATTGCCTCCTTAAGGAAAAGCACACAGCTGGCATACTGCAGACCAACATAGCCTCATGCATCATGTGAAAAAGGGGCCAAAGACTATTTAGGTAGCTAAAGAGACTGTGTTTACGCCGTCTTCGGATACCTCCGCCTGTCACACATGAACTGACAAATATGTGCTCCCTTCTATGTATGATAAAATTAGAGATTGCCTCAGTGGTATGTGGAGAGGAAGAGACAGAGGGAAGGGGGGATGAGTTAATCATCTCAGAGTAGCTTCTCCCATCAACTGGCAGCCACTTTAATCAAATTATGACCTTGTAAAGCATGCACTTGTCATTTGGGACCCTAATCTCTTCACTAATGACTAATTAGCCCCATCACCTGTTCCTCCAAACTTCCATTACAACCCCAACAAAGCTTTAAGATAATGGAATAAACAAAGGGGGAAAAAATAATACTTCCCTTGCCACCCCCCAAAAAAAAAAAAAAAAAATCAGAGCAGACATCAATCAACAACTGGGAGATTGATTATAGACTGACAGAGAATAGCGTTTTTAATTTTTTTTCCCTCCCTTCCAAGAGGCCACTCTTCAGTGCTCCAGAGGACAATAAGGATATACGGATTCATTAGGAGTAATTAGCCGAAAATAGCTGCCGAACGCAGGCGGGGGAAACAGTGAGCGAATACAGCACGGTGACGCCACCCCAGCGTGAGGTTACCGCTGGCAGCCTCTGGGGTTTCTGGAAGTAATCTAGTGGCCCCGTCTCATCAATAACGTCACCTTAGGTTGGGACAAAGCCCGTTGGACCGACGATACAAACGAGAAAAACACACTCGTTTGTTCCCGTGTTAGGTCTCGTCACGGATTAACTCGTTTAGGAGGAAGTTGCCCTCAATCTGAGGTCGCACACGTGCAAGTTCCTTGGCTTTTGGAGAGAATTTGCAGAGGGGGGGACGGGGGGGGAAGGGAGGCTTTTGTTTGTGCCATCCAGTGCCTGTGCAGCTGCGCTACTTGGCGGCAGGCACACAAACAGGCGGCTCCCATTCATTAGGCCTTTTTATATCAGAGACACTCTCTCCTTCTGGGGGCCCGAAGCATCTGCCTCCACATCAGTAAGAGTGAGAGGAGGGAGGAAGCGATGGAAACAGGCTGAGAGTGGAAGAAGAGAGGGAGTACACAGGGAAGCCGAGTAAAGAGTGAAGATTGAGAAATCTGGGAGAGAGATAAGAGGCACGGAAGAGTAAAGAGAGACAGAAGAAACTCAAATAGAGGAGAGATAGCAACCTGGGAGAGAGTGTGGAAGAGTGTTTGAGAGAGGGGCTGCTCTGACGCAGCGAACCTGATCATTTGGTTGCCCCTCCTCTTCATCGCTCCCTCCTCATCCTCCCATCACAGGAACATCTGTCTCCAAAGATGGCGAATAGAGGAGATCTTGGCTGGGCATTCACACACACACACACACGACCCGTGGGAGACCAGTGTGCACAGCTGTATAAAGCTGTGACGAAACAGGATTGTTTTACACGCACAGCCTTTCTGTATCAGTGCTGCTGTGTTTTACATGAGCACACGACATATTACAATTGTTTTAGTTTCCTCGTGTTCAAAACTCCCTATTGATCAAATCACCGTTTCGCCGTTTGGTCCAAATCTGATCTGAGACGGAACTCAAAGAATGAAGCAACCGGCTTTAGCCAAACTAATCATGATGAAAAGTTGCACGCTGTGAATTGTGGCTGTACTATGGCAGATACCGTGGCCTTTGGTTCTTTATCTTACAGTGATGAATGAGGCACGCCACATCCCAGATGAAGATATCCCACAGGTCCCCGCCACTGCCGTAATGAAGCAAGTTCTAAATAATGTGGCCAACACGGAGGTTGCGCTAAATTTGCAGCTCATTCAATTTCGTTAAACTATACGCCGGCCGGAGCAAGGACAGGTTGGGTTTTGTGTTTTTTTTATAAATCATATAAATCATATAAATCATGACATACAGAGTAAATGCGGGTTGTCCCAGAGGACATAAATAAAACATCACCTAGCTCTTCATACAAATCCAATTTGATGAGAAGTGACAAGGAAATGTGTAGTAGAAATGGATGAACGTGTCATTGTGTTGGTCCCCCCTCAGCATTAGAAATTATGAAAGGAAGTGGCAAGGTGGGAGTTTGATGTATGGTTTGGCACGGCAATGAAAAAAAGTTGAAGATTGAGGAAGAAAAATAGAAATCCAATATGCATCATTGCACATTGGAGGCATGCTAGAGCGCCCGCTGGCCTGCTATCATGACCTAAATAGCTAATTCTTCTCAATCACACGGTTTCCGGTTAAAACAATATATAGACTTATCTATTTTGTGCAACAGTATGTGCTCTTAGTGTTGAAGAATTCACCATCGTCAACAGTGTTTTGAGAGAAAGATGGCGGGACATTATATGGAACCTGGATGGACAATCAGCTTCATTAAATCCACAATCTGTGTAAATTAACAGCCACAATTAACCTTTATTTATGGCGGACAATGCACCTCTGGCCGGGTGAGGCAACCCATTTGCATGACATTTAAAAAAAAAAAACACCGCCTCCAATCTATCTCGAATCCTGCAGGCCTGTGGGGCCCGAGAGGAGGAAAATAACATTGCTTTGTTGGGAAAAAGGGCCGAAAGAATACAGATACATGAAAGCGAAGGGAGGCGGTGGATACAGCAAACAAAATGATTACACATTTTAGAGCAATTTCTGGGTCCTGCGGTCGTAATCACTTTGTCGATAGCCTTCCAGTGTGCAGGTGCGCTGATACAGATGGTTTTATGAAGATCCATTAAAAATAATTTCGCTCATCGCCAGGCCCAGGAGGGGCCCAACCCAGCAACTAGGAGACAAGCCCAGATGTCTACTTAAGCTACGGCTCACCCCCACCTCACACTGATGTGGGAAACCCTGTCACCATGGGAACGCACTGCTCAAAATTGAACCTGGTGCAGGTAGGAAGAGGTAAAGCGTGAGTGTGTGCGTGCCTACACATGCACACACACATAGAAACACACATCTCTTGGTTGAGGTTGAGAGCTACATCAATAGAATGGCGGGATAAAGTGAGTCATGTCCGTCACCACACTACATGCAGGTAGAGACTGCTGCTGTAACTGTCACTTATCGGCAATTCCCGTTACAAAACCATGGTGGTTAAACTATTCCTTACATCGCATCGCCATGTGCTGAACTTCTTCTACGAACCGGATCTCTTGACGTGGGCGTCCTTGGTGGTGAACATTTGATGTGTTTTGATTAGACTCCGGTGGGGGCGGATTATCAGAAGCTAAGAGAAATCAATGTTCTTTTAATAAAGAGGAGTTGGGTGGGAGGGAGACAGACAGTTCTGTTCATGACAGGGCCTGTCTCTGCCTTATCTCCTGCTCCTCAGATCCCCCAGACAGGCAAATATTTTAACTGTAAACACCCGTGGCTCGACAGCCTGCGTGGGCCTCCTGTCAGGCTTTTCCACTCGCTACTTACTCACCTACTCTCTTATATGAGCGAAAAAACGTGTTGATACAGAAACACACACAAAACACACAGACTCACACACGTATAGCACCCGCTAAAGTTGTCACGCAGACGGACATGCAGACACAATCCAGGTGTGCGCGCGTTCAGAACGGTGCTGCATATACTAAGTGATACCTGCAGCCGGCATCTAAATCCAGATTAGCCTGGACACCACCAGATGCCTGGGAGAGGAGAGGCGCGGCGCGGTGCAATGAATTCCAGTAATTAATCCCAGATTACATCCTGCGCCTCTCCATCACGCCGGTTAGCTCTGCAGAGTGCCTCGCTAGGTTGTGAAGAACACAATGATACAAGGCACCTATAGGCACGCTTGAGTGGATGAAGGGAGGGTTCGAAATGCAGAGGTGTATAGCTAGAAATGATTTGCGGTCCAGCAAAAAACACAACTCATGCTAACACACCAACAGGCTACTGCACCACATCTGGAGTAGTTGCACACTTGATCACTTGGAGCGCTTTCTGAACATGAGAAAAGTTCAACTTTTTAAAAAGGAGCACGCATGATGATTTTCTTTGTGAGCCGACTAATCACAACAAAGAGGCGGGGCTTCAGGGAACGTAGGCAGCTGACACTTTACAACAGAATGAAAACAGAGAAAGTCGTCTTACGATTGACACAGAATTAGAGGTACCCAAAAAGGCATATGGGTTCAAATGAATCAAGTGAATAAATAGGCCCGGTTATAATAATTTGAGATCGGCACAAATGAAAATTGGGACAGGCAGACAGTCACGTTCCTTCCTATAATAAAATGCATATATTTAAGATGGGCATTTAACACCAAAGGACTCATGAACCCAAAACACATCCTAGTCACATTCAAGATAAGATTAAATTCAAGATACCTGATTTTCTTCTGCCCAACATGCTCTCCCTCGGGCGGAGGTTGATGACTGGAGGCTAGCAGAAGGGCAATAATGTTAGGTGGAGTATCGGTATGAGGTAGGACAGTTGCACTACGTAATGGTACAAGGAAATAAGTGCATACCACTATTTCTGTATGAAGCAGAGCATAGTGGCCTTCCCTCAAAAGCCTGCTCCACCAGACACAACTGTTGTGAAGAGGATAAGGGCTGCCATTACAACAATGGTTCAACAAGGTTGGTTCAAAGAGGAAGGCCTAAAGCGGCAATCACCCTTTTATTTCCTCCCTGTCTCCCCCAGGTCCTAGAGCCGACCCTGTTACTCCAGAACCCTCTCAAACAAACTCACCAAACTCCACGGAGGCACACCTGCCACGCTTACCTACACATCGGCTACGTTGAGTTGAGAGTTTCTGCCAAGTGTTTGAGAGTTTGACTCAAGTACTGTTTACAGATCGTGGCAGCCGGTCCTTATGGGAACAAAGTGTGTGTCGTGCGACCCAGTTTGTCAAGTTGCCAACATAAAATGCGGTTGAGGCGGCGCTTTTTCTAATGTGTGCACAACCTTAAATACCATAGTCTGGTGCTGTTGACCACTTCACTTCTTCTCACTTCTTGTTGACATTTACAGTCTCACTTTTTATGAGACTATATGCTGCCACAATGAAAATGGACCAGCGATTATGGAGAATAGAGTCAACATGCATCAAATGTCATGTAATTGGCACGCAACCTGGTTCGACAGTCAGTCTTCTTAAATGACAGTGAGAGAATCTGTTGCGTGACACATACAAGACACATGTAGCGCTTCGGCTGCAAGGAGAGAGATAAAAGCATCGGTTGAATAGCACGCTGTATCCCCTGCATACTGAGTAGCACCCCTCCTTATCCCTAAAGTGAGGGTTTTTACTCTATCATCAATAAAACTTTGAGCCGATTTGCAGCCGCCCCAAAAAAAAGTTCACGCCACATTTTCAAAGTCTGCGAAGGTAAGATTTGTTTGAGGAGGCTAATAGGGCGGGTGTGCTCTGGAATGCTTATATTTCGTCTGACCTTTCCAGCTCAATTCCTCTTCCGCGGCTATCGAATCTAAATTAAATAAATGAACTACATTATACATTAAAAGGCATTTCAATTAAAAATGGAGATCCCTTTGATGCCGCGGCGTGGTTGGCGTGATGTGCTCGAGAACGCTGCGACGCCCCCCATTTGGGCTGGAAGGTCTTGAGAGCCTGTTTACTTCAGATAGGCCCCGCAGTCATTTCTCACTTTGGGGGGGGGGGGGGAGGGAGAATGGAGCTCGCCTTTCTCTGTCAAGTTTGTAATGCACGGGGACTCGTTCTGCACGCCGGCTATGAAAGCCTCGAACTGACAAAGAGAAATACGCGGCCTCCTCCCTCAGTCATTAATTCATTCTCTCTCTCTCTCTCTCTTTTTTTTTTGCTTTCTCTGATTTCTGATATGGAAAAAAGGCATCTGCGAGTCATCTGCAAGCAGCACCCCGTGCCCCCCCGTCCTCCCCGAAGACGAGGCAAGAGCCCTTGAATTAAGTCAATCATTTAGTCGTAACAAATTAATTAAAAGAATAATTAAATCATTAACACATTAAATACGGCAATTAGAAATCGTGTCCTACATGAGTGAATCTGAGTGCATTTTATGGGGGAAGCGAATGGAGCAGCGGGGTGTGCCAAAACACAATTTTTATTTAATACTTCTTTACTCTCTCTAACATGTTCTTTAGTGTAACTCCACCAAGGAAACTGAAAAAATCTGCAAACAACCACCAAAAAATTCCAGTCAACAACCTATCATGTATAACGCTTCCTTCATGACCACTCTATAATGGACACAGTTAATCCCACACACACACACACACCCCTCCCGTTGCCTAGCAACTGTAGCATACCTTTGGAGATGCAGAGCCAGGGGGGGGGTGGGTCTGGACGGGGGTCAAGGGGATAAAAAAGCTTCGCCGGAGCCCCTCGGGATCGATGGCCAGGCCAGAGCGTTGGCCCCCTGATAGCTAGCTAAGTCGTAAGCAATGCTGTGGAGATGGTTAATTCCAGGCTGTAATACCCTCCGTATCCCCTGTCAACAGGCGTGATCTTTCAGTTCCCAACTTTGCTGACGAGAGCATATTTGAGTAACATCACATTGTAAGCTCAGCCAAATCCAGCTTTTTTGGGGGGGGGGGGCATGGGTGATGGGATGGGAGTTATTGCAATCCGCTGTTGTGAAGAACTAAAACTAAAGACCTCTGGGGTGGTTAGCCACAGCGCAGCGGCGGAACGACTTGGTGACGAAGATAAAGCTGACCTGGAAGAGCAAGACCGGCAGCAGCACCTTGCCTCAGTGCCGAGCTCAACATGCCACAGCCACTCCTGGTCCAATTTCATAGATCAATAATCAAAAGCATCCTCACATCCTCCATCATAGCCTGATATACTGCTGCCTCCTCCTATTTCAAGGACAAGCTTCAGCCCGTCGGGGTAACGCTGAGCGGGTCATTGGATGTGGTTGGGGTAAACTCGACCAATTAGTTGTATGTTTATCATCAACGGAAGCCAATTTCCATGTCAGCGCACACACACACACACACACACACACACTCATACACACATACGCGCTGCTTTTCATGGTGAATACACTGTTGGTGACATAATGAGTCCTGAGGGAAGGCTGGTGCAGGAGTGGATATGTTACAGGAAGTAAGCAAGCGTGCATCGGCGTGTGTGTGTGTGTGTGTGTGTGTGTGTGTGTGAGACAAAAAGTGAAAGAAGGCGAGCAGACAGACAGATAGAAAGATAAAGACAGAAAGGAGAAGGGCCTGCCGTCATCTTATTAAGTCCATTAAGCAACACTTAACTTTTTCTCAAGGGTTGGAAACGGCAGCGGTGCCAACAGATCCCTCTCTAACAGTATCAGTGGAAATCAGGTCAGTCGCTGTGCAGTGCAGTGCAGTGCGGTGCAGCGTTATACCGACAGACAACAGTTGACACTTCCAGACTGTTTTAACATCCCCGCGTGCAGCATTAGTCAGATAGCGATCAAATGGCTCTGCCGAGGAAGCCTAATGCAAACGACTCGACAACGGCCGGGTGCTCCAAAAAGTTTTGGCACGAGGTCGGGGAGATAGAAAAATAGTCCTCTGTTGAAACTTTTTGGCAGAGGAAACATAATCACATTCCAAAAGGATAGTGTGCTCTGACAGGGCACGCGTCGCCTCCTCCTTTCGGCAGGCATTATTCCAAGCCCGAGGTTTTTATTCTCCGCGAGACAAGCTCAACCTTGCATTATGAGATGTAAAAAGCTCTTGTGCACACCAGGGGGAAGAGGAGCCCGGCTATAGCAGGCACGGGGGGCCACGCACCGACTCGGGCAATGCCATCACCTCGACAGCGAGGCAACATCGCCGCGGACCCCTAAGGACACCGGCTATCATCCGTGGTCTATTTGTGTACACATACGGTGGAATGGGAACGATTTCTCACATCGATTCTCCGTGGTATAAATATTTTTAGAAAGCCATTGATTCTATCGGGCCAGTGTGTTCCGGGAAGCATTAACAGACAAATGTGCCTGTGTGTGTGTGTGTGTGTGTGTGTGTGTGTGTGTGTGAGTGAATAAGAGTCAGTAAGTGCCTGTGTGTCTAGGAGGGGTGAGAAACAAAGGGCTTCAGACATCGTTGAATAGAGTTCTTGCCATGTCTGATGCTCCAAAGAGAACAAAATATATTGTGCACTACAATCACTCTAATGATTCAAAATACCCCCAAATATAAGACGCATAGCTTTGCGAGGTAACATCCAAGTCTTTCCCAATCGCACTCGTTCTTTCTAGCTGTGTGTTACCTCCTAACCGCTGCTTCTTTCGATGGAGGTGGCCCGCTGGCCCTATAGGCAGTGTCACAGCGGCAAGCCAAATCAAAAAGCAAGCACACACTGCGTCCATATTTCTACACACTGCAAGGGCTGTCTAATACTGCACGCACACACACAGACTCTCTCTCTCTCTCTCTCTCTCTCTCTCTCACATGCACACTCAAACACACACACACACACACAGAGCAATTTTCACCAGAACAGCATTTGTCTTCTCAGACGCCCTCGCCACTTCTGCTAAATGGTGCAAATGGATGCTTTAAGAAATTGATTTCTCCGCGCGGTTAATCTATGGTTGCCTTTATAATGAAACTATTGGGAATTAACACTCCCCAACATTAAAATGCATAAATAATGGATTCACATCCAGAATTTATTTAAGGAGAGGCAATGCTTAGATTCTAATTGCACGGGGATAACTTACAGCATGTGTTGTTGTGTGTAATCTTTCCGGGGAAAGTAGCCGGGTGCCGATTCTGGAGATCTCCTGGAAGATATGCATCGACACGGCTAATGGTACTGCAGGCGAGGTTTGTACCTAAAATCAAAGTGGTCCCAAATGCAATGAGTTTTTTAAAACATCAAAGTATTTGCTTTGAAGTAAAAACACGAGATACCTTTTTTATTTATTTATTTTTTCTTTATCACAGGGCTACTGGAGCTCTTATGTACAGCTAATGGGCCAACAGTTAATACAAAGCTGCAAACGAAACACCAGATATTTTCCTTTTACACTACAGGGTGCATCTATCTCACAAATGAAGCACGTAAAACTGTAATTAACAGCTATAATCATGCATTTACTGTAATCTAGACACTGCGGAACAATGGTCCTACGGTTGGTGTGCAGAAATATGACAGTGTTTTGGCTCTGAACCGTTTATGGTGGCACGCTGCTATTCATTGTTTGATTATGCTTGGATGACCAGAAGCCATTTCTGTGACAAAATACTATTAATATGCTTATGAAGGGCCAAAAGGGATCAACACATTTTGAATAACACTCCCTAAAACCAACGTATGCAGCATCGTCCAAGAGTGCCGGCTCTACAAAGCGGGGTTAAATAAGGACTATTTCTAATGCACCTTTTTCGTCTCCGACATGTGAGAAATCTTCCTCTCCTGTGTGCAAGTTACTCTATCAATACTCAATTAAGACGGTGCTTTGCTTACACTTTATCTCGGTCCTAATGAAAATGTTGGCATCGCTTTTAGCCGGCCCAAATTGGTCCACGCTCCACGGGGAGGGGGGTAGACTATTTAGCGCCAACAGAATTGTTCTTGATGGAAAGCGAGCCCATGACCTCAGCATCGCTACGACTAAGAGCTGTACGCGAGCCGGTTGGTGACGGATGATTGTCTCAAACGCTGCTCTCGCCATCGCCGATGTTTACATCCAAAACAAAGAGATGGGGGAAAAGAAAAGGAGATGGACTGTGTTGATCGCAAAGTAAGTAAGTAAGCCCCGCTGGATGACATCATTCAGCCCTCCCAGAGTGCTGTGCAACACCGTACAGACTCTGGTCTTGCTGGGTGGAGATGAATTGGCTCAGATGGCAGATGTGATGAAGGGAAGTACATTTAGCGCCACACATTCATGCTAGTAAATGTACATTAAAAGGCTATAAGGCGAGCTGAGTGTTATTATCACTTTGTGAAGCAGGAAGTAGATGGTTTAGGTTGATACCAATTCACTACATTAATAGTTTATGGTTAGGGTTACATGTTTGTAAAAATTTGAACGCTCTGCTGCGACGATTCCTCGGCCAGCAGAAGACGACTAGACTGTGAACACTCGGAGAGGGTGTTCTCCGAAAGTAGGGGAAATGCTCTGAATTGACAAGCCCTATGCCATTTCACAAATATACCCAACAATTTGAAAACATTCTGAGCTATAATCCATGGGAGGGTGTCAAACCAGGAGCGCTATATATGCAGACGACTAGATACAGGCCAAGCATATGTCTGTAAATTTGAATTAGCTTCCCCCGGTTCTGATTACGGCTGCGGAGCTCATCTCATATCTGTGTCGGAGAAATTATTTCACCGCCTTTTTTTCTCGGGCGCTCGAGTCAGTTCTCCCTCGTTGGTTACATGATAGACTGTCCCTTCACCATGCCAGGCACGCACACTTGTGCACACACACACACACACATACACACACACACACACACATCATCATCAGGAAACACTCTGATGCGACACGATTAAGAAACGGGAAGGTGCGTTGTGAGTTGACTGTGTGAATGTGGCAAAAAAAATTGCAGCGAGCCGTAATGTTTTCATCATGGCATCGTTGCCGCTCATTGGAATGCCTGTCAGATCCCAATTCATTTGCGGTGATGAACCCCATGCACGCACACACACACACACACCTTTCCTTATTTATCAAGCAAATCATTTGTGAGTGGTATCACGTGAGAGGAAGCCTGGCAGTCTGATTCATGGCTAGATATTCATGTGGATCGTTTTAGTAGGCGGCTATGGGCCTGATCCACCCCCCCACCTCCCCCCTCCACACACACACACACACACACACACACCCAAGAGAGGCACAACGTACATCTCTGAGCAGACCATCAGCGGTTGTAAAACTGTAGAGTCGTAATGTTCCCCAGCCTTGGGGGCTTATTAGGAGGCATAAAAGCTGCATGCTACCTTCATTCATATTCTCCATAAACGCCCCGCCACATCTCAGGTTTTTTTTTTTCCCCCGCTTCCGACTCCGGGCAGTTGGAAAATATAAGCCTTCTGCGCCACTATTTTGTGCTGCATGATTGATTTGCAAAATAGGCCTGTACTGGAAATGTATCTGAATACGGCTAGGATTTGCCTGTGTGTATAAGTGCAAATTGCAGTGTCAGATCGGCGCGTGGATGTTGTTTGTCAGGTGTAAACTCAGCGTGGCGGCAATTTTTTATTCCCCTCCTCTACACGCCAATGTCTGTATAATCTGCGAAAAACAGGAGCTGTCGTTGATTACAGTTGAGAAAACAAAAGAACTGGGCAACTTGACATTTCCAACTTGGAAAAGGGCCTGGTGAATACGAAGCGGTATGCCAGAGATAGTTAGACGAGCAGATTCATTCCTCGGTACCGTGCAAGAAAAACCCACTGCAGCTTGAAAGCAGACAATTACGGGGGGAGGGGGGGCCAGCAGTGTGCCATCGTGGGAATCTGATTTTGGGAGAGCGTATTATACCTGGGTTTGAAAACAGGGCCGGGCCACGGAGATCACACCTCTTATCTCCTGGGTGCGGCGCGGCGGAATTGAAGACAGCCTGAATTACAGCGACGGCCTCTTTCCCCAAATCAAATCTAACTGTTGGTTCAACTTAGAACTAGGTCGCTTACATCACATGACAGGTAGAAAGGGAGGGGGGGGGAGAAAGTTAGTGTGTGTGTGTGTGTGTGTCAGTGGGAGAGAAATAAACAGGAGGTAAATAAAATGAGGTAGAAAAGAAACAGGAGGTAGGTGCAGACATACATCCAGAAGTTGCGAGGGAGACAGAAGTGGAGATAGGCGGGAGGCGAGAGAAGGAAAAATCGAAGGGGGTGGAGGGGGGAGGTTGGGGGGTGGTTGGTGCAGAGGGAGGGAGTCTTTATTTTGAGTGTCAGGAAATGAGCTACCCCGATGCTAAAAGTCATTTGGTTGCCCCCTCCACTTCACTGCCTTCCCTCTCTCTGTCCTCATCCTCCCATCACAGAAACATCTGGCTTCAGAGCGGGCCAATAAAAGAGCCATTGGGAGTCAAGGGGTGAGCGAGAGAAAAGGGGTGTGAGAGAATGTGCGAGGGGATAGATAGCGGGAGATAGTGATACAGAGATAGCAGAAAGACAGTGTGAGTGTGTGTGTGTGTGTGTGCGGGAGAGAGTGTGTGTGTGTGTGTGAGAGCGCTCGGGGGCTGTCATAACTGCTGAACTGGGCCCCTTCAAATGACATCCTTCACCAAATCATATTTCACACGTGGCGACAAAGGCCACACCACATTTAGAGTCCTCTATCTACTCCCCTGCAGGGGTGGCGACGGCACTCTGGCTCCTAATTCTCCTTTCTACTCAAAATGGCCACTCGCTAAGAATGTGTCTACGTTTAAAGTGTGTACTCCAAGATGCTGACACCACCCCAACACAAAAAAACGACGGTAACTTGACAAAAATTCAAAAGGTACTGGATTTGCACAATGTTTTAAATCAGTTTTCATCATTGTAAGTATCAAACTGAGGATAGCTACTATATGAGGGTCTTTTAAAGAAAAGTCATGCTTTTCTTAAGATATTATTAATTTGCTTTTATTGGTGCTTTTGGCTTTTGATGCCTCATTTTGATCACTGAAAATGTAGTTTATCTCCTAACATCACTGGTTAGGAGAATAAGTGCCACTTTGCAGCACAACTCTGTGCAAGACCGAGATACGACACACCGTGAGGCTTGGCGGCGGCGGCCGGGGCCCGAGCAGATGACAGAATAATGACAGGTATCCTTGAGGAGGTAGCTGTCAAAGCAGATGGAGTGCAACGCTCAACGCGCGGTCTGATCACTGTCATTTGCAATGCTGAACAGGTTTATGTTAGGCGCTGTAGGTAAACCAGGCACGTCGCTGTCAGAATCCAAACTTGGCTTAAGGCCACCGAGTCAATAACACGTGCATGAAAACAACAAGCAAAAGACATCGGAAACACGAGGGACTATCGATGAGCCTGGATACGTTTCATATTAGCAGCAGATGAAAAGACGTTTTTTATCAAGATGCATAAAAACCGCGCCCATTTTTTTCAACCTGCATTATGTGTTGTGGAAATCCTTGAAATCCAACAGGCAGGAAGCAACAGATTTCATATGCATTGGTGCGCCGTGCACTCAACAATCCCAGCTCCCAAAGTAGGTCAGCACGAATCGGCGCCTCCGAAAATAATAACAAAAGGTGAGTCCCCCTCGCTCTCTCAGGGGTGAATGCGCCGCTTTTTTTTTTTTTTCTCTCCGCGCGACACACATGCTTCCACTGCGAAATGTGCCGTATCAGCACTGTCCAAATCTGTAGGAATTATACTGGGGGTATATTAAGGCACACGATATTGCATTCAGTACGGAGGGGGAAAAGGCGCTCAAGCTGCCATTGTAAAAGTTTAACAAGACAATAGTGGATACACACATTGTAAATATGCAGAGTTTTGTTAGAAGGCGCTGGAGCTGAAATTGTAATGATGTTAGTGTGTGACGGGGCTTCGCTGCGAGGACCGAGCACGCGCCGCTGTTAGCCTCATCCTTTTTCATCAGTGTGTTTTCCCAACCACTGAAAAGTGAGTTGGAAAAAACATGGTCTATTCCTCTGGGGGGGTGTGGTGTGTGTGTGTGGCTTTCCTCCGGGCAAAGTGCACTCCGTCTACAAGAGCGAGTCAGGCCACTGTATATCACCTCAGCACAGACACACTGTCATTACACACACACACACACAATTACACCATGTCCTTCTCTCTTTCTCTTAGGTTCACACACACAAACACACACACACACCATGTCCTTCTCTTCCTTTCTCTCTGATTCACACACACACACACACACCCTCTGTCAGTGTTTGAACAGAGTACAGTACATACAATGCCCAGAGACTGAGCTTCATGCACAGTTAATGTCTCTGCTGTCCAGATGATTAACGTTACTCGATTCCCATACCCAAACGACGCCCGAATTCCGGTCTCCTCCCGCTTCAACCTTCTGTGTTGGGCACACTCCTGGGCTTCAGGTAAAAATAGCTGCTCCACCCCTGCGCCTCCACTCTGCCTTTACAAACCCTGCTGTGCCTCCGCTGGGACATCAGACCTGGGAGAAATTGATTTTATAGAGAAGAGAGAGAAAGTGTTACATGGAGTTAGTTCAAAAAAACGGGATGTACCCGGAGAAGTTTGAGCTGTATGCGTGTTGCGAGAGAGTGAACCTAAGAGTTGGTATGACTACTTTTCTGCAAACTTCACTACTTCATTGCCAAAAAAAAACGAGCAGAAGGATTCATAGCACGACTTTGTGCTCTTAAGCTTGTGTGATGCAGGATGCACTTGTCCAAGGGCTCCCGGTCGAGGGTGACATACCGGCTGGGCAGAGTTTGCACTCCATTGATAATGAATGGGCCCTTGCGGCGGGAGGCTTCTGGACCCGCCTGCTCTGAATCAGTGGCGAAAACCAGCCGACAGCCTGAAACAGAAACTCACATGGCGTAGGATCAACAATCTGATAGCTCAAGTGGATCAAAAGCATGGGTTAAGTTATAGGCTATCTAGCTAACTACGATGGGCTAAATTAAATTGATGCTCCTCTTCAAAGGCTGGCCTCCAGGACGATTCACACACGCCCCTAGACTTGATCCAACAGTCTACTGAACTCATTCTACGCTCTCTGTTGGTTTATTAAACCGTGAAGTGCATCATTACGACCCAAACCGTCCTTTTGAACCTCAACGAACGGCTGCTCCTCTCCTCACTCGATGTTTCGGGGGAGGTTTGTTTTGCCGCTGCTATTTATGAACTTGCTTACCGCAGCACACGCCCTTGCCAATGTCCGCCCGTCACATGACCGTCCTGACGCAAGCGTTGCCTTCTGTACACGACCATTTCTTAATGCCCCTCAAATGTGTAACACTTAGCAAAAAAACAAAAACAAAACCTAGACACAGAAGTCGGAAAGGTACATGGGCGCTGGCTGCTCATGTAAGGGCTCATATCAGGTCATGCCCCGGGGAATCTACAAGCTAAATACAGAATTACAAAGGGAAACCATGAGCAGGTTTCCTCGAGTTTGAGGCTGAACTTCTCCTCCGCAGAGCTGGATGGACGGTCACATCAGCTGCGATTGCAACGCAGGCGGGCAAGCTGCCACTCTCCAATCAACGTTGATTGAGTCCAGGTGCGAGTTTGTCCTTCCAAGTGCATACGGAGTTGAATCGATACCAATTCGCCCACCAAATTTGTCCGCGCTCACAACAAAACTCTTGAATTATGTCGCCTTTTTACATCCAAGCGGTGTCAAATTCACAATAGCACACGCTGTTCACATCCGCTGCACGTCCTGTATTGTCCTCCCGCAATGAATCCGAGGTCTTGCTGCCCTTGTGCCATGTGTCAGCATGTTCTTTACTCGGTGTGCTTCCTGCACCAATGTCACAACGGCAAATTCCTGTACATTTTTTTGTTTGTACTCGGTAGAATAAGTGATTCTGATTCTCTGCTGTTTCGTTGTATTAAAACCGGCCTACAGCAAACCTCAGTAGCCATACAGATACGTCCTATCCTGAAATTCTTAAAATCCTTTAACATAGAGCACCAACTTTACATGTTAGTATGAACACTGTCTATGTGTTATACCCACATATTTGGCTAGTCATACAATGTGTCCTTAGGCGGCTCCTCGACTCACTACAACACAATTGTTTCTCATCCAACATGACTAACCGGCTTGGCACCATTTTAAAATAACCATTCATGAAATGTGAGGACTTCCTACAAACTTCCCTTTGTCCTACAACTTATTGCCCTGTCTCTCTTTAACAAGAAGCTGGGGCGTGCTTGAATGGAAGAACGGTTCTGTCCTTCACACTGTCTGATTTGCTTAGGAAAGGCGCTCACGTCTAACACTAATCTGAACGACAGCGGTGGAAATCTTGGCTCGGTTTCAGAGGCTAGATTGGGGCTGGCCCAATGACCTTCTCTGGGAGAACATGGAAAGTTTGCCGGCTCAATATGTCACAGCCAGCGTGAGCTTAGAAAAGAGAACAAGAAAGGAATGATTAAATGGGTTAGATCCGCGGCGGGCTTCGGTAGATGTCAGGTCGAGTGTAGCTCTGGTTGTACTATGAAATTATCGACAAATGGATCAGGCTGAAGCTCTCGACGCGGATGTGTCCGACTTTTTTGGGAACGCTGTCATAAACATATCGGAGGATATTTCTGCTTTCAGATGTGATTTGCTGTTTCCCAAACAACGCGGCGCTGCAGCAACACGCTATTTGTCTCGTCACTCATCAGGCTCACTTACACTGAACGCGTCTAACACACCGTTAGTGATCATCGCAGGCAGCTACACGCTAATAAATGTTAGCATTTTATTGGGAACTGGATTACATCTAGATGGTGGGGAGTTCTGGTCAGTCTATTTGCAGCAAATCAATGCTCCGCTGACGTAAACAACTCACAGTTCTCCAATTGGGCAATTCTTAAGACATAATTACAGCAACTGAAGTAAGTTTTGAGCAAATTAGCCTTGCACAGGAAGTTGAAACAAAGTGTTAAAATGGGGTTAATTGAATTGTAAGCCTTGTCACAGAAGATTACCAAGCCCAAGAAACACCACTTTAATTGCGTTATTACCATGTGGATTAAGGCATAGGGTATTTTTACCCAGTAATTATAGCTCGACTGTCCGTGCATTTTAATGCATTTTAGTCAAGATGATTTGGGTCGAAATGTTTGACAGTCCAAACACTGAGGAAAGTTCCATTACAAAATGTACCCCGTAATGCTTTGGGATAATGATGGCGTTTCAGCTGTCATCTCGCTCACAAAACAAGGATTAAAAGGATATATGGTGTTAATGAGTAATTAATTTGACAAGACAAAGCCTCAATTTGATGCTATTGATGTTTTAGAGGAGCAACATAAAAGATCCCGGACACTCTTCCAGTTGCATGTTGTATTTCAGCCGTGGCTCAATTTGTGGTCGACTGTGGATTGATGTCAATTGTGCAAACAGACAATGACTGTCTGCATGCATCCCCATTCCGATGAATCCTGATGGCTTGCCATGTGATAATGCCTGGGTTCAAGCTTGGGTCTGAGAGAGAGAGAGAGAGAGAGAGAGAGAGAGAGAGAGAGAGAGAGAGAGAGAGAGATGCTCTCATGTGTGTGTGGGTGTGTGTGTGTGTGTGTGTGTGTGGGGGGGGGGGGGGGGGTAGCTGGGAATTGGCTTTAGATACAACTCTGAGATCCTCCAGGACCACTCTGCAAAAAGACAAGGAGCAGATAAAACAGAGAGAAAAGAAAGAGAGAGAGAGAGAGAGAGAGAGAGAGAGCGAACGAACGAGCACTCAGCTTTTCTCTCCTCCCAAGCCATCTTGTCAAGAATGCTTGAGTGGAGCCATGCTTTAGCCATTAGAAAACCTAGAGCCAACTTGTATGGCTAGCATGGTACATTTTGCTGAAGGACGAGAATAAAAACTATAGCTAGCTTTACATTACCTGTGGTTACAGAATGACGTTTACCTCTGTAGTGCTTGATGTTCTTCATACAGTCAGTAACAGACTGTAAATAGCCTATTAGCATCGGGGAAATAAGCATATTTGATTTGTCAGTATTTTGACTAAAGTCATTAAGGACTTAAATCACGGAAATGATGCTAATTGTTATTGATGCTTCTCAGTGATTGGCAAATAATTACTGATATGGCACTCACATCATCACATCATCACATTTACATGTTTTTCTCCACACCTGCTTGTCAGCCTCAGACTTTAGCAATGACACTGTAATGCCTGGCCTACCAAAGATCCTTTCTCACCACCTGCAGGCATGAAACGTGGGAGCAAGGGGAATGGAGGATGGGCGACGGCAGGGCGGGGCAATGCCGGATGGGGCAGGGCCAGGCAGGGCAGGTCGAGGGGGGGTTATCTACTTTGGCCCTTCGAGCAGCCTTGCAGCCTTGTCATGTCGAGTCAGTCCTTTCTCTCTCACCCTCTCCCTTTTTTCGGGCAGGTAATGCGCACACAGAAAAAGCCCGGACGTCTGCGTCCGGAGCCCTAACGCTCTCTGTCAGCTGGCTGTCCCTGCGGTCACGGCGGAGATTCATCTTTCTGCTGACGTTCCCTGCTGTGTGGCGGAGAGTTGCCAGCCCCAGCATTCTGAAAGGCCTGCCATGGCCCCGAGGCACAGGAAGCAGAGACGATACGGTGAAGGTACAACGCAGGTTTTGTCAAGGCAATAGTGTCCTGCTAGTAACTGATCAAAGGGGCAAATTACCAAAGGAGTGCCGTCTGGATCTTGTGGCTACGCTAATACGCTAACACTATCTTTATGAACACAGAAACACACACACCATTACAGACTTTGGAACATTGGAATCGTTTAAATGGTTTCCGTTTTTTGTTGTTCTAATTAATACGCCACGTCTTGGGCACACTCGAGGTAATTAACATTGTTTTTCGCCAGCAACACACAGCAGATGGTGATTGAAAATAGAGGGATGAGTCGCTCAATCAACCACCATTTGTCTGTAGCCATTAATTATCTAGCGAAGAATACATTCAGTCCCTAAAGTTGATAGTTGGGGGGGAAGAAGAGTACTGTCCTTCTGTTCCTCATTACTCTTTAAAGCAGAAACTGCTGAAACAAGAACACCGAATAGGGAGATTGCGATTTTAATAGCGCTGTCATTATCTTCCCCCATAAGGTGGCATACGATAGACAGCTTGTAGGAAAAACCTGCCGCTAACAAAGTAGTATTTCAAGAAATGGATGCTAAGTAACACCGAGCGGATGATTCGATACTGACTCTTGAAGGATCACTTTCACAGTTGGAGACAAAGTTGTTGTTGAGAATTGTATTCAAAATAGTGGGACCACAAACCACAATAGAACATTTTTTATTTTCGATATGATCAAATGAGTTGTGCATTATGGTTGTTTGCCTATATGACTATCACAGCATGGCGGAACACCACAGCCCATACAGTTCTGCCCATGCAGATAATGTACAATATCTTCTGAAATAATTGGAAATTCAAACAACCTTCGGTCTTCGCACATTCATCTGTTCTATTTAACAGCACATGATCAAACAGGAATACAAATATGAAAAGATTTTTTTTTTTTCAAGAAGCTTCCTGCTCCTTTCTGCTGGCAGTTTCTCCAACTCTTCAATTGCAACCCGCTGCAGTTCTTCAATGTTTGAAGGATTCCTTTGACCAACTGCACATTTCAGTTCTCACCATTGGTTCTCAATGGGATTGAGATCAGGACTCATCTCTGACCACTGAAGAACAGTCCAACTTTTTCTTTTGAACCATTCCTGGGTGCTTTTGGATGTGTGTTTGGGGTCATTGTCCTGCTGGAGGACCGTGACCTTTAATTGACACGCAGTTTTCTGACACTGGTTAGCTCATTTCATTCCAAAATCTGATTTCATGACGCCTTTAATACGTTTAAGGCGATTCATCATTGTTTCAATTTCAGAAGATATTGTACATTATCTGCATAAAATTGAAGGATGCCAATAATCTTGGCCAGAACTACATGACAACGTTATATGGAAACTGATAAGAATAACAACCTTCTTGCCCCCAGCTATTGGAATAATGATATCATGAAGTTTCAAGATTGAGCTTCTTCCTCCAGTTCTGGCAAGTGGTGTTAGTTTTGCTTCACTAGAGCAACTCCCAGAGCATCCAGTTCTGCCTGGCAACAGATTAACAGTACACACTCAGTTCATATAAAATCCTCTAAAGATAAAAGGACCGAAGAGGGAAAGAGACGAGTTTGGGGAATTGAGCTCAGGGAAGCCTTGAAGGGACACGAGACACAAGAACTCGACAATCCAGGAGCAATGCCTTTCCAACGTTTCTTTGATGTTATTTTGTCATCGCTAACAGTTCCCTAATCCTACTTCTTGGCACGCTATGATCTTGGTTTTTTTTTCTGTCTCTGCCCACCTCGTGTCAATTAACTTTAATTATCATGACAGAATTATACAGACAATGATTTCACTTAAATGCCAGTTGTACCCTATTAAGAGAGAGGGAAATGACTTTTCCCAGCAATAGAATATTTTTCTCTTGATGAATCATGCGCTAGCCCCCCCCCCCCAAAAAAAAGATAGTAAATTACCGCTAGGATTGCTCGTTCCACCCCACAGGCTTTAATTAACTAGTCCCAGGTAGTCTAATCTTATTATCGAACACTGCTTTTTTTCCACACCCTGACCTGCTTACAGAGATGTGCGGTAGTTGGATGCAGTGTTAGGCGATATCCTCTCTTAGCAAAGCCACCTGGATTATCCAAATTCGGCACGTTTCTACTTGCAGTTTCCTCTCAACCTCTTGGCTACCATATTTCATATACCCAGATTTCTCGCCACGCCGCTGGAAACAAACATTTCAGCGGAACCGACGCAGAAAAGAGTGAGCTCCGCCAGGCGCCAACAAAGACTCCCAGCAGCAACATCTCAATGTTTGTCCCAGAGAGAGAGCCCAACCCCATCAAACCCCATTATCTCCAAGGCTACCACTTACTTCCAACTGGAGTAGAGATAGCTGCTTATCTACTGGTTAATAATAAAAAAGACACATAACAGATAAAAAAGCCATCCTATCGTGCTGGAAAGGGAGAGGTGGGGGAAGAAAGCCAACGGGGGAGGAGAGAGATTTTTTTCAGGGACAGTTTCATTCTGTGGAAAGGGCAAGCAGAGGGAGACCTCCCGCTGGAACGCTGCGGCCAAGCCGAAATGAAAGCCAGCCGCTCTCTTCTCTGGGGCTAAACAGCGGCCTTAATAAAAAACACAATCAGACCCCCAGCCTTAAAGTTTAATGCACATTCTTCCCATATTTCTCTTTGCACCAGTAAAAAAAAAAAAAAAAAAAAAGGTTATGGCGGAGGCGCCCAGTGTGAGCCCAGCTCCCAGGCTAAGAGGCGTGGGGGAGGTGGGGGGAGTGGGGGGACAGGGGTATAGTCATAATGAGGCGCCATCACATATCAAGCACGCCATCGACTCACTATATAGCTCTCCGTCGCGCTAATGAATTTGTTCCCCCCAACTTTTTAATTAACTTGCAGACTCATGGTGTGGAGTCAAGTTGTGGACACAAAGACTGCAGTGTTCTCTCCCAGGTGATGTGAATACCAAACAGGGAAATTGCACCGAATTAGGTTGAGTTTCTTTTTTAAAAGGGAAGAAACTTCAGAGAGAGAGAGACAGATGTGCGGCGGCGAGGACGGGCGGGCGGGTGTCATTTGCGCTGTGCCGGCACTTCAACTCAACACTTAGATGGACGGAAGTAGTGGGATTTATTGGGAATCCACATTTACAACATGCAGTGTTTTCATCATTTAAGAATTTCTTAATAGTAATGTTAGAGACCGCAAATATGAAAGTGGTAAAACTGTTAATATCACAAGAAAGAAAGGGTCCTGGTATGGTTTCTTTCAAACACATTTCCCTTTATTGGCATGGTGAGGCTGATGAGAATTGCACATAAAAAATAAAATTCACAAGAAAGTCATACAATAGGTAGAACCACAAAGGCATTGGTAAGGACTTGGCAGAAGGCAACGTGGATAGGACACAAACAGGTAACAACCCAAAGCGACCCCCCCTACACACACACACACACACACACACACACACACTCTCCCAAACACGTCGGCCTAAAAACAAACTCGCACAAACACACATTTGCCCACTCTCTCACACACACACACATATTGTCCTTCCAAAAGAAACATGATTACCCAACAAACGTTTAAGCAGTGGCAAACTCCTCAGTAGGTCACATTATTAAAAAGTCCGCCACAGTTTGAAATTTGAACCATCAGGTGTTATAATATATTGCTACTCTAGGCGATTTACAAAGCAGTTTTTTTATTACAATGATTAAAGCCACATCTATCAAATGGGACACGACACCATTACCCAAACGCTACACAGAGAGCAAAAAAAAGTAAAACAATGTCGTAAAACACAGGTAAAGGGATTTTTTTTTTTTCTCCCTCGACCAATTTTTGCCTCTTTGCATCATAAAAACTTGCTAGTTCTCATCTCCACAGTCAAATTCCATGAAAGGTAGCCTGTGATCAGCAGGGCTTTCATACAAAAGCTTTCTCCCTCCTCTGACGGAAGCTGGTTCTCTCATTACTTGGCTCGCACTAGAAACGGGATATTAATTGAACCAGAAACGGCAAGGTTACCTTTTATGTCATGTCAACGGCGCTGTGATATCAGGACTGCGAGGCGAGGCGAGGGGAGCGGGGCAGGGGTTGGGTTGGGGATGGCGATACAATGTTGAGTCGTTTTCTCTGGGCTTATAGAATGTCATTCAAGATCTGCCGTTCAGACAGCTGAGAGCCAGATATCCAAAGTGGTACGCGCTGTAGCGACTATCATCCCCTAATAGCCATGCACTACACAACACAACGGTTTGGGCGCCAAAGCCAACTCTACACACATTACACACAGGGCGGAGTAAGAGTCAGTTCCACTTGCACAGATGTCACATGGTGATGGGCGTATTACACTTACATGGTGACTCAAATACATAGGGAAGGGCAGGTGGAGGAAGGGGGAATCAAAGGGTTTACCACTGTGGAGAGATGCCAAGACACTGGAATGGAGTCATCCTAGCTAGCCGGCGACTGGGTAATGGGTCACGTCCAAAATCACACAACAATAGGAGCTAAAATACAACTCTGAAAAATAATTTATTGCTTTTTATATACTTTTTTCTTTCATTTATATTATCATTATTATTATTAATCATCTTGTAATTATTGTGAATAATATCATTAGTAGTATCATCATCGTGTATATATATTTTGTACATCAAATACAAGATCTTTAAAAAATTCAGGAAAGAAAATTGTAAACTTTTGTTTGGCATTCACATAATCAAGCGTGTGTGGAGCAATGACACGGGTGTTTACAGTGGTACAACAAAATTTCCTGCAAAATCATTTTTATTGCTTCATGTTCTACTGTGTAGAAAGAAAACCAACGGTGTGCTGCAGATCTGATTTGTGGAGACAGAAATCACTAGGATGGTGAGCAGCATATCTGGAGAGGGGCCGACTGCTGGAGTGATTAGCTGAATGTTTTGATTGTTTCTGAAAGGCATAAAAAGTAAGATTCCCCACCAAACCATTTATTGTACACCCTATCCAGTGATTGTAAGTTAAATAACAAATCAAAGAACAACATAAATAGTAAATAAATTTCGTGAGGTACGCCATTTGTGAGATGGAGCCCATAAATATTTTGATTCAAATATTAAAATAAATAGATAAATATGTGTGTTCATCCTGATTGAAAAAGATTCGAATGCAGTATTCTTTCTCACAGAGAGGGAAATCAAAACAAGAACCATAAAAAGCAATGAAATCAAACTTTTAGTTTATATATAGTGATTGCTTCAGAAATAATTAATAAAAAAATGGGGTTCTTTTTTACAATCATGAAAAACACGTTAAAAATGCATTTTACACTGGTTGTATAAGGAAAAAACACTGATTGAGAAACTTTATAAACAGAGAAAACTATACATGGTTGACTGTTTTTTCCCAACAAAATAAGTCTTAAAAAAGGAAGTTTGTTCACATGCTCCCTCAAAATGAGCAATCTGACACATCTTTTTTTTTTCTTTTTTACAATCATAGCATGTCTTCTAAACATCATGTAGGTGTACAATATGTCTTACATTATTGTATTAACTACAGATCGACATTCTGAATTAAGAAATTGTCTTCCTCATTTTAAAAAAAGGCTGCGTTTTACAGTGCATAGCTGTAACAAATAAAGAACTTTGTCTGATATGTACATAAAATAAAAATATTCCTTTTTATAATATCTGTAAATACAGGGCTACATTTCTCCTTAAAATGTAGACAGCAAAGTTACCTTGAGAATTTTACCTCCAAGATACAATTCCCTATAGTCTTCTTCATAATGTAACACCACATCCAAACACCAGATTAAAAAAAACAAAAAAAAACAACAAAAAAAAAGAAAAGAAAATCAACAGCACACGAAAAAAAACAAAAAAACAACTCACTGAACAAGCTGCATGTTTTCACCCCTCAAAGAATTGTGGGTGTTGTAGTGCTTGGAGGAAAAAGAAAAAAAAAATCTCATGAATTTTTTTTTTTAATCTTTCACTGACCGTTGTACAGCAGTAGAGCGCACCAAATCTGTGCACAGGTTCTGAGGGTTCACTGGCTTTCCCAGTATACAATGTCTCTTCCCAGCTCTTCAGCAGCTATGTTCATGTAAACTTTATTTTTGATATATTCATATATATAGATATAGGTCTATAGACTTATCTTTATATACTCTATGACAGAGTGTAAAACTTCTGGTAGTCTCGTCGTCAAAGGAGCGAGAAACAACAGTGAGGTATCAGAGGTCCCTCTTTGTAGACAGACAGCAGGTGCCACTGAACTTGTTACCTTCTCAGGCTGCGCTGGGCCTCCCTCAGCAAGCTGTCAAAATCCATGGAGTCGTACTTGCTTTTAGTGGAGGCTGGATCAAAGTCGTCCGAATGGGAGTCTGAAAGGGTAAAAGTTTTCCGGTGGTCAGTGTTGAGCAAAGCAGGCGAAACGCATATCAAAGAGGAAGTTCACCTTTGTATTCTCTTATCACATGAAATTGAATGTTTGACAGAGGATCAATGGTCAAAAAAAATGTTCCGCCTTTTCCCTGTTATTGCTCAGTCGCCTGTGGCCTCGGTGTTAATCTGATGGTTACTATGCTATTATGCTTGGCAGCTTTCAGATCTGAATCAACCTGAAAGACAATCAGAAAATGAAGTTCTATGTTCCCTGTCAAAAAAAACATCCTTTTAACTCGTCACAGCACTCAAATGCCACACGTGGAAAATAAAGCTCATTTAACACGGAACAAAAAAGTCCAAACTAGCAGTAGAGGAGAGGCATATATTTTTATTGGTGGATCCGATAATAAATAAAGAGTGTCTTATCTCTGGCGGCAGACAGCTTCACAAATGGGGCCCCCACAGGGGCCAGCACACTCCAAGAGCTTTGAGAAATGAGAATGACCATGGCAGCCGGGAGACGCCAGTCGTGATCTAATGCTATGGCCGAGGGGTGGATTGTGTCACACTGCGCACCTTGAGGGATGAAAAATACCCTGGTGCTCTACTTAAAACTAATGGACAGTGTCTCAGAAAACAACAAGAAAGAAGTGAGAGCCCACAAGACTGAGAACAGAGGGTGAGGTCTGCTATTATAATAGTCCTCCGCCCTCCCCCTACTCTCTTTATCCTGTGCTATCAGTATAGGGACAACCGAAATAGCCTGTTCTTGACAAAGAGGCAGCCGAATGAAGGCCTTTTCATTCCAGGAGACTGATTAGTCAATCTGGGCACAATGTCTATCCTCAAGGCTCTTGGATTAGCAAATGTTTCTGTGTGTGTCAATTTCACGTCATGTCAATGCCAATGCCTTTTCCTTTGAAAATGTATAATAAACCTCTTCATTTATTGAAGAAAATACTCTCTTTCTCTCAAGTGACCTATTGACCCTCCTGTGGCACCGCATTATACATTCCTGACCTCACACGCTGCCGGTAAATAAATGTCAGTGGAAAAGTGACTGTTGATGCAAGAGTCAATATCTATCTTATACTCCATCATCAAATGGAGCGTGTGATCTTTTGTGGCGGTGCAACATCTAACGTAATGGAGTGTCTCTCCCTGAAGTTTCTGTTCTTACCATGCAACTCCACCATTTTCTGTTCACATGTCCAAAGTGGAGCATCACGCCGGGGGGGGGAAAGCTTTGATTTCATCGATAGCTTGCATTATTTATCAAATGCGTCATTCAACCCTATAGCTGCCCTATAGCTGCATCCATCTGAGCACTGAGTACTGTCTGAGATTGGGGTAACCTACCCATGTAGAAGCGACCATGCACGCACATGCACGCAGGCTGCATATGCAATGCACGACTCCGAATCGAACATTAAAGGCATTCTGCCCCCCCATACCAAAAAGTAGGCGTAGGAATGCTCCCATAGTGGCCCCTCCTTATCTGTAAATGACAAACCCCTATATCAAGGCCCTGCTTCGTTTCAGCACTGCAACAGCTGGCAACAGATGGAGCCTCACTCTGGCGGGGGGAGGGGGGCTGCTGGGACTTAACCTTGCTCCCACCTTCCTCTTCCTCGCCTCATCTCCTCTCTTCTTTCTTCTACCATGTCCTTCACCTCATAATTTCATCTCTTCTTCTGCCCCCTTGTCTTCCCCATCTTCTTACAATGACCCCCCCTCACACACACACGGCAACTAGAACATGAACACAAGCCTTGTAACAGCTGCACGCATGCTATCTTTCTCCCCCCAACGCCTTGCTTCTCATATCAAGAAAATAGAAATGTCCATGAGTAATGGAATTGGCCTGGTATTCTTGGAGATGCAGCAGCCGCCTCCTTTACCGGCAAAAGGGGAAAAGAAGCTCTGTTCCTGGAGCGTTCACAATGATCCCTGAACTCTATTTGCCCTTTTGAACCATGCCTGGTAGAGGCACTCAGAGCTGGAGGGTTCGCTAGCCATGCAGAGATGTTCTCTTTTCATCTGAAAGCATCACTCAAGCCTTTTTGCTCTCGCGTTTTCCCCCCCTCTCCTCCTCCCCTTTTTCCTCTTCCCCTTTGCAACGGTGCAACCCGCCACGCAAAAAAACACTGAGCGAAAACAACAAAGCTGCACTTACCCAAGTCTGTGTAATTTGATTTGCAGAACTGCTTTTGTCCGCCAAAGCACAGCTCGAACTGAGGCTCGTTTGACCTGCGTAAGGTGTGTCCGTTCTCAAGGGCGGCGAAGGCGTCACAAGTGTAGCGGTACGTGATGAAGCCAAAATTGTCCCTGGTCGAGAATAGAAAATGAAACATCAGGCAGTGGCGCAGTGGAAGGACGACAAACACCTGAACAGGGGGGAGCCTTGTCTTCGCTGACGACTACACTATTTATATGCAAAAGAGAAATCAATAAAAGTGTATCTTTGGGGCTCTTTAGGAAAGAGATGGATCGAGAGATGCTCCGAGAATGCAAAAAAGCTCCATCTTGCCTCAGACCTCGCAAACATGCCTTTGGTTTGACACTTGCTAATGCTGAAAGATTTCTTTCTGTATTACATCTTAGCCAGGGGGTAGGAATGAAGCTACAAATAAATAGGTTTCCTATCCCCCTACCCGCGATTCCCAACTACCATACAGATGAACACACACAAGTACACAAGCTGGTGTGGGGGGCCTTACCCATCGTCCCTCAGGTTCACCGCGCACTCTTCAATTTCGCCAAAGACTTCAAAGCGGCACTTCAGCTCTGTCCGGGTGCTGTCGGACCTCAGCCGCCCCACGTACACCACCCGTCTCTCCTCCTGCTCGTTAAGAGGAAAGAGTGAGGAAGGGAGATTAAAAGGGTGGGGGGGGGGGGTCTGTTTTTCCTTTTTCCCCTCCCTCTTCACCGAGGTCTAACGAATTGGTCTTGATCACCCCCTGTGGCTAGACCTGACTTCGGCCACCTTTTTTTTTGTCCCTCCTCTTGTCTGTTTTGTTCCATCGGTAGGTTCAATTCTCTAACTGGCTTTCTCTTATCTGATGGAGTTGCAGTTTGGAAGTGCCTTCCATCTGCCTTGGCACCACAATTCCTCTCCCCCCTGCAACTAATCAACCCAGAGCCCAGTGTGATTTTTATCAAATGATGCCATGTCTTAAGCCGGGGCACCCGCTTCTTCTAAAAATAAAGTTCGATTCACCTTTTACCTACGTGTCAGGAGAAAAACCCCTGCTTCTGTGTTGATTTGGAAATCATACTCGTGACATGTGCAGCAAAGGAGGCGAGGTTGCTTCATTGCTGTTACAAAGATATCCACATCCAGAGAGAGATGGCGCATTAGGAGGCAACAGCAGCGAGCCAGGGGGCAAAAAAAAAACCAACACAACGTTCCTTGAACCTCAGAGGACACGGGGGTCATAGCAGAATAACTTAGGAACAAACTGCGGCAGGCTGCAATTATAGCTTTTGAGCGCTTTAATTGCGTCTGCTAATCATATAATACAGCACAAGCCCGGGGCTACGGTGTATCACCAGTATTATTTATTTATCCATTCATTTACTTGCCATTACCGGGGCCGAGTCCATCGAGACCCGTTCAAATTTTGAATGCTGTCTTAAGGGCACTGGTAACTTATACACGTAAATCAGTCGCCTGGCACTAAACTCAAAGTTCACCTTTAGAAATGGAGAGAGAGGAAAAAAAAAAAAAAAAAAACTACATATTAACTAGGATTTACTGTGTTGCGCTTTTTTCCCCGGCTCTCTTGAATGCTTACATACTGTTGGGAGACAAAAAAAAAAAGTGTTTGCTGAATTAGGGGTTTAGTTGCTGACAACTGATAAATAGGCCGGTCTCTTCTTGATGGCACCCCGAGGGCTGCCTGTGTGTGTGGGTGGGTGAGAGAGAGAGAGAGAGAGAGAGAGAGAGAGAGAGGATGCCTTTTTACGTCCCTGGACTTCCAACCCTCGGCTGACAGCTTATGAGCTTTTTGCTGCTCATAATTGTTTCTTTCTCCGTCTCTGAAAACGTATGCACACACCAAAACCAAGTGTGCATTATTGCATTATTTGATGTGGGCATTTATCAACGGGGGGTCGCCCTGCTGGAAATCGGAATAATTTCACAGCGAGACAGAGGGGAGGGAAGAGCGGAGATGCAGGCGAGATATGATACTCACTGCATCAGACTGCAGTTTTTGAAAAAACACAACCCGGAAAAAGATACTCGCTCAAGAGAATACGCGTTTCCCTGGGTGGTCATTTCTTTTTTTCTCTCCTCCCCTATTGCTCTCCCAAGTTCCTGTTTTTCCACTATTTTAACATTTTACCCCCGTGGTGTGATTAATAAGAGGCGACAGTGTTTCCAGACGACGGGGGAGACGTTAAAAATACACAACCCAGAGAGAAAGAGGAAGGGGGCCTGTCGCCTGAATCATTCAGGAACTCACTTGTGTGTGTGTGTATTCTTTCAGTAGAGAGACGCATGTGTGTCTGTATGTGTGTGTGTACATGCATGAGCGTATGCACTGATTGTACGCGGCCCTTCGTCAACGTCAGCAGGAAGGATGTCGAGTCTAGAGGAAAGAAAAAAACAATAGCGCCGTGGAGAAAATGAGGTGGCAGTTAGGTCGGGTTGACTCACTATTGCTTTTTGCCTCTGCTTCTCCCTCTGCTCGGCCCTTTCGAACTCCCGCTTCTCGTAGTCCCGGCGGTACTCCTCCCTCTTCAGCCTCTCGTGCTGGTATTCCTCGTAGCTGTCATACCTGCGGAGGGATGAGACACCACGTGTGACATCACTGTCCTCCAGCATCCCCCCGTCCTCTAAAAGTCAACCTTTCCCGTTTGACGTTTATCAAGAAGAACCAGTATTCACCAAGGAGTCACCCCCTCCATCCCCCTTTATTTTCTCACCACTGACGACTGGGGGAGAGGGGGGGGAGGTTGCACGGAGGGAAAAGAAACGGACATGTTAATAAGACGTCTCCTCGCAGGCGCTATGATTACGGATCCCGCAGGAGAGGCCCACGGGGAGTGCCGGCGAGCGGCGCGGTCGGGGAGCCCGGCAGCTGCCACTGTCAGCACAACTTCACATGTCATTACTTTCTGCTTAGTTAGGGCTTCATCAAGAAGGAAAGTGCAACTTTCTCCCCCCCACCCCTACCCCAGACGAGCGCAAAAAGACGCGTCCGTTAAGTTTGCCAGCGATGAAGCGGGACTCTCGGGCTTGTCGGGTGTCATTAGGCACGTGGGTGCCAAATCAGCTCGGAGCTGTGAGAGGGTGTCAGCGCCGGTACTCTCTCTCTGCAGTGGAAACTACAGAGTCACTAAGTTGAAGACATACTGTGGGTATCGTCGATAATGATCAATTATACATTATTTGCCCTGAATCTTCGTCGCCGCTTCGTCTTTTCTTGTAAAGAGAATAACAAGAGAAGCGATTTCTGAACCGCCTGCCTCCGCGTCGTGTCCGTCCTCTCGTCTTCGTTTTTTCAGTCGCCCATTCCCTGCAATACCGTCAGGAGGCGTTTTCGACTTTGGCCAGGCCGTCACTGTGAGAGTAACCGCTTGTCCTCAGCGATAGCCGCGCGGTTAAACGAAGGTTAAAAAACACACCATAAAGTAAAAGGAGTTTAAACAAACAGGACGTAAATATTCACCTTGGCCTGCGGCTGAGAGGAGATCGAGACTGAGATTGGGGGCTCTTGTGAATCCTTGAGCGAAAAGTGCTTGAATCTGCGTTGTGACGAGACCTGGGGGGAAAAAAAGACAGAAACACCAATCATCACTTAGCACGACGTTATTGATAGCAACAGTAAGAGTTCATTCAAGTGAGAAATGAATGTTTTGTTATCCCAACGCAGGGGAATGATGTTTTCACACCATCAGAAAAGTCGACTTTAGACTTTTTTGTTGATGTCCTTGTGTTGTGTGCAAACTTGTGACACCTTGTTTGACTTGTTCTTGATGAGTTTAGTCATGAACTTGATAACTAAATCCAATTTAACTTCACTAAAGCCACTTAGATGTTAGAAATCACCTTAATTCCAGATTAAAGCATGCTGTATTCTAGTCTTAACCCATGGACGGTGAATTGGCTCGTGATGTTGGACAGAACATCCCATGTTTCAGCTGCATTTGAGGAAAAAAAAGTGAATGTTTTTCCGTATACATGCACCTGCTATCTATGTTGTATGAAGGAGAGGTCAATAGGCCTCAGTGGCCTGGCTATACAGCTTGTACCCCTACACTCCTTCAGCTCCTGATGCTTTAATTATTGAAGTGTTGCTGAAGAAGAAGGGTTGGATGAATAATGGAGGGGGGGGGGAGTTCAGGTAGCTCAGCGAAGCAAAGGGATGCTAGTTAGTTTGGAGAGATGGAAGGAATCCGAGTTGTGAAATTTCAAACACAGAAGAGGGATTTGGTGAATTATGTTGCTGAAATTTCTCCCGTTTGAAACATTTTCAGAAAACTTGCTCGACAAGATAAGAGAACGCCCGACTTCAAATATTCTTTCACATCGTTTTAAACACCGAACCCATTTTTTTTTCCTCTCCCAGAAATCTTCTAAAACTGTATCAGTATCAGATACTGTGCAGAACGCCTCAAGACTAACGGTGTGTAATTTGTGAGCAAGTTGGCATTTTAACCGGCTTGGTTCTAGCAGAGCGAAGAACAAGCGCCTGACACAGAATGAAACCGATGATTCTATTGGGTCTGCAGAGTAAACTGACCTTTAAGTAATCAGGCAAACAAACTGAGTCACTTCGGCAGACTCCTCTACACTGTGCGGCACTCAATGAACAACTACAGGCAAACTGAATGTACTTACATCCCAGTTCTTCTCCACAACTAGGGTTTGCCTCAAAAAAAAAACAAAAAAAACACCAAACAGAAACCCCCCTTGGCTATGATCAAAGGGAAGCATGGGAAATGTAGTTCTCACAGAGAGCGTCTCAGAGAGGAGTCTCTTTGGAGTAAAGGGGTTCTGGGACTACATTCCCACAGCCTGGATTTGGCTTTCATCTCTGGGGATGTGAAAGAGGGGGGGGGGGGGGGGGGGGGGGGGGGTTTCGCCGCTCAGTAAAAACAACAGCTGCAGCTTATAACAATAGCCCCAGCATCAAATAGAGAAACGAAAGTGTGCAAAGGGAGGGAGCGAGGGGGTGAGTTGTTAGGAGGAAGCTCAAATAAAACTCCCTGCCTGGGGAAGGGAACTCATAGCGCTGAAAAGTCCAACGCCTCCCGGCACCATTCATTTTCTTGGTTTTGTCTTTTTTTTGGGTAGAGTTTCATTGTGTGCTGTTGAGAGTGTGGGGAGTTCTCACAGTCGGGTTGATTGTGGGTGCCACCTGGTTGAATAGGCAGAGAGGGATCAACCATGCAAACTATTTGGTTAGTATTTGCTCCATCTTTCTCTCACCTCTTTGTTCAATCTCTTTGTCTAAGACGTGAAACCATCATGTGTTTCGCCCAGGCAAGATGTGGTGCAGCAGCTGAAGGACCCATGCTAAGAGACTCTATGACTGAGCAGGCCTGTTTTACCCTGCTAAGCTGGACCCCCTGCCGTGCCATAGCCCCGTTTCAACAGGCTTGAGGAGGGAGCAGACAAGACTTGGCCAATGGAACTGGGAGGTGTGTGTGTGTGTGTGTGTGTGTGTGTGTGTGAGTGAGACGACGAGCAATTTACCAGGAGGAGGGGCGTCCATCGGGCGAGCTGGAGAGGGAGCGCCTCCGGTGGCGAGATGAGGAGCTGCGGGAGCCGGAGCGAGAGTGAGAACGGGAGCGGGACCCGCTGCTGGGCCAACTGAAAGGCCTGCTGGGTGAGAGGAGGAGGGAGGACGGCGGGGAGACGGAGCCTCGCGAGCTGGATGGCGGGGAACAGGAGGGCGAGCAGGGCGGGCAATCAAAGAGCAGGTCCAGAGGGGTGCCCTCCCACGGGTAGAGGAAACGGCCCTCGCGGCCCTCACCCAGCTCCAGCTCGTCGTGGAAGGGCAGGAACCCCGGGTGCAGGTAGCCTGAACCAGAGAGCCTCTGGGCGGAGCGGACATCATCCTCAACCTCCTTAAGGGACGGAGGCGCAGCAGCCCTGTCCCCCTTGCTGCTTGCTTCCTCCACCCTCTCCTGGCCACCCTGGCTGTAGATGGCTTGCGGGGGGTGGCCAAAGTGCTTGTTGAGTTCCGCTCTGATCTCCTGGTCGAGCAGGAGCTTCCGGCTGGTGGCGGAGGGGTGCTGTTGGTCCCTGTCGGTCGTGGCGGCCTGTTGTGAGGGGATCTGGGCGTTTTGGACGGGGGTCTTCTCCCCTAACCCCTGGCCCCGGGGTGCTTTCGGATCCGCGGAGGGAAAACTCTGCTGCAACTGCTTAGCCAAAGAACAGGATGAAGTGGATGATGCAGTAGGGGAAGATGTCGATGTTGATGAAGAGGAGGGCGGCATGGCTGAGTCCTTACATTCCGCATGCCTGTCCTCCACCACGCCGCCTGCAGCAGGCACGGGAGCAGCGATGGCACCCGGGGTGACCGTGGTCGCCGCTGTTGTAGTCAAGGTAACAGCGGCGTTGGCTGCGCTGCCGTCCTTCTTTGTGCCAGCTGACGCCTGGCAATAGTCGTGGTCGCCGTAGCCGCGGGGCGCCGCCCGCTTATTGTTGCTAGTGCTGCGTTGCTCTTCAAGGCCGCCCCCCGCCGTGTATAGGGCGACAGAGGAGGGGAGGGCGGCGGACGCTTTGCTCAGCTGGGCATAGAGCTCAGTCTGTTCGGGACCCTTCCTGGTGGGGCCCCCGCCTGAGGCACCTGGGGCCAGGGCCAGAGCGCCGGGGCCCGACTCGCTCAGCCTGGCCCTTTTGCACGCCAAGGCAGAGGAGGAACATGAAGACAACTTGGTTTTGAGCGATGCTTTGAAAGGGTTCTCTTGACTGGCTTTGTGTGGGGGCGTGGTAGGTGGTGTCAGACCTGGAGAGGGAGGAGAGAGAGAGAGAGAGAACGGGGGGAGGGGGGATCAATAAAAGAAAATGGAATCATAATGCAAACCTCCTTAAATACCCCCCCACCCCCTCTTCCTCCTCCCCCCTCATCTATAAACTCCCAGGTCAGTTTATGGACACACACACACACACATGCCTGATTCAAATCTTCCCTTTCACCGGTCCTAATCCTGATCTCTATTTTATTGCAATCTTGACAGATTAATGTAATGCACGGTGTAACTTAATACGGTGGTGCTGTAATACGGATGACTTGCCATCCCCCCCTTCCTCTCTGACCTTGGACAGATCCCCTCTTTCATGAAAAAAAAAAAAAAAAAAAAGACAAAACACAGCACACACAGAGGGCAAAAGTAATACATCGGATGAAAAAAACAAAACAATTACAGTACATATATCACATCTCTGCCTTCCCCCCACGCAAATGTCCACACTGGACGGCAGCCAATTTGTTTCAATAGAACCAGAGGCCTTTTGAAAAAAAATCAAAAATCAAAAAAATCACTGTGCATGTTTGAAAGATCACCCACAGCCATCTCCTTCCTCTGCCAGAGAACGGCAGGGAGCGACGTCGCTACCCGTTATGCACACATTGGCATGCTTGGTGATGTTACCGGGGCCTGGCAGAGAGCGAGATGTCTCGTCTATGTAATGGAAGCACAACTGGGGAATGGGTTGTCATTCTTCTCAGATGGCATGTCCCTACTGCTACACCCCCCCACCCCACACACACACACACACACACACACACACCACCATCCCATCCCCGGACAGATTTACAGCCAGACAGATGGCAGTTATATGGGAAGTCCTGAGATGAGCCTGCTTTATAGCATTGTTAATGCACTCACACAAACAGCCGCTGCCATTACTCTCATTCTCTTTCCTCCTTCCTCCTGTAGTCTCCCTTTTCTCTCGCTTCCTGTCTGCCGTCCTCCCCTGGATCAATCTCTCTCTCCCGTCTCCCTTTCCGTCATCTTTTCTGTCTCACGGCGAACAAATGCGACCGCACACGACGACGACGACGACACGTACTCGCCGCTAACAATCTCTCACCGGAGTCAAACTCAGGCACTTTGAAACACCTACGCTCTCTCTCCCCCTCTCTCGTCTTTGCCTTTCTTATAATGCACACCGTTTTTCCCCCCTCTCGCTAGTAAATTGCACCAAATGACAGCTATTAGTATCAAATCCAGCATAGGAGTACGTACCGGAGAGAGAGAGAGAGAGAGAGAAAGCGGGAGGGCGATACATAAATACACAAGTTTCCGAAGCCATTTGCTGTGTTTGGGACGCCTGATCCGACGGCTTATCACTCCTCTTATTATCTGGATGTGTCGTAAGTAGCATTTCAAGCGTTTCCTCCCTTCTTCATTATGCCAATGAAATGAGCTATGAAAGGGAGCAGGGAGAGAGAGAGGGGGAGGGAGGGGGAGGAGGGGGCTACACACTGCCTGAGGAACTTCTGTTTCACCGATGAAGCGCCATCTGTCCAAAACAATGTGCACGTGGGGTCATAAACTAGGAGCCATTAGCGACGAGGGTGGGTGGGTGAAATAAATCAGAATTAGATAAATATGTGCCTCTCAGTCAAACCTGCTCGTGATGGACGATCCGCCGACGCAAACACCAATCACACGGAGAGAGAGAGAGAGAGAGAAAAGGACGGGAGGCGAAGCGAGCGAGAGGAAAGAGAGGAGGAGTGTTTTCTAATCTTTTTCCGTCCGGCTGTAAATTGCGAGGAGACCTGAGAGCGAAATAACAACTCGGGGGGCTTAAAAAGAGTTGATCCGGCGGTTAAGCCCATGCAAATAGCAACACACGGACCACCACCGGTGTCATGAGATACAGTAATTAAAGACAACACGGCAGCGCGGGGTAAATCTATTAGCTCGGCGGGGAGATTAGGCCTTAACGGTGAAATCCCCCCTCCAGGGGCCTCGCCGCCTGGCCCCCGGTTGTTGCTCGAGGTGTCAATAAGAAAGTCAACAGTCAAAAAAAAAGCTGCCGTTATTTGGTGCCTACGTTGCACTGATCATGTACCGTGGAAAAATTCTGTCAGAGAGCGACCAATACTACAACTGAGGCATTAAATAATAAGTCACCGACCACACACGGTGGAAAGTTCCATCGGTGAACTGCCGACCTGCCTCCAAGGTGGAACTGCCCACTTGGCTAACCTCCACCTGGTTATCAATTACACCGCCATAATCTCCTTTTTGTAGTGGAATGCTACTCTGGGTTTGCTCAGGGCACCATAAAAGCTTTCACCCCCCGCCCCCCTGCTCCATGAGATCCATATCCATCTGTCTCGTACAGCGCGTGACTTTTTCCTGCTAATATTCAACCCCCCTGAATCTGCACGGGACAGTGGCGTCAGGCGAGACTGTACTTTGTTTGACTGTACTTGGAACAGAACGGGGGCCACCTGGATTTGTCCACAGGTCAACAGGCTCACCCAGATGCAGTAAAACGGGGAGAAATATTAACTGCGCTTGATTGCCCCAGAGCTTAAGCAGCCCTCCCATCTGGGTCTCCACAGACATGCCCTTTGACCCCCCCCTCGTGCTTATCTACACAAAAGGGGTTAAACGGCACCTCGACCGAGGTCAACGGGAGGAGCGCTCTTGGGGGCCCTGTGCCCGCCCCCCTGCCGCCAGGAGGGGGGGATGGTCAGGTGTGCACGTCGTGGACCATTTCCCCCTGCTGATAAATGAACACCCAAAACAGGGGCCTGTGCTACATCACACGTTGTGAGGGGCACATGGTTTTTATTGACCTTAGATAGAGAAAGAGAGAGAACCTGAGTGTTGCAGCTTCTCTTCATTTTCCTCCTTTAATTACCTTTTTTTCCGATAGCTTTCTCCCGATGCAGCGAAGCAATAACTCTACAATACAAAGGGACGATGACAATAACGACGCTTCAAATCCCTGACACTGACCCCCATTTACCAAATAGCATCCTATACCATAACACCTCAATCAGCTGATCACATCACCTGACAGACAAGAAGGCACCGATTCTATAGATAAAACCAATTAGAACAATAACACTTCCATTTCAATTTCCTAGCCATGTATCAGCTGAGTAAGCTGTCAGTCAGCCGGAGAGCGTTAGGAGTGGCAGCGTATTAACTCTTCAGTAGCGAGGGAGTGGGGGGGGGGGGGGGGGGGTCACTAATAAACCCTAAGGAGATTGGAAAGCCTAATCAATACTCAGGCACATAAAAATGTTCTCCTATGCCTTCACCTTGAACTCTGAACCTTGAGGGTGCTATCTAGATGGTAGGAGTTAACCTGTTAATAGCTAGGAAAGGTAGGATACTAAAAAATAAAAGTATGCTTACCTGGGGTTCCAGCGATCTCCACACTTAATGTGCGATCAATGGTTTTGTTCTCAAACGGTGATCCCTTGTGGTCACTGGAAGACAAAAAAAAAGAAAAGAAAAGTGCAACCTTTTACTTTCCAAGTGAACGAGGGACTTTTATTTTGCGGTCTAAGAAATGGAAATGAGAGTTACAAAAATGCCTCGTCTCGGGTGCTAGTCTGTATGAGTTTCTTTGTCTCTTTCTGTGTTTTTGTTGTTGTTGTTGTTGCTTTTTGCCTAGAAGAATGTGGGAAAAACTTCTTGCACTTACTTTGGAGACTCTGGGGTCAAAGGAAGTGGCAAGGTGGTTGGTTTGGCTGCAGAACACAAAGGAGCATGGGTAATTATTGACCTGGGTATAATAACACTCAAGGTAGAAGAGAACAGGTCCACATTCTGCAAAAATCAATCTCAATTTGGGTCATTAAAAGCAAGTATCACTACACAACACCCATCCCCGGTTAGAAAGTCCGGCTACTGTTTTAACGGAGCATACGTTGTTTTTTTTTTTAGATTGACCCGTGTGTTTAACAATTTTATTTTTTCTCCGGAGAGAGACTGTTCACTCTGTGAGGCAGGATGGAAGTGATGGCACCCCGGCGTCTGGACACAGACATACACCCCCGCCACCCGCCCCCCAGCTCAAGACAACAAACAGATCCAAAATGAAATAAAAAAGACATACAGAGACGATGCCACAAACAGGACACATGACAATGTGGTGAGCCCCCTCCCCCCGGACAATAAGAGTCATAACTGGCATGCACCAACAGCAGAGGAGGAAAAAAAAGGAAGAAGAAAGGAGAGTCAAGGAAGCTTGTGCAGTTGCCCGAGGCTCTGGTCGACTTGGGCTCCAGCTAAAGGGAGCGTGGCTTTAAGTAATACGAGTCGCTAGAGAGCAGCACCAGGGCCCTGAGACTAAGATGTACACACTCAGCACACTCAGCTCAATCGGCCGGGATAGGTCAAGGGTCGACATTGGGAATGCCAGGATGTACAGTTGCAAGACAAGGCTCGCCCCTTTTCCCACCTCCTCCTTTTTAATTTCACTTTGAAAAGGATGTCTCCGGGGACAAAGGAAAAAAACAACCCATTGGCTAGCAGGCAGTTTGTTGTCATCATTGGTTGTTGTTTATGCTCTCAGAGTGACTGTTAGGCTCGAATTAGAATAGGGGGTTAGTCGTAAAGTCAAACTGGGAAGTGGTTAGAGCAGGAGAGGGAGAAGAGAGAGCAGAGATAAGGGCGGTGGGGGGGATGCAGTGATGATTACCTAACAAAGGGTGGCCCTGGTCGTCGGGGTGCTCGCTGAGTGCCTGCCTGTGTGGGTGCCCTTGCCCTTGTATGATGCAGGGAGGGGCGGGCTCTGCAATTCTAGTGTCTCGGAAGAGTGGGCTTGGTGGGCCCTGTGAGAGCACCGCTGCGGGGCTGCCCGTGACATGGTCATCATCATCATCATCAACATCATCATCATCATGGTCAACATCCTCCCCAAAGCCCCCCTGGCTGGGCCATCCCAGCTCTAGTCCCAAATCTAGCCCCAGATCTGGCTGCTTAATCCAGCTCTCTAGGTCTAAGGTGAGAGGCGACAACAGGGGCTCTGAATCAGGCTGTTCGGCCTGGCGTACTCCCTGGTCGCTATGATCAATGGTCCCTCTGAACTCCTTCTCCTCTGCAATAGCCTGGGTGAGGCACTCAGACCTCTGGCCTGCTATTTTGCTCTGGGTGCTGGGGAGGGGGGTGATCTTGGGTGGGAGCAGATGGGCCCGGTAGCGGGCGGGCCTCTGTTTGGAGGTGAGCAGCTGACTAAGTAAGTAATGCCCCGGCTTCTCATCTCTTTTCTTAATGGTCACGGTGATGTGCCTGCGTGGTGCACTGGTGGCACCACTAGTGTTTCTACGGCCTTGCCTGCCCCGGCCCTCACTAGCCTGAGTGGCGCCCGCAGCCTCTCGGCAATGCTCACAGCTGTGACTCGCCTCTCTGGGAGGGAGGGAATAAGAATGCATGTACCTAATGAACCTAGCGGCGGCCAGGCGGCCCACGTCGCCTGGCGGCCTTCCTTCTTCACTGGACGGCCCGTGCTCCAGTTTGGGGCGGGCATGGCCGCAGGCGGAGCTCCTGCGTCCCACAGGGACAGGAGCACCCTCCGGCTCCTCAGCCCCGTCATCATGAGCGCAACGACGCCACTTCCCAGCCCCAACACCAGCCACACTACACTCGCCTGCAGCCCGGCTCTCACCTCGCTGGTGATGCTGCTGCGGCTGCTGCTGCTGCTGCTGCTGATGCTGCTGCTGCTGCTGCTGCTGGGACGGCACGGCTGACTTCTTCTTAGAGGTGGAAGAGGAGGTAGAGGAGGAGGTGGAGGAGAGGGAAGAGAACGAGGATGTGGATGACGAGGACGGCGAGGAGGAGGAGGAAGAGGCGCCGAGAACCAGGCCGCTCTTGTCCCTGCTGCTGGCAGGCCCCCAGGCGCTCTTGGCTTCGCTGGCTTTGGTGTGGAGCAGGATGTCATCGGTGGCCGTCAGGTATTTCAGCAGCTCAGTGCAGGGCCGCCTCACCGGGCGGTTCTGTTGGCTGGAGCCCCCCCTCGCTTTGCCATTCCAGGAGCTCTCCGTCTGCATGGCACAGGGGAAGACAGAGGAAAACAAAAGGTCAATTGTGGCTGGAATATAAACCTTAATCATTTGCTCACTGGCGGTAATAGAGTTGATCCAGTGCAAGTTGTGAGACTTTGTTATAGAAAGTGAAATTGCTTTAGTAAGAGAAAGAGATGGAACCAGAGAGAGAGACAGAAAGTGCAAGGCAGACAGGCTCAGCACAGCGGTTTGCCCCGACTGTCTGGGAGGCGATGGTGGGAGCACGGTCCGCCCATCATCTTAATTGCGTGGCCCCCCGAGCGCCACCGCGCCACTCGGTACGCGCACCATGTCCTCCGGGAGCCCTCATTCGCTGCGCTCCAGAAATGGATGACTCAAAGGCACAGTATGAAAATAGACTCTGTGAGGAAGGTTGACACACTATATGTGCAAACATAGTACACACACACACACATTGGTGTCTGTGCACTGTTTACCAAACAATATGAGCATATACAGATGCATCTTGAATTCAGAAGGTTTTAAGTACCAAACAAGAGCAAGTAAACGAGCTTTATTTCTGCTGCGTGTGTCAATAAGTAAGAGTAAACTTGTCGCGAGCATCCATCATGTTCCAACATCAAACTGCAAACAGATTACCGGAATCACATACTTCATTTAATTCACATTTTCGAAGCCTGTGATACTTAAACCGGCTAACATTAATCTTAATCGACCCTACCTACCCAAAAAAAAAAAAAAAAAGAGAGAGAGAGAGACATCTAATGAGAACATCAAGCCTGATATTTTGATCTTGTCGTCTCAAGGCATCAATCTCGCGGCGAGAGCGCCTGTCGCTGTTTTTTTTGTTTTTTTTTCTCTCTCTCTCTCTCGACAGGCACCATACCAAGGCGGATAAGTGCTGGAGCTAATGAGACAACGGTGCCGATGCCTCGCCTGGAAAGCCCAACAGCAATCAGCCTGTTTTCATTACGAGATGGCCCCCTGGGAGAGCAGACTAGAGCAGAGAAGTCTAACATCTTCTAAAGGCGGCCACCAAAACAAGAAACTGAGAGAGAGAGAGAGAGAGAGAGAGAGAGAGAGAGAGAGCAGAGATAAACAAACACGGAGAGGGCTAACAAAAAGTGTGTGTGTGTAGGGGAGTGAAGTGAGCAGCACGGTGGTGTGTGTGTGTGTGTGTGTGTGCCTACCTTGACGACGGCAGGTGGTGGTCTGATCCGGTGGTTGCTGCTGGCTGCATGGTTCTGTGCCTTGCCACCTGTGTATTGATTATAGCTGAGCTGGGAGTTTGCGGGCGCCAGAAGGAGCTTCTTCAGCTGCAAACGAACCCAAACAGAACAAGAGAGAGAGGGGTGAGGGAGGCGGGGGGGAGGAGGGGGAGGAGGAGGAGGAGGAGGGGAGGGGCGAGTGTGGTTCACGCTAATGGCCATTTCCTTTCAATTAGACAGTCGATGCTTTGTAAATGTGCAACTAGAGGGGGCGCTTTTCTTGATACGGCAGTAAAAAAAAAAAATTCTTGCAAGACCGGTTTACAGTACTTGAAAAGGACAAGTCGGAAAAAAAAACAAAAAACGTCTTGCTGTGTCTTGCTGTGCAGGTGTTTTTTGTGTACACAAAGCACAGGCTTCTCCACTGTGATTGAATAAACAGCGCCGGGGCACGTGGGTAAAAAGGTCATTCGGAGAAAAAGGAAAACCTGCATGGAATAAAATGGACTATAACCAGAACAACATTTTAGGTCAAAGCCTTTTAGAGCTAGAGAAATACCCAGATGGTAGGGGATACATGCGCGAAAATAACACGCAAATGTAAGCCGAATTCTCATCAAGAGGCCTGTCTTGTTGCCAAAAGATGACTCGGGCAACAGGGGGATTAGCAGAGGCCCACTGAGAGTCGATGAGATGGGATGGATGTCTTTTTTTTCCCCCTCCTTACTTTCATTACGCCCCAGCTTGATTTCAGGGCACCGTGGCACAGTGTCACCCATAGTTGGCCCGGTGCGTATCATTGGATTGGCACCACAATAGTAGCCGTTATGTAATTAGCACTGAGCGGCAAACACTGATCCATTCCATGTCCTTCCTCCTCTCTCCCTGCATCTGCATCTTTTTCTCTGCACACTCACATTTATACAGTACACACACACACACACACCGTGGCGGGTGGGTGGACCGGGAGCTGCCAAATGCACAAGTCTAGAGGACAAACAGTTGCTTTTGGTGCCCAGTCTAGTGGAAGGTTTGTTATCTGGTGTCTGCTGAGGACTGGCATGGAAGAAGCAGCGGGGGTGGGGGGTGGGGGGGTCGTTCCGGAGAGAAGGGGATGCTGGAGGTCATGGCTCAGAAATAGCACGGGTTGAAATCTGACGTGACGGGGAGTATCGCGAGAAGGCAAAAGGGGAGCAGGGGGCTGGTGGTGGTGGTGGTGGTCTTACCAGGGAGGGCTCCTCTGGCTCTGGGGTGCGTGGCGAGCCGTCAGGGGAGGAGGGACAGCTCCGGTCACTGGCATGGGTCACGTCCCCATCTGCCAGGGCCTCAAACGAAGGCAATCCGTCCTCATCCACTGGGATGCTGTCCAGGGTCTCTGTAAGTACTGCCAGCAAGTTGGCCTCATTTTCTTCATCTATCTTCTTAGGAGGGGGAAAAAGGGGGAAGACAGAAAGATGGAAAAAAAGAGAGAGAAGGAAAATAGGACATTTTAGTTGGGAGAAGTTGCATCTTTTTTTTTTCTTCTTCCAGGGAAGTAAGGAGGGTGGGTGGTAGCATGCAAGCTTTCATTGTTAATAGAGTGGGAAGATTTTTTCTTTTTTTTGCAGCAGAGCTGCCTCTTTTCTGGCAGCCTTTTTAAAAACAAAATTCTCTCTCTGTGCAAGTGAGTCAAGCCTGTCACTCATATTTTAAGCACGCAGCTTACTGGACCCAAAATAATATCTCCCCCAAGAAACCCATTACCAGGGCTGACACATAGCAAGTATCTAGGGGAGAGAGGAGCGGGGTGGGGGTGGGTGTGAAGGAAACAATGGGTGGAAGTTGACTCTCTTCAATCCAACTCTCTCTCTTCCCCCACAGAAAGAGGGGCGATCGGCTTGCCGACAAGATGTTTGCAAGCAATCCTTAGATAAGGCGAATTACCGCCCGCTAATGCTAAATGAGTGCGATGCATTGAAAGTGTCGGCGCGACAGCTGATGTTGGCGAGGGGCGGGAAAGTTACCAACATCAACATTTCATAAAAATAAAGCCTGTTCTTGCTACTCAGCTCCTCTTTGATGTACCAGAAGCTTGCCGCTGCTGCAGCCGACTCCCCCGTTTATAATGGGGGAGATTATAACTGTGTGTGCGTGTGTGAGAGAGAGAAAGAGACAGACAGATAAACATATAGAGATGGATATTGAGAGCGAGAGAATCAGAGTTAGTTTTAGAGAGAGAGAGAGAGAGAGAGATGTGAGCTGCCTAGTATCAACAAGGGAGGTGTTAGGGGGATAACAGTGTGTGAGAGAGAAATAAGTGTGTGTGTGTGTGAATGACAGAAAAATGGAGAGAATAGAGAGACAGAATATGTATATAGATGGATATTAGGAGTGAGAGAGAAGCAGCAACGACAGGGTGACAGGTGTGTGTGTGTGTGTGTGTGTGTGGTGACAAGTGACAACAGGAACTGTAAGTTCCAGGGCCATAAAAGCCCCGGGGGACTTTAAGACAGCGGAAAGATAAACAGCGTCGTCACCCTGGGACGCCCCGTGGCCAGCCCAACAAGAACAAATCCCTTTATGCACACGGCGGGATTAGCATCGCTCGGCGACGGCGTGTGGCCGTCATTATGCCGAGGGGGGGTGGCGACCGACTCTGCGGATATCGGCGCTGCTCTACCACTCGGGCTCGGGCTCCCAACATGCACGCAATTTACCCACCCGCTTGTTTCTGCTCACCCCTCCAATTTTTACACGATTACCACCATGGATACCTCTTCTTAGGAGCAGCTTTGGAGCTATCTAAGGAGATAGCAGCCAAAAAACGCCCCCCCCCCACCCCTCCAATTTTCATTTTAAGACGACACAGATAGCTCGGCTGTTTAGCTAGCCAGCTACCAAGTGAGGAAAGCGCTAATCTCATGCTTATTGAGTAGATATTCCAACACGAGCACTCAGTCATTATTAAAAAATGACAAAGGGGACATATTTCACAGAGATAATACGATGCAGACTGGGGCCATGCCACACTGGCAAGTAAACGCCTGCAGGAAATTGCTCTCTATGAGGTGGCATGCTGTTTAATTACTTGCAAAGAGCTTCAAATCCACTGTGCTGGAACCCTGTTCACCATTTTTCCCGGCATCCCAATTTATTAGCCGAGAGCTAAGCGGGTGGGTAATAACGGTTGATAAAAGCCGGAGCCTTTTCTTAGCCTAAACATGCATCCTCACTTGGGAAATTGAAAGTGGGATCATTTTAGATTATCTCAATTGAGTCTTTAATGGACCAGCCATCTGTTTAGGTTGAACCTCACCAACTATCCAAGCACTGGATTTGGGGCGAGGCTTTATTTATCTCCCCAGAGTAATTTCAAACACATTCGGTAGCCACATCCGCGCCACCGTCTGACACTAGTTACATTAAAAGTTGTCGCCGTGTGGCAGGAGGCCGGGGACTTTTCCGAGGCTGCGGCTGGGTTTCACTCCGGCTGACATGCGGGCACTTAAATCCTGTTTCAAAAAACCTCCACCGATTGGCAAGCTCCCGCAGGCACACTGTATCCCCGAAGATAACCCAGGAGGGGGACTCTCATACTTTGAAAGGGACACTTGTAAAACCCTCAATCGTGACGATCCTGCTGCAGCCCCGTAGCTGCACAGCTCCGGTGGAGGCACTCACAGGCCAAGTGGGGATTTGGAGAAACTGGGTGAAGAGAAAAACCTCAGTAAATAGCTCTGCTTTAGAGAGAGCATGAGAAAACGCCCCCTGTCCAGCAGGGCAAGCTTTTCCACGCTAGCTTAAGGACTACACCGAGCAGTTCTCCTGGACCGATCCACTACCCCTGACTCCTGTGCCCCCTTGTAGATGTGTCCCTCCTGTCTTGGAGGGGGGGGGATAACCTGGCAACCCGCTGATGGCCACGTCCACTCATATTGATTACTACAGCAGCTGCTGAGAGGAGAAAGAGGACAGGAAGGAACAAAGAGAAGGGGGGAGAGAAAAATGGCCTCGGCGGGAGCACTTTCTCGCCCGTCCCGCTTAATGGACCTCACCGAATTAAAGAGATCTTAACAATCCTGGGCTAATTGTGGGATCACAATATATTAACCCTGCTCCAATTCTAAAGGGTGCCATTCTGTGGCTGTTTTATTCCAAATTCTTCAATTAGCCATAAAACATGCTGGCAAGGGCTGGCAGAGCATCACCTCCCCCCCTTCCCTCCCTTCTTCCCCCGTGTCAGGGAAAAGAAAGCCAACTCCAGTTGTTCATTATCAGGTGAGGCCCTTTTGTTATCAGGCAGGCCGTCTTTGAAATTGTCCTTGCCTTTAACTCTTTTATTGAGTTCCACACCAGCGCATTGTGTTCCAGAAGATACTATTCACGCCGCTGATAACGGAAAAGGCGAAGGTGTTGTTTTTTTTTTTCTCCCCCCCCCCGAAACGCTTACCCCTGAACGTCGGGGCGAACGGCCAAATGAAACCTTGCTAATTGCTTCTCAAGGATCCCAGGCTCCTGAGCAAATTTGCCAGGGATCAAATTTTAAACGAGCTTTTCAGGCGACACACACGTTTACACGTTCGAAAAGGGAATCGAATGAGCTGCGAGAGCGCCGGCGAAATAGACCCGACCACTGAGTAACGCGGAGATGAGGTTTCAGCGGGACAAAACCAGTCCCGCCATTCTCTCTCGAACAAGAAGAGGCAGAACATGTGACAGAGACACTCTCACACTAAATGGGTCATCTGGTATTGAAAGGACTGTTTATCCTCACTCTTGTCTCCTGCTCACTCTTTCCCTCGTTCTCTCTCTCTCTCCGCAAATAAGAGGAATAGAAACGGGTCCGCTCAGACAGAAAACATTCTTAATAAATTGGCCCCCGAATTGCTCGGGGTTAAATCTACGTCTTGACAATTTAATTGCGCCGCTTCGTCTCGATCTCTCTCTCTCTTTTTTTTTTTCATCTGCTCTCAGCTCTGTCAGATTTCAAAAGCATTCCCTCGGACGAGGTTAAATGAGTAGCCAGACCTTCTAATCACAGCACAATCAGAAATGAAGGGGGAGCGAAGGTGTGTGTGTGTGTGTGTGTGTGTGTGTGTGTGTGTGTGGTGGGGTGAGGGGGTGGTATATCGAGTTGCCACATTGCCAAGAAAAGCAGCCTTGGATTTGATAAACAAATAATGTCATTCTGTGTTATTACCCCCGGCCCCCAGATTTCAGAGGAAATAAATCAAAGTCAGCCTTGCCGTTAAGGCGTTAGTCAGGCCTGACACGTCGGCCGGTCACACAGGCACAACATATGGCAGCGGGGAGGGAGGGAGGCGGGGAGGGGAGGGAGGGTAAGGTACCGCACGATGCACGGAGGAGAGACAAATCATGGCAGCCGCCAGAGACGTCTGGTCATTTAGCACGGGCTTACTGAGATGGAGAGAGGGTGATTATGGTCTATACGGAGCGATGAAACCATACATAACACTGTCCCTTTGTGTGTGTGTGTGTGTGTGTGTGTGTGTGTGTGTGTGTGTGGTGGCGGTGGCAGTCTGATGGTGTTCCAAATCATAAAACTCAATGTAAAACCACCGCTGTGGTCAAGGCTGGGATTGGGTCTATAACAGATATCAGCACTCTGAAGGCCCTTGTCGTTTTCCATCTCGCCACCGGAGCCACCAGAACACCTCGTTACTCAGACCGGATACTGAGGGCTCTGCCGGCTCATTTATCTCTCTCTCACACACACACACACACTTCCATCTCCTCCCTTGTCAGCACACCGGGTATAGATATTCTGCTCTGACCACAATGGTTCACGCTGTCTAAATCCCGTGCCCTCTGAACACATACAAGATTGTCCCGCCCAAGCACCAGGGATGATCCAGGCAGCTGATTTTTTTAGGCTTTCTCATCCCCACTTAAACTGGCCTTGTCGTAATCCCTTCCTTCCCAGCAGGAATTCACTATTTTGCGCCTCCATTGGAGCTTGAACCAAAATAGCAGGTCGCCATTTGGAGGGTTGCCTTGCATCGAGACGTCTAGTTGTTACAAAACCAGACCGGATCTGATTGAGGATACCGACCCGAGGGATGTGACAGAGCCTATGGAATCTCTATGGAAAAGCACCCGGTAACCCGGCGCTCCGGTTGGAAAACCTCACCGCTTGAACCCTGTCACAGATCTGCTGTGTTTTCCTGCATGCTTCCAGACAGGAAGTCCTTTTCTTTCTTACTCTCAGAGTCAAAATGTGTGGCTAAAACAAGAAGAGCTCCTCCAGAGATACCAGCCCTCACCTAAAATCGCTGACTTCCAAAACACACACATGACCGCAGACTCTGGTTCATGTGGGTAACAACCACTGCAGGGTCCATATGGTGACGGTTGAAGCTACTTTGAAGATGGAGGCTTATACACACACACACACACACACACACAGCTATCCAAACAACTGATAGGACCACAAGAGGGTTCAGCGTGTCCTGGCGGAGTATCCCCCATCTTCCAGTCTCTGCCCCGAGCTGCTGTTGTTGTTTTCCTCCTGCAGCCGTCCAAACAGATGGTCCAAGACCTGTTTCCTAACACCGCCGAATCACACGCCGTCGCGGCGATCGGACGGCCGGGTCTTTTGTTTTGGCGAACGACTTCCCCGATCGACTTGGCGCGGGGAGAAAAAAACAAAACACTGATTGTTGTGATTGCCGCGACTCTGATCGCAGCGGGAGAGAAAAAGATTTGGAGGCTCAGATCAGGAATATTCAGCTCGACGCAGACGTGGGATGAGGAGTGGTGCTTCCCTCTGCCGTTTTTTTTTTTTGCCTAATGGCGTACAAATAGCTATTTGCTTAAGTCGGCAGCTCTGAATGTGCAGCACTAAGCAAGGGGCCTTTGAACATGCCGTTACGCTGCTGATAATGGGTTGGCGGGCGGGCGGGGAAGAGAGACAGAGGGAGATCCGAGAGAGAGAGAGAGAGAGAGAGACAGAAGAGGAGGGTGAACGTTGTTTCCGATGTCCATCTCGCTAAGTGGACACTGTCACATTTCCCCGGGCCGCGGCACGAGTCGGTAACCGGCAGCAGCAGCAGCAGCGTAGATCGACATGAAAACAATAACTAACACGGACAGGAAGCCGGCCCCGCTTTCCGGTTGGTTGACATTTGCAAAAGATATGCAAGGGGAGCAAGAATGGACCGTGAGTTCTTGTTTTTCCACACACAGAAGACTCAATGTTATTATCCACTGCTGACACAATGCACACACACACACACACACACACACACACACACAGCTCCTGACCTTTCAGGCCCTGCCAAGCCCATCGAGGGTTTTTGCGGCTTTTTTCATTTGTCACAGTAATATCTGCCTAGGAAAGATGCCATCGCAGGACGAGACACAGCGGCCTACAGTGTTTTATACAAACAATACGATGCGTCTGTGTCAACGTATTTTTTTTTTTTTTTTGGCGCGGGACCCCGATATCGCAGATGTATCGTAATTGAAAATGGCAGAAATGTTTTGGGTGAAAATGCAAGTCGATTTGATTCTGTGGCACCAAAAAAAAAAAAAAAAAAGGTCACCCTATTCAATTTGCTACTCAACGCGGCGCGCGCGGGGTGCGACGAGGGAAACACCTGAAAGCAAATGATCTTATCGAGGCCTCGCAAGGCTTCACCACTTACCCTACTGCATGAAAGCTATTTGCTGATTGCTAAATAAACGCATTATCTTTTACCTTGACTTCTGCGTGCGTGCCTTTGTCGCTCCTTGATTCAGGTAAGGAGGGTGGGGGGTTGCCACTGCAGTGTGTGTGCGCCTCTTATCCACGTTGTGACTTTGCGATCATGTTATTGGAGCGCTTTTTTTCCCCCTCCACCCCCGCCCCCGCCCCCTCCCCCGTCGGGCTGCGCGTGTGATGGCGGCGGACTTCACAAGGCTTTGCGCGTTGTGCGAGCGGGAACGATGCGGCGGGGGTACCTATCTTTTTCACCAGGAATGAGCACATCAAAGGGAACGTGCGCACACAGCCTTGAGTCGATATGATTCCTCACCTCATTGACATGAGGTAGGGATGCTACTGGGAAAGGATTGGGAAAGGCATGAATTTCTTTGTAGCATCAACATGGAATCTTTAAGTGTATTTTGATCTAAATCCCAGATCTGTTCCTCATTGGAAAGCTGATCATGTTCCCTTAGCTTTGGATAGCCTGACCTGCCGCTGCTTACTGCGTTGAACTGATGCGTACAGTACTATGCTTTGCAATTACTGCCAACTGCGGGCTGATCAATGGCCATGAACCACCTGACGACAAAGGGGTCAGCGCTCCAAATCCCCGTTCCCCAATCCCGTCCGACGGTCGCACCCATTTGAAAAGAGGCTTTGCCACAATCTAGTCTTCTCCTGGAAAGAGCTGAGGCGATATTTAGAGCTGGTGAGTCCCTGAGGTCAACAAGGCCGATACATACGACAGATTGTTTTCCAGCATGTGCCACTTCATGGTTTCATAACCAAGCTAGCTTTTCGTAACGTAGCAATGCCAACAATCCTTATGTTTACACGTCTAGCGTCATCGCAGGATTTACCTTGTCAACTCTTGGGATGATTGGTTCATTTATAAGGTAAACAAAATATATTTCTTCATGTTCCTGTCATTGACTTGAGACTGCAGTCCTGTAATAAACCACAGCTTTTTAGTTATTACAAAGAAGAGAGAGAGGTGGGAATATTTTCCATCTGCAGTGGCCAAATGTCTGTGAAAAAGCCAAGCTTCTGCTCTCAGTTTGGACTCAGGAGCTACTGATTGGACAGCAAGTGTGAGTCACCCAAGCATCCAGTCACTCATGCATCAGTAGAGCCTCAGAGAGCCTCTTGAACTATTTGAAGCCTGTGCAGACCTAAATGCTTAAGGTGGGGGGGGGGGGAGGGAAATAAGCTGGAGCTATAAGCATGCACTTCACATCATATAGCTTAGCTAGAAGTGAGAGTTTTTTTTTTCTCTCTGCATGGATGACAAAGCACTTAAAAATAGACTCTCCACCGAGGAAAACTAGTCCCTTCCCCATGCACATGATTGCAGGGCACACCAACCCACAGATGCGTTGAAAGTTGAAATGAGATGCCCTAAAATATCCAACATCACAAAATCAAAACACAAGAACAAAACAAAATCGCTATCAAAGACCAAGATTCACCGGCTAGAGAAGGCAAGAATCCAATCCAATGCTACAGATTTCAGTCGTTCACTTGGTTTCTGCTACAAGGACTAACAGGGCTAGCCGGGGCTAACTTCATTTCTGTCACTCAAATCCCGCCCTAACTTCATTACTACGTTTTTTGTTTTTAAATCTTATTTCTAAAAGAGATGATTTGTCTACTGGGTTATTGTTTACAACAGACCAAGTTCTTGGGATGCTGTAAGTTGAACAGGATGTGGTAGAATATTAGGACAGGGCTAGGCTGCTGCCACTGCTAGGCATGCTGGGACACACACACACACACACACACACACACACACACACACACCTGGGATCGATCGGCCTTTCCTGGAGAGGGGAAGCGGCCCATCACCCAAGACTGATAGCGCTTCACATTGAATCACAGCGCTCACTCACTGAAGGCCTCTCTCTCTCTCTCTCTCTCTCTCTCTCTCTCTCCCTCTCCATCCTCCTCCCTCTCTCTTTCGAGGTTTCCCCTTTCGCCGTCCTGCTGTCTGTTATTCATACCGTTCTCCCGCTGTCGGGGTATCGCTTTCACTCCATTTCCCTTGTACCTCGCTCTCTGTCATTCTTTGATCAATTAATTTCATCTCCGCGCACACCGCTTTGTGTTCACTTCCTCCCTCTCTCTCTCTCTCTCTCTCTCTCTCTCTCTCTCTCTCTCTCTCGCTCTCTTCACTGCATAAGGGAAAGGCTATGAAAAGCATTCTAGGAATCTGCTGTTTATGCCTTCCTCCCACTCCAAAGTATACAATTAAATAATACAGGAAGGCTCGGCTTATTGTGCGGGCTCTTGTTGCTACAGGGTTGTGTGTGTGTGTGTGTGTGTGTGTGTGTGTGTGTGTGTGTGTCTGTATAGGGGGGTGGCTTATTGGCTTAGTGTTTCTGGCCAGGTTAAAGTGAAACGGCCCTGAAAGACTCTTAGTGGAGATTACCCCTCGTGCTAAAAATAGCCACTAACACCGCCCCCCCGCACACACACACACACACACACACACACACACACATATATATAGCTGTCAAAGTGTTGTGTCTAGCCAGAAAAAGACCATCTGAAGTTTTTAGAAGGAGTCTCAATTACCAAAACACACACACACACACACACACACACACACACACACACACACACATCATTGGCTCCAGTGTGATGAGAGAGATGGGTATCCACTGGGGGCAGGGGGATCAGCTGGGGCAGGAGCACCAAACCCTGCCTCAATCAGCAGCAGCAGCCCACTGGGAATGTGGGGTTGTGTGTGAGAGAGAGAGAGAGAGAGAGAGAGAGAGAGAGAGAGAGAGAGAGAGAGAGAGAGAGAGAGAGAGAGAGAGAGAGAGAGAGAGAACCAGGCAGCCACCACCAGACCAGAAGATATTCCCTGGCTCTTTTTCCACACATTCCCTGAAGGAACAATTTTTCCGGCCGACTCCCCCCCACTGTCTTGCCTTGCTTTCTATCCCTTCCATTTTCTCCCTCTCTCTCCCCCCCCTCTCAGCCTCTCCTTCAGGAAGGGACTCTCGGCCGGCCTGAATACATTTTGTTTAGCCCACTGCGGCTTCACAGCTCTCCGCCGGCCTGCTTGGGGGGGGGGAAAAAAAAGGATGCACTGCTTTGGGGGAGTGAGAGAGACAGAAGGGGAAGGAGGGGACAGGGGAGGGAGTAAAGGAGACGGAGGGGACGGGAGAGAACAGAGCCTACAGTGTTTGCCGGGAGACGGCGGATTGAGAGCTCTTGTTGCCCGAGTGGATCTGACAGATGCTCCAAGATAACAGTGGCTTGGACGGCGTCTCTCTACGCGGGGCGGCGGTGTTTCGCCTTCGATTTTCGGCAGCGACTGGGAGGACATCTCTCCCCCCCCCCAGTCAAGACAGTGCAGATAACTGTTGCAATACCTCGAAGATGAGGAAAGTATGGTTTATTCTAATAAGACTCACTTGAGGAAATCATATTATACAGCGGGGGTAGGATAATTCATACACCCTTTGCTGGAGCCGGTGAACCGGTGCGGGCGGTGTACTCCCAAATGTCAGCATAAATTTGCAAAATAAACGCAAACCGGCATTCAGCAGGGGAGTAGGAACAGGGACAATGAGGGTCTCTGCTGTGTGTGTGTGTGTGTGTGTGTGTGTGTGTGTGTGTGGGGGCGTGACAGTTCCTCTCAGTGGGTTCTATGACTATGCACTATTTCAATCCTCCTATTTCAGCTCGTATGAGTGCCTGCTGCCAACAAGTGTGCGAGGTAATCTATGCTCACCCGTGTGTGTGTGTGTGTGTGTGTGTGTGTGTGTGTTTTATCGCGACATGTTCAACATCTTCTCCCAAAGCCTACTAAAGATGACCCAATCAATCTAATCTCCCTTTACTTAGGAGTAAGCGCCCGAGCATCTGTCCGCGACAAAGGCAACAAACAAGCGAGACAAAGCGCCGTAATGCCTCTCTCAAAGTCTGACAGCATCGCTATTTGCCGGTTTGCGCGACTGTGCACGTGCACGGCGGCTCCCCCCCATACGTTATCCGAGTATTGCCGTAAAGCCCTGGCATCTCTACCGTTTTTACTGTCTGGAAAATCCCCCCCGGGCTTTTATTTTGGAATCCACGGGCTTTGATTCGGCCTGGCAGCGGTCCAAGCTTACGTCTGTCTGTCTATACTTTCCTCTGTTTGTCTTATCACACTGCCAATCTGTCTGCCTTGTCATCCGTCTGCCTTTTTCTGTCTATCTCCCCGTCTGTCTTTTGTTGTACCGTCTGTCCTGATGGTCTATCTGTCCCACTTCTCTCTCTCTCTCTCTCCCGTCTATCATCAGTGCATCAGGTACAACACAGAGAGATGTCGGGAGGCGAAGTTAGTCCCTGTCCTGCAACGAGTGTTAACAAGTGTTCCGCTTGTGATCCCAACGTGGCATAGGCATCCAAATGACTCAACACCGATGAGATTAGACCGCACTTCCATCAATCAAATGGTTAAAAAGCCTGATACGCAATATATGCGGCCAGAGATGCGCGTTTAAAGAGACGTCGGGGTCACGCATGCACCCTGTTATCTTTGGCAGTACACCGGTAACCACCCCTTAACAACTGCGGCCCGAAATAGAGCGTTGGACTTTCACGGTCGACCCGTTTTGAAAAAGGTGTCAAGCACGCCGGGGCCGGGAGGAGTGATAGCTGTTATGTGCGCAGGTCTCTGTGTGTGTGTGTGTGTGTGTGTGTGTGTTGTAGGGCAGTGTGTGTGTGTGTGTGTGTGGGTGTATCATTCTCAACATTTCATTCGGGGACAGTTAGGACAGTGGAAAGGGGACAGAGAGAAAAGGCCAGCCACGGGACAAGCTTGTGATGCTGATGGAGCAGAACACACACACACACACACACACACACACACACACACACACACACACAGAAACATTCACAAACACTTGCAGAACGCAGGCCTGTTAATGATCAAATGGGGCTTACATGTAGGATGGCACTTTCCTTGCGGCAAGGAAAGCAGTAGGTCTTTCTGTCTGAGCTGGAAATCATTTTCAAGGGTCGACTTTGAAACTTTCAACTTTCAAGAGAGCATGTTGTCGTTGGAGGAATTTAAGAGACAGGCGTAAAACTCTTTTGTTAAATGGCGGCTTTATTTCGTTCTTTGATTTATTATTTCTCTTCCTTCCTTCCTTCCTCTCACTCGTCCGGATCTGTTAAAGTTGTTAAACGGGGGGTGGGGTCGTGTTTTGGTTCCACTCCAAGCCTCCATGTGAGAGAGCAGGGCTGTGGGTGACAGCTGCACCCAGCTGTGTCACACAGAGCAGCTTTGATCCTCCCCTACCTGCTCGCTTTCACTGTTATTCACACCCACAACACCCATTTGTTCGAATGGCAACGGCTGTATGTGTGCATATACATAAGGAGGAGGGAGTGTGAAAAAAAACAAAGATAAACTAAAAAAAATTAAAAAAACACAGGCTTTAAATCTGGCCATTTATTAACATGCTCTATAATCTTCAACTTGAGATTGGATGCGTCTCTGCCCTGCATAGAGGCCAATCAGGGGAGGGCAGGAAGTACAGCTGCAGCCCTTAGCCTTCTGATCCTCGCCGAGCGGCAAACTTTCCCCTGTCAGATTAAGTAGGATTAGCTGAGTCCTGCCGTATGATGAACTGAGCACTTCATATGGTGACTTGAAACTTTCCAAAGATGGAAAAAAAAAAAAAAAGCCCTTGGTCAGGGAATGTATTACTGTTCTGAGGCTCGCTTTGAAAAGCAGTTTTTCACTCCTTGATTAGAAGGCTTTCCGTGTTCTCAGCATAATACAGTGGCTGCTGGCTGGGCGAGAGTGGGGAAACGCTCCCCGCTGTTGCGACGTAAAGTGTTCGAGTTTATTTATACAGCCCTCGATCGCCGTTACAGTCTCAAAGGGCTTTCACGAAACGCCCGCATTGTGAAACAAAAAAATGAAAACATCTAGTGACAATGGAGAGAAAACAAAATTTGACACCCCACAACCTTTGACCCGACAAAGGAAAACTCCCACCAAAACGTATTCACAAGTATGCACATGTACACATAGATCTCACACATTCAAACTCTCACACACACACACACAGCTTCTTTATCAGAGCTCATCCAGTCCCTCCATTGTGTTTTAAAATGACACACACACACACACAGACACACACACACACACACTCTCGCTGGTATTTTTATCCATGCCCAGAGCCACTCATCGACTGCAGGCCATATCACTCTCAGACGACAGAGGAGCCACGGTCACACCAACTATCACTCAAGGCCCCCGTGCATCTGTGCGTGTGTGTGTGTGTGTGTGTGTGTGTGTTGGGGTGGTCCATAGAGGTAGTGTGTGGTGATGTAAAGAGACTTGGAGGAGGGGTCAAATGTGGAAAGAATTCAGCCTGTTATCAACTGTTGCCTGCAGAACCGCCGAGGACACACACACACACACACACACACACACACACACACAGAAGAGCACAGACCCTGACGTGACTACATGACAGGCCATAGGCACACACACAGTGCCTGCTCAGACAGGGTTTTTCCTCCCGAGGCGAGGCTAAAGCGTCCAATCTCAGTTTTTCTCGTCTATCTCTGGCACTGATAAAGCCCTATAATGAACTGGGGCTGGAGCTCAGTCCCAAGACCAATGGCTTTATGGCCCTGGCCCAGGTCGCCGCTCTCTGTGGACTTTGTTTGTCACACACAGTGAGAAACAGAAAGAGAGAGTGGGACGGAAAGAGAGAGAATGACAGGAGGAGAAAGACAGAGGGGGGGAAACAGAGAAAGCCAAGCAACGATTCATGTGTTGCTCTCCCTCGCCCTTTTGGAGAGTTTTGCAATATGGATGCCGAGTCCAGAGTTTGGTGGTTTCAGATGTGTGCCACACAACTGGGTCCAGGATGAAATAAAAGGCTCAAAGTTTTGTTAAGGGCCAGGATCCAAGCGAGGGGACAAAGGTCCTCCTGGGCTTATCGTACTCCACGTTATCTCCCCCCTTTGTACTTCTGGGCAATGTAAAGGTTTATAAACTAGTAACTATTGTACATTTTGCTTGGCTGGCATTCAAGAACGCGGCAGCGTGTGGTGTTCGCTAGGACATTGTTTATTACAGCTCGCCCCTGACCCGTATGAGTTCATTCATACATTGGAGTCACTGTGTCTCTGATAGAAATTGATCCAAAGATATCCCAGCCTACCATAATGCTCATGAACAGCTATCGACCGTGTCATAAATAATGCTCAAGCACAATGAGGAAAAACACTTTCGCTTGAATGAAAAAAACAAAAACAAACATACATGCCACGATAAAAAAATAAATAAAATGTAATGCAGCCTTTACTTACGTCGAAGAGATTGGATGCCTCGTTGCCATACTGAGTGGAAATGATCTCTGATTGGTCGCTGTACCATTTGAGGCCACCCAAGAAGCTGTCTGCATCCAAGTCACTGACATCCAGCTCTGAGAGGTCAAGTTCAGGGAGGTCTGGGCAGAGGGGCTGGTCTTCACCAACCAAGGCAGCACACTGGAGGGGGGTAAGGGATGGAGGAAGACAACAATCAGGAGGGTCAAACATTGCACAGTCTTAGTATATGCCAAGTTGGTAAATAAGGGGAATACTTGAGATATGGAGGAATCAGCACCTTGAACGTATATCACTCAAATCACTCAAGAGGGATGCCTCCCATCTCAGTGATAAGTTCCCTTCATTCATTTAGAATATGTCTTTGCCACAAACTTTCTATGACGCGCCTGTGCAGCTTATAGACTAGAATACCCTTAATATACTATCTGAATATGTTTTTTTATGCAAGCTATTGATTGGCTACATGCCAGCCTCTTTTTAAAGAACAACATGGGCTGACTTGCCACCTGCTTCCACTGTGCCTGGGTGCGTTCTGTGCCTGGGTCGGTACACTTTGTCCTCCCACCTTCACTCCCTTTATACAACGTATGCATTTCTTATCCGATGCCTTGATGTTACACATTAATTGCGTTGGTTCAGCAAGGTTATACGTGTACTCCAACATGTAATCTGCAGGCAGGCAACCAATGAGAGGTCAACAGCTGAAATGAGCCAAACTCAGGTGAGCCTATTTCTGTGCTGTGTTCAGGGATGTAGATGAGTGGGTAAACTATGAGCTCCAGTCAGTGACCATCATGAGGCAAAAACACACCTATATAAACAAATATTTTCAGAAAAACATTAATTTATGTTTTTCCCCCTCAAAATTCCCTATAACTTTCATCAGTTTGATACTACTTGTATATACTATGCCAGTACACTACATCCCCAGCCGTGCTCATATGTCTCTAACACATGCCAGACTCGTTATTATGAGAAAAACAGCATCTAGGCTGTTGTCTAATAGACTACAAACAACAAATGTTGCTGCCCACACATCAGCCCATGCATGAGCTGTAGAGGAGAGGCTTAAGAGAGATAGAAGATAGATATCCTCGGGCAACGCCGGGAGATATTTGGCCCGCAGACTGACGAGGGATGAGACTCGGGCTCGGGTTCGGCTCAGGGCAATGCTGGGAGACGGATGCTGTGCCAAGTAGGAAAAAAAAAACGCCCAGACTCTAGTGTCACACTTCATCTGTCCTCGGGATTGCACCAACCCGATGACTTGGGCTAAGAAGACAAATCTCGTTTCTTTCCAACCGCAACAGCAATTGGGACAAATTCACTGCGTCGAGGCTATCCCTCAGGATGATCCGCTCTGACAACGCATGGGATGCAAAAAAAAAACAAAAAAACGCAACACGTAAAGATTTTATGATAGTAAACATATTCAGACGGTGGATGTCCTAGCCCCAATCATCTTAAGGACTTCTTGGGGGAACTAATGAAATAGCGCCGCCAGACAGACAACCAGGGCTCACCACAGCGCTCCAGGGAGTTACGCACGCAGAGCACATAAAAGCACCTGCTACGGGAAGATTATTAGGACTACGATCTTGGGAGGCAATTCCCTTTTTGTACAGCAAGGCGTTATGAGTCTGAATGCGTACAGACATTCTCCTAGAATATAGTACCAATGTGTCGAAAAGGAGAGACGCGCTCCAAGAAAACAGGCTACATTTGTTGAGAGTGGCAGATAAACGCTATTCTAGTGCAGGCGGACCACTCAAGTATAGCCAAACAGAAAATAAGATACTGTCCTGAAGGCCAACTATCTCACACGACCCAATATGAGCCTATCTCAATAATTAAAGTAAAGTGCAAAGGAGTGCGTAGAGAAAAAAATCATTCACCTGGATCGGTCGCAGGGAATGCATGCGTATACTTTTTGAATCTGGTGGTGAGTCTCCGTCGAGCAGCCTGGAGGAGCACCGAAATGCAGGCAGACTGCAGTCAAGCCATGCACTTATTCCTCATATTGAGAACAGATTCCTGATGCATCAATAGGCTGCTGTCCGCAGACAAGTAAGTAGCTACGTAGACCTACGCGTCCGTAACAAACTGGACGGACTCTGTGAACGTAACAACTACTGGGGAGGAGCAGCCAATAAGTATCCATTTGATGTGCGTTATTATTTGCAAGCACTGCGCTCATTCAATCGAAAATCGTTGTAAATAGGCACAATTCCTCTCCAAGTTGCCAAAAATAGCGACCGGAGCGACTGGGAGCGAACGACCCAGTGATTACACAAATACATACTTTAGAAAAGGTAAAAATAAAACGTCCGTATACTCAAAACTATCCATTTGGCTACATGCGAATGCAAAATTCCTCCAACGAGGATGTTGGCACACAGACGCGCCCGGTACCGCTATTATCGTGATGCTCCTGCGCAATGCCAAATAGCAGTCCCTGCTCAGTGTGGACAATCTTTGCTCTTGCCTTTGAAAATAACATGCTCGATCCCGAAACAGCACACCAAAGAGACTATTATTGTCAGAGGATTTTTATGCATCAGTAAAAAAATACCTGACTTAGAGACATTTCGGTCATTTGGACGTGAAAAGCGGACGCCTCTTAGCACCAGTGCGCATACAGTCCGTGGCTGGAAATATATCCGCCAGCTTGTAAACACTCTCTCCGACTGGACCGAGATCCTCTATGGGGAGAAAAGCAACGGTCCCGAGTCTATGCACGCCTTACATCAACTACAACACCATTAATCAAGGCAAAACGGAGCTTTTGCACGCTCCCTCCACTTCATGTCATATATTCCCGTGCTTGTATATCCCCCGCATCCTCTCCTGTGTCCAGACGCGCACTATACACCAGCATGCCCACGGCCAGCACCAGCAAAAAAAGGGAGAGGAGAGCGTAGACTTCTACAGCCTGTTCTCTCTAAAGGAAATCACTGTCTTGGATATTCAGTGTGGTCCATCGTCCCCGGGAAGAAAAAAAGACGCTCCAGAGGGCTATACGGATGATAAATAAGTCGGATATATAGATGCGCTCACCTCTAATTCTCTCCACACCGAGTCCTGGTTACACCTGTCCCACGCCATCCAGCCACTGAATGACGGTCCGAAAAATTAAAAAAAAATAAATTAAGCAAAAAAAACAAATCCACACACGCTTCCCACTCGCGCTCACACAGGCAACTGCTGCCCCTCGCCGAGAATGAACCGAGGGCACCTGTCTTACAACTGCTTTCCATCACATGACAAAGCTATTAAAAGTAGGCAGGGGAGTGACTCCGCGTCCACACTACTCGCCAATGACGCGCAGTAAGCAGGCGGGGTCTGGCTGCGCACATAGTAAAAACCTTTTCCATGCACTGCAAAAAATGTGAAGCTTAACAAGTCATTTCATCTAGTATCGAGGTCTTAACACATGGAAAAAAAAAAATCTGACAATGAAGATGAGGTAATTCTGCCAAGTGCAGGTTTACATCATGTTTTAGATGATGTTACTTGATCCCGAGACGATTCTTGAAACAAGTTGATTTGCACTGGAGCAATTTAAATGATTTTATCTTTAGGACTCAATAGAAGATTAAATGATTTGTTAAGATCGTCATTGTTTTGCGTCAATAAGGCAGACAACTCAAACAACGATATCCTTTACGATCAATATATAATCCTTGAAGAAAGTTGTTTTGCGTTGGAAATAAACAAAATCATGTCACCGCATCTATATGATTTTTTTTTTTAATTAAAATTCATATTTGTGACATTTTTTGCAGCGTGGAAGTCATTTGGGTATGGTAAGGTATAGGCGCTCACCCTAAAGGAGAGCACATTTGATATTGTAGTTTTTTAATCATGAGAAATAAGAGCAAAGATCAAGCTATGCATTTATCTATATATAGATGTGTGTGTGTGTGTGTGTGTGTGTGTGAGTGTAACATCACATCAAGGGAGCATTTAGAAGCAATGTTCCCTGTCTCTGAGCAAGATATTTTGGGGACCTCCGTCTAATCATTTATCACATTGACCAAATCATTTCACTAATAATAATAATCTCTCGTTCATCATCAGTCATTTCCCCACTTGTCCCGGCAAATTTAGTCGGTATAAGTGAGTTTGGGTGGCCTATTAGATGCAGGGGGGTTTTGGTGAATGGACCCTGTTCTTTTCCAGCTCTAAAAATCGCTCAATTAATGACACGGCAAAGATAAATTAAAGATATTTCCAAAAGCTGTTCATTCAAAACTGTGTGTGTGTGTGGGTGTGTGGGGTAGGGGGATGCCTCTGTGCTACTGGCAACATCATGAATATCATAAGCAATAGCAACCTATACCATAAGAAATCACCTTTTCCTTCCAAAGAGGGAATAATGAAAATACACTCTAATGGGGCGAGGGTGTACAAGAGCGGGATTATGGTGGATTTTGTTCACATTTCTTAAGGTTTCAGCCATAATTAGAGGGTTTCATCCACCTGGTCTCCTGTGAAACTATCCGGGCCCACAGCTTATTATGGCATAGTTTCTCATGTCTTGACGTCATTCGCGTGTATAAATTCCAGGCGGGACGTATGCAACCCAAATTGGATGCGTTTTTTTTGCGTCTAGTGTATCAAAACCGGTAATTCAGTCTTTTTGAGAGCATTTCTTCCACCGCTCAGGGGGAGTAAAAGGGCAGGTGGCAGTATCAACCGTGTATACAGTGTCAACAGGACGTGTATAGGCAACATCGCCACGGTAAAATAAAAACAAAAGCTTTTGTGGACATTTCAAACAAAGTGGTTTGTGTGTTGGTTGGTGTGGAAGTGATTGACCTATTGCAGGAGGAATGCTTTTGCTACATATCAGATACATTATCGCCTTTCTACTTACATGAACATTTCGATAGGCTGCGGTATACGGCGGGATACTGGTAAATGTACACATCTTCCCAGGTACATCTGGTAAATGTGTACGTTTCCCGGTTAATGTGAGTGGAAGACGCTGTCACAATAGCGCCGGTGTCCTGCTGGTCGCATTTCTGTAACACATTGATTGCGCGTTGTGCCACTGTACGTTACAGTTCTGCACATGAGGGTCTTTTGATGAATTTAATCACATTGGGATAGCAACCGAAAAGCTGTCATTCTAGTAGAGCCTTATTAATAAGTTATTGATCTCATGGAGTTGTTTTATACTAGTGTCTATAAAATCACATAGGTGAATTGAGAGGCAAGCATGTTTTGGCGTCTTTTTACACATGGACATGCCTCTTGTAGGCTAATGCATCCACTATTGGACTAAAATAGAAAATCAATCAGGCATCAATATATTGGCCAAACTACATCTAAACTGAATATGTAGTTCTATCAACACAGCCACGTCTTATCTGTCTATCAAAAGTAAAGAGGCGCACACACCAATACGCACCAGTTTGGCGGAAAAAGCCTCAGATGCCTCCGCCCTCACTCCGTGATGCATGTCCACCGAGAGGGGAAGCACGAGAACTTATCAAACGCAGAGTCTACCTTTGCCAATTTACTGATGTTTTAGTTTTGGATGAATGAATCTCCAGCGTCTCACAGAGAAGCCAATCCGAAGAGGTCATTTGACCACGTGGTATGTTGTACCAACAACAAAACGTAGTGACATGTGGGAAATGTGTACATGTATGGGAAATGTGCACAATTCCCACATTTACCATAATGTGAACAGGAGTTAGCTACTTGAATGCTTGAATGAATTATATAATTCTAAAATTGCACAACTTTATTTGAACAAATAGTGAAAAGGGTGATATCAACAACTCGGCTCCTGAATTAAATATTTATTTTTCTGTTTAGGTATTTTCAGAACAGAACCAAAGTGGCTTCCTGTAATCCATTTCCATAATAAGAAACTCACTCCATGGAATATGCCAACCCCAGTTCAATTTTTGTTCTTGTAAGCCTATTAAGTCCACCTGAGCATGCAAGGAGCAATTGTCTCACTAAATTAGTGAGCCACATACAGTAAGTCTCATTAAACAGAAAATTGCACAGAAACCTGTAAAAAGGTTCTGGGACTGGAAATCTGAATTGTACATCCTGTGTGTGTGTGTGTGTGTGTGTGTGTGTGTGTGCGCTTACAGCCATCTGAGGGCATTTGTACCAGTAAATCTATACATCTGCCCCTCCACACGTGCCTAGAGATGCTACCCAGAAGCCACACAGAAACCCGACTGGAGCAGGTGGCATGTGCAGTGACCTCACAGAGCCCAGATGGACCAGTACCACACAGACGATATTATAGGGGTAACATGGGAGTGACACGGAGCTCGATGGTAGCTGGCTTTGGGTCTGCGGCGGAAATAAACCACTCGGACATCAGGGAGTTAATGCATGTAGGTCCTTGGGTGATGAAAATATGTAATACAAATACCGACACCGCAGTCTGCACGTATGTTTAGGTGTCCAAATCGATGTAGATGATAAAACAGGCGATTCGCCACAAACATTTTTTCCCCAGTATGAGACACATGCTGGTATATGATGTTTCTCCCTCTCCTGAAGCGCCATGTGACTCACTCTCAAAAAGGCTTATCTGATTGCACTCTTCATGCCAATTAAGACAACCGAAGCTAAATATAGCAACACGGTTAAGATTTTTCTTTCCTGAATGGCCTTTGATTTATTTTCTCCAAATATATTCATGCTAGGGGCCGGAAATATTTGTATATACGCAGTAGCGAAGATTTGTAGATCTAGGAATCCTTTCAAAAGGAAAAAAAAAGAGGTTCTACAATCCTACTGATGTACAGGTAATCTTTAAAACGCAACGGCTTGTGTTTCAGTTCCAGATAGCCGATAATGAACGTGCTAAGTGTGAGGAGGTTGTCAAAGACCCTTGCAGAACGGGGGGAATAGGAAATGTTTATCAGCCCTACATCAGCAGGGACACAAAGCACAGCGATGGTACCATCATCATACGCGGTCATTCTTCTCTGAAGAATGGCCTCAGGTTTTGCTTTCACACTGCCTTTGCACTAAGCCCCTCTTATAGATATCATGTCTGAAGGGGATTGAAACTATAGGATGGAGTGTGAAAAGTTGTTCACGCCCGTTTGCCGCAAAGCATCATGTCATGTGATGGACCTGACATCTACAAAGCCGAATCTTTGAAGCTTTGGATGTAGCAAATCACTGACCATAACCTTGCAGACAAATATACTTCTAAAGGATTCATTAAAAGCCCAATTAATTGAAAGTGACTGTTGGTTAATTACGAAATGGCTCATAACTCAAAAATAATGTGATCTGACAACTTTTCTATATCCACATACCGAGGAACATGCCCAGACCCACATGCTGAGGAAGTACAATATAGGACTTCCACAGGACTGGGGTTTCTGCTGTTGGCGGTTAGCAAAAAAAGCAAAAGGGTCTTAACGATTAAGCGATTTCTCCCAAGAGTCAGCTGACAAGTGGAGCTCTCAAAGCCAAAATGAGGCTAATCCACAGATAATCATCTGAATATTCAACGTGATGCGGTGGAAATCTTACATGATTAAGGTAATAAAGCAATAAAAAGGGGAAGGTGAGGGGTGAGGGAGGACATCTGCTGACCTAAGACTGAAAAAAGAGTAACCCAAAACCAGGATCACTCTCAGAGAACCAATCTCATCTGCAGATGTCACATGGAAACATGTGCTTTTACAGATCTCCCACGAGCGACAGTTTCTAACAGATTCACAGTGAAAATGTACAAAATGAGTTCGTTTTCAAATGATCAAATGATGCAATTTCCCCTCGGGGACAATAAAGAGCCATCTATCCATCTATCCATCCATCCATGCATTCATCTATCCATCTATCTATCTATCTAAAAGCATGAATACACGAGGAGCTGGATTCGTTTTGGTTACATGTCGATAGCTCCGTCCTGACCTCGTCTTTCAAGTGTTACTGCAGCTGCACCCAAGTGACCGTCCATACTTAAGTGACCATGTTTTGTTTTACTCCATTTTCTTTTTCTTTTTTTTTTCAGAAATTGTGTCACCGGCCCTCCCGAGACTGCACTGTTGCTATTAGTGTGGGGGGATGATTCATATCACTTTGTCGCTCCCAACAGAATCTATCCTAGCATCTGGCCACTTTGATACACGGCAGCTGAATTCATATGAATTAATTGAGGACGGAGGCACGGCGGAGTGCGATATTTTCATGCATTGTTCAGGAAAATAAGATCGTCTATATCCTTTTTCCTCCTTTCACATTTGACATGCTTTTCAGATGCTTTTTGGTTGCCCAGGTCATTTTTCCTTTGACAAGTCACACTGTGTCCTCTTCTGTATAAGGGGATAGTGGAGGAAGCGGTCACGTTTCACAATACTCAAGTGCCCTGCCATAACGTGAGGATGCAATACCATACAAAACTGGCTACAGGAAATGTAAGCGGATACGCAGCGCAAATACATGAGCTTTTATTATGATATCAAATGATGCCCCAGGACTTCCGCAAGTGCAAGGTACCTCTGATTAACCAGGATGAGGTAATGCTTCTTTACTGGAGCTGGTCCACACATTTGATATAACCGGCTAAAAAAGGTACAGCATTAGGATTCTTCATCTCCCACATCAAGCTAACCCCAACCCAGATAGAGGTAGAGTACAGAGGTAAACTGCTGAGGAAGTAGAAAGATGTCTCAGGTCTATACATCCAGCTGGCTGCCATAGGCACCTGTGTAACACATACATTAGGGCAACAGAACAAACAGCGTGGTGCCACAAAATGATGCCAGTGGTCGCCCCTTTTGACATACAGTAAGCGAGTACATTCTCCCCCGTGAAGATTCTCCATCGCCTCACTTTGTAGTGCCCTTCACAGAACCTGTCGTGCGAGCGTGTAATCCTTTCCATCAATGAACTCCACTGTGTCATTTAGCCGGTCTCAGGATGGCGGCGACTTTTCCCCCGCAGAGAGTCCAGCCCACATTATTAAGGCAAATGGCATGAAGAGGCCGGGGCCCAGTTAGCCATGGCTGAGCCTCGGAATTGAAAATAACATCAATCCCATGCAGGGGCTGGTAAACACAAAAGGGAGCCTGGGGCGCAACACAGGACGGTTCCACACCCTCCCCCACTCTCCCCCCTCCTCCCCCTCCAGCCTTATTTTGGAGGAGCCGGGGGAACAGCGGCGGGTCTTGCTCGCACCGCAAACGAATAATATCATGGTCGCGTGGCGAGGCGAGTCGGGAGTCTCCCCCGTCGGAGCCGCTCTGTTGTAGTAGGGGCTCTGTTATTGGGCTTGTTTAAAAAGTCGCTAGCGAGTCATGAAAGATGCATGTGGAAAGTGGTTGCCGGAAAAGAGGGTGAGCTGTGAGCGCAGGGATGGTGTGTAATGCGTTTGGAGGAGAGCTGTGGTAAGCGAACGCTCCTGGGCAGAGATATATATGTGAGGCACTTTGGGTTTTTCTTGGGTATAGCACTCACAAGGAATATTAAAATTTATGGACCATGAGGGTTGGGTTGCACACACACACACACACATAAACAAGTAAACCAACTCGCACACCCCAGTGCTTAAGTTTCTACAAACCTAAACTTTAAAGATGGTTGTAAAATTCCAACAGATGCCACAAGCCTGGCAATGTAAGCAGAGAAAATTGGGACGTGCACGTGTGGAAGAGATGGCAGTCACATCCTTTGCTACAGAAGGAGCACATGGAAATAGTGTCTTCCATCATGCTGAATATCTTGAAGGTATTGTAACATGTATTACGATATTTAGAAACCGCTGTTAAAGGTTTATCTGAGTCAACAGCCACGGCCGGTAATAACACATCGGCACATGTTTACACAGGCATTAGAGGAATAAGCACCTAGATATTTACTGTATACTCGCCCTGGATGGTCCCTCAACCATACACCCACACCCCGAGTGATACCTTTTCAAGTCTGGATATAAAATCAATTGATTGTGAATCGCATCAGTGTCAATATCTATGAAAAAAAACACTTTTTTTTTGGGCTATGTCACTGAAAACGAACGCAACGAGAGCAAGGAATCAAAATGAACTCCCGATATGTGAAAAAACACATTAATGAGATCGCGTTCATTGGCTGCAGGCAAAATTTAGGTGCGTTTCTTTCTGCAAATTACCAAAAAAAAACCTCCACCGAGTCACGAGGAGGCCCAAAGCGCGACAGATGTTGCTCGATTCCTAAAAATAATAGAGAGGCAGCGCCGGATACCTTGACGGCACCGGTCCTTATGTACTCTTAAGCACTGGATGATCGCCAGGGAAGAATTAGGTCAGCCGAAGTGCAGTGTGCCTTGTGGAACTCCACATTAAAACCGTATCAAGGGAGAAGGGGAGGGGGGGTGGGGGTGGTGGTGGCGCACAGGTAGAAATTTCTGGAGCAGCACAACCAGTTTTGTTTTTTTCCTCCTGTATCATAGAAACGTGAGCAGAAACGTTACGCCCCAGAGTCCAGACAGCAGCCTAATTATTTTGAGCAATGAAAAGAGAAGGGAAAGCAGAGAGAGAGAGGGAGAGAGAGAGAGAAAAAAGCATGTGAATTGCAATTCTTTCATACAGCCTGCATACGGGGTGTGTAACCACAAGCCTGAAAAAATCCTTACGGTACAATAAAACTGATTGTATCATCACCTTTTTTTTCCCCTTACAGGGTGCATTTCTACTACTCTTCTCATCACCTCCTAAAAAGCAGCATGTACCGGCGGAGTACACGCTAAAAGAAAAAAGGGACGAGGAGGAAGAGAAGGCGCAGTCGATACTGATTTTCGCCTGAAAAAAAAAAAGACCACAGAGACAATAGCAACAGATGGATAGAGATCGAGCCAACGCTGAAAGAGAGAGAGAGTGACAGAAAGCAACAACGACGGCGAAGGAGAGAGAGAGAGAGACGCCGTGAGTCAGAGAAACAGCTGGACAAAGACGGTGGCGTCATTACAGACAGATATGAAGTGAAGGGGAAGTGAGATGGAAGGTAAGTACGAGATGGGGGAGTGATTGGGGGGGGACAGGGAGAGTGGACTTTAACAAGGGGGTCAGGCTGAAGGAGCGAGAAATGACCAACCGACCGCCATTTCCCCTGGAAGAAGTCGAGGTGATGGAGCACCCTCTTCACCGCCTCTCTCCCAACCCCTTCCATCTCTCGTCTGAAGATAAACTCACCACGCCGTCGTCTCCCCCCCTTGTGGGGTCTGACCCAGGTCCCCCCCTCAGGCCATGTCCGCTATCTCCGCGTTGATCTGAATACATGCTTACCACATTCCCCTTCCCCCCATCGTTCCCGTCACGCTCCGAGATCTTCCTGCTTACGACGGGTATCTGGCTCACATGTGTGCTATGTATTCATTTACAGGAAGGGTTAGATTTCCACACACACACACACACACACACACACACACACAATCCCTTCCACTGGCAACATGACCTCACTGCCCTGCGTGGCTATCGCGTTTCGGAAATAAAATTGTGTTCGCAAATTCACTATCTCCCTTGTTAGCGGTATTAAATTGGAAGAACTAATGAGTTGAGGATTCAAAGACGGCGGGGAGTAATTGGTTTTGATGTGTGTAAAATCAGGATTTTAACAGACTCGTCTACCGGACATGATACGTCAAACGGCTTGGCAGGCGTCCCTCAACATGTAAGCGTGTGTAAGCACATCGCATCTTTGTGATGAGCAACAACATTTGTCTTTTCCTTGCGAGTCGGCAACCTCAGTGTTTTTTTGGCAACCGCAATCGTCTGGTTTTCCCAGACCCTCGAGCCATTCCCATTGTGGCGATACGAAATGACTTCCATCACTGTCCTTCTCATGATATCCTCCAGGATGCCCCGCTGATAAGACTTGCACAGTCTCAACCGTTCAAGACAAGTCATTCAAGTCATCTTCTTCCAAGTCCCCACCATAATCTCTCTTTGTGTGTTTTGTGTCGGTTGTTTCCAGCGTCCCACCGGGGGGACTCTCATCACCGCCACAATAAACAAGATTAATCAGCTCTGGCGTTGGGCACTTTGGTCCAGATGACGCGTGTAATTAAGGATTAATTGGCATGTCATCTGTACATGAGGAAAGATGACATGCGAGCGCGGCGCCAGATCTACTCTGGTGCGCCGCACCGGCAAACAAGCGCCGCTCGAATAACCCGCGGCCTCCAAGGCTTTGCAGATAGAGCTAACTTTTCCTTTTCTGCTGCTGACACTCTCAGTTCCTCGACGTCTCTATTCACACGGCGATCTCCCCCGCGCTGTCATCGGCTCGCTCGTTCATTTATTTACATGCTAACACACTTAAACACTGATTTGCTAACTTATTCATTTATTTACATGCTAACCCACTTACTACCGCTCGCATTTCGGCGACTTATTCATTTACCCACATCCGAGATGACACAGTCCCTCGCTCCAGTATTCATTTATGCACATAGGAAGTCACTTACGTTCCCGCTTGCTTAATTACCAGGCGCCCCCCCCCCCCCCCCCCCACTTGCTTTTCACTCCACACAAAAGGGGATGGGTTTATGCAGCTCGATATATACTTGCGGCTTGCACACAATAGGAGATGGCCGAGATGCCCTCAGATGTTTAGGGTCACGCTGGCTGCAACAATAGGGCTGAACTGCCCTTTATCTCTCCCTTGTAAACGTGGAGCTCCGGGATAAGTCAGAGCCCGATTTCACGGCTCGTTCTGGGGGAGATGGTAGAGCGAACGTAACCAAGGGGAAGAGTTGTCTTATTTGCAGTTGCGCCGCCTATTACCTTAGCTTTTAGCGAAGTTTGTATTAAAAAACGAAATACGCTGCCAGGCTTTGGTGGCGTTCTACACCGTTATGAATCATAGCACAAAAACACGCACGCCTATTCATTATTATACCATAATTATATAGATAGACCATCCCCAACCATTTGTCACTTCCTATGGGAAAGATGGAAATGCAATTTCCGACCGCAGCGTCTCAAGAACCAACATTAGTGAGTTAAATCTCTAACGCTGCTTTTTTTTTTCTTTTCTTCCCTACAAAGTCAATTGATTCAAGAATATTAAAGAAGTGCCACGGCTAATGATCATTAGGGTTTCATACATGTTCCTTTTGCACGTGTGCTGCATTTTAAACAGAAGCGTCTGAATAAATTCCAAGCCCGAAAGAAAGCGCCAGAGTTGCGCCGAAGCTGAAAGGGTCTGGAGCCGGTTCCAGGAAGGGGTGAGCTTGGCAGGGAGCGAGGTCAGCGACGCATTTGGCTGCTAACCTCAGATAGCTGCTGGCTAATTTACAGTACACCCCCCCCCCCCCCTCCCCCCGATCGCAGCGGACAGCCTCGAGTCGTGCTGAGGGGAGAGAGGTTAGCCACAATGGCAAAGCAAATGGATAGATATATCCCAGTTGTTTTTCATCACATCAATTTCACGCCCGCGCCGCCAGTTCCTTCAGTAATGTGACAAGATGGAGACGGGGAAGGGGGGCTGGAGGAGATAGTGAGAAGGAGTTAGAGGAAGAAAACAACAACAACAACAACAACAAGCGCAGTGATACACTGGCTGCGATGGCTCCGTCATAGCGGTCTAGCTGAACAAACAAACGAGAGCCAACTCTTAAGTCCATATCATCACGGACAACGTTGCTCAACGCTCACCCACTTCACAATACACCGATGCAGCGCAGGAGTGGGTCGATGGGTTTCCAGTTAAAAGCTGTAATTTGTTCTTAGTGCAATGAGGCTTTGGAAAGAACACAATGGGATTGTACCTAACTCATCCTTTCAGTGAGGCTTTCCCAGAAGCAGAGGCACTGATTATTATTTGGCATGTTGTTGTACATCCCCGATGCACTCTCTTCTGTCTCTGTTAACGATGTGCTCGATGCACTGTATCACTCGTGGGGGGTTTTAAAAATACTGAAGGTGTTTCCTGCTGCGGATCAATAAAGCGATACTACCTCTACTTCCTCTATCTTTCATGCCATTCTTAGCTGCAAGGGGAAGTTATTACCTTCACCCCCTCACCCTTAAAAAAAAACAACTTTCCTTCCACTAAGACTTTAAACGTTACAGCTGCAGTTATCACAATATTTCATCTATGGCGCAAACAGGTCTGTTTATCCAAGCTAAGATAGTAGATATTTAACCTGACATTGCTTTATGGTTTCCCCGACCTCAACACATTTTATAGCATCTTGAAAACAATCAGTCTGACGGCAATCCTATGGAGCAAGCCCAACTCGGGGAACAATGAGGGGCTATCTTCCTTCAGGGCCGGTTGGCAAATAAATGGTTTAGACTTCAGTGTATCCTGTCTTTCATCTGTTAACCGTTGAAAAGGATTAAATAGGATTACAACCCAAATGGTAAATCATCAACATTTAAGAGTTCTTCATCTTCACCTTGGCTAGCAGAGGATGTATTCGGTGCATGTGCATAGACTACCGCGCTGCAGGTCGACAGCAGGAAGTCCGGCCTCGACGCAGCTGAGCTACGTCTCACCGAGGGCCTGATGGAGCTCCAGCCTGGGGAGGGAGTAGTCAACAAGGTCCCAACTCATTGGACAATCTTCCAACCAACGTAATTAATGATAGCAGCTTTTTAATTACCCCTGCGTGGTGGTGGGCACTACAGCTTTTGTTTATCGAGCCCCGCTGATCCCCATATTAACGAAGTTTGGTTAATCGTAGGTATTTTACTTAATAGCATTTTTATTACTCCCGGTAAATACGCTGCAATTAATTAACAATGGGCGAATTAAGTTCCTCTCCTATAATGGCCCTACCAACACAGGATATCATTACCAATAGTTCATAAAGTGAGGAGTCAGGTGGCGTGATGGTGGTGGGAAAAATAAATATTCCCTGGCATAGGTTTGATTTTTCAGAATAAAATATGGACATGGCCCGTCAGCGGACACGTTGGTGGCACTGCATGCCGAGTAAGCCACGGGATCAAAGATGCAGTACGGATTTGACATAGGTGCCTGGCAAAAAAAAAACAACATTCAGTGCAAAATGTGTGCAGAGTGAAGGTGGGCATGCGACGCATTTGAATAGATAAAGCACTGACTTAGAGATAGACAGATAAAGGAGTGAAAAACTACGAGAAGGAAAGATGGGGGAGTTGAGGGAGAGGACCGACTCTGTTCAAGAAATGACATAGAATAATGGACCACACAGACATATATGAAAGCGCATAAGCCTTTAAGCTTGAATTTGAAGGTAATCTTCCATTGAGGAATACTAGCTATTTCTTTGTGGAGGAGAAATGCAAAGACAGCAGAACTGATGGGGACTATTGGTGTGACTTTGAATGGTAGGAAACACTGAAATGGCAAAAAAGGTGCAATTTCTAGAGCTCTGGACTTGTGTGGTAAATTCTTTCATTCCAAAAGAACTACTGAAACAGTGGCTGCTGAAAAACATGAATATAATCCCTCCACCCCACCCCAACACAAACCCACACACACACACACACACACACCGAGAGAGAGAGAGAGCCCAAGTACACATGCAACAAAGAGGGAGAGATTAAAGCATTAATTCAGTGAGAGGGAATAGGATCCTGGCATAAATTCAGAGTGAATGTTTGGGGTTATCTTCTCTGCTGACTGCCATTTCTACTCTCTGTACTCCGGTGCACTCTGCATGCAAATGCAAACCAGGGTCACACCCTGCACCCTGTAACATATCAGCCTGTAAACTCTTGTTTTTCTTTGATAAGCTTGGTTTCTGCGGCGTGCATGTGTGTATGAGTGTGTGTGTGTGTGTTTACAGCGACAACAGGTGCACTCTTGTGTGTGAAGGTGGAAAAATACCAAACCATTCATGTGCACGGAGCTTTTTGTCTATGTGTGTATATTTGTGTGGCGTAGGTGTCTGCATGTCTGCGTCTGCGGATGTGGGTATTTACATCCGTGTGCATTTCAAGCTGAAAAAATGCAGCAGACAAGAGATGCTTGTTTGTTCGCTTGTCATTTTTTGGGGCAAGGCACACTTTGCTAGGCACACCAGCCTTTCCCCTGGCTTCACCAGCTGGCGGGGCATTAGGGGCGCCACAACGTATCGTGCCAGTGTCACAAACGAAGGGGAAAAGTGAGCCGCATCATATAGAAAAACCTAGCCTGGCAGCCTCCAGTCCTCATTAAAAATGCACTAACGCTGAACGCTCCCATTAATCTGAGCGTGCTGTATTTAGCAAGGGTAGCCTTGTGTACAGTCTATAAAACACAGCAATTAAAGCAGGTACTTTTGGCTTCATCAAGGCCCGGCCGAGCGTAATGGGCCGGAAATGTGAAATACTCCTCCAGCAGCCAAAGCGCTATTTGTGGAGAGCCCGGCATTGTAGTACATAGCACGAAAAAAAGCAGATATGGAACTGAAAGATGACACGATTTGATTCGACTCTGGCCTGATAACGGAACGCATATCTGTTAAATGTCCTATCTATGATGCTCCAGATAGCCGTCTCTGAGGTTTCCATTCTCATTTCAAGACAACCAATCGCCTAAATGTATACTAGAGCGTGAGCCGTCATGATAGCAAGACGGTAGCGACATATGTGCCTTTCATACATCTTTAATCTGACATTAACCGTAACACTAATAAGTGGGGGGGGGGTACTTTTGTCATTAAGGGGCAAAATGCCACGCCGATAACATCAACTGGTGATTCGGCTGTTCCCCCCGTTCAGCAGCTAATTCACCCGGCAACATAATACCCAAGTTATTTAAGTTATATGTGTTGTACTAGTCAGTTGATATGCCTGTCGGTGCATGCGAGTCGGGGGGGACATTCGATAAACGCATCTGTTATAACATCATAATGACTTTCTGAACTTCTTATAGCGGGTGGTTCAAGAAGTGCTAAGATGCTAGCCATTGAAGCATGTCTGCAACTGCAACCCGAGTAGGTTACAACAGGGGGAGATCACATGTGCAGATTCTCCACGACTTTGATGATGATTACTCAAAAGAGCAGACAGAATAACTCACATCATCCCTTCCCATTGCAAAGGTTTTTTTTCCAAAGGTCCAAAGTTGAAGAATGCATGTACCCTGATTTGCGCCATCATCTTTATCATCTTTACGATTCCTCCCCACACGTACCGGTTCGCAAATACACATATGCATGCACGTAAGTAGCGGTTCATCATTGGTCTTGATGCTTCTGTTGGTTTTGATTGGTCTCGAGGGCCAGGCCAGGCGTCGGCGACACAACACTTGCCCTTTTCTCTGCGCTACACCTGTTTAAGTCACGCTTAGCGCCCCGCCGTGCGAGCTCGTATTCTTTGCTCCTAGTAAGCTTTCAACTTTGTGTAGTATAGATTAGCGGGGGTGACACAAGCGTTTGCTAGGCAGCGCTCAGACAGGGGGGGTGGAGTGGAAGTGGGAGGATTTGCAAGAGCGTTTGTGCAGCATGTAACAGTCAGTGGTCACGTCACAATAACTTATGTGCAATTATTTTTTCATGTCCGCGCCGAGCCACAAACGATAATAGCGTTAGCCACATAAATGTGTAATGAGGCCACTTTCCGTTACAAAGGGATACGCCGTCCTCCACGTCGCAATGCGCTCCAAAGGGATTAAGGGACAGATGTATGAGAAAAAAAAGTGAAACCACTCGAGACATCAATCTATGCTGCAGTGCCACCCACATAAACAGGTGTGAGTTACTATGATACCATGTATGCCTGTATGTGTTTCCTTGTGCGGGCTATGTAAAGCTGTCAACATTTATATATCCTAATAATAATTACCCTCAATTTACCCTCTGGCCCCACAGGCAGCTGAAGTAAACAGGCCAAGGATATAACCACCTCCATGCTAAAATGTACGCAATTTCTCATCAGGAGGTGACCACATGGTACCGGAGATAAATCATTTTTCTATATGTATGAGAGCCACGGCGCTGCCCACGTGCAAGATAAGACGTAAACTGAGTCCACTGTTGTTTACAAGGTTCCACTTTATGGATTTCATTTATAGTGGATCGCGACCTTGAATAAGATTAAGCGAGTCCATAACATGAGTGAACTCAGTTGCATACGGTGATAAGAAAGCATTGTGGGAAATGTTAAGATACTTTCGATGGATAATGAAGGCCGGGGACGTGATCGCGTTGAACGGGCGGAGCTGTAATGACTAAAAAGCAGCAGGATGATTCTGATGCCAACTTGCTGCCGCCATGCACTCGTTCTAAAGTGCCTTGTTATTTTCCTTTTCCTGTCCTGAAAGTAAATGTACGTCTTCGGATTCGGGAAGCATTGAGCACGATGGTACTGCAGAAGTACGTACTTACTTCTGGCTAATTACTAAATGTTGTATTTGTGTGTCTCTGTGAGCAAGTTCTCAAGGGGGCCCCATGAAGAGGTCCCTTCAAGAGTGAGTACTACCACTGCCCCTACATAAAATGAATTATTATCATCCACAGTCATAAACATTAAGCCAATTGTGACGTATACAATTGTGGGGCGAGGAGATTTGACTTGTTATTGGATAAAAACTCTCAAAAATCTCATCTTATGTTGTCAGATTCTGGGTTTAAATTTGCAATTGGAGGTCTGGAAGCATTCTTGAAGGTGAGAGAGAAAGACAACACATTTGTCTATCTGCATTTCACTACAACACTACCTTCTCCTCGGGGAGCTGCCAAGCTCAAATCACGACTCTTCCTCAACCATTTCACCATTCAGTTGGCCCAGACTGGGGGCAAGGCAATTTGGCTCTCCGGCCATCTATACAGTGCCTCGTCTGGGAATGGATTCAGTGATTCTGATCTTTTTTTTGTGCCTGTGCTCTTTGTCTCCATTGTGAAGACTCGGAGAAAGAGAGAGAGAGAGAGAGAGAGGAGGGAGAAAAAAAAAAACAAGTTTGACCGAAGCCCAGTCAATTATCTCCCAGGTGTTTGACTGAAGTGATTGTAAGCGATCCCGGCAGTTCCCACGAGCCCCGGACTGAGATGGGCTGGAATTAGCCAGGAACAAAACCCAATTCAGCAGAAGTGAAGAAACAGCAGTTTTTGAATAAAACCGGGCAGAGAATGCAAAAGAAAAGGCTCCCCGCCGAAGATAAAGTCGAATCTTGGCTCCTTTTCCCCCCCCCTCTTCCTCCATTCCCCCCGTTAACACACAGCCTATCATATAGCCTCGTCTTTTAAACAAACCGTGGGGCTGGAATTGTGTCTGCGGCTCTTCCAATACCTTATTGTGCGGAGGTTAATTACTGGCAAGGCATGAGAAAATTACATTCTCAAAATAAAGTATTATGATTGGCCCCTTCCGCCGGCTATTTTAAGTCATGCATGGTCTTCATACAAGATAGCTGGGAAACTGGATTTTTTAGACTCGTCCGATATCAAGTAACCTCGTTTCAAGTCCCCTATTAAAGCGACTATTCTGACTTGCAAATTACCTTTCTTTCCCAGGCCCCAAACACCATTTCCTCACGAAGATTAAGTTATAGCCTGTACTTGAGTGCACACGGTTTCGTAATAATACAAGACACTTTTCCATTGATAGCAGTGAATTTCCTTGTGTCTTTCTACATCTCCCCCCCCCACCCCCCGAGAGAATTCAGTCATGCTGAAGGGCAGCATTTCTGTATGGGGAAGACATAGTGGAGATTGACATTTAGAAATAGAGAGGGGGAGGAGGTGGTGGGATTCTCATGCACAACCTGCCGGTGGTATAAGCCAACGTAGGTCTAGCCTTAGCTAGCCTCTGCAGGAGACCGGATGCATTCCTCAAGTCAATTCTTAACCAGTAAAAACCACCCTGAGCCAGGAGAATGGTTAACCTGGGCAAGGACTTTAACTCAGCCTGGATAGTCTAAGCAGGAGCATGAATCTCATGACGGGAGGGGCCCCGGCTCCTAGGCAATGATTGTGCATTTTCCTCCCCGCTGGAATCTTATTTACTCTTGCCTTCCACATGAGATGGCCACGTCAAGCATGGTTTGCGTCCGCTGCGCTTTCGCTCGGCTGCTCGTGCCGCACGCCAGCTCACACACATCAGGGCTAATAAACGCGAGGCCTTTGGGGGGAAAACGGGCTCTCTGCCTGGCGTGGCAAAGGCTGGAGGTGTATCTGCTGAACCGGTGACCCGGAGTCACAGAGCGCCTCACGTGCAAAGTTAGCGCTGTTTTAGCCTGTGATGAGGATGTAATCGCCAAACCTGGCATTGACACCGGGGGGCTGTGAGGCACTGGGCATGTTCAACATCACCCCAACAAACACATACCCCATGTTCTGCAACTCACCCCCCCCCATTGGAAATAATAGATGAGCAAGGCCTTTTTTAGTGTGGGTCTATTTGGTTCGCAGCAGGCTAACACTTTTTTAACATAATACTGCATTGTACGCCTCACAGCTCAGCGATCAAACATGGCTGCGTTTGAGAAAGCCATGTAGCGCAGCGGCGGCGTCAGTCAAACCGCTTATTGCACGGTGTCACACTCTCCCTTTGTTTCCAGGGTTTCTTTTTTCACCGCCGATCTCACGGCTCATTTAGAAGCCGTCGAAAATGGTAATCGCGAAAATTACTAACCGCTACAATGGAGGAGGATGCTACGAGCAGAGCGGCGCATTTCATTCTCAAGCCAAGAAAAAAAAGAAAAAAAGGAAAATGATAAAGCAGCATTATTATTAGGAAGGAAGGGAGGAACGGCTCAATAGTACCTAATGAGCAACCCCAAGGAATCAACAGCTTCCTCCTTCCTCAATCAGATTTCACATTGAGCTGTGTATGACACTCCAGAGAGAGAGAGAGAGAGAGAGAGAGAGAGAGAGAGAGAGAGAGAGAGAGAGAGACAGAGAGAGAGAGAGGGGATGGGGGCAATGAAAGGTCCATATGCCCCCAAAGCAACACTCCCAGGGCTAGTGTGGCTTGAGACCCTCCCCCTTGCAACATGGTTACTTGGGGGCCAGGCGACACCTCTGGCTGTTGATGGAGTGTGACATCCTGGCAAGAATGAACCCTTTTTCTTTTTTTTCCTCCCCCTAATGACCCTCTCATACGCATAGCGGCCTCTATCATCAGGTTTATTTGTAGTGTCAAAAGCACGCCCCCCCCCCCTTCCAGTTGTCACACATTTAGGTGTCCTAGCACCTAGCAAGTAAGCAAAGCACTGAGAAGTAAAGTATTTCCTGCTGGAAGTGAATTGACTGCAAAGGAGTTATAAGGTATGATATATACGTATTTTTTTTTTTTTTTTTACATGATCTAGTGTTTATGTGTTTATGCAGTCATATTAAACCCTTAACTAGACATCGTGAATCACATGATAAAATTGCCAGTGAACTATTACATGCATCTACTGTGACCTATGTGAAAATGAAATGCTCTGACAGTGATGATGCTTCCTTTGTCTTTAGTGTGTCCATTCACCTCTCTGCAAAAACCCCTCCATACACATGCACTGGTAAATCGAACCCAAATGGATTTTGCTAGCCTGGTCACAAGGAACTGGATTGTTTTTGTGTGCGCACGTGTGCAACTGCGAGAGAGAGAGAGAGAAGGAAAGTATACAGTAAAGAGAGGGAGAAAGACAAATAAATAGAGAGCATCTGTACTGTAATACACAGAGGAAGAAACATGTGAGAAAAGGGAGGGAGGCGGCGGAGGGGAGGGGGCAATTGGGAGAGAGAGCAAGCTAGAACGTGAACTAGCATTTGTCATTACCAACGCCTTGATGGCTGAAGTTCGGGGCTTTTTACGGTCATGCCAAAAAAAAAAGAAAACCTGTTGGTAACATCTTCTTTCCAAGCGTGTGCCCAGGGGCCTCCTTCCATGTGTCTGAAGGAGGCAGTGCTTTTGCAGCCACACTTGCGTGAACCCCCCCCTGATGACTGCAGAGCCCTCTGATCTGGCTGTTCGCACTCTTGGCCCAGACTCCGGGGACCAGGGGGATAAAGGGCCCCTCTCTCTCTCTCTCTCTTCTCACCACCCCTCTCTCTTTCTGTTTCCATTCCCCCTTTTCCCTCTTCCCAGCATTCTTCACACTACCTCCATTTTATCATCTGTCTGCCACCATCATTCTTTTCCCCTTTTTCTCTGACTTCTTGCCTTTGTTGTTCTCTCTCTCTCTCTCTCTCTCTCTCTCTCTCTCTCTCTCTCTCTCTCTCTCTCTCTCTCTCTCTCTCTCTCTCTCTCTCTCTCTCTCCCGCTAGCTGTTGAGTGGAGCCAAAGCTTTTGTGTGCGGAGTGGCTCTTTATTGAGTGTCACGCTGGCCGATAATCGCTGTTTAGCGGTTATCGCCCCTCCACACCAGGCCCATTAATTAGGCTTAATAGTGGAAGAAGCAACTCTTAAGGATGCAATAAGGCCATTGGCATGAGCCGACACTTGTTTGCACACGGCGGATCTGAAGTGCGTCATGTTTGTGTGCAGGTGCGCTTTTTACGTGTGTGTGTGTGTGTGTGTGTGTCTGTTGGCTAATCAGAGGGAGCCAATTGTAACTGACATGTCCGCGGTTTATCTCGTCGATGATGCGGCAGACGAACAATGGCGGCAGAAACAATGAACGCTGGGGGAGAAGAGAGCGGTGTCAGCGGAGATTACAAAAAGCGGGGAGCGAGGCAAGGGCCCTCGGGGGACGTCAGATCGCCATATTGTCGGGCTAATGAGATGGCGACGCACTGTACACAAAGGTGTCGTAAAAAAATAAATAAAGAAAAATCCTTTTTCCCGGTGACGGCTCGGACCCCCCCCCCCCCCCCCCCCCCCTCCGCTTGCCGTGACATTTCAACGGGGTCGTATTGAGGTGACACACAAAGACAAGGTCTTTTCGCGTAACCTGCCCGCTAAAAGAATATAAACCAGGAACTGTCTTGTGAAGCAGATGCTGCAGACAGATTTCAGAATGTTAATCAGATAGTAAAATAGCGTTTGTCAAGTTTTTTTGTCAGCATGACGTGCACGAGTCCATTAAAAGCCACAGGCCCCATTTTGTGATGAGAAACCGGTGAAATAAACTCCAAATATTTGCGCAGCGAAAAAAAAGGGTCTTACATCCCCAGACGTCCTCAAACAAATATTGGCAAAAAAAAAAAACATCAGGGAGGGATTTTGTTAATTGATGCCGTCCTCTTCCCCTTTTAATCACATAAGCCCCGGATGAATCTGAGTTTAATTCGCTGATAGCACGCCTCTTTTTCCACGCCTCCCAGGCTCGTGCGCGAAAGCCGAAAGGGATCACAGTTTAATCCAAAAACGTACCTCCTCCTCCTCCTCCTCCTCCTCCTCCCCCCCCCCCCCTTGGTTCACCGGTCCTGTGGCTTGGTCAGGTCTGGGGGAACTGCTTTGGGAGGAACAGGGAAAAACTGGCAGGCGGAGGTGGGGGACTGTTTGTCGGACCTGGTTATTCCGCTCTGTGGATCCCATCAGGCGAGTCGTGACATGTCTCGTCCAGGGCCACGTCCCACCTGAGCGCCGTGCAGGGGGCTGGGCTCGGCAGAGGGGAAGGAGTGTGTACAACTGTCTCTTCTGGTCACATTCAGTTTGCATCCCCGGAGTAGCTTGGTTATACGCAGTCTCACTGTGCTTTCGCTGGGCAGACAATATTTTTTTATCAATTCTTTTTGTTTTCTTCAACAGTTGAATTAAAACGGTTCAAACCGAGATAAGCGTTATCACCCCCAAAGGCTTACAGCTGCAGCTCAATTTCCAATTTTCTTTATATTCCTGTTTTTTTCTTCAACTTTTTGTCTTTAGTTCTCCGACTCTCCAATGAATCAGCTGTGTACCTCCTCCATTTGGAAACATTCAACTCCTTTACAGCCTAAGGTGCAAAGATGTCAACTTAATCAGAACCTTTATGGCAGCCAACATACGTAGTTGTCTGTCTCTGGGACTCCCTCCAAGGCATCAGAGTGTGTGTGTGTGTGTGTGTGTGAGATTTGAGAATCCCTCTCCGAAGGGGGAAGCTGCGTTAGCATTAGCTGCTCCATGATTAGCTTGGAGGAGGAGGGGGGCGATGGTAACGTCCGTCATTGTCCCCCTTGGTGAGGTGTGAGAGCGTTTTGAACATCCCGACCTTGTTGATAGCGGTGTCATCGGTCCCCCTGGGGAAAAGGAGAGCCTGGAAATATGACATTTTGACTTACTGACTTGAATGCCAGTTGATAAGTGTGTGTGTGTGTGTGTGATTGTTATTGGGAGAGGAAGTATGGAGCGTGACGAGAAACAAAAAGACAGACGAGGAGTGGGTGATGGAGCTAACGTGCGAGTCAGGAGAAAGAGGCGGCACAAAGAAATAGCGTGCATGACTGTGACGGCAAGCAATAGGCATATCTCATGTTTACATGTATCTATCTTTACATGTGTGTGTGTGTGTGAAGGCATGTGTGTGTCTTTGCTCATGTGTGAACACTCATGTCTTTGTTTGTATTTATATGCACGGGTGACATCCGGACCATGACACGAGTACAGCTGAATACAACTGCCGATAAACCTCCATCCCACTTTAGGGGCCGACACGAGGCCTGTTGACCCCCCCGTGTCTCACATTCTCTGAACCCGTGCCTTGACCCTACTGGTCCGAGCACAGCTGTGCACGTCATAAAACCGCCCCCCTCCCCGCCCCCAACACCCCCACCACCAAATTCGCTATCACGAATCGTCACCCAAAGTCTTATTATTTCAAACAATCACCACAACAGACCATTTTGGCACGCTGTCTTTGATAGCCTCCTCCTCAAAAGATGCGGCGGTTGTTTTGCGGAATGGTGTTTCTGTAAGCTTGCAGAGAAAATATTTCATTGATTTATTTCTAAATACACTGTACAATGAATACCAATGTTTAGTCAGCAAAACGCTGTCTGTAGTGACTCGTAAAATGTCACCATAAAGGAAGATAAAGGCTGATATGATAACATAACAATCCAAAAATGTCCGTGATTTGAAAATAACAGCATTAGACAGTGGACTTATTTCTGTTTTATGACCTTTACGCTGCACAATTCTTTTTATTGTTATCTTATAGATACATTTTTTGGAGAACAAGGCATTCTACTGCTTTAGATAAGGCGTTTTTATGATTTGATCTTAAAGCGGGGATTATGGGATAGCTTTTAGATGTAGAGGAAGACCCGGGCGAGTCATCTACCCCTAAATTGCAAAAACAGGTGGACCTCGAAAGCTGTTTAAGGAAAACGTCTGTCTCCAAAAACGGTTGCAGGCCTGTTTGTGTTTTGTCGGGGTGGTGGGGGGGGGGTAGACAGGTGTAAAGCGCCTGACGGGAGTCTGTGTGGCTGGTCCACGTTGTAAACCAGCCATACCAGCGTGCGTTACAGTGAACTCACACGCTGTTTATTTGGACTGTACGTGCACATGTCGTTCAAGCGATACGCACAAATGTCAGGAGACGTGTCGGGAGCGTTTTCGAGACTCTGATACCGCTATCGCAAAAAAAGCCCACGTGCGTCCGCCCACGTGAACGCACACACACAAACAGAAAGCAGGCATGTGAGAGTGTGTGTGCTTTTCTGGGTGTGTGTGTGTGTGTGTGTGTGTGTGTGTGTGTGTGAGAGACAGAGAGAGAGAGAGAGAGAGTGTGTTAGAATAGAAAGGATTCAAGTTGACAAACTGCAGACGCCAACACTCCGAGAGAGAGAGAGAGAGAGAGAGAGTGAGAGAGGGGCCCTGGGCAGTAGGGGGAGTGGGGGTGAAGTGGAGGCGAGGACGGGGGGGAAGGGGGGGAAGGGGGGGTCTAAATCTGTGAGAAAACGTCTAATCCCTGGATTGCTGAAGCTTCGGAAATCCTGGAAATAGATTAGGAGCTTCGCCGGCCCAGCCGCCTTTAATAAGAAGGCCTGTTTGGCTCCAAAGTCATGGCACAGCACTTGCATAATGTGCAAAGCCGCCACTTCTTGTAATTATCGTTTCCCCTATTTGGAAAATGATTCAATAAACACTGATCCGAGGTGTCCCGCGCATACTGAGGAGCCCGTCGACGGAGCACGGGTCGGGGTCCACGCGTGACAACCCCCCCAGCTCCGGTCCGGCCCGCTAATCCAAATACAGCGAGGAGGAGGAGGAGGAGGGGGGGGGGGGAGCGCTAATCGAATGAGGACTGACTGTATCGACGGGAGAATCTCTGGAGCGGTTTCTCTCGCGCCGGGCGGGCCACCGAGCTGAAGAGGCTCCCCGATACATTTAGAAAGGTCCGCCATCAGATAAGGGGAAAGTTCTGACGCGTCTCCCGACTTTATCTGCTTTCGCACATCAGCAAACTTCGGTCCCCTTTTTTTTTTTCCCTCCTCCTTTTGGCATGCTCTGCCACCGGCGTTGTCTCTCCGATACCGTTTTGGAATGAGCGAACGCTGAGGAGCTGGAGGGGAAGTAAGTCACCGTCATCTATTTGCTCACAATGGGATCGCATTTTCCCCCTCTCCGCCGATTTTGGTGTTTGAGACCTTGTTTTTTCCACCTCAGGTTGACAGCGGTAGAAAAACACATTGAAACAAGAGTTTGATCTTGGATTGTGAACTAGATCAAGCTCGTTATGAAAAGGACGGCAGGCCGACTATCATCTAGGACACTGACAGAACGTGGTGAGTGCTTGTTGCCACGATGTTCAGAAAGTCAGAAATACAAACACAGTTGAGATTATTACCGTGTCCAACCAACATCACGACTTGCATATCAGCATCACGACATTTTCATTTGCTACTATGTGTGTGTGTGTGAACCAGACTGTCAGCAACAATGACAAATAGCGCACGGTTTCCAGTATACATCGCAAAAAACACCCTATTACCAGACGCCCGGTCCCTCAGATGCTTGTCACCTGAAAGCCCACCTATCACTAGCAATTCATTCACATCTATTGACTTGTTCACGGCTCCAGTGGAAAAGGCCATAGCGCCATAATGGACGTGTCAACGTGACAAATATTAGCTCTCCTTCTCCTTCAATCAATTAAGAAAACCAGTCAATGAGGGGCTATCGATACGAGGGTCCGCGATCCCACGGTCTTTTTGGAGACGTAAGAAGACTTCACTCTCATATTAATAGCTGCCTCCCTTCTCTCTGTGTGGCTGTCTCTCTCTCCCTCTCTCTTTTTTTTTTTTTTTTGCCAAAATGAGGCTAATGTGCTATGAAAGGTATCCCAGATTTCACACCTTCTGGGGCCCTGGGAGATGGAGCGACCAGCTGTCCATATCACAGCACCCGTGTTCCTGGCTACCCCCGGCCAGAAAGAGCCACAGGCAGCTAGAGACAGGAGGGGGACAGAGGGATATAGAGCGGGAGAGAGAGAGAGAGGGACAGAGAGAGAGAGAGAGAGAGGGCCAGGACGGGTGGAATGAAAGGAGCTGACCAGCTGGATTTTGTCTGGTATAAAAAAAAAAACTCCTCCAAAAGTGTTTGTTTGTGTGTGTACATATGTTTATGTACATGCTTGTGTGTGTGTGTGTGCATGCATGTGTGTGTGTGCATCACTGTGCATGCATGTGTGTGTAGGGTGTATGTAACTGGTGTCTGTGTGGGAGGGGGTTTACAGCCAAGTCACCTTATTGAGTGGTGGGAAGCCTGACAGTGTCTCTCTCTCACACACACACACACACACACACACACACACACTTGAGGGGTCAAGTGGGGCAGGACTGCAAAATGCCAGAAAAACAGCGACCTAAGCAACCTGGAGATAGCATTAAATCTGGCAATATCATGGATCACAACAACTCAGACCCTTGCGACGTCTCTCGACATTTAAAGCCGTTTCAAAGTAAGGTGCTTTTTTTCCACTTTTTGTGCGTAACTGCCTGTAAACCTCTCTCCCCTCCCACAGCCGAACACCAATCTTCTACGCGGGTGTCATAACGCTAGTGTGGTGTACTGCTTTAGGGCGCAATTTTCCATAGACTTGCTCTATATTACCAACCCGAGAGAGAGCCGGATCAAAATGGTATGGTTTCACTCGGGAAGCTCGACTATTATTCTAGGAGTAATCGTAGCAGGGTTTGGTTTCAGCCGTCTATTGTATTGGCGTCGCAGTGTCAGGACGTTTATGCCCAGGAACCTCATACATCTGCAGAAAGCTCCGACGTGTAGATTATTTCAAGACAATGAGCTGATTAGTATCGGATTACCAAAGGTTGTTGACCAACGTCTTAACTTGGAATGAAATAAAGCCTTTACTTGTGTGCAGGAGGATCATTTTAGGGTATGCACATTAAAATGACACCGTTTAATGGGAATCTGTCTTTCTGATTGCATGGGAACGTTTTGCTCTGATGCTTACAAATAATATCAGAAATCTTTAATAGTCTCAAAATGCATTTACAACTTCTGTTTGGAACAGCTTATGGTGCTGCACTGTCCATTGTAGAATACTGAAAAGTAAGTCAATCAACCTGGATGAGTTGATATTTTTAAAAGAATGCAAGGGGGACGGGCCGACACTTCACCGAAATCTGCCCGGAAACAGTCAGTCTCTCTGTCTGTCTGATGTGACGTCACACTTGCACCACATGCTCTCTGCAAATAAGGAAATCTCAAAACCATTTTGGCCGCCCTGGGCCCAGACATACTGTACATATGTCACGTGCACACACACACACTCACAAAAACAGAACAGAGAACAAACAGCACATGCTGCTTGGTAAGACATTAGTGGTTTGGACACTTGCCACAGAGACCAGTGGGCCATTGAATCAATGGTCGCATGAGCTGGAGAAGGACTTGGTAAGAAAATGAGAGGAAAGAAAGAAGGGAGAAGGGAAAAGGAGGTGTGGAAGGGATGAAGCCGGTTCAACCAGGTGAAAACGTGGTGGTCATCACAGACTTAAAACAGCTTTTGAAACAACACCTACAAGCATATCGTTGATTTACACTTAGAAACAGGAGGAAGAACTGAGGGTGCGTCCACACTAAGCCGTTTAAAATTGAAAACGGCGTTTTCCGGTCTAGCGTTTTCGAAAAATTCGCCATCCACACGAGACAAAAACCTCCTTCCATGCGCAGACCACTCGGGCCTGGATCAAGCGACAGTCGAGGCAGTCAGGCGATAATGCATCGCTTTTTTGGAAACGGGTTGTTTTTAGAGACGCTTAGACATTTTCACCTGGAGGGAGCAAGGCCATTTATTGATTGATGAGTTGTTCGTCGGTCTATATCAGTGAATGATTGACTGCATGCTAATACCGCCCGTGAGTGTGGTTCAGCAGCTTCATTTTACCCCTCGCTGCTTTCTGGTGGTGATCATTTATGCTTCATTTCTGACAAACACGTTTTCTATGAGAGGAAAATGAGAAAAAGAGGGAGAAAAACCTATTTGCCGCACTTTAAATCATGAGGATTAAGTGTGTAAGTTTGAGAGAGAGAGAGAGAGAGAGAGAGAGCGAGAGAGAGCAACACTATTCCAATCACAAGTGCCAGATATACAGAGCGAATAAGCCACAGCAATTCATTCAAAAACAACAAAATCTGGTAATTTCCTTTTTTTTTCTTCTTCTTTTACAATGAACTTTGCGGTTTTCAGCCTCCTAAAAAAAAAAAAAAGATGACTAGAGCAAAACTGTGTTACAAGACAAGGAGCCAATCCCTAATTATATGCTATTCATGTTCCTTCTCATCACTTTTGCAAGCAACTGAGAGCTGATGTAGCCGTTTTGGGGCGGCTAATTCTGTGAGCATGCAGCAGCGGTGGTTCACTAGCAATAGCATGAGGAAGAAATAATTGCTCTCAGAGGTTTCTTCCTACTGTAGACTAACAAAGGGGCGCGAGTCAGGTGTTGAAAAACTAGCATATAAAAAAATAAAAGTCAAAACATAGACGTCGGCGGGCCTTGACAACACGAGCGCTACCTCTTTAGCATTAGCTATGTGGCCTCTTTAATGTTCGCCATGTGTTAAGGTCACTCCATAGGCTGCCTGCTGAATTCCATCACCTAGTGTGCTTTCTTTAAAAGGCCAGCCGTCGAAGTGGCTTGCCTTTCATATTTGCACTGATTACGGTGGCTATTTTGATTCCCCTGGTTGCTTAGGCCTAGACGACCTGCTGTTCATTCCAATCACACACTCGCACAGAGGCAGATAGAAGAGGAGGAAGCCATTTTTGAAGTAGCGCTCGTTCTCGGGCGGAATGAAAAGAGGCGTCTAGTGTCTCTGCAATAATAGTAAAAAAAGCCAATTGCCGCAATTGTTCATTTTTTATCCCCCTTGTCCGTTTTGGTCTGTCGTCATCGTCGTTTTAAGACTGTGTCCCATCAAAGTGCGGTGCCCGGGGCGAGGTTAGCCAACACGGCGCAAGGTGCGTCTCTGAAGTCCAACGTGATCCTCAGGCTGTCTCGCTCTCCCCGCAGTGTGACAGGGCACCGGGTCCCAGAATCCCGACCCGAGACTGCCAGAGCCTTTAAGTGGCTTTGAGATGGGAGAAGTGATAGAGGCTAAGCCCTTAATAGCTATTTCTCTGTAATCTTTCCTATGAAAGGCTAAACTATGGGAGTATTGATTTGTTTGAAGAAGGGGGGGAAAAAAATGGAGGAGCGGGTGAGAAAAGTACTCCATCAGGACGGGGCATCTTGAAATGTGACAAAGCTGTTCAGCGGCCGAGGAGATAAGCTCAGATTGAGCCCGTTTTATCCGATAAACGCCGGCGCAGTTTGGTCCAAATGAGCAAAACAAAGACAAACTCGTCAAATCCGAGTTGACAAGACTCACAAACAGTTGTTTTTCTTTTCCCGTCTTTCTCCTTCCCGTCTGTTCCTCCACAGTGTCATCCCACTCCTGCGCTCCAGCGCTCCAGCGTGACGATGGCTGCATCAAAGGCTTTTTTTTGTTTTTGCCTCGAATGCGTCGGAGTGAACCTCTGGTCAGGCGCTCGCCTTAACAACACACCCATTGTCACAGGAAAAAAAAAACAAAAAAAAACCTTATAAACCCCAGTGAGGAGGCTAGGAAGGGAATGTGCCACCGGTGTATGTCGGGGGGGGGGGGGGACTACTGAAATATCATAGGTCTGTGTGTGTGTGTGTGCACTGGTGACTACTTTTCAAATGACGGTAAGCAATGCTTCACGCGATATCTTCCCTGCACACATCTCCCCATAGATACGGCCCTGGAGGGTATGGTAATAGAGCTATTATTAGATATGGCAGCAATAGAATTGTTCTCTTTGTAGTGCCTAAAAATACACATTCCTCTGATGTCTTAAGGGAATGTATAGCCTGCTTAGCAATGGAGACTGATGCATGCTATATAGTGTATATGGTGCATATGCTTGAACTTTTAACAGCAGATTTTCACATCAGCGTCACACTAATGGAATTCCAGGATGCCAAGAAGCAAGAGGCTGTCGCAGAAACAGCCTCTTGCTTTTTTTTTCAGAGCACAGAAGAGACTTCTCCTGGCGAGACTGGTTCATCTGTCGCCTGAGGGAGGGCAGGCGGTCTCAGCCTTATTTTCCAGGGCTCCGTGTTCATGTTCACTTCACCTGGTTTTCACCCTCTCTAGGTTCTATGAAAAACACGGGGATCTTGATCGGTGTGTGTTCTGCCAAAAACACACACACACACACTTCACATTGCACCCACACTATAATTAAAAGACAGCTATTCTTTACACAAGCGCCCCCCCCCTTCTCTATTCCTGAGGATGAGCGTGTTTCACTAAAGAGCTTAAAAACATTGTATTAAACTCTATTTGCGCCGGGCTCACTCTCGCTGAAGATGGTGATGAATGACTCTGTGTTACTGCAAAAACAGACAATTAACAAAGAGACAAGCAGAAAAAGGGCTGTTTTCTTAACTAGCTGTGATGCCAACAACTTGGGTGTCTTCCGCAACATCTCCAAAACACACACACACACACGCCTAGCTAAGTTCCCAGGGGGGCAATAAAAAAACATATTTCTTGTTGTTGTTTTTGGAGAGGGATGAGCAAGAAAGACAGCGGGGTTGGTAGTCCTCTCCTGTTTCTCCTTCTTCTGTCCTTCTTTCCAACTGTCATTAACCCTCTTGTTGAGTTTATCTTCCACACACACAGGGTTCCTGACCTCCATGACCCCAAAAGTTTACTCATTACCACGTGTGTGTGTGTGTGTGTGTGTGTGTGTGTGTGTGTGTCTGGGAGGGATTGTCTTTCTAATGGCCAGCAGACTGTGGCTAGTTGAGTCAATAGGCTCCATTGAAAGCCATTGAGTGGACAGAGGGGGGACAATTAGCAATTAGCCGTTTATCATTTACAGTACATTGACTCACATTGTACTGTCATGCAACCCCACGAAGAAAACCCGACGAAGAAAAATGAAATAAATACAAGTGAGGCTTATTTGGAAAACGATTTCAAGCACTATGAGACGCAAAACATCTTCAATATCCACAAATGTTATCATTTATTTTGAAAGGTTTCCAATCAAATCCAAGGCAAACTGGCAAATAGTGAAAAAAAAACCCTAACTAGCATGTGCAATAGAGAATTGGGAGTTGGTACCTTCATTTATGCATAGTCATGTGTGTGAGCCAGTGGGGTGGTCATGGGGTCTGAGCGTCCCTGTGGTAAAAGTCCACAGCAGCCTCAGCCTAGTCTGGGTTATTGGCTAACAGGGCCGTTTGTCCCCGAGCGCTAACCTCCCGCGGACGTCACTCGCACCAGGCTTGCGCAAACATTACAGTGGAACACACAAACACTCGTACGCAGACGTGGAGTAATACCAGCCAATTACACAATCACACACTGCTAGATGTGAGGGGGGGGAAGACAATCATTCACACTCCCTCCTCCTCCCCGCCCACCCTCTCTCTATCTCTTTCTCTCTCTCTCTCTCTCTCTCTCTCACACACACACACACACACACTCAAACATCAGAAATTTCACCTTGCACAAATGGTGACACACACACACGCACACACACATCGCGAGGACAGACAAATCAATACTGATCCCGGAGCCAGCTGTTTTGGGGCCCATCACTCCGTCGTGATGCTGAATGTGAGGCGATTCGTGACGGACCACACTCCCCCACTCCCAACGGAAACACTGATGGATTCCTCTCTTGCCATCCCATTCCTCACTCCCTCGCTCCTCCTCCCTCTCGCTAAGGGTCCGAGGTGATGAAGATGACACCTCACATGAGACCACTGATCTGCCCCCCCCCCGCCCCCCCCACCCCCCTCACCACACACACACACACACACACACACACTAACTTGCATATCCATGTGTTATGGATGGAATGGACCAATTGCAAAGCCTGACTAGAGCTGGTGGGCTGGAAAAAGGGGCCTAATGTAGACTAAGTGAAGTTGCTGCGAGAGAAAATGGATGATTTACCTCAAAATCAAGCAGTAAGCCACAAGAGGCTGTTCTGAAATCAGTCGAGCGTAGCCTCTTGCAACACACCATTGTAATAAAAAAAACTTTTATTTTGAATCAATAATAATTAAATAAGGTGATTTCTGGTTAGTGCATTAAAAAATATCTGCTGTGTGGTCAAAGGTGTGGTGTTTACTGGGTGTTTAGCGGCTTCAAACGTGACTAGCCAATCAGAGCTATCTGTTTTATACTTTTCTTGAATTTCACGCATTTCCCTCCTTCTGCAGTACGACACGTGAGATCAGCGCCCAGCTGCCTTTTGTCATTGTGTATGAGAATGTCAGTGCGCCTATGTCTTGTTACCCATACAAAGCAGCCTTCCTGTAACATAAATACAGGCCTTGAGGTACGCTCATGGAAATGTCATGATATGGCAAAAATATCAGTCATGAAGAAAGCGGTAGTTCTCCGTTTCATAACACCAGCACAATAAACGCACACGTGTGCACCCGCGTGCACAGCCAGACACAACTGGATTACATGCAATAGTTCTCCCAGCACAGCAGCTCCACACACAAACCACTTGCACACATGCTTCTTCATGCACACACACACACACACACACACACACACACACTCGTTTCGACATTTGGGGATTTGTTTGTTTTGGTCGACTTGAGGCGGCAACGCCACCTGTGGCGATGACTCCGTTTTGGGTCCTGACTTGTCACAGTGTGCGAGAGGCATCAGGAAGAAGCGCCCGAGGCAAAAACTGGCCCTGTTTAGCCCCGCAGTATGCCCATTTGTAATTGGCCAAAACACCAGGCGGCCTGTGGCCATTTGTCAGTTTGAATAATTGATACAGGGAATGGTCACACTCGCAAAAATGCTGGCACTTGAGCTCACATTTATATGTAGGGCCTTTTCTCTCTCTTTTTCTTTTCTGAGCTCGACTCACAGAATTTTCCCATGTGCAATTTCATTTAATGTAATGAATTATGCATTGGGTTTCACTCTCAGATTAACATCTAAAAACACAGACCCATGTACCATTAGTCAGACTAATCAATTATGAGATGTATAGAAATGAGTGAAGATACAAGCTCAGGGAGATTAAATTGGGGAGATAGCCAGTCAAATTAACTGCTGCTTGTTAGGGAGGAGCAGATGAGATTCTTGTCTGCAGTTTTCTTATTAATACAGGCTTCATTAATGACATGCTCACTTTTCATATTGTCAGAGTCTTTGCAAATCATGAGCCATTTAAAAAAAAAAAAAAAAACAAAAAAAAAAAACATGCCTATTTAGCAAAACCTGATCAACCAAAGTTGTCAAACTCTCTAAGAAATCAGTCAAAACTCGTCCTCCCAAAACCCTTCATTCTGTGACATGCCCTTTTCATGCTGCACCGTCAAGAGAATGGATCATTTTTGATGAGTGTCTTTTGTTTTCCTTCACTTTTACCCCCCCCCCTCCTCATTCCGTTTCACTTGTCCCAATTAACTCCCTTTTGTCTCACCGCGTTTTTCCGTGATTCTCTATCTGCGTGTTATTTTTGTTGCCCGCTAATAAACGAAAAGGTTGAGCATGCGTCGCTTTTTGTAATTAGCTGGAGGAACAATGCAAAGACTGCAGTTGGCCTCGGCTCGTTTTCAGTATGACTCAGAAAGTGGGAGAGGAGGTAGAGATATCGAAAGAAAAAGAGAGAGAGAGAGAGAGAGAGAGAGACATAGAGACAGAAAGAGAAATTGAGAGCACGCAGCCAGAACCCCATGACTCCCTATTGAGAGAACATAAGCTGCGTTGCGGGGCTGCGGAATATGCTGCCTGGCTCCTAATGCCAGATTAACGGTGGCGAACCATTGTATTGCTTGCCGCAGCATCGGTGTGTGTGTCTCTGTGTGAGGTTTTGTATGAGCCTCTATAGGTTGACCGAAGATCTGTGTCTGTATTTCCGTGTGAACAGGGAAGTGGAGAAAGGGTGTGTGTGTGTGAAGAGTGTGTGTGTGTGTGTCTTTATTTATGTGAGTGACACCACGCATTCATCCACACATAGATGAGACTCCGTTTATGCTTCGGCATGGGCATGCACATCTCTTGAGTGTGGTTCTGTCCCGGGCATCGTGACGCACTAGTGTGTGTGTGTGTGTGTGTGTGTGTGTGTGTGTGTGAGCAATGCACATGCATATCGGCATCCGAGCCACATTTCCATGTTACGACAGCCTCCCTCGCGCATTGTCCCAATCTCTGCCTACTTAGACTGTTTTTTTTTTGTTTTTTTTGTGTATTCCTCTGTGCATTGTTTTGGCCTGCAGCTATTGTATGTGTTCAGATTGACTGGTGGTTTGGCTTTACAGCGACGCATCAGGGAGGAATGGGGTGGCAGAGAAGGGGGTTAGATAACAGAGACAGACAGGGCCTTGTTCGCCCTCCCCCCTCCACCACCACTCCCCCCAAATGGTTTCCCCCCCTCCTCCACCCAATAAGTGATGGGTATTAAGACGAATTGGGCATGTTTGTTTCCTCTCTTCTTCCTCTCCTCTGTCTCTCACAATCTCCTTTACTTAGCCGCAGTATGCCTTTCATCCCTCTCTTTCCCTTATCTCTTCTTTCTCCCACTCTGTACTTCTTGATTTTCTCTCTCTCTCTCTCTCTCCCCTCTCAGGTTTAGAAAAGAGGAGGACTGCCAGTGATTAGGAGGCGTTAGGGAGAATGGACGTGCTGTTCCCATAACCCGCTCTGTGCTGTCAACACCAGCTTTGGTGGAATGGAATCAGATAAAAAAAAATAAATGGTGTGTGTGTGTGTATGCGGGAGGGGGGGGGGTCAATTAGGAGGGTAGGCCGCCAGCACCAGCGAGACACATGACTCTCTTGCCTACTACTGTAAAGTCAGTTTGCCCTTCAGCTGAACTTTGGCTCACTTGAGCTGCACAGAGCCGGCCCAGACGGAGACGAGAGGGGAGGAAAGAGGGAGAAAGAGAGAATGGCAGGGAAAGGACTGACTCAGAGGGGTGGAATTAATACCCCAACTCCCTTCTCATATATATATATATACTCTTGCAGACACACACACACACAAATATTTGGCAACACGTGGAGTCAGTGATGTGACACTTTGGCAGGGGGGAGAGAGATGTGTGGCAGAGTCCACCAGGGCAAAGGGGAGCAAAGTTCCACTGGTGTATCAGCTGTGATCCATGACCCTCGGCCTCTGTCTGTCTGGTCCAGAATGAGAAAGCTGCATGGACAACTGACAACAGCCTAGATAACAAAGTGCAAAAGAGAAGAGCATCCCATCCTCCATAGTTGAGACCCAGTAGCAATGGTGTAGCACTGGCCTCGGACCAGTTTGATGAGTCGTGAATCGATTCAGATTTGAACATCGATGCCTTGGACTCACACGCCGGAGGATTTGAACTCAAACTCGGGAGTGGCGTCGCTGAGGGCTTTGTTTGTTTTGAGATTATCCCCGAATATATTTTTTTGATCGAGTTTTACACACTTCAACATTTCTGTCACCTCTCGCCATCCGTGCTCTATTGTGAGCAGAGATTTGCGCTGCGCCGCGTGGGATAAGTTTGATTTAGTGGTCAGAGTGGGCCGGTGATTTTTTTACGTGAGCAAACTTTAAAACATCGGCTTTGGGCGCACCGAGGTACAGGTACATACCGGGGCACAAATCAAGCTCGCCTGTCTACGCTTGGTACGTCTGTGTGTGTATCTAGTAGGGGAGCGTCTGCCAATCACTGTCATGTAGTTTGAATAGAACTAAAAGAATATGTGATGCTGCTTTTAATCGGTCTGTCGCTGTTCTAGGTCAGAGGAGGCGAGGTAGAGCCAGAAAACACAGGAAAAGACAAGGCAGGATATATGGAGTTTTCATTTTTTCCAAAGAAGAAGAAAGGTAGAATAGGATTGCTAGGATTGGTAAAATCAGTGATTGATTACCCAAATGTCGAATGGGTAGTAAGCTGATGACCACTAGTGGCCAGAAGGACACCTACAAGCTCCAGATAAACTCTTCATTGTTTCCAAACGCAAAATTGCCTCTCAAAGATGTGCTTTGATATAGCTTAGGCATTGGCCAGTGGATCCCAGCCTAGCCGAGCTATCTCTTGACCCAACAACAATCAGTGTAACGATCGTCTCCCTGTTTGTCTGAGTGAATGCGGAAATGGCTGAGTACGTCTGCTGGTGTGTGTGGTCAGTGTTGAGTGTGGCTGTGTGTGTCTTCTCCATGCTGGCCCCATGGTGGATATGGAGTGCTGATGCTGGCCAGGCCAAAGTGGGTTGTGGTGCCAGCCCTGGCTGATGTGAGACGCAGGATTTTATGACCGGATGTGTCTACACCGGTCTATTCAGCCCCTGGTCGACTATGGACACTGACTCATATGGGCTGCATTACATACGCTGAACTATAGGGGCCCTGGCTGACCATAGATACTGACTACTGGCCAGGTTAGGCTACCTGAGGCAGATTAGGTAGGCTTGCTGTGTCCTCCTCTGTTAGATACTTTCAATCTGTCATCCTGGTATGGGTAGGTATGGAATTTGTACCCCTATATATTTTACTAATACCTAGTATGTTCCCCAAGTCATTCAGAAGGCATTAGGTTTTTCCACGGCACAGCGGTCTTTGTTACTACAGTTATGATACAGAATGGAAAAATCTCAGCTTTCTAACAGAAGAAGATGAAATACTTTCAATCAACAGAGACTAGGTTTACTAGTTCAGACATGATTTATTGAAATCAATAAAAAAATACAAGCTTTAGCATAGACTTGAAAATAGGCGGTAGACAAGAAACCCCATCTCCCCCCTAGGGATGACCCCACTGGGCCATCTGATGGAGATGACAGCAACATACAGGAACAGCTGAGGGATAAATATAGAACGTATCGATTTGTGATTGGATAATTAGTCATGATGCAAGACTGAAATAGTGTATTCTACTCCAAATTTAAGCTGATTGGATAGTATATTATGAATGAAAGAGAGAGTAGTGGGATAGATAAGTGATGTGAGGCAGCCTTCCTGATTGAACTTACGCTAAGCTTCATTTCAATCAGAAATGAAGAGACGTGATTTATTGAAATCAATACAAAGACAAGCTTTTGGTGTAGACTCAAAAAATACCCATCCACAGGGTGAAGATCCCCATGAATAGGCTGCAGACCAGAAACCCCCCCAAACGGTACAAGTTCCAGTGAGGAGGAGAAGAAAGTGATGAAAGAAAGTGTGCTGGCTGGTGAAGGACCTAACTCGCTGGCTGACGTTGGGTCAGCGTCATCAACTGGCTGATGTAGGGCCAGTTGACCATCCTGACTAGCTAGCTGATGAAGGGACAGCTTCATTGGATTCAGCTGGATTGCTTTATGGCACAAAACAGAAAGAGGGCGCTGTTCTTCCAGCAGAAAAGGAAATAAAGTTTTCGCAGACGTAGCACCTTTCAAATGAAATGCTAAAGTGTGTGAGTGTGTCTGCTTATAGCATCAGTCTGTCTATGTATCCCACCTATACCGATCAACATTTGGTCCTTACATCATAGGCACTTATGGAAAGTGTGTAGTGTGTTGCTATGAGTATTTCTCTGCATGAGGGTGCATGCAGGTCCAACGCATTTGCCTGCTAAGTGGCCCGACCGGCTCCACGTCCCATCGCAGTAGAATTAGCAGGCCTTGAAAGAGAAACCGCTCTGTGTTCACTACATACTGTATTTTATTGGCAGCGGCCACGCATCGCCTCCTTAGAGAAATCAGGGTGAACCATCAGAATACTAAAGAGGTTGACATTTACTCATAATACAGTTGCGTGTATTGTGTCTGTGTCTTAAATGTCTACGTAATCATAGTAGACACCTCTCTCTCTCCACACACACACACACGCACCTCTTTGTGGTGCATCTGAGCAGCCCATGTTTACTGGCGTTAGTTCCACACACACACACACACACACACACACACACAGCTCTCTTGTGATTCACTGTGACAGGGAAGAGAAGGAGAAAACAGAAGGAGATGGAAAGAGAGAAAAAGAGAGAGTGAGAGGAAGAAAAAGTGACACACACACACAGAGAGAGAGAGGGGGGGGGGCTATTCTCTCATCCTGAGTGGGTGGAGTGGCAAGACAGGACTGAAGTACAGTCTGCAGCACTGCCATGAAAGATTGAAAGCTCAGTCAGACTCCATGTTCCACATAGCATGGACTAAGAGACAGGAACAGAGGGAGAGAGGCAGTCACAGAGGATGTGGATGGAGGAAGCATCGAAGAACTGGAGGCTCAAGGAAAATATCATCACAGTGGGGAAGCTTCACGCCGCAGTGGATAATAAGGCTAATATTGTATACTCATGAGTTTGGCATCACAAGTTAAAGCCCAGTTCTCAGTATCCTGGTACCAGGGGGATCCCTCTCTGAGAAGCTCCTCCCCAAGGTTTCTTCAATTTTTTTCTTCCCTAAAAAGGTTTTGTGTGTTTTTTGTTGTCCTCTGCGAGGGTCCAAGGTTGGGGGGGGTGTCATGTGCCGTCATTTATTGTTTTCATTATGTGAAACCCTTTGAGACTGTAACCGTGATTAATGGCTGCACAAATAAACTTAACTTCAATAAGCCTCAGTTGTGAGCCATACCCGCGCTCTCTTCTATTTCCTGTTGCGCTACAGTAAATGCCCAATAAAGCACAAATCACATAAAAATAATCTTAAAAAAGATCATCAAAACGTTATGGATGGATGGAGTCCCTCGGATGCTGAAGCTGTGCAACACTAAACTAAACCAGGCATGGCTATTTCAGAAAGCACTCCACCTGTTCCGCCTGTGACTGATAGTTACCTTTGCCCACTAATTGGCACTTATGGGGAAACCCTCCCACATACAGTCCTCCCTCCATCACTCCTCACATGCACACCTAGGAAATGGACTGACCTCATTCACAGGGCTTGGAGAGGGTAGAGATACATTAAAGGGTCTCTTACTCTCTGCCTGGCAGGTTGTCACAGAGGGGGTGGTCAGTATAAGTGAGAATCATGTCCTAGTTTGGCTAGCTCTGTTGGGAACCCGGGGCTCTTTTGACATGGCTTTTTATAGGGCTGTTCTATATGGATCAGGACCTTTGCACTATATCCAAGCAGCTCTATGAACCTTCAGCTTGGTGGGCATCGACTATCAAGCTGTGGGAAGCTCTCATCGTTATTCTGAGCTTGGATTCTGGAGGTTTGCGATTGGGCCTAGAATTGAGCCTTGTGGGACTCCATATCATCCTTTCATCTAGAGGAGAAGAAAATAGAAGCTTTTGAGCCTTACCCCAGAACAATGCACTATGGAGGGGTTCCTCTAGTCATCAGGATACGTTTCTAAATTCTGACTGATGTAATTGAAGAGGACTCTATCTCTATCCACATTTCTTGTATTTTTGTTTCCATGCGCACTCTCTTTTCCCTGAGGTGGCCGTATTCGTGCTGCTCTTCATTATATTTGAGATGTTTCATGAGGCAAAAGCAGTGCAAACATACCTGTTAACACGCATGCACCCACGCCAAGACGCACACATGCACGCAGAGATACCCGCATTAAAAAAAGAGCACACAGCTATAAATCATTTAAAAGCTCAAGACTTTTCTGAGAAGCGCTGGGGATAAAAAAAAAAACACAACAGCCCACCTGAGTCCAGCAGCACATAGATCAATCATGTATCACAAGAAAGTCAAAGAAAGAATGGGATAACAGAAAAAGGAGGAGAGAGGGGGGAAGAGAGGCCCTCTCATCAGCAGCACCCTGAAGCGTAGATCCCTCAACTTGGGATGGTTCTTGCATGTGGTAGAGAGAGTACATGGAATGGTCATGATCTATGTGGTGCTTGTACATTTATATATAAGGGCACTACAGTTAAAGGCCTCCCCTCTCTATGCGTGCAATGCATAATGCATTGGTCGCTCACTCTGCCGTGCAATTAGCAATGCTCACATGCAACCGACACACGCATCGCGCCTCAACTTCTAAAGGCGAGCGCTAAGGCAGGAGAAAGTACTCTCTCCCTCCCCCATTATGACTCCTCCTCCCCCCTCCCTTCTTTCTTCCTATCGTCAGAGTGAGAGAGGGAGTCGGGATAAGATAAGATAAGGCCAGGCTATCAGCTCAGTTTGCCCTCCATTTGAAAGGGGCACTGTGGCAGTATGCAGAGAAGGGAGGACAAAAAAAGGGGAAGTCTATCATAAAGCAAGCTTGTTTCAGGTTAGCAAAGGGCGTTCAGTGACAACAACCAGTAATCCCTCTTTCCCAGGCCCAGAGGGGACAGCGCGATAGTACGGAGAAAGAGTACAGCCAGAGAGCGACAGCACAAACGACAGGATATATGGGCTGACCAGACGCAGGTCACTTTCCTCATGAATATTTTAGTTTAGTACATTCAGTTTAGCAAAATACTTATTAATGTGGAAAATTAACCTAAATCTACTTGACAGACATCTCAATAGCAGCAGCTGTGCCATCACTCAGGAATTCTCCACCGACCACTGCGGTGAGGCACTACAGTGACTCAAGTTCCCAAATCCCTAATATACAGTATCTCACCACTCTCTTTCAACTCCACCATCTTGCCCGACCAGACTTGCAAACGGCCTGCGCCTCTTGTAGCGCTTTCCTACCGACGCGGTCCCCTGTGCTGGTGCCTATTTTCGAACCGTTCCGCGCATTCCCACCTAAAAAAAAATCTGGTTCTGGTTCTTTGGTTCCATTCCAGCACCTAAAAGCTGTTGGTCTGGAACCAAGGAACCGTGATGTCACGAGTGATGTCATACAAATTTAATTAACAGTTAAATGGATTATTTTTTGAGAAAAGTGAGGCGAGCGAGCAAAAAGAAAAACAAAGGGGTGGGGGGACGGACTGAAGGTGGGCCGGCTGAGAGAGACGAGCTGGAAAGCAGCAGTCAAGATCGGGTCGTCTTATGTTGTTGTGATACAAATAAAGCGACCTGCAGGTCCGTGAACTCTCCTCATCCTGCCTGTGTCTCTGTCAGTCATGGCCCCAGGGGTAGCAGCTTTTCTTCTTTTTTTTTCTAGTAAAAGTGGGGCATCCGTTCAGCAGATTCAAATGTGCATGGCCTAACCGTCATTTTAAAATACAGACAGACACAACACGCTTTTAAGTTGTGCAAGAAAATATTGAAAAAACATCAGTGCTTCGAGTGACGCCCATAATGGCTCCAGATTGGTGGAAACGCGGGGCCGGTTCTTAAGAAGGTTAGCTGGTTCCAGTGCTCAGCACCGGCCGGGCCCCGGCTCCGGCACAGGAACCGCGTTGGTGGAAAAGCACTATTGGAGAGAATCTGTCTCTGTTCTTGGACTGACTCTGAGAAGCTGAGGGAGCATTTCTTAAAAGAGCCGGGTCTCCGCTGCCTACAATTTATGAAATTGTTGGGGAGGATCAATCTGGGTCTGGAGATGGAGCTAGAGTCCGTCTTTCCCTGAGTAGCGGGGCTGTGTGTAGCCTTATCCCACTGATGGATGTGGAGAGGGTTAGCTTTTAATCCTGGACTAACAGCCAGTTCTCTGGCCCTTGATTGCTACACAGCACAGAAAAACAGCCCAAGGGGGCAAATATAGGTTTCCTTTGATACCAAGGGACCCAGGACAGATTTATATTTTGTGGGTATGAGTGCATATGTGCATGCAAGAGGTGAGGGAAGGGAGTGTGTGTGTGTGAGAGCACAAGGTTGATTTTATTTTTCTTAGATGTATTGGGTTTTTGTTCACTTCTAAATCCCAGCCATCAATAACAATCTCACTGAATAATAAGGTATGAGGACCTTGAACAGATAGAGTGAAAGGGCTTTGATTTCACATGAAAGCCAACACACACACACACCACCACACACACAGTTTTCCTTTTCAGCATATCCCATATGTTATCTATATATAACTATATGATCTCATAGGCATATTGCAGATGTCTGACTATTCCAGCTCCTTGATATTTGAACATTGGGGTGTTTCGTCATGCAGGACCGATTAGTTACTGTATTTGTGAATTTGGTGCAAATTGACTGTAATAAACAAAGCAGAACTGTTTATGTTGAACCATCCTTTGTTACATGTAAGACTACAAAAGTGAACGACTGAAAAAGAACTGTTCCCTTTGCACGTTGTGTTTTTACTTGAAAGAGGACTCAGTTCTTTTTTGGGTGCACTTCAGCTCTAATGGGATCTCAGTACATTTTCCATTCGCACTCTTTGGAACACAGACGTGGTCGCAGCATCCATTTCCTTCTGGCATTTCCTTTTTCGATTAGGGGAAATGGAGAAAAAAATATATAATTTTCTGATAAATATAAAAAAGTGTTGTGGAGAGAATTTCTTTGACGTGATGCTCACCCCATATCCTCAGACCAAACAACTCATCTCTTCCTCTTCCTCCTCTCCCACAAGCCATGCTTGATTTGTGTTTGTTTTTTTAGAGTCAGAGATAGAGGAAGTACGTAGCCGCTGTACGATGAGCACGGAGGGACAAAAAATGTAATGAAAAAATGCAAAGCACACTGGGAGCGCTTTGTGTTCACAACAAGCAAATCGCAAAAACAAACTCTCAACCAACGGCTCTCAGACCACCTCATTTGGTTCGTTTCAGAGGGGTCGAAGATCGTTTGCAGCGTTCTGAGTTCACTAAAACAGGACCGAGTGTGAAAACACCCGTAAGCACCAGCTAATTAGATTAGGCATGGCGCAGGCTAACTAGCTGATTATGTGAACTAGCTCCGGGCTAGCAGCCTGTCGTGAGGTTCCTAGTTCAATCCCCAACCGTTTCCAAAGTACCTCTGAGCAAAAGCACCTACCCAACATGTATATAATATCTACCAACGTACTCCAAAGGACACGTACTGATAACAAACCTGTGATACAATACGATAACCAGTTGCTTACAATGTGCCATTATGGTTGTATCTGTCCCCACACATACACAAGCTGGTAGTGGGGGGAGTTTCCAGCATGGTGTCTGTGCCTTGATGCAGTCATTTACAACCCTCCCCCTCAGCTGCTTCACCTGTGTCCCTCTTGACAGCTAGAATGGCCGGCTTCTGACATGGGACGCAAAAGAAAAACATGCCGCGGTCGTTAGCGTGCCAATAGGTTAAAGTTGTGGATTAGCCGTAAGCCTCGGCTCGTGTTTAATGTTTGGATGGGGAAGAGACTTTTCAATCTGAAAGACGTCATTTCACCACCATTGCTTCGGGCGATGTTTTGGTACCAGCGTGCAGAAGATAGTGGTGAGGCTGCACTGCTGAAAGCACAGAGTACAGTATGAAGTGTATAAGGTGAGTAGCAGTATGGATGTGTGCATGCATTACAGTGGATTGGTAGTTTATAAAGGTATGAAGAACGGCTTCAGTTTCAGGTTATTAGTTTTCAGTATAAAAGTATCTATAAGTACAATCAATTCTTAATGGTCAAAAATGTATAAGTAAGGAAGATACTCAAGCTACCATTACCTTATTACCCACATGTGACTAGAGATGACTATTGTGCCAATCCTCTGGGAGAGCCAATCGTTTGTTGTAAAAAAAAAAAAAGAAAAAAAAGAAATGGCACCCCGTGGTGGCAGTGATGCCCAAGTCACTGAAGGTGACAGTGCCACCTTGGTCTGGCACCGTGCCCAGGCTTCTCTAGGGACCACATGTGGCATGCACCGATGCACGGCGGTGTATACCGGTGCCAACGAGCAAACCCACCCCTTTTGCCTTTGCCCTAAAATATGCTCCTTTTTAAATGCGCTCACCTGCCAAAATGCCCTCATGCACAACGGCCTGTGCAACCTTTAGAAAACCTCACTGTCATCGCTCCGGCTTGCCCAGGAGGGCAGTAAATGGGGGGGAATATACGTTTTAATTGAGCTACTTACAGTACCTTATGCCCTTGTGCAGGCAAAATGACTGGAACTTCTATACACACAGTATACAGCGTTCCGGATCATCCATCTCCGCTGCCAATGAAGCTACCTTGCCCGAGGGTGCAACTACGCACTGCAGTGGCTTCCTATGGGGATAGGGCCACTGACACATCAAGTCACCTCTTCCAGTCCTATTTCTACTTCTCTCTCTCACTTTCTCTCCTCCTCTCAAAACTTCCTCCTTCATGCTGCCACAAATAAACAGCGAAAAAGGGCTTAAGGGTGGCCGAGTAGCTGATTTTTTTTTCTCCACGCTCCTTCCCATTTCCTCTAAAGTTACGGTCCCTAAAAAATGGGCTTTAATGGGAAACTGAGGACAGGGTAAATGGGGACTTTATCTGGCCATCAGTTTGGCAGTTTGGCAGACAGAGGGTCGGGGTGGAGGTGGGGTGGTGGGTGGTGGTGCTGGTGGAGGTGGGTAGAACTGCTGCGGAAGGGGCTTTGAAATCTGCTTTAAGGCAAACTCTGGGGTGGGGGGTCGAAAGTAGCAGAGAGAAAGAGAGATAAGAAGTATAGGGGATAGAGGGATGACGGTGAGGAAGAGATTGCGAGCGATGGAGACAAGGGTGGCTGAAAACGAGTGTATGAGAGAGAGAGAAAGAGAGAGAGTGGGAGAGGTGGAGATATGATCGGTCAGTGAGGACTAGAGGAGGTCAGAGTTGGATTAACCTGCATAAGGATTAGCCAGCGCTGCGAGGAGAGGAGAGCCTCGGGCCTACAGCAGCCGGTGCCCAGGGCGCCGGTCACTTTCCATTGTGTGTGTGTGTGTGTGTGTGTGTGGTCGACAGACAGATAGAACGTGGTAATGTGCATGTTTGGTTTACATCTGCTGTACACTAGAGGAGGATTTAGTCGCCACGCTCCTAAATGGTCCCTGCCATGAATGTGACTTGGATGCTGTATGTTGTGTATCCGTCAACATTCATGTGTGTGTGAGTACATTGTGACCATGTGTCACCCGCCACACACACAAACACACAAACAATTTTACCAGAGCCCTCCACCGCCTGTGGAGCTGCCCATCTCTCTTTCTCTCTTATCTTTTGGACTCGGCTGCAGAGGGGCTCTGGGCTATGTCATCTAGTCCACCACCCCCCCGCCCAAAAACACACACACACACACACACACACACACACACACACACACACACCCTTCCTCCATCACAGCAGGAGACAGTGGGCTTGCCTTTTGCTCTGATCTCTCCATGCAGCCTCCGAGCCTCGGAGATAGGGTCAGCTCAGCGCATGATGGCCTCCCAATCCGTCTATGATACAAACACAAAACACACACACACACACACACACACCCTTGCAGACAGTCTCAGAAGCACACACACACACACAGAGCACGGGTCAATAACCAGGGTATACCAACAGCAATCACAGGACTGCTGGACGTGGGGGCTGTGTGTTTGCGTGACATTCGATCGGATGGATTCGCCTTGTTCTTTCCCGGTCTCCCGGGAGCGGAGTCGAGGGAGGGGAAGCGATCTGTGGCGTTCCTCCCCCCCTCGGAATGATTCCACCCTCTCTCTCTCGCTGTCTTCTCTGATGATGGTGGCCTTGGCTCACAATGGGTACACCAGGGGGTCCTGCATTGAAACAATGGCTCCTCCACGGGTTCCTGGCATTCTCTGTTGACCCAAGGGGGGTGGTGGTAGACTGTTAAAGGTGTGTGTTTCTTTGTGTGTGTGTGTGTGTCTGTGTGCACGACCATGCAGAAGCCTGTGAGTCTATGTGTTATGTGTGTGTGTTTGAGAAACAGAGAGCGAGAGAGACAGTGTGTGTGCCTGTCTGTGAGCTTTTATCTGTATTGTCAGGGGATAATCACACAGCATACCCTTGAATATCCTGTGTGATACGATCTGATGCGACACCGTGGGATAGCGGGGATGATTGAACCCTTGTCTTAAAGAAATCAAGCAAATCCACCGCCACTCTGCTTAACACAGGGATACAACACAGCAATAGCCGCATCAGGGAAATATTGCATTTATGTTGCAAAGCAGGCAACACGCATTACTCTCCAAACATGAAACCTAATGCACACCGGAGACAATTTATCTTCAACAATTCTTGAGTGAATTGGATCTGAGAGACGCAAATTCTGCCCCGTCTCTCCTGTGTACCACTGAATCAAACAAATGAAATGCATCAAATGAATAGTTTTTTTTTTTTTTTCCCCGAGCAAGCTCAAAAGAATTGACTTTCAAAGAAGAAACGAACTTGAAATGGCTGATTTATGCAAGTGTGTTATAGATGGTAGGAGCTGTTTTCCTCCAGAGTTTCATTCATCATGTCAGCCTAACATAATAACAACGTAACGCAAATAAAGCAATACTTTGTTGATCCAGGAGGGAATTTCTCTCGTCACTTGCCCCCCCTTCTACAAGGAGGTCAGAGTTCAGGGCCGGCTAGGTAGGGATTATACTAGTTGTACATCAGGAAGCTACCTTTTGATTTTTCAGTTTTTATCATTTTGTTTTCAAATGTATTACGGCTCAGGATAAGAATAGTGAAGATCAGTGATGTTTTTCAAATAAATGTAGTTTAGTTAGAATGGTATTTATTGAGACTCAGTCCTCACATGCAGAACAGTCACAATACTGGACCCTGATTGGCCAACAACACCAGCAAATGATGTAAACCTGCTGAGTGGAGGCTTTCCAGCTCAAATGCTTCAAACTGGCCTGACTGGACGGACTTGAGGAATTCTTTAGTGAGCTCAAGTTGCGATGCGTTTACTGGAGTTGGTCTGAAAATGCCTAGAAAAAAGGTTGGAATTGTGAAAATGCAATAAATGTAACCACTCAAACAAAATCAAATTTTAACAATGTCTTCATTAAACATCTTTGATCGTATATAAATGGAGGAAAATCTGTATTTCTCTAATATGGGACATATCCCACTGCCTGCTTTCACAAGGGTATACTGAAGGGAAGAAATGGCTAAAATGGCAGCCAGTGTCCATTAGCATGCTACCTGCGGTTCGTATAGATGTGAGAGAAGCCGAGCTCATAAAGCCTTGCCTCTCTGAAAGATTCTCCACGCTTGACCTTACGGATAATACTTCCGCTAGATTTTGGAGTGCTTAATAAGTAATATTCTGCTAAAGGCCAGCAGGTATTTGGAGCAAGGAATCATTATTGAATGAGGCTCAGACCAGGTTTATGGTCCCAATTACGCCGGGCTATAAAAGTCTGATACTAGCCGGGGCAAAAAGTTTCACTTAGTTTCAGGAGTTGCTGAGGAGAGACTCCAGATTAGAGAGACTCATCTGAAAAACATGATGCGTAATTATGATTGTGAAAGGGAAAGACGTTGCATCATACTTTCTATGCCAGCTTTTTATCTCTGGTCAAACTGAGGCTAATGTTTGAAAAAAAAATACAACTTTCAACACTTAAAATGGATCGGAATGAAACCCATAATGGATGCATCGACTAAAAAAAAGGAGCATCGTGGTATCTTGCATTTCTACGGAGCTTGGCCCGCGATTTAAAACCTCACAGGTGCAAATCTCAATCGGCTGACATTTCTTTTAATAAATCCCCCTGCACGGATCTGAGTAATATGGCTGATCTAAACGTGTATGAAAAGGATCCATCTAGTCAGAGAGTATACACAGCGGAGGACTTGTAAATATTTCATCTTGATTTCGGCGATGGGTTTTATTATTGATGATAAAGGGGGTTGTGGGGCCGACTCTCATGTAAAGACGATGGTAAAATAGATATTGCTCTCACTGATATAATCAACGGAAAGGTTTTTATGACATCTCCACCGGATAAGATAAGATATCATGAGTGAAATCGAGGGAAAAGGTTCGGTCGTCCATCCTCCCCCCAATATAATATCGCCTCTTTCTCTCTCCGTCGCTCGCCCCGTCTATTTCTCTCTCTTCCTTGGTCCCGCACCTGCACCCTCTCCTCCTTTTTCCTCTTTCATGGTCTCATATGTCTTCTCGCTTTTCTCCCTCTGCCAGTCTCTGTCACGCTCCCGTCCTCCTCTCATCTCTCCATTCCTCCCGCCCTCTCAGGAACAGATTCAGGTGAGCCAATTTCATCTCGGTCATGCCTCTTGTTTGCAACAGTCAATTCGGCTTCTCGGGGAAAATGGCCTCCTCTCGTCATCGAGAGCCTTTTCATTTGGACAACTTCGCTCCCTTGCCCTAACCCCTGAAATTACTTTTGGGTGGTTGTGAAAAGGGGTGATGCGTTAGTGGGCTTGCAAAGGGTGGTGTCTTTTTCATGCTGGACCAAGACCACTGCCCAGTGGCCGCGTGGTTGTCTTTATTTCAAGCCAGGAATGTATTGATTATGAGTATGCCATTGGTAATCTAAATGGCGGGGTCATCTAGTTGAGGGATCATCAATGCTTTGTCAACATTTTCTATAATGTGAAACTGTGAAGATACAAGCAAACTCTATTAGAAGAAGATCATTTAACCGGTTCATGTGCCTTGGTATTTCAGAAAATAAAGACCATTAGCCAGCCAGTCTTAATCAAGGTTCACATTAGATGATAAACATGAACATAAGCCAATGATGCTGATCCAAGTGTGCATGCATCCTTTCGATTACGCTCCTCTGACTTCCTCCTCCCCTTTCCACTCCTCCCTTTTTCTCTCCCTTTTCATCTCACTCTGAGAGATCACACCCTGTCCACAGGCTCCAGCCATTAGCTAATAATTCTCTCAGATCATGAGTCGTTTACTGCACTCTCTCAAGCTCCGCCACACTCATCTAATGGTGATGACCCAGGTGTGTGTGTGTGTGTGTGTGTGTGAGAGAATGCGCGTGCGTACACATGCTCCGCAGATGCATCTGTTACCTGCGTCGCCTTCACGTGTCATTGGCCGCGGGAAATGAGAAGAGCCTCGCCTCCCTCAGCCTCCCTCCAAAAAGGAATAGGAGCCGAATGGCGCACGGCTCCGACCGGAGGCAATCAGAGTTAGCCTTTTAACGGGCGGGAGGCTAATGAGAGAGCGCTAGCACTACGAGTGTGTAAAGAGGGTACGGAGTCACGGCTAATGCAAACATGCTCAGTTGATTTTGACGCATTGCACACACACACACACACTGGGAAACAGATGAGCTATTTGGATTGTATTGGCATTTAGGTGGGGAAACAGTGGGGAGGGAAACGTAATGCGTTCAATAAATACTTCAACAGCGAATCAAATACCTTGCCTGTGCCTATTCCTTCTAGTTGAGAAAAGTCTTCAAGATATAATCAACTGTGCCTAATGGACGATACCATTACTGGCCACACCCTGTGATATTATTCTACTGATTAGACAGCAACCAACCCCACGCCACTCCCCTCTTCCCTCCGCTCTCCTACCCTACATACACTGTCCATTACAACCACATCCCCAAGGGAAATCTGGCCGACGGGCTGCCATGATGTCACATTTTTGACATTATATGCTTATCGCCGCTTGATGCACAGGCGTGGAATTAACACAATTTCCCATGAACAATAGGAGTCGCATTGCCACATGCTGAAATAAACAAACAAAATGTGAAAGGAAAAAATAAAAAAAACAGAGGCTGGAAGTGTAAACACCCCAAAAACACCCAAACACTCCCCCCCACTCTCTCACTCAAAGATAGGATCACCATCAGATAACACACACCTTCTCGTTTGTCTGCTCCCCCTCCTCCAACCTCTCTGATGCTTCCAGTAAAGAAGTAGGGATAAGAGAGAGAGAGCAAGAGAGAGAGAGGGAGGGAAAGAGGGAGGGGTAGGATGGCATTATGTCTATCGGTGTGGATAATTGAATGTTGGAGCGTTTTTCTCCGAGCCTTTGTTGTCCAATCAATACGGCTGTTCCCACGGGAGCTAATCTGTATTAGCAGAATTAGCCTGCTGGCTAACTCAGATGTCTCAACCTGGAGGGCCCCCCTCTCCTTGTACGCCGGAGTGATGCGGGGGGTGTGTTAATACAAAAGGTGGGTGGACGAAGGCAAACAACCACTGATATAAACAAAGATCAGCCAGAAAAGCTAGGTACATTCTTTACTGCACATGGGTTAGCTGAGTTTGGGTGCGCTTACCCTCCGCTACATCTGAGATGGGTCTGGAGAGCTGACCGTCAGCTGTCGGCTGTTATGAAAGCCTAACTGTGATTGTGTTAGTCGTGGACGCTGCTCACTGAGCTGGAAATCATCTCTGGTGGAAAAAGCTGCCTGCTTGAAATACAAAAAAAAAAAAGTAATCTGTTAAATATTGAAGGAAGGAACGTACCAGCTGATGTCCAAATAATTACCTCCGCCAAGGAGGTTATGTTTTGGCCCCCCGTTAGTTAGCCTGTCTGTCAGCACATCTCAAAAACCTGTGAATGGAGTTCCATGAAATTTGGTGGACGTATAGGCCTCGGGGGGAAGCAGAAATTGATTCAGTTTTGGTGGTGATCTGGATCTGAGATTTCTGCCATTAGCCAATTTTCTATTTTTTTTTTAGCCTAACTATGAAACTAACAGAGATAGAGACTTGACTCCAAATCCTCAGGGTATATTTGCACGGTGAAGAAATCAATTTAACTTAAAACCCTAAGTGATAGGAATGATGTCTTTGGGGCGTTGGAGCTCTACACTCTCCGAGAGCCTTCCGGTGCTCGGTTTGACGGCGAACGCTCAGCGCTGTCTTTCACCGTATCACATTTTACTTCATGCTCCTTGAGAAAAACCAAAAAAACATTAACCTCCGGTAATTAACGACATCAATCATCCAAGTTGCTCCGTGGTTCTAGGAAAAGTTGTTCTGCGTTTCTGAGCATCAAAGCTTGATGGGTTTAAATGATGGAATGGAAATGATGTTTTTTTTCTTTCAGGAATACCTCTCACACAAGATGCTGACACAGGGGACACACCGCAGAGCTTCGGTGTTTAGAGGAGTCAACATGGCACTGCTGTGGTGATGGTGTGTGTGTGTGTGCACATGCTTTACTATGTGTATGCTTCATTTCAGTTCAAATGCATGTTCTGCTCAACCTGCGTGTGTGTGTGTGTGTGTGTGTGTGTGTGTGTGTGTGTGTGTGTGTGTGTGTGTGTGTTTCAGCATTAAGAATGAGCGGCCTGCTCGTACTAATGAGAGGTGAAGGGAGACAGTAATTGAAACCCCAGGGAGAGCAGGAGGCGGAAGTGTGGGGGGGGGGGGGGGGGGCGCAAATGGAAAAAATACACTCCCTGTGCTCCTTTATTTTCACCATGGATCTAGACAGCATGCTCCCCCAAGAGACACAGCCAGAAGGGAGAGTTCTCTCTCTCTCTCTCTCTCTTTCATGCACACACACACACTTTGTGTTTTGGGGTTGCACTTGAAAATTCACAGTCAGGTGTATGCGTAAAAAATATTTGGAAATTTGAAGTTTAATTTGTTTTCTTTTTAAACTGATATAGGCCTACAATTAATAACCAAGCTGCATGTGACACTTACTGGGCAGCATGGAAGGTCCTGAACGTTGGCTTTGTGTTCCCCCCTGATATCTACAGCACATTCTGTCCTGTGAGATAGATTGTGACTAGAGTACTATTTCAGCTTGGCTGTAGCGAGCCAGAAACATGGGTTTGCTTGACCCTGGCCTTAGCCATATCAGGACTCAGTGCTGCCTGCTACAGGGACACTGAGGTGTTCTAATATTGTCACCACATAATAACTCACAACCTAGCAGGCTGACACGTAAGACGCAGCACACACACACACACACACACACACACACACACACACACACACACTTCATTGGCTGAACAAGTGGCTGAACAAGGTAACGGGACAGAACGTGATCAATGCAGGAAAAAGTGTAAAAATATCAGGCATGCGCGCACACACACACACATACATACACACACTTTCCTGGAAGTCTTCCCGGGAAGCTCCAGTTGTTACTAAACTACCATCCCACACACACACACACACACACCTAACACTACATTGGCCTTATTCACACACTAAGCTTGTGATTACCATGAACAGAAAGTATTTTTATCCCCCAAAAAACTTGCCTCAGTTTTGCTTTTTGAGATATTGGAGTTAAAGGCCTATTACATTGAAAACGCAATTTTCCAGTTTTCATCCTGATTTTGAGGCACTGGGGCTGTAAACTGGTGTGAATTAATATTGATATGGTATGATTTTTTTTCATGGTTTCATAATTGGCTGAGAATTTAGCGAAATTGTTGACATTTTTATGTCAAGAATTACAGTGAATATAAGTTGTTCGAGAAGCTACTGAGTTAGCGTAATGTCAAAATCACATATCAAACATGACAGATTGTTGTCGTTGTTTAATAGGTGTCAACCTGCACAAAGCCCAAGAGGAAAAGTTCAGGCAATGTCAGGCACACGTCTAAGGCAGTCCAACCAGACCAGAAAATCACCAGAAAACAAAGCAATTTCGAAAAAAGGAAAAAAAAAACTTGAATACTGTGGATTAGAATGCATTAAATATTATCCATTTTTATTATTTCCATCATAAGAGACAACAAGTGAACGCACATATAGACACACTTGCCTAACAGTAAATTCAAACGGGACACTGTCCTTGAACTGGAGCATACTCTATGTGGTGACTGTAAGTTAAGTAGCTTATGAAGAGGACGTTGACCGACTGCTGCATGCTTGCCACGGACAGAATGTGGTCAATGCAGAAAAAAAAGATTTGACCCCGTCATTAATAAACCCTCATAACCACTTGGTCCCAGTACAGACAGACACACACACACACACACACAAAAATGAAGTCACACCAACACACCCATGGCAAACGGTCTTGGACGTCGTCCCAGAACGTTGCTTCAAAGTTACCCTTCCAGCTGCCCTCGTAACCCGGCGAACACACACAGTAAGTGTATCTCGGAAAGTGACAGCGGTCATAAATAAGATTTAACCTCGCAGAGAGACACGCCGACTTGTCCCCCCCGTCGGACTGAAGAAACAACCTTAACTGAGAGAGTGGTGCAATGGAAGCTCTCTGCTAAAGACTTCGCTTTAGACCCTGATCACAGATGATGATGGTGGCCAAAAATACAATGCAGTCTGAGTGGCTCCAGCGGGTCTAGAAACTTCAAACTCAGTCATTGAACTCCACATGAGTTTGTCACCATCTTTGACTGTAAAAAGGAAAACAAATTAAGACAAACAAGTGAGCAAGACAAAGAAGATTTTCCTTTCGATTCATTGAGTCATCAGGTTCTGACCAACAGAGCTAGATTCAATCAAGGCAAAATAGAAACCAAGTGCAGACAATGCCGAGTTGTAGCATTTGTGCATGGTGGTGTTTGTTTTGTGTCTGTTATGTCTGGAGGTGGACGGTAATTCAAACCCCATGAGTTCATTGTCAGCGAACCGGCGAGGAGGAGGAGTAGTAACAGTTTCTTTATGTTCAGATTTTCGCTGTTCGGAGTTTCCCTTCATCACACCTCACCGAGGATGAGCAATCCCAAGTCGCTTACATGTGCATTGCTGGGAAAATTCCTGTAACTGAGGTAGTAAAACTGACAAGAAGAAGAAAAAGAAGAAGGCGAGAATGAATTATGTCATGAGCTGCAAGACCTTTTCCTTCAACGAACCAAGGACATTGCTCGACTTGACATAAAGGCTCTTAGTGGCAACTGCACGCCGACTGTAACATTCTATGAAAACAGACACTGTCGTAAAAACGGTGACAGCGCATCACGAGAGAGAGGTCCAACAACACATCAAGGGTCTTATTTTCAGAGGACACATCATGAGTCATAATTCAAAGATGGATATTTTAGGAGAAGGGGGGGGGGGGGGCGGGGGTGACTTCTGGCCGGAGACCCGCTGAGGCACGGCCGCATGGAAAACTGAGGAGAGGGCAAACGCATAGACACTTTCTCACGTGTGCCTGCATGCCCTTTTACACATAAGAGGAATCGCATGCATGCTGCCACATGTGCATACAAATATGGACCTGCAGCGAAGGGACAGCATGCATACTAGACACACACACACACACATGCACAAGAGGAACCTTTGAAATCTGTGAGCATAAATACAATTTAAGCCCTCTAGAGTTGCCACCACCAACCAACCAACCAACCCCTCCCCTATTCCCCCAGCCTCAGCTCTGGGCTTGCATCCAATGGAAGGGGTCAGTGTCTTACATGCAATGTAGAGGCCTGAGCTGGTGCGCACACATTTGTACATGGAGGTTTTATGCATGGTGTGAGGCGGCCGCTTTGCCATCTCGCACGATGGGAAAAAGTCCTAAACATCTGTCGGGTTTCCTTCCAAATCATACGGAACGCCAATCATATGCATCAAAACCTCGCGGGGCAGCTGCTGAAACACAGAAAAAGACATACCCTAGAGTCATAAAACATGAAAGTGAGCGAAACGGAGAGTCCCTGACGTGGCCCTGAGCTTGGTATTCCAACTTGGAACACAGGGGCCTTAAAATACCGGAGCCCCGAGGGGAGATTTATGTCCGTTTGGAGAAGGTGAACGATTCTGGGGCAACGTATAAAAAGAACCAGAAAGGTCTCGCCCGTAAATTAAGGCCACGGGGTGGATGTGGGGCTGGCGCACAAGAGAGTGGAACCCTTTTGTGTAGGGGGTTGTTTGGTCGGTAACCCCCCCCCCCCCACCGGGGAAAGCCTCTCCCACCTTCTATCATCGCTACTAATAGCGGGGGAGAGGTAAACATGGAGGGGAGGACACTTGATACGTGATCTTCAAGGAAACACTTTAACACGGTTATGTGTGTAAGAATGGTGAATGAATAGTGTTCAACGTGCGCTCCATTCGACACTACTGACACTATTGTAGAAGACTACAAACAGAAGCAGGTCGCACTCCTGATTACTACCTTGCACTTTCTCATCGGCGACCTGCTAATGCTTAGCAGATTTACAGCGGTTGAGCCTTGGGAGCGGCAGCAGGGGAAGGAATGGGTGGGTGGATGAAACGAGGAGGGCCAAGAGTAGATGGTGCACCTCCTCTCTCTCGCTCCCTCCCCCTCCCTCCCTCCCTCCTCAGAACTGATGAAGGACTTAATCTCTGGTGCTACCTCATCAGTCCAATAATCTAATTAGGAGGAAAGGGGAGAGCGTTGGGATGGATTCATACGCCGGGCCGCGCCGCGCCCCCTTTACCTGCCCCTGCTGCCACTACCCTGCACATTAATCAGAGAAGAGAAACCTCAGCTCCTTCTCCCAGTGAAAGAGAGACAGAGGGGGTGGGGGGGGGAGGGGGGGGGGCGTGAAACAGACACACTTTCCAAAAGGCCCGGCGTATATATTTCATGGCACATTACGGATGTCTTGCCTCAGCTCAGCCGACAACTCATTAGGACCTTTATGAAGGGGGAGAGGAGAGAGGGAGGCGGCAAGAGAAAAGGAGATGGGAGTGGGGATCCGGTGGGTCGGTGGATCGGCCGTTCTTTTTGGACGGTCATGAGGGCGGGGCAAGTTTCAGTTGTCTGTGTGTGGTGGTTTGTTTACTGACTAACACTCGTTTGTATGTGTGTATAGTTTACACATACACACATACATGTGGTAGCTATGTCATCCATTACATGTCTACCCCATCACCAGCACCCAGCATTTCCCATTTCAGACAATTGTGGTGATGAGGGGGGAGAGATAAGAGTAGCTCGGTTATCCCAAATACCCGCCTCACCCCTGCATCTGGAAAGAAAGAGAGGACAAGAGGGAGAACAGGACAGAGCTAAGGAATACTTCACACCCGATTGTGTTCAGAGAGAGAGAGAAAACACATCCAGGTGTAAATGCGATGAAGATTCAATCACCCAAATCACCTCTGGAGGTTGTCAGAGACACAAGTGACCACTTTGACAACAACCATGTAAAGGCAGCGCGTCTCTAATCGACTCATAGCGGCTATGTAAACAGAAGAAATCCCCTGGATGTGTGCAGATCCAACCAGGAAGCACACGCAAATCTGGCAGGTGGATACTATCAGATACTAACACGTGACAAAATTGGATTGTCAAGATACTCCTGGGCGGGGGGAACAAGCGAGACAAAGTGTTTACTTTCTAAGGACGTAAATACTGCAAAGAGAAATCTGATTTCAATGTGTATACCGAAGACGGATTTTAATGTCAGGTGTAAATGGAATTCACCTCGTCTTTTGCTCAGGTGGCGCACCACACATATGTGGTCTGGGTGAGGCGAGGGAGGGAGGAGGGGGCGTTATGGAGAAGGGACAGAGCTCAGCTGATGGCTTGCTGGTGGCCTGATTGCTCTGGCCCAGCGGCCCACTGAGCAGTGATTGCCACAGCTGGGGCCTCCAGGACGGATTCCTCCGGCGTTCCCATAGCTCAAAGCTGACACCTCCCACTAAGCACTGTCTGCCCCGACCAACCTCTCACCACGCCATTTGTCCTGATAGATGGAAAGACAGAGGTTTGAAACCAACCTATACCTTTTTCCCACTGATTCGCCCTTTTCTTTTGTCTCTCTGGGCTTATCCATCAATCATTTTCAACCTCGCTCCCCATTCACTTTGTATCTCTATCTTCCCCTCTGCCCAGCCTCACTATCTCTTCCTCTCTTCCTCCTGTCCCAACTCTTACCGGTCCATGACTTCCTACTCCTTCCTTTCCATTCATCCTTTCCCGCCATTCTCTTTCGAGAGCACGAGCCAATTTTTTGTTCCTCCTCTTCGACTCTCCCGCCCTTTGCCCTGACGTTCACATTCATTTGTTTGGATCGCTTCCACCTTGGGGGGAATAATCCGCTAACTGGTTCATTCATACGGATGACATCATCAAATCCTTTCGTCGCCGTCGGCTGGATTAATCCTGCTCATTCTCTCGTTGACTGAGTCCATTATGGAGGCACAAATCCAGTCAGTTTAAAGAGAACGAAGGGGTCCGGGGCTACTGCTGAAGAAGCTACAGGGGAACAGAGAGAGAGAGAGAGAGAGGGAACGAGAGAAAGAAGAGGACAGAATGGAGAGGGGGAAAAGAAGGAGAGAGAAACTAGCAGTCACCTCAGGCCACGGTTGAAGCATGGAGAAAGAAACCTCAAGCGCAATACTAAGTACTAACAATGGACTCTCTGATCCTCGTTTGCATTGGTGCCAGGCTGAAGTAACCCAAGTGAAGCACTGCATAGTTTTGAAGTGGATGGAGTGTGTGTGTGTGTGTGTGTGTGTGCTATGGCAAGCATGCATGGTATAGGGTAAGGAGGATGAGTTAGAGGTTGTTTCTTTGAATACGGAACATGACATACATGTTTATTTTCTTGAGGTTCAACGGCCCCTTACAAAGGCCACACAAACACTGTGCATGCTATGCAAGGTATGTGGTGGACTATGTCAGTGCCCTCCACATTGCACACACAATAGACATGCAGACCTTCGTAGACCAACAAACCAAAGTGGTGTCCAATTGATTTAAACTCTTGGAGACCCTACAACAACAGCCGTATCCATTTCAAAGCGTGCTGTTGGTGTTTGAGGACCTATAACCTGCTAACAGGGACGCCCTCCAAAAGGAAAACAGGAGAAGGGGGCAGTGTTGTCCAAATCTAGAAATCTAGAAAATGGCAAAACAACAGAATAAAGGTCCAAGATTACAGAAAGAGTGTACGTATGACTTCCGAACTCTGATGTAGGAGCTTACGAGGAGCGCAAGGCAGCTAATTTAGGCTATACTACACCAGATGGCTCAGGGCAGGAAAAAAGGGAGAGTGAGGAAGTGAGCAAGGAAGGAGATGGTAATATAATATTATATTATATTATATGTAATATTACACCTAGCCTAACAGAAAGGGCCAGGCTAGCTAGTTGTGGGGAAATATGTAGCCTGTCTTGACGATACTACAGGAGTTTCACAAGGCTATGTGAGGCTACGCTAGGTGGCTCGAGGCATGGGAGGAGGAGGGGGGCCCCTTTAAGCCCCTCTTCCTTGCGTGACAGAGCTGATAGGATTGCCCTGACTAACGGGCAGTTAAGTGCTAGTGTGATCCAGTGGAAGATCAGGAGGTCAGAGATGAAGCTGAGCCAATGGAGCACGCTGCAGCCAACAACAGGCTGAATGAGCTCTGGCATTCCAGATCTGCATTATGCATGATTGCATGCCTGCATGCGTGCATGTATTTATGTATCTGTGCAATGGTATGGGGTATGTGTGCGGATGCATTCATTGATTACGTGTATTTAAGTGTGCCATGTGCATTAGCGCACACTGGCTCAACATGAAATAATAGGGATTTAAAGCAAAGACGATGACAGTGCAGTGACATTATGCTGACTGGGGATAGACGTGGTCAAACACTCCCGATGACTCACATGAGAGAGATCCTCCTTTTTAAATTGTGCAGTTTAGGGCTTGAAAATGAAAATAGGAGTGTTAGAAATATATGAAATCATAATGGTACATTTATCCGTTAATCTTTTTGCTGTTGTGTCAAAGAGATGTAAGGCTTTGAGATGCATCATCTGTCTATTTTTAGAGACCTGTAGGCCTTGGTGAAGAGTTTCTTTGAAGCATCTTTGTGTAGGCTACAGTGTGTGTGTGTGTGTGTGCAGTCTTTTGGAAACAGTCACTGCAGTGTCGAGGGTGAGTAACATGCAGAATGAGAGGAATAAATAAACAGACAAATCAGCAAAACGGGTGGACCAATTTCCAGATGCATTCCATCTTGTGTGATATTACCTCCCCCCCCCTCCTCTCCGCCAGCTCCTCTTTGAGGTCAGGAGTTTCAAGTCTTTATCAGCTACTCTTGTGAAACGTTCCCGAAGAGTAGGGGACGTTGAGGCTCCGATCCGATGTGTGTAAGCGTGCATGCATGGTTAGCACACACATCCAAAGCCTGTCCGATGATATCCCTGTTACGTATACCGTTGTCATAAAAGGCCACCTCTGGAAGTGTGCATGACAACATGAGTCTCCGTCAGCGCCTGTCTGTGCTCCGATTGGCCAGTTGTGGCAGATAGAGGGGTTAGATCATCCCTGTCAGCCACCCCCCCCCAGCCCCCCCTCAACCTCCCCCACCCCTTCTCTCTCTCTCTCTCTCTCTCTCTCTCTCTCTTCCTAGCCAGATGACACACATGGTGGCTGATCTGTCAGTGCGCTGGCATCATCGGAGCAGGACATGCATGATGTGTCAGAGATAGAATGTCACGCTAGGGCCCCTGGATGGAGAGAAAGGAGGGGGAGGGAGGGAGGGAGAGAAAGAGGGGAGGGGATGACAGATGAAGCGAGATCAACAAAAGAGAGTGGCGCACAAAGGAAGGATGGAGAGAAACAGGTGGATAGAAAGGTGTTAGGCAGAAAGAGAGACAAGGATGGAGAGGAGGGATCAAGTGAGGGGGGAGGAGGGGATAAGCACACAGAGCGATAGAGAGAGATTATTCCGAATGCCAGTGCTTGCACGCTCGCAGAGCAGGCATGAGGGCGGCAAGGTGGCTGCTTACACAACAAACTCTCACACACACACACACACACGGCTACGCGTTGCCAAATAGACCTGCCGGGGTCCCCGCAGAGACGTGAGTCAGAGTATCCATATCACTATGCCAAAACACATACAAACAAACATATTGTGCCACTTGAGTATCGCGGTTTACGGGCGTTTTTTTTTTTTTTTTGACATTTCCTTGACATAAAGGGAGAGAGATCTGAGTGGGTTCTGCCTCGTTGTGTTCAGGGAGTGAGGCGAGAGCAGGAGCTTTGCATTGCTCTAGTAGGTACAGGACAGGAGAGCAGGGGTAGTGAGTTATAGATATACTCCTTCACATGGTGTGTGTTTGTGTGTGTAGGTATGCATTAGTGAAAGCTGTGTTGTTTGTAGATAGGTGTGTATTACTAAAGATGTGTGTGTGTGTGTGTGAGAGATAGCTAGTGGGTGTGCCTATTAATGTGTGTTAGTGAAAGATGTAGTGTGTTTAAGCAGGCGTGTGTGTGTGTGTGTGTGTGTGTGTGTGTGTGTGTGGTAGCAGGGATTTAATGGGATTTCCAGCTCAGCAGAATGCACCTGCTCGTCTCACATCCCCCCTGGCATGCACGCGCACGCACACGCACACACACACACACACACAGTCTTCGGTATCGATCGGACTGCCAGCCGCAGGGCCATTCATCAGATGGCTGGACACACCCAGGTGTGTTTTACTGTTGGCCAACGCTCAGCAGCGCATTCGAGGAGCAGACAACCATCGCTGGAGACACACAAGGGGAGGGGGGGAGAGAGAGAGAGGGGGGGGGAAGAGGGAGAGAGAGAGAGAGAGAGAGAGAGAGAGAGAGAGAGAGAGGTGGAGCGAAGCAGGGAAAATCTTAAAGTAACAAAATGAGACTATAAACCTCCTGGAAACAAACGAACAAACAAACACTTTGGAAATTGCAGACGCTAATTTATTTCGGTGTCGTTAAGGACAACAAGGACATCGGGCCTGTTTTGTTGTTCGTGGTCTGTTTTCTCATCAGCGAGAGAACACAATAATAACGCCGATACAACAACCTCAACCTCATTGTCGTCGTCATCATGAAATCATACGAAGACGTGTACCGACTGGGTAAGACTCCATTATGTTGGACCAACACGGGGACGTTTGCTGCAGTCGTGTCTGACGGCACATTCGATCTGACTCCTCCATTTGGTACCTTTTCCCAGTACCTGCCATTGCTCGACAGGTGAGAGCCCAGATTCCCGTGGTCGCCTGCCACGCGTTTTCCACAGTTCAGACCCGTGCATATCATGGAAAGGGAGATGGAAAACTATGAGGGCATTTTTATGATCCAGCCTGCGACATCGTGCAGGTTTACTGTAGCCACTAAACACGTCTGACAATCACCTCGATTGACATGGCGGCCCGATCTCACCTCTCGGAGATGCGCCGGCGCACCCCGACATGTGGCCCGGGGCTCAACCTCCGCTCAAACGGCGGCTGTAACCGTCGCGTCGCCCCCCAACGCCCGTGGCAACAACTCCTTGGCATCGTCATCGTTGCACCTCTGATTCAATTACCTTGACCTCCGTGGGTGCCTGGGCCTCCCTCCCAGTCCTGCTCCTGCAGCCGGGGAAGGTTAATTGAAAAGGAATGCAACATTAATTTCCTTATTAATGAGACCAGGTGACTGGCCACTGACTGTAGGAGAGTGTGACCTCACTGGGACTTTCTCTTACCTTCCCCTTGTTTGAAAAAAAAAAAAAAGCCAAAGACACATCGGAATATCTTTGTGCTATAAGAGCATCCATGCATGCGTATCGTTTATCTGCACCCGTGCCAATATCTTTGGCCTTTAGACTAAGCCATTAACAAGCCCATAAATCTCATACAGGTATGTCAGTACATGAGAAGAGGCGGACAGTATGCAGCCTTGAACTCGCCAACCCCTTCCGATACCAAAGAATGCATACCATATCAAGACATGGACACACAGACACACACACAACCTCAAATACACCGTGACCCTGACGCAGAGGGGCCCGCTCGACCCACCTCCAAAAAACGTTGCCGTGCTTCACTTGGGTTACCTCCAGCCCGGGCCCGCTAATACTACCTGCGATTAAGAGAGTCCATTGTTAGCACCCCGATGCACAGCCTCGTGCATTGGGTTTCTGTCTCAGTGCTTGGACCGCAGCCGAAGTTGGCTGCCAGTGCTTCGCCTCTCCTCCCTCCCTCTCTTTCATTAAACCCCCGAAGAAAATGTGTCTGAGGGAGGTGAGTTGTTTCAACCGCGTTCATAAAGAGATTGTGTTTCTTGATGTGTGTGTGTGTATAATGGTATAAAAGAAAAGACACCAACACCTCCATGTCATGCAAAGTCCATTTCAATGTGTGGACAAACTTCCATCCGTGCGCAATCCCCGCAATGCAACAATACTCCACGTGTGTGCATCGTAGTGCCTCATGCCCCTCTCGTCTGTCGAAACACGATAAGATAGAAAACTCGGCGGCGTACGGAACAAGCGGCCTCCTCTTCAATCTCCTTAAACAAATACCAGGCAAATGAATGAATTTTGAGCAGCCGCCGCCGCCGCCGCCTCTATCGCAAGACGGATCTCTGCTTTATTTCACTCCGGCACCTTCAGACACTTTTTCCGGACGGATGCAAAGCAACTCGTTCTAATAAGATTTTTTTCTGCACTTTTTTTTTTTTCTCCCCTCCCCATTTTTGTCTCTTCCGCCAAGCTTCCCCCGACTTCCTTGTTTAATCACAGAGTCTATTAAAAAGGCAATTAAACATCATGCAGGTAATATGTATAATCCATTGAACAAATCCTGGATCAAATATGGAAATTGCAATAATGGAATGTTGATTAGTGTGCCGTTTCGCGTGCACGATCGATTCGGAGGAGTTAGAGCGAGACCTCCTGCCCTCAGGTGGCATGTTGCCTGGTTTTAAAGGCCTTGTATACAGCGTGCACGTTTTGGGTTTTTTTAAACGCTCAATCCATGCCAAGCAATTCTGCAAGTTCAGGGAGTGTGGAGGAAATGTTGTAGTGCTCACATCCACCCTAAGGCAAACCCCAAAGCTACCTGAACGCACCGTTTTCAGGAAATACCACTATGAACGAGACCAAAACAAACAAGTGTGTATTATTTAGGCTCGGGCAAAGAGTCATGTTAAAGATAAAATATCCTATTGCTGTTAGAGAGCCCAAATGTACTGAAGGTAAATAAACAGAATAACACAGAGAGAAAGACAGCGGTGTTTGTCTGTGTGTGTGTGTGTACGTATTCCTCATGTGAGTCTGGGCTCCTACACTCAACATAGTTATCTATATGTAACAACTGAGTTTCACTGAGTACAGAGTTGACAGATCAAACAACTTCAACGCAATTAGAGATGCATCCAGATGCTTTCAGGCTGAATACTTTCCAGTTAGCACTCTTTTGAAGTAGAAAAAAAATAAATAAAAGGCAACACTGGACAAAAGAAATACAGTCAACGAGAGAATTGCACGCCCACGACCAGAGCACTCAGCAATGTAAACTGATGGCGTTTAAAAAAATGACTTGCACGGTTTATATCGGGGGGCTGCTTGTTTATGCCTGTCTGCCCAGTTCACTGCTGGTGGAGTCGACAGGAGCCCAGATCAACAGGTTATTAGCTGTAGGCCCAGACAGGTACGGGGAAAAAAAAGCACAAAGAGTTCTGGAAATAATTTCACCAGCTCCAGCTTCGCCAAAAAACCCCACAAAAACAAAAAACAAGCTTTGGCTTTATCACTTTCTCAGCTTGATGCAGTTTCTCTTAGGGGGCTTTGCTGTTTTGTTTTGAAAGATTAAAAGTGGGGGAGTACGGGCTGGAGGGGGAGCAGGCGGTAGGGAGGGAGTGGGGTGTTTGGTGACAGAGGATGGAGGGAGGGGAAGGGAAGAGGAATGGGGGGTTGGTGTTTGTGTTATTGATGTGCAGCGCTGGCTCAGATAAAGGATTGGTGGGAGCCAACCAGCTCCTATCTGGCTCCTCCAGCCAAAGGCCTGTTTGCTTTCTAGGAGTTGCCACCATCCAAACTTTGTGTGTGTGTGTGTGTGTGTGTGTGTGTGTGTGTGTGTGTGTGTGCTGGCTGGCAGCGGAAAGCGAGATAGTGGGGGGGCAAGTGTGTAGATGCTTTTTCGGAATTAGATTCCGCTTCCCTAACAGCACAATTAAGGTGCGATGGGAGAGAGGAGGAGACAGCATGCAGGGTGCTTAGAGTGGGAGGCTCCATCCACAGGGGAAGAAAAAAAAAGAGAGAGGGACAAGAAAGAGACAGAGCGAGGTAGAGGGAGAGAGGAGAGAGGGAGAAATCTCTGGGCCGTATAGTAATGGACCGAGCGCAGTGTCACAGACGGAATATGATTACCATAGATCCATTTCTGTCATGCTTTCCAAAAAAAAAAGGAGGGGAAAATAGAAACGCCCGTGTGGCCGAAAATAATCCGAGGACGAATCGATACGGTTGGAAACGGAGCGTCAAAAGACCTCGATGAAGAGGCAGCTTTATCAAAAAGATACGTTTCATAGATGGGGCTTCTGATTTATATAGACGGGGCCCCGTGATGGCAACATGAATTACTGGCTGGTTAGGATACAGGGATGGAGAGACGGGAGGAGGGCTGGAGGGAGCATTAGAACAGGGGGATGGGCTGGAGAGGAAGGATGTGAGATTCGTCCCGCTGTCGGCACGACGGACGACAGCGCCGGTTGCTCAACCATCTTGACGCCATGCATCTTTCTACATACGCTACATCATCAGCCGAACACAATCAAGTTTCATGCAATAAATGTGGAGGAAATTGTCTTTTTGGCACCAGTGTGGCGACGTTAACCCAGCGCATACCGACACATGGTACTTCCAACAACAGGAAGTGGTTGGGAATCTACAAGCTAGCATGCTTTTTTTCCACTTTTATGTGTGGTTCTGTAGTCTCTCCATCTCCACTGCACAAGCTGCATTAAGATTTAACAAGAGCACATTAAAACAATATTTGAGAAGCATATCCAAAATATTGCTTGCTCGGATTTTTTGGCCAATCTCACATTTAACAAAAAAGAAATCATGAAAGGTGGGATGCGTTCATCCGACTGTTGATCCCAAGTTCAAGAGTGCAAATGATTCACCCCCTCTAATCCAAGCAACAATCATTGACGAGTGAATCTCAGAGCTCAGCAGCGTCTTCGAAATTTAGCAATGCAGCAGTGAATGTTACAACGTGCTGTGGAAACGAGGATTATGGCTTCCTTCTACAAATCTGTGAAGATAGAGAACCGAGGGCTCAGATACCTTCTGGTGAATAATTCACTTTCTACACTTCAGTTGTGTCTTTGTCATCACTTTGTCATTTTAACCGTTCATCTATCAACCACTAACAATGTGTCTAATGTTTTAACACTACAACAAAAAAAAAGACTTCTTCCAAAAAAAAAAAAAAAGCCAACTTTCTCCTCCGTTCATCCCAGTTCCTTCCACCTCTCCCCCCCTGCTCCCTTCATCATGAGTGATACAGGCTCTGTGCTACCCTCCATTTGTTTGACCCTGCGGGAGGGGGGGAACTGATGTGCTGATCCATCAGAACCGCACGGCTCCATTTACGGGACGAACCCCTGCCTCTAAAGCAGCTCCTCCAGCCGGTGCCAACAGCTGCCCGCCTGTCTTAAACACACGTCTACCAAGGGCAAGGGCAGATCCCCGACGCTAATGCTGAAGCTTTCTCCGGCTCCGACTCCACTGGCTGGTGCAGCTACTCGGGAAATACTCTCCGGGAAATACTCTCCGTCAAATACAGCGCAGCGCAGCACATCTCAATGTCGATCCCGGGGACACACTGATGAAGCATGTTGGCTTTATTTCCTATTGAGCATCGCTTTGACACTAAGTGATGAGTGTTTGGATGTTGCATCAATTGTCTGAAACAGAGTTAAAAGGTTTAATAGTGTTCAACTGTGAATGATCAGTTATGAAGCACACTGCATATCAGCTATTTCAGCTGATCGTATGACGTCACTTCACATTTCACACATGTGACTTGGTCCCCAGTGCCATAAATGCCAATGTCCCATTCAACTTTCCTCTGCGCTCAATACGTCATGGGGATGAGGTGCTCGTGTGGGGCCCCACTTTTCCAGCCCATTCATGGTCTCGCTTTGCAGGGGCAGAGTAGGACATATCATCTGAAAGCAGACAGGGGGTGAAGTGTGTATGTGTGTGTGTGTGTGTGGCAGGGGGGGTTGTGGGGTGCGGGGCAGCATTGCATGCCTACATGTAGAGCCGAGAAGGAATTGATACCCCCATGAAGGCACAAGTGTGACTGAGCAAGGGCCCGAGGGTGGGGAGAGACAGGGGTTCTGGGTGAGGTATGAACCGGTGTTAGCTGCCGTATCCAAGACCACACGAGCAGCTCAGTCATGGGACTGAAACTCCATCCACTCGGGGGGAAAGGGGACCCTGAACAAACTGTCTCGACGAAGGGGGCTTGGGAGTGGGGGGGGGCACAAATGCGTGACAGCGCGTTAATCTTTTTCACGAAACTGTTCCTTGACTTTTTCTCCGTTTCTCGAGTCCACCGGACGTTAAGGCCCCCGGTAACCGTTTTAACACTGCGCGCCGAGTTGAGAGTTGGACATTAACGTGACCAGTTGACTGATTCAGCCATGGAAAACCTAAAGACTGAAATCTCCCCCCTTTCTCTCCTGCACTAGTCTTTATCTCTAATCAAAGTCCTATCCCAGCTCACTTTCCCAAGCTAACCACCACCACAAGCCTCCCCCCCCCCTCCCCACCAACCCCTATCCAGCTGAAGACTGTAACCCTAGCCTCATCAGGCGCGTAATCTCTGTCATGTTCCACTCTCTCCCCCCCTCATCTCATCTAACTCGCTTACCCCCCCCCCCCCCCCCCTCCCGCTTCAGGCTCGGTGTGGAATGCTGCAGGTCACGGCTGGGGCAGCTTATGCAGGGGGGGGGGGCAGGTGCTGTCACAAGGTACGTTTCCATGGCGGCAGAAATGTGCTACTGTTTTTATTAGCGGGGCCCGAAGAAGACACCGCCATCCGCTGGCCCCTCCTCCTCCTGCCCCCCTATCTCTCGGTGCCTACATTTGGCTCCCTCTCCGGCTGTGTCACGAGTTGTGTCAGCAGCAGTTGCAGCCTGGCCGTGGAGAGCGCCCGTCATGGGCAGAGGATTGAGTAAGAATCTTCCATTAAGGTTACCATGCAGTATGTGGCACATGATTTGACTCATTGCCGCAATAAGGCATCCAAAATGCCAGATCCTGCACAGCTAATTTCTTTTGATTGCAAAAATGCAGCTGACATAAACCATTTCTACATCGTCATAACAACACCGTGGACTTATTCTTAATCTGAGGTTAACGGGGAGCTCGAGTTGTGAACATAACCTTTGACAGCGCGGCCCTGACCCCCCCCCCCCGCGACGAGCCACGCCAACATATGCCACTTGTATGAGAAACGGTGCCACCGCTGAGAGTGACAGTTAGCAAAGCGCAGTCGCCCCCCACGCCGGCTAAATATCACTCCTGCTGCGGGAGGGTCATCCTCAGTGTCAGCTGTCAGTGATGTGAGGCTGGAGGCTGAGGGGAGTATTTTGACCTTTGACTAATTGTGATGTCATCCCGAGGCTCATTGACGGAGCGGACGCCGCCGTTCTCCGGGAGACGGTAGCAGTGGGACAAACGCGCTATTCGCTGAAGTGCTCCGTTCAGTATCACTCGAAATGATCATTTTTATGTTCGTGTCATCCTTTGGTTTAATTAAAGTGTTACCACTAAAAGGTGTAATTGTACTTGTTTTGTATTAAAACAATAATTGCTCACATATTAAATTGAACCTAGCATCCTCCAACATGAGAGAAACCACACTCCACGAACTGAAGCGCGGCATAACAGCAAACGTTTCTTCTTTTCATTCCATCCCCTTGATTCTTCCCGCTACTTTCTCATCACTCTTCTGAGGCGAGAAGGGGGGGGGGGGGGGGTTGACTCTCCACAGCTCTAGGGCGTGCTTGTTCTTCGGCGGCGGCCGTATCCCTCGCCTCGTTACGGAGTTTCAAAGACAGTATAATTTCAGGCTGACACCGCCTCAAACGTGCCGCTGTCAAGCTGGAGCGAGGCATGGGAGCAACTCGAGGGATGCGGGCTCAGAAATGTCACTTTCATACTCGGCGGGATGAGAGAGGAGAGAGGATGGGGGGAGGGCGGGCTGGAAGAGGGCCTTGTGAACGACTGTTTAAAATCATGACAGGAAAATGACCAAGGCTTGGAGAGACTGTGTGTGTGTGTGTGTATGTGTGCATGCACGTAATACAAATAGAGCGGGATCATCAGCATAGTGTATGCATGGCTGCTTTTTGTTATTGTTTAGGAATCGAGGTCTCTCGGTGCGAGTGTGTGATACGATTGAGTGAAAGTAGATCGGGGAGTTCCTGCAGGTTGTTTACATGACCAAGAAAGTACGCGCTTGTGTGAGAGCGCACGAAGATACAAATACGTGCATGTGTGTGTTTGCGCATTATCCGAACTGTGGACATATAGAAGTCCCTCCAATGTGTGTAGCTAATGTGTGTTTGTCCGTCTGTCTCCATATGTGTGTGTCTACCCGTGCTTCAGCATATCTGGCCCCGACTACAAAGCCCCTCTGTTCTTAGCATGAGCTCCATCTCTGGGCCTTGTCAAACAAACGGTTCCTGGCGGCTCTCTCCTGGGCATGTGCCATAGCCGCTGCCAGGGCCGCCATGGCTAGTGGAGCCCCTGTTCCTGGCATCGTCCAAAGCGTCCACTAAGCGCTAACGGAAGTCCCCCCCCTTCCCCCCCCCCGCCCTCGTTTACATTCATTAAAATGGTAGCGTCGGGCTCCCCCAGAGCCTTGGGAGCCCGCGCCAAGCCTGCCACAGCCGATAAACCGGGGCCATCTCTCACTGCCCATTTGTTTTGCTTTCTTCTCCTTTTCCCCGTGCCGCTCGCTTTCCGAGATGGCGCCCCACAGCACCCCTCTGTGGGCACTGGGCTCCGGTCTGTTGGCAGGATTCTCTCTCTCTCTCTCTCTCTCTCGGTTTTTTTTTTACTCTGGTTTTATTTTTCTTTGTTGTTTGTTTGGAGTTAAAACGGCGCAGGTTGTCACTGTTCCAAGTCGGAAAGGGCAACCATAGGAAACTGTTTTTCAACCCTTTTATGTGTGTGTTCAGAGTGTGCTTCAGTACCTTTGGTACAGGCCTCTGACTGCACAGGTAAAGCTCTGAGCACAACTTCATAAGCCATGGAGGCAGACAATTTACTACTCACATTTTACTATTGCAGCAATAAAACAACTGCGCCACTGATTTGGCAGCATTTGTGCTCCTCATGTATGTTATGTTTCATGATATTTCTTTTGACTTAATTGAACCCTCTAATATTTTCTTCTGTTGTGTCTAATATAAAGTTTGATCACGTCCAACACCATTTGGTCATCTGGCCTGGATGAAGTGGGGGTGGAGGGGTGGGCATCTCCACTGTAGCGCCTTAGGCTTCTCTTCTCCATGGTGGAGGATGAGATGAGATGGGGGGCAGTGGGGGTTAAGCACCCCGCGTTAACCTCGTTCTAATTCCGTTGTTCTCGTGACATCACCGGGCGCGTTGCCTTCTCCATGTTCAAAATGTCTTCTGCCTTCCCTTTATGGTGTCGGAATGGGAAGGCTGGGTCCGCGAGGGGGTTTCTGTCGGGCGGTCGGGTAACAGCGGCTACCTTCCTCCTCTCATTTCGCTGCCTGGCTGACTAAGATCCTTCATTGTCAACATGCTAACCCCCTTGCTCAACCACCATACAGAACATGGAGATGACAAACATGTTCTCGACACAACACACACCACGATGACCTCTGCAGTCGAGGGGGGCAGGGGGGGGGGGGGGCTGCTACCTGGTGCATTCGGAGGTATGACATGTCAGCTCCACTAAACCCTTTCGAGTCCTCAACACCACAGACATTCAAAAATGAAGCTGACTGATCACTAACATGACTAGCTTCCTACTCCCCCAAAGCTGCGCCTGCATCTTTGGGGGTCCTGCTGTTCTATTAAACGGATGTTTGCGTGTGTGTATGATGGGTTGGCGGGTGTGGCTGGGCTGGCGGGGTGATACAACCGCTGGCGAGATGAGAGTGCCACTCTGAAGAGAAGATCAAGGAAGGCGCCGCTGGAGAAAGAGACAGGCCCTCGGCGGAGGAGAGAGCAGAGCTGACAGAGTGGCTAAATGGAGAGGAGAAGGCGGCTAGTGTTAATTACAAACAGCAAGTAGGGATAAGGAGAGGGATTAGGTCAATCACGGAGCATGGAATTAGAGGAAGAAAAGGAAAAAAAAAAAAAAAAAGGTTTGACTTTAATTAGCATTGTTGGAGAAGCAATCACGTGTTAGCGCGAGCCCCAAAGAGCTAATGCTAGCCGTCATTAGCATTCATCCACTGCTGGCTCGGTGCGACCGGGCCATTTCGGTAGCAATTACTTTAGCCTGGCTAGTGCCGACATGCTGGGACACTACACATAAAGATAGACACTCGTGCTGCAGGGGCGACAGAGGCCAAGGGAGTGAGTGATTGAAGAAAAGCGACTGGATATTCACTCCAACCAGCCTTAGCATGTCATTAACTTCCTCCCCCAAACCCTCACCCCCCCCCTGACTGGACATTATGAGCTTATCGCATAGAGCAAAAGGGAATAATTACCCAAATACTATCCAGCACAGCCATCTTTAATCAGAGGAGTGTGTAATTACTGCCACACAAATGACTTCAGTTCATTACGAGGCTGCCGTAACATGGCCAACGATGGATTGTTCATCATTCTAAAGTGTATTATTTACTACCGCCGCAGCAAACCGGGGACAGATAGACACACAATTGTCATTAAGGGGGAATGGGGGAAATGGATGTGCCGGTCAGCCGAGCATTTTTCAAAACACGGGCATTAAAAGCCGAGAGACAATAGAGGGCAAGAAAGACGACGGAGGGTCCCCCGGGCAACTGATGGTACGCTTTAAAAGCAACTCCCGCTCGATTAATTCCCTGTTTCTTTGCCAAATCGAATTCCCGTTGATATTTACGTTCGTTTTCTGACACATTCAAATCTGTTCACGACGGTGCTTTATTATTTCTTCCTCTGCACACCACTCCGGAAAAGCCTAGCTTTTTTTTTTTTTTCCGAGGCTTGTTGTTTTTGTGTTCCCTTTAAAAGTACATGTGATGTGTATTTTCCCGGGGTCCAGTAGCACACTAATCTTCTGGAGCCAGATGTGCTGGTAAAAGGCGAGCCACAAAGCCTCTACCACTAGACGTCTCTGCATCACTCCTGGCCAGATATGATGCTGCCTCCCTGGGGGCATTAGCTGAGAGCTTTGCTGGGCTCCAAATAGAACTATGCCCCTGCTCTGGAGACAGGCAGCATAATGGAACAGTGTGAGAGGAGGAAGACCAGTTCAACTTGAAGACTATCATGGAAGACCACTAGTATGACGCTTTCAAAAGTAGCGCGTGTGTGTTCGAGAAAGATAATGACGGAGAAACAGAGCTTTTATTAACACGTGTGATACGGACAGACAGACATGTACGGCGGGATCCCGATCCACTGTTTTCCTCTCATAGTGTGAATATGTTTGAAAGGCCCATTAATTCTTAATCATAAACTAACTAACCATAAAATAAGGCCCCTTATCTGTGTAACAGGAAATGAAGGGAACCACTCAGCAAGATAGATCAGCAACAGGGGATTTTGATCTTTCCCAAACTTGAGTTCCCTGTCGCTGCCAAAAAAAAAAGATGCAATTCTCAACTCTTTCATTCCAAATGATTATTGTGCATGGATGAACCAATCAATCACACCAGCATGAGGCAATTATTAAAAAAGTATGCTAAATTGCATCTGGATCTGCATCCGCTAAGAGGCATTTAATGTCCTGTGATTTGCCAGGCTGGGAAAGCAACCCAACAACAACAAGCAGCACCAGCAGCATTTCCCGTCCCAATTGAGTGGCGGTAATTGTCGACTTGTCAAGCGGGCTTTTGTGGCTGTAGACAGAGCTGGCAGAGCCTATCAGTAGAAAATTACAGAGGGAAAGAACAATCAGCTTCTCCTCTGTTACTTAAAAAGAAAGAGTTGCCCAACAACAGGGGGATCCAAATAGAGATGAAACCGACCCCAAAAGGACCCGAAAAGGTTTACCTCTTTGCCTTGAGAGGGAAATGTCAAACCAGAACCCGATAGAAAAAAAAACAAACAAAAGAGATGAGAAAGGGAAAGAAAATCAGCTCAGGTCACCATTGCTCATTCCTCAAACATCTGACAACAAATCATTATGCTGTCACTCCAATTGATCAACAGTCACCTGGTAATTGATATCAACAAAGGGAGGGTTTGTTTTTTTTCCAAGGGTTTTCTCACAGGAGGGCCCTCCTTTCGCCATGAAAACATTAGAGATGCTCTTTTTTTTTTTAATGCCGCTTGTCTCTAAGGGCAGCCGGTTCAATTTATCAACCGGTGTTCAGGGCAATGGAATTAAAGCCATACGACTGCTCAAACAAGATCCCGTTTTATGGCCCCCAAGTTGTTGTAACCAATCACATGCCGTTTCACCCTGTGGGCTGACCACCCCCTTGATGCCCGACGTGACATAAACCTGAAATACCTCATATACTAGTAGTTAACCGAACCTGATGCCACTTTCTCCCCGCTGTTCTAAATGAAACAACTTGAGGCACAACTCAGAGGAAGGGAGCGATGTTGATTGTAATTAATGGGATCACAAACACATTTACAAAACCATTTTGTCTGGAGATTAAAAACCTTGTGTGGATTAATCATTTTCATCAAAATAAATTAAAAAAAACGGCTCTTGATCACTTTGAAGTCAGCCTTTGTGAAGGCTGCAGACTACATGTATTGATTACAAAAATCCCTCCTAGGTCAATTGTGAGTAGCATAGCAGAGTGAGTGAAATGTGGGGATGCAATGATCTCCGCCTATGCAAGCAGACCAAAATGATGAGTTGCCAAACTGGATAAAAGTGAAACCAAACTGTGCGAGAGAGAGATAGACATGATCTGCTTGCGCGAGAGAGAGGGAGGCTGAATGTGTGCGCATGGCTGTACGACATTAAGGGCTGCGAAAGAAACGAGAGCGTCTGTCAAGGCGAGTTCAATGGCTTGTGCGTGTGCGACGGAGCGGCCGCACAGAGTGGATCCAAATGGCGCACTCCACACAGAACCTGTTCAATTAGCCCACGCGGAGTTGGTTGATTGTTGTACGAGAGACAGAATGAACACGGCCTCGCGCAAAAAAGGGGGAACGACTAACCTCACACAGAGCCTGTTCAATTAGCCCACGCGGAGTCGGTTGATCATTGAGCGAGACACAGAACCAGCGAGACCAGTGCAGAGAGGGGTTGGAATAGAGGGGGGGAGGACTGTAGATTTAACCATGTGAGAAGCCTGTCCAGTGCAGACAAAGCCTGGCCAAATCCAACAGGAAGATGGATGTTAAGGGGGAAACAAAGAGATAAATGTACCCTCAAAACAACCTGCAGAACTATGTATCATTTAAGCCATTCATGTGTGTGTGTGTTTCTCAAGTTGTACTAAATCATGCAACAGTTCTAATGCATCATTGCATGACATGAACCGATTACCTGCTATTAACGCAACGATCAACTGACGTCCACGTGAACAGCCGAGGCTCTTGCACAAATTTCAGCCGGCTTCGCGTGGAGTTTGGCATTCAGATCCACTCTGCGCGGCCCTTCAGTCACATGCATGGTCACTGAACTTGTCCCCTGCACGCGACAGGCGCTCTCATGCCTTCGCAGCGGTGATGTGGAACCACCCTGCGTCTCCCTCTCATGCATTTGGATCTCTCCCTCCCTCGGTCCGGTCCAGTTCGGCGCCTCGGAAATCAGTGTGACGGGAGAGAACCACAGGACTCGTTCTGTCATCAACCTGCACACATATTCCAGGTCACCGTGAAAATGACCCCGACCCCAGCCCGGAGTGCATTCACCAGATCGATACCCTTATACACACGCTTAATCTGCAATTACTCACTAACAACCAGTAAATCTGAAATACAAACACCCATCTGTATTTGAGATGGCCCCTCCTTCGCTTGACAGCTGGCTCTCATGGAGCTATAGTGGGGCCCCCCATGCAGAGCTGCAAGCGGGGGCCCACTGCCTCTGACTTGTGCAGGTTGGACAAAGGCTATCAACACACACTCATCTGGAATATCAGAGCATGCTTCTGTATACTCTCTCTATATTCCAGGGCCCTACCCCTGTGGTTACACTATGGCAGCTATACATTGCAGGGGAGCCTCAGTGAATGGAGCCCGCTACAGGGGCTGAACAAATAACAACACTTAGCCTGATGCTCATACATATGGCATTCAGCATGTTTCCAGGGCAGGAAAATCAGTTGGAGGGAGCAAGTGTGTGTGTCAGAAAGAGACAGATTACTCAAATGACTGTGCACAGGGGTTAGTAGTGACCCGACATACACACTGAGTTAAAACACCCCACTGTTCCACTCTCACTGGGATGAGCTGTCTGAATTTCCACTGAGGAAACCCTCAAAAACTTCAGATGGGGAGGAGGTGGCGGTCAGGGATACAACCGGCTGCTTAAGTGTTAGCCAAGCAACCATCCACTGCTACCCATAATCCCACCCCCCTCATTCCATCATCCTATCCCGTCACTTCCCCGATGGACACTTAAACCCAGTAGAAACGTCCCCCCCTCCACCCCCACCCTCACACCCCGTCAGGCTCGGAAGCAATTTTCGCACAGGGTAGGAGGGGGGTGGCGTTATCTTTACCAGGGTGTTAGTGAAACCGAGGAGGCGCGGCACGAAGGCGGGACAATGCCGTTGTCCGTTGCTATGGGAACAAAGTGACTTGGATCCGTGCGTATTTGTCATCGCGGTCGTTCCTATAGCGTGGGGATCCGGGTGTCGGCTACTCCAAGGCGAAAAAACATCAAAAGGGCAAAGAAATTTAGCCAGGATCTGAAGCAAGAGGGGAAGATCAGTTTTTCTCCCATTGGTAACACGCCTCGATAGCGGAAAGAGAGAGAGAGAGAGAGAGAGAGAGCTTTGGGCCATCTTTTAGTGTGAAGAGGCAGCACATTTTGCATGCTTGGCTTATCAGGTGTGGAGGTTCGCCTGTGCACAATGTGAAGGTGTGATAAATAAAAAGTGTTTGTGTGTATATTTTCACGGGAGTTGGGTGGGGGTTGCATTTGTCTTTGGCTGAATTTGAACAGCCTGTGTGTTTGTGTTTGAGCTTAGTGTGCCTTGAGAGAAATTCCTGCAGAATGCCTTTGTGTCTTAATGTCCCTTTGCTGCACATGCTTTTCGATACCCCGGTAGCACACGTCCCTTTGCTTGTGCGTTACATCAAGTGTACATTGTAGTGTTCATTGGGAGCAACATGTCAAAAGGGTTTAATGCCAATATCTGGCTCCCCTTGTATGGCAGTGGCAAAAATCAATACACCTGCGTTCTCCTTTGAGAGTGCTTGGACCAAAACAACACACACACACACACACACTGCTGGCATACAGTCTTTGCAGGACACTGTGTCGCCCCAGGGCTAAGCCACACCTGTCCACTTGCACTTAGGTGGCTACTAATATGTTTGATCCAGAGTGACAGGGTCCTCACCTCACAACGCTTACAATTTTCTGTTATGGGGGGGAAAAAAAAAAAACGGGCTTTCACTTTCAACCCCTTGGATTTACCAGTTGTGAGGTTTGACTGTTGAGTGTTGATGTATTGGTAGTGTGTGTGTGTGTGTGTGTGTGTGTGTGTGTGTGTGTGTGTGTGTTGGACGAAGGCATATAATCCCCTGATGCATTTGGATAAGACATAAACAGTGTTAGCATAATGGCCTCTGGACCAATCACACGCAAGGGGATGAGGCAACACTGATGTGGTTAGAGGTTGGGACTGGCCAATACCAAAGGAGGCATTTCCACTTCCACTTCACTCAGTGGTCTAAATTAAAATTAAATTAGGTTTTATGTTATAGCCATGTTAAATACACATATCTACAAGTGGCTGTCATGCTTAACCCAGTCAAATGTCCAGATCATAGAAAGAAATGGTCCCCCCCGCTCCCCCCCTCCCACCCTTGTCCCCGGTGGTCTAATTTTCTCCCCGACTGATCTTGAAATTCTTCTTTTTTCTCTCTCTGTTTTCAACCACGCTCTCGTTCTGAGAGCTGAGCGCCGTCTCGCTCCATCAACCGAAAGATTTATCAGGTCCCACAAAAAAACAAACAAGCGGTGTGTGGTCATCCTACTGTAAGTGCCTCTAATTACCTCTTTAAAATTCTGCCAGCGAGCTATTAAACATCCACATTCTCATTTTTTCTCATTCCCCCTTTTTGCTTTCTCTCGTATCTTGAAACATTGCAAGCAATTAGTCCTAGTGACTTTATTCATTAGGGGGCCCCGGTCCTAATGATTATTAAACTGCACCACAAGTCAGAAAGTAACCGGGGGGGGGGGGGGGGGGTTGCATGGTGGAAGAAGAGAGCAAAGAAACGAGAGAGAAAGGGAGACAAGTTGGGGAAGTATGTGACAAATAAACCTCTTGAATCTTGAAAAGGGAGGCAGAGGAGGACGAGGACGCTGGAGGGAGAGAGAGAGAGAGGGAGGGAGAAAAGGAGACAAAAAGGAATTGGGATGAGAGTGTGGGAGAGATGATGAGGATTAAAAGAGAAATGGGGCAGGATAATTGTGGACACAATATAGTTGAATGGCACAAATGGACATACTCTCATCCCAAGCCGAAAGTGGAAATGGTAGCAAACGGCGCTAAAAAGGTGTATCGGGTCACTAAGAAAAAGTAGGGCAGAGATCGTTGCTGCACCGCGGCAGGTGGATAATCACCCTTTTAAAATCATCCGCACGGCCCGCAAATACACCAGGTATGATGGAGACAATAAATGACAGCAGACGCACCCATAAACTCTTGAAATCAAATGAACACACACACACACACTCACAGTAAATACTCTCAGGTGCTCTCTCTCATCGAGTGAGATTCAGCACACACACACACACACACTCTGCCCGTAATACAAACACGCTCTTCCATGTCCCCGCTGCTCTCTAGCTCTCGTCAATCCACACCTGATGTTATCTGTAAGGGAGATTTATGCACTTGCCGGAGTGAATTTATGAGAGACGGGCCTCCTCAGTCAGAGGGATGCCGGCTAAGAAATTGCTTTGGTGAAAAAAGCAGATTTGAAAGATTTATTTCTATCTACACCGAGGATGCATGATATATTCAATCTGTTTATTTGAGTGAAACAATCATTTCGGGGAGGGAAGCCTATGAGACGAGATAAGGCTGAATTGCGTTTAGCGCCACTGCCCCCCCCTGTCTGCGGTAGGACCTGCCTGCGCTCGCTCAAATCCATTTGGCTGTCATTGTTTTTGTTTGCGGTGACGAGGGGGGGGGGAGGGCGGTGGGGGGTGGCTGGCGGGTTTGTTAGAATGATACATCATTTTCTGCCTTTTGTTTGTTTTGCTTTTTATTGATAGATTGATTGTTACCTTGGACATGAGCGTCGTGATGGAGGATCTGGAGACAAAAACACAAGTGGCAGCTCCTCGCCGTCGCCTCGCCAGTCAGACTGGTGAGCACATAAAACATGATCAATATTGCACCCCCCCCCCACCCCCTCACTCTCTATCCATTCATCTATTCATTTCTTTCACTGGGTCCCCATGCTTGTGGCTGAAAAAAGACTGTTGTCAAAAGGGAAAAGACAGTCCTCTTGTGTCTCCAACAATTACCCAATAACTGAATGCCATTTTTTACTCTTCCTCCTTCAGCGGTTCTGTACTCACAATGTGTGATATGACGTACAAACAGGGTGGCTAATAGAGAGGCAGGCTAGTGCACTTGGTGCCCCTGACGCTAGTATTCCAAGGAAGGAAAAGGTCATGGTGTGATTGAGTAGCCAGCCGCCGCTCAAACAAAGGCCAGTCTCAGAGGGTGCAGAGGACAGGCACAAAGTTAGCCTTGGAGCCCCCGTGGGTGCCCACACAAGCCTCTCCACTTCCATCTCCGATAGGAAAGAGGGATTGGGGACAAATGGAAGAGTAAAAGGACACAATCACTCTGGACTGTCAGGGACGGGGCAAGCAAATACAAAAGAGCAAATCCACTTTTGTGACGAAAGTTTTTCGCATGTTATCAGAACATCTCTATTCTACTGTATTGGAGAGAATTTCAGCTCGATTTGGCTCAAAAGTCCCAAGGATGTTTTCATTTGAACTGCCGGAAATAGGAGCAGGGTTAATTACCTTTAATGTGTTGTGGGTATACAAGCGGCACCGCAGCATCAGGTCTGACCCAAGAATGCAACCGGGATTAAAGCTTTTAATACCCATGGAATTAATGGACAGTGTAGCCTTCATCCCTCTGGGGTGAAAAGGTCAGGGACAAGAGGGCATCCCTGATGAGCCCCCTGTTTCCAGTCAAAACGCTGTGGTCAGAACGAGCCTCCTGTGTTTGTGTCAGCTGACTCTAGGGTAATGGGGTCCATGTGTTAGAGAGAATACCAGTCTCTCCACTTTGACCCTGGGAATTGCACTCCCTACTGGCGGGACTTTATACGTCGTGGCAGGGCAGTGGGCAATGGTGACAAAAAACCCCCAGCCGAGACATTTTCAGAGAAAAATGTGTCATGCCTCACATGCCTCAGCCAATTAATGTGTCTGCACCTAAAGCAGAATTATAGCATAGTTAACCATAATGAGTTGCAGAGTTTAGGATCGTTGCCTGCCAGACATAAAGAAGAAGAAAAAAAAACTTGGTGCAAGTTCACTGTCAAAGTTTGGAGTGGCCCACATTATATCAATTGTTCCATATCTACCATTGAGAATATTTACAGGTATCATGTTCAAATAGCCTGCTGATCACCTGTTATTCTCTCTTGCTGCTGAGTCATCACTGACATACTGTTGACCTGTTTTTATTTTGAATTTATTTCATTCTATATCAAGTATTTGAGCTGTATTTGATATACCTCAGCAGATAATTGTTCAAAAGTGGATATGTCGCTAGCCAGACAAATAAACCACTACTTGTTGTGTATATTTTTGACATTTTTGCCTTATTCTGCTGCTTAGATATTTTTGTATTGTCAACCAAAACTGTGCTCAGAGACTTCATGTGCGCAGATGGCGTATTATACCTGTATAAAAAGCAGCTTCAGTACACCAGTCCCTGACAGGCAGAAGATTTGGACTGGCTGAGGTTATAAAAGTGAAAATCCGGGGCCGGCAGTATTCCCTCCCTGCCTTGTGTATACTTTGCGCTAATCTCCTGGTTGGGTCAGCGCGAGAACAATTAAACGAGAAGAGCCGAGCGGTTCCTCCAGGACCCCAAAGGGCTCGTCGTCGCGCGGGCCGCGAGGTTAGCTCGGCACCACCGGTGGGGAGAAGATGCATCATTAATGAATCAGGAAGTGGAGACCGAACTCCTCAGGCACCCCAGTCAACTCTATCAGACCACACCCCATTGCCTTCCACTAATGAATAATGTATGGAGCCCCTGCTAGTTCCAGGTGTGACTGGATACAGCAGTTTAAAAAAAAAAAAAAAAAAAAAAAAAAGTCATGTGGCTATTCAGTGGCGGGTGGTAATGAAATCAAAATGTTCTGTATGGCAGTCTTCTAGATTGCTCCGAGTCCGTCTCTGCTGTGCGGAACTGGTAGGCTGTGCTGATGGAGAGAAATGAGAGACTTTATATGCACTGACAGGGCTGAAATTTTGCCCTGCACTTTTAATGGCTTGTCTGACTGCAGATGGAGATGTCACTGTGCGAGCGCTGACGGCGGCCATTTTGTTTTGGCAAAGCAGCGGTGATTTGTTTGTCTGGGCACATCAGGAGGACACTGATGAGCGGGAGGACAGAGGAATGATCCATCGGTCAACATAACCCGCTAAACAGACTTCATTCGGGCGCCGTCCGCAGAGGGATTCAAAATTGCGCTGTCAAGGAATGCATTTGTTTCTCGAAACACACGAGCCACTCGATACATGTACGAGGTACGTTTTATTTGAGCCAACTGGGACTGGAAAGGCTGAGACGGCCGACGGCTTCAACAAAGTGTCACTAAAAGGTTGTTCAGGCCTCAAGGCAGGGGATATATTTGGTAGATTTACTACTACTGCTAAACAGATATAATCCTCAAATAAAAATATCCAAATACATTTCCCCCGCCACACCACGTCCTTCTGCTGCAGTGTGTCCTTTCCCCACATTCTGCCACTCCCACTGCAGGTGACCATGTAGCTCTGGCATTTACAGGGTCCCGTCCAATGGTAGAAATACAGAGTCCGTCATAGACAAATGACCAAGCCTCCGAAGGTTAATGCCCACCATGTGTGGAACAGGGGGCCGCAGGAGGCCAACGTGGCTGTGAAAAGCACGTCCCAGACACCCCGGCAGGCGCGAGGGGCCCTAGCCGCTGATTAATGCCATACTTTGGCTAATTACCTTCTCAGCGGACGTTAGCTTTAATGACACGAGTCATCAGAATACGTCAGTGTCGATGGATGGGGAAGAGTGTTGGGAGGGGGGGGGGGTTGAAGGAAGGGAAAAGTAGAAGAGATATCAGCCCAGCCGAGCGTCGGAGGGAGCCATCGACTGTGCCTTCCCACCCCATTAGGTCGAATCCAGCGTACCCGCCACTGTGCCGTCCATATCTGAATAATAACTGCCGCTTAGTCTCAACCCTACCTCCCATCGCCCTTCCCTCAGTCCACCAGACCAGCTTCGACGGGGTCCATTTGGTACCCTGTGACGCTTTCAGCCAAACTCTAATTTACAAGGAAACAAATGGCCTTCCGTAATAACAAGGGCCTGAATGCTTCCGATCTCGACGAATCAGCTCCGTCCCCCCCCCTCTCCAAAACAACTCAGTCCAAAACACAATGCGCTAACAGTAAGCCAAGAAGCGGACAATGTCGTTAGCCGAGGAGATGGAGTGAGGCTCTCTCCGGTCGTCCCACCCAGTTGATGGGTTACAAACGGCCTGATTGGTTTGGTGCGCTGTCCTACAGTGTGGTCATTCAAAGCCCCCCCAGTGGAAGTGGTGAACTCTGATGGCAAAGCTAATTTGGGTAGTCTCTCAAGCGTGAAATATGGAAGAGAGTTGCTAAATGAGCAATTAATCCCGCGGAGATACCATGTACCTGAGAAAACTTAGATGAAGGAAAGGAAAAAAGAATAAAAAGGAGGAAATGGAGCGCATGGCTTCCCGTTTCAACATTCCTTAACCTATCTCATTTTGACACATCTAGATGTACCTGATACAATAAACACCGGGCGCTCAGAATAGAGAAAAATCCAGCGCACGGCCAACACCTTTGTCATATTTCTGAGCTATGTTTTGCCATTTTCCCTTTGAAGGTTCAGGCTAATTGCCTGTGGACGACTTTAGCCTTTCCATTCCCTGAGGGCCTAATTGTAATGTATTGTTTTGGAGGACCTCGGGGCTCTCCTGGAAGTCTTATTTATTTTTGCCATTCATCAGTCTGTTAAATATAGTCAATACCACTGTCAACGTAAATTACACAGCGCACTATAGAGGCGGCTTTTCACAGACGAGGGAAGCGAAAAGGACCTTGAGTCGGTGCCAAGAAGGGTTCTTAAGCAAGACACTGATGCTGATTCAGAGCTGAAAGAGGGCGATGAAAAGGGGATGAGATGGAAGGGGGGGGGCCTTTGTCTTTTTCCGTTCGCCACGCGACGCGAGGGGGGGGGGGGGAAGGGTTCATCCCAGTGCCACAGACAACAAGTGCATGGCTTAAGTGTCTGGCACTGTGACATGTAGCTGAAGAAATGGTTCCCTATCCCTCTCGCCCTGTGTCTCGCTAAGGGACACGGCGGGGGGAAAAGAGAAGAGAGCTGTTGTGTGACTAGGTTTTAGTCCTCGCCGGCTCTTGGAAAATATTGATACACTCTCAGAACTGTAATGTAATTGTAAATATAACATTTCACTGTGTAATTATGTCATGAGACAGTACTGATTGTCCTGCATACGCACCGTGCATACGTATTATATTTACACCACTGTACAAAACATTAGCCATCATCCAGAAAATTGACAGTTTTGTCCTTGTTGGACTCCTAATGGCATGAAATTATTTCAATAACAATTTGCACAAGACTGCCTCTGTCTTCTTTAGTCAAACAGAAAGGCTCTGAATAATCTCTCTCTTTGCTCTCTCTCTCTTTCTCTGTATCTCTCTCTCACACACACACACACACACACACACACACACACACACACTAATAACTAGCAATCATTATAATCTATAACTGCACTCCAGCCGAGTCCCTGGACAGGCATTACAGTCATGTTGCCGGCCGATAAATAACGGCACAAATAAAGCGCCTGTCCATTCCAGCACCCGGTGTTCCGGGGTGTATGCAAAATAGGTCAATAACACCATCCTGGAGGTCATTGCCAGACCGTTTGCTCCTTTATCGACTGTACTGCAATTCCACAGGAATTAGGCTGTGTCACAATTCATCGTCGCCGCAGCCTCTGGGTCTTTGACAAAAAAAGGGAGCCTTCTATGGGAATGACAAAACCTATTTGTCTTACAAGGTTGTGTGTGTCTTTTTTTTTTCTTCAGTGACCTGAATCAAAATAGCGGTACGTCTTTTATTTCAAGTTTGATGTTTTTTTGCCCGGCGGAATGTTGAAAACGCGGTGCTTTTGATTGTGCGGCGGGACATTTGTTGATTAAAGCTTCCATTAAAGTGCCGCCCACAATGAGAAAGTTACTTGCAAAATGTAATCTGCTACTGATTACTGGTTACCGGCTCAAAAATGACTGACACAATTCACCAGGTTTCTGTAACTCGGTAAAGAAATCGGATTTCTTTCCGTTCATTTTGGATCACACTGTGTGACGTGAGTGTAGTCCGATTTTCACACTGTCGTTTGAACGGGTTATCCGCATCACCACGCCCATTCACTTCAAAGTGTGTATAATGGTGTGTTGTCTGTAATCTCATAATCAAAATATATTGTATTTCCTGTCTGAGCAAGCGATGAGTAATCGGTTATTACATCAAACCTTTTTTTTTTTTTGTTTGTTTGTTTGTTCTTTCAGTAACCGTGAAGGAGAAAAGTTCCTATTTTTTGTTTCAGTTCCAAGTAGGAAAAATGAACCATTATTTCTACATTATTACCTCACCAACACCAGAAGATGAACCCACCAAAGAGCAACTTTCAGTCAACAGGTGCCGTGTTAGCTAGAACTACCGCCACTTAGCCAATAGCGAGTCCAGTTAAGGAGGGTTGACAGACATGCTGAGGGAAAAATGGCTACAATGTCTGGCGGTTCTTGATGCCACGAGACATCTCTCCCTCCCCCTTCCCCTTCCCCGTCCATCCCTCTCTCTCCGCTCCTCTCGCAGGCCCGTCATGATGGCCTGAGCATGGAGGCGCCGTCTGTCACTTTGTGCTCATTCCCTGCTCAGGTCCTGAGAGCCCCGCCGCTCGCCTCGCACAAGCCATGGCTGTCATGTCCACTGGCTGACGGGAAAAGCGACAAGCGGCGACAAACGTCCCCCAGCTTGAGTCTGTCAGTAACCCCTCCATGCGTTGCCCAATGCGGGTGCACACACACACACACACACACATCCAAAAGCATCCGAATGCATACACCCATCTATGCTTGAAAAATCTACTGGTTGTATCTACACAGACAGCCTTCAGCGGGCTCACGTTCAATTGATTTTCTCCATTTTGCAGCGGCATGACATACTGACAGGGGAGAGGGTGAGCAGGAGAAAAGAGGAGCGAGAAGATGTAGAGAGACAGGCCGAGAGTAGTATTCCCCCATCTGACCATTATGAGCGGCATGTCAAACGAGGGCGAGAGACAGAGGCCTTGACATGGGCCAGCCCACACAGGGAGAGGCGGCGGGGGGGGGGGGAGGGGGAGGGACAGAGGCGGGGGGGGAGGCAGGGGAATAGAGAGAAGGGAGGCGACACAGACAAAGAGGGAGGGAATGTGATGTGAATGAGAGAGAGAGTGAAAGGGAAGGCATTGTTAAAAAAGGGAGGAAAGAGGGAAGAGCGAGGGGAAGGAAGAGAAGAAGAAAGAGAGGTGTGTGGATTAATGAGGTGAGGCAGGTGGAGAGGAGGGGGATCAAGGAGGAGGCGGAGAGAGTGCTCCTTACAACATCCCATCGATCGGGTACAGTTAGACCGCCCCTGCTGGCCTCACCTCCTCTCATCCCTCCTTCACCACGTCCGCCCCCTCTCCTCTCCTCCCCTCCTCTCCTCTCCTCCCTCCGCCCAGCTCGCAGGGCCAAAGTGATAGACAGTGAGAATCTAGTGATAGCATTTGATTGTCAGCCGAAGTGGCAGTTATAAATTTACTCCAGGATAGCCATTTACTGTGACGGTTCGGGGAGTCAGTGAGTGTGGGGTGGGAGGGGGGGAGTGGAAGGAGAGGGGGGGAGAGAGAGAGAGAGAGAGAGAGAGATGAAGGAAGACAGGTAGACCAGCTCTCTGATCTCTGGCTCCCATCACCCTTTGTGATAAAAGCACCTTTATGGGTATAATGGCCACCAACATACACACAAACACACCTCCCCCCCTCCCCTCCCGACCCTCCCCCATGCACACACACACACAACAGGACCATCAAAACCTACAAATGACTGCTGTCTCAATTCGGGGCTTCTAGCTGGCTCAAGGAAGGAGAGGGAAAGATGGGCTCGGATTGGTGGAGCTTACTGGACCATCTGTCTTGTTTACAATATCTTCCAGATATTTGGAGTCAGGGGCTTTTGTGGTTCATCCATTTCACCCCACCCACACCCCACCCCACCGACCCCACCTCCTGGCTATACCTAGTGGATTATTCCTTCAATTTCTTAAAAGCCGAAGCCTCCGTGGGATGGTCCAATCGCAGGAGAGGGATGGGGGTCGGGGGGGGGGGGGGAGATGCAGGGAAGCAGTTGGCATTTACAAATGCTGTGGGCGCAGTGAAATATGGGAGCCATATTTCAACATCTGTGAGGGCACACGTGTGCACCGGGACACACATGCAGGCGTGCTGACACCTCCCACAGAGAGCAATTCAGAAGCAGTACATTTGCCATAGGTCTGCAGCAGGTAGGTGTGTGTGTAGGTGTGTGTGTGTGTTGCATGAGTGAATGTGTGTGCACCTTTGACATCAGCTTGACAGACTCTTAATTACATCCAGGGTCCATGATGCCGCTTACTTTTGCAATCGGTGGCACTCATGTACACACACACACACACATACCTTATATTGTTACATTTGCCTGCTACACCAGGACATGGTATTGACTTACATTCATTCTGTAGCCTTACCTCAGTCTAATTCATTGATTTTAACCCCAACAATAACGCTAGCTAGCAGCTTGGTCTAAAAATAACACATTTTCTAATTAGGTCCCAAAAACGGTCCCCTTTTTTACAGGTTTTTGCTTCTTGCAGGGACATTCGGACCCCACAAGATAGTAAGAATTAGATCTCTCTGTCACACACACACACACACACACACACACAGAGCCCCAATACTGACACGAGCAGGAGGAAAAGGGGAGAGAGAGGAGAGATACTACAGGCTTGTCTACCTGAAGGCACAGGCTCTAACTAGCTACTAAGCTAAACAAAAGGAGCCTTGTGTGTGTGCAAGTATGTGTGTGTGTGTGTGACGGAGCAGAGGTGTACCTGACAACAAGCCTGTTGTTCCTGGGTTTCTGCCTTTTTTTTTTTTTTAACTCCTCCCCCCCTTGCCGCGTTTCCTTGTTATCACTGCTCTGGATATTTTAGATAATCGTATGTTGTTTCAGAGCAGCTTCGCCTCGACAGTTAATAGTGTCTGCACCGGTCACTCATGCAGACACATTACACTGTGCATTGCCGATTTTCCGTGCAGGGAGCGCCTCGGGCTATCAAAGTATGTAGAAAATATTGCCGGGTGAATAACGGTTGATCTCCAGGGACTTTAAAAAAAGCGGAATTACCACCGAGATGTGACCTGCGAGAGAAAGCTGGCGATTCGATTCGTTCAGCCTGAAAAATGCTTAAATTCGCTCCCAGTCAGTTTGTGGGATGCAAACCGAGCATATTAGAAACTACAAAAGCACAGAACCGTATTTTTGGGGGTCAAAAAGATATTGCTGGAACACCTCCCCCTCTTTTTCTCAGAAGTCACTGTTGGCAGATACGGCGGCAGAGGGAAAGGTGGGTCAGGTGGAACTGCCTTCCTCGCCTTGCCAAGCCGCCGTCATGCCATTCCTGACATGCGAGGGGAAGCTGGGGGGTACAACAAAGATAGGAGCCTAACACACATTCCCAGTAACACTATATTACAGGGGTAGTTATCGGGGTGTGTGAATTATAGGCCGGCTGTTGAGCTACACATGTACGCACACAAATAAGATTGTCAACAGCAAGTTTCTTTATTTAGAGAGGACAACTGATCTCAGTACGAGCATAAACCACACAGCCTTCGTCAATTTGGGAGCTATCTTGAGGTATCTCTCTTCAGCTTCACGACTGGCTGCTCCCTCTGCCGTATAGATTGAGTCTGAGCGTTCATAAGGGGGCCGCGAGGGACTCCAGCTATAGGAGCCTTTTCACTACCTAGAAAATAGTTGTTGGTACCGGTAGAGGACGTGTGTGTAGGTTGGTTCACAATAAAGTACGGCAACTGTAGCTGAATTGATCTTTTTGCAATAAAGACCGTACCGGTTCTCCCCTGCCTCGTTGAAACGTTTTGTACCGACGCCGCTACCTGGGGGGAGGAATTCACTGCACAACTAAATCAGTTCATCGCTGTCGAGGGATGTGAAGAGCTCATTGATGTTATTGTGCTGGACTGCTGCGATTACAACATTATTACACTTGATTATGATCAACATACAGCACGTTTCATTCACGTGTTAGTTGTAATTTTTGATGGACAGGATGTATGAATGTTTTGTTTGAACCTTGTGTCTCTCGAAGGGAACTGTTCACTGCTTTTGCAAAAAATAAATGACGAAATAGTTCAATAAATAAATTCTCGTCCCCAGAATCCAAATGGGTGAAGAAAAAAATACATTTTCTCGGGTGTTTCCAAGATTATTCCAAGCTTTCCTCAAAATAAAAGTATAAAAATTGCATGGGCTGTGTTGCTCTGCTTTGAAAGGGGAAATTCAATGGGCATTAAACTGAAACATTTCAAGTTCCAGGAGGAATCCATCTGGATCGCTCCGCTTAGATGTCATGACGTCGATCGCTACTGCCTTAAAAAAAAACACACGCACAGCAGTCGCCTCGATAACTGTGAATGAACTCAGGCTGCACTCCTATTAAAGCCACATTAGATTCTTGACATGAGATGCCATGCCTCTGCGGAGTGCTAGTCTTGTTTTTCCCGGCGCTGCGTGTTTGTAGGAGGCGAGGAGAGGGGAGGCAGCGCACGCTGGAGGGGGAAACAGTGAGTTTAATATGGATCCAGGCGCTGGCGCCTCGCGGGCCTGCCCACCGGGGGCCTCCCAGACCTCATTGTAATTTCATTAGCCGCCGCTGGCGACAACGAGCGCCGTGTCGCATCAACACATCAAACCCCTGGGCCGACGATACCCACGAGCCAGCACACACACACACACACAAACACACATATACATATACATAAACTTGCTCACACACTCACTTTTCTCACTCTCTCTCACACATTCCCACCCTCCTCCCTCCACTACCTCCCCATCTTTTCTCCAACTGGCAGGTCTCTGGTGGGCAGAGGGAGCAGGATTTCTTCTGGGGCTTTCCCTGGCTTCCCGTTTTAGAACGGCAGAGTTGGGAAGGAGGACACAGTGGAGGGAGAGGAGTGGAGATGATTGGATTGGCTTTGATATATGGAACCAGCTTTGATGGTCTCTCCCCTTCTTCTCCGCTACTCACTATAAATAGCTGACTACAGCTTCAGGGGAAAAAGGAGAGAGTGCCAAGAGGAGGAGGAAGGGAAAGAAAAAGACAGAAGGAGGAGGAGAAAGATCCCTGGAGATCACTGTTTGTGCTCTCGGCACATAGGTATCATACATGTACATACAGTGTATACAATCTGACATGTAAGGGAAAAAGTTTGTGTGCCAATTCTCGCTAGGAAAGACACGGAGATGTTTACAATCAAAGCTGCAGGATTTGCACACGCTCACACACACAGCATGGCGGACATGCACACAAACACAGGCATGCATGCACATAAGCGCACACACACACCCCCCAGTATGAATGCATTATGGAGGTTTAGCATCCGGGGGCATCTTGGGTAGCTGAGAGGTCAGCTTCCCTTATAGCTGTAGGAGTGAGAAGTGTGTGAATGGAAGACGAAGCAAAGTGAGAAACAGCACGGTCAGACATCATGTCACACTCATCATCATGTGTTGAGAGAAAAGACACAACATTTGGAGCACCAGCAAATAGACTTCTCATGCTATTAAAGTTGAAACAAAGATGGATGGACTGGCCGTGCACAGTCAATAGCAGCATTTGTTTTCTTCATAGAGCCAAACTCACAATGCTAATGCTAACTATGCTAAGTGCAATTAATACCAAAGAATCATCAGGGGAAAAAAACATCATTCCTATCACTCAATTTTAAGTTAAATTGATTTTCCTGACCCTGCAAACATATCCTTAGGATGTGGAATCAAGTCTCATTCTCTGTTAGTTTCATATTTATGGCAAAAAAAAAAAAAAGATAAGCGTCTAATCTAGATCAACACCAAAATAATCAACTCTTCCTTGGCCCAAGGCACATCTGTCCACTGCAATTCAAGGAAATCCATTCATAGGTTTTTGAGATATCCTGCTGGCAGACTAACTAGTAGGGGCCAAAATAAAACCTCCTTTGGCCAATCAGAACCCTGTGTGAGAGAAATGGTCGTAAATACAAATTCTTCCCCCAAAGAACGTTTTTCATCTCGTAGCACTTTTCCAGCGGAGACCAGAGAATGAACTAACCTTTCACCCGAAAGCCTTTTACCCCCCGCTGAGAATCTATTTAGCCAGAAATATGATCAATCGACATGCAAATACGCTCAGAGAGTAATCGACATAGGGTGGAGTAACACTCCTTGGGCTGTGAGTGTGATTAGCGCACGGCGTTGAATTACCCAGCATGCAATACAGCACGGGGCCTGGAGGGCTTTGGTATCTATCCGGCCTCAGCTTTACTACTGAACGCCGATGTCGGTGACACGGGCTAAACAACGTCGACTGCAGCAACCGGGAAGCGATTCAATTTAAGATCTCCTCCCCTCCTCCTCCCCTCGCAGCACCTCCTTCAAACCCCACCTCCTCCTTCTCCCACTCCCACCGACGTGCGCGTACACAAATCAAATATATACAGTCAGGATGGTCGTGTTTCCATCCGCCACGGGGGACAAGCGCTGTGCACCGCTCACTTTTACCACCTAGAAACAAATGACCAGTCCTTTCATTTCTCTCCCCCCCCCCTCCCCCTACTCCCCCAACACAGTCCCCCCCCCCCCAGTCACTTGTCGCCAGCGAACACAGGCAGAGCTTCGCCTCAAGTTATGACTCCTGGATGACACACTTTAGAGCCCGGCGAGGGAAGTTAGCGCTGCAGCAGATTGATACATTTGTCGCTTCTCTCAGGACCCTACACCCCCCTCCCTCCCTCCCTCCCTCCCCCAATAAATGACAAATGAGTTTAACTGCCACCGTTAAAGGCATTTATAATATTGATCTGGCAGGAGTCAATAGCCAGAGCCAGCGCTACGCTCAGGCACTCATAATATCACTTTGAGCAGCGTGCACACACACACACACACACACACATACTTGCTATACAGTCTCTAAAAAACAAAAGGAGAAAAAAAATCAATGGACAGTGGTGCTACTAAGGGAAAGACTAATGTTCCTAACTAATGGAAATAAACACATTAGGAATGTACAGCGTTGACCGACCTCTGCGCTGACCTCACTCCATCTTGACACAATTAATCCCTCGTTAAGGGGGTAATTGTTTGCCACCGCTCATATTTATTGTTGATGGCGGTGGCGAAGGTGCCCGCTGTGTCTGTGAGACCAGGGTGAAAACCAGTGAACAGTACATGCGTGTGTGTGTGTGTGTGTGTGTGTGTGTGTGTGTGTGTGCCGGGAGATAGCGGCGGTGGTCTCGAAAGCGTTTGTGCCCCCTCCGAGTTGCCGGGGGCAGCGATCGATAAGGAGAGGGAGCAAGGCGGCACGGGCTCTAATTGAAATGAATTTGGCGGTGGATAGATAAACGATTGGACATGTAAAGAGGGAGCGGGGGAGGAAAAGAGAGGGAGAGAGAGAGAGAGAGATTGAGAGATTTTTTCACCTTTTCTCTCAAAGGGCGAATGTCTGGGGAGTCTTCAAATGAGAAATACGGTCACTTTATCATTGGCAGGGACCAATAGGAATTTTACACAGGGCTGAATCAATCATGCTGGGGGGTTTAATATGGAAGAGGGATGAACAGAGGAATATTTGCACAGCGTAATAACAGTGTTTCTACATCCTGTCCATTTGGTCACTTGGGTCGGATTAGTAGCTCCAATATTTAGGCCCTGATCACGCCTAGACCGCTCGTTTTTGACATTTCAACCGCCTGTCTTGTCAATAACACGCTTCCATTTCACTACTGACATTACCACGTTGCTTGTCTGGAAGCAGCATCGCCATGGAAATACCGACAAAGACAAATCGACAGCGTAATAAGCAGCGTTAGGAAAGCCAGCAGACAGCAACACCTTTTGTCCACTGTTACATAACGGCACATTTTTATCATTACGAGGAAACGTCATCGCACAAACAAGGGAGGAGATTGACAGTTTGCAGCCGGGGCTAACAGGCATGTTTGTCTGCGCCCGCCGAGGTCCGCTGTGCTGCTCTACACGTGTACCTCTACGGAGGCTGGCGGGTAGTTCAGCCCCCGACAAACGTGATCTTAACCTCCTTGACAGGAGGAGTGCGCCGACACGCCCGGCGCGACGCTCTGTGTACAGAAGGATCAATGTGCTCACTGCCATTCTTCTACACAGAGATGGACGGAGGAGGGAGGGGGGGGAAAGGTGGAGGAAGAAAAACACAGAGAGAGGTAGAGAGAACGAGGAAGGGAGGGAGAGAGAGAGAGAGAGAGTGTGAGTGAGTCTGTTGTGGGTGAGCAGGTGTCCTGAACTATTTGTGGTAGGTAGAGAGAGGGAGAGAGAGAGAGAGAGGGGCCGTCAACCTGAGGGGACGTGAGCTGTCTGGAGGAGCTGCTGTTCTAGGGCAGGAATGGAGCCCCTAACCAATCAGTAACCTACATAAGCACTCACTCACACACACACACACACACACACACACACACACACACACACACACACACACACACACACACACACACACACACACACACACCCACCCAATAGTTACTCCCCCAACCTACATTTACACTCTGTGGCACATCAGGGGAACAGTCAGGTGTCACGAGTCCAATCTGTGGGCAGATTCCTGGCACAGATCACTCAGTAGGCAGGATTCAAACCGAAACCACTCACCTGTTATCATGAACTCAAATCACAATTTCAAAAAAACTTAAACTTATCTTCGGTAATCAAGATGGTTAAAGAGAGATTTCCCTGGCTTCTCTCTGGACCGTCTCTCTCTCTCTGCAGAATCCACTCTTTAAGTATTTGCAATCAGCCAGGTGGGAGCTGGTGGGGACATCTTGCCGCTCAGCTGGGGCAAGATGGCCGACTGGCTGTTGCCTGCTGGGAAATGTAGTTTTTCCACAACTCATACCCGTTCACACCCATTCCCCATGATGCAGCCTTCAAAAGCCATCACAGCCATGTTTTCCCTCTGCCTGGTGTGGTGGAGAGGGTGCATGGGGGAGGTGTTTGGGGTTCGGGGTCATGGGGTAAGTGCTTTTAATGAAGAGAAGAAGAAATATTGTTCTCATTGCGATTACAAAATCTAGGCTACTGTACGATACACCAAGCCCCAGCGTGGGATGATGGCTCAGAGAAGCCCTTCCCTGGGGCAGGACCACTACATGCAACTGCCAAGTCAAGATAACACTAAGCCTGATAACAATCATACTTCAGTGGCATTTAAAAGAAGGAAAGCATGGAAAAGTATTTGTTTTAAGAAATTCTGCATGTTTTGAATGACACGAGGTTGCATTTCAGTGACTTTTTGCATGGGTGGTTTAACAGTGAAGTGAAAGGCTGCGTTGCTCTCTGGCTAAATATTATTCACGTTGACCTTTTCCCTCGTCTGCGTGTTCTTTCGCAAAAACAGGAGTTGATGCATTCACACGTACAGTGCCAACAGTATGAATGCAGTGTTGCATGGATGGCTTCTACCCAGAGGAATGTGACAGTGCAAGTATACAATGACAGACATGTTAGGAAGTCATCTACCTGAGGAGGCAGGGGGGGGGGGGGTGTTCCGGTGTCCAGTTCCAACGGCGACACGCATCGTCATGGAAAAGAAGGCGGGAAAAACTTTATCAATAAGTGATGACAACGACAAAGGCAATATTGTAGGAAAAAAAACAGTGAGACAAACTTTCCACAGCTTGGTTTGGCAGCAAATCAAAGATGAAATATTTTGAGTCGGTGATAAATTACTGCTAATCTTATATTAATTCCCTTTTATCATTTGAACAGACGTTTATTTGTTTTGGTAACGATGTCGATTTTACGTTCAATTATTCAACCACTCGATCAATTAAAGCGCACCAACGATCTATCAATCGGTTGTCTGCGGGCTAAATGGGCTTGACAAACTCATTTGACCGGTCATCAGAGGAACCTGACCGCGGCGCAAACATTCGCTCCCCCCAGCAGCCGCGGTTGTGTAGAACGCACGTTTTTGAACCGGGGCCACCGTGAATTAAAAACACGCCGGGCTTTTTCTTTTTTTTCTTTTAAGTCCTGCCGCAAAACGAAGCAAAAAAAAAAAGGAATTAGCGTGAAGCGCCAATGAGAGGGATGATGGACGACGGCTGTCCGCCACCCCCCTGACAGTTTCTACATTTGACTTTCTAATTAATGTGGGGGATTTAATGTGTTTGTTAATTCTGTCAATAGCAATTATGTCTCTTTTGGCCCGGGCCGCGGCAACAACACGCATGTGCCCCGGCTCAATGCTAATGTGCTGTTCTGTATGTGTCGGAGGAGAACCTCGGCTGCCAAAAAAAATAAACGAGCCGGGGCCAGCACAAATGGGGGCTCGGTGGGGCTCCCCGCGGAGACGGGAGCCACGCTGAATATACATAGCGCGGCGTATGAATTTTCGAGACGGCTCCGCGGCGCTGTGTGCTTAAGGAAATTGGCAAGCGACGTGAAGGGAAGTGAATCGAAATGGTTGGTTGGTGATGAATGCTGGGGAAAGGGATCATGTTTACAGAACAATGCAAACCCATTGATGGTGATATTAATGGAGAAAACAGATGATTAATGGTGCGCTGGCATTAGGAGGAATGATATATACACTCGCCTAAAGCCATTTCCCCATCAACTACACCCGAACACCACTTTGACCCGGGTTGCCTTTCTGCGCATCCAGTTTTCATCAAGATATATATATTTTTTTCTTTTAAATGAAGCGTGATAAATTGGAGTAGCTGAGAATTTTTTGGTTTGCGAGTGGTGGCGGATATAGGTTATTTTAATCTGCACTTGCATCAGTTGCTCGGCGTTTGTTTTGAGTGCACTCACACAGATGAAATATTAAAAAAAAAAATAAAAAAAAGTTTCTTCTGGACACCGAGTCCTTGGGTAAACTTTTGTAATAAGGTTGCAGTCTTGGTACTTTTGGAGGTGTGGGGGGGGGGGGGGACAAAGACAAACCCTGCCGAGTCAGCACACGCTGCCGCCGCCCAAGGACAGGAGGGCCCCCTGGTTGAAGAAGAAGTGAGGAAGATAGATTTAACTTGCTGCAGGACGAGTCCCTCGCTACCTCCCACTCCTCCTCCCTTCTTTCACCTCGCCCACCACTCTTCAAGTCCTCCACTGACCCCCCCCCCTTCCACTCCTACCCCAACCTAAACACAGACAACCTGTAACCAATCACAGGGCTGCTTTTTCAAACTGGAAGCGCAGAGTTGGTTATCAAGAGTCAAGGAAGAAAAAAAACACATTTTCTTGATATTAGGGGGAGAGTGTGTGTGTGTGTTTCTTATGTGTGTGTGAGAAAGACAGAATTGATGAGGCTGTCGTCATTTATTTTACTTTTCTTACCGAGCCAAAAGTGCCTCCTATGAATTGGCCCCTTAAAAGTACACAAATCAGAGCCATCAAGTTATGCTAGGATGTGAAACAAGGAAAAAGGAGGGAGGAAGGGAGAGAATACGAGCCAGGCTGAGGCAGAGAGAGAGAGAGAAAGGGAATGGGAGGGGGGAAGAGGATGACAGAGAGCAAGAGAGGCTTGAAGACTTGCTATTAGGGGGCGCGGGGGTCTTAAACTGGACCGCTTCCAGTTTACAGCGCCAGAGAACATTGTTTCTGCTATTATCGTTGTTGTTCTCGGTGTTGTTGTTAACGTCCGACAGAAAAAAAGCTGTGAAAAAGCTGAGCGCAATGGATGCCAACCCTCTCCCTCCCCCTCAGGCCCTATACTATAATGCACGCCGGATAATTCACCGCCGTGCGCTGTGACAGAAACAACAAGCCGCCGCGCAGCCTAATCACTCTCACAAGTCCACGAGTGTTACTCAACCCCCCCGTTTTGTTATTGTTTCAGATTATTTCTCTGTACATATTACCATACAAATTGATTCGCAATTCTTTTTTTTTTTGGGGGGGGGGGGGCAGATTCTTGCGGGATAAATGTTCCTCCGGGGTCAGAGGGTTAGTTGATTCTTTGGGTCGCCGGCGTGAAAATATTACAATTACAAATGGGAAAAAACATGTTTTTAAAGCAAGAAAATTGTATTCACAACCTCATCTCAGACGGGGGGGGGGGTTCTCCTACAAATAGTGATTATCCTCAAGCTGTGACCAAACGACCCCCCCCCCCCTTAAAAAAAAAAAAAAAAAATAGAGACAAAGAGACAAAAAGACGGGAAAGCATTCGGAGCTGTTTTTAGCAGGGAGAGGTCCCAGGTTGGGACGGGAGAGGAGGTTTTCGGAGTTGGAGAGAGAGGCGAGAGGAGGAAGTAGGGGGGTGGGCAAACAGTGCCTTGCAGACACAGTACATTACTTTTTCATCAGCACATGCACTCCCCTAAGCCCCGGTCCACGGGGGTGTGCGTATTGAATCACAAGCGTAGCCCGGGCTCCTTTTTTTCCCTCTCTCCCTGCACTCTGGTATATTGCATACGGTTGGAATTGGAAGGCATGGTAAACTCATATAACCCACAAACCCACAAGACACATAAGAAACGCTGTCAGAAAATGCCGACAAATGCAAATAAACAGAGCCGGGAGATGTGCGCACGTCGCATAAAAAAACACACACACACACATAAAAAACACAATAACGCGAGCGCGGGTGGGGAGCGAGAACACAGACGGACGAGATACGACCACACACACACACACACTAACGGGGTCAAAATCACATGTTCCATTGTAAAAGATCTTCATCACATGATGGGAACAAATTATGAGACTAATAAGACTTAATGAGGGGGTGATGACAGCGGGGCCAAGCCTGAGCGGCGGCGGCGGCAGGACAATTTACAAACTCGGGGAGACGGAGAAGGAACCCGGCCTGCAGGACACGACCACCGTGTCACATTTACAACTTCACATCCGGGGCTATCAAAACCTCGACACGTCCTTGCCAAAGTTATCGGTGCGTAATTACCACCTACTTGCTCTTTATTACATATCTGGCTTACCTGATAAGGCCCCAGAGGCCGTCTCCCCCCATCCCCCACCCCTGAGCGAAATCAAAGTATAGTTCAAATCTACAATAATAACCTCATACAGTCGGTATTATTACGTGAGGTCGTTTGTCTTACTTATTTTTGCTGATTTCCCCCGTAGCCTGTAGCGAGAAAAACGGCTTCCAGGGTAGATAGGAGAACGTCCATTATTGCTACTTAAGAGAGTGGCGAGCTTGTGGCAGAGCTGGGGAAGCGGAGGAGGAGGAGTCAATCAAGACAGGAAGGATGGTCATTCTCTCTCTTCTTCTTTAGTGGGCCATAAAAGCTAACGGGCCCAGAACGGCGCTCACCTCGGAATCGCCCGCCCGCTTTTTTTTTTTTTTTTCTTCCCCTTGCCCGCCCCCCCCTACCTTCCCCTCCTCCGACAAATTGGCAGCGTGGACGGAGGTGAGGGTCATAAATAAGGAAAATGGCAGTCATTCTCACGTGCACGTGCTTGCGTGTGCACACCCGCTCGCTCTCTCTCTCTCTCTCCCTCACACACACACACACACACACATACACAGCTCTAGGCCATGAGTCACTTTGTCTCCTTCCTCGCTGTAGATATATACACACACACACACGAGCGTACATTGTAGGGCACAGCACGATGCAGCCAAGGACCTCCCCAGAAACGGTAATCGTTCATTTTTTTCAGTGTGTTACCTCAGGTGGAGAGAGAGAGAGAGAGAGAGAGAGAGAGAGAGAGAGAGAGAGAGAGAGAGAGAGAAAAAACTTCTAAAAATACAGGCCTATAGAGGAGTTGGTGCCACTGCAGAGGTTAAACAATCCGAGAGCTGCAGGCAATCATTCAATTTAAAACGCACCAGGAGCCCTTGGGGCGCGAGGGGAGCAGGACGCATAAAGAAATTTAACAACTCAATGTTTTACGGCCCACGAAAATGAGATCTGAGTACAAGAGCAGAGTGGGGGCACTGAGAGCTTGCTGTGTGGTCCATACGCCAACACACACACACACACACACACACACACACACACACACACACACACAGCCGCCGGCCAAAAAAACAGGTCAGCCACGGAGCAGTGATTTGAGCTCATGACCTCTTCCCCAGGACTAAAGCACAGTGCCGCCGCAGCACGCCGGCGGTGTGAGGAGGGAGGGGACAACACATCCAAGTCTTGCCGTGTTGCCTCATCACATGACGCCTGAATTCTCCCTCTCTCCCCCAATGCTCTCTCTCATCCCCCCCCCCCTTCTCTTTCTCTGTCACATACACACATTTTGTTCAAGTCTCCACGTTCCTGTTGCACCACGTGTTAGTTTATGTTTTAGACGGTGAACTGTCCTTGGTTGGATGGACATTCACTCTAAGCGAGCTAAGCAGTGACAGAGATGTGTCTCACAGAAATACATCTAATTCGGTATTGGTTTGGTACAGTTTAATCAAATATATGACTGAATCAAACCAGAAACGAATCAAGAAAAAAAGGAAGAACAATCAAAGAAAAAAAATCAGGAAAATCAGGGCGCAAACACAGACAGACAGTGACAGACAGAGAGAGACTTAATAAAGACAGACATACAGAAAAAGACAGACAGGTAGGCAAACAGAGACCCAGACAATCAGACAGACAGACAGACAGACAGGCAAGCAAGGCAGACAGTTGAGGGAAGCCCAGGGAGGAAACTTCACAGCTAACCAGTGAGAGCTAGGAACAGGAGTGTGTCACAGCCAATGAAGCCGAGCGCCGAAGACGGACTGTATTTTTAAAGACTTGAGAGGACAGTAAGGTAGGGAAAGGTAGAATGGGGTCGAGGGGGGAAGGAAGCAGGGAGGGGAAGAGAGAGCTAGGTCGTATATCCAAAATAGTCCTATCCACTTTGGTACTTTTGTTTCAACTGGTGATTTTGTCCCGTAACGATAATAAATGAATGTTGGTGGAAAGTATTGTGCCAAGATGAAGTCATTCATCTCACACCAGTCTCACCTCTTTGTCTCGTTTTTACCTTCTGCATCATTTCTCTCTCTCGATCTATCAACCCTCGTTCAGTATTGTGTCCTTGCTTAATTCTCTGTGCTAGCGAATCAATGGTCTCTCACTCAACTCAGCTCCTGCTTTTTTGTCCGGCGGCGAGTGACCCCCTTTCCCCCAGTCATCTCCTTCTCCCTTTATAAAAGGCTGCCATTTTTTTTCTTTATTTCTCTCCATCAATCCGTCCCCTTTCACCTCTCCTCCCCTCTGACTGTGCCACTACCCCCCCCCCCGACGGCACACGAAAACTCCCCCCGCTCACTCCCTATTCCCACTCCTCTCCTCCCCCCCTCTTCCAGAAACACTCCTGTCCATTCACCACAGTTTCTCACCCTTTCTCTCCACCCTCCTTTTCCGTGCCATCCCTCCCACTTCCACCTCTGCCTGTATCCCTCTCCATCCCACCTCCTCTCCCAATATCCTGCTCCGTTACACACCCCGCTCTCCTCTACCGTGCATCCCTCCCCTCTCCCTGTGGTCCCCCCTTCCACACTTCTCCCTCTCCTCATCCTCTTCCTTGGCAGTGCCCCCCCACTCCCCCCCTCCCCCCCTGGCAGTGGGCCTGTTTCCTCAGCAGGCAGCCGACCGCTGCATGCCCGCATTGTGAGTAGGGGAAATGTGCTCCATTGTGTCGGCGTGGCGCTCACCCCTCGATGTGGAAGTGGTCTGAATGCAGGCTCGTTAACCAATCAATAGAGCAGACGTGTCTAAAAACCTCGTCCTTGAAACCCCTCTCCGCTTTTGTTCCATGCATGACAAATGAGCTAAGTGGAAGAAAACATCTCGCTTTTTTTGTAATTTTTTATTTTTTTCGCAGTTTCAGATTTTGCCTTGTTTGAGAGATTTTTCTATAATCACTCCGCCGCACTAGAAGCAATTTAACAAACCTGATTAGAACATTTTTGGAAGTATCAAACAGCATCGGGGTTTTCTTCTGGGTGAATTTTTTGAATGCAATATATTGGAGGGGGAAACAAATGAAAGCCAGAAGACCCACTAAAGTGGGACATATGCTTGATTGGCAAGTGGGGAGAATTATGGTTGCACAGGAAGGGAAATGAGTCATCCAAGCAGATGAATGACTTTAAAACTAGCCTAATGGGGTCCTCTGATGTCTGCATCAGGAAAATTATCCCTTAAACTTGGAAAAAAAAAAAGATGTCAACTACATCCTAATTCATTTCTGTACACGGTGTCAGAAATGAGATTTGATCATTTAAATGGTAATATCAGTGGTTAAGTGACTGCAAACTTCTATTTTAAAGAGGTAGACTTCAGCTTGCAATGCCCACCTTTTCCCCAACTCTACAACCTGGTGGATGTCAGCCGCTCTGAGTTCTCCTCTCCCTTTCCATACATTATCTTATAGAGCGCAACAGTGACCGCCCACTTATTTTACGGCTCTGGTTCCGGAAGTAAATTTCCCATTCATTTACTCCATAGACATTTCAGAAAATCCTTATATAAAGAGTTTTAAGGCTGGAACCAAGCCAGCCAACTACGAGATTAATCGTGACCATAAAACATTTGATTCTGAGCAAAAAAAAAGATAGGAAAACGGAAGAAAAGGCAAAGGTACAAGACTGTGTACATAATTATTTTATGAAGTGAAGGAACTACTCATCCCATAAACCATTGCGAATGATACTTTTCCAAAAACCTCCAAACTAACGATAGTTTAGCGCGCTTCTTCTTGAATTTAACATTTGTCAATAGTATAGTGTTGATATTGTTGTTGTTTTGTGAGCGTATATATAGTGTTTCATATAGTATAGTGTAAAGTGTTGTCATCGACATGGTACAGTGATTCGTTCCAGCTGCATAGGATAAGCAGCTAGCTAGGTTACGTTAGTAGCTAACGTTAACGTTAGCTGACAAGACGTTCGCGGGTGCGGTAAACATTTCCATGGTAACAGCGAGCTCCACCAATCAGAAACGTCGCTGTTACACTTTAGGATTGTGGGTAGTGTAGTACTTCTCCATGACATCGCGAATAAAACATGTTTTTCTCAAAACAAGGTTGATATCATACGGACTTGTGGCTTCTACAGGAGCATACACTATCGTTTCACAATCTACTAGCTTGTGGTGAGTCTACATTGGATGGTTACGACGGTACGATGGTTGGCTAATAATCAAAATCCCTATGCAGAATATGAATGGGATTTTCACTTCCGGAACCTCACTGTTGAGCTCTATAGACACATGACACAGAGGGCTCTTATTTCAGTCTGTATTAAACATAGTACTTGTTCTGTAACCAATGATGATGAATTTTTGCTGCATGTCCCTACATCAAGATGGGTACAGATAAAACAAAAGGAAAAAGTCGTACAAAATCCCGACGGTGAAGAGTTAAAAGGTGATTCTGTGCCGGTGCGGTGTAGGATTTAGTCCCTGGCATCGAATCAATCCAATCATTCCTGAGACGGCTAGACAAATTCCAATCGCTAACACTTCAGAGCAATCACTTCCCATGCCATGATGCATTTCTTTTGCGGTGGGAGTGGTGTCTTCCAGGGGGGGGCGACGACACTGCCGTCATCTAGGGCACAAATGGGTAACACAACAGGTTTGCAGAGCATGACAATGATACAATGACAAGGATAACATGCCAGTGTATATTGTCAATAACCAGATATGGCTGCAACATAATATTTATTGGGGAATGCTGTCCAAAATGGTGTTTTCTCCATTGCAGTCAAAACAATGGAGGAGCCGAACACGCACTGGCCTTCATCCCATGTAATAACAGGGCCATCACCGGTTGTTCATGCTGGGGTTTCCTTCATTTTGACCATACCCGATGTTTTATTTAGCGGAACGTATATGTAGAGGAACATGAAATAGAGTTTGTAGTGGAGTGATTTTCTTTGTCTCTCAAAGTGTTAACCCAGTTTAGATGCTGACAGCTCGAGTCAGTCAGCTGTGGGTAAAAATAAAAACAAAAGAGTTGGGGTGGGTGAAGTGAGGAAGAAGAAACTAATGTGGAAAGGAAGAAGGGAGGGCCAAGTGGAAGAAAAACAGTTAGGCCTACCGTTGCTCGTCTCAACCGCTACCTGTGCTTCAACTTTAATCCCCCCCAATCTTACTTCAGTGGAAGAACGAGGCCCGCGCCGGTGTAGGGGGGAGAACTCCCTTCCAACTGCGAGAGGGAAAGGGCTCCCAGGGCTTCTTCGTATTTGTCAAAAGAAAAAAAAAAATCCTGCACGGGCCTCAGCCCCGGCTCCAGAAAAACCCTTTGTCAGGCAGCCAGCATTTTTCATTCTGCTGTTGTTGTGTCTCGGTCTCACCTAAGGCCATTAAACTCACAAAAGAATAAATTACATTAATTGCCAGTCTCGACGAGAACAGCTGGGCTGAGGTGCAGAACAACAACGATAAAACGAATTACAAGGAAATAAACCCCGGGAAAGAGAAGCAGCTCTCCTGACTTTCTTGGAGGGGGGTGGGGGAGGTGGGGTATTCAAAACAAAATGGCTGCTACTTACTGCACTTCAGATCCCGGGGTGTTTTTTTTTTCCTTCTTCATCTCGGTATGAGGATATATAAGTCAGGTACGCATTCGTCTTCTCCCGGGTGAAGACGTTCTCTGGGCCCACGCTGCCCCAGTTCATCATGACACCGTGCACCTTGACACCGCTAGGGCGCAGGTGCATCGCTAGCGAGGGGGCTGGCAACCGCACACCTGTGTGCTGTTGGAGGGAGGGAGGGAGGCGGGAGGCCCTTACACCTTGACTAATGCCCTCACCCCCCGTCTCCCTCCTCTCCGACTGTCTCCATCCTTCCTTCCCTTTTTGTTCTGCCTCAACAAACGCTCTCCGTTTCCGTGTCCATCACACTTCAGGCTGGCCTCTCATCTCTCCAATCAGCGCTCTCTTCCTTCATCCCTAGTGTTGCCTCCCTAGTGTTGCCGTGTCTCTCTCTCTCTCTTCCTTTGCATCGCTGCCCTGGGTGCAACACCGTGCACCCTTTTTTGGCAGGGCTGCCCGGAGACACATGGCCGAGGCGTACCTCTGAGAAGAGCTCGTTAGAAGGTGTGAGCTTAACCCCTGATTGATTTCTGAGCGTGACACAGCGAGAGAGAGCCGGGGATGTACTGCAAACACCTCTTCCGATGACTGGGTGTAAGAGAGAGAGAGGGAGAGGGAGGGAGGGAGTAGAGAGGAGTTAGAGAGAGAGAGAGGAGACAGCCAACAGAGACAGAAACTGACTGTGCTCTCTTTTTTTATGTGCCTTTATATTTTTTGCTGTTGTTTCGCCAACTCCTTGGCATTTGCCGGCGTTCAGGGCTGTGCAATGAACTGAGGAGTGGCTAACTCGCTCCAATTTGTCAAGAGCTCTCTGACTGCTGTTTGGACTGCGGGCGGGGGGGTGGCGGGGGGGGGGGTGCAGCTGAGGAGGTAAGGGTGCAGCTGCTGATGCCGGCCCTCCAGTAGCGGGGGGTGATTACTGGGCACTGGGCCGTGCTGAGCCGAGACACAGCGCCGTATGAAGATATGTGCCGAGACCCTACGCACCCTGACAACACTTTACTGCATTAAGATGAACCACTCGGCATCGCGGAGTTACTTCATTACTTGGCTGCGGGAAACGATGCTTTTCCTGCACTACTTACTGAGTACAATATCCACCATATCTTGTTCAATCAGTACTCAAGCTGATGGAAAATTGGGCAACATCGCTATATGTTGTTAATGGCCGAATTACAGGCAGCGAGCATCTATATTTTCTACAAAACTCCCATTGCAAAACCCTGTTCATCAATGTCTTCATTCAGTCCTACAGCAAGTAGTCTTGTTCTCCGCTCCCCCGGGGCCACGCTCCCCCTTATTGCAACATGTAAACAACCTCGCGTAGATCAATTCCCTATAGTAATTCTTAGTCTCCCCCCCCCTCCCCCACGTCGGCATGTGATTATTGATTCTATAAAGAGAGGCCCTTCAATCGCGTCAAGGCGTTTGGATTTACATTTATATTCTCGGCGCAATGGTGTTCCCGCAAAAAGCAATGAAACCTCTCGCTTACCTCGGGGTGAGCGGGAGAGAGAGAGAGAGAGAGTTTTGATAAGGCCGCTGTCATTCATTTCAATTTCCTTATCGAGTCTAAGTACCTTCTGTGAATTGGCCCTTTAAAGTACACACATTAGAGCCATCAGTTAGTATGTGAAACAAGGAAAGGGAAAGGATGGGGGGGCAAGGCAAAGACAGAGTGAGAGAGTGAACAGGGAGGGGAGGGGAGGGTGAGAGTTACAGAGAGAGATAACTATAGAAAAGAGGGAGGAAGAGTAAAACTAAAAGGAGACTGAGAAAGACAGAGTTAATGAGTGTGTGGTGTTCAGGTCCTGCCCACGCCGCGGTCTCACCGTCTGCGATGCTTCATTCCACGGGGAGCAGTTCTTATCCTTTTATAATGATGATTACTCGGGGGGCCGTGGAACGAGCGCCCACTCCACGGCCGTGCAAAAAAAAAAAGAAGAAGAAGAAGAAGAAAAAGAAAGTCGAGCAAACGCGGCGGGAAGTAAAATATATGCCGAAGGAAAATTATAGCACATTCAATTGCAGAGATTATGTTTATGCTGCCCAATAAGGGAAGGGGGTAAAAAAAAAACCTCATGCATTTAAATCCGCTTCTTAGCCTAGTATGTTTCCTCTTTCCTCTCCATTGTGACTCTGGCTGGCGACAGCAGCCCAACAATATGTCTTTACCAAATACTGTTTTGTTTGCTTTACATATGAATGCCCCACTTTTTTATTTCTGGAAGTACACCAATCACTTCTGGGCCATTAAATTCCAATTAGCGGAGAAAGACCCCTAAAGCCTCACAAAAGAGACAGAGGGAGGAGATAATACGAGAGGGTGGGAGAAGAGAGAGAGAGAGAGAGAGAGAGAGGGGGACATTGTTGTGAAATGGGCAGATCTAGACAATGCCACAAAATGAAGAAGCTGGTTTGGTACGGAAATGAACCCCTTTCGCTTCTTATTTAACCATCAGATCCATCACATCTCATCATCATCCGCCGGTAAGCCAAACTGTCAGCCACCGCTAAAGCCGACGTCGTACTCACGTGGTTGGAGCATCGTTCTGCGGCGGAGGAAAAGTTACTCCACAAGTATCCCCCGGAACATTGTCGCCCATCGATCTGACACGGCCCATAAAGCAGCCTCAGACTTTGGTAGCAGGTTCTTGGGGGTGGGTGGTGGGTGGTGGGGGGGGGTTGTATAGTACAGCATGCGCCAAATAGCAGGCCTGATTAATGCACCGATAATCTAGTCCATAAATAGACGCGCCAGTCTCTGTTTTGTGTTTTATGTATCTATCTTTACTGCGGCAATAACCATTGGAGGGTTGTATTTCACGGGTGTTTCATCGCCAAACTTCTCTCACTTACTCTCTCTCTCTCTCTCGTTCACTTACTCTCTCCCTGGCCCCATTCCACTTTGATGGAGAGTGACAGAGCATGTTCTCTAAAACTTTTGGCGAGTGGTGAGAATACAAGGGTGGGAGAAAGAAAATGGGTGATAGAAAGAAACAGCTCTCAAAATACATCTCTCCCTTCCCCCCCAACACCTATAGTACCTCCGATACCTATGGGGTGTTTTTCCATCTTGATAGTCGCTGATAAACACAGAAGAGGCTGCGGAAAAAGAAACCCCCCTGCAATCCGTGAGAGGAAGTCCTACCGGCCAATAACACGGGTCAGCGATCCCCGAGCCCCCCGAAAAAACAGCGCTGTGATGGAGCGCAGGATGCCGGGGCTCAACTGGGAGCGAAGGTGACAAAGGAGGAAAAGCTTTTACCACACTGGCAGCAGAAACATTTGTGTTACTCACTACAAAGGGAACATGGGGCAGCGCTGACTGGAGACGTCGCCTCGGGGGTTGCCGTGCTCTATCTGGACCTCATCCGAAAGCCAGATCCCGTCTCCCACATGTGGATAAATAACAGCGATAACGGCGACGCTGTGCTGCATTTTTAAACACCCGACGATGTAGCGGGGGGGGGGGGGGGGGTCACCGAAACCATCCAACAAAAGCCGGAAGACATCGGGAAAATACTTGAGGAATGTCTGAGGGCCAGCGCTAGCACATCCCAGTCCTCGAGGTCCGCTCACAAACACTTTAAATCATCATACGCTGGGTTTTTTGTTTCAGCTCGATAGCAAAACAATGCAATAAACGATGCCCTTTATCCTCATATTAGGGAGCACAATACCATCCAATCCCATCCATTTGCACGGCTTATGAATAGTGTAAATCAAAGCGAGCAGGAAAAACATGGTGCCAGCGGAAACACAGCGAAACAACAGCAACCTCCTCAACGATCTCCCAACTTGACCGCTGTTTTTAATTACTAAATTATAATTACGGCAGAATTGGACAAAATGTGTCTCCGTTCAACTCGCCGGGAAAAAAAACGAAAAAAAAACAAACAATGGGCCTTGATAGTCACAGTTTTATTTTGAGAGGACAGGGGACAGGGTTTGAAATAGGGGCCTGAGGCAATGGTTATTTACTGTGTCCTGAGATGTTGCCTTAATTTATTGATGCCAGTTTGTTTTCGATTTGAGGTGCAGTGCTCCAGAGAGTGTCGCTGGAAGAGAGGGAGGGGAAAAAAAAAAAAAATTTCAATTATGTTCCTGGAAAAAGGCAGCGACAGGGGCCTTTCAGTGCACAAAGCTGCCCTGTGACTTGATGAATGGCCAGCCTTTAATGTTATGGGGGATTAAAGATAACTTTTGAACGATCGGCGGGCCAACGTATAGGCAGCTCCTCTTTCACCGGCATAATAAGTTCTCAGCTGCCACTGGTTTAATTACCTCCTTTTAAAACTCAATCCACGTGGACCCCTCTTTAAAAAAATAAGATGGCAGGAGGATTAAGTTGAGGAGGGGGCAGCAGGGGTCAGGTATTCCATTGATTACAAGGTACCATTAAAGATCAAGATGGGAGGCACTTAGAGACATCCATCAGCAGTACGATTGAAGCGGCCGTAATGATCTTCCTGTACGCCATAAATAACGCTGATGTGTTGCTCCCATCCCGATCGCGCCGCACCGGGATTGTTGTGAAGCCAACGTTGTTCCATACAGGCGAGGCCTTTGGGGGGTGTCCGTTTGGCGTTTGGCGTTTGGTATACCTTACTGAGCCGGTTTGTGAGGAATCCATCACGACCGCGTCGGGGATGAGCAGATCATGTTAGCTACCCCACCCCCGGGGGAGAGGGGGGGTCACCGGCGTTATGACTCACCGCTGTCACATGAGAAACACAGCGGCGGCGTGTTGCGACTGCGAGATGAGCATCTCAAGACGCGTGTGTTTATCCGTCAGCGGGCGCTGATTGCGGGATCGGCAGGGGCACAAGATCCAAAGTGATTGCCTGTCCTGGCGGCCCCCGACGGCCGTAATTGTAGTTGTTGACAAACACACTGACAAACTAACATGCTGATTGACGGCGGGGGTGGGGGGGCTGACTCTTCAAGCACTGAATTAGTCACAGTTTTATATACCGCTGCAAACAAAACAGAAAGTAAACACATGCTCTTAAGGAACAGAAATAATCTGTGAAACGTGCTTATTGAGGTCAAGCGATGTGTAAGAGGGACTCTACGGGACTGAGAGCTAAACGTCCTAGCATCTCCTTGTGTGTGTGTGTGTACTGTCTCTTCTGCAGGAGAGATGCCTTCGCGTGGAGGGGTATGGAAACATAAGCTCGCGGTCTCCCACTCCACTGCGATCTACGCCTATATCCCCGGCACGTGCTCCCGTTTTGTTTTGCCTCCAATGGGTGGCCGGCTGCTGGATTAAAGCGAAGAGAAAAAAAAAAATACATGTTGGGAGAGCTGGAAGATTTTCATTGGCTGGCGATGAAGGATGGCCCGCTTTGAACACGGGCGCCTGTCGACAGCTATTCGGGGGAGTGGGGGGACGCTGTATCTGTAGGCGCAGGGTTAATGGAGAGCACGGTTTGAGACCTCCCCTACATTACACGTTCCTATGGGAAACCAAATTAAACTGCTGGAATTGTGCGCTCTGCATATGTATTCACTATTCACTTCAACGTCTGCCTGCCAAACCGACAAGAACAGATTCAGCATAGTGGTGCAGAGTCACTATCTATGTGACTTTCCAGACAGTAATATTCTATAGACTCCTGCGCTGCAAGTAAACACAAGAACATTAACGATGCACCGTTCCCCCAATTCCCAATACGCCGCCGTTGCCTTTGAGCTTTCTCTTTTTCTGGGAAAAAGTCCTGAGTGCCTCATTGATCAACAAAAGCCGCGCATCGCCCTAGGTGATCATTGTTTTCTGTTGCGCGACAAACGCGAAGCGGGGTGGGATACAGAAGAAAACAACGGGGGGGAGGTGAAATCGGGGGCAGGTTTCTGGCAGGTTCTGACAGAGCTAGCGAAGGGAAAGGAACTCGGGGAAAAAGGGGTCTCGCGGGATTTCGTGGTACAGCAGTCGACCTTTTTGCCGGGGGAATCTGTAGGGTGTCCCAGCGTGGCGCCCCCCCCCTGACTCGCAGGGGGTAAACTCGGGTCAGCATCCGTCAAAAGTCGCACCTGCAGCTTGTACGGGGAGGAGACACCTTTTGGACTTGTAGACATGCTAAAAGGGAATGAGGCATGAGTTGCTGCTGCAGTCCTCCTCATCGTACCGAACCAAACTTTGCGCTGGCCGGTGGGAATGCCTGTCCTGTACCTGCTTGGGTTACCGTTACTTCTTGCCACATTTGGTACACTTACAATGCTCGTCCTCGCTGTTATGGCAATCTGTGTAAGTACCGAGATAAAAAAGCCATGTTACAACTACAGTAAGTGGCAGAACACTTGCCAGTTCAGGGTGATTTTTCCCTCCCGGTGCTGGGAGGCTGGCTGCAGGACGCAGGCTAAAGACTGTAGCTACCGTTGGCAGGGTCTAACCCAGAAAAGGCAAGTAGCCGGGGCAGGCAGGCTAGTGGAGATTGGGTCTGGCGGAAAACAGGTCACACACACATCAGAGACCAACGCAGCACACTGCCCGCCACACAGCTCAATATCCCACAGAAGCCAGTGCCAGGATGTACACACACCACCACCGCAGATAGGAGGAGAGAGCCAGAGAGAGAGAGAGAGAGAGAGAGAGGGATGGCAGAAGGAGTGAGTTGGAAACAGAGGGGCTGGATGGAGAGAAGGACACCAGAAGAGAAAGAGAATTAGAATGACAAAAATAGCTCGCAGGAAATGGAGGGAAAAGGAATTGAAATCATCGGTTTGGCCGAGGGACGGTGACAGGGGGAGGAGAGGGGAGGGCGTGGGAGTTAAAGGCAGGGCAAGGCAGAGGGAGAGATATCCCGTGGACAGGAGAAGCGATGGAGACAATCAGGGGGGAAAGAGGACATTAAAGAGGCCGTGGGGGAGGGGCGGGGCGGTGGACACACTTGAACGTGAAGGTTAGCGAAAATTCAGAGGGTGAAAATATGGGAGAGTACAACTAAGTTTGGTTTAGACGGGTAATAGTTGGATATATATATTTATCTTTCTGGTTAGACGAGGGAAGGCAGCTCATAGGCAGCTCCGTTTCATCCAAATGATCCAAAGTTATCATCGCTATTATTTATCGAGTTATTAAAAAGACGACGCAAGCAACACAACTAAACAGAAACCGTAGTTCTGCCGAGACAAAAAAAAAAAAAAAAAGAAATTAGCCCACCTAAACGGTAACCAGGCATTTCAGCTGCGCTACAGGGAAAGGGGAAAAAGAAATAGAAAAGTGCAGTTACTGAGAGAAAACAAAGGGACGACTAAGGAGAGGAGTGTAAAAAAGCGCTGACAGGCTCTATTGCCGGAGTTGAGGTTGTGAAGAGGGTGTGTAAGAGGGGGGGAAAAGCGAGGGAGAGAACAAGAGAGAAAAGGGAGAGAGAGAGATAAAGGGGGGGGAAAACACAAGCCCAGCTCCCGTAGGAGGAATGCACAATAGTGCAATAAGCCGGCGATATAATGGTCTTTTTTGCTGTATCAAGCCCATTCTCTTCATCTTTGGCAACCCTCATCAAATCAGCACTCCGCTACCTCAGGTGTTGCTTTAATTACTGAATCTCCAGCCCGAGTAGCAGACAGGACGTGCCTCTGTTAATTCTGACACACACACACACACACACACACACCTGACAAACTAATACAGACGGGCTCTCTCTTGATAATCCAGATTAGTTTGTTAGATGTTTCGGCCTCTTATATCAACATCCCGGCTGTTTTCAAATACAGTGGACAAGCTAAATCAAATGCTATTTGTCGATATTGCCGATACGGAAATATCGACAATTCATTTTGGCAACTAAAATCACAACATACAATAATACTAATACTCTCTTTAGCTCTCTCTTTCTCGAGACACACTCTCTACTCTCGATCACACAGACAAATGTTTCTATAATCGCACAAACACACACACAAGCTATATATACACACACACAACTAAAACCAATTTCCATAATAACCTCTCTGTGGATGTCTTGTATGTGCGTGTTTGTATGTGTTCGTGTGTTTCTGTGCGCCGTTATTTTGTTGTTGTTGCCAATAAACTGCAGCGGGAGCGAGATTGGTCCCAGGCGGAGACGCGCGTCTGCAAGGCAAACCATCGGTGACATCCTAAGCACGGCTAACGCGGTTACCGCCGCGGCGACACAGACGGAGAGCCCTCCCAGGGTACTCGGCTAGCCGCGGTAGCGCGCTGCCACAGACGGGGCCAAATAAGATAGCGCCGGGGCCAAATCTAATCGGAAGGAAATGTGTGTGGGATGTTCGCGTCCACGTGCAGGGGGGAAGGGCGTCTGAATTGTTTGTGTACCCCCCTCCCCGCTGTGTAAATGGGAAACACAGCCTGTTCCCTTCTCCTCCTCCTCCTCCTCGCACCCTCCTCCTCCTCCCGGGCCGCTTGCAGCCACTCGTGCAGCCTTTTTTTTCTCAGCCGGCGCCTCACAATAGCTGGTTGATGAACCCGCGGCTAACATGCCCTTTGAGCTCAGTTAAAGGCAGAACGCATGGCGAGTCCTTAATGATATCAGCCCTGCACAGCGAGCACGCCAGCGCTCGCTCGCTAACTCCTTCGCTTCCCTCCATCCCTCTTTCCCCCCCTCACTCTCTCTCTCTCTCTCTCCACCCCCGTCCCTCCACTATTTTCCTAGACCTTGCCCAAGTGGGGGGAAAAGAAGAGGCAGTTAGAGGTCTGGGGGGGTAAAAAATGAAAACAGCACAAGATCTGACATAGATAGGGAGCATATTGGCGCAGCGTCTTCCTGCGAGAGCTTGAAATTAAATTTAAGGGTTTTCTTTTTTTTTTCTTTTTTTTAATGAAAGGCTGCCTCCGGTGATTGTGGCACTACCGATAGGTAGATTGGATGGGCAGATTAGATAAAAAGGGATGATTTGGCTGCCTGATGTCCTTCGCTTCCTTTCTTCATGTTCAGACACGTGCAGCGAGAAGATGAGGCTGATATCGAGACTTACTTTCAACACTCGCCGGTATTAGTGTTGCCAAAAAAAGAAGAAGAAAAAACTATGCAAATTCCAAGGTTTCTCATATTAAAGATGCAGATACAGATATGGGAACATTGTCGGGTTGGCGTTTCTGTGCTGGGTGGATAGAACTTGTGCACTTGAGGGAGAGTACGATAAATAATGAACGTTAGCTTTTGGCTAGGGTAACAATAACATGACATCAGTTAGCGTTATAGCATTTAACAAGCGTCGACTAGTCGTCCATTTCCGTGTCTTCCACCATGGCTTCCAACAAACACAGTAGCCGAGTCTTTTGTGGCCGCTGCGCCAAGAGAATGCTGACCTGTGACCCGCTGGTACTCGACCAATCAGAAATGTTCAGCGTTGCAAGCCCCACCCCCAAAGTACCTGTACTTTTGGAAAGTACTACCCCCCCGAGCAGGGACTTTTTGGGGGGTAAAAAAGGTCCCTGCGATCGAAACGCGCTGAGTTCCTAGTTCCTAATCCCTAGTCCCTGGGGAAAGTTCTCGCGGTCGAAACGGGGCTAATGATTGAATATCTAAGATACAGTGAGGTTAAAGTGTCAATACAAACGAACAAATGACAACTTTGGACATCTGTACCTCGACAACTAGATTATACAGACAATTACAGTCAGGTTTCTGTTTACAGGTGTTTGATTTGCAGATGGGAATGTCTGTCAAGCTAGCTGAAGTCAATAACATGACAACATCACTCAGACAGCGTAGATGCAACTCTGTGACTAGAAAGCAAACCTATCCTTCACTAGTGGGCGGTATGAGCCGAAAACACCGGCGAATCAAAATTGTTAGTTTCATCTAGTGAATCAAACCATCAACCGCTAAGATATTTTAAGTCAGATATGTAATTCACCCAAAGAGGATCGGCGTGTACATAAGCATCCTCTCCAACACCTTGTGAGTGTTTGAGTGATTGCGTTTTCATTCCACTCAAGGTCCCATTTCTGTCGCCATCTGCATTTTATCCCTGCTCCGAGGACGCTTAATATGCTGATGCCACTAAAGCCCGGATTTGTGTTGGGTTTTATTTTGTTTCATTCTTTATCTGTACATGGCTATCGCCTCAGCTCGAGGGTCAGTTCTATCACCGCCGGACACGAGGGCTTAGCACATTCCTTTAATTCATCAAGGTTTGATTACTTCAGTGAAGATTTTTCCCCTCGGCCTGATAACCTGATGCGCCCCAATTAATGCCTTTTCACAATCCTGCCGACGCCGACATGATCAGAGCGCGCCGGGCCTCCCGCACGTCTCTGTTCGCCCTCCTTAGTGAGGAGACTCTTAGAAAGTTACACCTTGGAGATTTTTTTTTTTAAACCATTTTCACTCTCCACTCTATCAACGATTTCAATTCATCAAACAAGGTAAATTAATCTCTCTGGCACTCTGGCAACAAGCCCAGATGACTCAAAGGGAGAAAATCCAGGCATGAACAGTACTCACATACATGCTGCTCCTGTGATCTTGTACAAGTCTATAATAATGTGAACATAACCGGAAACAAAGTCTAATGTACTATTTAAAAACATCACCTGGAGCTGCTCCACTAACAATGAGTGGGAGACTGATTCTGTAGGCACCATGCCCAGGATGATTTCTGGGAATATGACCATTACTACATCACTAGACAATAAGGTTCAACACTGTTTTGTATTGAAGCTGACGATGGCCAATATTTTGTGTCAATATTCAATATCTTATTTTCTTTCCATTTCCACGCCAAAAATTCAAATATCCACCGTTGCCCCCAGAATTTTATTCCTGACAGCCTCTAAAACAGCATTTAGACACATGTGACACTACAACTCTCCATTGAAACCCATATTACTTAAATTGTTTTGAGGTTAGCATTTCTTTAAGACACCCCACCTATTCAATGGTAGGGAAACTGTGGGATACATTACTACCTTTAAATTAAGAATTAAATAAAGAAATAAAGAAACAAAAGAAAACAAAGAAAATACAATTTTACAGCAGGTTTTACAGCCTGTTTGTATGTAGCTGTGGTCAGGCCAATATCGGGCTAGCCCTACTAGACAGTGTTTCTTAGTGCTATTTTTCAGCAGCGATCTGCTTCACAATCATACAGTTACACATGAAAACCTGGGAGCTGCTCAGTAGAACCACAGAGGCCCAGCTGCCCAGTTGTTGTTGTATAGTCATGTTACTTAACATTGGAGTGTAGGAAAAAAAATTTAACTTTAAGTTTAACTTTCACTTTTGGTCAAAGCCAAATTAAGAGTATAGGAAAACACTATCTAGAAATAAGTAAAAGCCACATTACTCATACTATGAAACTCCTAGGGTAATTCTCCAACTATGTGTACTTGTCCCTTCCTTTTTTATATAAATTGGACATAAACTAAACTAAAACTAGCAAATCATATCTGAAAACTAACTGAAACTAAACTAAAATTGAACTCCTAATACTTGGAGACACACACACACTGCGTACTGAGGTTGCTGCTGCTGATTTGGCCAGGAACGATGGCGAGCGGTGACTCGTGTTTGCGCTTACCTAAGCACACCGCGATACTCCACATCTCGCTGTAGCGCCGCGGCCTACTGGCTCAGTCTCTCAACAGGAAAGGGGCCGCTTCTTTAAAAGTCAGCAATCAAAACACGCACGGCACAAAAGCACATTTATCTTCCCCAGGGTTGTATGAAAACGGCACGGTATTCATTTGGAAATTAAATTTGCTAACCAAATTAAAGAGTGGAAGGAACATAATGGACGGATCCGGATTGTCAGGGGGGCCAGACCCTGTAAATAAAAGAGGAAGAGAAGAGAGGGCTGAAAGAGAAGGGAAGCTGAGAGGTTTGCAGGATCAAATTGCAGTATTGTCTTCGTTTGTTGGAGAAAGAGTTTGTGTGTGTGTGTGTGTGTGTGTGTGTGTGTGTGTGTGTGTGTGTGTGTGTGTGTGGGGAGCGCAGGGGGGTAACATGGCACTTCATTTCCAAGCTGATTGTGCGCTGCCCGGTGGCGCTGCCCGCTGCCAGACTACTCAGTGAAAAGCCTCCACTCACTTCCTCTCTCTTTTTCTGCTGCAAATAAATCAGCAGCAAAATCAGATTACCATCAGGAGAGATTTATGGGAATGATACACAAACTACATAGCTGAGGGACAAAAAAAAAACCAAAAGCAGCGAGACTACAGAGAAAGAGACTCTTGACGACACTTTTTTTTTTTTCTTCCAGGGAGTAAACAATTGCGGGGGCTTTTCTCAGGGCATTTGTCTCAATCCAGCACAGGAGCTGGGATGTATGTTAATCACAGAAAATCACCTAGAGAAAAAGTAGATCCATCCGTCAGAGATCTATCTGAAATACTGCTACGCAAAAAAAAAGCGGTTGCATTAGGATTTCAACTGAGACTCCATGGGGTGTGCATGGTTAAGGGTGAAAATACATGACTTTCTGTTGAAGGGTCCCGAGTTCCCCATTACTTTAGGGTTAAGTATGGTTAAATTGACACAGAAGTACAGCATGGCTTTGTATGCCTTTCAAAGAATACAATTCATTTCAGCAATCTCCTTAGGATACGTTAAAAACAATACATCATGGAAATTGACCTCTGCTGAGGAACATCGTAAATACGGGTACATAACGAACATCCCCTCTGAGAGCGACTATGATAGGGGCCATAAACCCTCCGAACTCATCCATACCGTGTGAAAGGAACGCCATTTGTCCTATGCTTGACATAAAAATATTAATTTGCCCAGGTAGTCTTCTACATCTACTCCTTTGGCACCTTGCTTCTATCTAGGTGTCTCAAAGGGCTTTTGAGTAATGCATTTCTATTATTGTAGCTTGTGTGGTGTCACATTGGTGGCTTTATCAGGAAGTTGTTGTACGGCGAGGCTGGAGTGGGATGCGAGTGTTATTTCGTGGGCCGGGCTGGCATTAATCTCTGTCACTTGTCCCCTCTGATTTATACTCCTTCCCAATGAGTCAGTCCAACGGCCTCCACTTCAATTGTTACTTTGTGATAGCGCTCCATGTACAGCCCTCGTCTGCGCCGCGCTCGCTTGACATTGAAGGCTTGCTCTCCAAATCGGTGGAAAGTAAAAAAAAAAAAAAAAAAAAGCATGGTAAAGAATTAAATTTCCCTCACCAGGAACAAGAAAGACAAGATAACAGAGAGCCTGGAGCCCCCCCACCTCCCCTCCCCGACTCTCCTCTGAGTCTATTACGACCAGTGCGGTGTCTGCTTGACGACTTTGATCAAGAGCAATTAATCTTTCACCGGGAGCGAGAGGCAACGGGGAAAAAGGCCCGGGCTTGGATACAGCGTTGAGCCAAATTTAAAAAACACATAGAAAAAGGGGTTTTTAAGATGTGAAATAGGAGAGATCTATCATAACGAGCCTCTGATTAATGAACACCGAGGCTCAGCTCCAGGCGATCAGAAGATCCGGTAGCGTTCGACGACAAACTCCTCCGATTGTCTCCTCCGCGTTCATTAACGGACCACCAAGACAGGCGACCATTCCACCCCGCCAACCTTCGAACAGCCCCCCCACCACCCCCCCAACCTCTGCTGTGGTCCGTATACTTCCAAAGTGTTTAATTACAGATGATTTATCACCAAACTGTCGTTCGCTAACTGGGCCCCGTCCCTTCTCTCTCCCCACGCCACTCTCCCGCTGCGTTGAGGGAACCTTCACGTCGTTAGGAGAGAGCTCATTTATATTAAAATGAGTATCACCGGTTAATTCGCTCCATACATTTTGGACCCAGCGTGTGTCACACGCGCAAGCTTCCAATCACACCTGGGCTGCGGCGGCTTTGGCATACATCAAGTGCTTTATTGCGGGAGCTAATGCACATTTGATCTTGCTGCGATTTCCCATAAAGATTAAAGTAAAACACGGGACCGGAACGCATTCATCACGATTCCATATTGCCCTTGCAAACATGCTAAGTCCATGAGCACATTAAACATTATGCACTGAATAAAACATATAGCACACTAAAGGGCCATTAATGTGGAATCTCATTTCCTCAGTTAACCCCTGACCATTGCTGTCCATCTTCACCAGTCAAGGACAATAATGATGTTTTGCTTAAAGCAACCGAGAAAACCAATCTCGCAAATGCCACAAATGTAGTGTCGGAGGAAAAAGTGAACTATATGGTCTTCGGATGAAGCTTCATCATTCCATAATCCTTCACTGCAGTGATTCATCTGGATGCAAAAAAACCTTCACAGAGATCCAAAGAGACGACGCACTCTTGCTAGCAATGCAAAAAGAAATCTTGGAGGACTCCAAACCACACTGACTGAAGTAGTCACAGGGAGAAGGGCAGGCAGTGATTCAAGTTGGGACAGGATGGGGACAGCGTAGTCACCGGACCGCTGAAGACCTGGAAGAGCTCCCTCTCCGTTCAGTGAGCGAAAACAATAATGAGGGTATTAAATACAGCCAGCAGATGAAAAATAATAACATATCGATTGCGAGCGTAGCGCTTTCAAAAGGAGCGTAATGATTCCTGCTATTGATCTGAAAGCATGGGAGGGAGGGGTAGCTAGTCGCCACTGTAAGACCCCCAGTGAGAATGAGATTGGGGAAGGTATTCGAGCCTCGGTTTCTCCATTTGTTCCATACAGGCTTTATTTAAACCGAGTGTCGGATCTCCAACAGAACCGTTTCCTAAGCGGATCTGAGATGAGTGCCGCTGAAACGGTCTGACACATAGAGTATTTTCCATCTTGCGATCATCCTTACCTCTAACAAGGTGGCAGCTGGTTGCTACAGAGGCATTTTTGTAGGTTGGCAACATTGGGGAAAAATATAAAAAAATATATCCTCAATATTTTGTGGATTATGTACAAACATTTACCTCACTGTATAGTATACATGATGATTTTTCTTGTGTCCACTGCATATTTAAGCCTTTGAAATAAAGTGGATTCACACATGTTAAAGAAATGTTATCTTCAAATTTAAAATGTATTTAATGTTTAATAAAACCATCCATCTGATGCGTAGTCAGAAAATATTGTCAGGCAGGATTCAGTCTCAGTATGTGTATGTTGGACTGTGAAAACGGCAGATAAAATTCACACTCCCAACGCAAACAATGAACGATACCCGACCCAACTCTTTCACAAACTCTTCAAGTGATCTTATTCCTGGCTCAAAGAGACAGAAAAATCTATATCTCAATTTGGAACACTTCAACTCTGCTCCAAAAAGTGCCCCGAGAGAAAACCGTATTAAACTGAGACAAGCTGATTCAACACCCTGAAAGATGAATCTAACTAGTTGTTTCAGAAATATGTATTTGCCATGTGCAATATCAGGCTTCTCCGTGAGAGGAAAAAAAAAACGTGATAGGACTTCACAGCAACCTCCCCGTCTGGAGAAAGGTGTGTTTTCCCAGAATAAAAAATGTGCATGCCCGGGAATACATTAATCATAAAAAGGTGACAGCCAGCCTGACAGACAAGTATAGGCACAGGAACAGATTTGACAGTGCTTTCTATTCCTCAACATGTTTAAAAAAGCAAAAAAAACTTACAGGGCAATTAAAGGAGCGTTGATAGCCGTGTCAGCTGGATTAGGGGCTGGGCGTGAAATTGTCACATTGTGTGTCAGGGGTGCTCTGTTAACAACTCGGCCCGGCTTTTGCCGCGGAGTGGTGGAGGGGGGGCCCCCCGATGGAACGTGACACGGGAAGAAATACCGTCGAGACTGTGCAAGGCTGGATTAGATTAGCACACTGGAACAGGTGGTCTTTTATTGGCTGCGTGATACTGTCAAGGCTCCTCTGAAACGGGATGCGGCATGTGCATGCACGCGCACACACACACAGACACACAGACAGAGCATTCATGGTGAAGGTGGTACAAAGCTTTTGTGCTGGATACCAAAAGGGACCTTAGCTTCCTCATGTCTGAGTCAATTGTAATGTGAGAATACAGCACATGCAGTTTGATGTGGCAGTCACTGGTAGGAAGAGAAAAAAATAAAAAAAAGGCATGCTAGGGTTAATGTGCTTTGGGCAAAAAACACTGAGGCATCTGTTGAATGACAGAAAATCCAGGGATTGTCCAGCTGTCTTTCAGGCAGTAGCCACAAAAGAACTCATTCTAACTGGAGAAGGGAGGGGGGCGATGGTGAGGGGGACGAGGCAGTTTGCCAAACCATTCTTCACACCCACCAGTATATTTACCGTCATTTACGAGGGACATATTACCCATGAATAATATATGTCGTGATGTATGGCACGAGTATGCCTAGGATAAATTATATAGTGGGGCTGAACCTAACACAGCATCATATTCCCATATGGACAGAGGGGGATAGAAATGCACGACGATACCGCGTAATATACTGCCCCTTTCCGAAAACTGGTCGAAGTTAATTTACTGAACAGGGCCCAAAAAAAAAAAACACGAAACCAAATGGCACCTTGGCTATCCAAACAACGGAGCTGACATACGGGGTGATTCGCAAGCAAGCAAGACGCAGATTTGAAGTCACGGTTGTTGATGTGTGCCGATTTCCCCGTCGAAAATGAAGAATCTCGGGAATGCCAAAGTTAGATGTACCGGGCAGGAAGTCATTGGGGGGTGTTTTGATGCGAGGAAGAGGATAAGGGTGTCCTGATGATGAGGTTCGTTGAAATTGGGACGCGAGGGGTACAATTTTTGTAAAAAAGCCCGAGTGAAAAGCATTGTGGGAAACATCAAGCACATTTCTAGTCGAGTAAAACAAACTATATCAAGAAATGTCCACAAATACTATTACTACTACTAATATGACATAACAGTTCTGTAGTAACCTGTAGTAACTAGAATTACTACTCACATATATTGATGGAAATATTGATTGATGGGAATTGTGTTCAAGACTGACTTTTCACTTCAATATACCAGCCGCCAGTAGAAGGAGTCTACTTTGTAAAACCCCAATCTTTCCGAGTCTCCAAAAATCCAATTAAACTTTTATGCAAAAAAAAACAAAAAAAAAACTTTCAAGGTACAGATAACAATGCCTCTAATTCAACCATCAACTCCCCACACAAGCAGAATGATAAGATAGAAATAAATATCTTTATTCTCGAGCTGTATCGCTAGTGGTTACACTATGATACTGAGAACTGAAAGGAAAACAACAAGGCAAGGCATATAGAGTGTCTATTTAGGGCGAAGACTGCAGATGAAAATTCATGTTAGTGCCTTTGGAAGAAGCTGAGGTAAGTGCCAGAACTCAAGGGAAAGTTGATTCTCCAAATCCCAGCAGTGCTCTATCAGACAGTGTAAAATGAGATTTGGCACTATATCTAACACAGAATAAGTTGGAGAATTATTATGGCTAGATTCTAAATTGAAGGTGTCCAGGAACTCGATTTTTTTCTTGTCGTAAGGGCAATGGAAACGATGTAATATCTGGTACCGGGGGTGGCTGCTGAATGAGACACTCGAGGTGTGCTTAAAAGGAGGACCGGCTACGCTTTTTAGGTTGTTAGGGTTCATATATAGTAACTTCAGTCGTTGAATGAAAATATTTCAGATTCCGAGAGCGCGGCGAGGACCACATCTCCTCTCCCGATGTGTGAAAGGACCTAAAGTAGGGGGGAAAATGCGCGAGAGCATGAAGTGCTCAAACTAGCTGAGGAAAATGTTTGCCCTCTGGCTACAGGGTAAATCCAAAACATCTGATTCATTGTTCATTACCACCTTCTGATGAATCATGACCAAACAGTTTGGAGTATATCGCTGAAGTCTTCTGAAACGGTAGCCCAAGTCAGTGAAGTTTCAATGGAAAACCCAGATTCCTACGCCCAAACATGATGCAGGTGCCTGTTTGAGTTGACGATTAATAGCAGCAATTTACGGCAAATGGGCTCCTGCACAATATGTTTAGCGGGGCTAGGTAAAATGAGTCCCCGGCCACTGATCTGGAGACAGATTAGGTTTTTAGCCGGCTATGATTAAGGCATGAATAGGGAATGGGAGATCAGACTTTGGACCTGCAGTGTTTAATGCTGCCCACCTGTTATAAATGAGCAGTTAAACGAGTCAAGCGTTGGTGGTCCCAAGCCAATTCAAGGGCATAAGCTAGCTACACACACACACACACTTAAGTCTCTCTCTACCTCTCCCTTTCCTAGCCACACACATGGACACCCCCATCCCTTTTATATGCACACTCTCTTGCCAGTGCATGCATGTGCAGTGAGCTACTGCAGGTCACTGGGCCTGCATGCGGTCTGTAGCAGGCACCCCTCTGTCAGGAGGATCACTTACAGAATCCAAAAAAGGACATTTATCACAGCGGGGAGATGAAGAGATCTGCTCTATTACATCCACAGCAGGATTGATTGTGTTAAATGCATAAGTGGTAATAAATTACTCTTTAAAAGCTACTTTTCCATCGACTCGCCCCCCCGCACACGGTAATACATCACAGGTCTGCGTGCTCGCCCACAATCACGCGGCTTAGTATCGCCAAAGGCATCTTAACACCGTTAAATGCAGTTAAATAGAGCATCCCCATACATTCCTTAAAGTGTGGACTTCAAATTGGGTCAATATACTGTCGCTGGGTTTTTCTTGTTAAGGAGTCTCTCCTTGTACCTGCAGGCTGGAAAGTACTTAACACCCTCTCTGAAGTTTGACTTTCACGCACTCTTAACGAAAGCACCGACGTGCATTCCTCTTTCTGGGCGAGTGCGGGCGTTCGCCATTTGAGCGTTTGTCCTCGTTTATTTTTAAAACGGGCTTATTGCGTAACAGCCCCTTTGGAAGGCCCTGTAAATTTAAGTGGTACAAACACGTGAGAGCTGTAGAACAAGAGGCTGGGGCTAGCCACGGAGAGAGGGCCCCACTGTGGTGGCGCGGGCTAAAAAAGGTTAAAGCAGCGGGGGGAATTAATATGTCTTAATGACATTATAATGAATGGGAAAATATGGGACATCATTTATTAAACGGAGTCAAGTGTGTCTGGGAAGTGCGAGAGGACTCACAAACGCATTAATTATCTCGCCGTCTCTCTTCGCGGACAGGGGGAAGAAAGCATCAGCGGCGAGGTAATGACAGGCCCCGGGACGGACGTCATAAATTACCACGGGGGGGCTTTGAGAAGACAAGGTCTCGTTTCACTCGTGCACTCGCGCAGCAAGATGTCCTTTCATGTGTCCAAACCGTCACTGGGAATTTGGACAGAAAATCAGAGTTGCCTTTTCTAACTCAGTCATTCCCAGACAGGAAATGAGGGAAATGCCCTTTTTTTCCCTCTAAAGACTTGATACCATACTGGCAAGACATGACTTGTTATTTATCATACCTGTCACACTAAGAGAGGGAAAAAAAAAGAAAAAAAAAGCCTTTTTCCACATCTTGGGACTGAGGAGGAGGAGAGGTTTGTAGGCACTGCTCAAATACAGGCATCCGCATGCACCATTCTTTTTCGGGAGGTTTGTGATATTTGGGCCCGATCTGATCCTGTTGACTCGTACATTTTCTGTGTTGAGTTCTCCTGGATGCCACTGACAACTTTTCAAAAAATTTCAAAAAGGAGCCTTGGTGTGTCGTTCACACGCTCCTCAAAACAGTAAACCTACTCAGGCACTTCAGGGGCCTCGGTCGACAACTGCACACCCACATCCTCAGCTAGCAAGATTAGCCAGTGAAGGAAGCTAGAGTCGTAAAAAAAAAAAAAAAAGAGCTCCTGTTTCATGTAACAGGTGAAAAACAGGAACTACGTAATCACACATGTTCTACGTGTTTAAAACGGTAACAGGTTTTCCTGGAGTAGGGGTACCAGTGATGTATTTGCTTGTTATTACCGTCAGATTCTGAGCCTCAATTCAAAACACGAGGTCCACATCTTTCCTGAATTTGAAGTCATGCGGACGGGTGTAAGTAATAAGGGTGGGATTTGAATCTTGCCACCATCTTGCTGAGGCGTTCCAGCACTGCGAACACCTGTTCAATCCTCCCAGGGAAAAAAAAAAGCTCATGTACTGATACAGTGCAGCAAACAAACTACCCAACAGCCTGATTTTCAGCTCCACAAATCTGTTAATTCCTGATACAGAAAACCTGCCAATCTCACATTTGAGGGAATTACGAGCGACCAAATGCACGTCTCGGGTTCAGTGAATCTACAGCTTGGTGGCCATATGTTGTTATGGCAATACCACAAGCTACCCACAAACAAAGTCTGCAGCAGAGAGGCTTTTTTTTTTTTTTTTTTTTTCTCCTCTTCTCTCCGTCTTTCCTTCTAATCTCCCGGCGCTGCTCGTCTGTCAGCATTTCAGTATCTGACTTCTGGGGGTCAGCCGAGTCAGAGGTCGAATTCACACAAGCTTGGCACAAAGCACAACAAAGGCTCCATTTCCTTGGAAAAAGTCAATGAGACTCCGGTGGCCTACATTCTCTGATATCATACGGGGATTTTTTTTCCAACTTAAAAAAAAACCCCCCACAGAGACTGATGTAAAAGGTCATGTGAAATGGTAAAAGAATATCTGAGGTGATGTTGAAATGACGTTGCCGTTGACGATAATTGTGTTGGAGAATCGACATGTAGATATTTTGACAGGATCTGCCTTTCCGTCAGACTATGGAGGGTAAAATTGAAAGAAGTGAAAGAAGCCCATAGAGTCCAGTGTCCAAAGACATTTTCATCACGAGGTAGTTATTTCTTATTGTGGAATCGTGTGGAATCGCTGCATCGTGTACACTCCTATTCCTTGAATTTGTCTAAAAGGAGATTTGCCTGGCACTCCCAAGAAAAGTTAACGTTTGCAACTTGAAATCAAAAGTAGTGATTTTGTTCTGCTTGATGTGAAAGTTGAGCAAGCACCAGGTGCAATGGTCTGAAATCGAGACTTCGGCGAGGGGGGGGAGACGGAGACATGACATGACGCGAGCGAACGACTCTGTCACTCTCGTGTCACTCCCGCTCACGGAAATGAGTAAATGACACTGAAAATTGCGGCAATTATTGCCGACTTAAGGCCCGCCTGTGGGCCCTAGGAGAATTAGAGGAGAAACTACAGACTCCGACTTCAAAGGCAATTAGTCTTCATATTGTAGTGTGTCCATTCAGCGAGTGTTCTACCCACTCGTGGGACCGCACATGTGGACATGGCTAATAGGCTCTGTTAATGAGCCAATCGTTCATTATCAATCTTCTGGGAGGCACAGTGTGAGAGCAGCATCCTGTTGACACATTTAGAGGAAATGGCTGCCGCATGCCGCTCTCTACGTATGCATAGCACTGCAGTGCAATTGTCGCTGAGGGCTGTGAAAGAGCAGCTTGATTCCGCATGTCCTTGCGGAGACAGCTAAATTAGACACACACACACATTTGCATACACACACACACAAACACGCATGCAACACAGTTTGAATCCAAGCCTTTTCTAGAGGGGAATGCCCTCTTTGTCCCTGGCCACCTGGTCAAAACACGAACAGCTGACTTGTTGCTGAGCCCTGCAATGGCAATAAATCACTGCACACCCCTCCCAAACACATACATGCACCCCCACACAGCAGCCAGCCCCCATCAGTCTATTCCTGTACACCACGCAGATACCATCTCTATATGTTTTATAGTAGAATATATATATATATTTTTTCCATCACAGAGTGCAATCTCTTCTGTCGTCTGGTACAAGCTCTGTGCTCGGCCCTATCGGCGCTCAGCTCATGCTAGAGGTTGGGCCCTTCCGTGAAAAGACAATCCTCTATCTTTACTCTTCATGCTACCACCTCCCCTCGTCTTTTCTGAGAAACGACGGTTGAAGTGGGAGCCTCTCTTGAGGACGGGAAATTCAGTTTATTTTTTTAAACTACGTATCCAGCTCCTTTTCACCGCATCTTTGGTTTTTCCCTCAGACCGTCCCCCCGAAACACTGGCGTTTTCATGTGAGCCTGGCAGTAACCCGAGCCCTTAAAAGCCCTGAACATTCTTCCCCTCACTCATTCGTTCTCACTTTGTCTACCATCCAAGACAGACTCAATTTTAGCGGTAGTACAGCATTCTGCGTTGACCTTACAGTGCTTGATTAAGGGCACTGGGCCTCTGGCGCCACTCAATTTCCGCCATGTTTAATTAAAACGTGAAGAAAGTCCTCTGTCTTGTGACCATGGGGATGGCTTGGGTACATGATTCTTTCCCTGCCAACCCCAACCCCTCCCCCACGGGTCCAGCCCCAGCCTTGTGCCTATCCATGCCCCTTAACTTTAGGGAACCATTTCCCTGAGTCTGAAAACTTCAGTCAACCTGTGTTGTTATCGCCAAGGAAAACCCTCCCATCTTTCAATTTCCCCGCAATAAGGTGAACAGAATCAAATAATGAGAGGAGGCTTTTTCCTCTTCCCGCTCTATTTACTGACAAAATGTCTTCCCGTCAAAATGTGAATGGAGCTGATCGTTGGGGTCCATAACATAAGCCGTCTTGTCAAAGCCTGTTTAGAATACATCCTCAGAGGAGCCGTGCAGGGAGGAAACACAGGGGTGCACTTAGTGTCACTGCCGCCGGGGAGGGGGGGGGCTGTCGCGTGCAGGAGCAAGGAAAAGAGGGGGCCGCTGTTTCGTACGTCTATGGCAATTACCGCTGACGTGACACATTCAAAAAGGTCCCCTGGGATTGACAAAGCCGACAAATTGACTTACCATTTGTCCACGGAGATGTAGGGTAGGAAGGCGGGAAGAAAAAAAAAAAAAAAGACTTGTGGCTTCATCTTGTCATAATGAATCTGGTACCTATTCCTGTTGTGTGCATGATTGCAGTTTATTTCCTGCGTATGCCATAAAGTACCACTACGCTTACAGGGACATTGTGTAGCTTTTGACAAGATGGGGGTGAGGGGGGGAGGGGTGAGGGGACACTGAAGTAATGACTATATCGTGCAGCTCTTGTAACTTACATGACAAACGTAACCGTTGCTTTGCTGCTCGCTATAAATGTCTCCTTAGGCCCCGGAGCAATGCAGGGAGAAAGACAGATGTTTCATTTCATGCCATGTTTCCTAACTCTTACACGCACACATACACACAGTGCGCCGAACCAACCCCCCTCTGCTCAATCCTGAATGATGAAGGCATCCCAATTCACTTGTGCCACCGCCGGAATCACCCCCCGAGCTCGGGGAGCAGGAGCTCGGTGTCCATAAAGGTTCGGCCAGCGATTCTGGCTTTTAAAGAGCGCTGAAAGTGACAGGAGTCATCGGGCGGCCAATTTGTTTTCTCGTGGGGGGGGAGTTGTGTTTGTGGCGTTCAGCCTCCCTTGGGGGAAACGAGGGCAATCAGCTGCAGCTTGTCGCGGACTATGAGAGCTGGTGACCTCTGACCCCTATTGCGGAGGTCACTGGGGGTTTCCAGAGGAGGAATACCACAGTGTGTTTACTGACACGCTACATGTATATAAGAGACTTCCTTCCAAACAAAAAAGCAGACATGACAGGATTTTAGTGATAGCATAAAATATGTTCAATTGATTCAAACACTAGCATTTAGCATTGGAATTATCCTGACAGTGGTCACCACCGGGTGTGGAGAGTTGGGGGGGGTGATGTATGGTTGGTGGCATTGAGGTGGGTGGTGATAGGGGGCAGATGTCTTTTTTCAGGGCGGCCATGCATGCAGGTCTGGCCCAGGGGATCCCAACCCGCTGTGCATCAAGAGCAATTAAACACAGCTTAGGCTGCAGTTCACTGACGCAAACAGGCCGTAAAAAAGATACCCACACGCAAGCAACCTTAAAGGACAGGGCGGATAGGGCGGGGAGGGCTACAGTGCCACAAGCATGAATGGTACTGAATCAAGTGGGCACTGGGGAACAAGAATAATCCAACACTATTTTGTGCAGAAATGAAGTGCATCCAATAACAGTACTCAGTAACTGACAGCTACATAAACCTCTCAGGCCCTGACCTGATCTGCACTTTTTAAAATCCTCCAGCTGCATACCTGTACCCGTCAGTACCACAGTATCAGTATACGTCTAGTAGGTGTACATTCAGTGAGAACATCAACATCACAGAGCCCCTGTCCCATTATACAAAACATGAGCGTGGACGTACGTATCATTTACTATTATGGGTAAATAAAGGTTAGTTCTCAGTGTGTATGTAATCAGGTAAATTGCTTTCTCGCTAACATGCGCCCGAGGAGTCTACAACTCGAGTCGGCGTGAGATGGGAGGATGCGGTGTCCCTTCTGCATCAACGCACCTGTCAACGTTCCCATTCAAACCTTAAAAAGGCGGGACCTCTGACCTCCTTCGGCCAATACCTGTTGTCGGGGCTGCCTGAACGCGGCGTGCCAACCTACTGTCTAACGGTACGGTGTTATGGTTTGAAACAGTGACCTGACCTTTGAGGTGCTGAGCTGGGGGAAATGTATGCAGAGTATGCCCCGATAAACCCAGCTCACCGCGTAGTCATAGGAAGTCACGTCACGGCTTTCCACGCCGGGGAGATGATTCGACTAGCATGATTTGCTAACCATTTAGCGGGATGGGGAAAATGTATTGCTGCTCCTGCTGAGTGACCAAACCTTTTCTAAGCAACAGGACCAGGGCTACACCTACATTTCTTCGGGAGGGGATGGAGGTGGCGGTATGCAGGAGGAGTACAGCGCTCCATACATTGCAGGGTTGCACATTGGCAGGGTTTTTTTCTAAACACAAGTAAGGATATCCACCTTGCTTGATATGTGTATCTCATAAATAAATCATTTTCTTTTTTTGTTCCGTGAAGGGGCATGTTGAATTTTGATGGCTTTATAAATCGGCACTCTTTTTTTTTTTCTCCCCCCTCTATCTCGTTCTGAAGAAAAAGTTTTTTTTTCCCCTCCGTCTATTTCTTTCTCTTTAGAGGCCTGCCAAATTAATTCAACACAGCTTTAACTAGATTCGGTGGTGTGCGGGAATAACCAGCACTCTACAGCTAAATCAACATCAGACACTAGGCTGGTCCTCTGGGGGTGCCGTGCACTGCTTCACTGTTTCTCAGTCAAAGCAGCAGCGCTTCGCCCCCAGCCCCCTGTGGAAATGTCTCTTAATGTAACTGTGGCATCTTCATTTTGGCTTTTCTCTGATGTTGCATGAAAAATCAAATCCTTCATTTTAACTTTGAAAAATGAAAGGTTTGGGGAGGAGAGGGGAGAAAAAAAAACATTAAAAAAGTGAGAGACCAACAGAGGAAATCGGTGTAAGCTGTTAATGCTATGTTAATCCCCTGCTAAAAACAGCTGAAGGTAATGCATAGCTAGATAGCTAGCATAAGAGGTGAGTGTGGAAGAGGAAAAACAGAAAAGCATACAGGTGTGGAAAAAACTACAAACATCACCATCAACTCTTACAACCATGAATTGTAGGGGTTGCATTTCCTGGCATAGGTAACCATGGCTACTGGGTAACATGTGAACCAGTAGCATTAGGTTGCAGGGTCCAATGAACTATGGCTAGCAACAACAACATTGCAAATAACAAAGAATTAAAAATGTCCAATGCACAGTAAGAGACAGTCTAGAATAAACAGTCGATCTCTAGTTCAATGTTATTTTAGTTCCAGCCTGAAATATTAGTGTCAAGTTTCACTGTTTGAGTCAAAGTGAGTCAAGACTGTTCCAAGTCTAAACATAAAAATACTACAATATAAATGTTGGTGGTCTCTAGTGGTTGAAGAAGAACTCAAATCCTTCATTTAAGAAGAAATCCCTGGGTGGAATAGTACTCTGAAATTTGCTCTTGGTTTCACTTTCACTTCGCCATTCCAGCTCATCATAGATGATGTACAATTCCACTAGTTTATGGCTGCACAGCCTGCGAGAAAAGGCTAAATAACAGCAATGAGACATAAATAAAAGCTGTGGAGAGACCCTGGTGTCTAAGGCCACGTGTTGAACGGCTTCGGAAAGAGCTGGCTTTCATCCAACTCCACGCAGACATTACATTTCCCTTCACAACCTTTTAAGACAATCATTCATTTTAGATCTACAGGTCCAGATCCACCTACATGTAACACCAGGCACGTTTTGTGGGGGTTGTCAAAAGGCATTTTGGGAAATGTAGTAAATCAACTAACTTAAGTAGATGGGGTAGGCGGTTAGATAACCTTAACTGTGATATAAATTCCATATACCACGGCCTGTTGTGGGTTAATGCTTCAATGTAACAGTGGGGGGAATATAAAGTAAAAGCAGAAACGTATTTCATGATAAATGTAAAGTCTAACAAAAAGAGACTTCATGATCAGAAGTAAATTATCTGTGCTGTACATACCTTCCACTGGTGTTGCCATTATTTTGTCCATACTATGGCCTGTATATGCCCTAATCAATGTGCACGCCATACACTAACGCCATTATTGCCGTTCATTATAAATGTATGGAGTGGATAAACAGACAAGGCCATAGCTGCTGTAGCCAGGTTGCTATTTCCAGACTACTCTAATGTTGAGTTCAAAAACCAAATCCACCAAAAAAAAATTGAGGCTTATAGTGTGACATGGTAGCTACACACACAGCGGGGACTGAAAAATCAATCACCACCTTCAAGCAGCACATTTCAAAATACAGCTGCTTTCAAAATAATGCAAATGGGGGACAGGCAGTCGGAGACACAGCCACCTGTTTGAGAAGAAGAGTATTTTTTTCAAACTAAGACGGTCTGTTGATTAAAATATGACTATTTCTACGCCTACTCTGCTACATAGCCCTTAAACTGTAGATCTAAAATTAATGATGTCTTAAAAGGTTGTGAAATGTTCTAATGTGTGCGTGGAGTTGGATGAAAGCCAGCTCTTTCCGAAGCGTTCAACACGTGGCCTTAGACACCAGGGTCTCTCCACAGCTTTCATTTATGTCTCATTGCTGTTATTTAGCCTTTTCTCGCAGGCTGTGCAGCCACAAACTAGTGGAATTGTACATCATCTATGATGAGCTGGAAGGACCCTTGACCTAAATCTCAAAAGATATCTCAGAGAGAGCATTAGAAATAGAGTTTATAAAGAGTTTCTAATGCTCTATGCTTCACTTTAAGTGAGCAGAAAGCATCAAGGTAAAGGCACCATGGGCCAATCATTCTGTCTGTCTGACTGTCTGTCTGACTGTCTGTCTGTCTGACTCAACAGCAGCACATTTCAATGCAAACAGAGCATTGAAAGCCCACACCAAAATCCATTTGGTACCCACACTGATGCGTTCAAATGCTTCGTTTCAATGAAAATACAATGATGAGATGCAGTAAGTGACGACATGCTAGGACAGATTTTCTATGTGTAAGGCGTTCTCATAACTACACGGTTGTGAAGACTTCGGATTCCCAGGTGAAACCCGTGAGATCAATGCCGATGTTGCGGTATTAGCTTTGATAAGTCAGTTTAGAAAATGCCCCGCCGGTTGGCCAATTAGCATGGATAAAGGGAATCCACTGCACGAGGCCTTGAAGAGTAAAGATATGATGGAAAAAGCCCCAGTGTGTTTAATTGCTGAGAGATTAGGACGTGTTCATTAGCGGTCGTGGCTGAGTGGTCATAATTTGTAAGAAGGGTCAAAAACATCTTTCTTGACACAACCCTGGCCTAACACAACACACCCATCCAAAAAAAACAACACTAGAAAGAAAAGTTTCATTTAAAACCATCTGCTTGTAGCTGTGTAACCACTGTTCATAAAAGAGGTGGAATAAAATGAGTAAAAAGAAGAAAAAAAGAGAAAAATCCCTGTTTTTGTTTTTTATGAGGACATTTTCAGCCATGCTATAGGGCATGAATATGCATGTGCACCACAACAAACTGTGAAAAAGGCTTTGTTAGTGAAACCAAACCCCAAGCTGATGTTTGAGAAAAGAGCACACTCTGGGGAGGGGATTTGGATCCCAACCTGCCAAGATAGCTGCCACCAATGGTGGTGAATGATGCTAAAAGGGCTGGCATCAAGAAAAACAATATGGCTAAAATGTTGTTTACCTCCTTTGGCAGAAATAAGCCAGGCGCTCTGCTCAAGCGTCAACACTGGGTCAGCGTGAAAACACCACGTTTGATAGCCATTAATTAAGGCATTGAACTGATAAACTTAATGTCCTGAAGTGTGAAAAAACAGAACAAAGAAGACACGACGCAATAAATCCTTCAGTGTAAGTCACACTATAAAGACTGCTGATAAAGGCGAGAGTGGGAATGACAAAAGGAGGCAAAAGCAGATTAATCAGGGCGAAATTGATTTGTTAAGCTTCTTGCTTTTCATGGGAGCAGCAGTCGAACAGGATTTATGCTGGGGCCCCTGAGATGCACATCTGCTAAGAGCCTGTCCTCTTCAGGACGGGGAGAGAGCCCTCCAACCCAGGCACCGCTGGGTCTCTTCCGAGCCAACTATCCACCAACTGGTCCAGTTCGCCATGTGGTAACCTGGCTTGTGTGTGTGTGCATGTGTGTGTGTGGGGTGAGTGCGTGTTCACCCACATAAACAACCTATAAAAGAGAGCACCACGTGTGTGTGTGTGTGAGCATGCATGAATTGACAGAATGAGTTCGAGAGCGTGTGTGCGTGTGTATTCATGTGTGTGTGCGTTCACGTGTACGTGTACAGTATATGTCCCAGCTGTCCAGTGCCCCCAGGAAGAATGTGTAATGGGGATAAGCTCCTTCTCCTGGCTTCCAGCAGCTTTACTGCAGATCTGTTCCAGGTGTGTGTATCTATGTGTGTGTGTGTGTGTGTCAGAGAGAGAGTGTATGGCCTGGCTTACACTGAAAAAACCAAATGCGGTGGGAGCCAAACCCCAACAAGCTGCCCAACAACCGACATCAACATCTCCATCGGAGAGAAAAAACAGCAGAAATAAGCCTGCATTGACATAATTGTGTCACACTGAGCCATTTGATGTTTAAACACAATCGCCGGGGCTCTCCTACCGCTCCATCGCAGCGTTTACAGAGATAAGGCTGTGCGACATGGCCGCGTCTCATCTCGCCACTCGAGCACAATAAGAAAAATATATTTCTTTGAAGTTGGCACGCAGATTCACCCCCAAAAAATACTGCTGCTCCGGCACACAGGAGTCATTGTAGTTTTAGGCTATAGGCTGTTGTGCCACCTATGAAATGACAACGAGCATGTAGGATGGCAACCAGTATTTAAAAAAAAAAAAAAAAATCCAGGTTCCTTATGATTCTTCATTAAAACTCGCTTTTTTGTTACGAAGCCGCGAAGCTCCGTTTCACCGCTCGGCCACGAGGTAAAGTGCAGGGAAGCGGATTATGGTAAACCACATTATAGAGCTGATGCAGCATGGTAGCGATAGAGGTTGGCCAGGATGGGAGAGGAGGTGGAGGAGAGTCTGGTGGGGATGGAGATGATGTTAATACTGGGGTGGCTGACCTTGGATCACCCCCTGTTAAACCCCTCCATGCATGGGTATGTGCACACACACACACACACACACAACCCCCCCTTACACACAGCCCTGAAGCGTTCCACATGATAAGCCAATGAGGGAGAGGAGGAAGGAGAGGCAGAGGAGGAGGAGGTGCTGGCACACACAAGAGGCTGTTTACTTGCATTGTTAATTTCATTAGCCCCCCGGCAACCACTTCAATATTTAACATTCTCCATTTGGCTCTTCTTTTTATTTTTTTTATTTTTACCCCTTTCTTTTAACAGGTTTGCCACCCAAATCCAACAATTAAACAGAGTGGCCAAAGGTAATCTATCAACGCTCTGGTCTTACCACTTAATACAGTGGCACTCGATTTGCACTCAACTGAAGGAGGCCAAACCTTGTAAAAGCCACAATCCTTTTAAACGGGTGATCAATTTGGCAATGTGACTTTGCAGCCCCCGGTCTTGCTCAGCCTTGCTTTTTTTAAAGCAATGATATAGAGTGGTATAGAGTGTGTGGGGTAGTCTTTAAAAAAAGGCAGGCCTGGGCTCTGATCATGTATGACACTAGTATGTATCGCCCGTGATCCATCAATGGTCAACAAAACTGAACTACATTCACTAGTATTCCTTCAAGCAAACAAAATCCTCCAGAGTTTAGCTTTACTTGCATTTCTTCTATAAGTACCCAAGCATCCGGGGGTCGTCACCACGGTGTGTGGTATAATCCCGTGTGTGGACGTGCGCTGTAAGTCAGTGCTTTAGCATTAGTGGTCAGACGCACAGAGAGCGCTGAAGAGTGTGACAGCCTGCTAATGGCGCTGTCACCAAAAAAAAAAAAAAGGGGACCGGAGTTTAGACGCCGCTATAATCACAATCTCAATAAGCACGCCACCCGCCCACCAGCGCAACCGGCTCAGCCCGCGTCCCCCAGATATCCATACGCCGACATCATATACGCACGGTCCCGTGAAATCTAGTTGCGGCTCAAAAGATAGCTTTGCATAATGTCTACATTTCCAGTTGGGAGAGCAATAACGTGACTGCCTCGCACTCTCCGGCAGCGCGGCGTCAACTCATACGGCCGGGGTGAGTAATATCTCAGCCTCTCCTAATCCCCTACCATGAGCACGGGATCGTATTGTGGCGAAGGATTCTTTTTTTACCTACGAGCCATTTATAAACTGTTCTTTTCAGTGAGACGTAGTAGAAGCACACCAACCCACCCCCTCTCGACTGATTTATTAAACAGTTTGCAAGCATAAAGTTCAAAGAATTGACATTGGTAGGTGCGCTGGCGAGGCAAAGCATTAAAATATTGCCACAATAGCGCCGGAGACCTTTTCATTTACCATTCAGAACAAATCGGACTGCAGCAGGCAGAAAATAAATTCAGACTTGTAAGTAAATACATGTAATTGAAGCAGTGGACTGTTGAAAATGCATCAAGAGCAGGCTTTTTCTATTATAGGGATATTTATCTTCCCTCCAAACAAAAAGGCCAAGGGAGAAAGGCGAGCAGGCGGGTGTGGGGGATGTGTTTGTTTGCCTGCAATACCGCGCAGGCATGTGCACATGTGTGTGTGTGTGTGTGTGTGTGTGCATGCATCTGAGTGTAATTGCTGCATGTTATCGTTAAGCAAGCCGGAGCCAACAGAGGATGCACAACAACCTATGAAGGGCAAACCTGAGGATATTGTGCGTGACATTGCACGTCTGCGGGTAAGTAATGATCAGCAGCCTGAGAGAGGCAGCCCCGGCCATAAGCGGCAACGATGGCAACGTCGCCCGTGCGCTACTCTACCACCTCTTCATTAGTGGGGAACACAGTCCTCTACCGGCGGTGCCACCGTGTGTGTGCCGCTTCTTCACCGCTAACCGAGCCACCGTATACAAGTCTAATTTATGGAACGCCTGTCTGGGTGTTTTCACACTTCATGAAATAGTCATATTTTATGCTGAGGAGGCCAAACAGAGGGATTTGTTCACTCCCCCTCCCCGCCTCCCCTCTCTTCCCTGAGCCACCTCTCTCTCTCTGGGGTCATTCACATATCCTCTGGCGCTCAAGCAGGTTCAAACCAGGGCCACAACACCTCCAGTAAGAGGCATAATAACCTTTAATTGAGGAATAATCCGCAAGAATTGGATCCGGGAGCGGCAGATAATGACCAATTGTCTGTTGACAACATGAGACAATTTACTTGGAGCGGTGACACTGAAATGGCCAGATGTGGGGGGGGTGGGGGTGGAAGGGGGTTTAAGGATGAATGAAACCAAGCAGTCTATAAAATCATATTCTGAGGGCAATTACTACCACACTGGACCAGTGGGGGTGGGGTGGGGGGAGGTGGGGTTACGGTATCACCAGAACAAACCAGTGCATGGCTTTTCTTGTTCAGCGTGTCTTTGTAAACACGTCAGCGCTGCAGGTAGCTCAGCCATAAATGTCACTCAAGAGATGTTAAGGCGTGATTTCTGTTTTGGAATAAATAAAACCCTCAAACTGATTACGCTTCCCCTCTGAATCTTCGTGACACGACTCCCGCTTCGATGAAACCCCCGCTTTAATGACGCCGTCGATTCCTATCCGGCCGAGTATCGTACCCGGAAAGCGGGTGGAGAGGGTGGGAGGCTCAACCGCCGCTTGAATCAGCGGAAGAAGAAACTGCTTAAGAAACTGGACAGACAACAGCGATTCTTGTTTTTCGCTTGTCATGAATAAGTTATATCAACCTCCAATATATGAGGGAATATGAAAAACTAATTACCATTTTTTCCATTAATGGGAACAGAAAGTTTCGGGGCCGAAGTTCTCAAACTGCAGTAAATTCTGTAATTATGGGCTTTTTTTCCTTGTTATTCTTGTTTGGTAAGACGAGAAATTCACAATGAACAATATTCACTGGATTTATAAGCACCCGGAGAACTCTGGTTGTAAGCTGATAAAGGAGCGAGCTGAGCTGGTTTGGCGTGCCCGGGCCGGAGACAGATTTTTAACGGTAATAGGAAGCATTTATATGAACTCCAACTCTGGCTTTGTGCCTGCTATTAGAAAAGTTAAGACAAGCAATAAAAATGTCTGTTAGAACTCCGCCGGCTTGTAATTGCGAGTGGAAGCCCGTAATATAGTGGTATCAAATATCCCACAGCTGGAGGCCAAATAAATTGCAGCATTCTGAGTGAACATGATTGATTCATTAGGCCAATATTTTTGACAAACAAATAAACAAATACGCTTGATAAACAGTTGGATGTCAACAATGAAAATGTGATATGGGTTCCTGCTTTGCTAGCAGAAGGACAACATTTCTCAAACGTTTTTTCTCAAACGTGCCTCACTGCTGAAGGTGCCGCATCAAAACCGACACTATAAAAAAAGCACCGCGCTGCCGAGAACACATGAGAGCGAATGCACACATGAACTTAACATGACTTCCCTCTCTGAATGGCAAGGAGTAGGTTCGGAGAAGCTCTAGGAAGCTAGGGATTTTGTACACTAACCCCCCGCATCGATCCAGATCAAGCGCTGGCAGAAACCAGTGGGCGTTGGGAGCAGGGCCCCTTTGATCAAACAGTGGTCATGACTCCATCAAGAAGCAGCCATCTCCCACTGAAGTCTGGGAACAGTGGTGAAAGTCCCATCAGGGATTATGTCTCAGTACGTCGATTATAGTATGTACGCGGAGCTTCCTGAAGGGTAGGATCTGCCAATCTTTGCAGCTTTCTGATCCCACCGAAGCTCAAAATAGAAAGCTCTGTTGTGTCTGTGCCGGTACCACAATACAAACATGAAAAAAATCACGTACAGCCTGAAAATACATTGAAAGCAATATATCACTTTCTTCTAACATTTCATGTTTTCAGTGCCTATGTCCTCATACAAGCCCCTTGGCAGTAAATCTCCAACATAAATAGTACTGATAACTAGTCACTTGCTAATTTGTGTTCCACTTGTCTGAATTTTGTACATCAAGATTTAATTTTAACTATTTGAAATTTTTGATAAGGAAATTGCAATAAAAGCCCAGAGGTGTCACTGCAGAAGACATGTGATGTCAAAGATTGATGCCTGGAAAAATGACACAAATGTTGGATTGTCAAGTTCAGTAGAATCTTGTTTATCCAAATCCCATAAACTGACTACTTAACAAAATACTTTCAGTTGAAAAAATATTCTGTTAATATTATTTAACATTATTTATTATTTAACATCTTCAAGTCGAGAGAAACAAGAAAAGTTCTATCAACATTTGATGTATTTTAACTTAAATAAATAGATCTGATGTAATGAATCTAACAAACAAGAGCGAGGCCAGTAGTGAATTAAAAGAGGCACAAAGGGTGGCAACGTACTCGATCTGGACGTCTCGGTGGGAGAGCCTCGAACACCTCGCCGGTCTCTGCGTGGTTTCTCTGCCAGCTGGGATCAGGGTCTTTATTGCTGAAATATGTCAAGTCACTGTGCTCTTGGAGCTGATCCAAGACCAGATTAAAAAAATGAAATGAAGATAATTTTTTTTTTTTTCTCTCCCGCTCTTCCCGAGTAAACACACTAATCCGCACACTTTGCTGCCTCGTTACTCGGGCTCTTAATTAAAATGCAAGCGCCTCTCCTTCAGGCGGTTACCAATACTTGATGCGCTGGATTACCGGCGGCAAAGTCGGACATAATTTGTTTTTAATAAAACATCGGAGGGATTAAGTCAATGGAGTTTGCCCGAGATTTGGCTCCGAGGAGCTGCGCGTCTTTGTAAATGCTGAGCACAAACAAGGCAACAAACGCTTTGGCATCTTTAATAGGCATTTAATTGCTCTTAATATAGAACAAATGACGGTAATGACAGGGATTCCTAACACAAACACAAATACTGTAAACAAAGAAAAGGTGCGTCCTAATGGGAGACTTACCTGTATGTTTGCGTTTGTTTACCCTAATTTAGGGTGAAATTGCCGGGTGTAACGGTGAGAGGAAGTAGTATTAATTAGTAGCCTTAATGAGGAGTTTTATGGGTTGCCACAGTAGAGAGCACATAAAACGACAGCGTCATCACTAATTCAACATGGCAGGCCTGCAGAACACCATCTGCTGCCCAAGAAACTGTTAATAAAGTCACAATTATCTTTTTGTAAGCACTTTATTGAGAATAAAATTTGCAAATTAATTAGCTGCGAGTCAAGTCCGCGGCTAAGGGGGGAGAGAGAACGAGGAGGAGAAGGAGGGGGGGAGAGAAAAAGGCCAAAAAATCACCAAAGGCAGAGAGAGAGAGAGAGAGGCGATGCCGTTTGATTCAAGAACATTCCACAACCAAACAAAACCCACGGCGCACTAATGATAATTTGGGGTTTCATTGCCGATGATTTGAAACAAAGGCTTTGTTTCACTTTTTTTTTTTTTTTTTTAATTGCGCTTCACATCCACTTACACGGGTTTCATAATGAGGCTACACATTTTAACCGTAGCCTTCCCTTCCCTCTCATCACAACAAACACAAACCGGGAAAAAAAAAAAGTCTTCACAGCCAGTAATTGTACAGTGTGTTAACAGCTGGCTATCAAAACCCAGCAGGAAAATACAATTCGCCTCTGTAAAGTTGAGCATCAAGCCTATTCGTGATCAATACTGCCGGGCCAAGAAAGCACTTATCTACTGTGTTTACATTGTTGTTAGTTTCTCATCAAGAATGCTTCACTCATTACCTCCCTTCCCCCTTCTCCCCCCCCTCACCCACGGCCGCACTCGCCGCCTCTCCGGCCTTTTGTCAACACGAACACCGACAATAAATGGCCAGAGTAGAGGCCAGATAATTTCGTTAATCCCCCTTTTGCCTAAGACCTTGAGGAGTTTAATTCACGGTGATTGTTTTGACTCCTCTCGCTTGGCGATCGATACCGCCCATCTCAGCACTTTTTTTTTGCTACACTCAAAAACACAAATTAAAAAAAAAAGCCCTTGCCGCTTTTCTTTATGAAGAGCGCCGCACACAGAAAAGCATTGTATCCTTCAAAGTCATCAATTGTGCAGACAGCCAGTACACACACACACAACCACACACACACACACTATAGTAATCACTGCACTGCTCAGACTCAATGGCTGTCATTTTATTTCCAGCTATAAGTCACGTTCAATGTACCTCAGAGTCTCTAGGTCTGCAGCATACTTGTGTCTGGGACTTTTTTTTTTCCAACTGGAATCGACTGGGGGATAGTGGAGGTTTGTTTTCGGCGGCGGTGGTTGTCGGGTGGGAAGGGGCGGGGGCTGTATCCCTTCTCTCTCTTCATCTCTGTTATCAGTGACCCCTCAGCAGCCGAGTGCCCTCTAACCCTGTCATCCACACACACACACACACACACATGACCTCTTGATTCCAGCCAACAGTCAGACGATATGATACATCTCTGGGAGAGAGAAAAAAAAAAAAAAAATACGTCCAACAAAAATCCCATCATGCACCAGCTCCAGGTTCGTTCTAGCTGACCATGGTTAAACCCTAGCAGGCACAGAGGTGGAAAATGGAAACGCCGTAGCCACTGTGGCACCATTTATATCCCATTTAAAAAGGGGGTGGAGTGGGGAGACCAAAAACAAGAGAGGAAGTGGGTGTGTGGAAGATAATTGTTCTTCTTAGCAAGATGTATGATTCATAAATAGTCCACTCTTCAGGCATTCCCTTTGAACAGAAAAGGAAAAATGCGATAAAAAACAAATCTTCTTTTTGAAATGTTTCTAATGCTTAATTACCTGGTTCTATGTGTTGATGTGAACACACCGGGGCAATCACCCCCCAGGTCTTTTTTTTATTTATTTTTTTATGAAATGTGCACAATTGCCAGTGCGTAAACAGATTTGCAGTAAGCAAGCACACAAATTAAGCAACCCGTCGCTCAGGTAGAGGTACCCTCCTAAGTGGCATTTTGGAAAATTACCTCACACGTTTTATTTGCAGGCCTGCTTTGTTCACAGAGTGGTAACTGACAGCGGTGTAATGAAACTGCGAGTAGAAAAAGCGCTCAATGTGTTTTTAAAAGTCAATAACACGAAATGTAATGCCCCACTGAGCAAAGAGTTTGGGAATACAATTATGATCAATTTGAGTGCTGAGGGCGGCCATTTTGAATCAGCCTCATACAGAGACAACGGGCGCCTCGCGCGAGGTGAGCTCGTAAAAAACGGCTTCATCTGTATTTGTGCTTACGAGGAGCCTGAGCGCAGACAAAGCAGATGCACGCTGTGTAATAGGCAAATCTCTGGGCTCCTTTAAAACCATCGAAGTCATTGGATGAAACAAATAAACCCTGCCCCCCCTTTGATAGCAATACCGAGTACAGGCAGCTACACAGTCGTTTCTTATTACGTTCTCCGGCATGCCGCAGACAACGGTGCATTCTCCTGCGAAGTGACTATTAAAAACATTTTGACCCGTGAAAAATGCTGAATTAATATTAGTTACGGTATCTGTAACCGTGAGAAGACTCCACTCTCTCCCTCTCTTGCTGGCTGCAGTGTTCAGTTCCCTACCTACTCCCCCAGCCCTATTCGTCTCCTCTGCCAGGTGAGTGTGTTCACAGCGGCGTTTCCCCTCCCTTTTTTTCTTTTTTTGCGAGACGGAGATCTGACTCCTCGAGTGTGCCGCGCCCGCTCGCTACACTTCACAGCTCAGGCTCAACCGCATTCTGGCTCAACGGTCCGCCGGCCACGCTTCAACCGTGGAACTCCCATTCTCTCTCTCTCTCTCTCTCTCCCTCGTCCAAAAGCCGCCTTTGAGGAGTGACCGCTCGCCAAAGAAGGGAGGCACGTCTGATTTATCGACTTGAAGGGGAGATAACAAGTTGGGTTCGGCCTTGATCTGTGTGTCAGGGATATGATTATAATGGGAACCTTGAGGAAGAAAGGGGATTGATAGGGATTATGAGTTTCCGAGCCTCTGGTTCGTCAGGTGGACGCGTGAGCATAATCTCTGGAAGGAGGAAAATATAATACTGACCTCTGTTGTGTACCTATAAAAAGACTTGGAAGAGAGAATTATTATTACTTGTACTTTGGCACTCAGTAATCTAATAATCTAGATTATAGTAATATCTCTGATCTAGATTAAATTGTGAATATCATGTATTTCATATCCTAATATCAATCTAAAGACTATCACATGAAGAACACTGAGTCTTTTGGAAGCTCATATAGGGGCCTGATCTGATAATGGTTTGCTCTGACTCGAGTAAGGGAAGCATCACTATCAGACTGGTTAGACGACATGATCAGATTGCCCCGCTTGTCAGACGGCCATGAGAGCAAAGTGAACGGAGACAGCGCCACCGTGTTTTTCCCTCATCAGACGCTATCAGGTGGCATCGGCTGACAGAGCGCAGGGCGATGGCTGCGCAAACCTCCAGACTCCCTGGGTGAACCCTGTGACCTCATCACAGGGGTCGCCGAGGGGCGCGTGTTTATCAGATGCCTCGGGTCGGTCCTGGAGATGTTGCGCGTCGCCGTGACGTTCAGAGGAGGTAGCGTCGGTATCATTTGTTCCTTATCGGGACGGACAATCGCTCATTTGCGTACTGGACGACAACTGCAAACGCTGATGTGCTTAAACTGCATCAGGGCTTCTTGAATTCCAGAAGATAGAAGTTGCTATGTAATGTTTGTTCATTCAGAAGTTCAAATATTGTATTTGTTTTCAATAGTATACTTTGTGATAGTACTACTGATATAGATAGTAGAGTCTTTCATAAACAAAAGCTTGCAAAGGCATGAAATTACGTGAAATTGAGGGTCAACACACGTAAATCGCAATGTATATTTGTAATTCTTCTTCACTGATCACCAATGGCGGTTCAGCAGTGACAGTGTACCTCTGCGTTCATGTTTGGAATAAGTAAGGCTACATTGACGTGACTAGATCTTGCTGCCGTGGCCGTGTCGATAACCCTTCAGCCTGTGAAGGGGAGCCGCGGGAACCTCTCTGCTCCCTAATCTAAGTAGCTGCCGACTAAGCTAACTCAACTTGGGCAATCCTCTGGCTGCTCCAGCCACCGCCGCCAGCCGTCAGCTAAAGGCCAAGGGGGGTGGGCCGCCATCTAAACTTTGTACATTGATTACAGTTGATCCCCCCTGGATTTCATGGTGGATTGAGTTTCCACTGTATCCTCACCCCGCGCTCCACGCTACCCCCCCCCCCATATGGTAAACACATAAAGCCAGGGCCTGATAGTTGTGCCATTTAAGCGTGGGAAGCAGGGGGGAGTGATAAGCAGTTCAAAGGCTCGCCACAGTGGTAGCAGAGGCCGACCAGATCCATGTTGATCACTGAATGATTTTTTTTTTTTTCCACGATAAAGAGGATGAAAAAAAAAAAAGGAATCCTCCACTGGCTCTGATTCGATTGGCAACGTAGGGGAAGTTAGCATTTTGGATGAGGACGTTAAGAGTTTTGAGTCAGCGTCTTCGGTGGAGAAGGAAGGTGGTTTACACTCTGAGGTGAATTCAATATGTTGTGAAAGTGGCTGAGAGGAAGCTGCCGGTGGGAGCTAGCCTAATTCCAGCCACCGTTCCCTCCCGGTTGGTTTTTTAAATCATTTTTTTCCAGTTCCATCAAAACATCTTTCAGTCCTTGTAAAGCTTCACTAACATTTCTCAGTCCTTGTGTCAGCAGTTAATCAGCGGTTAACATACAGTCTGCCCAGCGACAGATGAGTGGACATCAAAGGGGCAGTCCAAGGGGAGGGCTACTTTTGGCTCCATCCTTCAATTGCATCCCCCCTGTAAAACCTGATACTGTATCGAGCACACAGGCTGCCACCTTCCACCCATTGACCCGGTCACGGTCCCTCGGCTCTTCTACTCCTTTGGGATTCCTAAAGACCTGCTGCCCCCCTGAGGTCTGAGCGGGAGGGTCTCTCTCTCTCGCTCTCTCTCTCTCTCTCTCTCAAAAATTCACACACACACATTTCCTACTACAGCACGGGATGAATAATCACACATTCATAACTTTTGCAACTGAAATGAAAATGGACAGTCAGCTCTATGACAATGAAGCTTTAGTGTAGCTTTTGAGTGAATCCAGAAGAGCAGTTAGTCCCAACATCAAAGTGCAGGTTAAGAGCGATAAGTGGAATGAGCATATGCCAGGGGGAAGATAATGACTAAAAATGACTTTCCATCTTCCTTACACAAAGAGAGAGAGGCGCGGGGGCACAGCCGCTGCGGAAGATTAATGGTGCTGCCAGATGTAGGGACTCCGGAGAGGGTGACCAGCCCATGGTGCACTTCACCACAGTGGAAGAGGACAAAGCAGCCATCAGCATAGCAGGGGGATGGACACAGGCAGGGGTGTTGATCCATCACTGCACGCAAGAGCAGAAAATTCCGTGACAGCGACGAGCAGGAAATTGCCAGTGATGACAAGCTGAAGGTGTGCAGAGGTGCTAATAATGATGTTTTTTTTGGTGGCAGTGATGGCTTAATGTAGAATAACCAGAATAATCCTTCAATAATAAATCACCTTGCATGCAAGACGCCCTGCCAGGTAAATGCAAAACCTATTTAAAAAGGTTCCTTGTTCCAATAAAGCCCGTGTGACTCTCAGCCACAATAAAGCCCTGATTGTCACAGTTGGCCTTGACATAGAAGGAAGCCACTAGAGGCCAAGATAGCAAACAAGTGAAGGAATGGAGAGAGACGTACAGATAGGGGAATGCGGTACCGTTTAGCCGAGCACAGCGCCGTCCTCCCCTACTCTTCCCGAGTGCCCTCTGACTCACCTCCCGGTCACCTGAGCGAACGGCATGCCATCACAGCACAGTGTCAATACCGCAATTTGTTTTTCTATTGCCTGGCCTTATCAAGGTTAAACGGAATAAATCAATCATCTTAGCGGGAGCAAAAAAAAAAGGGGGGAAAAGTACCCTTCCTGTCAGAAACTAAGGGTTATAAATAATACGCCAGCAGAAACCAAACACTCGCGATACGAATTTCTCAAAAAGGCAATTAACTCTGGGGAGGGGAGGGGAGGGGAGGGTTGGGGGGGTGGGAGACGAAGAGAAACCTGAAACAAATGCCTTTTGAAAGCCCTTCTGCCAAATCTCAGATGCGGGGACGCCGGTGCCTTGTTCTCAGTACCGAGAGCGTTTCAATTACATGCAGTTTGCCCTTGGTCGGGCTATTTCAATATTTTATGTTGATACATTACCACTGCAACACGCTTTCATTCGTTTTCATTCAGGACAAGGAGCTTCCAACCAAAAATAGACCCTTTATCAGGTAGGGCCTTGTTGCTGTGTTATTGTGCATCTCTGGAAAGAAAATAGATCAGAAACACAGAAAGGCACAATTATTTTTTTTCACATGGAATCTTGCGGACGCCCAGAAAGCGCTCGTGATATTGCGGCGGCCATGACACGCCTTGTGAATGTTAGCATATAATTGGCTCAGCGACATGCAATGATACAGTAAGGGCATGTCTTTTTGCAACATACTGTAAGAGAGATCTCATAAATCAGATAACGGGGGAGGGGGTGTGTGTGTGTGTGTGTGTGTGTGTGTGTGTGTATATTGGGTGTGTGCACCCTTAAATGGGCATGGCATCATGTGATACCAAGGCCTACCAACTGGGTCACCACTTTGGACAATGTGACATTTTCACGCCAAGACCGCTTTTGACGAGCGATGACAGATATGCGAGCGCTGGGCCTCTCGTGACCTTTAAGGCACTCGAAGACTCGCTCGAGGAATTTCAACCGTAGCGCCAGACCTTGAGGTGACTGTGAGTAAAGACCAGGGTGCGGGTTAATGTGTCCCCATATTTCTGCATGCAGGCTATATTGTGCAGGCCCCCCCTCCGTTCCTCACCTAAGGGTTCATTATGGCGCGCGGAGGGTGGCGAGATTGATTGGCTGCCGGTATTTATCGGGCAGTGATGGGCCAGGTGCTGTGCAACCACGAGCGCCAAGCTTTTGTTTTTATATGTGGTTTATAGCACAGCTGTTTCTGCTGTGCTCAAACCCGCAGACATAATCACGGGCTGAGTGCGGGGAAGACACTCAAATCATCATCAAAAAGCTCCTCAAATGCAGATAAAAAGAACAAGGCAAAAAAAAAAAGAGACAAGGTGCACTAAACAGCTGGGGGAACGAAAGGAGAGGGTCAAAGGTCAAGGAGATACCTCGGGTGAAGTTTTTGCGCGCGGTCCAAACTAGACGAGGACCCTCTTGCAAACTCTCAGAAGTTTGTGGCTCTTGGCGGCGATTGGCTCATTAAAAATATGACTCCCCCCCCCCCCACCCCACACACCCCACCTCCCATCCGAACACCCTGCTCAGGAGCGTCCTCTAGAAACATTATCGGCGCGCGGCGGCGGGTCCGCCGGAGTGCCACTCTAATCATTGTAATGCATCTCTGTTCTTTTAATTAAGGGATAATGTCCAATTTCATGACGTTTATGAGGTTATAACATCCATTAGCCTGCAACAGATGCTGTGGCGGAATAGCTAACTAGCCTCGAGCTGAGCCGCACCGGTCCTCCTCCAGGCCGGCCGGGGGGACACTGTCCGGCCCTTAATGGCGAAAGGGATTCACCACCCGCTCCTTCTCTCCCTCTCCCTCCATTCTTTGGATTCTAATGTTAACCTAGCTTTGTCTACCCGCCACATCACATCCTCGTCTCTCTGTAGCCGCCGCCTCCCACTGCCTCCGAGCAGAAATTGGAAAGAGATTTAAAGAGTATGGCTATTGAACTTTAAACAGCTTATAGCCATGGAACATAAAACTGGCATTAAAATTTGTGATTGCAATTAAACGCAAGTTATTCGCGATGAGAATGTCAAAAGCAGTTCTAATCATTTTTATTGTGCCGCTTAATTATTGCATTGCACTTTTTTCCCCCTCGCCCGAGCCAAATGCTTTCTGGGCGCATAATTTCAACCTTTAGCTTCCTCTTCTCGTGCTTATGCCAACAGCGAGATGAGCAGTCTGCCGGTAGCCTCTCAATTCCAACAAAATGAACCTGCCTGAACTTCTCCAACACTATATTTTTTGGGCCTACAGCCAGCCCTCCTCTCAGCGGTGACCTCAATTTTCTTTACAAATACCTTTCTTAGCCATCCCGGGGAAAAGGGTGAAGGACACCGTCTACTCAAAGCATCAATTGAGATATTATTAGTCTGCTGTGGCGCCAAAACTCTGAAATGTTCATACCCATAGTGGGAATTAACACCGGTCAAATGCTAAATTGGTGCCTGGTAGGGGTGTCTACTTCAACCAATGCTGTGACAGACAACCCGCCACCGCTTGGAGGATCTATTGTATTCTACATGTTGAGCTTTTATAACACTGACCGTTGTGTCCAGTAAGCAAAAAAGTTATTTTCCCTTCCTGTGTGTAAAGTTTGTCAAACCATAACTTGCTACGTCACAGCATCTCCAACTTTAACCAACCAGCATCGGGTTTTCTCATGGGATGAGTGAGTCGGTGTTGCAACTAATGGGTCTTGTAGGCCCCGTCCCCCTATTGATGGTTGGGGGTGGACCACCATAACCCCCTCCCCCCTCGAGGCTGCACTGTCCACCTCCCGTGATGGAGACAGGCTGGATTTGGCAGGGATGATGCCAGGTCCCAGGTCTAAGGCTAGAGGACAGGGGGAGCGAGATTACCGGCTGTCCCCGGGGCAGGGTGAGGGTCTGTTGGGCAGCTGTCCGGTAATTAGTCCCCCTCCCTCGTGCTCGGCCCCCTGGCATCTGTCGGAGCAGCGGCTAACAGTGCTCGTGGCCCTCGTCCAGCTCTCGGGGACACACTTCGGTGAGAATCATTAGGCTTTATTTAATCACATACACCGGGAGTTAAACACACTCGTCGCAGGTATGCAACGTTCGAGTTGTCTGATGCTTGGTGGAAGACGTCCACTGTTACATACGCACGGTGGTGTAAGTGTACAACAAAACAGCTGCACATCCTTTGATCCTGAAACTGTTGCTCCAAAAAGAAATCCCGAAAAGATCAAGCTTCTAAATATATGTCATATGGGACATGTTTTTTGTTTTTTTTCAGTGTCTAGAGTGAATACATTCTCAGCATGACTCGCTCTAGCGGGAGTTGAACTACTAACCCTGGCATTGGTTGTGCCTACTGAGCTACACGGGACCGCCTATGCAATTCTGTGTAGTACTGACCATTTCAGCCACAATATTAAACATAAAAACAGTTTCCCCCCTGGTGTACAGTATCTCACAGGGGCTCTAAAACGTCCTCGGAATGAAAAGCATGCTACGCACCATCAATATCTCAGTTTGGATATGCTGTAAAGCATGCTATAAGACAGTCTACAAAAGCACTTTACTTTTACTGCACTTTGTGTGGCCCTGCCTCTGGCTTTCATAAAGCAGTTAGTGTTTACCACACTTGGCTGAGTAATAACCCTGTCGTAGGACAAACACAACTGTACCCTGAAGATATAACTCCCAAAATCTTTTGCTGGTCATGTCTCCATACATCCCCTCTCTCTCTTTTTCGCCATCTTTCACACTCTCTGTGTTCTCGCTCTGTTAACACTCCTACAGTACACCTCGGTTTCTTCAGTTGTCTCCCTGTCTCTATCCCTCTATCACCCTCTCCCTTTATCCCCATCTCTGTCAGTATATTCAGTTCCCCTTTCTTCCCTTGCCTATAACAATATCCTGCTTCCATCCTGCTTGCTAACTCTCCCTTCCCTTCCTCTAAAATCTCCACATATAAATCCTTTTTTCACCGGTCTGTGTAGAACTTGAGTTTGAGCCGAGCATAAGCTTGTATAGCACCAGCTTGATGAGAGTCCCCGTAATTGCACATGAAAACCTTCTTATATATAGTAAATTCTGACAGATTCATCAGCCTATTCTATTTTCCGCCCTCGTCTATGAGGAGTTGCTTTTGGACGGGGCTCAAGTCTCTCATGCTCTACCGCCCTCTCTCTCTCCCCCGTGTCAGGGCGAGTCTCAACTCCCTCCATCTCTCGGTTTCCCTCCGCGTCGTCTCCCACGGTGCATCGGCGGGCCTCGGTCGCACTTGGAGAGAGAGAGAGAGCGTAAGTGTCCTTGGGTGAAGGGGGTTCCTGAGGAGCTAATGGTGAGAGCGGTATGACTAATGGGGAAAAAGCGTGACAAAATAAGACAAATGGTTTGGACCAACTTCATTACCTAAGTGACAGCTTGACGGTCCTGCTGTATAATATGGTATTTTTCATCTGTGACTCATTTAGGAAAGTAAAATGATGGCAGGAGCAAGGACTAACTTTTTTATGACATCAAAGAGTGCTGATTTTATACCTGTCTGAGCAGGAAAGGAAGTTGGGGAGTCTGGAATTTTTAAAGGTGTTTTCTCCAAAGAAGTAAATGCCGAGTGAAATCCGAATTCTGAGCAGAGATATTCTGATGCATTCCTGTGTGTTTTAAGTTTTCCGACATCAAACTACCAGGCAGATTGGCACCTACAGGCTAGCACTGGCAGACTGTTTACTCACCAACCTCCTTTTTTCTATTATACATCTATGGACAAGTTCTCAGTGGAGACAGAGGTTTTCCAGGCTGAAAGCACAATGGCTCATGGAATCTTTTTCAAAGACTGCAACGGCACTCAACAAAATAAAACTGTAAAGGTAAAGCAAGAATCAATTTCCCATTCTAGTCAGCCCCACTGTTAAAGCCTCAGATCTATTTTTAATAAATGAATGTCAAAGCCACAAAATGATAGTCCTGTGGTGAACTGAAAATTAACAGTGAAAACATTTATTTTTACTTTTTATTGACGCCAATGAGTACTCATTGCTCATTGGAGTTTCATAGTAAGATACTGTTTTCACAAAGCAAAAAAAAGCAGTGTTCCCTGCCGTATTATGAATGTGGGCTAAATAAAGCCTCATCTGCTCAATATCAGACCAGTTAATTTTTCATGAAAGGAAAGGTCATATGGTCCACTGTAATCTCAAGTCTCAGTCCCTGCGTATCAGCTGCTGCCTGACTTATGCTGTAGCATACATTATTCAACGAATACTTGGGAGTTCTTCTAGAGGAATACTGTGGTTTGCCTCACTGTCCTCCTTTGAATTACACAAATTCCACTACAATATTGCAAAGGTAGCCTAAATAATTCACGGTTTTCTTTCCTTTTCTCTCAGCGCAAACTGAAATATATATATATATTCAGTTGTTGTTTTCTGCAAAGTTGCCAGGCAGTTGATAGACATAACAGCAAGAGAAACAGACATCAAAATAATCAGTGCTAGAATGTTTCAAGGCCTGTTTTTTTTTTGTGTGTTTAATTTTTGTCTCTTGGTATCCGTTGAATAAACTGTGGTGGAATGTTAATCTAGAGGTGTGTATGTTGTGTCAGTGTTTTAACCAGGGGTGTAAAAAGTACCCAGAGATTATACTTAAGTTAAAGTATGGGTACTGGTTCAAAATCTTACTCAATTACAAGTCGAAGTATCTAGCTAAAAATACACTTGAGTGATCCACACCAAAGTCAAAAAGTTTCTACTTTTAAATGTACTCAAGTATTAAAAGTATTAAAATGTTTTAGAATTGTCTATCCATTGCAATAATAAAAAAGCATAGGGGACATTTTTTGCATTACAATTACTTCACTAAAGCCAATCGTAACTAATTGTGACACAACAAAGGCCAATTGTGACATCACAAAAGCCAAACGTAACACCACAAAAGCCAATTGTGATATCACAAAGGCCAATCGTGACATCACAAAGGCCAATTGTGACATCACAAAAGCCAATTGTGACATCATAAAAGCCAATTGTGACATCACAAAGGCCAATTGTGACATCATAAAAGCCAATTGTGTCATCATAAAAGCCAATTGTGACATCACAAAGGCCAATTGTGACATCGTAAAAGCCAATTGTGACATCACAAAAGCCAATTGTGACATCACAAAAGCCAATCTTAACGCCACAAAAGCCAATTGCGACATCACTAAAACCAATTTTGACATCAAAAAAGCCAATCGTAACATCACTAAAGACAATTGTGATACCACGAAAGCCAATTCAATATCGCACATCCTCATGTTCTTGTCAAAGAGTTGAAAAGGATATTTAAATTGGCACTATGGTTACTGTCCACTGGAAGCTTGTTAGCATTTTGTATCAGTGCAAGTGGAAACAAATGGGTTAAGCTAGCCAGTATTTACCAAACCAGATACTGGCTAGCTAACCCCATCGGCCATCGGCCATGGGTGCCGATCGTTTCGTCCTCATTCCTCATAACTTTAGAGGTCATCTTCTGTAGCTTCACTGACTATCATATTCTGAATTTTCCATTGATAGGGATCTTATTGATTTTAAATAAAGTACGGCCGTGGGGTTATTAGTTCAGCCAATGAAAAAAAGAATAGTTTCTAAAGTTTGTTGGACCTGCGAGACTTACTTGTACTTGGTAGGTCTGAATTTTAAATGTAAGGAGTAAAAAGCATCTTTTTTTTCTCGAAAATGTAATTGAGTAAGAGTACAAGTATACAAATTGAATAATACTCAAGTGAAGTACAAATCCCCCGAAATCGTACTTAAGTATAGTAACGAAGTACAATTACTCCCCTGGAGTAATTTACAGTACTTAATTTAGTACTTTACACCCCTGGTTTTAACTGTCAATTAGTGATGGATTCACCCAGACAGCCGGGTCAACATTCATTTTCATAGGGATATTTCCAGTTTAAGTCACATCAGTGAGAATTATCAAACCACCTTGACGCATCTACTCTGAACTTGGTTCAATTTTGGAGTGTCACACTGGTCAAAGCAATGCTAACTAATATGGATGAAGAAAAGCTCATCAACACACTGATATATGACTGCAAATTAGAAATATATAAGAATTAAGATAAGAGGGGCAAGCCATGTGTGGCATGGTGGCGCAGTGCTTGCACTGCTGCCTCACAGCAAGGAGGTCCTGGGTTCGATTCCGCCTGGGGGCGCTGTTGACTCCGGGGTGCCCAGGTGGGTTATCTCCTGGGCCTTTCTGTGTGGAGTTTGCATGTTCTCCCCGTGCTCACATGGGTCTCCTATAAAAAGAACCCCATCTAAAAACATGCAACATCCTGTCCTGTCCCTGACCACGACGAGGACCTACACCTGGAATTGGTCCCCGGGCGCTGGAAAAAGGAGCACTGCTCCCTGGCTGTCCCTGGAGGAAGGTCGGCGGGGATGGGAAAATGCAGAGGACTCATTCAATTCGGACACCGTACCTGGTGTGTGTGTGTGTGTGTCGGCAGCCACTTCCCCCCTTGCGTGTGTGTTGGTGCATGTGTGCACCACGAATTGCAAATAAACTAATCTTCTTCTTCCATGGTGTAAAATTGCCAAGGTAATCGGTAGTACAGGTAAGAACAGCTATGTTAAACCTGCAGCTTCTTAAACTGTAGCCTAGCAGCTACCAACACTTTACACCATCCATGTTGTATTAAATTACACCTGACTGAGTTAGATGAAATATATTTTTTTTTTGCCCTGCTGAATGCATTTTACCTTCAGTGGTATATAGCTCCCAGACTCATTCCTGTGTAAACGCTGCAAGGCCTCGGTTTGCTGCATGCTGTGTTGAAGCCAAGGAGTCATTGCCTCTTTTGAGGGGAAGAATCCATCAAAACCACCAGGGAGTAGTAAGGTAGAGCAGCTGTCTCCCAGAAAGGGAGGCGCAAAAAGTGGTGGAGTTGCAGATTATGTGTTATTGTTGAGCTTTCTCTCCTTACTTTCTCTCATCTCCTCCCTTTCTCAACTCCCAACTATACTTTGCTATTTTTGTCTGCACTCCCGTCTTTATCACGACGGAGAACGGCAATTGGACCGCTACCCAGCGTCACTTCCAGCTAAATTCCACTGCAAATGGTAGCTTCAACTTTTCCTGACACCCACAGGAAACAAAATAAAAATCAATTACCTGCCCTTACTTATCATGGAGGACCTTCAGGACTGATTGATCCCCTATTAGCTCCGTCTTTCAAAACATATTTTTCGAGCAGGTATGGTTTCTAGTGGAACCCAACAAAAGCAGCCAGCTGCCCAGCGAGGACCTTAGGTCATTATGAGGGAAGGGTGTTGACAGTTTTTAAGTGTCCACTTTCAAAATGATCCACCTGCCTCTCAGGCATGACTAACAAGGCTTTTCCTATGAAAGGAGAGTAGAATGAGAGAAGAGGAGCAGGCCACTATGGAGGAGGAGGTGTAAAATGAATTATTCTGAGGTCGTCCTCCAGTCCCCTGGACCAGACAACGCGGACAAATCCAGCAGGTGTTCCAGGAGCGCCTGTCCATTCCACGGAAAAGTGATTTTCTCTCTACCTCTCTCTCTCTCTCTTTCTCCTTGTATCCCTTTTTTTCTGTGCACAGCTACACGCTGAGAGACATCCAAAAAGATTTATGAATTAAAGCTTGAACTTAGCATCGTGTTCCCCACTCTGATTCCATCCCTCCATCCCCCCTCTCTCCAGCGCCAGCCGAGTGAAGTCAGGACTTTTCAGACTCTTCAGAGGAGCAAACGGGTCACTGCTCAGTGCCCACACACCTATCTGGCTGCCCTCACAAGCTGGGAAAAGAAGCCTCTGAAAAAAGAAGACTATGTACACACACTCCATTTGCAAATATCTTTTCAGAGGCCTGCCCACTGATGATGAAGGCACTCACCTGAGACCAACCAGGAGAGAGAATAACAACAGAGTTTCCAATAGGTTCAACAAGATAACCCAGTGATTCTATTATCACATTCAAGAAATGGGTCAGCAGAAAATAAAAAGTCGACATCTACAGTAAGCGTTCTCTCCCAACATGCGATGCATTTGTTTCAAGGCTCCCCATGTTCCAAATAAAAATGAAAGAAAAAAACAGCAAAGAAGGAAAAAGAGGGTGGTGATAAAGCAGTTGTTTCATCTCTGCATCCCTATGGGGGAAATCAGGACCAAAAAAAAAAGCTTTTATTAAAGAGAAACAGCACATCAATGCATTTCTGAGCAACTCGACGTAATACATCTATGACTACCGTTTTTTTTTTTTGTGGGAGCAGCACGTTTTCATTTCAAAAGAGTGTGACCTCGCCAATATCTTTGACAATTCATAAAAAATTACCAGCTCGCATTGGCTTCATAAAACATGGCTAGGCCCATAAAGATTGTTGTGTGTGTGTTGTGTGTGTGTGTGCGCGCCACGAAACGACGTAGCAACCACCTTTATGATCTCACAATAGGAGGCTAAGGTTCCCCGTGCCGCATTGATTCACACGTTTATGCCTTTGTTCTGCATGAGAACATTCAGCCATTATCATTCTCCTGACCTGTCCCACATTGGATAATTGCCTGCAGATAGGCTAAATTCCCCCGTTCTGCATATTCCTGCCCAGCCTCCTCTTCTCCGCATGGCTGCCCAGACCTAGATTTCCCAGCATAATTGGTGTGGATCACTGTATTTTGTGTGAACACGAATTGATGATTGTTGCTACTGCTATATATAATGTATGGGATGGGAGTCATAGATATGTAAACAAAAGGCCTTGGCACGGACAATACAATGCTTGCTACTGTATGTATGTGCTTTGCTATTTTGTTGCTGTCACTCTAAGGGCTAGTCAAGCTTTTCATCATCTTCTCAATCAAATTACATTCGTGAAGCTGAAAGTAAAATACCCTTTTCTCTTTTTGATGGAGATATACACATAAACATCAATAGTTAAGCAGCAAGAAAAAAAGCGATCAAGAAGCTAAGTTTTCAGATGTCTTTTCCTTCATTAGTTAGAGGTAGAGGTGTTCAACACAGCAAAACCTCATTCTTTAACACACTATCCACCTGTGAGGCAGCTGAACACGCTTCCTTCCGACTCCGCCTACTCCTCAGCGTCAGGGTAGACTGACAGGCTGAAAGAGGAGGAGTCACGAGATGGGGAAACACCGTACTCATCGTCAGTGACATTCGCTATCCATGCCCCCATCTATGCTCCTCCACATACAGACAAAATCACCAGACTCCAATATCAGCATCCTCCTTTTTTTACAGAGAATTTCTCACACACACACAGAGAGAGCCCATACTGTACATCCAGTCGGAGACGCGGCTCAGCACACATAACAAAAACAAAAAACGGCGCACACAGACACATTTCATACCGGGGGAATACAAATTAACCTGAGATGCCATCAGCAATTAGGCCTAATTTCAATAACGCTCAACGTTTCATATGCGCGTGTGCGTTCCCATTAGCGTAATCAAGCGACAACAAATGTTTCCCTGCATGATAATGGCGAGCGGCCTCCTCTTGTGTGAGACTAAATGAAGGAAAAACATACAAGTACTGATTCAATTTGACCCCCCATCAGGAGGAAGAACGAGGAGGACGGTTGCCCACCTTCAGGACAACGAACCCCCCCCACACCCTGATCTAATTTCGGGTGGAAGGAGGGTATCCCAAATGTGCACATTCAGCTGGCCTCGCCGAGCCCCGGCAAAACCCCGGGACGCATCGCTATTCTCCAACGCACCACTGTTAATGATGTTATTTCACCTGATGGAGTGACGTTGCTATTAAGAATTGCTCGACATTAATATTCAGTAGTACTCTTGGTACCGTCAAGCGATGCCGGTGTAATTAGAGTTGATGGGCTCCATAAGCATTAATATTATTGTGGCACATCAGCGACTGCGGGGGCCTCTCCGTCTCAACCTCTCTCCAAAACGGGGACGACTCACCTTTTTTTACTGGAGCATTTTTAGGTCATTCAAAAGTAAGGTAGGTATTGAAAAAAAACGGTGTGCTTTTATTTGTGCGACTGAAAGCTTTTCTTATGCTTGACGACAAAACAGCTCAAGTGATCTTATTATTATACGATTGGACTAACCTCTGACCACGAGCAATTCTCTCACTGTATCATCCAGTTAACACTCCACATCTACTGCAGGAATTGATGGGTTGGCAATTTGTCCGAGAGTAATAAAATACGAGGACCCCCCCCCTCCACCGCCCCTCCATCCCACCCCACACCCACTCATGAGAGCAATATGAAAAGACAAATTAAACATAAGATATGAAGACAAAAATGGGCCCCTTTGATGGGTGCTGTTTTATCCACTGGCGGAGCGCTAGCCCAATCTCAGGTATCGACGTCAATTACCAAGACATCCATTAGCTTCGGAGTGTTCTAAGAGGAGTCAATTTTAGTCATGTCAGGCAGTTCAATTTCACATTGAGGAATGACCCTGGGAACCAGCTGGGTTCAGCTAGCACTGGGGCTAATGGCCCTAATGCATGATACAATAAACATGTGCCTTTATAAACCATCCAGAACCTCTTACTGTGGCAGTGGGCTCTCAAATGACACACACTCAACATTAAGCCCTGCTCCATAACAGTGTATGGCATAGTGTGATTACATTAGCAATGTGTTCTACGCTAGTGCAGTATGGCTCAATGAGGTGATGCTGGGATAGTAATTACAGCCATTCCATTTTGTGCTTGCACAGTACGATGGGGGAAAACAGCTGGTTCTGAGGTCACCTATCCAGTCTCAGTGCATTTGTCCATCACAAACACACATTAAATCCTACAATAGTTGTTTACCTTTATAATACCAGTGTCTGATGATACCTCTCAGATAGCAGCACTTCCACAATTCTTACATAGAAATATATACTGCAGTGCAAATCTGCTCTTGGCCGTACTGCACAGATAAAAAACTATAAGCTCTGACCTATCTCTGGAGGCATGATGTATTGACTTGACGGAGTGCATCTGCAGCCCGGGCGCAGGGAAGCTGATACGGTTTGTTATTCAAATAGCGGAAAATATTTTAACAAAATTGTCGCTGAACTCTCGTCTCTCGTCTGCGTTTCGTAGGTATCTCGTCTTAGGCCTGAGACCAATTAGAATCAAAGCGTTCTTTGAGGGTATTAAGATGGGGAACGGGCTAGGGGTGATATTATCAACCTCGAAGCAAGGCCAGCAGTTGTGCAACGTGGTGCAACTCTTTAGGCACGGCTGGGAGATTGAATAAAGCTGAAATGCGAGATGCTGGTTTGAAGGACAAAATGCCTGCTGGAGCTCTGGGTAGCGGTGGCGCACTGTGCGTGTGCATTTGTGCATGTGTGCATGTGTGCATGTGTGCATGTGTGCATGTGTGCTTGTGTGGGGGGGGGGGGGGGGGGGAGGGTCTGCATGGGTGTGTAAATGAAGAGGTAATCTCAGGAGTGAATGCCTGGCAAAGAGCTAAGAGACGACCTCTCCAAGGAGGAAAGTGGAGAGGACAGGGAAAGGAGAACAGGAGGAAGAATATCAATATTGGGTACCTGAAAACACATTCCCCAATTTTACAAAAGCGCTCTTGGTCCTGTTTACAAACACTCTCGGTCCTGTCAGATCTGTGGGACGCGGGAGATTCATGTAACACTAAAACATCAGAAAATTGGCAAAGGTAGACTCTGCATTTGGTACGTTTTCATGCATCCTCCTCCTGGTGGACCCGCATCACAGAGTGAGGATGGAGGCATATGAGGCCATTTTTCTCCAGAATGGTGTGTATTGGTGTGTGTGCGCCTCTTTACTTTATCTACTGATAGGCAGATATGACGTTTTAGATTTTAGTCCAATCGTGGATGCACTAGATGTTGACGCCAAAACACGCTTGCCTCTCAATTAAATTCTTTAAATGGGATTTTAAAAATGTAACATAACTCAATGAGGCCCATAACCTGTTAATACGGCTCTGCAACAACAAATGCTTTACAGTCAATATCCTAATATGAGTCAAATCATCAAAAGACCCTCAGGTGCAGATCTGCCACAATGCGCAATCAACGTGTTATAGAAATGCGATCAGTAGAGCACTGAAGGATTGAGAGAGTCTCGCTACTGTGACAGCGTTTTCCACTCAAGTTAACCAGGAATGTGTACATTTACCAGCTTCCCCACATTTATCGTATCATATACAGTACACCCTTTATATACTTTATATTTACAGCCATCATTATCTTAGTGCTTTTGTAAAATTGGGACTTCAGGTACCCAATAAATATTGATATTTTTGCATTACTGGAAGCTCCCTTCTCTATTTTGATTATTTCTGCCCCTGAGTGCCTTGCCTATTGTTTTCCATGCTATTACTGTTCAGGAGGAAGAAGAAATAAGGTTAAAGCTATCAGAAATAAGACAGGTCAAGAGGACAGAAGAGGCAGAAGGCAAAGAAAAAGGAGTAGAACGGGAATGTACTGTGACGAGAGGACAGTCCAACTTCCCACTTAGAAAAGAGAGCTGTAAAGACCACGAGACAAACTTCGAGTGTGCCCACGTACAGCCATCCCTCTCACCCACAGCAAAACCTCGGTCTCATAAATCCTAGTGGGGGAAAACTTCTTTAGCCTATATGTCATGACAGATGGGCATCTACTTTGCCAACCCTCTCCCGTTTGTTATCTCCAGTTCCACACCACACAAAAGGCCTCTGCTTTTTAAGTGAAGTCAAACTGGATCCCACCCATCTGTTCCTCATTTGGTCATAAACCAAGACAGACAAGACAACAACCTCTCTACCAACCTGCGTGAACGTGTCAAAACACCAGTTTCTCTTGGAGGGAAAAGGGTTGCAGGGTATACCTGCCTGGGAGTTGAATGAAGTGAGGTACTGAGGTAGCATGAATGAGTGAAAAGGGAACACTTTGGCAAGATGAATGAGTAATTGTCAGGCACCATTTTAGACAAACTGCACATTGGCAATTTTCAAGAATTGCACCACTGGTTAAATAAACTTTATCTATGAAAACTTCTAAATTGGGGCAAAAACAAATAATGCAATATGGTACATTCATTACAGAGGTGTATGCAGACTCACAGTTGCTACTGAAATGGAAAACATGCAAAGGTTTACAATATGTATATGTGTCCAATAGTTTGCAAAATTGGAACAAAATTGTGCAGTACTATGAATAACTAGGATGCACAACAGCGCGCATGACGAGTCTGCTGTGGCCCCGTTAGTGCGCTCAATTTCTCATTAACACAAATCCTGCTCTCTGACTCTGACATATTCCAAAATCATTTTTTGTGGCAAAGAGGAGGCAGTACAGCCTTCTAATGTCTCCCAACAGGGGGTCATGTATGTCCACATGAAGCCTTGACTAACAGGGAATTCCCACATTTAGCCACAAGGGCAAAAGAAAAAAAACCACAGAGACTATGTTGCCTCAAGCATATAACATTTCCCTGATCCAGCCAGGTGAACAGTGTGCTTACGCTGAACATATAGTCTAAACCGGGGCAACAAAGACTTCTTCGGACAAATAATAGCAACGGGGTCATGCAGAAAAATGCATCCTCTGGACATGTCGTGCCGACCCATTAATAATGAACACTAAGAAAACAAGGACGACTGGGAGGGGAGAGGGGGGGATCACTGCATTCCTGCAAGTGCTCGAAGCATCGTCTGTAATCACACACTGTTTCCTTCCTCCCCCCCCTTCCTCCCGACGACTAGGACCCTGAGTGTGAACGCATTCAGCGACGGGAGTCACCGAGAAGATTATGAATAAGAAAAGCACCGCTCTTGATTATGCATTTTCCAGCACACGAATACAATTTACAGCTATCAGGTCCTGCGATGATTGAATGCCGTCTGTTGCTCCCCCCCCCCCCCCGGTAGTTGAACAGGAGGGGGAGGAAATGAAGAGTGGCACGCGTGGAGGGGAAAGGCGGCACTTTCGAGGAGGAGGAGGAGGAGAAACCGTACGTCGTTTCTCGTCTTGTTTACCTTCCAATGCCATCTATCAGTCAAGCAACGGACTAATCCCGCGAGTAGAGCATTTTATTTATAGTACCCGTTAGGATCCGTGCGTTAGATTATGTGCTGAAGACGTGTAGGTCCGTAGAGGGTATCGCAGAAGAACCCGCCTTGTGTATTGCTTGATTATCATGGAAAGAGAATAAGGCCTGAAATTGAACAAAAGCCTACTTCAAGGCGGTCTGGAGGAAAGGAGTGTGCATGAAGTTTCCATTTCAAAGGCTCCAACTCATAAGCCGCCCTAACAAAATAAACAAGAGAACGGAGCACGGTACCTGTTGTGAGAGAGACGAGGGAGGAGGGGAAGAAGAAGAGAGAGATTCAGAGAGAGAGCATTAAAAGGCAGGGTATCATGCATGTACACATCACGCTTTTACCTCTTATCTGCTCCAAACAACACATCTGTTCAAAACAACAGCATATGAAAATGCACCATTTGAAGAATGCAATCAGAGATGGTTAGGTTTCTGTGACAGCGAGGCGCCCCCCTTCATCTCTCTCCGTACAAACAGAATCCTTCTTCCGCGTGGCGGGAGGCGGGTGGGGCGGCGCGGCGGCAGCTGCAATTCGGCAAGGCCCCCGCCACAACAAGACGCCCATGCTTTGTGGAGCTCACAATTATTGGCGCCCATGTGTGAAAATATGATGTTTGTTGAGTGCTGCTACAAGTGTCTCCAGTAATAAGTTGGCATGCTGCAGAAAGGGAACGGCGCTGCTTGATTAAACAGGCAAAGTTAGCTCTGATGAAACACAAAAAGGCAAGGCAGGAAGTAGCTCCGAAGCAAACTCTATAGCCACCTGAGATCTACTTGATGTGAATTACGTTGTGGACAATTAAGAATTTTATACAATAGCTTTATATGTCCTTTCCCCAAAAAAATCTAATGTTTATTTCATTCTTTTAAGTCAAATATCAGTTGTAGTCCAAGACGATTTCAAGAGGCACAACAGCACACATAGCACGCGTTGCTAGATATACTAATGCCTCACAAGGAACAATACGCTTTGACAATGTTCTGATTCTATCTGTGTAGATAAAAGGGATTTGAAGATGGGGACACGCTTTCCTATCTAAGCTCTCTAGACATACAGTACACATCCACATTACTATAGCGGGGAACGTAGGTCTATGGAGACATATAGCTTTCCTATAAGATTCAATCATTCCTAAAACACCATAACTTTACAGCATTCAGCCAGAAAGGCTGGGAAAGAGATGCGATGGCTTTGCATAGTAGAAAATGAAATGCCAAGGATATGCTGAAATGATTGTGTCACCCCTGGGTACAGCGAGGGACAGGCATCATCAACTGATTGTTCAAGTAACCAAACTGGACATGGCTTCACCTTAAGCCCATATGATTGTATTGTATTATTGAGTTATTGTCATAGATTAGTTATTAACTTCTGTCAATCCTTTTTCTGTTAAATCTATTCCCTTCTATAAACCATTTCTCCTACCTAAATTGCAAAACAAGACAGAAAGTTCATGCTTATTTCAGAACCAGTGTCAGTGTTTTCTCTATTTGTGCATTACCACCATTAGGGTTGCATGAGTGCATCAGAAAGATTAAAAAGATAAGAAAGGTTAAAACAACAAGGTAGTAAGGTAGTAAGGTCGGCAGATAATATCAACCACGTACCTATTACTTCATTTTCTCATGGGCTAGTGACGTTTTGAGATGTACCTGTTACTACTGCCTAAGACAATATTGCAGTTATGGAATTGATAGTCTTCATATATCATATATTCATATATTAATGTTGCTCCACGTTACGTTTCACATACTTCACATCCTCCAATTGATAAAGTAAAAGCACAGTTCTAAAGTTTTGATCAATTCATTTACCCATTTGTCCAATATTTTGAATGCTACTGAAACTGCCCCATCTCCAGTTGCCTGTGATATCTGGCCGGTGAGCGGCCACCTCTTGTCATAATGGTCATAACCAATTACAAATCCTCCATCCACTCAGACGATAATAAGGCAAAGTCGGTGCTCACTGTTGCCCAGGATAGCCGAGGACAAATTTCACGCTAGGTTAATGGCGGCCAATTGTATGCCACTTTCAATTAAGTTCATTTTCTCCTCATAAAAGCCAACAATTGAGATATTTTGACGGATTTTAAAGCTAACCATGCAGTGACTTTCATATCTTAATTCAAACTATGTTGTGACAGGAGGGCCCACTCAAAAACCTCCGCATCATGATGATTGATATCAAATTAGTTATTTGCTTACTCTACTCTCGCAGATTGCATGTTTAGCATTCAATCAATATTCGGTGTACCGGTACAATATCTTTTTTGAAATGCAATTAGCTCCATGGCATGGGTAGATATGTGTATGTAAAGTGTTTCGGCTTGAATAGAGTTGATTCAGGTTGTCCAGTGCAATTATCTGCGGAGGGAAAAGTGGCAAACAGAGTGGCAATTTGGCCGCAGCTCACACACTGTACAGTTATGATTACCTTTATATTCCCCATTGATTTTCTGATGACATTATGACTAGTAATTTTCACAAGCAATCTCCAGGAGGAGAAGCTTGCTGTTCATTTGAAAGTCATGATTTCAGCTCTCTCTTTATTGTATATAGTATTCTTTCTCCTGCCCTCTCATCCCTCACTCTCTCCTCCCCTTATACCCCCCTCTCTCCTTCCACTTCCCATACACACATGCAAAAACAGATGGGAATTTCTAAGAAATTAAAATCCCATTTTTGGCTCGAGTTCAATCCTTTCCTATTTTTTTTCAAGGCTGCTGGCAGAGAAATTGGCAATTCATGACAGCAAAGCTGAGTGAGCACACTAGTGCACACATTTACCCTTGGTAATTTCTTCTAACAAGATGAGAGGTGTTTTTCGTCTCGTGTTTGATGTGATACAGGTATGGATGTTACCTTTCTAAGCCTGGACAAGTGCACTGTAATACCCCTCAAGACTAAATACTCTGGCACGACCATCCTCCTCAAAAACTAAGGGCGAGAGAAAATGATGGAGAGGGGGAAAAAAGGGCCATCGCTTCACAATCAAGGTAACACAAGTATTTACCGTGCCCTTTTTCTAAAACACTCGGCGTATCTCATGTTAAATAGACAACCTTTCTTCACAACATGCAAGATATGAGAAGGGGGTTGGACGATAACCTCCATCTCTCACCCCTTTCCATCTCATCAAAGTCACTCGCCACTGTGTTGCACTTCCAGTGTGATTCGCCTCTCGATAGTCTACTGTCCCTCCAGCAATTACTGCTCTGACAGCTCCACCAAGACACACTTCTCTGCTATAATTACCCATGGCGTATTTATCCAAGACGGGTATGTAAGTGTATGTGTCCAAGTGTGGCGGGCCAGGGGGATTGGACCTCTGATAACAATCATGTCTACCATTGGGGGGAACCTGATCATCTAACAGACTGGCAGTTAGATCCTCATTGTGTTCCCTTCACTTCTGCTATCGTGTTATGATAAAGAGTTGGTTAGTAGCATGTACAGTCATGTGATGCTGTCATTTGCTAACTTTCCATGCTGAATGAAATGTGGCCGATAACGGAGCGGATCGCCAACAGTCGTAACGAGACCCATCGGTGATTTTTGATGAAGAGAAAAGGCTTGACGGCACTGATGAGGGTCAAGCCTTTGCTGCAGCACAAAAAAAAAATCCTCCTAAAAGCCCCCTCTAGTGATTGAAATATATGATGAGATAAAGAAGACGGGCCGCTCCTGGGTAAAAAAAAAAAGGAGGTGAAGCCGCAGACCCCATCTGATGAGTTCAGCGTTTGGGCTGATGATTCCGCCGGTCCCCCCCTCAGCAAAAACTACGAGTGGTGCAAATTCACTCTCGTACTAAGTCATCTGAGACACCCATCAGTGTTGCGAGACTCGTGCAGTGGTATTTCACAGGCATGCAATATTCATGACTGATTTCAATGAGTCTCATGATTGAACATCCTGACTTTATCAAGGGTCCATCTACTGTAGAGGAACACGAGAAGAAGAGAACGATCTCCTATACCGCGACAGCTCTGCAGGCACATGTACGTATTTTGGAGATATCACAGTGTAAGTGCATCAAATAGCTACAGTCACACTCTTCTACAGTGCGCCGTGGTTGTGCTCCTTGGGGGGATTGACAAAAGTATCAAAGTGGGTTGTCCATTTGCAATGTGTATTACCCTTGGGATCCACAATATGCTCTCTCGTTTCATCGCTTCACTGTGTGATCTTTCAGGAGATTGCCTTGACTTTTTTTTAGTATAATTTTGCTCTGCTGTGCAGTGATAATTTTCAGGTTAGGTATGGTATCTGACATGGTATCTGTTATTCTCATGCCTCATTGGCAACTGGGGGGGTACATATTTGCATTTGCCTGGCTAATAAGTCATAAGCACATCGCTGACAAAAAGCTGACATCTTTAGAAAAAGAGACATTGGAAGGGGCTTTGACTAGCAGTTTTCTCTGCTGCTATTAGTTGGAACATATTCTGCATCATGACAACAAATGATTGTAGTGCAGTTTTTGGTGGTGGTGGAGTTGGGGAGGTGTTGGGGGGGGCGGTTGCTTCCCTGTGACTGGCTGTCACTGCGTTTCTAAATCCGGCGCCATAGCCTCTTCTCATTAAAAACCCAGCCATTAGACACATGGCCCTGAAAAACCATCCAGCTTGTTTTGACCCCTTTAACATCCCTTTTTTCTTCCCGTGTCAGTGAGATGTGCAGAAAGCTAGTCCGCAGCTGGTAAACGATTAACAAGGTAATTTTAGATGCTCTACTGAGGGACTTTCTGCAGCATTTGCCCACAGTGGAAAAATGTGAGAATGTACATATATATAGTTGAGATTTTTCTAATCCCCGCAATTTTCGTCTCTGAGCTCAATCCTACAGACCGGCTTTAATGCAGCGTTTCAATCTCAATTACATGTAATGGATGGATTAGACATCTAGCCTATTCAGTCTGCACGTTATGCAGTTGAGCGCGAGAATTGGGTTGGAACTGCAGAGTAAAACTGCGAGCTTCCTTGCTAGGGAGCAGTCTCTGAAGTGCACAATGTGAGGCAACCACTACAGGTGATGTTTTAAAAATTCCCCTGAGTTAAACCTTGTAGCAAGCAAGGTGGGAAAAAAAAAACGACAAGTCTTGTATCTCTGTACAACAGCTCAAGACATGTCATACCACTTCCTTTATCAACATACAGCAAAAAAGGGATGCCAAAGTGCAGAGGCTAGTAAATATGGCTAGAGCTTCTGCTGTTGTCACTGATGAGAAGTTACATGTCCTAGTAATAGTGGCCAAATTGCCCCAGGGTCCACACATGCCAGTATTGTTATAGGCCAAAATGTTTTGTGTATCCTCTGTGTCTCGTCGGGAAAATCTACAGTTTGTCTCATAAAGAATCCTTGGATGACATGAACGTTGACGGTGCCACCTCCCATTTTCAAACTGCAGTTTTTACCATGTTTGTATTTCAGGCGCAAACCTCTAAATACAATCACACATGATTAAAACCAGTGAGTGACGAGAGATGTCATGATTGATTTTAGAATTTTTTTGTTTTGCAGCCAGCCTTCATCGTAGCTTGTCATCCACTTTGAAGAGTCATTTCTGTGATAGACTCAGCAGGTAGTCCAGCTTTGTCTGTGTTGAGACCCCCCACTCTACTGATAAAACACTCGCCGTTAACTGTTGTTTATCATTAGTCACGGGGTATGTTGAGCGGTTGTCTGTCACTGTAAGCCCCCTGAGTCACCCGAGTGTCGGACAACGCCACGCGACATCTCGGGACAAGCGAGTGACGAGTCACTGTAACGAGCGTCTTGACGCCCGGTCACGCAGGAAAGCAGGAAAGAATGCAAACCAAAAAAACAAGCCACTTGTAACCGATGTCGACAAATTACAGAGCGCTGGGAAAAGCAACGGCCATCACCGCTTTTTTTTAATTCAGCATATGGTCCAAAGATAGCAACATCTTTATGCCGCGTGGAAAGTCTTCAGAAGTTAGAAGGGTGCGTTTTGAGCCATTTTGGTGTGGACACATATTCATTATGTCGCATAGCGAGAGACCAATGACATGCTAAAAGGTCTCCCATCTGCGAGACTAGACTGAATACACACATTACTCACACTCATCTTCACTCATCGCTCTCGTTTCTGTCAGAGTTCCTCACGGTCGCGGTACTGAAGGACGCGATGCCACCCTGGTCCATGTTGGTAAATGCCACATTAAAAACGGCTATCCCTTTAAGGAGCCAGATGTCTCAAAATTTCAAACCCCAGGGGAAAAAAAACTAAGGACAGGTGGAAACGCCACATTGTACAAAAAAATAAAAACGAAGCATTCCTGGAGAAATATGAGGTGATTTTGCTCAGTAACCCTATTAATTTGTTTCACTCTGGGACAGGAGGGGTGGCTGTTATCATTCCAATTCAAGTAATTAAAACATCACTCTGCACGTGTCAAGGAATTGCTGCCTTTTGCCTTTGCACGGGGGGTCTCCAAAGCATCAGCACATTACAAACCAATTTCCCTATATCAGCTTATATTCACATTTGATTCTGTCGCACTGCTGATGGGAGTTGGAACACGGGTCTCTGTACACAGGAATCTAAATAACGTTATGAAGCCTGGCGCAGACCTCATTTATAATCCAATGCCTTGGCTGAATTCCATTAAGATTTCCCCCCCCCGCCTTTTATTTGAGGGAAATAAGGGAAAAAAAAAACAGAGATTATAAAAATGGCATCAACATGTACATTTGCCTGGTTGGTGGCGGTGGCTCCATTGCAAAGCTTGTACACATGGAAAAGGCAGCCGAGGACAAGGTTTATAAATGATCCTCCCTTTGGGGAGAACAACACTATATCAGCTTTGCTTGCTGAACTTTTATCATACACCACTGATACTTGATACCCGCAAGGGCAGCCCTTGTACCTTAAACTCTAACTGATTAATGTGGCGCAGAAAGAATTGATGCTAACCGGGTGAAATAACAGCTTCCTCCGTCTTCCTGAGACATGCCAGTCAAGCCAACAACAGAAATTAATCTCTTCTGCTGTCAAACTGAACATGTTTGATCACAGACACGTGAGCCTTAAAAACAGCTGCATCACGGTAGCCAAAGCAGCATTTGAAACTGATAATGCATTCCCCCGCTATAGCACTTTTAAAATGGAAGCTAGTAGCAACCTGTTTTTTTTTTAAAACATACTCTGAAGTTTGCTGAAAACTTTATTTGATGTGCTCACAAGTGTCACAATCGCAATGTCAGGATGGTGTTTCGGGGACGGTGGCCCCTTGTGCTGTGCGTGAAAACCTTGGAACATCTGGAAAATCCCTTGGCGAGCGGCTGGCAGCCGGGCTGGGAGAAGGTGTCAGACCTGAGTGACACACAGATGCGTGGCCTCTCGCCCGTCCCGGGCTACGAGGCTAGGATAACTCATTAATCAGAGGACCCTGCCAGCCAGAGGGTGCTACCGCCGCCAAGTGTTTCACTGCACAGCGCTTCCGGTGCTCTCACACACACACACACACACCGACACCGACACACACACATATTCACCTAGATACTGTATATATTCCAGTGCCTTTCCTCCCTCAATTCTCTCAGTCACCCTCTTACACAATTGGCACGACTGACCACGGCTGACCAATTCTGATTCTATCCTCTGCTGCAACCACGAAAAAACATTTGATCTCTTCCGTCTATGCAGCAGGCACAAAACAACAAGCTCCCGACAGTATATCATTACAGCGCTACTGCACACGAGGGAGCACGTGAAAGAGTTACCTGTCACCTTGTCTTGGAGAGAGGCTATTTAATTACTTATCAAATGGCCTTCAATGTCAACAGACTAAATCTGTTTCATAAATGTGCAAGTAACCATTTTTGACTTTTTCCACTTCCCAAGGGGAGGAAAATCAATTTTAATCTAACTTCCTCACGCCGGTCCATATGTATGTTCCAGTGCAGCGTACTGTACATACTCCGAGACAATAAATATGGCCGTCTGACAGAAGAGAAAAATAATAATTGAAGTTTGCATTGCTTAGCCAGGTAGTTTTTGCTGACATGTCATGTTATATTGCATTGTCAACATTCAAGAGTTTGTCTTATAATTTAGGAATCAAGCAGGTGATGAAGGATGGAAGAAAAAGGTGCAAAATGTTTGCACCAGTGCTTCCTATCACCCCCCTCATGTTACTGCAACTACATCTCCTTGCTTTGAGCCGACCCACTCGTTCGGGTGCATTTCTGCAGTCACTCCAAAAGCTCTCCACAAACACTTGATTTATATATAGCAATGTTATGCAGACATGAGAATGCTAATGCTCATTTTTTTTCGAGCGCGTTCTCTCTCGCCGCGTGACATCGAGGTTGCTCTCCTTAATTCAACTCAGATTGCATTTTCTGACCCTTAATCCCGAGGATGGCGTTCCGAGGGAGGGATTTCAGATCCGGTTAAAATACATATATATTAATAGAGAGTATGAATTTGTTTATTTCAGTCTAAATGCTAAAGGGGCCGACTCCTTTCATCATCGGTTGGACTCTTTTGGCAGCAAAATCCCAACAAATTAGCTAGAATGACAACCCTGCCTTAAGCATTGGGAGGAATTCGTTTTAGGCCACCATCTAGGGGCTAATCTATTTATCACATTTGGCATTAACTTGACCGAATGGCTCAGACCGATGCATCAAAACATTTGTTGGTTGTTACAGTATCGAATCACTGTGTTACACAAAGCTTTTTTGCATTTTCCATTCCCCCCCCCCCCCCCCCCCGGTGATAGAAAGTCAGGCATGTTTATACATGAAATGCCCAGAGAATATTTGCTCTGAAGGGTTTCCTCCATGAATCACAATAGCCTTCTTAGGGGGAGGGGGGGGGGGGAGGGGGAGAGGAGAGGGAGGGAGAAGAGAGGATGGACAAATCTGCTTACTTTGGAGCTTATTGAGCAGAATGAGTCATGCACGGAGATGAAACGTGACCGCAAAGCAAAAGGTAAGGAAAGCCTGACGAGAACCGAAGAGTGGCTGAGATGAGACGGGGCTAGAGAGGTGGGTACAGAGAGGAGACAGACAGAGAGAGAGAGAGAGAGAGACACAGACACAGGGAGAGGGAGGACCCATGAGAAGGCATAAATGTGTGTGTGTGTGTGAGTGTGTGTGTGTGTGTGTGTGTGAGAGAGAGAGAGAAGTAAAAGACGGAGCTTGGGAGAAAGGATGAGTGAGTGAAAGAAGGGAAGGAAAGGGAGCATTAAAGGGCAGATGAAATTAGTTCCATCAGGCCACTCTGATTGTTCTTTTTATAGTGTGACCTGCCACCGGGGGAGCTGGTGCCTTCTGGGAGTGTTACCGGCAGGGTTGCTGACACACAGCACTTTCAATATCACTGACTGAATTGTTCAAGGTGTCACTATTGATAGTGACACAGCGCCTTGAAAAGGAGCCAGCCTTCACATTTTGTTTTCTGTTCCCTCCGTCTCTGTCTGTCCCTCTTTCACTCGTGCTTCTTCCCACCAAGCCGGGCTGTAATTGTTTTCTCTCGTTTTTAAAAAAATAAAAAATAACTGTAAAGTCAAGCGGTGTTTGGATGTGGGCACTAGGGGAGGAGGTGGGGCTGCGTGTGCATCGGCGTTTGAAAGGGTATCTTCCTCCTGTCCAGCTTTATGAGAGAACGGTGTCAGCGTGGCTCCAAATCACCCGTCAATGTCATGACCCAAGCGTGGCAAACCTCAAGCCTGCATTGGATTTCCTCTCATTGAGAAGGAACAATGCTAAGGGGTTTCCAGGCTACTTGAACATTAATGACTCAGGGGCCTTTAATTGTCGATGGGGACCGAGTCTCAGGCTCAATAGACTGGGTACCAAGAGCTCTTTTTAATGCTATCGATTATTTATCCTGACCTTCAGCCATGAAAAGAGGAGAAGGGAATGGAGAAAGGGAACGTTTCCTGAGCAACTAAACACCTCTCTCTCTCCTCTCTCTCTCTCTCTCCCCCCCTTCCTGTTTTATCCTATCCTAAAGCCCAGCTGCCTGCCTCTCTCTCTCTCTCTCTCTCCCACTGCAGTCTTTAAAGCTCGTCCAAAAGAGTAATCCCCATAACCAAGCCAAGAAAAATCCAACTAGATGAGGTAGCCAAAAACACTGGCTTGATAGCAAACGGCGGTCTATCACAGACCGGCGCTTCTTTCTTTCTTTCGGGGACCATTGTATGGGTTTATCACGCAAGGGGTTTACAAGGAACGCCACTCAACATTTCCTGCATCAGTTTTAACTATGAAGGGCATATACGTACAAAAAAGAAGAAAATATCACCATTAAGTTCAAGTCATTAATCATTAATTGAAAAAAACACAAAAAATGCGTACAGTCTTATTTTCCTAAAGCGACATTGAGGTCATTTTGTTTTTAATAGGAACGACATATTGAGGCATTGCTTTGGGAGAAGGCCAGCATCATCATGTAGGGGGTTGCCTGTATTATTGTGTTAACCATATGCTTAAGAAAACGGAAATTAGCCAACCGTCGGGGGAATCGCAAAGAGAGAGAGAGAGGCAGGTTTCAAAAGCCAGCAGTTAAGCTTGTTGACACATTTAATCTAGGAATGCCAGACGTGCGCCTCCCCAACCCCATGACTTTGTGGGGAGATGTAAAGGCTGGAGTGTGCTTAAAACAGATGTCAGCCTCCTTTTTTTTTCCTTCCCCCCAGTCCCTCTGAGTGTGATATGGATGCCATCAACATCACGGGCTGCATTCATAACAGCGTTATTGTACCTGGGCACGGCTCGATTTGGAATTCACCACCACGCCGCCGCCGTTAAAGTCTCTATCTTAAAACAGGCACCTGGCTACGTATGGAAAATAAGCTCGTTACCTGCTGGAGGGGGGATGAGGAACCCCGCTGGCTCCCCCCACACAAACTCACCTTGATGGCCAAAAAGCTTCAGGAAACAAAGTCTCTACATTTTCCCGGCGAACAAGGAAAAAAAAAAACGCAATTGATCTTCGATTTGCATAATCCATTTGTGATTACACGGCTAATTTTCACCTCAGGTGCATCCGAACTCTGCCAAACCTTGATATGACCAAACATGAGCACATACATATTAATCAAACTGAGCAAAAGTCCAATTTCAAATTAAAAGTTAAGTCGTACGCTGGCTTTGCAAAAGACCACGACGGATGGAGTCACACTACCTTTTCACCATTACCTCGAGTCTCTTTAGGACAGAGCTTGAAATGAACATGAACACCATGTTAGTCCTCTTCACTGAGCGAAGAGAAAGGGGCCACAGCACTATGGCAAATATCAAAACATCAGCTCTTAATGACACTACATCAAGCCTCATTCCCCTTCATTGCTCGTGGTCATAAATCCCTCAAATGGCTGCTGTGAACCAGCGTCAAAATCAATAGCTAAACCAGCATCATGTCAATTAACATCCAGGTGATCAAAGTTGATTTCCACGACAGGTTAAATCAGTAGGCCTGCTCTACGGTTAGCCCCGGCATGCTACAACTGGTGGCTGCCGGTGTTTGAGCTTCCACCAGTGTTCTTTAAGTAAAGACTAGCATGGCTGAGGGAAGGAAAGAAACCCTGGGAAACCACTAGACTTCTGTGTTTTCCAGCCTGGAGATTACACAAGCAGCAATATGTAATTTAAATAAAAGTTGAAGCGAAACGTTTCGTGCCAAACCGAGGGGGTTTTGTTGGTAGAGTAAATATGTTGCCGAGATGGGAGAGTGGACGTGTTGGTGCAGTGTCAGTGACCTAACCACATACTTCTCACACCGAAATTCATTTGTCCCGGCTGACTTACTCAATTGGCAATAATATCCGACCAATGAATAGTTCCTAGCCCCGAGAAAAAAAATTGTGCACTTTCTGTTAAGGGTAGAACGGCTGTTGGTGAATGATCAAAATGTACTGGGGAGGGGAGATCCTTTTGAATTCAGACTGGGAACATGATGGATCGTCCTTTCTTTAAAGTTATGTGGTCCAAAATTGTGTAATGATGAAACATTATCAGTCACTTTTGCATGAAAAAAATTTAAAAAAAGCTGTTCAGGGGTCAGTTAAGTCCTCTCTGAAAGGTTCTGCCATGCTTGCCCTGTAATCAAAAACCAATCCAGAAATCGAACTGTCACACGGCAGCTTACGCGGCCGCACATCTCTGAACTGCTTAAGTTATACATAAATATTGCCGCCATGGACCCAGATAAGCTATAGGCATGCCCGGGGAAGATAGCAGAGGTCAGCCGCCTCGTCCAGTCATATTCTCCTCTCTCTCTCTCTGGCCTTTCATGCTAATTATAAGATTTAGCTGTAATCCTGGGAAAAGCCACAATCTGCCATATAGAAAATATTTATACGGTCGCAAGCAGGGGGGGGGGGGGCGAGTCCTATACGTACATTCCCTACGCTTAATGGTTTACGGTATCCTTTTTCACCCCACAGACTTATTCAAATATGGTCAGCTCACCTGCAGTGTTTTGCGTGTAGTGTGGGAATCACCGGCGTGGCAGGGGGGCCCCCACCGCGGGGAACCTGCGGTAGAGGTTTAACTCCCAGCAGGACCGGTTAACGATGTAACACAGCCTGAAGGTCAATTATTCTGATTCGTCTGTTTGTTTTAGGGTCGAGTAGCGCCGGCGTATCGAGGATAGCCTCGGCATATTTTGGACGTTTGCCCTCTAAAAAAAAAACGGCCCCGCGCCGCACTTAGCGGTAGTTTCCTCTGAACGCTTGACCGAGCACGCACCTTCACCTACTGAGTAGACGCTGATCGCTCAAAAAAAAAAAAAAAAAAAAAAAATCGTTGGCTCTCCTTGATGTCAGGAGAGGACCGGAGGAGGAGGTTTGTAGCTGTGCCACAGTTAATTCATCAGAGGGGTTCTATTGCCTCTCACACAGAGGGTAACAGTCCGGTCTTTGCCAGCCAAGGTCGGGGTCCACCAGCTAATGGCGTGGTACTCCAATTAGAGGTGACAGAGAGGAAGGTCCTGACCCCCATAAACCTTGTCAGTAGAGAGCTGTCAATCAGACAGCAGCAAAGGGGAGGACCCGTGGTGCGGCAGTTATTGGCGTGATGGGGGGAAACTAGGTCCGTTGTGATGAGGTCGACATTGACCCGCGCGCTTATCTCCGATCAAACATCTGCTGCTGATACAGGCACAGGAGGGAAGTGCTGGGTCGGAGCTGAATGACACTCTCATCACTTATGGCTTGAAGACATGATGGGGGTTTGGGGAGTTGGGGGGGCGGGGGGCTGAATGGCTTGCTGTTCAATTAGGGGTCACCTGGACACTTCCCATTGTCATGCACATTCAATTTCCTGCTCGCTTTCATCTACTATCCACCCTACCTGCCAGCCTAGAGTAGAAGCAACTTAAAACGGTGCATTTGTGTGACTGAATTTAGTCCGAGAGCTGCCCATCACGGTCCAAATGTATAGTTTGGTGTTCAATTAGTAGCAAATTTATCTCCCATATTTTTTTCTTGTATGTGCATGAAATGGTTGGACGGAAGGTAAAGCCTCAGCCCGTGAAGGAGCTGACATTTATTCAAACAGTGTTTTTTTTTTTAAATGCATGAGATGCAGGAACAAACAACAAATCTAAAATCACAGGAGATGATTGCTGTGCTCGGAGATGCTCTGACAGCAATAAGGCGATTTCACATACGACATGTGACAATAAGGAAAACGTGAAATAATGTGCTGTGGGATTAGCGGCGGGTGTTTGTCTTTTTTTTTTTTCAAAGAGCAAGTTGAAAGAAAACACAACCAGCAAACTCCAGTAAATAAAGTTCTGGTTCTGGTGAATGTGTAATCGCTCATATCATAACAACGAAAGGCATGAAGAAGTAATAATTAATTCAATACCCTGAAGGCTCTGACTTTTTGGCTGCAGTGTAACAGCGTTGCTCAATTCCCATACCATAACATTTAAAATAAGTAGGAAAAGACATTTTAGAAGCACTCACAACTGTTTGTTCTCTGCCGTTTCTGCATTTGAAAGAAAACACAAATTGAAAAGTCCACAACCGTTCCCATTTAAAGATCGTCATCCAAGGGAATTAATTTCAACGTAATGCTACATGCATTTTGATCTTAGGAAAAATGCTCTCTATATTAGAGAGCATTCATTTTTTAAATGTTACATTATGGTAGCAATATTTTCTACCATATTCTTTATCAAAAAAATAATATTATATGGCATATGGAAGTCACCTCTCACTAGATATCTAGGTTACCACGTTCAGTGTGCCTGCAATATAGCATCTTGGTTTCTGGACACTATTAAACAGCAGCAAAATTTAAACATTTAGCTCATTTCCTTTTTTTTTTTTTTTTTGTGGGTCAAGATATAAGATTTGTCCCCTTATAATATTGTAAAATACATGGTAAGTTTGTACTCATAAATGTCAATTTATAGCCAAATGTATTTAGATAAATGTACAGTTGTTTTTATCTGGTAATATGTTCTTTTTTCAAAAATGGTCTACTGGTACAAGATCACACTGGTTGTCATTCAACTTGAGCAGAGCTGTAACGTTCCGCCCCTGCAATATTGTTCAGCCTCACGTCCTGGGGTAACTCAGACATGGTGTTGTCATTGACAGCACAAGCCATCTTCTGCACTCCAGACATTTGGACATTCCTTGATACTGACAACCATGCGGCACTGCTATGACAACCTGTTAGAAGGTAGCATGTGTGTGTATGTGTGTGTGTGTGTGTGTGTGTGTGTGTGTGTCTGAACACCAGTAAGGGGATATTTGATGGAAAGGTGATTGAGAGGATGAAACACACGACAAGACATGCAGCTCTAGTCACTGTCATTTTGAGAGGTGTGTGATGAAGTTGGTGTGTCTCTGAGCGAGTTGTTTTTCTTTTCCGTCTTTAACTCTTAACTGAGCGGCCCCCCGCTCCCATGCTCTTACCCCTTTTCCCTCCTAACCTTGCCTTGTCCCAAAGCTCAGCACAATACATCACCGGGTGTCCAGACCCCCGCTCTATAATAACTCTGCAATCTCTGGGGTAAATACTCAGTCACAATGCATGAGGACATCTTCTTTTCTTCCTTTTTTTTTTTTTGAACATTGCAAACAAAACAAACTGGATGAAGAGTGATAGACAAATGAAAAACAAAATTACCGCCACCTCAATCTATCTGACTACAGATGTGGTCGGCAAAGAAAAGGGTGGAGGGGCAAGAAAGAGAGGAATCAAGACGGTGGGGGATAGAGAGAGAGAGAGAAGACTCAATCAGTAAAGTACGCCCGTTCTAATTTTGTTCCCTTCCATCACTTTCAATTATCAAACACCGCCTTTAAGAATGAGTCACTTTATAACTACAGAAAGACCAATTGTCCCCAAAGCTGTACGTTACATTAGTAGAGTATGTGCAGAGCAAACGACTTTCATTTGGCTTTACAGCTGACTAGCTTTTATGTCCCTCTGAAAACTACTCAGAGAGCCAACCGGTCACGTGACAGAGAGTGAGAGGCAGAGTAGGTGTGGGTTGGGGGGTGAAGATGGATGTGAGGAGGGAGTAGATCAGTCCACATGCACAATGGGTATAATTAATCATCAGCAGTGTTATTTCTTATCAGAAGATTATTTAGAGGAGGAGGGGTTGTGAGATGGGAGGCTAATGCAATAGGGAGAGTGTTCGACAGCAGCGTAGGTGTTGCACAGCTTATGCCAGAAGCAGCAGCAGCACAGGAACCGGGGAGGTTGCTGTTGGATGACAGGTGCGCTTGTATTGTGAATGCGGGAGGACGAGGCTTACATCGCGGCAAAGTTTCAACAAGTGAAGGGCCAAAACCAACGAAATCAACGATGACACCCTCCAAGTCAATATTTTAAAGGTCCCATATTATGGAAAACGGTTTATTCCTGGCGCTTATACATGTTCCACAGGAAATTACTTCCCTAAGCAGCTGAGAAGATTTGAAATCTGGAAGTCAACCCGTTTTTCTGTATTTTCCTTTTTCCAAAAACGGTGCCAAAGATAGGAGAAAAACAGCCCGTTTCAGAAAGTGGTTCCTTTGGACGTCATAAGGGGCTAATCCAGCCCCTCTCAGAGCATGCCCACGCCCAGGTGAACAACCAATCCCATTTACGTCGTCGCAAAATGCAGCTCACGGCAGTGCCGCAAGCCGTTGCTTATGGTGCATTCCATTGTACTCGGAAATCGATAATTCCGAGTCGGTATTCCTAACTTCCAATCTAAATGTGTTCCAGTGCATCTGCTCGGGAAAACATAATCGCCCACAGCAAACTCATGTTTGTATGGTAAATCTCAGAATGTTACAAGCATCTAAACTCAACATCAACTACTACAGCGCCATTAGTGAATTGAATCAGGCGCATATCACATTCGGACGCCGTTTTTTCCGAGTATACTGGAATGCACCATTACTTTGCGACAAGTGAAGCTAAAACAACATATCTACGGAGATATATCAACTCTCCAGTTATTATTTTGTAGGATGCAGGCAGCAACATAGATCCCTGCACAGTCTCCCAACACGCGAAAATGCCAGGACAGAGCGGATTAATTTTATTTTTAACGGCAAGGGCTACAGTTTTTTCTGTGTGTGATGATCAGTCCTCAGACTGCTTGAGCAACGGCAGGATTAGCATCTAAATTGAAGCTTAAAGATGGAGCAATTCATAAGGTACGTGACCCATCTGCAAAATTGGAATCTGTAAGTGTCACCATGTTTTGATTTAATTTACCAAATTAGTCTCGTTAGTATATTCGTCTGCTGGTTAGCTAACGAGCTAGCGGGGCTAGCCACGGGCTTGTGGAAGAAGTAAGAAAACTAAAGCTGGAGTCATTAAAAGTAAAGTAAAGTAAAAGTAAAGTTATTGGTTGGAGTCCGGACTCATCTTAAAGTTATTTGTTGGGACCAGTGTCTGTTTTATAAGTCTGTCGAACGTGTCAGGCTTGGTAAACTTTAGCCACCATTAGTACAATCGTGTTTGGTTGTTTGGCTGCGCTGTTTGGATGCAAATAGATTGCATCCAATAATATATTGGCTAACTAGCTCAACAAAATTGTCAATCCTAGCTTGTCTGCAAGTTGTATTCAATAAGCTTATGGACATGAGCCATAAACAGACCGGCTACAGCAGAGAGTGTCGCTCACACACCCACATACACAAACACAACGGCACGAAAGTACAATATTACACAGAATTGTTATCATTGAGAAACTAAGTGGAACCGCTCAGCTGCCTCTTCCCATTCTGGGTCAGACTCCGGCTCAAACATGTCCGGTCTCAGTGTTGGTTCTGGAGCGGCCGCCATGGTTATGGTAGATTTCTGCATCAAGCTTATTTGTTTACCTTGAGCAGCATGGGCGCTCTGCTCTCCGCCTCTGCCAGGCGATTGCGTGCGATTGCGATTGCGTTGCCATGAGGCGTGAGGCGGCCAATCAGGGCAGTGCTCATTACATACAACCTCCACGCCCTCAAAACAGCCTGTTCTTTACAATGGAGAAAATGAGAGACTGAAACACACACCACAGAAGCTGGTTTTAGGATTTTTTTTGATATAGACTTCACAAACGTCTTGTAAAGACCCCCAGGAACAGTTTAAATAGCCCAAAATGAGTACAATACCCCCCCTTTAAGAGGGTGACAAATAGAATCGCCGCGGGGGGTGGAAATACACCCCGACAGCGGCAGAGCTAATAGGTGCTTTCTTGCCCCGCTAGCCTGCTTGCAACTGATGGTTTTCCTTGCTGGGCTGTTGCAGCGACGGCTAAGATCATCGCAGTCTTGATCTTTTTGACAGATTATTGAATGCAGTCATAAATATACTAGGTTGCTCACATACCTGTTCCCGTTTGAAAAATGGGAGAGGAAAGCTATAATGGCCACGCTGCTCTAGTCTTGTTATCTAACCTGTAATTAAAGTTCTCAAAGACTCAGGTTGTTTAGAACAACAACACCTCCAGGGGATGTTTTTTGGACATGTTGTCTCCAACAGGGGGTTGCTAGCTACCCACTGCTAATCTTCTTGGTAAACAACTTTGCTACATACAGGTTGTATGGCTGTAATGAGCTACAGCCCTCCTGGAAAGAGATTTATGAGCTCCAAGTTGGTTTTCTACCAATGTTTGTAGCAGTGCCTGTCTATGAAGACGGGCATTTCACCAGAGATCGTTATTGATTCAGAGCAACGTTTGAGAAATGTCAACTTACAAAAATCGGTGTGCAAAACATCACGTCTCATTCGGTCAAAAAAACTAAATCTGAGAGCAGAAATTAGGACTAAATCAGTACAATGCATACCTGCTACCCGAGGAAGCAGAAAGTTGTCACCTTTAACTGACCTTCAGGCAGCTTTAATTTAGCACTTCCTCTCAAGAATAGGATTTACAACAGGCTGACATGTATCAAACTGCTAAGAGTAACTAATCATAGCAGTGGTATAATCCTGCAAAAGTGGTAACATTTAATATCCAAGTTAATACCATAATTCTTTTAAGTGAAGGTAAAGTGTTATTAGGTATTTGAACTCCGGGAGATTTGGAAATCCACCGGCTTCAGATCTTGGCCAGTCAGTTTCATTTCTCATGGCTCAGGATCACTTGGTCACGATGAGCGCTGCATCAATCCCCCTAGTACAGAAAAATCAGCCCGGGCGCGGGTAGAAGTAATGACAGAACCTCAGAATCTGCTGGCTAGGTGGCGCTTGACTGTTTCACCATCAATATGAGATCAAGTACCCTCTCTAATGACTCTAATATCGATGGCCTGCACTTACAGAGGCACCGAGCCTCCAAAATGTCAACAGTGGCATTTTATGTGCTAATGCCATATGGGTGCAGTGGGCTGGTAAAAAGCTTTTCCTCCTGCACGCCACGCTCAAATGCTAATACCTCAGCGCTCTCTGGTCGGCTTCATTTTCGCTCCCCGTTATGCTAGATTAGTGGCTGACGTCTCGCGGCGAGCGGTCAGCTAGCGTTGATACGGTGGAGGGGGGGAAGTTGTTGGTGGGTGGCCATTCTGACTCAACCTCAACAGATTGGTGTTCCGTACAAAAGCGAGGACACGCAGCGCTCTGCCCGGGCCCTTTCCAATTCTGTTTCTGCATGGTTGCAAGGTTAAGGGCCTGAGCACGGCCCCGCGCACCCTCACTCCACGGAAAGAAGAATAATTATATTATTATACACCCATATTTGGTACCCAGAAATAGCTGTGTTTGCCTGGCACAATGATGGTCACCATGCATGACAGCACTCAAGAAGTGTGACAAAACAAAAACAGCAGGAGACATCACTCAAGCTTAGCTCAGGCATCTCGTTATTGGAATTTGTCTTCTCCATTTCCAGCTCCATATACTGACAATGACTAACAACACACAATGTTTTCCCTTTATGATGAGGCTTACATATGCCACATGTATAGTAACGGACAAAAGATGAGTTACCAACACTCATTAAAAGGATGATTGCTTAAAGATTGTCCTCCATCCGTTACCACCAAATCTGCAATATATGAGTCCAATGGTGAAGGGAAGAAGAGTGAGATGAGTGAACAGCTTTGCTCTTTGACAGGCCTGCAGTCTCTTTGTTCATCATCACACTCCATAACCCAACTGACGGCCATTGCTCATTTTGTCACTCAACTCCCACACAAAGGCTGTCCTTGCCTTTTTTGCCTTGTCAACTGACTTGCTCTAAATCTTTCTGTAAAGATGGGGATAGCGCCCAGGCTTTCCTCCCAGAATGGATTTGAAATTAGGTAGATAACCCCTGGAGCGCTTACTCTTTCTGCCATGCCTTGCACACTTGTCACGACCTGCAGGTGTGCCACTGCCTCCTCGGCCCCCGCTCGTTCCCCCCTTTCGGTCTGTGATGTGACAGGAACAGAGCATACTGGTTCTCTGCAAATTGCAGAATGTAAAAAACGCTGAGGCCTGGAGAACAGCAGTGTTTATCTGCTCTGAGATCTGCAGATGAGCTGACTGATCTAAAGCAAGCAGGGCTTGGGGCAAAATGAGATTTCTAATCCTAAACAAATTCTGAGGCGAGGCGAAACAGAAGAGCAGAGCTCCCTTATTTACACAGGCTAGTATCACAAACACAAAGCGACAGGGAGGCGATCCAGGCAGGCAAAATGTCAACCTCATCTGAGTGACCTCATAATGCAGATTAATGCTGCCATAACCTGCCATTTAGACAGGACTGGGTAATCCTGCAGGTTGAGATTATTTGAGTACCCGTAGCGAATAGGCCCATCCATAGAAGATGTATTAGACTGATCAATCCTCCTCAGACAAGAATCAGTGTTGAAAAAAGCACTCTTCAAGTCATAACTAAGGTTTGCCAGATTTCAGCATAGCAGTCAAGACATATCTGACATTGCCTTGAGCAAAGCAAATTGCTGATGCAGTTGCAAAATCAGAAGCCCAATCTACACGATCTGTGCGGTTTAGTAGCTTTAGTGTGCACAGTTTATTAGGTCATTGTTCCTCAGCGATCCCCAGGGCCCTCCTCGTCATTGTTTCCTGGGCTTCCATTCAGACTCAGGAGATAATGTATAATTGTGAGGTGTTCATTCACTAAGATTTCACATTTGCCATTAAATGGCAAAGATGACCCCTGGACTTAAACTCATTGTGAGTATCGAAGCACATCCACCCACTGAGAACAATCTGGAAATATAGTCCAATTCAAATTTCAGACTCCAGTGCTACATTAATTACAAAAAAAAAAAATCTGATCTATACCAAATTAATTAGGCCCGGGTGAGTGAATGCAGGGGATGCTGGGGGAGCAACTGGGTAATCAAAGATGGTCTTAAATCATCTGTTGTTCTACAATACCTCCATGGTACGTCCAATGATAGACTATTGCAAATTTAAAAAATGACCATTTATTGGTCACTGTGTGAAGCCAGCTGCCAGAACAAAAGCCTGTTAGCAGATCCCTGGCCTGTTTGGGGGCGTACGTCCTTGCACAGTCATGCCAAGATTACCACATCTGGCTTTTCCTATGAACACAAATGTACGAGGGGGGGGGAGGGGATACCAACCTTCACACAGGAGGATGAAAAGCATGTCTGCTTTAATAAACATACACATGCATGGTTACGTGAACATGCCAGACTCTAAATGGATTACCTAGAAACAAATAGGCTGAACTATTCTTTGTGATCGTGTGTGTCTGTCAGTCAAAGAGGTATAAAGCAATCACAGTAATATAATTTATAATGTTCTGCTCACTAGGGGTAGTGTGTGTGTGTGTGTGTATCAGCAGGCCCCATCACTCAGTAAAGAATGGCCACTACTGTAACTATTCAGACATCTGACATCACACACAGCCTGGAGAGGTTTCACATATGCTGGGAGTGAGCTCCATTGCATCATCGCTGACATCTGACACACTACTGACACAGATACCTCCACATGACCAACACTAAACAGAGGGAGGGTAAACATTTCTTAACAAAAACAGGATGTGGACAGCTGCACAGGTTAAACTGCCCACCTGATGCTTCGGGGGAAACGGCGTTCTTTCAACAATACGATCCAATCTCCTTGACCTCACGCCCCGGGAAAAAAAAAAAACGCTTTTCATTTGCAGGGAGGGGAGTCAGCTGGCACCGTTTCCACACCACAAGACCTTGGCACAGGACAATGGAGCTTCACGCGCTCGCCTGAGCTGGCATCAGTCACCCCCCGCCCCCCCCCCCGCTCTCAACCTACGTACAGGTCCAGCCCGTGACGAAAGGCAGGGGTATTTCGGGATGAAGCGCACGGGCTCTCGGTGAGCAATGAGAGATCATTTTAACCGGACGGACGAGAATTCCTTCCTACCCCGGCATTCCAGCGGAGAAGTTATTTCTGGCGTGTTGTGCTTTTGTGAGGCACGCTCAACACTCAGCGGAAATAAATATCACACAGGTGGGGGAAGAAAGGGACACACGACAGGATCTGACACCTGTACGGGGTCCAACACCCAAGCATATGTGCTAAAAAGCCTGTATCCTAGAGTCACACTGAAGCGTTTGGCTGGAGAACAAGTCTAATTTTGAGAGTGCCATACTGTTCCCTTGCTGCTAAAAACAGACTCAACACTCACACTTCTGATCTGACTTATCTAGCATGCCCAAAATCTTCAAAAGCTGACCTTCATATTGCGATTGCTACTACTACGCATGCTATGCAATCTTTGCTTTTGTGAATGAGCTTTTGGAAGGCAGGTGTTTTCTGCATGCGGTGACGGACGGGGAACAAAAATCATTCTGAATTAAAGGAATATCTATCGGCTCGGGAATATGCTGCACATAGAAAACATAGATGCACCCTTTTTCTTTTGTAATTCATACCCACGTCTGCAGAGAGAGACTCATTACATTATCAACACCTTCCTGAGTATCCTTTTGCTCAATTTACACGGCACACCTTGCACACTTACATCGTGCACTCACAGCAAAGAAAAAGCATTTGTATAAAAAAAAAAAGCAGCAAACAGTTTTGTCTGTGGTTCACAGAGCTACCAGTTTCCAGGTTTCCTGTTGCAATGCTTTGTGCGGACATTGCATTTTTCTCTGTTCCCGGGTTTCGTGTAAAGCGATCCTGGCAGACCACTGTTCCGGACCGTCTTGAGTGATCCGTTACTCAGCCATGCCAACTGCACCCTTTTAAGTCCTCCAAAGCTTTGGCAGGATCTCTTGTAGAACAGGCAACACGATCAGAAATTTCATCCCGGGTGCTGCTTGCAGTGCGTGTTTCCATTGCAAATTATTTATTTCAGATGTCCCGCGTGCCCGTACATGAGAATGATTCTGCTCTGAAGCTTCATTACAACATGTTGAAGTACCACTCAGACACTGTGCACATCGTCCACGATAGCCCGCAAGCAAACAGGTAAACTCACCGTCTGAAATGACTCAAACGTATTTGCCTCTAGGATGTGTAGAGCCAAGCCGATGGAGAGTCTGATCCTATTCAGACAAGAACAAATGGGGCCACACCGCATTCACCAAAGCTCATGCAATAATTAGTTCCTGTCAGGCCCCCGAGAAAGGGAAGGGTAGCGGATATATGCAAGTCATGAGTGGGAAAGAGAAAACGAGTCTGGGGTGAGACACGAGACACGGCTGCGTGTAGTTGAACAGTCTAATGTCCCTGATATTGTGCTTGTTCGGCAATTAGTGTAAACGAAGAGGTGACAGGAGGTGGTGTGTATGTGCGAGTGTGTGTTGTTTGGGGGGTAGAAATGGTTGAAATAAGCGTAATCTTACTTGTTCTTTCTCAACATGTGTGTGTGTGTGTGTACGTGAGAGTGTGTTGAGGCCCGATGCTCCACAGCTCGTTCTCCTAATCGTGCGGAAACCCAGACTACTTACAGGAGCAATGAGGGAGGTAATGAGAAAGTAATTTTTACTAATTTCAGCCAGCTCTGCTTCCATTCTGTATGATTGTGTGTGCCGTCTGCATCATTACAGACAACATCTGCAACGACTCGCCAAGCATGCACCATGAAGAAGTGGGGGGGGGGGGGGGAAGCGAAGAAAGAAAGAAAGAAAGAAAGAAAGAAAGGGAAGGAGGGAGAAGAGTAAAAAGAGAAAGACCACAAGCTGGAGAGAGCGATTGAGTTTTGATGTGGCTTGAACAGATCAAAGCCTGCCAATCCTCCATGCTCATACTGCCTCCTATTGTCAGTATTTTCACTCGTCGGGGTGGCGGAGGCCCGAGACGACGAACCCCCCCCCTGTGCCGAGATGTTGTTTTTTTTATTTTTTGTTTGTGTTTTTTTTCCAAAGTCCGTCGCCAAGCAGCTGCCGCTAATCTCTGTTAGCAGAGCCCCACTAAACAGCTGACTACAGCCTTTAATCTGGTCCCACCACAATCATTACCTCTGGAGCCAGGAGGGGGGGCGCCTAACCCAATTGCAGAAGAGTAAACAAATGAAACCTGATTTGTGTCCATTTGTCTGTCATTCCCCCGACTTTCATGTAATCGCATCTGAATATTGGTTGAGGAGCCAAAGTCACTATCGTTTCATCGGGCTGTCGCATGCTCGCTACTTGGGTAGAGCCCCGTGTTTGCCCAGTCTGCCTGCATGCATGCATGGCGGGGGGGGGGTTACAGCTATCTTTTTTGTTATCTTTTTTTATCTTTGGGATCGATTTGTTTTTCCGCCCCCCCCCTGAGTTTCGTTCCACCTTTGACCCCGCGAGAGATGCGAGGTCTGCTGGAAGGATACCGAGGTTGCCAAGTGCACACCCACATGCGCTCAAGTAAATACACAGACTCCACTCTACGACATAATTCACCGGTAACCTCATCAACCCATCTGTGGCCTTTGGGTAGCTTCCGTAAGGGGGGCACCGTCCAAGAGAGACCTCTGTTTGCTTCATCATTGTAATGTCATGTGTGTACATTAAACTAACACAGGGAGGTGACCCGCACCGGATGACAAACACCACCGCCGATTGGTCCGTGCGAACACCGCTCCACATGCCATCAACAGACAAGCTCATCAAATAACACGGTCAGCGCGGTGAAGGCATTTGAAGTCTCTGGCTTGGTCCCAGTGGTTATATGAAAGTCTGTGATTTGACTTCGTCGCCATGAGCATGAGGGAACAGGTGCCCGTGAAATTAAAGTTGAGGGGGGGGGTGGTTTCAGACGCGCAGAGGGAAATGCAGAGAAGCCCCTGTGCTGCAGACTGCAGATTACCTCTATAGGACACGAGGGCCAATGGAGAGCAAAAGCAGTCCCTAGTGAGAAGCCCACGGGGCCACAGGTTACCAGCAACTTCACAATGAAGTCTGGACATTTTGTTCCTTGCTCCTCTCTGGGGAGAAGCCGGACTTGTTTGGCGATCACAAGGGCTTTTGATGCTCGCCGTGTTATCGGGAGATGCGGCGGCTTGCCATTATTGTGCCCCTGCGCTTATTATAGATTCCATTAAGATGGCAGTTAAATTGGACATCCCTGTCAGTCCTAGAAGCACGTTGTTTGTTTCAGACCACTTGATGCTGAGTCACAGAAGTATTATTAAGTCTTTCAGAAGATAACGGATGAATTAAAGCAAGAAGCCAATAAGAGGCTGCCGTTTCTGCCAGCTTTATTAGAAAAACAAGTAATGAGACATCAAAACACAGTTAAGACAAAATCCACACTAAAGAAGCATCCATGTTATTACCATGATCTTGAGCAGTTTAGTCAAGAGTTGTGAACATGAATGACTTGAATCTGTGATATTAGCAAATAATACACTAGATCTACGCCATTGATAATAAGCAGGATATTGACTGACGAGTACTTGGGATGGTTGGAGATATGGACACACATGATGCTGTTGTTTCTCTGGATTCTAATTCTGGGATTAGGATTGGGAGTTCTTCATGTTCAGAAATATAATCTACAGATATTGATTAACCTTTTACAGACAGGAGCAGATGTATATCATTTTTACGCACAACCAAAAATAACATTTGAAGTTGGAGATCAAAGCCAGAGAAGGTAATTGATCAAAAGAGTAAAAGATCTGTTACAATTCAGCTTCAAGACAAATTTGCAGCGGAAAATGGTGGAAATAAACAACGGCAGTCCCTTGTATCCAGCTGTCATTGATGTAGCACTGTGCAGCATCGAATTGAGAGTCAACTGTCTCTTAGCTTCTTGACATGAGTATTCATATTGGCAGTGAAACAAATCTATTCAACTAAGGATTGAGCTACAGACAGGAGGAAAACAGTTCTTTCCTGATAAAAAAAAAATGTCTCAATTCAATTATTTGACATGCCCTAGACGTAGTGAAGATTAATAGCCATCAAAATCTCATCAAAACTTCAGAAACAAAAGCTTAAACCTAGGTGCATACAAGACAGCATGGCAAATATTATAACCCCCACCCCAACCACACACACACACACACACAGTTCCTTACTCATTTCATGGCTCTTTGTACACACTTTGATCACACTGGGCTGCACTTCCAAATATTCCATATTTTTGATGAGTGTTGGAAAATAGCACACTTCCTTTTTATACAGAACACCTCTGCACATGAAACCAGACGACAGCTTCAAGCAAAAGGGGGGGCGACCCAGTGGTACTGCCGTGCAAACAATCCCGATTCCTCCACAGCTAGCCACTTTTTGGCTTGTGAGACATTTTCCTCGCATGGCTGGGGAAGGAGCACATTGTAAATGAAAGATTAGTGCGATTGCGTTACATTATTGTGAGGTTCCCCTCTCAGCTTAGGCTGATTTGTGAGCCCGTTCAGCTATGTTCCCCCTGCGCACTCCCTCTGTAATAGATGTACTGGGCCTTGAATTGTTGTGCAGTGGAAGCAGTTCAATTAATACAGCGGCACCATAAAATAACTATTGAACTGACAAGCGGGTAAAATGAATGAGCGTTTGCTGCGGCGGGGCGCGGGAAGGGATGTGCGACTGGTGAAATTTACGCCGGCGAATCAAGCGCTTTTGGGGACGATGATGCCGTCGACTAAATATACCCCGCTGTCTCACACAAGAAGAGGCAGGTAAAAGATGGACCTGTTATCTCTCACGCCATCGGCCGATGATGGCTCATTTCAATATTTACGGCTGCGACTAAAGGCGCGCAGAACGATCGCCTACCATTTAGGCCGCAGCCCTTCAGCGCAGCAATAAGATACATCAAAAGGCAGCGGTGGATGTAAGGCTGCAGAGCGGTATGGAAGTGTTCTGCTATCTCCCACACGGGGCGGGGGAGAGAGAGAAAGGCCTCGAGGTGCAACAGACAAAACAGACGAGATGACGCGGGATGGAGAGCGCTCTCTCACTGATGTCGATATTCATTAAAGGAGCGTTGACAAAAGCTGCAAGGATGAGCATGCATGAAGAAGAGGGAGATGGAGATGGAGGTGGAGGGGAGGGCAGTAGGAACTCCTGGTTGCAGTCAACAAGCCCACAGTGTTCGCCACATGCTGATTAAACACTCAAGTGCAGGATGACTAAGGCATGTCAGGCGACCGCGGGGTAAATAAGAGTTTTTAATTTACACTTTGCCACATCCAGGAGGTCGACTCGTCTTAGTCATGGCTGACGTTTCCACTCGCAGTAATTGGACTAAGACATTTTTGACTGTGCAAAGCTGGTTATTTTTGGTTTTTGCGTGTCGCAGTGAGTCATGAGTATATTTGGTCGGGGGTTGTCTTCTTTGACACTTTTCCAGCGAGACTTAACTTTGACTTAATGGCTGTCATCTGAAGGGCTGGAAATTGCTAAAAAAAAAAAAAAAGACAAGGATTCAAGGGGGGGAAATGATTTGGTTCAAGGTGAATTAATTAAAGGCATCATTGGTTTAAGAAAATGTGATAAACTCCTCACATATTTCCATCTTTTCATCAACGACTTTGCACGGAAAATGGATGGTGTCCAGAGTGTTAAGTTCACACGGGTTTCAATTAGCGGTGTCTAAATGAATGAAGAGGTTTAAAGCCGTTTGCTGTTCTAGTGGTGGTATTAACCCGGTGCTTCTCATTAGCCACCCCTGGCTGATAAAGAGAGTAAGGGGGAGCGGCGGTGCAGACAGACACCTCTCGCTGACAACGGGTGACAGAGTGGATCACACCGCCTCATGAATAGTAATGGCCGCCACCACGTCCCACTCGTCCCCCTGTGTGAGCGGTGACGGATTCCTGTGTCAACAGGGGCCCATGGCTAGGGAAAAAGGAGTGACAACTGACTGAGACATTCTGGAGGGAGGAAGAATGGAAGGGGGGAAAAAAAATCCCGGTCCTGACATGAAAGCGGCGTCATAACATTGTTTGGCTGTCAGGAGTCGCCTCCATTGCTCATCCCTGGGAGCGAGTAAATAAACAGAGCTTGGAGGGGAAAGGGACTGGATTTTTTTTTAGCCTGTGGCCTTTGGGTGCACGGAGAGGCGCCGGCACATCTCAATAAATCAGACGGAGCCGCCGCTCTTAATGCACTCCCCAAACTATATCGATAAGGGAAAGGAGAGGCGAACGCTGCCTTTTTTCCCGAGGAGTGATGTCACTGATAACCTTGCCGGGCACGCACTCTTTTTCCCCGACTCACCAGGCCCTGGCCAATCGATAGCAGCACAATGCCTCACTTGGCAAATGCATAGGTGAGCAGAATGTGAAATAAGGAGTGAGAGGGGGAGTCGAACAAAGACCAACTTTCTAATGGATCCAGAAGTGGCAGCGCTTGCTGTGATGTCCAGCCCTTTTCGACAGGCACCACAAAAAAAGCCATTCTGAGCAGAGTAGTTGGACGTCACACTTCAGTCAACTTTAAAGCCCTAAAAGGGGCACAGGGTGGAATGGCACCTCTGCTCCCAATTGTCTGGATGTAGCCTTTTTTTTATCCAATATGTTGTTTTTTTGTCATGTTCCAACACAGGGGGGGGGAGGGGGGGAGCTGTTGACTGAAATCTGTGAGCACAGCTGGGTCCCTGAAATGTTCATTTGTTCCCTGTGAACTCCTAACCCTACACAGAGCTAGGTCCAAAAATATATTGATCACCTGTGGTGGCTATCTGAGTGGCTAATGTATTTTTGAAAATGATCCTTCATTTGTTTTGCATCGTCTAACCCCAGCCTCCACGATCTTTCACCAGGCCGCCGTGTGCAAGTCCCGTGCCCACGACAAAATGATCCCTCCGCATTTCCTCTGCCACACAATAAAAGCATGTCCAAATAATAGTCCAATAAAAAAATAACGATAAATGCATTCCCTCGTGGCGTCTTGCTGTTGGGGCTTACTCCAAACGGCAAATACCAAAGTCGTTGATTAGCCTGTCCTTTAAAATCCAGTCACACAGCAAGTCGGTGCTCTATAGAAAGCGTAGCCAAACTCTCTTGGCACGTGGTGGCAGAGCATCATTTTTTCCTAACTTCAATTTACTGAATGTGTGCTTGCCCTCTGACATAGTCACCCCATCTAATTCAAATTGGCCATGAACTCACATTAACATTTTTATGCTCTGTTTTGTTTTATTTTTTAGGCACCTGAGCTGATGATTTGAGGCTATAATCCACAGAACTAGAGAGGGTACTGTGGCAACTCACCCTATAATGGAAAATTAGAAAACAGTTTTGTATCACCAATGATAAAAAATTGAAAGATGTATTTCAAGTAAGTCAATGGACCATTATTGGGCCCTATATTGGACCAATCCTGGGCAGCGTACGTTGCCCAGGGCCCTACGCTGTTGTCCTCCCCGACAGTGGTTGTGATCTTTCGAAACTCGCATCGACTGCTGGGGCTGTCACAGCCGAGAAGTTCTCTTTTGTAAAATAAATCACTGCTGTTAACATTGGATCTCCCACCCTTTTCGATTTTTTCTTATCACATAAAATGTGCGGCGGCATGTCATGGCGCTGTTTGTCAGGCACCGCTCAGACGGAAAGCTTTTTTCCCTGATCAAACTCGCATGGAACTATATTCTCAGGCTATTTCAAATTCACACATTCCTTCCCGTGGATGTCATGTGTGTCTTGCGCAAGCCGTCAAAGGCTTATGAGAAGAATGTGTCCACGTCTTGAATAGCAAGAGTTGGAAACGGATGCTATTTCTTGTTATATGGCAAGTATAATAGTCAAAGATCTGTGGCCACTGAGCAATATCCTTATATAAAGCTTCTGACAGACGCACACACTCCATTAGATAATCTTTGACTCAATTTGTTTCTGTATTTATGTCTCTCGTCATTTCAGTGGAACGGAGGCAGAATGTTCCTTTGAATTTGATTTTTTCCACAGCAGAAAAATGGGGATGCTAATCTAAAAATTTTAAAGAGCATATTAAAAGCAATGCCAAGACATTTACTAGACAATGTAATTCATCATATGACATTAATGTATTTCTTTTTTTTTTTTCATTATTATTTTCGCATTAGTGTGATCACTGCACTCGGGCAAATGAATCACAGCACTTGATGATAGGTGCACAGATAGAATGTTTTGGTGTGTGTGTGTGTGTGTGTGTGTGTTGGGGCGGCGTGCATTATAAATTCTGAAAAGCTGAGCACGATTTCCGGCATCAATTATTCAAGCTGTACAGCCTGTTTCTGTAATAGCTCTCCTATTGTCCGCTAAACGTCCCAAATCACCACAAAGTCGACATGGAGTGCACGCTCAGCAAGAAATGATGGGATGGGGTTTCCTCCCATCCCATCCTTGAGCGATGTATTTTTTAAGAGGGGAGTTGGCACACGACGACGAACCACCTCAAGGTGCTGTCGTATCCTTTAGTCAACTTCCCCTGCCACAGCCTAGAATCTAGTGGAGGGATTGGTCTAGTCTTTAACTTGAAGTGAGACTTGCATCATCAAGTCACTTTCATATCTATTAAAAGGTGTAAGATGCTATTTAGACCTAAATCCTTTGCATGCACATTTGCTCTCCTAGTGAGAAATATGAAGATTAAGAACTTATAACTTAAGTGACACATTTTACAGGGTAGCACTCGATACTAAGTTCAGTCTCAAGTCGAACGGAAAAGTGCAAAATTGCACACTGATGTTGTTTATGTTTGGAGGCACAATTCAAAAGGATAATAGCATAGGTACTTGGACATTGGATGTGAAAGTCCGTCTTTGGCTGCAAATGTAATTTGAGTTTGTTGTGGGAATATAACGCATTAAAGGACTAAGGATAATGCAATCATCATGCCAGAATCAGCTGTCCTCTAAAGGGACGGTGACTCGACAACATCAATCCTTAATGGAAACTTCAGGTTCTATAACACCATCTCTCCACTGCAGGGAATTGTTCCCCTTTTAATCACATTTAGTTCATACGATCAAGTTTTAATCTCGTTTTTTTTAATCCACTTTGTTTTGCAGCTAGATTTTAGACAACGAGAGTCAACATTGCTATTTTATTTATTGCCAGGTTTACAGTACACACAGAGGTTGATGTTTTCTGGGTTGGGGTTTTTTTTCGTCTCCGGGAGCCCGGACCGCTCCTGGTTAAGGAATCAATTTGACTGGACAGCCTTACAAATTGCATAAAGAGACAAAGTTGTCCTTGGAGTGTGCCACGTCTGATTGATGGCTCAACACACTTGCGCCGTAAATCCTCCGATAGCACGGAGACGAATCAGTCGCCTGCGTCTGCCCCCGCCCCCGCCCTCCCCGACTACTCACCTGCCTCTCCTATCTTCCCTCACCAAAATGGCATATGATTCAAATATAGCCAAAACAGTCAAATTTCTCCCCCTCCCCTTTATGTTTTGACACAAATTGGCAACACATAAATATGCTTATCAGACACTTTATATGTAAATGTGTGGTGAAAATTGAATGACAGTGAATTTATGTTTTGAGACTGTTACAAAATTAAAAAAGCCATCGCCTGTGTAGATTAGATGAAGCTGAACTGTCTTTCTTTTCCCCTTCTTTAAATGAGCTCTGTCACCATGCTGCACCATATCATTGTCTTTTCATGTGGGAAAACCCAAGGAGTAGGCAAGCACACAGTTTAAACCCCAAAGTTAACAGCAGTTGGGAGATGAAACAACTCTCTCTCTTTAGGGGCTGTGCTGCGCTGAGGAAATGGCGGTCTTCCCTGGGGAAGCCACACCACTGTTTGTTTCTCGAGAAAAACACCACAGGCATCTTTTTAAAGCACCCCCACTAATCAGAAGTGATCCATTCACGTGCTATCCACTTTCCCCCCAGGAAGCACTGCTATGCTAAAGGAAAAAACATTTAAGTGAACAATGATCAGTACTCAACAAATACAGTTATGTGTCTACCTTCAATGTATTTGTGTGTGTCTATGTGTGGTCACAGGAGTGCAAGAAACCAACTTGCCTCTGCAGGTCAAAAGGTAAAACATAGCTTGGAGACGAAATCAAACCCAATAGCAGAATAGTCTGTAGTAAAAAAAAAAAAAAAATGTTTCTATGCATGCAAGAAGGTAGGCTGGGCAAACATGAACACACACACACACACACACGTGACAACTTGATGAAACGATAGCGCCTGCAGCCTCTACGGCGAATACTCATATATGCATGTGAACTGGGTGGTTTTTGGCTGGAGTGTGTTTCACGTTGGTGCGTAGGTGTGTGTGTGCGCGCAAGCAGGTAGAACACAAAATAAGCCATCTGTTCAGGATTCAGCTGAATGCTGCCATTCCCCCCAACCACTGCTACTTGACAGAGTAAAGGATTTGGAGAGAGTTAAAGTCTAAACTAGACACACGGGGGGAGGGGGGATGGAGGGTGGGGGGGGTATTAGATTCCTTCTGTTGTATGCATGTTAGTGTCCTCCCGATTTTCATACCGTAACGGATAGGTATAAATAATTAAGCAGCCTGTTCCCCCAAATAGCCCGAGAGCAAAAGAGGAGAGGGAGGAGAGAGGAAAATTAACAGCGACCGGCTTGCTTGCGGCGTTTTAGAGTACCACAACGTCATCATAATTAGGTCCTCTCTCCAGGAATCACCAGGAATCTCTCCTACTAGTACAAATGGAACGCTTCCAGGACTTCCCCCCCCCCCTCCCTCCCTCTCCCTTTCTCATAATTAAAATGGAGGCTTTGCTGTAGCTCACGTGAAGGTGCAGTGTGCTCCATATTCCTTGGCACTTTAATGGGAGCAATAAATGCTCATTTTTGGCTATTTCTACATTTTATGGCACAAATCAGAGTGTAAAGGGCACAAATCAGATGAATGACGGATGAAGGACAGCTGTGACAACACCTCCATTAGATGCTGCAAATGGCCAACTGTGGCCCAGGCAGTTAATCGGCCAAAAAGGGCCTCATCAGAGTTTTGGAGCCATGGTGCTCCCCAGGTGACGCACTAACAGGAGACGCTTGAGGAGCCACACATGCACTATGGAGCGTGGAAAGGTGGTACTTATCGGTTTGGGGCTTCTAGAAAGAAAGGCCTGAGTACATAAGAAGCTACTTAGGAGGTGGCAAACCTTAAAGACTGTTATCGTGTTATAGTGGAGAATCATGTCTTGGGCTTACGGCTCTTAATGGGTGAAGTGGTGTTGAACAAGGGATCGCTGTGTTGTTTGCTGCATTTTCCCCTCATCATACACCATGCGCAGTGTGGCAGTAAAATGTTGACGTCAACAGGGGACAGCAGTGAGCACATATGCGTCTCGGTTTGAAGCAACAGTGGAACAAACAACTCACTGAGATATAAAACACACACAAACGCCTGCAGCACCCTGAAGTTAACCACAACAGCTTCTCTATGCATCTCAAACAGGTCGCCTAAAATAAAAAAGCGGCCAGCTCCTGTTACGTAATCTACCAAATAATCAGCCAGCTAGCACATTCCACAGAGGAGAAAGTGTTAGAGAGGGGGCAGGAGAAGGAGCAAGAGAGGAAAAGGCAAAAAAAAAAAAAAATAAGAAATCAAAGTCAGGTTGTCCTGACTGATGATGTGATGCTGTAAACAGGGAATCTTTTTTCTAACAATTAAAGAGTGAGGGTTTATTGATTTCCAATGGGACTCTCAAGTGACTTGCTGGCAGTCACAATGAGGCCCGGGGTAAGGTGACTATGTCTCTGCTCAACGTGATAAACCTGGCATGTCATCGGGTAGGTAGGACGCGGCGTCCCGCACCCCTACCACCCCCACCCACCCTCCTGCACTCGCAGACTGCCGCCACAGCATTTATCTATGGCGAGCTATGGAAGAGTGGGCCACTTCATTTGCTAATGAAGTCACCGAGGAGCTCGCCACTGTAGCGAGTACGTCCCAACAGAGGAATGGCAACGTTAAGAGCTTACGAGGACAACCTTTCAAGGTTCAAGGTCTCATAAACACACAAATTCAACCTGTGTGACATACATCTTCTCACCACAACAGACTTTGGCCAACAAGGCAATCATGCAGCAAGCAAATGAACAGCATCAGCGGCATGATGGGAAGTGGTGGCAACCAAAGACGAGGGGTCAATTCCAGCCTCACTCTAGTGATAAACAACCATAAATCAGAAGACAAGCTGTCACCGGAGTAGATCCATCATGGATCAACCTGCGGTGCCTAACACATGCACACACACAAACCCCTGTTGTAATGCAAGGAAAATAGAGAAAATGCCCATGCAGATTGATTGGCCCTTTTAAATGAGCAGCAGTGGGGTTATGTTGATCGATTCCATGGATAATTGACTGATTCTAGTGTTGTTAGAAGTGGAGTAACGACTACATGTCAGCGCTGTTATGTGACACAGCTTGCGGGCAACCTAAGTTATGGACATGGCTTGGAAACCGAAGAGGAAGTAGAACACACGGCAGACATCCACAAAAAAGGAAAATGTGAGGGGGGAAAAAGGTTTGGCAGGGTGAGTGGAGGGGCAGAGTCCTTGCGTCTGCTCGGCCCTGAGCTCCTGGGCCAAGTCTCAGCAGACGGATCATGGCAAGAGGTCAGGGCAGTGTACCTGCTGGAAACACTCACGAGAAGATAGAAGACACACAGAAAGGAAGTCAGGAAAATATTGAGTGAGAAAACCCCCTTCCCCTGCCATGGCAGGATTCAGCCAGCTTAAATCTGCCAAAAGGTGATGAATAGACACTGATGAATAGAATACAAAGAGACTTTTAATTATTGTTGGGAAAAGAGCACAAGCCCATGGCTTGTTTACCACTTTACTGGAAACAACTTATGATTGCTTTGTAATTATCTCCTAGATAATGTGAAATGCCCCCCCCCCCCTCCCCCACTCCACCCCATCCACTCCTCTCCTTTCTATAACACACCATGCAAAGTGATCAAGCATTCATCATTTAGCCCAAATGTTTTAACTTTTATTGGGGGAGGAAGAGGGAGGGCTAATGGATTATGGGCAATGAAGCAGCACCAGCAATAACACAAATATGACTTGTTGTCAAAGACACAGACGAAGGGGTGTCTGTGCAGGGATAATCAGTCTTATGATCCACTGGAAACCTCACCTTCACCAAACGGGCTCATCATTTCCTCTCTTAAAAGGCATTAACCATACTAATAACGGGTGGACATGAAAATGAAAGTGACTTTCTAGGTAAAGGCTGTTTCCTTGACCAGAAGCAGTCCCCAAGTGCAGGTAATCTATGGAAGCAACTGGGTCTCCGTCTCAACAGCTGGCTGTGGCTTTCATGACAGCTGTCCCAGGGCCCATGGACCGCCACGTCACGTCTTATCAAAACGTATCAGGTAATCTGCTCTTGTTGTTGGATATTCTACTGTGATATAGACAATGCAGTTTGTCATGTCAATTCAACTCGTCAGGCTTGTAATTCTATTGAGGCGAGGCACGGTCTCCTCGCTCAGGATGAAGCTGTCAGTTTGTACGGGCATCTAGGTGACAGTTTATTGGGCATTCAATTATTGGAATTTATTTAATATAGAAATAATCCAAAGGGTTCATGAAGCAATACATAACATTTACCATCATTTACCATTAAACTGGAAAATCCAATACATCACATTTTAGACCATATTAATACACATTTTTTGAAATCCTCATATGTGAACTCTATTTTTTGTTACTTTGTGCAGCCGAGAGTGGCTAGGAGCTGTGGGATGAAAGACACAGCGGTGGATGGATAAAGAAAGGAAGTGACGAGCCGGTGGGTGAGGGGGCCCTCTCCCCCCACCGGGCCTCCCAGCTCAATTAGCTCAGCTCATCCAGGCTTTCTGCTGATGGGGGAAATCAGAAATCCCGCACTATACCGCACAGTCTAGGGAGTCTAGCCTGTTAGTGAGTTATTGTGCGTCTGTCTGTGCACATGCACGACCATGCCCGTTCATGTTTGACATGCACATTTTGCATTTGTGCGTGCGTGCTTCTCTCCTGTCTGACTGGAGCCCCACAGTGCTCTCTGTAACAAACACCTGGACCAATTGGGCTACACTTGCAGAAATGCTTCAACTCACTGACAGTAATATCAACGATCAAACAATCATAGCAAAAGTTATTAAGTACAAAAGAGAAGTTTAAGTTTGGCTGGAGTCATTTATTCTGATCCAAAAAAAAAGGGAAAGAGAGCAAGACCAAAAACTCTGTTCTAAGATATGGATTATGAAACTCTTGCCAGAGACCGGGGGAAGTTAAATTCCAACAACTCTCTGCTAAGAAAGCAAGGTGACGTTTTTAATGTCTGAATAAAACACAACTTGAACTCTCATTCTGCCCCAGAAATGACGGGCTGAATAGCAGAGTCCCTAACAAAAAAGAACATTGAATAAAACGTATTTCCTCCTCCTGTGGCGATCAAACTCTCCATCTTGAAATGGAGAGTTTGACGGCATATATACACACACATAGTATATATAGTTTTTGTTTAATTGTCCATGTGTGATTCATGCACTACATCAGATGCAGTGCATAAATCATTGAGATGGGTCCTGGACATGCTTCCAGGATGTCCTAAAAAAAAAAGGTCTGCTATGGCACAGTGGCTGGAGGCTGGGGCTAGGACCTTTTCAGGGACGTGATGCACACGTGTGGCTCAAAGTCAATGTGGGATGAAAAAGAACATTCAACAAAAAAAAAAGCACGTGACAGAAACTGCTTGGCCAGCAGAACTCAAGGCCAAAATCTATTTAATCACAGAATAAGGACAGTTCAAAAAGTCGCAACGTAATATTTCCTGCATAAAAAAAAAAAAAAAAAAATGCTCCCTGCCTCTCTTGGTGACCCACAGCCGGTGGAAGACGACACTTTTTTATGACACAGAATACATTTACCACGAGAACTCAGCAACCACAACAAATCTCATCCAGTGCCGTAACTCTTCCCAGAAATTAATAAATCTCTCACACGCGCTCAGTCTGCCTTAAAATCTAGCCAAGAATGCTGCAGTGCGCCAAGTAACTAGCTAAACAAACAAAGTAAATACACTGATAATGGTGACGATAACATCTGAGGCGAAATGAAAGGATGAAGGTCAGTAATTGGGAGGAGGTGGGGAGATAGACGCATGGTGTGTTTTGTTTTTCTCCTGGCAGGGAGCGGCAGGGGTCCATCTGGGCGCGTGCGGTGGGCTCCAGGGCGGTGTAGGAGCACGTCTGTGCAGAGGTTAAGAAAAGCAATTAATCGGCAGCGGAGATAATCAAAGGAACCTCCCCCTCCAGACACCTCAGTGGGGGAGGAGGGGGGGAGGGAGAGAGACGAGAGAACCGCAGAGACAGAGAGAGAGAGAGTGATGGGAAAATACTTGTTTACAGGCACTGCTGGCACGATCAAAAGCACAGGAGGTTCAGCTCTGCCACCGGGGCCCTTCCGTTTCAGGTGGAATTGATAACACTTCAGATGTACAATTCAATGTTTGAGAGAGTACGTTTACCTCCCGGTGAGAAGGCGAGGATTTTTCATACTCTAAGCTGCGTGGCCCTTTCATCTCAGATTTTGCAAGGTATCACCGGATTGTCAATGGTTGAGGAAGACATTTTCCCACACATAATCAAAAGAATATAGTCTGAAGTTCCTGCACTTAATATGAAGCTGAATCAGACAGCACACTGACAGATCAAACAAAAATGACTGCAAATTAATATTGGGAATACATTAACCCATCATGATGATAAACATGAAAGTTATTTAATCATGAAGTGTAACCAACCAGCTAACCAATCTATACATTTGGCCACGCTGTAGTGAAACGGCAATCCTGTGCATATGACAAATTTTGTAGTTTCATATAGAATCAAAGCTTGTTGCTCCCTCTGCTGGTTTAAAATCTCCCTGTCACCGAACCTAGTCTAGTCTCTGCTAACTAACTAACACTCCCCATCGCATTTCCTTTGTCTCAGACTGTACTGTCAAACTGCATCTTTCAGAAATCACAAAAGGGGACAGAAAGCAGCCAAAACTGAGGATAGCATCGGCCCTCCTCTCTGAAAAAAATTGGTGTCATTTATAAAAAGATAAGATGCTGAACTACTGGGCCATGCCTTTTAATGGATAAAGCTTTAATGTCAGATACAAGTACATAACCAAGTGTTGTATACTGTGTTGCTAATATGTTTTGCTATGAGATATTAAAAAAAAAAGAAAAAAAAATCTTTACAAATTTTCAATGCATTGCTTGTTGTCCATCCACACAGCAAGACCCCACTAAGCCATCAAAAGAATTATATTTGAAACCCAAGGCTGTATCTTTGTTTAAAGTCGCACTCAGTACTTTTGATTTGATCTTTGAGGGCCAATTAGGTGAGCTATGTTCCTCCCCCGGTGCTCACGTCAAACCTTCATCCCACACTGTAACAAGTGACAGCGATATCTAGTGGTACCATCAGTATATAGTGTGTAAACATCTTGCAGCAAAAAAAAGCTGGCAGACGGTTAGCAGGTCAGCAGTGAGTAAGTGGCGGCACTTTCACAAAGTCTTGATTAGATAATTACCCATCCATATCGCGGCAATATGTTGCGAGGGAAACAACACAGTTCTCATTAAACTGCTGACAGGCCCTGCTCCTGTGGGCTGCTATCAAAAGCAAGGTGTTCAGCAGGCACACACTTGTTGATTTAAAAAAAAAAAAAAAAAAGGTGTGCCAATGTGGAAATTACATGTGAGCAGAGTTATAAAAAGTGGGAGTAGTTATAAGCAACAGAGCAGATCACAGACTGAAACAATGGCAAGTTCATTTTGGGGGGGCAAGACTGGGTGCTATGTAGACTTTTGTAAATGTATCTGTAAATACGGTAAAATACTGTAAATGACAAATGCCACTATTTTTTCTTTCAGTCAACATATATATATATATATACACACACAATATCTCTGCTGAGTTAAATCTGGATAGATGCCGGACTCAGAAGCAGCAATTTTAGAAATATATTTTTATCGCTTTTCCAGCGTGAAGTGTTCTTCCATCAAATCGCTGAAGCTACTGACTCATTACACAGGAAGTGGAGTACCTTGTATGGATCTAATACTGTATATAAGAGTGCACACAAAGCAGCTTTCATTTCAGCCACTGAATGAGTAGTAACGTAACTTGAGCCTCGCTGTGATGAAACATGCTGTAGGGTGAAGCAGACACAAAAAAAATGCATTAGTCCTCACTACTTCTGAAAGCACGCTGTGTTACCTGCAGCTTTTTGAAACCTCTTGAATGATAGGCTTCACCCTTTTGAGCTGGACTGCAGAGTGCTGGCACGCGTTTTGTCGAGACAAACTGAATACATCGCTTTTGAAGAGTGACGAAGGCCAGGCAGGGATTTCGAGTCTGGAATTTTAAAAAGGCATGCACAAAATGTGTGATGAAACTTTCAGCACCATGGACAGCAACCCCTCAAGTAGCCTAACAAGAGGGGGAGTGTGTGAGATGCATATGAGAGAGAGAGAGAGAGAGAGAGAGAGAGAGAGAGAGAGAGAGAGAGAGAGAGAGAGAGGGTACGGCAAGTGGAGTTCATTTGGTAATTAAGTGAACACATCATCCTTTTTCCCTCATGCATTTCACTGATCTCCATGTCTGCTCTTTCAAAAGTGGAGGCAGTCACCCCACCACAGCGCATTCACTCACACTCACACACACACTCACACACACACTCACACACCTGCGGCAACTGCTTTTCCACAGTTTTTCCCCAGTCTCTGTGTCTTGGGCTGAATAATGTAGGGCCTTTACCCAGTGCTCAAGCATGAGTGGATAATCTGGCCACAAGGACAGGCTGTGTCAACATTTCCCTTTACCTCCTTATTTATTTATTTACCCACTAGCCGTAGGAGTTAGGGAGGGGGGAAGAGAGGCAATGTGCATGGCTAACTGACTACAGACTGCATGCAAGCTATGTAGGGAGGAGACCATCATTCTTTTGGATGATCTGTATGGCATAGAAACGTATAAAATCAAACTCCTACAGTTCAAATACTGTCACCCCCCTACTGGTTTTGTTTATGTTGTTCTGAAATTGACTGAGCATGGGAAACCAGTATGTGACAGCAGACCACGGCTTTTAAATGTCTTATTTAAAACATTTCTTTCTATTGATAATGTTGGGAAATGGGAATGGAAAATGTTGGGAAATATATGACCTGTACTTTGAACAGCAATGGGTTATGAATGTTGCAAAAAGCTTATTTTCCATGTTCAACACCTGAAGAATGTATGGGAATATATCTGAAAATTCATACCGCCCAGTAAATTCTGGATGGGGGGGATTTAATCTTGAGTTTATCAACGCGTGGTTAGTCCTCACAATCCGTGTGCCAAAGCCATGTTTTCAGTAGAGACAGCGATGAGGCTTAATGGTTGCACATTTAAATGCCACTCACAGCGACTTGCGATTGTGAATAATATTTGGGATGGCTTTTGTTTCCGGCGCCTAAATAACTGTTACAATATGACTCTTAGCATTGCCAATCACAAGCTCGGGTTTTAAGAGCCTAATCCTCTTTAAATTTGTGATTACTTGTAATTCAAAACAGTAGCCTGCTCAACCACAGGAGATTTATTGTTTAAATGTCCTCCTCCACTGTGCTGCAACCTGGATACCGATAGCAGAGAAATAAATATCCTGTGTGTATATCCTGAGCTCTCACGGTGGCATTCAACTAAATTACCATAAAAATGAGTGTACAAATATTTTGGCATCAATCATTGAGCATAAATTGCTAAATAGCTCGGAGCCCTCTCCGCATTCATAGAGAATGATTTCATTGGAGCAAATGATTTTAGCCTCGCACATTCCACAAATTAGAATGTGCCATATTAAGAGGGATTTCATACTGCACCATAAGTGTATTTTAAAGGGGAGAACTGATTAAGTTTGAGGGGAAGAGAGATGAATTAGGTAATTATCGCCAGACAGATAGCACTGCTCTGCTGTGAGAGCAGGCCGAATACTCCAGGATCAAAACACACGCCAGTAGTGCTCAGCATCAAGTCAATCAACAAACTCCATTGCATTCCACGTTGGCTTTTACAGGATTTCAAACACCCTACCTGGCAACCTGTAGGTTTCAGGACACAGCAATATCTCAACAATCATATCACTGATGTTGCATTTGAGTTGCTTCAAAGGAATGCTAAGTTCCTGTTTGCCTCTAATTTATTGATATAATTCCTGGCATAAGATTTAGTTTGTCTACTAGGTTAATTCATTATTGATTTCAAGGGCATAGCGTGGTTGTTTGATCCCTTGCAGAGCTGTGGAACTTTGGAAAGGCAGCCTGTTAGAAAAGTAGTTTGGAGACACTGGGGCGCTTAGTCGGCTGCTTTCCATTTAATCGGGATTGAAATGTCAAGCAGTTTGGAACAGGCCTACTTGCAAAATACACCAAAAAGAAAAAGGGGGGGTGGGTGGGTTAGAAAGTTAAACTGCGAGTCCAACACCTTCCTCGCAGCATCTCAAACAACGCGTTCTCTGAAGTTGCTGCGCGCTGCCTCACGTGCTGATTCAGTCCACGACAATGTTATAGGCTTTAATATCCCCCCAGAAGTTGCTACACTCCTGTTATCGGAGTATGTGCGTTACTAACATTCAGGACAGTGCTACTGTATGCTTTGCAGGCTGAAAGTGAAGTCATCGTGCTGCGGCGCTATCCTAAATCGCGTCCTACCTGCTCGTAGCAATTCTCCCAGGTGAGGTTCAGGAGGCAGGAGGAGAACAGCTCATCTTCTGTCCGCTCATAACCGTCCATGTTGTGCCTGTCGGAAGGAGCGTGCGCAATTATTTTTTTAGCAAAGGGTTTGTGTGTGTGTGTGTGTTTGTTGTTCTTCCCTCGACGAGTCTTTTCTTGCCCCGCTTGCTTCTCCGTCCGGCGCCGTGTAAGCTATCAAACGAACAGCGGCTGTGTGGTAGCTGCTGCTCGCCCTGTCACGTGGCCGTCTTCTCCCCAAAAACATAGTGGAATGCCTCTATTGCGGTGGGTCCCAAAGTGGGGTCCGGGGACCACCGGGTGTCCTTGAGGAAGAGGAGTTGAATTTTATTTTACTATTTCGGATGTATAAGGATGACTGTTTTCATAGGTTATCACAGGTTTCTCCAATCTCCCCACTGTTACCTCGACACCTAAAGTATAGACAGTTACACAGTTCTGTACCAAGTCATATCGGACAATAAAAATCTTCAAAGATGGCTTTATTGGACCGAAATTCCAACATGTTTCACCACTAGGCTTCTTACTTGTCCACATTTCACGCTTTACAAACTTTATGAAGGCGACTGGCAATCAGTTTTGTGGAGTTGCAGTCCTAATATGCAATCGGGCAGAACTTCAACAGGTGTGCACCGCATATTGAGGCGGAGGAATATCTCCTATGTTACCTTAACAAATGGCTTCATCAAGCAATAAGCCATGACGGGCTGAGCTTTATAGAGATTTTAGAACCTTTCATAAAACGACAGCTGTATTTGTATCTGTACCACTGTGTTAGAAAAAAATAATGTTCAATAAATCTATCATTTTTAATTGATAAAGATTGAATAATTACATTTTGTTCTTCCACCAAGCGATGTAGTCCTTGAACTGTAGCTAAACAACTTGGTTGCTAGGCGATGGAACAACTTGCCCCAGGAGCTTAAACTAACAGTTCAGTCTTTTAAATAACTACTTAAAACCTACTTTTATAAACTTGGTTTATGTAACAGTTATTAATTCTTGGATTATTTTCATTAATTTTTACGTAATCTTTTTATGTAATGTATTTTAATGCTCTGTAAAGCGCTTTCAATACAAATAAAGTTTAACATTCTTATTATTATTCCTTCTTTTATTAATAGCACATCAATAATTAAATCAACTGTTATGTGCACAGGTGTGCTTATTGGGTATTTTACAAAGGCTTCCAACGTGAGTCAGCCAATCAGAACTGAGGACCAGAACTACTTTTATAATCCAGATGTTGGCAGAGCAAATGACTGTTAAACACTGCTTCTGGATAATTCTAATTCTAGGAAAAGCAGAAAAGTTAAGCCTGTGAGTCAAGAGTTCAAATGTGTGATGAAACTTTGAATCAATCAATCTATGAATCAAGAGTTCAAATGTACACTGAAATATTAAAACTGCCTTCCTAATATTGAGTTGCACCCCCTTTGGCATAATCCATATCTCAATAGTCTCAAGGCATAACCACACACCACACGTACACATCTCCCTTTCATCTTGCAAATACATGGGTTAGTTTTTTATAAAAGTATTTCCAAGCTTTGCAAAGGCAAGATAACCACACATTATTGTATCTTGTAAGGGTATCAACAATATGGAAATGTTTGTGTTAGTTATATGGTCTATAATGAAGTAAGGAGTTAAAGAAATTATAAAATGGAAAATCATGCACGATTATGCCAGCCATCATTTTACAATGACAAGCATATCACACAGAAACTACTCATTTTTATCTAAGTACGATGTAGAATGATGAGAATAATTGTAAAGTGGTGTCGAAAAATTAGAAGATGACAGTACTATATTATAATACAACATGTATGTGCAGCCCACTGTCATAAGTGTAGCCATCCTCAGCACAGTAAAGCTTGGATTCTCCACAAACTACGAGGAGGATCTGCTAGTAGAGCTCATTTGGAGAGCTGTCTCTCAGCACACCACTTATCATGACGTGGTAGCAAGGGAGAGCCACACAGTTAGACAGGGCTTTTGTTCATCAGTTTTTCTTTGCTGGCCTCCTTGTTTGATCAGACGTGTTTGTCACACATGATCTGCAACCGTTTGAATTGTGGTCAATTGGCTCAGTGCTGTGCATGTTCCTTCCAGGAGAAATTGTCAAGGATTCACTTCAGTGGTGAGGGTAATGGGAAGACAGAAATGGACACTGAATGTTCCCCATACCTCACGCCATGTATGCACCGAATGTGCAAAACATACATCTTGACATATTTCGTACATAGATAAGGCTTGTCTGCAGTGTCGATACTCTATGCTGCAGTATAAAGCTACAACATTAAATTGGCATTCTCTACAGTAGCCACAAAATAAAGGATGTTACAAGGCTTTGATCTTGCATTAACTATTTGCACTGTGTGATTTCACAGCAATTTTGAGTATCATCAAAATACCAGTTCTTTCAATGATTGTGATGCACATTTGAATGAAAATCTAATTTACTGTAGAAAAATAATAGGTGGTAAACCAAGTCAGTGCGTTGGAAGCAAGCAGGCCCTGATCTCAAAGTAGCAGAAAAGAATGATGCAAGCAAAATGAACAGTGGTTTGTTCTTTAGCCTTATCTCTCTGTCACCATCGACCATAATCTGTCCTGTGCTGTAGATTAATTTAAAGATTATGAAGCATCATACATTTGCACGGCGCAGGGGAGCGCCGAGGCACAAGAGAAATTACGAATCGCATAGCCTGCTTCTTTTCGAAATGTATGGCACAGCTGGCCCCCGTATGCTTCTGTCTGCATCTTCTCCGTGTGCATTCTCTGATCTGTGTCTCTTTTTCTGCCCAGTGACACATGAAAGCCTTTTCCACTGAATCAGATTGACAGCCAGAGAAGATTCAGTGTGACAATGTAACAATTGCATTAGTGCGATTTTACGTGGGGATATTTCTATCATTCGCACGTGTGTCAAGGAGACTGCAGCAGGGAAATTAGGTGAAAGTTCAGGGAAGCCGCCAATCAGACGGTGCTGCCGGGGAAATAAATGAGGTCAAATCAAATATTGTTTTGCTCTGCCTACATGCATGTTGAGGCTGCACATTTCTTCACAGGTCCCTTTAGTTGTTCCGTGATTCATTTTCAAACTGGCAGCCTATTTTAAACATGCAGTCTACATGCCACCTCTCCCCTACATAACCAATCTATCAGCCCTAACCCGGTGGTTCGTGCATATACTCCCATATCACAGAGAAGGCTGGAAAGCAACTGTCAGAGATGGCATGATTGAATTGTTCCCTTGCACTGTCACCAGAGGGGCTATTACTTCAAATTAGCATACAAATTCAAACCAGGACAGATGGATTTGTCACATTCTAGTCGCCATCTTCCAGGAAGATTGGCTGTGCTTGTGCTGTGCGATGGAGATAAGACACCTGTCTGGGCTCCAATTGGAGTTGGTGGTGGGGAAAGGACTGGCGTGGGATGGTAGGAGGGCTAGGTGGGTGGATGGATTTCCTGAAACGCTGAGGTGTTCTGCAATAAACTTCCCCACCCACAGCCTGAAATGATGATGAGGCACCATCCAGTACTCTGTGGGTGGTAGAAGATTGAGCCCTTGCCATCAGAGGTAGTGATTCACACTGTGTTTGGAAACAGGCTGAACAATACCCGTCTGATATTTGTCTCTGTGTTTGCAGTTTTTGGTAAGTTATGGTCAAAGACCTACGTGGAGCAGTCCCTGACATCAGCAGGGAAAAGGACCAGCTCTACATATCCACGACCTCAAATGACCCTTCAGCGTTAACAAGCTGAACATTGGGAAGGAAACGACAAACCTCTCTCTGAGTAGAACTCCAATTAATTCAATTTTCTTTCAAAATCAAAGCAATTCCTATATATGAACAGCTAGCCCTTTAAGACATGATATAGAGGATTAGACGCAAATAAATAAAACTGCATGCTTTCATTTTGTAGCCGCACATCAGACACTAACAAAATACAACTTGGAGAAATAATGATTTTCTTTTGTAATTATGGCAGTGTGAATCAATGGGAAGTATTGAGCATGAAAAAATGCTCTTGCCTCAGGATCAATTCCATATAATTTCCCGATCAGCTCAAACTAATGGGTTTTCTATTGGCTTTATTTTGGAGGACTAATCTCTCTGGCACCGTTTCATGGTTCTGTGTGTGTTCCTGTGCAAAAGGCCATCGACTTAAAAACGTGTCTCCCAACAGTCCAAAAATATAAAGAGCACACATGCTTATTTCCCGACTTTGCACATTGCAAAATCTGCAGCCTTGATTTAAAACTCCTTTAGCAGGTCTAGTATCTCTGCCTCCCTACTTCCAGACACTAGAGATTGTTGTAATTTCTGTGTATCCTAGGTCAATGTCACATTCCTTCGCAAATTGATATGAAATCGAGCCATATGAAGTGAGCAATAAGCAGTTTAAGAAATCCCATCTTTTTAAAAGGTGATGCAATAGTACTAACATAACAAAATAAGGGTCTTACTTTTCAATATGTGTACAGACATGGTATAGCTCAAATGCAGCAGATAAGGAATAACATTGATATAAGATACAGATAGATGATTCTCAGCTTTGAAACTACCTCAGGAGATCCTTAACAGATATTCTGTTCACCTGGATATTTAACGGCAAAAGGAAGACGAACTGCTGGCACCCAGGCACCACGGGAAACAGAAACGCCACTGTTCGTGTAAAAATGCCAGTTGGAGGTTTCAGACCCACACACACTTCCAGCCACAAGGGAGCCTTCAGGGGTGGTAGGACCCAGGATGCTCCCCCCCAAGTGTGCTAGCCTTCTCAAGGACCCAAACTGACCTGAGCCCCCATATCTCCAGGGGCCTTTCATGAGTCGCGTTGCTCAAGTCTTTGTGGAATTCACGCTCTGCCACTCATCGTTAGCTCGCCTCACTTGGGCTGTTGACCCACAGAATGAGAGGGGAAAAGCTTCCCAAGAAACTTTGTCAGGGCTCATCCAACTTTCTCTGTTTTGTTAAGGAATTCTTATAAATTGGGTCTTGGGCACTAGTGCTCCATTTTTTCTGAACATTATTCTATCCTAGTCCGATATTACTATGACCGCATTGCTTAGTATCGGTGCCTCTTCCACCGTGCTGACACAAACCAATACAGCTGGGATCTTTGCTCTGAAACATTTGTAATTAAACACCCCCCCCGTCACTCCAACTGTTTCAGAAGATACCAGTAAATTCAACTTCCTTTAAGAACCTGGAAACTAACAAGTGGGATTTGGCAGGTCACACAGGAAGATCCGGTTAGTAGATGGTATGTGAGTAAAGTGAAAAGTATACACACGAATAATCTTATTCTGAAGTTGAGTGAAAAAAAAAAAGGAAAGCTTTATTACAAATTCAGACAGTTTAATTAATTTGAACAGTTGACAGGAAATGTGACCAATCGGTGTGCGCTGAATGTGCCCCTCAATGTCTCTTTGACATGAGAACAATCAAATGCCCGCATCAAAACACAATGAGAATTTCATCTGATAAAATGGAGATCCTCTCCTCCTACAATAATACCTTTTAACAAGATAAGCAAAACAGGTATGAATCCAACAAAGCTGACGCCGTTTATTATGGATGTTTGCTCTTCATTTAGCGTATGAACAATTTGAGGAATGTCAATATCTACATGAAAGGTCATGCTTGAGACAGAAATGGTGACTAAAATTCCTGGTGTCATTTACAGCCTATTTCCAGTAGCCCGTAACCCTCCTAGTTTCACAAAAAGAGAGGAGGCCCTCAAACGTTGCAGGAGTCGCAGGATTCATCAATCATTATGAAAATACATTACACGCAGTGTGACAAAAATAGAATTCAAAATGAGGTTGTTGGAAATAACAAAAAGAGTGCTCAGATGAAGAGTTCGGATTCAACTTTGTACAGATATTGAGGATACTTTTGCAAGACATGCTAGCGTTTTCAGTACTGAGAGTATTCCTTGGTTGAGAGTTTTGCGACGATGCGCTCCAACTGCCTCTTCGCTTCACACTGGGGGAAGTTACTCAACTCATAGTACTGGGGGGGCGATTTTCACCAGCCTAGGAAAGGAGGCAAGTAAACATTAGTCACAAACGTGCGTCTTGGGTGTTTACTTGTGGGAGAATGCTGTTCAGTACACAGGATCACTGCCATAATCCAGGGCGAGCATTCACACAGAAGCCCAGTCTGATGTTAAACGAGCGATGCACTAACCCACATGTGCCGAACCATCAGACAAGCAGCACCCTTAACGAACATGGATGTTAGAGAGTTGAGTGCGAGTGCGGGTATGACACTGGAGTTATCAAGTGTGCGCCTCCCTTCGATGTTTGGTTAAATTAGGGCCCACGACACCTGAAGGCAGTTCAACGGTGCATTCCAGCGTCCTGGAGTCACCCCCGTCCACATCCACTCTCTGCAGACTCAACAACAGCTGCGCCACTGCTATCTCACACCTGAGTGCCTAACCTCTACAAGCATTATACAGTTATGTTACAACACCGTTAGCATTACCACTGGATTATGTTGTTGAAATCAATATCGAACTCAGAAATGACTGAGGTTAGGAACTAGGTATGAACCTTATGCGTAGGTACAGTAGGAGACTTGTTGGCGAGCTGCTATTTGGTGTGGTGAGGGGGGTTCTGGGATGCCAGAGGAGGTCAACAAAACATCTCTAAATCAACAAAACATCTGTGATGGGAAATGCCCACTTGATAACCCCAGTGACATACCACCCACCCACTCAAAAGGTGAGGTTTGGGATATGGATCCTGGTTAGGGGTCGAGACTGGGAGAAAGGTGCAGCTTACCACTCTGGTTTGATGTCGGTGCACGTGCGGATGTAATTCTTGGTGGTGAGCACGAACTCGTTGTAGAGCACCCACTCAGGCTTGTGGTCCAGCACAGTGGAGGGGTGCAGCTGTACCACTTGGTTGTCCTTCACTGTCAGGTAGTGGCCGGTGCGCTCCAGGTGGGCGATCTGTTGGCGGGCACAGGGAGATGACGGTAAAGTTTGAGGAGGGTTTTCACACTTTATGACAAGCACAAGGTTCTTTTCCTTGCTATCCCCGTTGCGGACTGCATGTCACCGCTAGCATTAACATGAATATCAACCATCTGTCATCACCACTTCAACAGTAGACACTAAGGAGTGAAGGTTTTGTCCTTATGTTCAGGTGAGAGCACTTTTCTTAAGGTCCTTTCAGTCTGCTAAATGTCACATGACACACTAAACCTGAGATTATTCTGAAATGACTCCTTATACACAAACAAAATCCCAATTTTGGAAATTGGCAATTGTTTTGATGGAGCATCTGTCTTGACTAACATGAAGATTAGTTTGGCGTACGAAAATAGGATCACTGGATGTTACTTACCACAATAGGTTAGGCTGATTGCCGTTTTGTCAATTTAATTAGTTTTCATTTTATTGTCAATTATGATTTCAATTTCAGATTAGCCTCCACTGTCAGGGTTGTTCATTTTAGTTGAATTCCTACTTCAGAAATGTTTCATTTTAGTTTGATTCAGTTTCAGTATTTTCAGCATCAAGGCACAGAACAGAACAACATGAAAAAGTAGCTATTTGTCCAATCCAGTGTTGACAAAGAAATGCTTAAATCCCAATTTTTGAAAAATGGACTTAAATTGTAGCTACTAGATTCTCCTGTCAGTGCATTGGTAACCACACACACACACACACACACACACACACACTTAAATGAGAGTGATTTTTCCCTACTTTGCAGATACGTGGTTAAGCAGTCAGGGGCTGTTGTGATTAACCAAGGCAATCAGTCTCAATAAAGACCTTTCCAAACAAAGACACAAGCTCAAATGCCCCGAAAACTCAAACATGAGCTGCGAATTTGTCTCCAAGATAAAGGTTAATGTTGACAAATATTTAAATATTAATGCCGTAATTCAACTTGTCAGCTTGCTTGTTTCAGGTACCCCCGAAAATGGCATTTATTTCCTTGAGCGGGGAGCAAATTGACTTGATTTCTTGTTATGTGTTTAAATCAAAGCGGCTGTGTGGGTGTGTGTGTGTGTGTGCGCACTTTAGAAGGGGCTATCCATTATGATGAACAGCTCCGTTTTTTTTAGTCAGTCCAAATACTTTGCACACATTAATTCACAGCATTAACTGAAAAAGTTTCTTTGTACAATGGATGAAGATCAACAAGGACAAACACTTCAATGCAATGACTGAGCATCAGAATAACATTGATTTCACCAGTGTGTGTCCAATAAAGTCACATGGTGAAGATCCATAATGGATGATATTAAAGTGATAATATTACACACAAAAAGTCAGCAGGTTCAATATTCCTACGTGTACTACCAATATCCTTTGGCGAGTGAAGTTCGCCAAACCAACCTGCATGAAGAAGCCAGTGACCAGTGCTCGGCGGATGTTGATGTAATAGTCTCTGCTGCTGAACTCCGTGCTCCGCCGCGGCAGGTTGAAGCGGTCCATTATCCTCGACAACTGCTGCCGCACGTTGTCCGCTGACATCAGCGAGCGGTAGTTGACAAAGTTGTCGTAGCACCACTGGGTGGACTCGTGGTCTGCGTGAGGGGAGGTTAGATCGAAGGTTGGTGAGGGGGGGGTAACATGTTAAATGATTCTGTCCGATCTGACTCCGTTTCAGTGAAATGTGTGTATGTGTGTATACGTACTTTGTTTGAAGGCGTGGTAGACGTTGAGCAGTGTCATGTGGTCTCCGTCGATGTGGGCAAAGCGCATCTTGGACTCATCGGCCGCCTTCTTAGCCTCCGTGGGACGGACGAAGCACTGTGGGACTAAACAAGGTTGGTATGGGCCCCAACACAGCCGCCCATAGGGATGAGTTAAGCAATTCCCACAGAGAGGAACAAGGCCTCAGCTCAAGAGAGGCACAGAGCACTTCACAGGGCACACTGTATCTCCATGGGTGGGGAGGACGGCCAAGGAGGGTGGGAGAAGGATGGGCGCCAAGGGCTAGCTTTCTCCTGTCCTGAGGTAGTTAGGTTGATGTTCTATGTATGGCTCTCTGCTGTAGCAAACCTGTGAGGCCCGGTCTGTCTCAGAGTCTCTCTCAGCTGTGGTGCGGACAGTCAAAACAAGCATCCTATCCTGCGGACCTGGTACTGAGGCAAGGTAAACTGTATCATAGCATTGACTCAGAAGGCACTGACTGGCACACCAAAGCAACCTCTCCCTTGCATGAACTTGCTCTGCGCCGCTTAACATCATAACATGCTTGATTGTGGGTTTAACAGGTGTTCATTGAACCTCACGCTTGGTCGCTGTGCCCCACTCTTCGGCGTACGTCTGGCTGCGTACTCTAATGAATTCAGCAAAAAACCTGGCTTCCTGACACACCTGCTGAAAGTGCACACCATGTCCAAACAGCTAGCTAAATCCATTTTCCCGCTTTCAAAGACCCTCCCCTTCTAAGGCGTCAGATTCATCTCAATGAGCAGCATTCTGCTTTGGCAAGCCTAAAGTGCAATTACTGCTGCAGCACATTGGTGCCGTTTAGACTGCACCCATATCTTTCGCATACACACACATTTTTTCCCCCTTCCTCACAAATATTAGCTCACACCACCGTCTCCACCCTCCTCTTGCCATGTTGCGTCTGTTGGTAAGTTCTGTAGGTTCACATAACTCTTGGCCTAAATTGAAATTCAACTACTGTGGTGCAACTTGCTTATATTGCTGAGATCAGTATTTGATTAACATTTTGATGAGGGCCCAAAATAAATAAATATTACTCTGAACTCTGAAGTTACTAGTATGAGCGAACTGGATCAGCTCGGGGGAAAAAAAATTCCTATGATCATAAAAAGGACAACATAAAATCCTCATGTCAATAATGGAGGACCTAATTTACTGGGCATAGTCTGAAAAGTTTGTGTGAACTTTAAAGAAATATGGGCTAATACCAGTCAAACACAGAAGGGGGTCCGAGAATCTAAAACATTCAAAGAAACTGCTCTGGGTGTTTCCTTGGAGCTCATCAGTTATTTATCAAGCAAGCTCTATGAGCACAGCAAACGCAATGAGTAGCAGCTTAAGACCCGCGCAGCGGGCCGGCCCTGAGCATTACCTGACAGCATGGCAGTGATGGAGAGGATCTCATTGGAACAGTTGAACTCGCAGCTGGCGATCACCATCTTGGCCAGCTGGGGGTCCAGGGGAAACTCCGCCATCATGGAGCCCAGCTCTGTCAGGTCACCGTCGTCATTCAGTGCGGCCAGGTAGTTCAGCAACTCCAGTGCCCGCATCAGGGTCTCTGGGGCTAGAGAACGATGGATGGGAGAAATTATTACGTTACAAACAGTCGATTTAAAAAAAAAACAACAAACTACAACAAATGCTAATTGAAAAAGAAAAGGCCCAGGCACTCAAAGCATGAGGTGAATCAAAATAAGGAGGCTCCTGGTGTGTGATGGCTAAGCTACACTGGACAGCAACTTGGTAATCATGGCGGGGAAGCTCATTTTTCTTCCTTCGCTCAGGCGGTTCTAAACAACTAATGCAATTACAGGGGAACCTTCTACTTAACGCTTCAACACAAAAGGCTCCAACCGTTTGGTTAAAAGATTTTTCCTCCAGATGCAATTATTGACCTTTGGCTCCTGAGAGCTGAAGCCTAATGACCAGTTGCATGTTAACTGAAAATTAGCTCCACGCTTTGGCTGCGGTATTCGTTCACTTTCATTTCTCTCTCCCAAATAAATTCCATTTCAAACAGCAGGGAGGCATTTTCTTATGATGAACAAATATCGATTTGGGGCATCAAAGCTACTTTTTATACAAAGTGAGTGCCAGCCACATTACTTACCACACCATTGGCTTGTGTAGGGCTGAACAAAAGGTGAAAATCTGATTTCCAAGTACTGGTAACATGATGAACCAGTGTGGAAATGCAATCTATACACGGCGCACCTCATCAGAAAAAAAACTATTGACTGCCTCAACACATAAGAATCCGATATATTAACCAAGGGCCAAATCAATGAGACGAAAGGCTAAAGGTACATTAAACCACATTGGCTTTGAAATGTACTTCTCTGGAAATGTCACAGGCAAATGAATCCCACCCAGCCAAGTCCTTGTGTAAATCGCTACTGATTTCTTTTGGATTTTCCATTTGGTTGGCTTGCTACTCACACTGTCGCTCTGTGCTTATTGAACGTGGGGCAAGGTGGGCCAAGAGAGAAACAGGCCGGGGTTTGAGCGCTCCACAGTAAGAGGGAAATCAAGGTTCCGCGTTAGGATTATAGCAACGTTCAAATGAAAAAGCCACTGGCATTTGTGGTTGATATCTTTGATCATCAGTATGAAGGGGACACGTAATGAGAGCAGCATCTCAACACAAACCCAGCTGATCTAAGACTATTTGGAATCCATAAACTGAGGCACAGAAATGCTGAATTGTTTTTGGCCAAGCAGTGCCACCATCAACGCCACCACCTTACAAGAGACAGCTTTCAGTTGTGACCAGGAAACAAGAGTGCAATCCCTCAACCCATTTAGGATGTTGACATTGTAAACACATTGGAGTCAATGTTAACTCTTGTGTGCGAACAGTCCAACTGATGGGAAAATCTTCAAATGTAAAAAGACACAATCTTCTTTTCTTAACTCTCCGTTGCTGCATCTAAGCTGCAGCGACTGGACTGTCCATTCTTTCAAGAGTGGTCCTTGGACACTGCCTATCAAAATTGATCCACTGGATATTGTGGGGGGATTGACGAGGAAATCTCACAGCCAGCGTTTCATTCTCTGCGCCAAACCAGCTCCAGCTTCCAGGGTGCTGAGGAACTAGTTAGGAGACAGAGGTTTCTCCAAATGGATAAATAAGGTAATCATCCCCCTTTCCTTCAACCCTACGTTCCCAGTTAGACTCGGCACACAAGGCCGTAGTGGTAAGTTGAGGCTTACCCTTGCGTTTTGTGAGATATGTGGGGGTGGTGGTGGGAGGTCAGTCACATTTCACTGGAGGAATATAAAGGGAAGGCAATAGCCAAGGTGATAGCGCTGCTATTGATGTAACCAATTTCATTCTCAAAATGGCGTTTGCCACAGCGGAAGGGGAGAGATGGGTTTAATCTCAGAGGTGAGATGAAAACTATATTATGGCGAGAAAAAAGGGGGGGAGGGGAGTGAGGTTAAGGATAGGAAAGGAGGACGGGGGAGGGGTGGTCTGCTTGGGAAAAAGTAGGAACATGCACTGTGCTGGAGAGTGCCATAGCTTGGTGTCTCGACAAGACTGCCTGGTGAACCAGGCAGTGGCGGAGCCAGGCAATTTTCAATGGGGTGGCCAGGATGGGACCAGTGGTCATTTTGGGGTGGCACAGAAATCACTATTATATGAACATAAAAATGCGTCTAACTAGAAGGCACCTACAACACATAACTCTACATTATTTAGAATTCAGGCAGTGGTGGAATAGATCAAATAATATTCAGTGTATCCAACATTGTTTTCTTATTCCTGCAGGTAAAGTAACAAAGAAGCTTACACTATAGGGACAAAGTACAAATGTCCCAAGCTACACAGTATTACTACTGTTCTGAGACAGATGTTCATCATCTTTTACATTTGAGGTCTGTTTCACAAACTGGCCCTCTGAGCTAGCACTAAAAAAGTAAACTTCTTATTCTTATTATAATTCTTATTATAATTATTCTTATTCTTAAACTTATTATTCATTGTCAAAACACAAATTATATAATTGCAAAAACTCTATAATGCCAACATTATACTTATTACAAAGGCAATAATGTATTTTCTTTTTGATCCACCTGTCTCAAACTAATGCTCAAAGGCAATAATATTCCCCCTGTCTGCAACATATACATGACATGACTGTGTCACGCATTCAGCTTACAACAGCTGTATTCTGCGATTATTATTGTTGTTATTATTGTGGTTTGTAGCAAAGCGATTCACAAAACCATCTAAGGCCAGGGACTGTGCTCGTCTAGACTCCACACTTAAACTTTGCTAAATAGATACAGTCGAAAAGCAATCTTCCTTCTGATATTATTAGCTTACATGTAATCATTTGCAGTGTTGGGCAAGCTACTTGGAAAGTGTAGTGAGCTAAGCTACAAGATTTATTTTTACATTGAACCAACTTCATTCCAAGTCACTGCTGATCAGTCAAACAGATAGGCAGGCAAACAATGTTCAGTTCAATTGTTTATTAAATTAGTGTTTGAGGTCTTGGAAGTTGAGAGCAGCTTCTCCTTGGGGTTGCACAGTGAGCACCTGAACGCATCATTTTTCTCTGTTGTTTAACTTAAACTCATGTATTAGCTCGAGGTACGGCCACGGCGACTCCCTCGGGATCAATTCCTCTCCGTCCTCACCCTCTGCCTTCTTTCCATCAAGTAAACTCAAGCTCGCGGGTCTGTATTCGCCTGCAGCAGACAAGTCGCAGGCATCAGCCCAAGGATTGGTACGTGATGTCACCGTCATGCGGAAGTGCTTCTGTCGGCTACACATACAGGTCCGTGTATGGCGGTGACGTCTCTTACTGATCCTTAGCAGTTTTATTTCAGACCAGCAGAAAGCTCCGCTGCGCTTCAGCTTCAGGAATGCTTGGGGAAATGTAGCTTGTGTGGACGCTACCGCACTACTTGATCAATAAAAGAGCTTCGATACTGAAAAGTTATTTGATTCAGAAAACAGCGACGCTACTGAGAAATGTAGTTGAACTAGTAACGCCGTAGCGACGCTACTGCCCAACACTGATCATTGGGTGGTTTACTGGACTTGCCAGTTGTAAAGTCAAGTCTCCAGAGACACTCGCGCACTAAGATGCATCCCAGGTGTGTTGCGGCTGTACAGAAATGGTTCCGCCTCTAAAAGAAACATTATTCTGCCCAAGAAAAATGCCCCCAAAAGGCAATTACGACTGGGGTGGCCAATAGGGTGGCCAGGCTTCAGTCCAGGGTGGCCACGGCCACCCCTTGCCACCCCGCAAATCCGCGCTTGGAACCAGGAACAAGCAAGTGAATGCAAACAAAGCGAGTCAAAACATACACTGACTGACAGACACAACTGACTCTCTTTTCCTACTTTATACTTTAAAAGTAGGTGGTTTGTGAAAACTGCAAAACACAGTACTGTGTAGTCCTCTTTCAGAGCAGATACCATCAAATCCCCAAACATTCAGTATGCAGTATTTGAAATTTGCCAAGATCATTTTTTATCTTTGCTTATTCTTTTTTCCCAAGCTCCAACGTGACACAGCCAACCCAGATTTGGTATGACACATCAAACAACCACAGCTGAATGAAAGGTTTGGAGATTTCACGGCACGTTTTTAAAAGTAGACAGCATTTCTATTGATACAGATAAGATGTTATCAAAATCAAGATCTCATTTTTATACTTAATATTTTATCTGAATTAACAGTGTCTTACTTGGGATGAGGTTCAATATGTAAGGAAAGAATGTTTATTTTTTGCCATGTAATGATTCCTACTTCATGTTATACAGTTCTGGCCGGGGTTAAGCAAGGGCCCTTGCATTTTAGAAAGATAATGGACAACATCTGCTGAAATAAATGAAAAGTTATTTATCGGTTTTATTTAACAGCACATGATCTCACTCTTCAATTGCAACACGCTCCAGTTCTTCAATGTTTGAAAGATTACTTTGATCAATGGGGCTGATGGGACAGTCCAGCGTTTTCATTCCTGGGTGCTTTTGGATGTGTGTTTTGGGTCATTGTCCACTGTCCATTATACCATGTGGGCATGGTCAGAGTTGAGTTGAATTACACTGCAAATGAGAATCTATTTCTTCCAACAAAATTGATTTGAATTGTTCTAAAAGGGTGCCAATAATCATTGCCATGGCCAATTTTTAATTTTGAATCCATAAATCCATCCATAAATCCATAAATTCTTGTTTGATCATGCACTGTTGTAAATCAATAGATGAATGTGTGAAGACTGAAAGCTCAATTTACAATTATTTCAGAAGCTATTGTGCATCAAATATTTTGTCCAGAACTGTATGAGATGCAAAGGAAATCATACCAAGCACATTGTGTACAGTCCCCAAATGTATTTTTATAAGTGGTCTCAAAATACATATAGTTCCATGCTAACCTGGTGGGTCCATGAAGTCAAAGTGTACCAGGTCGTCGATGCCCAGTTTCTTCAGCTGCAGCACCACTGATCCCAGATTAGACCTCAGGATTTCTGGGTAAGTGTTGTCCTGTGCCGGCAAGAGGTACAAGAGAAAACCAAAGGAACGATTCAAAATGAATTAGTCAGGGTGCTTATTATCTCCTCATGCGTCGCTCATATGTCAACGTGAACAGAGACCGGCAGTCTAGGGCATCTGAAGGGCTATTTAACTTGTTTAAAAAAAATTCCCTTTGCCACTCGGCGTGACGTGAAAGAATTAGCCTGTTAAAAGTCGAGGACTGGATGTCCACGGGTTCATTTGTCACAGGGTAGATGTGTCGTCGGCGCAGGTTATGAGAAAGGGCTGAGGCTGGGCTGTGGAGGACCCGGCGCTAAGAATTATAATTCAGCAGAACCGGGACTCGTGGAGATCTGAGAGGAAATATTGCATAATGGAGAACTTTCCAAGCTATACGGCTGCTCTGTGGGAATTTAAACTGCTTGTGGCATTTAGGAAATGCAGATATGAGAATCAATCACCTGTTTACACCTTGTAGAATTTCTGTCAGATGTCATTTTGCAAGCCGCCGTGTTACTAACCTGCATTTCTGTCTTGTAAGCTTTCTCCGTGTAAAGGCGGAAGCATTTCCCTGGGCGTGTCCTTCCAGCGCGACCTGCCCTCTGCTGGGCTGAGGCCTTGCTGATGGCGGTCACCAAAAGTGACTCCACTCTGATGCGCGGGTTATAAACCTGATCGGGGGAGAAAAAAAAAGGCGAGAATGATCTTTTAACATGAATAAAATGGAAAATGGAACACATAAAAACATACATAAAAAACCCATAAAAAAAATACACAGCATCCACAGCCAACATATATATATATATACTATATATATATATATATATATATATATATAATCCACTGTGACACATATATAATCTGTGATTGAGCCATGTGTATGGTTTGACTCCAGGCTGGAGAAATGTCAGAGGAATAAATAACTGGCTTTTCCATCTCTGCCGCTGTCAGGTGTGCTGCGCTGCGTTTATCTGGGGATTCTCAGGCAACAGAGGCAGATGATCGGAGCAGATAAAAAAATGGCGGGGGGAGCTGTAGGGGAGGGAGGGCGGAGGCTAACCTTTTGCTTGGCAAATCCGGGATCAATTACAAACACTACGCCGTCGATGGTCAGGGACGTCTCGGCGATGTTTGTCGACACCACGACCTGTGGAAATGAGAACAGCTGGGCTTAGAGACAATCTACCTGGGCAGGGCGGAGGCGGCGGCAGGAGCTCGGGCTTCGCTGCTGGACGATGCATTAACATTTCATCAAATGCAGAAGAACTCGCCAAGTCTGACCCTTTGGGAATGGAGGCGGGTTTCTTCTGATGAAACCGTACGATTACTTGTTCAAATACATAAAAGGAAAACATGATCAAGCCTTCCAAAATGCCCTGTACCATCTAATTCTTTCAGCAGCTGAAAGTGTGAGTCAGAAGGAGAGAGAGAATGGAGACAAACTAGGGGTGGTGTTATCAGCTTTGCTTGCCCCCACCGAAAAACACATTCTCTGAAGCAAGCCAGTGGCAAACTCGGAGTGAATTAAGTTCTAGAGATGCCTTATGGTGCATCGTAGACACTACGTCTAATTCGAGCCAACAGGGGAGTACCACAACAGTTGCTGCAATCAAGTCGAATGTAACGTCAACGTACTCGGCTTGCTGCTCAGCGTCCCATCCAAACGCATTACCTCTGCTCCTTTTGGACGGGGGGGGGAGGAGTTCTGCTGTCTGCCCTCAGCATGTTACCAGTCTTAAGAGATGTGAGCTTCCCTCCTTTTTTGGAAAGCCCTTCACACAGCTTTTCAAAAATTGCAACAAATAATTGATGTAATAGTTTGTCTTAGGTGGCCTGCTTTTTTTCCTTGAGGAATCCGTGTGCGTATCCAATGCACGGAAAATGGTGCGACAAGACCCAGGAGGTTTGCTTAAGAAACAAAAGTGAGTCATATTAAAACAAAAAAAAGGGGGACATTAAATTCAGCATGAACAAACATAGCAGATGATTCATGCACCCCAGAGTGCAGGTGTTATGAAGTCGTGAGTGTGCCCACCAAATATGAATCCCTGGAAAAGACCCACCTTGACACGAGACCGAAGTAGCATTACGATTATTATCGGTGTGTGTGTGAGAGAGGCGGGGTGGGGGTTGAGTCACAGCTAATCTGCAATGTGGGTTCGTGGGCTTTAATAGATTTTCAAACAAGCTAACACATGGTAATACAGAGTTTTGAGGACCTGAAAAGGGATGCTGGGTTGTAGGGGAGGGGGTTGACGGGGCAATTCAACTGTCAGAATGGTACGGGAGCTGATCAAAGCAGCGGGGCAGGCATCAACATTTATTTTCACTCAAATTTAACAGCACACAGACAAATACTGTAAGAAGAGGAAAGGGGAGGGAGGGAAAAAAAAAAAGGATTGATAGCAATAAAAGCGGGGAAGCTGTGGACCAGCGCCGTCTTTCAGTCCCAGATTTTTTTCTATTACAATTACCCCCTATAGCAAGGCTGTCTATGAGAAATGACAGCTGAATCGGAGCAAAAACAAAACAAAAAAATCAAATGAGTCACATCACCCTATGGGTCTCTCGCTGTCAGAGTATATACACAAACAGCGGGAGGAGGGAAGGAAGACGAAGACAGATCTGCCTCTGCTCTCACGTGAACCTTGACCGCCGCTGGGGTGCGTTCCCCTTTACGTAACGGTGCAACACGACTGGCCGGAGAGAAAAAGCCTCTGAGCTCATTTGTGCTGCGGCGCCGAGGCACTTGAGACTGAGGCGGGCCGGGGTCATAGCCCACCGCACTGGGAACTGCCACTCCCAATGGTTTAGCTATATATATGGAAGGTGGCGTTAGGGGAAAAATGCCTCACTGTACTTTTGAAATCTTGCGCACTTGCTCATTAACTGCCAAGACAGGAAGAAGTTCTAGTCTGAAAATGTTGAGCGTGCAATTTGTTTATGAACAAGACTATGTGGGCACAGACTGAAATAAGCAGTCATGTGGTAATAGCTGTAGCTGTATTTGGTGGTAGCCTTCATGATGAAACCAAAACAGTCCTCTGTAGTCTTTGCTGATACAGGTCCACAGAACCAATTCTGCACACTTGACACACTTCCTTTGTAGCGCTGCCTCTCTGGCCGTCTTGGAGCTGTGAGCCTCGGAGACTTTTAAATCCCACCTTTTAAGTGAGATTTCTCTCCAGCCTGAGAATGCCTGACTGTTTAGTTATTAATGCCAGGGAGGGCCTTCCCCTTGACCTCGGGTAATTCACCTGTCAAAAGAAACATTCCTTTGTATTCATGAAGAGGAACGAAGAGATGGCAAAAAGTAGCCACGTGAAACTGATCAGACAGTAGTATCTAGCAAATGGTTGCTTCAGTTGTCGTTATGTACTTCTTAGCATGGCAATCTAGAGCCGACTGACACGAGCAACATACGGCAAATGTGATTTTTCTAAAAAATTTGAAAAACAATTGAAAAAAATAAAGCCCATCTATAGAACAGCCAGGACAACGGTGGGATTTAACCAAAGCCAACTGCTTGGTTCAAAGCTATTAGCCACACTCAGCGGCACATAGGTGTGGAGGAATCACATCTTTGTGAAGTCAATGAGCCACACTGTCGCAGTCTGGAATCAAAAAATGGCTGGCCAAAAAAAAAAAAAAAAAGACAGGCAGTCGGGTGATGTCTCATAACAGACACCGTCTTGCCAGCCAGCTACTTTCCCAGGGAGGAATGGACGGCACGGGACACGCCCAAGTCCAGTTCCAGAAGGGGGCTGGGTGAGGATGCCACTGTCCCCGCATGTCAGGAGTCAGTCAATGCCCCCAGAGGAGGCCACGCATGGCGGCCCTCTCACATTGCATGATCATATGGGAGAGCCTCATTGACTGCATTGATTCTGAAGGCATATGCAGGCTGAGGCCATTACACCCGAGCACAAACTGGCTCCCTCCAGTCTGTTGCTGTACTGGGCGATCCAGGCTTCTTCATCAGTAATATCATTAGAGCATCATCTCCACACGTTATTTCTGGGTTATTAACCTGCAGGGGGGGGCAGATTCTATGGCTAACACAGGCCATCTTTCACTCGCCCTGCTGGGAGAGACAGCCTTGCTGACAAATAAAGCTTTCCCCCTGATTGGTAAAAACGGAGAACGTGCCACGGAGCAGTCTGGGACCCATCCACATCAGTAGCTCATTGAAATGTATACTAGAACATTTGACTGACTCTACTGACATTTAAGGGGCGATCCAAACGTGAGAATGCTGGAAAACAAACCTAGCCGCTAAACACAATCCCCATTTGTTAGAGGCAATCTATGATATGTTGTAAAGCAAAAGCAGGATTATAGTCTTTGTTGGTAATTACACTGAATTGCGGCTTCGGCTCTAAATGATTAAACTGTTCAAAAAAAACGGGAGATCAGTGGCTTTCCTGAAGAAATGAAGAGATGATGAGCTGGCGTGTTATGTTAATTGAGGGGTGCTTAATGCAGTAGTTAGCATGCACGGCAGGCAGTCACGGCGGACATTAATTCTTTTTCACTACTTCTTCGTGGGCTGGCTCGGGTGACACCGCCGCATATCTCACCCGACGACTAGATCAGTCGGTCGTGGAGGAGGAGCGCGGTCACTTTAAGCACACCCGTGTTAGAGGCCACTCCCTGCCAATTCGGCAAAGCTCGCGGCAAAATTGGCCTTGAGGAAAAAAAGTATGCCGGCTTGTCATCGACCGTACCGCTCTGTGGCTAAAACGAGCAATTGGGTTGACGCCGGTTCAGAGGTCGAGGGCGTGACCACTGCGAGTCACTCTTCCCTGTATTGGGGCCAAACAGTGGGAGGGAAGAGAAAAGCTACTCTAAGACTGTTCCAGTGTTGCCTCCATTGCTGTTCGATATGAGTTTCACCAGTATCACTATCATACCAGACTTTTTAAGTACCATCTCCAGGTACTAGTACTATTCAGATCTGTCCCTGTGTAACCGTGGCCCTCTTTCACGGCAACATCCTTTCGCACAGCGTAAGCAAACACCGGGGGTGATGTTTGAACAATGAGACTCAAGACCGGGAAGGGAGAGGGAGGTCGTGTGTTGACGTTTGATGCACAGATCCACACTTTGTAGGGGGGACCCTTCAGCGTGCGCTGGGTTGGAAGGTCGACCCTGATTTGGTTTAATATTTCAAGTCATAAAATCATCATATGACACACACACACGAGTGAAAAACGTGAATTGAAAAGGCTGCAAGGGACCTCATTACTCCAAATCCTTCAATGATTTTTCGCAATTCATGTCAGCCTGATGTAGGCCTCAATTCCCCCAATCAGATGTTGAGGGTGAATGTTTGCTAATTCAATGGCAGTGATGATATTCTGATCTTCTGCCAGATCCCTGGCCCGGCAGCGTGGCGGCCCAGGTGGTGCCACTACCGTAGTGAGGAAGAAAGCATCACACAAAAAAAAGTGCCTGGTGTCGGTATCAATGAGGAGCATCCACTGCTCTTTGGGATCAAGTGATCAAAAGTAGATAGGGATGGAAGGCTTGTTTGTATTGTTTTTAAGCCAGCGTCTGTAATGTATACACTTTTCACGGGGGTTTGAGAAAGCATGAGGACGTTGCTGCTGCTCTGAGAGGAGGCCAGAGAGATAAAAATGACTGAGAATGCAGTACTTTCCTCAGGCTCAGAGGGCGTGAGTAATACCCCAGTTATAATTTAGAGCAGAGAATCGCATGCTGACAAAAGCAGCATATGTTGTGTGAGTCAGTTCTGCACCAAAGCTGGGGGGGGGGGGGGTTCAATCCCTCCCTTCCAGCGCTCCTCCTCATCCACCCACCTTATTCCCCCCATCTAGCCTTTCTACAGCACCTCCCCCCCCCTCTCAATTTCTCTGTTCCACTTACCCTCTCCTTCAAACTCACCCACTTCAATCACTCTCTCAAAGTGTTTTTATAGCAACAGGGCAGGTTTACCTTCCTTCCAATGGCACCGTTTGGTTTATGGGGTGGGGGCGGCTCGAAGATCCTCTGCTGCTGCTGCGGGGGCAGAGTGGAGTACAACGGGATGATTTTGATGTCGCCGACGTCGGGTCCCAGGTCGTCAACCTCCCTCTTGATTCGCTTGCAGGCCTCGTCGATCTCCTGAAAGACGGAAACGCCTCAATTAATGCAAGGCGTCAATTGTGCATGCAAACGGGGAAAACCAAAACAGGTTCTGAACAACAACCTGGAGAAACAGTGGAGGTGAATCTGGATGATAGGGAAGGCAAAGGGGGGGGGGGGGGGAGGCGGCCGGGGGAAATAGCGGTTCCCTGCTACAGTACATTTGTTCTGCCTATCGCTCCATCTGACGGAGGAAATTAAACCTGGACCGCAGTATGCTTTGCTGAGCTCCCTGTGGCTCTGTTGTCAAATGCAGCAATCATGGAAAACATGGACGCGCACGCTCAGAAAAGGCACACGCAGCCTAACACAGACACAAACGGGGGTTCATTATTCCATTATTGTAGGGGGGGGGGGGGGGATGTGAGATGAGACTGCAGCACTGATGCATAACCAGCGGCAAATCATGGCAGATCAGTTTAGTGGAGCTGAACGTTCTAGAGCCGGTGGGCTGGCAGACGAGAGGACCTGACCGGCGACAGGAAGAAGAAAACATGATGGCAGACACGGAGCCGGGGCCCCTTTCTAAACTGGCCCGGCCGTCGCAGTGAAACGGGTCTGTATAGGCACCACCTGCTTAACCCGTTAACACAGAAAAACTGTTTGATCATTTTATTTCACCCATACACACATTCACACACTTCTACTTCGATCGTACTCGGGTTTTACACAATTCCCGGTATTGCCTCAGACAAAACGTAGGGACATTTAATTTTTTAAAACAACTCCCATTGCCACAGTTGAGGCCAATTTCCTTTGTCAGCCAACAACAAAAAAATGTAATGCAAGCACCACCTATAGGCGCCACATCACAGCCTATACTGTTGCACCACCTGCAGGCCCATGGGAGCAATGCAGCAACATTACATGGTTGGATGATGTCACGTGGGACTACAGAAACTTGGATTCCCAATGATTTTAATGGTGGTTGTGGACAGAAAACGGGTCACCGTAAAAAAAAACAAGCATCAAACCTCTTCATGCACACTTTCCATTATTTATCAGGCCAACAATACAACCAACAGCCCATGAACCTAGTCAGAAAACTGTTCCCTCTCCCTACAAGCACTGACTTTACTTTAAGGATGACTGAAATTGACAGAATTTGTAACACTTGCCACGACATGAGAAAGTGCTACTGTGATGTTTCCTGTTGCCCCTCCGGTTCGGCAGAGTGTTATCATCCCCCGTTTGCCCCGGTGTTCTTCGCATTAAGTCAAACCCTGCTGATGGCCATGTGCCTCTTAATCAACACATTGACAAGTGGAAGAGAGTAAATCTGAATGGATTGGTAAAATTAGCCCGGGTATTAATAGCCTATCAAGCCTCTGGATGGAGCAGCTGCCACGAAAAAAGAAAAAAAAAAAGCGGACCCCTTTGCCAAAGCGCTGGGAGCAAGCTGGCTGTTCCTTCCTAAGGGACATGGTGTGTGTGCATGTGTGTGTTCACGCAGGGGGCAGGCGGCCAGTGTCGGGAACCTGTCCATCAGCACTCGCTGTGACCCCAGAAGCAACAATCTACCGCCAAACTCATAACCAACACATTTAGGCACTCCCCTTGACTACCAAACAACCTCCCGCCAATCCCCATGTTTTGATGTTAGCTGCTGAGGGGGAAGCTTAAATATTAGGACTTATCTTCGCTCGACAGCTGTGATAAGTTTCGACTTTCTTGTTTGGAGTTTGCGCTTCAGTCCTGTTTGTTTGTGGCAAACGAAATATCTCGCGAAAAACTCTTTTAAGAGCGAGTAAGGGGTCCTGCCCTTTTCGCTTCCGTCTGTTATAAATTAAACAGAGTCAGATAAAAAAAAAAAAAAAAAGGCTCTATGGCTTTGCCGTCGATCTGCCTCCCGATCATTAGTCGACATCAAAGTTGCTGGGAGACTGAAGAGGTTAAGGAGCGCTGGAGGGCGCGCCGCAGCACCCTTTGAACACCCATCTCTGCCAGATCTACCTCACATTAACTTCTTTAACCCAATTAGTAGGGGGTGTTAATCAACTCACTGTGGGAGTGCTCTCAGTAATGCCTTGGGTTGACACAGTGCAAGTCAAGGGGGAGGGAATGAGGGGGAGGGAATGGGAGGGAGGGGGGGCTTGTATATACACACACACACACACACACACATCAAAAAAATGCATCCAACGCCAAACAATGTTTCAACACATTACCCACAAACCTCTCTGCCTCCTCTGCATTTTCAAAAAAGGTGAGGCTACCAAGCAGCTGGAACGCCACTAAATCTAAAATCAATTACCGGCCCTCGAAGGAGACCACTTCAAACACAGTGCCCTCCATGACTTCATCCCTTTCGTAACGAGCCGCGTATCGATCTTGCATCGGCAAATGAAAACGGGATGTAGGTGTACCGGCGCAACAGTCAAGCCACTGGTGAGTGACGAGTAATCGCTGGTGGTAAACAAGCTGCCAGGCGCACACGAGGATGAGTTCCTTCATCAGGAGCGACGGTCAAGCGTATGAGGCGACGAAAGTGTAAACTCTAAAATAAAATCCAACAAGTAGATTAACTCCCCGGAGCAATTTGTGTTCACACCAATTGAACGCAGCTAGACTGAAATACTATTTCATGAGAACGGTGAGAATAACACCCCTGTTGGCACTGACAGGCTTCTGCTCCTGCCCCATGATCAGGAGACTGTGTGTGTGTGTGTGTGTGTGTGTGTGTGTGTGTGTGTGTGTGTGTGTGTGTGTGTGTGTCTCCACCCAGCTGTGACCAAATTCATCATTTTGGGCATGAACCTTGCCCTCCATTACACGTCAGTGGACAACATTTGCAGGAGGGAAAAAATAATAAATGACTTAATTTCTGGAATTCATGGGGAGGGCGGAATCTGGGTCACTGCTCGCCTCCCCCTCCCCCCCCTCCCTTCCATCCTGGTGGTTTCCAAACAGGCACAGCCACATGCATTAAACTCTGAAATCTCTATCAATCTGAGCATTGATCATTTATGCTCTGTGTGTGTGTGTGTGTGTGTGTGAATGTGTTCATTAGAGAGCAAAAGGTTTAGGCAATGAAGTTAGAGTAGTATGCAACATCAGAAACCTCTGGTACTTGCATCACAGCTCTGTAGGGAGTAAAACAAACCGTGCCTATCTAGAGGGAAATAACAGTCATAAAAAAAATGAATAAAAGCGTAAACGCGAAAAAAGACCAAGACGTGTCATTGTAAGTAAATGCAATACCTCAAATATAAGCTCTATCGATAAAGCGTTTTTTTCCCCGCCTACAACCATCACAACCTGAATCTGCCTAGCAACCTCAAAGTAACTATAGCAGCAGACCGTGCTTGCAACTGCACTTTTCAAAGTGAGACACCCAAGCGGCTGCTGTACAACAAAGTGGGACTGCGTTCCATGACGATAAATCTTCAATAAAACTACGGCGTGCGTCGTACCTCCTGGCCGGTGAGGAAGAGCAGAACATCGCCCTCGTCTTCCTCGCACATGTGCATCTGGATGACGGTGCGGATGGCCGCCTCCAGGTAGTCCCTCTCTGGCTCCGGCGTGTAGAAAATCTCCACGGGGTGCGTGCGCCCGGGGATGGTCAGCAGCGGGCAGCTGTCGAAGTAGACCTGGAACTTGCCGGCATCCAGCGTGGCACTCATGACGATGACCTGGACGGGGGGTGAACGAGAGGGGGAGATGGGTGAGGGATGATGTAGTCAGGTAGGAAGGAGAAAAAACAGAATGGGCAGACGAGGTCGTTATTATGGGAGTGGGCACTCGAGTGAAGAATGAGTTGGCATTTGATATGGCTCGATGATGACAGTAATAGGGGATAAGGACACACTAAGAGGATACTAAGAGGATAAGGATGCTACCAAATAAAGAATGACAACATAGAGGAGGGGTGCAAAAAGCTATACAAGCATGGACATTGCTTTGGAGTAGAGTTTAAAATGAAGGGGGTTGGCACAAACCCAACCCAAAGATAATGGATACGGTATCAGGTGACATTCAGCTCCGAGTTCCTGACCCGTACAGGGCCATCAGAGTCCCCGCTCCTGAAGTTGGGTACACAATGTTCTCCCCAGAGCCCATTAGAACGGAGCGCATTAGGATTCTGATGGGAGGCACGTCTCCCATTTTCAATCTCAAACATTTTCGGGGGCCAGCGTCTCAGCATTGCGCTTTTACGCTCTGCGAGACATCATAATTGCTCTTAATCAAGGCAAATTAAACTTTCAAATTTGGACAGGGGGACGGGGATGGAGGAGGTAGAAGGGGGGCGCGGGTGGAGGATCATTCCCAATAACCTAGACCTCATTTAACAGTCCACAAACAACCGTCTAACCTTTGATTCCACACTGACAAACAACTAGTCATTACCCATCTGCTTTATGGGAATCATGTCTGGCACACTCTGCCTATAAAAACTGGGTCTGCCTCTGCGCTCCCTGCCACACCGGCGCGTTGCCTCCTCTTCCCCCCGGCTGATTGGCTAAAAATGGGGGGTGACGCAGGGAGCCATATCCACTACCGCAGCAGAGGGTAATAGCTGTCAGGCATGGAGAGACTGTAAGCAAAATGTTACAAAAAGGGAGGAGTGACAGGGGTTTATTTTTGAATTTATTTTAGGGTAAAGTGATATTTAGGGCTGTAACAATGAGTTTTGTTGGCATTAACTGAGGCACAAATGTAAATATGAGACAGACTACTCTCAAACAGAGGCAAGAGGTAAGATTAAACAGAAGTGAGAGAGACGGTTATGTAGAATGAAACCAGTAAAATGGATACAGACTTGCACTGAGCTCGCACTGCCTTCAAAACTAAGGCACCTAGGATCAAGTCTACTCCCAAAACTAACAATTGTTAGACCACAAAAGAAACAAAAAAAACTAAAGTTCTTAGAATTACACTGGGTGAACCTTTAAGAATGACTTTTTCTCAAGGTGTGCGGCAGATATCCAGGTCAGGCTTTTTTATTTTGATTGCTCGTCGCCTGGTGCGCCCATTTCCAGGGGGACCAGTGCCGCACTGCCGGTATTCGGGTTACCTTGAGGTCGGACCTCTGGCGCACCACCTCCTTGAGGACCCCCATGAGGATGTCTGTGGCTAATGTGCGTTCGTGGGCCTCGTCCAGGATGATGACGCCGTAGCGCTCTAGCAGGGGGTCGTTCATGGCCTCACGCAGCAGCATGCCGTCTGTCATGTACCTGGGACGATAGGGGGAGAGGCAGAGTAGATCTGATTAGGATGCTGGTTAAGATTGAGGAAATAAGCATGGCATTCTCCGGAAGAGCAGTGCTGTGGGCAGCAAAGTGACAGGTGTCAGACACTTCACTTCTCTACACCTGTGCACTGTCAAACATCATGGTTTACGGCACTTATGAAAACAATTTTCTACAAAGTATGTCTTTTATTTATAGAGCAGTATCTAATTAACAAGGAAAATGTTTCCCTAGTGTGAAAATGCAACATCCACTATGAATTTTCACTCCCACAATCCTCTACTCTTATCCATCTACTCTCTAACTACTGAAGTCAGCATCTGAGAAAAATTTGTTAATTAGCTTATTTCTGTCACTGATTGCACTAACTTGTATATTTTTTGGTATATTTTTTATATGACCTTTATTTTCCAAACTAGTATATTGTATAGTGCTGTGTGCTTCTCTCTTGCTCTGTACACCCCCTGCTGCATAACTGCAATTTCCCCTCGGGGACAATAAAGAGCTATCCATCCATCCATCCATCCATCCATCCATCCATCTATCTATCTATCTATCTATCTATCTATCTATCTATCCATGTTGAGGCAAGAAAAGCCGCCCTCTTACTTGAGTATGGTCTTGGCGGAGCTGCAGTCCTCAAACCTGATGGAGTAGCCCACCTCTTGGCCCAGCATGATGTCCATCTCGTCGGCCACCCTTTGGGCAACGCTCATGGCTGCCACCCTCCTGGGCTGGGTGCAGGCCACAGCTCTCTTGGGCCCTGGAATTGCGCGTACCATGTCCACACACCACTGGGGGATCTGAAGGACAGCCGATAGTGGTCACTCAGGCTTTATTTGAACCAAAGAAACCGCATCCAAAAATCTGTCAGTGATAGATGTTCCTACAGTGGTCTACAGCGCAAAGCACACAAAAAAAAAACAGCACGCTCATTTGTATAAATCTAGATGCGCAGCTGGGATGTTTTGAGAATCTCAAGGCCAATTGAACAAAGGAAATGAGGACCTGATGTTACAGCAGACAGCCTCACATGAGTTTCCATGCTCAGACATTTTAGCAGTGAACAAAAAGAAAGCAAAAATTGTTTCTTAAATACCCTCAGGGTTCACATGACCATAGCATTTTGGTAACTATAGTTTTTACACAAGGTTTACACAATCAAAGGCAAGTAAGTGACATGACTACAAGGCAGCCAGCAGTGGTAGATGAACTCATAGGTGTAACTGCTAATTCAAATTAATTCTACCAAAATGAAATATCACTTTGAATACTACTAGTTGGAAGTTCCTAATCACCACAGATTGTAGGCCATCTCCTGCAAAGCTGACGTCTATGAGACGATCACATCCGCCAGCTTATTCGCTGATGGCACACTCAGTAGGTACCCCCCCCCCCCCCCCCACTCAGTTCAAAAGCAAAGGAGGCGTGCTAAGATAGGTCTAAAGTTAGAGAGTCTTACTTCTGCAGTATTACACTTGGGGTGCGGATGACTGCCCATTAGAGATGATAAAAATCTTACCCGTATTTGGAACGTCAACCAATCAAAAGAGAAAAATGCCAATGGCTGGTTTGGGAGAGGTAAACATTTCACAGACAGTAGTATGATCTATCATTAATAACTCCAAGAACTGACCCAGATCATCAGAATACCTTTGGTGGGATGTTCAGGGTCTCGCCTGCATCTCCTCAGGGCCTTGTTTTGTTAGTCTAAATGCAACACTAAACAATCCCTCAGACTTAAAGACAAGACATTAATTATTGAGCTAGTGAATGCATCTTTAACCATTTTTTCCTCCCTACACTTCAAGAGCAGTCACCGCTGACAACAATCTTTAAGATCAATCACCAACGCACATGCTGTCTGCCTGCCCTTGTGCCTGCCTCGGTGAACATGCATGTATTGCACAGAAGAGAGCATTACAGGGTGCGTAAGTGTGTGTATTTATGTGCAGTGTTAAATGCTAAAATCTCTGCCTTTCTCAACCTGCGTGGTCTTCCCAGAGCCCGTCTCTCCCACGAGCACAAAGCTCTGGTTGCGCGTCAGGATTTCGTTGAAGACCTCTTTGTACTCCCAGACGGGCAGCTGCAGCCGCTTCTTGAGGATCTCGTAGAAACGAGGTGTGTGGGGCAGGTTAGTGAAGGGGTTGATCTGCTGGTGCATGGCCGCTTGCTTCAAGAGGCCACTGCCTACGGCGGGGTTGAGGGGCAATCCGGAGGGCTTCATGTCCCTCTCTCTGTCCTTTTCACGGTCTCTGTCCCGGTCCCTCGACCGTTCATCGCGGTCTCGGTCCCTGTCACGGTCACGCCTGCAAGGGGAAGGTATGTGAGGTTATGGATGAGTCAGAGCCTTGGTACACTCACCACTTACTAGAGATACACACAACCAGACTTCAAATAGCCTTAAAACACACACACGCGCTTCCTTTGGAACTAACAAAGTGAAATGGTCAAAGTGAAACCGGAATAGGAGATGAACTGCACAAAGCTATAAAAAGGCACAACTTGGAGCAGACAGAGTACAAATGCTAGGCCATGTCAAGTTCTTTTCTTTGAATCACATGAAAAGGTTACTGCACATCCTTATTCACGGTTAAGAAAGACATAGCCTAATCAAGTGTAGCATCCAAAGGTCATGAAGAAACTAATTATCTACAATGCAAATCAAGTCAAAAGGAGCTTTTTTTGCTACTGCAAAAGTCATATTTCATGGCTTATGACCAGAAGGTGAACCGTTTAAATCTCTGCAACAGCTGGGAAAATCTGGGCTGGAAAACTGAACACAACGTGAAGGTGTTCAGTGGCCAATTGTACAACGGGTCTGGTGTAAATGGGGCTGACTGTATGAATGCAACACAGAAAGACCACGCTTTATTAGCTACCTAAAAAACTAACTTAAAAAAAAAAAAAAAAAAAAGGCCACAAAAAAGTTTATCTTGGCATGCTGACCTAGCTAGCTGGTATTTTCATTCATTCCTATGACAAATCTGCATCTGACAGAGGAACGAACTGATGAAGATTGACTGTGGTCGCTAGCAGCCCTGGGTTCATTTTCTGGTTTGGAGCTGATGACACTATACAGATTATTTGGATGCAAGTTTGTTAAACCACTGAAGTCCACAACTCCGTCTTCACTTCCTTGTCTGTGGGGAAGCTGTAGTGAACACACCAATATACCATCAGAGATGATTCTAGGCTCTGTGGTTTCTACATTAGAAACAAGTAACGTGATAATGAATTGATCCCAATAGGGCAATTCACGTTTTGCTTGCCCCCCCGTTACAGGGAGGTCACAGCCCAGTGTCCGCTACAGATCAGCGTTCATTGAGCTTGTAGGGATTCAGTGCGTTGCTCAACGCCAGGCTTGACCCTGGGTCATCCGGTTGAAGCACATATTCAGACCATCCTGCCAACCCCGGGATTGGTCTAGGTTCATAACACGCTGAATAATCCCGAGGTGTGTTTACCTTAAGCAAACTGGCATCGATACGGCCACAGCGTTTAATCTATGATGGGACATGGCAGTGACGTTTGACAGGATAGCTTACCGCTAAGCGGCTAGGGCCCAGGCCAGGGTGATGGACGTCCCATGTCTGCCTTCGTTTGCCCTCGTTGTCCAGCGTTTGTGGGTGCTACATGCCTTAACGACTAAGGGATTAAGTAGTAGCTCATCGTGGCATGTTATTTGACTTGCATGAAAGTTTAAGTGGGGTCCACCAGCCCCTCACTTAACACTGTCTATCATGTAGCGACGTGCAGGCCACGCAGGAGATTTGGTTAAACTAGCTAGTTAGCCAAGTTAGCTACGGCGAGTTAGCTAGTTAGCCAAGTTAGCTAGATGGCCATGGCACAATTTTACTATCAACAGCAGCCCTGTTCAGTTTGGTTATATTTTCATTCAAGCCACAATAAATTCACAGACCCATGTGCGTGACCAAACCTGATAGCTTTTAGTTAGCATTGCCAGTTAGCACCGGGACAACAACAAACCGGTTGCAGGGCGCACTGCAGTGTTGAAGACACAACAACACTACATACCCATCAGAGGACGATCTCTTTTTACTCGACGAATGATCATCACCCAAATCTAAACGATGTCGCTTAGACATGCTGCCACTGAAATACGTCCAAAACAGTGAACTGATAGGCCAATTTATGCCATGCAGCTTCTCTCCAAACCGCTAAACACCGGCAAAATGGCCACCGGAAGCTCTTACCTCATCATTATTATCCTTGACAAAATGACTCGAAAGCTGCGATTTACTGTGAGACCCGACGAGCACTCAGCGCATCATGTTGTCAGTGAAAGCGTGTCGCAATGTGTGCAGTTAAACCGCAGTAGTTAGGATGCGGGTGAGGATGCTGGAGGTCTGCTGCCTCTCGGTCGGGTCGGGATGATGTGCCCGCCAAACAACACAGGCACGGCTGTTGCCTCGCCCCCTTTAGTCCAGAGCCTCAGTCTCACTGCAGCAGCCAGGTTTGTGTTGTGGTACTGGCCATGCAGAGCAGGGGTTTGATGAGATGTTGTCTCAAGGAACCCCTCTGAGAATAATTAGTTTGTTAGTCAGGTATGACTTAAATACTTAACTGTAAGTGGGGATATAACAATGGGGACAGTGACCCTACTTAGGAAACTACTGTCGTAAAATGTTCTGATTTTACGGGTAAGATGAGAACCATTCCAGAGCAGGCCCAGAGACACCAACCCTAAGACTAAGACTGGTAGTGAGAATTTTGTGATCAAATGTTTCAAATGCTGCACTCAGATCCAGCAGCACTAGCACAGAGCACTTGCCTGCATCTGTGTTGATCAGGAGATTGTTTAAAACATCAACGAAGACACTGTCATCTCTATGTTTTTGGCCAAAACCTGACTGAAATTTCCCCAGAATTTTATTACATTCCCTGATCGCTAAGAGTAGCTTTAAAACCACTTCCTCCACAATCTTGGACATATAAGGCAACTTAGAAAGTTGTCAAAAGGCTTGACATTTGCAGTCTTGAAATATGATTTTGAATGCAGATTCATTGAAGTTGAAGTTATTTTTGAACAAAACATCCATATAGATAGTTTCTGATATTTTTTCCCCCCATCAGGGCCACATGTACACGGTCTCCCCCGGAGCTTTTGTGCTCTGAGAGACATGGACAAACGCCTGAGCAAGCTAGAAGGTGCAAATACCAGACCAGGGAGAGTGGCAGGGCGCGCAAAACCTAATTCTTGGCAGTGTTTGAAGGGTTTAAATCCCTTCTTTCAACCTCCACGATTATAAAGTGATGAATAATCTGTCACTGAAGACAATCATTTCCATTGACACAGGTAATTACACAGCCTGGACATTGCTAACAAGCTGCGTAATGGCAAATGGCTCATTGCTTGGAGCTGGGGGATTGATGGTGATGGTTAAGGAGAAGTCAACGTTACAACAAAGCCATATTAATGCTCTAATATTCAAGGCTAATTTAAAATACTAGGCTTTTCCCCCCCTTCTGTCTGTCTCTCTGTCACAGGCTATTAAATAACGGTCCAATTGTGTGTGAAATAGCTCTGCCAAACAGAGCTACAGTGCCGACTGTGAGAGAACGGACAGTACTGAGGACTGATCAGTTAGATTATTGCACATAGAGAATTGAAACTCCCACTTTCCAGCTTTAAACAACTGGGCACTAAAGAAGTTAAAACGGAAAATGTAACTTCTTCATTTCATACAATGGTGGAGGAATGTATGAAACAGTGTCACACAAGGAAAACATCAGCTAGTACATGACATGCATTTAAGCCATGCAACAGTGTGACCACTTGCAATCGTGGATGAACAACTTGATGTACATCTCAAAGTAATTTGTACTTCTGTAGAATTTACTTTTGTTATGTAGCCGGATTATCACTAACATGTTTTTCCATTTTTGTCATTTTTTGTAGTTTCCATAACCTCATTGCATAAGGGACATCATTACATATTTGTAGCTGTAGTGAAAGCAGAAGTACTTTAAATGCAATGTGTGGGCTTGCATAACGTACTGATATAAGATTATGGATTTTGTAACAGTCTAATAGTTTTAATATTGAAGACTCTTGTCTAATAAAGTTATAATGCATAAAGTTAGACAACAGATTCAAATGTGCTTGGAATGGAGGCTGTTAAGAGTTTCAGAAATAATACTTAATACTTGGATAAACTTTTTAAAGTATAACATGCGTATGTATCTAAACCAAGTTGCAGCTGCATGCATTTCTTAACTGATCTCAGTTTTGTTATCTGAAAATCAGGATGAGGTTCTCCTGTCATATTTTCAAAACTCAACATTTCATAGTACCAGAGTAGTTCACATGAGCATAAAATACCCTTTTTTTATATTGTTCAACTAGTTAATGTTTTCTCCCATTTTTACAGGATTGAATAACAGGGCTCAACATGTTTACCGTCATCTGCCTGTTGTTTACTCTGGTAGTGAGTCTGCTTAACCTCGGGGGAGCGTTAGTGTTACCATCCAAAGCTCCTGATGAGGTCAATGACTACAATAGCACCCTCTACGCTACCTGTGAGATGAAACCCAGCACCACATTTCCTCTGGGCCAACCAGAGATCTATGGACCGGTCCTATTCAAACAGGTCTGCCCAGATGGCCCAACCTCCAGGGCTTCCCCACCAGGGAAAGTGTTCAGTGTGCTTTCCACATCCACCAGTATGGGGACTTGACTAACAGACTGCAATGCAGCTGGACCCCACTTCAGCCCCTTTGGGCAACACCATGCCAACAACCACTCAGGGGACCTGGGCAATTTTGGTTCCAGCTATGATCAGATCTGCATGTTGGTAACGGCCAAAGCCACATTGCTTGGGACGCCGTCAGTGCTGGGGCGTTGTGTAGTCCTCCACGAGAGGGAGGATGACATGGGCGATGGAGAGGGGATGAGGAGAGCCTTAAGAGTGGGAATGCAGGCCAGAGAATTGCCTGCTGTGTCATTGGAGTGAAAAAAAAACGGTGGAGCCAAACCTGTTGGAAGAATAAGCTTGTTTTTTATCTTGAAATCAGATAGCTAAGAATGCGCTGCCTCCATAGAGAGGAGGAGAAGGGCCTGTTGCGTCATTTGAGAGAAAAAACTTAAGCTGTAGTTATCTGATGCTATAAGACTCTTAAACTTTGATGAAATACCAAAGTGGCTTACATTCCTGAATAATGAAGACATCATTAACATCTACTCCTGTGCTCAGCTTTGCTTTGCAATATCTCTGCAAGATGACATGATGATGAAGGGATTCCTGTCTTGAGATGGAAGAAAATGCCCTTTCAAACCAGGCGGAAACGTAATCGATACCAACGCTCTCGTACTGGAAAACCACCCTTACTACAACGATGACTTGCAGTAGTGTACAATAAACTGGCATTAGTATCTGGGTCTGCAGGTTCATGACAAGTTTAGCTGCATTTGGAGGCATGAAAGGTAAGAAAGGTACACAAATGTAATTCAAGCTACATCATTTCAGGTTTCAACCTTTTCAACTTCATGTGATTCAGTGGGGCAATAGTTAGGTTGTGTTTTAACAGACACTATTGTGTGCCAACATAGTTAGAATGAATTTAAGGCTAGGCATTGAGTTGGCTGGTCTTGAATTGCCAACATATTGTGACATTTGAATTGAAAGATAATTGAGGACCACCTCATCATAGCCGCAGCAAGAAGAAGTTGGGTCCAACCCTGATTCCCCTGCTGGTTGAGGACAGTGGCATCTGCTGCTGCTGCTGCTGCTGCTGCTGCTGCATCACTGATATCACTCGGTCCTGTCAGCTCTTATCAGACCGGCCCACCATCTCCAATCTTAATAGAGATCTGACTGTACGCCGTGGCTACGTGCCGACCCCCCGGCGTGGCCTTTCTGCTTATCGGCGGTCCGCAAGCTCTCTCCCTCCTCCAACGTCCTGCTGGCCTCGCTTCCCAGCAGGGCTTTGGGAGCCATGTTGTTGTTGTTGTTGCTGTTGTAGTCAGTTTCAGTTTTTTTTCTCCAGGAAATTTGGAAACTACTGAGGTAGGTCACAAAGGACAGAGAGCCCTAGGCAGCGGGGCAGGCAGGCAGGCGTACTTTGATTGAGCAAACTTCTACATCTGTCGGTGGCAGTCGCGGCGCATTCGGTGCCTTCGCTCACGTCATTTGCAGAACTGCTCAAGGACCTGCCAGCTTGATTTTGCTTTGATAAAAAGAATATAAATAGGGGGAATAAAAATCAATCGACAACTTAAAGCTTTCAAGGAGACGCCGTGTACGTGTGGTAGGATAAGATCAGTGAGTCCTGTTGCTAGGGCCTTCATGGAGTGGCACACAGTTTGATGTTAGTCATTGGCTGTTTGTTAAAGCCAACAATTTACCTGACTGTACTCAAGTATAATGTAGGTATATTTTAAGTCATGAGTGACTGCAGAGACACTGAACACACGTCCGTGCAAACCAAACAAAATGCAATCATTCGTCGAACATCTGTGACACATTAGAATTATTACATCCGAGCAGGGAACAAGATGACTGACACATTTCGCCTCATTCTTTCCATTATCTGAGATAATAACAGCCCTGTCAGCAACTGAGTGGAAAGGTACACTCTTCAAATCTTCAGCACCGGGGAGCAAAACTGCAGGGCTTGGTGAACTCAAGCGTCTCAGCGGCACCACGTGATAAACTCAGGTAAGTGTATAAAAACTTTTTTTTTTTTTTTTAAAAGCGAGGTGAGCGAATGAAGCACGGGTCGAAGGGCATTGGCCATCACTGGCAGGGGCACCTGGTTGGTATAGTAATTAACCCTGCTGAGTGGTTGGCCTGGAAACTGTTGGCTTCAAGCGCCCCTGTCCACCCCCCCCCATCTTTCAAATCTTTGGAGGACCCAGAGATGATGGGGTGTCAAACCCCTCCTACTTCCAGCAGCCCCCTTGGCTCTCTGATCACACTTATTAGAGCCAGCGACCATTGTTATGACCTGTCTGGGCCGTTCCACTAGCCAGGCTCCAGGGTGGGATGAGTGGGGGGGCCGGGGGATCAAAACAAAGCAAGTTGATTCTGAAATAGGCTATTACCCATCTCAACAATTAAAAACACACAAAAGGGTAATAGCAGCTAATACTAAAAAGCATGTGACGGTACACAGGCGATTGTTCACAGGCACACACACAGAGTATTCCTCCCTTGATCTTTCTTTTCGAACACAGACATAAAGAGGCAAACACACACCTGAGTAATTTTAGCTGCGCAGGACCCACCGGAGCACTTCGCAATGCACATTATTACTTGGCCTCTGTTGGGGGATGTCGCTGTCACAGATAAAGGGCTAAGATTAGTTCTGGCATCGGCTGGCTGCTGTGACCATAGCCTCATTTTTATCTGTAGTGGTGATGATTGCCTACAACAGCTCTCTGCTATCCTCTTCTGCTCTCTGGAGGTCTGGGGAGGCAGCCTGAATCTTTCAGCTGTCTGACAAGACCAAACACCGGCCAATGAAATCCTGACAGGTAACTGTCGAGAGAGGTTGTGAGAAGGCAATGAGTTTTCAGCATGTTTACACTCACATCGTATGTCTACGGCTGTTATTCATGCGGTTGTATTAGGTACATGCATGCAACCCTTGCTAAACTACTGCACCGTGCCACAGTCCTACACTGTGATGATCTGCTACTACTGGGTGCTTAGCGAGCCAAACCCTGTGACAGCCCGGGCATCGCTCCACGCCGTCCCGACTCTTCTCTCACTTGAGTCCCCAGTGTTGGAATGATCTGTTACTTCCTGTCTTACGTGGAAGTGCGAAAAAAACATCTCTTCCCTTATCTTTTACCTTCAGTCCCTCTTCTACTCGCACCTGATCTTGTCCTTGTCTCGCGGATCCCCCACATAACACAAAAACAAAACATGAAATTAAACAGCTCTGATTTTTGTACTTGTAAGCACTTGTTTTGGATTATAGCATCTGTCCAATACATAAAATGTAATTGTCAGTGTATTCCTTGAAGCTTGTAATCATCTACGTGATGCTGCAGCTGCCATCAATAAAGCGACAGGAACAACCAAAACTCTTTGGGTGTTAGTGGTCCAACTTCAGTTATTTGCTGACATGTTTCACAAAAATATTCTTTTCATTATGATGCAAAAAAAAAAACCTGCATGTGGAAAAGAGACTCAGATATCCCACAGTGCAAAGTGGCAGGGTGTGACAGACTAGTGGGGAATGGTTCAGGGGATGCAGAGCAGGACGGAAAAAGAGAGAAATGTCAACTTCAATCCACGTCAGATGCCTAACAAGCCCATGGGAGCAGCAGATATTGCTCACTTCAGTCTGTTGGTTTGGCAGGCACATCCCAGGAACACCTTGTGTACCCCGTATCAGACAATACATCTCACTGCCTGTGTTCTTACATCCCCCCCCGATACAGATGCAAAAAGCGCGCTAATTTGTTAAAGGCATTCACGCTCATGCAAAGGCTCATTACCGGCCAGCAACTTTATGAGGAGCCCAAAGGCACGCCGGCATCAACTTGCAATTTCATTAGCTCCGATTCCATCTGCTTTATAAACTTATCAAATTCCTTGAAAAAAAAGAAAGACAAAAAAAAGAAAAAGCCTCGCTGCCAAATCAGCTGCCTGGCACGGGGCCGACACTGGGTACACACCATGGCTTCTCGGCTTGATTTCTTTTTTTTTTCTCTCCTTGCCTCTATTTTGTGTCAAAGATTAAAAATAGCAAGTAGCCTTCTGCAGAATAAGCAGTTCATGGATTCTGGCTTTGACGCTGTGTTTGCCTGGAGAGGCCAGCTGTCACCTGCGTGGAAGTAGAGTAGGCCTCGCCACTGATTCTCAATGTGCAGCGGGCTCTGGACTTTGGCTGCGAGACAAAAAAAACGAGTGTGTCCATGCATCTATTTTACACAGCTTAGAAAAACCGTCGGCGTCTGGTAACTTCGCTTCATAAGTTTTGCAATTACGTTGAGATGCTTAGTGTGTAATGCGTGTCAGCACGTACGGACATGCATTGAAAAAAAAAAAAGATTTGACGCACATCAGTTTTGAGTCAAAGCAACACAATTTGAAACGGCAGACAAACACAGGTAATACAAAAACGGGGCTCCTCTCCAGAAATGAACAAAATGTTGATCCTCCCAAAAAAACAAAACGTAATTGGTAAATTCAACCTAAAATCAGAATTCACAGCTGCCATTCCTATGATGTTGGAAAGTTCAATGTAGATTTGAGTTTTCATGAGCAATTCTCTGGAGGCTGGAAAGAAGAGAGTCAAGTTAAGCGACTCTAATCTGCAATGCAATCAAAAAGACTGGAGCTGCGGCACTGGCGATTAATTGGAGGCCAACTATGTGAACACTGTGACATTAGTCATGGTGATTTTCTGGGGATACGGGCTCATTTTCTGGTTCAGGACATTACTATCAAATAAACCTCATTTGTGTGTGAAAGCTCAAACAAATATTGTACGGGCGTCCACAAAGTCAGCCTCCGCTTTATTGTCAGAGGTGCAACCTCACATTCTGTCTTTTGATGCAATCTCAGATAAAAGTCTTAGTTGTGTGGTTTCTAGCTTTGGGAGGGAGTTGATAATGTTCACAATTATCACCTGAACTTTTCAATGTCATAAGACTAACACATGCATTCTATATAAATATACTATATTATTATATTGTATATATTTCCACATATAAGGCACATAAGGCATGTAGTCACATGACTGTAAACCACCCATACAAATAAATAGATCTCTGGATGCACAATACATTCATGACAAGTTTAGGTAAGCCATTTTTGACCCCTTATGAGGGTAATCACAAAATACAGCACTGAATTTATAAGCAACCCTTAGGAAGAAGAAGAAAGCAAACAATTGGGATTATCTTATCTCAGGGGAAAGGAGGAAGGGAATATGGGGCAGAGGAGTGGAGGCTGCCATATTTGATATTTTCCTTAGCTAAATTCCTCCTGCAGGGCATGAAGTTTGCATCTGGATTGATTTCAAGATTGTCCATTCTTGTGCAGCAACAAGCCTGTCTAGATGCAAAGTGCACCTCAAGGCTCTGTCAATGGTGTCTGAGAAAGCTTTCCTCTGTTATATTGACTAAAACAGTCACATAACAACACAGAACTGCCCTCCGTGGAGAAGCGAGCGGCCGAGCTGTGGCTAGGGAGGATTAATGCAATCATCAATAAAAATGGCTCAGAGGATTTAAATAACCTTCCAGTATCTTTCAATGATGTTAGACTATGCCAAGTTGTCACTATGGCAATTGGCACTCTGTCCTGATTGACAATGAATGTCCCATCCCCCTGTGCTGGACAAGTCTGAGGCCTGGGATAAAGGAATGGTGTTCGAGGGTCCTTCAGGCACATTATTAGATCCCTCATCCTGGGGTTGGCAGGGCAGATGACCCACCTCTTGGATGTGACCAACAGAAGTGTGCACAATCGGAAGCCATGGAAAGTCTTTCTCTGTGGGCGGGACATCCAGTGCCAGGGCCGCCTCTTCTCCCTCCTCCACCGTGGAACCCAGTTCTTCATCTTCAACCCCCTCCACCTCGTGCCCCGCCTCTTCCACTGGACTCCGCCCCTCCTCCAGCTCTAAGGCAGCCTGCTCCCCCGTCGGGGTCGCCATCTCGGTCCCTCTCCTGTCAGTCATGTTCGTCTCCGTCCCCTCAGGAGATTCCAGGCTGTTGAATGGTGCAGGTGTGTCTTCCCTGCCGATGCCATCTGCGCCAAGGTAGCTGCCAGCGGCGTGGCGTTCCCGTGATGATGCTTGTGAACTTCCTGTTCTGCTTTCTGTCACAACTGGGAGAAGAGAGATGAGACAACACGTCATTTTATGAGCGCTCTTATTCTAGTCGCTCCTCTGAAGGACAAGGCATTTTTCATCAGACGTTCTTGGAAGTTGGATGTTGATTCATGCTGACTGGCAACATCAACATCAATAATTGTTAGGAACAGAGGTGCATTTTAACTTTATTTTCATCGAACGATTACATCGATTCTCCTATGTATGAAGTTCATGTCTAAGATGTTGGAAGAATTTAGTTTACTAGCAGCTTAGTAGACAGAGCCACCTTGATGCTCGGGGCAGAGGGGCAACATTCAAACCCTGTCTGTGCATGTGGGGCTGTATGACCAGATTGTATGGAAAGGGATTGTAAAGCAGCCAATACACTATGTAAGCGTGCTAATAGACTTATATCCTATAATAAGATGCCATTATCACCCAGGCTGTCTCTGGAAGTCCATTATCAAAGCCATATTTGCAGTCGTGAAAACATTTTAATCCGACAAAGACAAAACTTTCCTCTTTCGGTGTTAGACCATTGTGTCAAAGGAGAAAGTTATTTCAATTACTTATGTGAGTGAAGTGCTTCCATGGCAACAGGCTAAATATAGCAGCAGTGCCCCAGACAAGGGGACGCGAGTGTGACGCCCCGCATCGCCGGCAATAGCAACAGCTTAGTTCAGCCTCTTCGCCAAAATATGCCCTCACTTTGGGGATTACTGACCCATATTTGTGGATGTGCAGCCAAAAAGGTTAAAGACTGCACATAGAGTACCAGCCCCCACCTTTCCCCCACACACACACACATAAAAACATCAAGAAAGAAAACATTGCATGCATTGGCATCCATATTTATAGCCCCCCCCGCCCAACCCCTTAAAAGAGAACACGGCAGAAGTTTCTGAATGTCATCGGGCGAGAATTTGCTTCACATTTCCAAAATGCCATGGCATTTGGGCAGCTTGCACCAATGAGAAACTGAGAGGAGCAGAGGCGGGAAGGAACGGGGCCCGGGTCAAACATGGGGGATGGCGGGGACTGTTTAGCACGCAGTGGCTAATTAGTGTTTACGCTGCTGGCTGCGGGTGCTGTTATCAATGAATGGCGAAGGCAGTTACACACAATTACTCACTCACCTTTGGGTGGGTGCACTCTGGGCTGTATGCTCGGCTGAGGTGTGACACGTGTTGGATGAAGCTCCGGCTGCAGGCTTTCATTCAGCAGGTTGTTGTCTCGTGCCCCTGAAAGCCCCCCACCGCCACCACCAAGGAACAAAAGCCCCCTGTTACTTCCATGTGCATATACAAATGAAAACAAAAGACAGACCAAGTGGCGTGAAGATGGTTTTCAAAGATGTGCACGTTGTTGACTGTCTGGTGATGTCGACAATTGGATGGAGCTTTACATTATTGGATGAAGTCCAACCTATCAAAGCACATGAAACAGGTGTGCGCACGCAACACACAAACACATACATGCACGCATGCACAGCAGTGCTCACAGGAAGTGGCTGCAGTTCTCTGTCATCTGTCTTCATTAGTGATGGCTGCACGCCTCCTAGGCTGACACCATATGCTACTCACAGGGGACTGTGCACTATATACCAGACATCACAAACACACACACACACACACACACACATAACTGTATGCACAATCAGCCTCCCACATAGACGTAGACACACGTGCAATCCTGCAAGTGTGCACATCAGACGTAGACTTCCCCACATACGCTGCGAACAGGCAAAACCCAGACTGTTGCTCTGACCATTCAAGTGTGAGACACGAAAACAAACAGAAGACTGAGAAAATGGATGACACGATGCGTGAGAATCATGAATGGTGAACGGAGAACCATATTGTAATGAATGCAGGCCATATTGTTATGAATGCTGAGAGTTTGCACTGACATGGGAACTGCAGGCAATGAGCGAGAGGGTGGGGAGGCGGGGTAGGGGGGCTGGTGGGGCCCTTGGGCTGCTACATGCCAATTGAGGGTGTCTAAGCAGCTCCTTGATCTTCATTCATCTGGACATTGATTGACATTGAAACATTGTTATTTCAACGATAATACTCCTGATTGTGCACTGTGCAAAGATGATTCCAGTAATGTAGTTTGCCTTGAGAGTCAAGACAAATGACAGTCTAACAAGTGCCAATTCCAATACAGTACCGGCAACAATTTCAATTTCTATTCATTAGTCCGGGTCAAAAATAGATCACTCAAATTGCATTTCTTGTTTGACTAAAAGGACTTTTTTTGACGTTTTTTTTGATTTTGTGCCATTATATAACGTACAGTCAGATCAGTTGTCAGCAGACAGGCCGGTCAACAGTTCTCCAGTATGTCTCCTTCATTAAACTGAGAGCTGGTTTTAGCTTTAAAGTGACAAGGAAACGGCATTTCGATGATGTCTTGCTGCCGTGATTTGACGTGCTTCCGGTTGAAACAGTTCAATCTGTTCAAAAGTGTTCAAAAGTTGAAAAGTGCTTTTGAACTGATATAAATTTGTCTTTTGAGCTGTTACAAATATTGGGTTCCACTAATAAAACCCACTAAAAAATACACCGTTTGCCAGGAAGTAAAAGTACTGGAATTCTGACGTAAAAATAGGAGAAAATAAAACCTTTGTAATAGTTTGGGGCTTTTATTGTTATAATATGGAGAATTAACTAACAAGGCAACTTTTTAAGACCCTGAATCCAGGCGCACACACACAGTCTCGCTCTTCCAGGTTTGAGAGGAGCCTTTGTCTAGTTCTGCAGACTGCCTTTTAAAGCCAATAATAAGGTGCTGCTGGTGATCAGGTATGCAGAGCGGGGCCCAAGCTGAGCACAGCAGCATGTCTCCAGGAGCCAGGCAGCACTCAGGAGGAGACAGGAGGCACCAGCGACTTTCTTTAAACCCTCCTGGCAGCTGCCAGTCCAGCCATCTCTCTCTCTCACACACTCTCACACACACACACACACACACACACACATCCAGGAGGGATAAAAGGCGTCCCTGCATGACGCCGTCTCCCCCGTTACCACATCATAAACTCTATATGACAAAGCCAAGGACACAAACAGAAGAGAGGTCTACACACATCTGTCGACTGCTCGCCTCAAACCATCAGTCAGATGCAGTGCTGCCCAGCTCTGGGGTGAAGAGGAAGTGCCTGCCTCTTGCTCTGACAATGAAAAAAAAAAAAAAAGTCTGTCACTGGATCAAAAACCAACTCGGTAATGCTGCAACTATACGAGTGTGTTCTGCACCCCACCTCTCTCTTTTCAGCCTGGGTGAGTCCCGCCGTTGCCGTTACACTAGCTGATGTGCTCTGACAGGCTTTCAGTCGGCGCGTTATATTTTAGCATGCACTCATTCGGCAGGGGGATAGCATCCGAGGCAACGGAGGGGGTGGGGGATTGGAAGTGCAGTCAATCACAAGTCTATCTGACTCACTGCATTGCTGTCACTGTTATTGTTTTTTGCTCCCTCTCATCCAGACACAACAGTCACCTCTAGTGTTCTCCGGGCCCGTGGTAAGCAGCCAAGGCCCTCCATCCTATCCTGTTTGCTTTTAATATCCATCAGTCCAAGTTCATATCTCATCAAGGCCACAGATTCTCACATCTCTCTCTATATCTCTGTCTCGCTGACGGTGGTGGACAGCATGGTCGTGAGGCACTTTGGGGCCCTCGTCTACAAATTCCCTAATAACGGCACATTCCCCTAAATGTGTTTGTAATGTGGGTAATCATTTTCAGTAATGGATGCTTGTCAGTTTTATGGCGGCGAGAATGACGGTCTCATGACAGGGCACCTCCATCCAGCCGCAGCCCTCCACCTCTAAGTCGCTGATTCATACGCAGCACAACACCCCCCTCCAGTGGCAGAGATGGGGAACTACTTTCTTTGCGCTAAAGGACTCAATATCTTGTTGCATTTGGAAATTCTTTTCAAACGGCAAGTGTAATTTGGGTATATGTTTTTGCTTTATGATTTACGTCTGGGAGTTTGTTTAACTGTTATCATGTTTTTGTCCAGTTTTTCCCTTTCTGAGGCATGGGAGTTTGCCTGAAGGAGAAGAACGTTTGACAGCCCTGTCCATCTATTTAATACCAATTAATGGTAGTGATCCATATATCTCAAATTTTCCAAGGACATCTCAATGTAAAATAATGACAAGAAAAAAACAATTCAGATATATTGCATATTGTTAATCTTCTTCTCCAAGTCTTAATACCCATCATGCCCTCAAATCCTGTATCGCCTTTACCCTAATTCCTAGATAAATATGAATAAATGCTGGATTCATCAGTGAAAAGTGTGTGAAAAGTCCTTAACACAAGCCCAACCCCAAATCCATTCAAAAAAAATAATCCCTCTCCTTCAAACTCAAATCCACTTCACCAAAAAGATGAGTGTGTGATATCCAGGCAGCCTATTCAGTAGATGGTATCATGAGCGGTCACATGAGCGGGTGGTCAATGGAGTCGACACTTGGGGACGGCGGGCATGAGGTGGCACACTTTCTGGGTGTCTGCCCAGATTTAGCCTGGCATGACTTAGTGGAGGGTATGGGTGGGCTAAGTGGGGCAGAAGGAACACATACTCCCAATTCCCAGAGATATGCGGTAGGTCAAGCCTGAGATGCAGCCGGAGAGGAGAGAGAGACACACTGTTAAAAACACACCAGCCCGTTCATTTAAAACGACAAATAAGATGTCTGAGAGGCACAATCTTCCTCAATATACACACATTTTCTATAATATGTCAAATTACTAATTGCAAAAGTTAATGTACTTGTACTGGGGCTGTTTACCATGACACACACTCATGTTTGCTAATGGTGCGGTATGGTTCAGGTCCTTTGCAGTGTCATATGAAGTACTAACCGGGCCAAAGCATGTTAGCCAATCGTGTTTCACAGTCGTCGAACACACATACAGCAGGGGAAATTGACCCGCGATGTTTCAGTCAGAGATGCGGAAGTAATAGATTACATGTAACAGGTTTACCGCTATGCGTTACCAACTGCAATGAAATGACATCTTCTCAAAAATGATTGCTAGCTGGATTCCTCAGAAACATGTTTAAAAGAGTCAAATATTTAACAATAAACAACCTGAAATAATAGTTATCCAGGGCTATATATGGTGACAGTAAAGTAAAATGGGTTACAGTTTGAAAGTATTTGTTTTCATGGAAGCTCTACAACTGAAGTCCTGAGTCCCACCTGGAAGGCTCCACAGTCCCGACACCTCCAAGGTCTTCAACTTCCTTTCCAGGTCCGCGACTCGGTTTCCTAGAATCCTACAGAGACCCGATGCAATTAGTCAGGTTACTGCAGATTAATGAAACACTTGTGCTTGTGCGTGCGTGCGTGGTGCGTGCGTGCGTGCGTGCGTGCGTGCCTGCGTGCGTGCGTGCAGTGTTTGACTTGGAGGTGGAGGAGGATTCTCAGAACAGGTAGATAAACATTTTGAGTGTGTCAGGTGGGGGAAGCCAAAAGATAACTGACTCAGTGGAAGAGTAGGGTTAGGTGGTGGTGGTGGTATCATCACTAATACCATCATCAGCATCACCATCGTCGCTGTGTGTGTGCATCCCTGCATCCGTGTGCTCCTCCCATTACCTGTTGGTGTGCCTCTGGTGCTGGATGACCAGGTTCTTCTCATGGATGGTCTCCAGCAGGGCCGTGGCCAGGGACTTGAGGTCGGAGATGGACTGAGGTGTGGCTGGCAGGCTGCATCCCTGCTCTTCCAGTAGCATCCCCTGGACTAAAACAGGGAGAGGGAGCCGGGAGGGGAGGATAGAGAGAGCGAGAGAGAGAGAGGGGGATGAAAAGGATAGCGAAAGGAGAGCGGAGGAAGGGGGAGAGGGGAAAAACAGGGGAGATGAAACTGAAGAAAGATAGTTAGATGGGGTGGGGGGGGGGAAGGGTGAGGGAGAGAGTGAGAGACAGCAGAAAAGAGAAAAGAAGAGACAATAGAAAAATCTGTGAGAAAACTGCAGCAAAGCTATTTTTATTCCAAGTTCGATATAAAAAACATGAAGATGAAAACAACTATCAGAACTATATACAACTTAATTTCTCGACTGAAGAACACCTAAAAAAAAAAAAAAAATCTTTAAGACCTCAAACTAAATTTTAAGACTTCAAAATGCTCTCACTGTATTCAAGACCATTTAAGGCCATTTGAGATTTGAGGCTTTTTCAGGACCGGCGGGCACCGTGGAAAAAACAAGAGACAGGGAAACAGCACGACGAGAGCGAGGCAGAGACGGAGAGCTGGAAACACATGTCTACCAGGTGACACTCCCCTAACTTTAACTCTGGAGCCTACTGTGCTGCTTCTGCCAGCGACTGTCTGTCAACAAGGCAGGCTCATTTCCCTGCCAGTGGTGCTCTCCACCACTCAGAATACAATTAGTACCCCAGTTGGTGTCTCGACGGTGCTTTGAAAGAGATACAAAAAAAAAAAAAAAAAAAGTTATTAAATAATGCAAATAGACACAGACGCTAGAAACAACGGTGTTTTCAGAAATAATGGATTCGGTGTACTGAAGAAAGATGATTCGTCGATGAATTAACCTCACCAAATACTAATTTAGATAGCGTGAAATAGGGGAGAGAGACGCTTTTTATTGGCTGCCTGCAGTTTTCAGATCGGCTGCTGCGAAACTTCCACCTGTGTCTGAGTTCAAATAGCATTCAAAAGTGAGCCGAGCGATTTGTGTTTTCACCTTGTTTGGCTGAGAGGACTCCAGTGAGGGCACTGCTGTGTGATTTCCCATATGTGTTGGAGTTTTTCCTCCTCTCGAGCGCTGTCTGCGGGGAGAAAACAGCTTGCAGTGCAACCTTTACCCAACATTTTAAATTAAAGTTAACTTCAGAAGTGTTTTTCCCGATGCATGCGAGTTTTGCCGTGATTCGGTCAGCCTCGAAAAACACATGGATATAGAGGAAGGTCCCGTCTCTACCTTGTACTTCATGATGTTTGATTTCAGCAGGTTCACCTCCTCTTGCACTTGGTTGAAACGCTCATGCAAATACCTAACAACGGTCCAAAGCACAATCAGCTGACAGCCAAAAGGTAGATAACACTCAAAAAATCTCATGGTTCACAATATGCAGGGTTACACGCAAAACATTACTGACACCTCCGTCGTTTCTCGAGCTTTCGGAGCTCAGAGAATTAAAAAGTGGGTGAATCTTATTCTAAATATGAAACATGGAAAAACAGTAAATTGACAGTTGAAATAAAGATGCAAGTATAGAAATAGGATAATCCAAGACTTACCAAGACGTACACAATTTGTACTAAGCACATATTCTGTCCCTCATGCTCAATTGGTTAACTAGTTAGTCTATTTGGATATCTGACTGGTATCTGACTGGTATCTGACTGGTATCTGACTGATATGTGACTGATATGTGACTGGTATCTGACTGGTATCTGACTGGTATCTGACTGGTATCTGACGGCAGGGTGCTTTGGCTAAGAAATGATTACAATACTGAAAAACTGTAAATACCTGTTGGCAGTGACATTTTCAAATGTTGCATTGTTCTGATTAACAGCATTCAGCAGCTTCTAGCCTGAGTAAATCCATTCAGAAAATCAATTCCCTCCCTGTCAACATCACTTCATCAAGGAAGTGTGTATGGTGTGATGCAAAATAAGTATCACGAAAATTGGTCTTTATATTTATTTTTGCAGTGAAGACACAGTAAACATATTTTGTGTTTTATTTTAGCTTAATTTCAACCTTGCCTGTATCGTTATGACCAAGGTTTGAATGGTGGTTTTACACCGTTTTCCTTGAAGGACAATGTGACTTTTGGAGGTAGTCGCTCTGCCTCCCACCCACCTGTTCTCCATGCAGAGTGCATCCACGTCGATGATGCGTGCCTCGTGGCCGCCCAGGACGTGGTTGAGCTCCACGTTGAGCCGGTCCGCCTTCTCCCTGAAAACGCTGCGCTCCGCTTTCATGTCCTGCAGCTCGTCTGTTAGAGCCTTCATGTTGTGCTCCATCTCCTCCATCTAGGAAAAGAGAGAGTTTGCGAGAGAGAACGCTGAGGGGTTTAAGTGCCGGAGATATTTTTAATCTTTGTTAGAGTATGCATTCTCAGCAAACCCTATTTCCAGTGTTACATTCCCACCTGGGAGCTGCCCAGTACAACCTCCTTCAGCGTTGGCCACTGAGCAGCTCCGCTACAGCGGACGGGAGATAAGAGCCTTGCTCAAGGGCACCTCAGGCGGCTTTCGAAAATGGAAAGTGGAAAATGGGAATAAAAAGGATGGCAGACGTGAAGAGAGAAACCAAGAAAGATCCTCAATCGTTGCCACTGCTCCTTCTCTTCCATCCAGATAACACAACTAAAAAGGCACTCCCAAATGGGGAGGGGATGCATGGCTGCCCACTTTGATGGAAAAATAATCTCAGGGAATGAGGCTGTGCTTTGGTAAAACTCAGCTATGTTTCTAAAAACGCAGAGTGAGTATACAGTGTATGTGTTTTAAGCTGAGGGAGCAATAGAGTAAAAGGTTTTTCCAGTCAAAAAGAGTTGAGAGTGTGAAATGTCAAATGTCAAAATGTTGTGGCCACGTTGCATTCTGGTCTTTTGAGGCTACATGTCTTGGTATCTCTTCCTATGATGGATTTTCTCCCTGTATGATTGTTGAACTTCAGTGCAAACTGGTCAGGCTAGAAAGATTCTGAGGGGTTGACAACAAACTTGTCATTTACCATTGAAGTTTTACACAGTGAAATGTGTCTGCTATAGCCGCACTGGAAGTATCTCGACATCTACGTTTGGGATGACGGGAATCAGAAAAATATATCACCGGCAAACAACAAAATAGGCCCAGAAATGAAGACATCTACCTGTAGCCCTGCCTTCTCTAGCTGGCGAACCAGAAACTCCCGTTCATGGGCGGGGAAGTGGCGCGCCCCCACCTCCTCATCCCCCAGCCTCTGTCGGGTAATGGTCATCCTCAGGAGCTGGGTGTTGTGGAGAGGGCATGTTAGACTCACTGCCGCTCTGAAGCACACATACAGCCAACTCTGGATCAGCTCAAAAGGACTGGGGTACAAGGAGGGCGGGGTCAAGGGAGTGTGTGTATAGGTTTGTGTGTTAGGTCACATCACCTTGTTATCCCCCTGGGCCTCAGTCAGTCTCTGAGTCAGCTCCTTGACCTCCTCAGCGAGCCGTTTCCCTCGCTCCCTCGAGTCTCCCAACAGCTGAGCCAGGTTCACCTGGGGAGATGATGGAAGAAGGAGAGATAGATAAGGAGGAAGGTGTACAGAGAGCAACCGGTCAAAAAAAAAAAAACAGCTGATAACAGCCGGTGCAAATTCACCAGCAACACCCACGCAATTAGGCTACCACTTTTTTCATCCTCAGTTCAGAGAAATAAGGCACACAATAAAGGATAAAGGATCAGGATGTGCTAAAAATACAGTTGTGGGTACCCTGACATTGCATTGAATTAAGAAATCCTTGACTATGGTTGATTTCTCACTTACATGTCATTTGAATTGGTCTGAATTTAAAGTAAAAGCTGCACCTTTTCATGGTTCAAAGCTATGTGGCTGTGCGGGGTCAGCTGGTTAGCGGACAATATTTTGATTCCTAATAAAGTAAATGAAGAAGTAACCATCTTGGCTATATAGCCTTGCAAAAAAAGGCTTCACTGTCATTGATTGTGCTTTGGTGGGTTATTTGTTATTGAGAGATACATGGGGAGAATATCAACAACAATGCACCCCATCTGTGAGTTTACTTGGAAGGCCCCGTGGCTTCCTCTCCCAGGCAGACCAGGAAGCACTGGCATCCATATGGACTGAACGAGGTATACGCAGATCTTGATTCAACTGCACCATAAAATGAGCCCTGTAATATAATAGATAATGGTAGCACACCTAGTAATAGTTTTGGCATCAGTGCTCAAAGTAATGGGGTCAAATACAGCAACAACTAACCTGTTTGCGTTTCTCAGGTGGCAAAGAAGGGTCCCCATCCTGCAATACATAAAGAATGACATTACGAAACAATATTCTTCGTCGTCACTTGCATTTAGTAAATGTGAATGTACAGTATACAACGAACACTGATGCACGTTCAAGGATGCACCTTTCAGGAAGCTCACCGAGACCAATGAGGCAACTATTGCACTACTGTCATTGACCACACCCATTAACACATTAAACACAAGTTCTAGTGCAATCAACAAACTGCTGGGATCTGAGAGCACCACGCTCTGAACTGAGAGCAGTCAGTGAGTAGGTTGAAAACCACCAACAGTAGGTCACTGAGTCTTTTCACAATAAGAGCTGAATGAAGCGTCTTTGTAATTCAACCTGAACAGAATGTCTTGCACACTTAACTTAAAACTCCTCTTCTTAGATGGAGCAGAGGACTTACGATGAAGGCCTACGTACTGTAGAAAGTTCAGATTTAGAGTAAAACCTAGTTAGCTGATTCTTCAATTAGATAAAAAAACATAAACATAAAAAACACTCACTATGAGTTCCCTGTACTTCTTCTTGAGTCCCTGGTGGCGTTCCCTCAGCTGGTTGGCCATCAGCTTGTACTGGTCTCTCTCCTGCTGACAGGTATCTAGCTCCTTGGACAGGATGAGCAGGGCCTCCTTTTTACTCTCCAGCTTACGTTTACACACCAGGAACTACCACCACCACCACAACACACAGGGGAAATGGTTTAACAGGAGAGAACAGAGCAGAGCAGTGTGGTATTATCAGATGTATTGTAGACACAGTTGATAGGTACAGTTGATGTGCATTTCAGGAATACAGCAGTAGGCTTTTCTCACCAGCATCCTTTTCATAGTTTCTTATATCTATCTCTTTTAAGCTACATCCTGGGATGGATGACTTAACGATCAACCCAGACCAGTTCGCCACAGGCAGAAAAACAAACGGTGGGGGATGGACTGTTTAAAGAGTAGAGATAAGACACAACTGAAGGTGTAAGAGGAGCCTTAATAGCAGTCAGATCAGTCTATAATCAAATGAAAGGATACACAAATCTTCCTTATGAATAAGGGCAGTATCAACTTTGCAGCAGGGTTAGACTGATGTATCAGTTTGCAAATATATCAGGTCAATATTGGTCTTTTATATCAGACTGTCAATGTCACCCATCTCCAGTAGGATGAAAGTTCCTTACTTTCTTTGCACATGGTATTTATTTAATTTCATTTAATTGGTCAATAATGTTGATTTGGTAAATACATTTTTCATTTAAAGTCAGTAATATATCCCAGAGTTCCCCCTACCATTGAATAGCTGCCAATACTTTCATTAGTCTGGGTTTCAGTGGAAGGTTTTGTTGTCACGTGATGGTCTAAATACTGGTTTCCAACCTGCCAAGAAAACACTGAAACTGAATGTTTGTATTTTTTGGGGGTGGAAATGGTCACATTTAAAGATACTGAATATGGGATCAAAACGCAGGCTATTGGCAGCTTCAATGGTCATCGTCCTTCAAAAACCCACATCGGTCGAACACACAAGAAATTTGGGTTGACGATAACAGGTAAACTAGTCCCACAGGTGGCTTATCTCTGGTCTGCACCCCGTAGCCTAAATGAAGGCTCAATGGCTAAATCCTCAATAGAAATGTTATAATTCCCTATCTTAGAGGCCAGGAGTCGCATCCTACGGGCCTGTCAAAATCGCTCGTCAGTGAGCCTTTAAAAGTATAGGCTTTCCCATGAGGCTAAACAGTCCATCGGTCCATAAAGCCAACAGACGCTCGTTCCATATGGAGCAGAGAGCACCCGTAAGTAAGGGGATCCATGACTCCGTCTCCGCAACAATGTCGTCTTTGCAGCTCCCTTACCTCGCTAACCAGCCCCTGCCAGTCACTCTCACTCCTCTTGGAAGACTGCATTATTATTAATGTTATAGAAAATGTCAGGACGTTGAGGACGTTGGCCCCGTCTGGTCGCCGAGGTGCCTCTCCTCCGTTTGTTTATCCTGCAACGTCACTTCATTCGGACCGGTGTCAAGTGACCTGGTATTTAAAAAAATAGAACTTCCGGGAAACTTCAAATTAAAAGCCGCATTGAAGGCCATAACGTTTTTTGAGTAATATACCAAAGTAACAAACTGACAATGGCGATATGTAGTAATGGATCAACGGTTCTGTCTGTCTGATGGTCCTGTAGATTTATGATGGTGTGGCCTGATGTCCACTATAATCACCATTTGTGGGTTGGTAAAAAAACGTATATGAATGCGCACCCTGGATTCTGGTATGAAGAATTGTAACATCACATCATGTGTATTGGTAAAGGGGGCAGTATTCACCTTTTATTAAAAATCAGATATCATTTACTTCGAATATGAAGCATATAATACCATCTGTATTCAATAATTGATGAACATTGATTAATAACTGGTAGTCAAAGGGAAGCCCTTAAGCTGAATCGATTCTAATATTTTGAACGGATTCCTCAGAAGAATGTATGACTCTTTGAGTATCCCATGGTATAAATGTTGTTTCAGAGGGTTTTCCATTCTGGGCACTTTTTTGGAATGAAAATGGCCAAATTTAAAGATAATGAATATGGGCACAAAGTATCAGCTATCGACAGCTTCAACACAAAATCAGTGATACAAACACAATATCAGTATTAGAAAAAGTACTGGGATGAATTGAACAAATTGCAGGACAGTGAGGGACAAAAATATCAAGACTTGTATTTTCATTGACTACAGACTCCTTCTTAAATATATATAAATATTCTTTATTTTAACTTTTGTACTTTGTGTAACAGAATAAACATTGCACTGAATGTTTATATAATTATAACTGGAAGTTTTATTTTTTAGTTTGGCTGATTGGTCCCTCTCAACCTATGCTTACTTAAGGCCTAATTGTAGTTAATTTGGAAAGGTTTCTTACCAAATGTGGGCAATTCAATTAATGACTACAGACTGTATTCTGAAATAGACATTTCATGACCATCCCTCTGTATTAGGCCTATGTAAAACCTAAATTCATAGGTTAGATGGTCATTTTATTTCTTTATTTATGCACCTTTTCTTTTTTTATCTTGCACTACATCATGTCATATAGAGGCATGACTAATAACACATAACACAGACAATCTCTGGATAAAAATGGAATATTTTATTTACAGGAAATAAATTAACAAATTCATCTTAAAACACAAGTGAGGTGCTGACTAATGGAAAATTAACTATGAAAAAGTAAATGAAAGTCACACACTATTCTCTCCTTTAAGATTAAGTGATTTAATATGTTGAAATACCATGTTTCAGTCTAAATGAAGGGTTTGGGCTGACAACATGCGCATTTAATTTAATGGTTATCATATACACGTAAAACCTTATGGGACTGCATAGTTCCAAATAAACAGTAATTACTGCCAGTGTGCAATCTCATATGCAGCCTTCTGGCACTATAATGTTAGAGCCTCACTATGGGACATTACTTCAAAACTGATCATGTGATCTGTCTCTGACTGCATATTGGACTCTTGACTAAATGTCCACCTCACTTAAAGTCATTGAGTCCAGACTCTTGAACAGGGGCGCTGAGATTCCACTCAAGGTTTGCTGACTTCATTACAACCCCGGTGGTGGTGTCTTTGCTTTCATTTTACTCAGGGTGGTCCTTGAATTCCAACCTTGTTTTTTGGCAAACTTGTAAACACATCCAAAGAGGTCAGGAAACATCAACATCAGGTCAATATTGGCTGCATCCTCAGCACTGCAACCAGAAAGAAGTTAGTATTCACAAATAATGGACACTCAATTCACCAATCTGACAATGGTCTACTTTGTAGATAGTTGGCATGGTTACCGTGTGCTGACCTACTGTGTTTGAAGCATATATATGTCCTGATTCTTGTCTCTTTTAAGTGGTGTATGTCATCTGTTGCTAAACCAATTCATAGTAAAAATGATAGTAATAATAATAATAATATGTACAGTATGTTTATGGGATTTGTGTAGCACTTTTCTAAACCAAAATTACACAAGCAATAAAGAGGACAGTAACGAAAACTGGCATGTCCATGAAGATGGATGTGATATGGACCCTTGTTAGGTCAAGGGGTGGAGGAGGTAATGTTATACCAACAAACCAATATATTACAATAACAGTGGAAAGAAAAACATCATGTGTGAACATGAAAACAGGTTTTAAGAAGTGATTTAATAGATGACACTGACTCCTGCCTGAGTTCCTCCAGGAAGCCATACCAAAGAGCAGGTCCTCTGATGACAAAGGCCTGGTGTCCTTCAGTCTTAAGTCTACATTTAGGAACAACCACAAGTCCCCTGCCCAGGAATCTAAGGTTGCACTCAGGCTCATGAAGCAGTCAGAGATATAACTGGGGGTCCAACCTACTTGTCTGTGCTTTAAAAGTTAGGAGACTAGAAGGAGATGTTATGTCTATGTATAACGTTTGAAGCATTTGTTGCATTTATGAGGGAAAGCTCTAGCCTACCGAGCTAGACATCCCATCCAGCTGCATGGGAAGGTGATGTCTAGAAACTTGAGACGGAGATGAACAATGTTCTCCAATTGTTTTATTGGTTGCCAGATATGTCACTCAAATTAGGGTAGACAGCGAAGAATTGACCTGCCGCGCAACATGGTGGACGTAAATATTGATGCCCATCATTAGAACAGAGCAGTGGGCACAGCAAACTTGCAAACTTGCAAACTAAGCAAACTTGAACTTGTTTAGAAAGCTGAGCAGGTCGTCTGTGTTAGTTTTGAGAATATTGTTTGCATGGTGTAAATACTGAATCAGCTACTTTTGCACCTGTTGACATTTTCCATCTCTCGACAATGACAAGACAGATCAGAAAGAAAATGTTCCAATCACAACAACACCTGCCTCCTCAATAGTGATGTCATCTCTGTAGGAAACAAGTTACGACCAGGCAAGGCAATCTTTGTGCTATGTATGTATAACCAGACAGAAAGGTCTCAAAATGTCCTAATTTCAATTTATATGGCAAAAGAACGGACCACCCACTTTTCTATAATGAAAGAAAATAGTGTAATTTCTAGTTTTCATTATTTACAGATTAATAAGGCTGGCTTTCCTGTGACATTTTAAGGTCCTATATCATGTTAAGCTCAGTGTAACTTACTAGTGCTCATGGAGGTTACGTATGAAGCGCAGTAATCCCAATGTGTTCTCAGGGTAGCACTTCTTCTTGCCATCCATCTTCTGGACCAACTCAGGTGGCAACTGGAAAACCAACAAAATTACTGATGAAGTGGCTTTCTGGCACACAGGTGGATGTGCCACAACAGTTGTGTTTCAGGATGTCTCACTCACCTTGTCTTTCCACTGATTGAATTCATCCCCAGCATATTGGTCCAGTTCACAAATTAGTTCCTGGTCAGCTTTTCGACAGTTCTCCGCCTCCTTCTCATTACCAATCTGCCTCAAGTATTCTACTCTCCTGAATGATTTACAGAAAATACATCATTTAAAACAAATCAGTAGAATAAAAGTAACTTAGTCACTTCATACCCATTTCAAAATAAGCCATGAAAATACGTAGATAAGGAGATGTGAGTGGATGAAAAAAACACTGAAGCAGTGGAAAATTCTTTAAGCATGACTTAACTTTTAATTTTCCAACATACTGATTGATTCTGACCAAACTCTTGACAACCGCTTCATGATACAGCGACTTACATCAATCCCAAAAACACCTAGAGCTGAATCCATGACCTGAGTCTACTACTTTATACAGTAGCACATGGAGACAGACAGCCGCAGCCGGCTGACAAAGAGTAAACAAAGAAGTGCTAAAGCAATGGCCAAGGCAGCATCAAAACTGCACCAGAAATGCATTACTTGATCATTTTCATTCACATCTTTATTCACTGTTTACATCTTATGTCCCATGCCGTGCATCCTGGCAAGCAAGACATAAGAAACTCTATAGTTCAGAATAGATCGGTATGATGGAATAAGATGGGAAAATAAGAGAGTTTTGATTTAAGTGCATCTACCTCACCTTTCATTTGACCAGAAGAAGGGATGAGCCAAACATTCTTCCACTGTAGGTCTTTTCTTTGGTTCTCCATCGATCATCCACTCAATGAGATCCTTTGCAACCACATCTTCAACATGTTCCAGACTGTACTTCCCTTCGTGAATGTTGTACTCACATTTCCAGCCTTTACCAAATGGATGTTGTCCTCCAGAGAGGATGTAATAGAGCAACATCCCAGCCACCTTAAGAATCAGTATAACAATTTAGTAGTTACAGAATGTCATTTGATCCACTCATCAATTAAATTGCTCTCAAACATAAAAACTAACCTGTATATCAGTGCTCCTCTTATATGATATGACAGCGTCTTCTGTCAAAGTTTCCTTGGCCATCCAACATTTGGTTCCTGCACTACTTGTGTGTAAAGTTGTTTTTCCTTTGGGTAATCGTCGGCTTATGCCAAAATCAGCTAATCTTGCTCTCCCCATAACATCTGCAGGAAAAGTGGTGTAGACCAAGACAGTGAACAATTGATCAAGATATATTGTCGGTGTATGCTTTTTAAATTTCAAATACTAAACTGCATGTTTCCTCATTTCTGACTTGTCTTACCAATCAAGACATTCTGGGGTTTCAGATCCCGGTGGAGAATTTGAGGATTTTGACAATGAAGCACACTTAAACTCTGGAGAACCTGATGCACAAGTTCTCTCCTTAGTTCACTGTCCATTGGACTGTCTTTTTCACATCTGACTAATTCTTCCAGGGTGAATTCACATAGTTGAAGAAGAAGGTAGCCAAAGTTCTCATCTTCTGCAAAGTCAACGTATCGTACAATGGATGGATGATCGAGCTCTGGAAGCCGTAAAAATCCCTCCTCATTCTTCAGAACCTGATAGTTGGATTTAGACATTCTCTTAACTGCGACTTCAGTGCCATCGGTTCTCAGCCCCAAGAAGACCTCAGTTCCATCACTTCCCTTTGCAATGCGAAATTCCTCATCTTTCACATACATAAGGCTTCCAACTCTGGTAACTTACTTTATCAGTATCAGTTTTAGCAAGCTTCTCTAATTTTTCTCTCCATCTCTTGCTGATTTCATGCCATTTCTGTGGTTTTGGTGATGTACCAGTGCTGGGGTGGAACGGCTTAACATTTGAACTTTGAACAGATTCTACAGCAGTACAAACTTCATCTTTTAACGCCTCTTGCTTTTCTGGCTTTTTCTTCTTTTTCTTCTTCTTTTTCTTGGATCCGGATGAATCTTTACTGGTTGATGTAGAATCTTCACATACCGGGTTTGGTTCGTTTAAATGACTTTCCAATCTTCTGAGCATTTCTTTCAGGTTTTCATTCATTTGCATGTCTGCAGATGCAAGAACATCCTCAGGCACTGAAGTTATCCCCATTGAGGTCAAGATGTTAGCCGCATGTTCCAATGAAAGCAAGTTTGCAAGTATGCCATATGTCCAGACTCTCACTCCAGAGTGGTGTTGTTTCTGCGCAAAAGGAACAATTGCTGTGCATAATTTCTCAATGAAATCCTGATTCCAGCCATTTTTAACTTTTGTTTTCTGTGAAATCACATAGAGCACTTGCAGAATATCTTTAAGTACATCAGGACCTTTTCTTGAGGAAAGTAGTTCCAGTAGTTGGGGGATAATATCCAGTGATATCTCATTTGGTATCTCTTTCACTGTGCATAAAACTGCATGTAGACTTTTAACAACTGAAGCCTTTAAAGGTTCCTGGGGAATTTGTGGAAAGCGTTTCACTGCATCCGCAATGTAGGAGTGCAGATTTCCTGTGTCCTTCATCCATTTAATACTTCCACGACGGTATTCTTCAGCATATGGCCCAATAAGGTTAAAGAATATGTCAGTCATGGTATGATGGGTCTGAGGATGCTCCAGCAGCATGTGACTGTCAAAAATCTTGAGGACTTCTTTGGGCGTTTTCTCTCGTACTGCAATTTCCAGATCGACAAAATATTTGATTTTGGAACATAATGCATCACCGTTTGATGCAAGTTTATGTATTATTCCAGCTATTTTTTTATTGTGAATTGAATCCTGAAGGCATTCTGGTATGATTGCACCAGCACAGATTAGCTCTTTCATGATATCTTCTCTGTCATGGATGGCAGCCATTTGCAGTGGTGTCCAATTCTGTGGGATAATATCCGATCCATCTGGATTAGCTCCTGTTTTAAGCAATCTGCTCACAAAAGCAAGTGGAGCTTTGGATAATGAGGCATAATGCAAAGGTGTCCAGAGACCTCCAGAAATCACGTTTGGGTTTGCACCATTCTCCAGTAGGTAAGCACAAATATCCTCCTTGTGATATGCAACAGCAGCAATTAAAGGGGTTATATCATCATTCCACTCTTGGCATGGGTAAACTCCATTAATGTCATTGTCCTTTAATAATTTCTTGAGCTTCTCGGGTTTGTTGTTAATTACACACTGTATTATAGGGTGTGTTTCCCTTTGGGTGAGTCCAATCATTTGTAACTGTTTGATGATATCCATTTCTTTATTTCAGGATAACTGTGGGGTGACAAAATGATTAAGTAAGTGTAAAATATGGTGCCTTTAAACTAGCTCAGTTATAGACCTATAGATAGAGAGAGTTTTGCAACTGTGGCTGCTACTATTTACTTCAATGGGAAAAGCTATTGTTCTATTCACTCTCTGTGATCAAACAACAACAGGATGTCTGATGAACTTTAGCTTAGCATAAACTAAATTCTGTATAAACTTTACTTATTGAAAGTCTCTAGAAACCTCAGGTATGAGGGGTAGAGCTGTACATGCTGCAACTCTGTATGTTCTCTCACCTACATAACTGGCATTAAAAAGTTGATCTCTTACTCTGTTTAAGACTTTATCCTTTTATAAAGATTTGGTTTTAGGCCTATCACATGATTATTTTAAGATATGGATTTTAAGAAATAGATTCTGTCAATTTCTGCTTGCTCTTTGCTTTCCATTATAATGATATAAAAAACAACAAGGTCATATTTGGACTCACTTGGGCTATGGTATTTGGAGGACCACTCCTTTTCCTACCACCTGTTTTAAAACTTTGAACTTCCTGATTCAGACTGGCAACAGGACTTCAACTTTCAATGTTAGGAGTAATTAAATATCTAATAAAAAGCTATTTGGTCTTACAAGGTAAAATGATGAAATCCTGTGGTGGTAACATCATAAACATTTAAATATTTTTGAAGGAATCACTGAAACCAACTTGTTTCACGTTAAAAGAATAACCCTATTCTGCATTGGCTCTGAATGTTGTTGTTAGTGGGATTTCATGGCATGAAAATGTTATTCATTGCATACAATGGTTTGGAAACCTTGAACAAAACTGAAACTCACACCCATATCCTGTGTTGGCTCTCAGTGTTGTTTGCTAAAACTGAACAACTCCCTATAGCGTTTGATCAGTTATAATGTAATTTAATAATAGAAAAAACTAATAAATAATCTAATTGTTGAGGAAAGTTCTATTTACCATGAAATCCATTCAAAGGGGACTAAGGATGTGTTGCTGTAAATAAAGACAATTTAATTTGTTTTTGAAAATTGTCCAGGAAAGACACAAATATAAGTATTCTATATCATGTAGGATTTTAAATAATCCTATTACAAATATAGGATTATATATAGTATATGGTATAAAGAAAGGTATTAGACATTTTAAAAATACTATCAGGGCACAATTAGGAGGATGGAGGCTTCAATCAACATTGTGTGTACAAATACATAAAGTCTCAAACTATGTGCACCATAAACCTTAAATGATTTCCCTGCAGCATTTTACAAATACCAACATAAAATCGAAGTGCATAACCATCTTCTGAAAGGGGCGGGGGGCGAATTCTAGCGGGGGTCTGGGCGTCGTCCCCCAGAAAAGTTTTGGCCATTTAAAACTAATTTCCTGCATTTTCACACAACAACACAATGTTGTTAGAGTTTTAATCAAAATGAATGAGTTGAATAAAGTTAGGTTTAAGACAATGTGCAATATTATCCTAATCACTGACAACCAATCAAATAAAAAACTGTACAAAGTGTCAGTCTGCTCTATTGTGTCATTCATGTCCCCCGTCCCCAGTGGGGGTTACACCCATGATAAAACCGCCCAAAACCTCATGGGGACTTCAACTAACCGTCCCTGCTTGGCTCTGAATTACTTTAATTTATCATCGTTGGCCCTTTCATAAAAATATGATTTTTAATAATTAGTTGAGAATTCTAATTGGGATTAACTAGGTAATTCACGAAAAAGTTAAATGTAATAAAGTAAAGTTACCTTAGAGATGAGGCATTGTCGGCACTGGTGATGGCTCAAACTCCTGACTTCCTGAAGCCTCTCCGCGCCAGTAGGTGTAGGCTACGTGTTTGAACTTTGATGTTCAACGGATTTACGTGATTTGTTTCAAGGCAAATATAAACACTTTTCATTTGTCCACGACTGCTGATGGGCGGTACTCCTTTTTCTTTTTCAAAAACTTGTGTCTTCTTGTGTAGCCTACATAAAGTTGGCAAATATTTGTGAATTCTACAATGAAAGTAAATACAGTCATCAAAAAATGTATCTGAAAACCTTTACATTAGTATCAATAAAAAGACACATCAGACTCATCTCTTTGTTTTCTCTTTAATAAGAAAAAAAGTATTCATATGTCAACTGAAGATCTGGCCTAATAAAATACCCTCGACAGCAGAAATACATCTCTTATGTAGCTTTATACTCTGAAAGGCTTCAGAGAGCTCTGCCTCACTCTACATGTGGGGTATCCTTTGCTTGCGCTCCCTCCCCCTCCTCTACTCGCCTCCACTGTAACTCTTCTTCACTTCTATGTGTGTTTTTCATGTGTTGCTTGTTTTTCAAGGTTTGTGGTATTGCCACAATGTCGTACAGACTTTTAACACCAATTACATTTTGCTGTTTAATGGAGTGAAATAACTCCAGCAGATGCTTCGTTTTCCTGTTTCTGCCACTGTGACAGAGCAGCAGTTCTCTGCGTGCGTCTGTGTAGCGGAGCGGAGGGAGGCGGCGGAAAGAGTTCCTATCATCGTAAATTATTATTTTGCTAAATTTTTCACCTTTTCAGAATCAGATATACATTCAATTTCATAAAGAATAAATGTTAAACTGAGTCTACTGGTTAAAGGAAGCACGTATCGATATTTTTATGTGAGTGTCGATTCTGAAAAGGAAACAAAAGAATCCGCCCATACCTAATATGGAAATTAATCATGGCTTTCTATATTTAAGACACAATGTGCAGCTCGCTCTCTCTCTCTTTTTATGTGTAGCTGACTTCCTTCCTGTGCGGCCCTCAGACACGAGCGCTGACATATTTCCTCATAGAAATCAATGAAAAATCACTTTGCGACAACACAACGGATTTGCAGTCTAAATACACTTAATTAATACATACTTAATCTACACCATCAGCTAAGTAACAATATTTAGAGTTTAACAACTCTGTTCAGGGCGACAGACAGACACTTTTACTTTGAAAGTGACTTGAGTCCGTCCTTTCCATGCCTCCACAATATCAACTGCTTTTCTGTATCTATAAACCAGGAGCAAGACTGCACGTCTCTCTTTCATTTCTTGTGTGAACATAAGATTAAAAAAAACAGTGAAATTGCTTTTAGTTATTGCACTTAAATGAATAACAAATGTGCATGCATGTAATACAAAATAGGTGAAACTAGATGAGCATTAAAATAAAAAAAAAGTCATGATTTTTAAACAATGCATTACATTTTGTGTGGCCTACAGAATAAATGTGACTAAAATTATATCATATGAATAACACCAAATAGAGACAATCTCTTACTAGAGCAAAAAGGATTATTTTCTTTACAGGAAATCAATTAACACATTCATGTTAAAACACTTCTCACATTGGCACTTAAAGATATTTCTCATTCAGGTCCATAGATGGTGCTACAGGCCTTGTTCACCCTGGAGTATCACACATGGGATAGTAACATCTTATCCTGTGTATTGATTAATTAATTGGAGCCTCACTATGGGACATAGTAATAATAACAATTAATAACAATTACATCAAAACTGGTCATGTGATTTGTCTCTGACTGCATATTGGACTCTTGACAAATTGTTTGAAGTACTTTGAGTCCGCCTCACTTAAAGTCATTGAATCCAGACTCTTGAACAGGGGTGCTGAGACTCCCCTCAAGGTTTGCTGACTTCGTTACAACCCCGGTGGTGGTGTCTTTGCTTTTAAACATATTTTTCAGAGTGGTCCTTGAATTCCAACCTTGTTTTTTGGCAAACTTGTAAACACATCCAAAGAGGTCAGGAAACACCAACATCAGGTCAATACTGGCTGCATCCTCAGCACTGCAAACAGAAAGAAGTTATTATTCTTGTGTGTTGACCTACAGTGTTTGATGCATATTCCTGACTCTCGTTTCTTTTAAGTGGTGTGTGTCATCTATTGCTAAACCAATTATTATTATTATTACTAATAATAATAATAAAAATAAATATAATAATATGTATATTTATTTTGTGTAGCCCTTTTCTAAACCAAAATTACACAAACAATAAAGAGGACAGTGATGAAAACTGGTATGGCCATGAAGATGGAGGTGATATGGACCCTTGTTAGGGCAAGGGGTGGAGGAGGTAATGTTATACCAACAAACTAATATATTGGAATAACAGTGGAAAGAAAAACATTAAATAAATGTGTGACCATGAAAACAGGTTTTAAGAAGTGATTTAATAGATGACACTGACTCCTGCCTGAGTTCCTCCAGGAAGCCATACCAAAGAGCAGGTCCTCTGATGACAAAGGCCTGGTCTCCTTCAGTCTTAAGTCTACATTTAGGAACAACCAGAAGTCCCCTGCCCAGGAATCTAAGGTTGCACTCAGGCTCATGAAGCAGTCAGAGATATAACTGGGGGTCCAACCTACTCGTCTGTGCTTTAAAAGTTAGAAGACTAGAAGGAGATGTTATGTCTATGTATAACGTTTGAAGCATTTGTTGCATTTATGAAGGAAAGCACTAGCCTACCGAGCTAGACATCCCATCCAGCTGCATGGAAGGTGATGTCTAGAAACCTGAGACGGAGCTGAACAATGTTCTCCAATTGTTTCATTGGTCGCCAGATATGCCACTCAAATTACGGTAGCCAGTGTCATTAAGTTGCTAAGCACCCAGAATTTGCCACACAACATGGAATGTTATGGAACTTAATATTGATGCCCATCATTAGAACAGAGCAGTGGGCACGGTCGTAAGCAAACTTGAACTTGTTTTGAAAGCTGAGCAGGTTGTGTATTAGTTTTGAAAGGAGGCAATCTTTGTGCTATGTATTGTTCTAAAACCAGACTGAAATGTATCAAAATGTCTTAATTGCGATTGATATGGCAAAAGAACGGACCACCCACTTTTCTATAATGAAAGAAAATAGTATCATTTCTAGTTTTTAGTATTTACAGATTAATAAGGCTGGCTTTCCTGTGACATTTTAAGGTCCTATATCATGTTAAGCTCAATGTAACTTACTAGTGCTCATGGAGGTTACGTATGAAGCGCAGTAATCCCAATGTGTTCTCAGGGTAGCACTTCTTCTTGCCATCCATCTTCTGGACCAACTCAGGTGGCAACTGGAAAACCAACAAAATTACTGATGAAGTGGCTTTCTGGCACACAGGTGGATGTGCCACAATAGTTATGTTTCAGGATGTCTCACTCACCTTGTCTTTCCACTGATTGAATTCATCCCCAGCATATTGGTCCAGTTCACAAATTAGTTCCTGGTCAGCTTTTCGACAGTTCTCCATCTCCTTCTCATTACCAATCAGCCTCAAGTATTCTACTCTCCTGAATGATTTACAGAAAATACATCATTTAAAATTAATCAGTAGAATAAAAGTAACTTAGTCACTTCATACCCATTTCAAAATAAGCCATGAAAATACGTAGATAAGGAGATGTGAGTGGATGAAAAAAACACTGAAGCAGTGGAAAATGCTTTAAGCATGACTCATGATTCAACTTTTAATTTTCCATCATACTGATTGATTCTGACCAAACTCTTGACAACCGATTCACGATAGAGCGACTTACATCAATCCCAAAAACACCTAGAGCTGAATCCATGACCTGAGTCTACTACTTTATACAGTAGCACATAGAGTCAGGAAGCCGCAGCCGGCTGACAAAGAGTAAACAAAGAAGTGCTAAAGCAATGGCCAAGGCAGCATCAAAACTGCACCAGAAATGCATTACTTGATCATTTTCATTCACATCTTTATTCACATTTACATCTTATGCCCCATGCCGTGCATCCTGGCAAGCAAGACATATGTAACTCTATAGTTCAGAATAGATCGGAATGATGGAATAAGATGGGAGAATAAGATCCAGCCAGAGTTTTGATTTAAGTGCATCTACCTCACCTTTCATTTGACCAAAAGAAGGGATGAGCCAAACATTCTTCCACTGTAGGTCTTTTCTTTGGTTCTCCATCGATCATCCACTCAATGAGATCCTTTGCAACCACATCTTCAACATGTTCCAGACTGTACTTCCCTTCGTGAATGTTGTACTCACATTTCCAGCCTTTACCAAATGGATGTTGTCCTCCAGAGAGGATGTAATAGAGCAACATCCCAGCCACCTTAAGAATCAGTATAACAATTTAGTAGTTACAGAATGTCATTTGATCCACTCATCAATTAAATTGCTCTCAAACATAAAAACTAACCTGTATATCAGTGCTCCGCTTATATGGTATGTCACCGTCTTCTGTTAAAGTCTCCTTGGCCATCCAACATTTGGTTCCCGCACTGCTTGTGTGTAAAGTTGTTTTTCCTTTGGGTAATCGTCGGCTTATGCCAAAATCAGCTAATCTTGCTCTCCTCTTAACATCTGCAGGAAAAGTGGTGTAGACCAAGACAGTGAACAATTGATCAAGATATATTGTCGGTGTATGCTTTTTAAATTTCAGATACTAAACTGCATGTTTCCTCATTGCTGACTTGTCTTACCAATCAAGACATTCTGAGGTTTGAGATCCCGGTGGAGAATTTGAGGATTTTGACAATGAAGCACACTTAAACTCTGGAGAACCTGATGCACAAGTTCTCTCCTTAGTTCACTGTCCATTGGACTGTCTTTTTCACATCCAATGAATTCTTCCAGGGTGAATTCACATAGTTGAAGAAGAAGGTAACCAAAGTTCTCATCTTCTGCAAAGTCAATGTATCGTACAATGGATGGATGATCGAGCTCTGGAAGCCGTAAAAATCCCTCCTCAATCTTCAGAACCTGATAGTTGGATTTAGACATTCTCTTAACTGCGACTTCAGTGCCATCGGTTCTCAGCCCCAAGAAGACCTCAGTTCCATCACTTCCCTTTGCAATGCGAAATTCCTCATCTTTCACATAAATAAGGCTTCCAACTCTGGTAACTTCACTTTCATCAGTGTTAGCAAGCTTCTCTAATTTTTCTCTCCATCTCTTGCTGATTTCAAGCCATTTCTGTGGTTTTGGTGATGTACCAGTGCTGGGGTGGAACGGCTTAACATTTGAACTTTGAACAGATTCTACAGCAGTACAAACTTCATCTTTTAACTCCTCTTGCTTTTCTGGCTTTCGCTTCTTTTTCTTCTTCTTTTTCTTGGATCCTGATGAATCTTTACTGGTTGATGTAGAATCTTCACATACAGAGTTTGGTTTGTTTAAATGACTTTCCAATCTTCTGAGCATTTCTTTCAGGTTGTCATTCATTTGCATGTCTGCAGATGCAAGAATATCCTCAGGCACTGAAGTTATCCCCATTGAAGTAAAGATGTTAGCTGCATGTTCCAATGAAAGCAAGTTTGCAAGTATGCCATATGTCCAGACTCTCACCCCAGAGGGGTGTTGTTTCTGCGCAAAAGGAACAATTGCAGTGCATAATTTCTCAATGAAATCCCGATTCCAGCCATTTTTAACTTTTGTTTTCTGTGAAATCACATAGAGCACTTCCAGAATTGCTTTTAGTACATCAGGACTTTTTATTGAGGAAAGTAGTTCCTGTAGTTGGGGGATAAAATCCAGTGATATCTCATTTGGTATCTCTTTCACTGTGCAGAAAACTGTATGTACACTTTTAACAACTGAAGCCTTTATTTGTTCCTGGGGAATGTTTGGAAGCCGTTTAACTGCATCCGCAATGTAGGAGTTCAGATTTCCTGTGTCCTTCAACCATTTAATACTTCCACGACGGTATTCTTCAGCATATCGCCCAATAAGGTTAAAGAATATGTCAGTCATGGTATGATGGGTCTGAGGATGCTCCAGGAGCATGTGACTGTCAAAAATCTTGAAAACTTCTGTGGGTGTTTTCTCTCGTATTGCAAATTCCAGATCAACAAAATATTTGACTTTGGAACATAATGCATCACCGTTTGATGCAAGTTTGTGTATCATTCCAGCTATTTTTTTATTGTTGGTGGAATCATGAGGTTCTGTTTCAAGGCATAATGTTATTAGTGCACCAGCGCAGATGAGCTCTTTCATGATATCTTCTCTGTCATGGATGGCAGCAGTTTGCAATGGTGTATGTGGGATAAAATCCCATCCATTTGGATTAGCTCCTGTTTTAAGCAATCTGCTCACAAAAGCAAGTGGAGCTTTGGATAATGAGGCATAATGCAAAGGTGTCCAGTGATTAGAAATCTTGTTTGGGTTTGCACCGTTCTCCAGTAGGTAAGCACAAATATCCTCCTTGTGATATGCAACAGCAGCAATTAAAGGGGTTATATCATCATTCCACTCTTGGCATGGGTAAACTCCATTAATGTCATTGTCCTTTAATGATTTCTTGAGCTTCTTGAGTTTGTTGTTAATTACACACCGTATTATGGGGTGTGTTTCTCTTTGGATTGGGACTGTTGTCACTTGTAACTGTGTGATGATATTCATTTCTTTACTTCAGGATAACTGTGGGGTGACAAAATGATTAGGTCAGTGTAACATCTGGTGCCTTTAGAGAGTTTTGCCACTGTGGCTGCTACTATTTAGTTCAATGGCAGAAAAGCTATTGTGTTATTCATTCTCTGTGATCATACAGTAACAGGATGTCTTATGAACTTCATCCTCTAGAAATCTCAGGTAGGTCTCAGGTCTCATTAAAAAGTTGACCGTTCCCTCTTGTGTTTGTCCTTTAATAAAGATTTTGTTTTAGGCCTGTCACCTCTCTAGAATTAAGAAATGTTGGCTTCAAGAATACCCTGATCATATTGCTATTGTGAAATGCCTAACACTCTAAAAATCAGCTGGCATGCATAACAAGCTATGATTGGGAAGAGGACTGTGAAGCTAACATGTCCACCACTAAAAAAGTCCAAAGTCTGTCTTGATATGGTTCTGCTTGAACTTAATGTCGAGAGGTTATAGGCAACTAACAGAAGAACACATGTAATAAAGAAATTCAAATGTGGCACAATTTCCTGTTCAACTATTCGTTTGCATATTAATCTAGAGACTTGATGGCTTACGTAGCCCTGGCTAATATAGCAAAGGGATATTGATGACCAGGGGTGTTGATTCACTAAACTTCAAGCTATGGCAAAGTCCCAGCATCTATTATCATTTGCCACCATACCTGCTTATATTGACTCCATTTTTGGGGAAAACTGGAGCAATGATAAGATTATTTGGTTAAGGTACTAAATTATTAAACATACGTAGCAAACACACACAGTGTCAACATTTGTGAACAATTTTAAGATATGGATTTCAAATAGATATTGTCAATTTCTGCCCTCTTTTTGCTTCCATTTACATTGTAAAACAAAGGGGTAAAATTTTGGGACTCATTTGGGCTAAGTATTGTAAGCCCCAAAAACGGGTCCTACCACTTTTTTTCAACTTTGAACTTCCTCATTCAGAGGGGCAACGGGATTTCAACTTCAACTTTTTTTTTCGTGATAAACAAACAATAAAAAATAAAATTGTTGAGGTAATTTCTATTTACCACAAAACCCTTCAAAAACTTGGGATGAGTTGCTGTAAAAAAGATTTTTTTAAAAAGACCATAAAGACACAAATATAAAATTCTATATCATATGGGTTTTCTAAATAATCCTATTACATTATAAAGGATCAAACTTTTTAAAAAAAATGCTACAGGGCACAATTGGGGATGAAGCTCAATCAACTTTTGTGTAAAAAATACTAGAGACTTTTCACAAATTTCCCAAAATTATGGCACCTAAACCTCAGCATTTTGCTGGCCGTGTTTAAGAAATCCCCAACATAAAAGCGCAAAAAAGCTCATTTATGAGACTTCCAATAACACCCACCATGGCTCCTATCCTTGGTAAAATTATCATCCTTCCCCTTTTCATAAAATAAATTTTTAAGTTTTAGTCGAAAATCCAATGGATAAAATAGGGACGGGAAAAAAATTTGGTATTCACAAAAAAAGGAAATAAATAAATAAAGACCTCGGGACCATATGGGCCCTGGGATGTCAAACTTCCTAAATTTCCAAAACTTCCTAACCCCTCTCCGCGCCATCACATCAGAGTTTGAACTTTGCCCTTCCAATGGATGGACGTTATTTTTATTTTTTTTTTTTTTTAAAGAAAATTTAAACACTTTTCATTTGCCCACGACTGCTGAATTTTTCCAACATATAAAAATAACATACATTTTTTAGAAATTTTTAACACATACACCAATCCCATTTTTCCTGCGTCATGGTTTGGATCGAGCGGGGGGAGGGGGCGGACGGACGGAGTTCCTATCAGCGTAAATTATTTTCAAATTTTTCCTTTCCTTTTCAGCGCAGATAACATTCAATTCCCCATAAGAATAAATTTAAACTAGTCACGGGTTAAGGGAAGCACATATCGATATTTTTTATTGGGGATCGTTTCTAAAAAGGAAACAAAAGTACCGCCCATCCCAATAAAAGGGAAATAAATCATATTTGGGTTTTCGAAATTTAAAAAATAATTGCACTCTCTTTCTCTCTGTCTCTTTATTTGTAGCTAAAACCCTGACTGTGGGGCTTCGTAGCTGTTTTTCGTGTAGCAAGTGCCGCGGTAAATGTGGGTTTTTTATATGGATTTTGGAACTTTGAGGGGATTCTCTTAAAGGGGACTGACAGGTTTAAAAACTGCGCATTTTCATGACCCCACTGATGTGGGAAAACAATTTTCTTCCAACTTTTTCCTAGAACCCCCTTATTAAATTAAATTAAAAAACAGAAATAAAATGAATGTTTTCCATTGGGGCAACGTTTAAGGACCGCAACAAAAAACTTTTACAAATTTTTAAAAAAATTTAAACGACCCGGGATTAAAACAAATTTTAGAAATCCTGAATCAACTTAATTCTTTTCATCACTCCCGCTCTACCCATACACGGGGACTCCCTTTTTTTTTTTTCCAAAACAAATGACCCAGTAAAATGCTGAAAAATCACTAAATAGTAAAGGGTACCAATACATAAGAAGGGCAGAAATTAACTTCATTCTGTTCACAGGTTTCCCCCTCTAAGATAGGCCCTCATCTTTAAAATGTTTTACTTAAGCGTTTTTTTTAATGACAGAAAATGCACTTAAATAAAAAGGGTACCGATGACAGAAGATGGGGTATAACACTTCATTCTTTTCAGGCAACCCCCCAATACCATCGGGGGGCATTCTTTTTAAAATTTTGAAAAAATGATGCCATGCACAAATCTTATATTGTTGCATGCCTTTTTTTTTTTTTAATGTTTTTTTTAAGAATTTTAAAGCCATTAAAAGGAATTTAACTAAATAATTAAAAATTTGGGGCCGGGGCATGCTAAAAAGGGGTGCCTAAACACAATAAGCTGTCTCTGCCCTCTTTCTTATGTTTTACGTACCTTTCCTCATTTAATGCATTTTTTTTTCTTTTTCCCCCCCAAAACAAAACAATGAAGTCAATTTTTTTTTTTAGATAAACGTAAATTTGACATTTTTGCTAACATATTTCCTCATAGAAATAATGAAAAATCACTTTGAAACAACTAACGGATTTGCACAATATACACTTACTTAATACATACTTAATCTACACATCAGCTGATAAGAATATTTTAAGTTTAAAAACTCTGTTCGGGCGACAGACAGACACACAACATTTTTACTTTAAAAAGTCATTTGAGCCCCTCCTGTCCAAAATCAAGCTTTCCCTTTTCCACTCCCAATATCTATTTTTTTCTGTATCATAAACCGGGAGCAAAACCCCATCCTTTCATTTCTTGTGGTGTTAAATTTTAAATTAAAAAAAACATGAAATTGTTTTTATTTTGCACTTAAATAATAACGAATGTCATGCATTAATAAAAAATAGGTGAAACAAATTTTAGCTTAAATAAAAAAAATTTTGGTTTTTCAAACAATGCATTACTTTTTTATGTGGCCCTACAGACTTATTTTGACAAAAATTTAAAAATCATATGAATAACACCAAATAGAACAATGTCTTACTAAGCAAAAAGGATTATTTTCTTTACAGGAAATCAATGAACATATTCATGTTAAAACACTTCTCACAGGGCATTTAAAGATATTTTCTCCTTTGGGCGATAGAGGGTCTACACCTTGTTCACCCGGGAGTATCACAAAAGGGGATAGAACATCTTATCCTTTATTGTTTAAATTAATTTGGGAGCCCACTAGGGGCATAGCAATAATAACAATTAAAAAAAATTACATAAAAACTGGACTTGATTTGTCTCTGCTAAAAAGGACTTTTTTACTCATTTTTCGAATTGCTTTGATTTTGCCTCCTTTTAAAGGGTCTTTGAGTCCAGACTCTTAACGGGGGCCTGAGACCCCCTCAAGGTTTGCGACTTCATTAAAACCCCCCGATGTGGTGTTTTTTGCTTTTAAAATTTTTTTTCAGGTGGTCCTTGAATTCCAAACCTTGTTTTTTGGCAAATTGTAAAACCCTCCAAAGAGGTCAGGAAACACCAAATCAGGTCAATATTTTGCTGCACCTCACACTGCAAACAAAAGAATTTATTTTCACAAATAAGACACTCAATTTCCCCAAACCCTACAATACCCCCTAGCTGCAGGTTTTTCTTTTGTGTTGACCACATGTTTGATGCATATACCCACTCTCCCTTTTTTTTAAGTGTGTGTGTCATCCCATTTCTAAATCTATTAATTATTATTAAATTTTTATTATTATTATTATTATTATTATTATACTAACTTTTACTACTACTAATAATAATAATAATAAAAATAATAATATGTAAAATTTATTTTGGTACACTTTTCTAAACCAAAAAAACACAAAAAATAAAGGGACAGTGATGAAAACGTATGGCCATAAAGGGCTATAGGACCCTGTTAGGGGAAGGGGTGGGGGAGGTAAGTTATACCCAAAAAACTAAAAATTGGAATAACATGGAAAAAAAAAAACAGAAAAAAATGTTACCATGAAAACAGGTTTTAAATATTTAATAGATGACACTGACTCTGCCTGATTTCCCCAGGAAGCCTACCAAAGAGCAGGTCCTCTGATGACAAAGGCCGGTGTCCCTTCTCTGGTCTACATTTAGAAAAAAAGGGGTTGGTTTTTAGGGATAAATAAATAAAGGGGGGGGGGAAAATATTGTTCGTGTTTAAAAAATTTTTAGGAAAGACATAAAGGAGATGTTATGTCTATGTAAACTTTGAACATTTTTGCATTTATGAAAAAGCTCTACCTCCGACTAGACAAACCCATCCCTGCATGGAAGGGGATGTCTAAAACCTGAGACGGACTAACAATGTTCTCCAATTTTTCATTGGTCGCCAAAATGTACTCAAATTAGGGTAGCAGTGTCATTAATTGCAAGCACCCAAAATTTCCCGCCAAAAAACAAAGGTGAACTTAATATTTTATGCCCCTCATTAGAACAAGCGTCGCGCATCGTAAGCAAACTTGAAAATTGTTTTTTAAAGCTGAGCAGTTGTGTATTATTTGAAAGGGGGGCAATCTTTTTCTATGTATTGTGGGAAAACCAACTGAAAGTATAAAAAAGTCTTAAATTGCGATTTATATGGCAAAAGAACGGGCCACCCACTTTTTTTATAAGAAAGAAAATATATCATTTTTAGTTTTCAGTATTTACAGATTTTTAAAATTGGCTTTTTCCCGTACATTTTTAAAGGCCTAATCATTTACGCTCAGTGGAACCTACTATGCTCATGGAGGTTTTCGTATGAAGCGCATAATCCCAATTGGGGTTTTCAGGTAGCACTTCTTCTTGCCATCCATCTTCTGGACCCAAATCAACGGCAAAATGGAAAACCAACAAAATTACTGAAATGGCTTTTTGGCATACAGGTGATTGCCAAAATTGTGTTTCAGGGTTCACCTTTTCTTTCACTTTGAACCATCCCCACATATTGGTCCAGTTTTACAAATTGTTTCCTTTCCCTTTTTCGACAGTTCTCCACCCCTTCTCATTACCAATCTGCCTCAATATTCTACCTCCTGAATATTTACAGAAAATACATCTTTAAAACAAAACATAAATAAAAGTAACTTTTATCACTTCATACCCATTTCCAAAAAAGCCATGAAAATACGTAAAAGGGGATTGATGGGTGAAAAAAACACTAAACAGGGAAAATTCTTTAACATGATCTGATTTAACTTTTAATTTTCCATCATACTGATTTATGACCAAATCTACAAAAAGCTTCACGATAGGCGACTTACATCAATCCCAAAAACACCTAAGCTAATCCATGAAACCCAGTCTACTATTTACACAGTAGCACATGGAGTCAGGAAGCCGCCGCCGGCTGACAAAGAGTAAACAAAGAAGTGCTAAAGCAATGGCCAAGGCAGCATCAAAACTGCACCAGAAATGCATGACTTGATCATTTTCATTCACATCTTTATTCACGTTTCCCATGTCGTGCATCCTGGCAAGCAAGACATAAGTAACTATATAGTTCAGACTAGATCGGTATGATGGGAAAATAAAATGGCCAGAGTTTTGATTTAACTGCCTCTACCTCACCTTTCATTTGACCAGAAGAAGGGATGAGCCAAACATTCTTCCACTGTAGGTCTTTTCTTTGGTTCTCCATCGATCAACCACTCAATGAGATCCTTTGCAACCACATCTTCAACATGTTCCAGACTGTACTTCCCTTCGTGAATGTTGTACTCACATTTCCAGCCTTTACCAAATGGATGTTGTCCTCCAGAGAGGATGTAATAGAGTAACATCCCAGCCACCTTAAGAATCAGTATAACAATTTAGTAATTACAGAATGTCATTTGATCCACTCATCAATTAAATTGCTCTCAAACATAAAAACTAACCTGTATATCAGTGCTCCGCTTATATGGTATGTCAGCGTCTTCTGTCAAAGTCTCCTTGGCCATCCAGCATTTGGTTCCCGCACTGCTTGTGTGTAAAGTTGTTTTTCCTTTGGGTAATCGTCGGCTTATGCCAAAACATCTGCAGGAAAAGTGGTGTAGACCAAGACAGTGAACAATTGATCAAGATATATTGTCGGTGTATGCTTTTTAAATTTCAGATACTAAACTACATGTTTCCTCATTTCTGACTTGTCTTACTAATCAAGACATTCTGGGGTTTCAGATCCCGGTGGAGAATTTGAGGATTTTGACAATGAAGCACACTTAAACTCTGGAGAACCTGATGCACAAGTTCTCTCCTTAGTTCACTGTCCATTGGACTGTCTTTTTCACATCTGATGAATTCTTCCAGGGTGAATTCACATAGTTGAAGAAGAAGGTAACCAAAGTTCTCATCTTCTGCAAAGTCAATGTATCGTACAATGGATGGATGATCAAGCTCTGGAAGCTGTAAAAATCCCTCCTCAATCTTCAGAATCTGATAGTTGGATTTAGACATTCTCTTAACTGCGACTTCAGTGCCATCATTTCTCAGCCCCAAGAAGACCTCAGTTCCATCACTTCCCTTTGCAATGCGAAATTCCTCATCTTTCACATACATAAGGCTTCCATCTCTGGTAACTTCACTTTCATCAGTGTTAGCAAGCTTCTCTAATTTTTCCCTCCATCTCTTGCTGATTTCAAGCCATTTCTGTGGTTTTGGTGATGTACCAGTGCTGGGGTGGAACGGCTTAACATTTGAACTTTTAACAAATTCTACAGCAGTACAAACTTCATCTTTTAACTCCTCTTGCTTTTCTGGCTTTCGCTTCTTTTTCTTCTTCTTTTTCTTGGATCCTGATGAATCTTTACTGGTTGATGTAGAATCTTCACATACTGAGTTTGGTTTGTTTAAATGACTTTCCAATCTTCTGAGCATTTCTTTCAGGTTGTCATTCATTTGCATGTCTGCAGATGCAAGAACATCATCAGGCACTGAAGTTATCCCCATTGAGGTAAAGATGTTAGCTGCATGTTCCAATGAAAGCAAGTTTGCAAGTATGCCATATGTCCAGACTCTCACTCCAGAGGGGTGTTGTTTCTGGGCAAAAGGAACAATTGCAGTGCATAATTTCTCAATGAAATCCCGATTCCAGACATTTTTAACTTTTGTTTTCTGTGAAATCACATAGAGCACTTCCAGAATTGCTTTTAGTACATCAGGACTTTTTATTGAGGAAAGTAGTTCCTGTAGTTGGGGGATAATATCCAGTGATATCTCATTTGGTATCTCTTTCACTGTGCAGAAAACTGTATGTACACTTTTAACAACTGAAGCCTTTAATTGTTCCTGGGGAATGTTTGGAAGTCGTTTAACTGCATCCGCAATGTAGGAGTGCAGATTTCCTGTGTCCTTCATCCATTTAATACTTCCACGACGGTATTCTTCAGCATATCGCCCAATAAGGTTAAAGAATATGTCAGTCATGGTATGATGGGTCTGAGGATGCTCCAGCAGCATGTGACTGTCAAAAATCTTGAAAACTTCTGTGGGTGTTTTCTCTCGTACTGCAAATTCCAGATCAACAAAATATTTGACTTTGGAACATAATGCATCACCGTTTGATGCAAGTTTATGTATCATTCCAGCTATTTTTTTTATTGTTGGTGGAATCATGAGGTTCTGTTTTAAGGCATAATGTTATTAATGCACCAGCACAGATGAGCTCTTTCATGATATCTTCTCTGTCATGGATGGCAGCAATTTGCAGCGGTGTCCAATTCTGTTGGAGTCGGACATTATTCCATCCATTTGGATCAGCTCCTGTTTTAAGCAATCTGCTCACAAAAGCAAGTGGAGCTTTGGATAATGAGGCATAATGCAAAGGTGTCCAGAGATGTCCAGAAATCTGGTTTGGGTTTGCACCGTTCTCCAGTAGGTAAGCACAAATATCCTCCTTGTGATATGCAACAGCAGCAATTAAAGGGGTTATAGCATCATTCCCCTTTTGGCATGGGTAAACTCCATTAATGCTATTGTCCTTTAATGATTTCTTGAGCTTCTTGAGTTCGTTGTTAATTACACACCGTATTATGGGATGTGTTTCTCTTTGGATTGGGACTGTTGTCACTTGTAACTGTGTGATGATATTCATTTCTTTACTTCAGGATAACTGTGGGGTGACAAAATGATTAGGTCAGTGTAACATCTGGTGCCTTTAAACTAGCTCAGTTATAGACCTATAGATAGAGAGAGTTTTGCCTCTGTGGCCGCTACTATTTACTTCAATGGTCGAAAAGCTATTGTGGTATTCATTCTCTGTGATCAAACAGCAACAGGATGTCCTATGAACTCAGGTAGGTCTCAGGTCTCTGTCACGGCTCCAGCCCCGACCCCGAGTTTTCCCTGTGTTTCTACCTCCCTTGTGTCTCCACCTCCCCTGTCTGTCTCTCATTGTCTGTCTGTGTGTGTGGCGTGGGTGTGGCTCCCTCTCCTGGCCCTGCCTTCCCTCCACACCTGTCGTCTATCTACTCATCAGCCCAGCAGTACATATACCCCGGCTCGTCAACCACTCGTCGCCAGATTGTTCTGCCAACTACTGTGGTAGTCGCGCTCTCGGCCGCGCTTGACCGAGTTGTTTTCCCTTGTGTGCCTCCGGGCTTTTCTAATCGATTCTCCTGTCTCCCAAGATCCCCTGAACGCCTCCTTCCTCATGTCTCTTCACCGCTACCCACCAGCCTGCCTGCTTCCCTCGCACCTGCCTGCCCCAGCTCCATCCAGCCCAGCCTCTGCACCCCCCACCATCCCATCACCTGCTTCTCCATTAAAACCGCTTTTCCCTACTCCCTTGTCGTGGTCTGCATTCTGGGTCCTATACAAACTGCAATCCCTGACAGTCTCATTAAAATGTTGACCGTTCCCTCTTGTGTTTGTCCTTTAATAAAGATTTGGTTTTAGGCCTGTCACCTCTCTAGAATTAAGAAATGTTGGCTTCAAGAATACCCTGATCATATTGCCACTGTGAAATGCCTAACACTCTACAAAAATCAGCTGGCATGCAATAACAAGCTATTATTGGGAAGAGGACTGTGAAGCTAACATGTCCGCCACTGAAAAAAGTCCAAAGTCTGTCTTGATATGGTTCTGCTTGAACTTATTGTCAAGAGGTTATAGGCAACTGATTTTGACATAATCTTGAATCCATTCATCAATACTAATTTCCTAATTACCACACCGATTTCACTCATCACACCTCTTTTTGCCTGTCCACCACCCACAATAAACATGCATACATTCACACACACATAGCTGCCTGCCATTACTCTTACACCGTGATCCCTACAAATTTTTAATCTGACATACACTTGCACACAAGCATCATACAACCAACAAACATACACACATTCAGACCCCCACCCCACATCCCCTCTAATCTATCCCTCTCTTCCTGCATTTTTTTTTTTCATTTTTTTTTTTTCTCTCGCTCTCTCTTTTCTCTCTCTCTTTCCCTCTATTATTACTTATTAAGTACTTAATTAAGTTAAATATGTGATGTTTTTGTTGTATTTGTTGTTGTCATTAATATCATTATTATTAGTATTATTGTTACTGTTATTAATGTTATTAAATCAAAAGAAAAAAATTGAAAAATAAAAAAGAGGTCATAGGCAACTAATGTAATAAAGAAATTCAAATGTGGCACAATTTCCTGTTCAACTATTCCTTTGCATATTAAACTAGAGACTTGATGGCTTAAGTAGCCCTGGCTAATATAGCAAAGGGATATTGATGACCAGGGGTGTTGATTCACTAAACTTCAAGCTATGGCAAAGTCCCAGCATCTATTATCATTTGCCAAGATACCTGCTTATATTGACTCAATTTTTGGGGACAACTGGAGCAATGATGAGATTATTTGGTTAAGGTACTAAATTATTAAACATATGTACCAAACACACACAGTGTCAACATTTGTAAACAATTCTAAGATATGGCTTTCAAATAGATTCTGTGAACTTTGAACTTCCTCATTCAGACTGGCAACATGACTTCAACTTTCAATGTTAAGAGTAGTGAAATATATAATACAATGCTCTTTGGTCTTACAAGGTACAATGATGAAATCCTGTGGTGGTAACTAGGTATTCATAAACATCTAAATACACTACCGCTCAAAAGTTTGGGGTCACCCAGAAAATGTCATGTTTTCCATGAAAACTCACACTTTTATTCATGAGTTGCAAAATGAATAGAAAATATAGTCAAGACATTGACATGGTTAGAAATAATGATTTTTACTTGAAATAATAATTTTGTCCTTCAAACTTTGCTTTCGTCAAAGAATCCTCCATTTTCAGCAATTACAGCCTTGCAGACCTTTGGCATTCTAGCTGTCAATTTGTTGAGGTAATCTGAAGAAATCTCATCCCATGCTTCCTGAAGCACCTCCCATAAATTGGATTGGCTTGATGGGCACTTCATCCGTACCATACGGTCAAGCTGCTCCCACAACAGCTCAATAGGGTTGAGATCTGGTTACTGCGCTGGCCACTCCATTTTAGACAGAATACCAGCTGACTGCTTCTTCCCTAAATAGTTCTTTGCCCATCTTAATCTTTTCCTTTTATTGGCCAGTCTCAGATATGGCTTTTTCTTTGCTACTCTGCCTAGAAGGCCAGCATCCTGGAGTCGCCTCTTCACTGTTGACGTTGGGACTGGTGTTTTGCAGGTACCATTTAATGAAGCTGCCAGTTGAGGACCTGTGAGGCGTCTGTTTCTCAAACTAGAGGCTCTGATGTACTTGTCCTCTAGCTCAGTTGTGCACCGGGGCCTCCCTTCTCTTTCTATTCAGGTTAGAGCCAGTTTGCGCTGTTCTGTAAAGGGAGTAGTACACACCGTTGTATGAGATCTCCAATTTCTTGGCAATTTCTCGCATGGAATAGCCCTCAGTTCTCAGAACAAGAATAGACTAACGAGTTTCAGAAGAAAGTTCTTTTTTTTCTGGCCATTTTGAGACCCACAAATGCTGATACTCCGAATACTCAACTAGCCTAAGGAAGGCCAATTGTATTGCTTCTTTAATCAGCACAACAGTTTTCAATGATCAATTAGCCTTTTAACATGATAAACTTGGATTAGCTAACACAATGTGCCATTGGAACACAGGAGTGATGGTTGCTGAAAATGGGCCTCTGTACGCCTATGTAGATATTCCATTAAAAATCAGCCGTTTCCAGCTATAATAGTCATTTACCACATTAACAATGTCTAGACTGTATTTCTGATCAATTTAATGTTATTTTAATTGAAACAAATTGTGCATTTCTTTCAAAAATAAGGACATTTATAAGTGACCCCAAACTTTTGAGCGGTAGTATATATTTGAAGGTATCACTAAAACCAACTTGTTTTACCTTAAAAGAATAACCCTATTCTGCATTGGCTCTGAATGTTGTTTGTTGGTGGGATTCCACGGCATGAAAATGTTACTAATTTCATACATTGGTTTGGAGACCTCACACCCATATTCTGTGTTGGCTCTCAATGTTGTTTGCTAAAACTGAACAACTCCCTATAGCCTTTGATCAATTATAATGAAATCTAATAATAAAACAAACTAATGAAGAATCAAATTGTCAAGGTAAATTGTATTTACCATAAAATGCATTCAACATTAGGATGTGTTGCTGTAAATAAAGGCAATTTAATTTGTTTATGAAAATTGACCAGGAAAGACACAAATATAAGTATTCTATGTAGGATTTTAAATAATCCTATTACGTATACAGGATTATATATAGTATATAGTATAAAGGTATTAGACATTTTAAAAATACTATCAGGGCACAATCAGGAGGATGACTCAGGGTAGGCCTACCTTTAGAAGAAATGATGACTGCACATTAAGGTGTTAAATATTGTTAGAGTTTTAATCAAAATTAATGAGTTGAATAAAATTAGGTTTAAGACAATGTGCAATATTATCCTAATCACTGACAACCAATCAAATAAAACACTGTACAAAGTGTCAGTTGTGCTGTATTGTGTCATTCATGTCCCCCGTCCCCAGTGGGGATTACACCCATGATAAAATCGCCCAAAAGCTCATAGGGACTTCCACTAACAGTCCCTGCATGGCTCTCAATTACTTTAATTTATCATCGTTGGCCTTTCATAAACATATTATTTTTAATAATTAGTTGAGAATTCTAATAGATCATAATTGGGACTGGAACTAACTAGGTAACTCACCAAAAAGTTAAATGTAATAAAGTAAAGTTACCTTAGAGATGAAGCATTGTCGGCACTGGTGACGAGAAGCCCCTGACTGCAATGTGCAGTTCGGAGTCAACTCCGCCCACATTGAGCACGGCCCCGAACTGCACACTGCAGTGAGGGGCACTTGCTGGTGATAGCTCAAACTTCTGACTTCCTGAAGCCTCTTCGCGCCAGTAGTGATGGGAAGACCGACTCTTTTAACTAACTCGATTCTTTCGAGCTGTCCGATAGAAGTGCATCGATTCTGAATCGATTCATTATGATTCACCAACAAAAACATACCATCCCACGTGAGGTTTGAACCTACAATCCTCAGCATAAGAGTCTGATGCTCTACTAACTGAACTATACTAGTAATGGAGGCATATGAGCGCCACCCCTTTCAAACCAGATGTGTAACCAACTGTAAAACACCAACTAAATCACAGGTTAATGATAATAATATTTATAGTATTTACACAGAGTATTGCTATTGATTTCATTTTATTTCGTGTGCTCTTGACTTTCTTTTTCTAATAGAGACATTTTTGTTGACCAATGTTAAATGTTAAATGGCTTATAGTTTACCCAATTACCAGTTAATTTATTAACAACATCTTAAACAACAAAAACTGTTGACTTTCTTTTTCTAATAGAGACAGTTTTGTTGACCAATGTTAAATGTTAAATGGCTTATTGTTTACCCAATTACCAGTTAATTTATTAAACAACATCTTAAACAACAAAAACTGTTGTCAATGTGTGCAGAATAGATCGCTACATTATTACATTGGCCTTTTTCACGATCTAATATGGCTCCTTGATCCGGCAGGTACGCGGAAGTAGTCTCTCTCGTTCATCAGACGTGAACCGCTCGGACATCTCGGACATCTGCTCTCTCGGTTCGCGAGATGTCCGATTGAGTCCGAGAAGTCCGATATTCATCTGCTCTCTCGTTCATCTGCTCTCTCGACTCGTTCGCGAGCCGCTCAGTCTCTCTCGTTCATCTGCTCTCTCGACTCGTTCGCGAGCCGCTCAGTCTCTCTCGTTCATCTGCTCTCTCGACTCGTTCGCGAGCCGCTCACTCTCTCTCGTTCATCTGCCCTCTCGTTCGCGAGCCGCTCAGTCTCTCTCGACTCTTCGCGAGCCGCTCAGTCGGATCAGCGGTTCTCGTCCGATGAACGAGAGAGACTACTTCCGCTTACCCGCCGGATCAAGGAGCCATATTGGATTATGAAAAAGGCCAATGTAATAATGTAGCGATCTATTACATTCTATATACATTGACAACAGTTTTTGTAATGTTTAAGATGTTGTTTGATAAATTAACTGGTGATTTTTAAATTTTTTTTTTTTTTTTTCTGGCGCTGCTATAACCGCTGCTGAATCAATTCAGTCGCATGTGCGAGTCGAATCAGCTCACTCACTTAACTGATTCGGTTCTTTTGAACGATTCGTTCGTGAATCGGCCATCACTACGCGCCAGTAGATGTAGGCTACGTGTTTGAAATTTGATGTTCAATGGATTTACGTGTTTGTTTCAAGGGAAATATGAACACTTTTCATTTGTCCGCGACTGCTGACTCCTTTTTCTTTTTCAAAAACTGTAAAAAAAAAAAAAAGTGCAGCTCTCTTTCTGTCTCTTTATTTGTAGCTTCCTAGCTGTTTTTAGTGTGAGCAAATGGCCGCAGGATTAAAACAGCTGCATATTCATGATCAGCTGATGGTGGAAAACAAGTTTCATTCCAACATTTCCTAGAACCTCAAATTAACAGCAGAAATTGAATGGAATATGTTTCCATTGTGGACAACCGCGTAAGGGACCGTCAACAAAATATACATTTGCTAATTTTAAAATTTGAACAGATCCCTATTACAACAAATTAGAAATCCTGAATCAACTTAATACTGTTCATGCACTCCCGCTCTACCTTACACAGGCACTCATCTTTTTTATTTTTTTTACTTAAATAACATTAATTACATTACAGTCATTTAGCAGACGCTTTTATCCAAAGTGACTTACAATAAGTGCATTCAACATAGGTAGGCAAGAGAACTACTAGTCACCAGAACTCTTAAGTGCATTTCCTTCCTAAACAAGCATCTAAGAGCAGAACCAGTGCTAAGGTAAAAGTGCAATAAGTTAGCTACCTACTTTTTATTTAAACAAATGAGACAAATAAGTGAAGCAAATAAACAAGAGCTAAGACAAATAAGTGACAGAAAAATACACTTAAATGAGCAAAGGTACACAATGACAGAAGATAGAGGTATGAGATCAGCTTCATTCTGTTCAGGTTCTGTTTCATGTGGCCTACAGAATAACCAATCAAATATGACTGAAATGCAGTCATATTTGTGCTTTGAGTGCTTTGAGTGTGTGCTCAAAGCACTCAAAGTGTGTGCTTTGAGTGCTTTGAGTCTGCCTCACTTAAAGTCATTGAGTCCAGACTCTTGAACAGGGGTGCTGAGACTCCCCTCAAGGTCTGCTGACTTCATTACAACCCCGGTGGTGGTGTCTTTTCTTTGACACATATTTTTCAGAGTGGTCCTGGAATTCCAACCTTGTTTTTTGGCAAACTTGTAAACACATCCAAAGAGCTCAGGAAACACCAACATCAGGTCAATACTGGCTGCATCCTCAGCACTGCAGACAGAAAGAAGTTATTATTCTTGTGTGTTGACCTACAGTGTTTGATGCATATACCTGACATCTATTACTAAACCAATTATTATTAATAATAATAATAATAAAAATAAAAATAAATATAATAATATGTATATTTATTTTGTGTAGCACTTTTCTAAACCAAAACACACAAACAAAGAGGACAGTGATGAAAACTGGTATGGCCATGAGCAGTGGGCACAGAGCAGTGGGCACAGTCGTAAGCAAACTTGAACTTGTTTTGAAAGCTGAGCAGGTTGTGTGTTAGTTCTGAAAAGAGGCAATCTTTGTGCTATATATTGTTCCAAAACCAGACTGAAATGTATCAAAATGTCTTAATTTCGATTTATATGGCAAAAGAATGGACCACCCACTTTTCTATAATGAAAGAAAATAGTATCATTTCTAGTTTTCAGTATTTACAGATTAATAAGGCTGGCTTTCCTGTGACATTTTAAGGTCCTATATCATGTTAAGCTCAGTGTAACTTACTAGTGCTCATGGAGGTTACGTATGAAGCGCAGTAATCCCAATGTGTTCTCAGGGTAGCACTTCTTCTTGCCGTCCATCTTCTGGACCAACTCAGATGGCAACTGGAAAACCAACAAAATTACTGATGAAGTGGCTTTCTGGCACACAAGTGGATGTGCCACGACAGTTGTTTTTCAGGATGTCTCGCTCACCTTGTCTTTCCACTGATTGAATCCATCCCCAGCATATTGTTCCAGTTCACAAATTAGTTCCTGGTCAGCTTTTCGACAGTTCTCCACCTCCTTCTCATTACCAATCAGCCTCAAGTATTCTACTCTCCTGAATGATTTACAGAAAATACATCATTTAAAACAAATCAGTAGAATAAAAGTAACTTTAGTCACTTCATACCCATTTCCAAATAAGCCATGACAATACGTAGATAAGGAGATGTGAGTGGATGAAAAAAACACTGAAGCAGTGGAAAATGTTTTAAGCATGACTCATGATTTAACTTTTAATTTTCCAACATACTGATTGATTCTGACCAAACTCTTGACAACCGCTCCACGATACAGCGACTTACATCAATCCCAAAAACACCTATAGCTGAATCCATGACCTGAGTCTACTACTTTACACAGTAGCACATGGAGACAGACAGCTGCAGCCGGCTGACAAAGAGTAAACAAAGAAGTGATAAAGCAATGGCCAAGGCAGCATCAAAACTGCACCAGAAATGCATGACTTGATCATTTTCATTCACATGTTTACATCTTATGTCCCATGCTGTGCATCCTGGCAAGCAAGACATAGGTAACTCTATAGTTCAGAATAGATCGGTATGATGGAATAAGATGGGAAAATAAGATCCAGATATAAAATGGCCAGAGTTTTGATTTAAGTGCCTCTACCTCACCTTTCATTTGACCAGAAGAAGGGATGAGCCAAACATTCTTCCACTGTAGGTCTTTTCTTTGGTTCTCCATCGATCATCCACTCAATGAGATCCTTTGCAACCACATCTTCAACATGTTCCAGACTGTAAACATGAAACATGAAAACTAACCTGTATATCAGTGCTCCGCTTATATGGTATGTCAGCATCTTCTGTCAAAGTCTCCTTAGCCATCCAGCATTTGGTTCCCGCACTGCTTGTGTGTAAAGTTGTTTGTCCTTCGGGTAATCGTCGGCTTATCCCAAAATCAGCTAATCTTGCTCTCCTCCTAACATCTGCAGGAAAAGTGGTGTAGAACAAGACAGTGAACAATTGATCAAAATATATTGTCGGTGTATGCTTTTTAAATTTCAGATACTAAACTACATGTTTCCTCATTTCTGACTTGTCTTACCAATCAAGACATTCTGGGGTTTCAGATCCCGGTGGAGAATTTGAGGATTTTGAGAATGAAGCACACTTAAACTCTCGAGAACCTGATGCATAAGTTTTCTCCTTAGTTCACTGTCCTTTGGACTGTCTTTTTCACATCTGATAAATTCTTCCAGGGTGAATTCACATAGTTGAAGAAGAAGGTAACCAAAGTTCTCATCTTCTGCAAAGTCAATGTATCGTACAATGGATGGATGATCGAGCTCTGGAAGCCGTAAAAATCCCTCCTCAATCTTCAGAATCTGATAGTTGGTTTTAGACATTCTCTTAACTGCGACTTCAGTGCCATCGGTTCTCAGCCCCAAGAAGACCTCAGTTCCATCACTTCCCTTTGCTATGCGGAATTCCTCATCTTTCACATACATAAGGCTTCCAACTCTGGTAACTTCACTTTCATCAGTGTTAGCAAGCTTCTCTAATTTTTCTCTCCATCTCTTGCTGATTTCAAGCCATTTCTGTGGTTTTGGTGATGTACCAGTGCTGGGGTGGAACGGCTTAACATTTGAACTTTGAACAGATTCTACAGCAGTACAAACTTCACCTTTTAACTCCTCTTGCTTTTCTGGCTTTCGCTTCTTTTTCTTCTTCTTTTTCTTGGATCCTGATGAATCTTTACTGGTTGATGTAGAATCTTCACATACCGAGTTTGGTTTGTTTAAATGACTTTCTAATCTTCTGAGCATTTCTTTCAGGTTGTCATTCATTTGCATGTCTGCAGATGCAAGAACATCATCAGGCACTGACGTTATCCCCATTGAAGGTAAAGATGTTAGCTGCATGTTCCAATGAAAGCAAGTTTGCAAGTATGCCATATGTCCAGACTCTCACTCCAGAGGGGTGTTCTTTCTGCGCAAAGGGAACAATTGCTGTGCATAATTTCTCAATGAGATCCTGATTCCAGCCATTTTTACCTTTTGTTTTCTGTGAAATCACATAGAGCACTTCCAGAATTGCTTTTAGTACATCAGGACTTTTTATTGAGGAAAGTAGTTCCTGTAGTTGGGGGATAATATCCAGTGATATCTCATTTGGTATCTCTTTCACTGTGCAGAAAACTGCATGTAGACTTTTAACAACTGAAGCCTTTAATTGTTCCTGGGGAATGTTTGGAAATCGTTTGACTGCATCCGCAATGTAGGAGTTCAGATTTCCTGTGTCCTTCATCCATTTAATACTTCCACGACGGTATTCTTCAGCATATGGCCCAGAAATGTTAAAGAATATGTCAGTCATGGTCAGGTGGGTCTGAGGATGCTCCAGCAGCATGTGACTGTCAAAAATCTCGAAAACTTCTGTGGGTGTTTTCTCTCGTACTGCAAATTCCAGATCAACAAAATATTTGACTTTGGAACATAATGCATCACCGTTTGATGCAAGTTTATGTATAATTCCAGCTATTTTTTTATTGTTGATGGAATCATAAGGTTCTGCTATAAGGCATAATGATATGAATGCACCAGCACAGATTAGCTCTTTCATGATATCTTCTCTGTCATGGATGGCAGCCATTTGCAGTGGTGTCCAATTGTGTTGGATAAAATCCCATCCATTTGGATCAGCTCCTGTTTTAAGCAATCTGCTCACAAAAGCAAGTGGAGCTTTGGATAATGAGGCATAATGCAAAGGTGTCCAGAGATGTCTAGAAATCTGGTTTGGGTTTGCACCGTTCTCCAGTAGGTAAGCACAAATATCCTCCTTGTGATATGCAACAGCAGCAATTAAAGGGGTTATATCATCATTCCACTCTTTGGCATGGGTAAACTCCATTAATGTCATTGTCCTTTAATGATTTCTTGAGCTTCTTGAGTTTGTTGTTAATTACACACCGTATTATGGGATGTGTTTCTGTTTGGATTGGGACTGTTGTCACTTGTAACTGTGTGATGATATTCATTTCTTTACTTCAGGATAACTGTGGGGTGACAAAATGATTAGGTCAGTGTAACATCTGGTGCCTTTAGAGAGTTTTGCCACTGTGGCTGCTACTATTTAGTTCAATGGCAGAAAAGCTATTGTGTTATTCATTCTCTGTGATCATACAGTAACAGGATGTCTTATGAACTTCATCCTCTAGAAATCTCAGGTAGGTCTCAGGTCTCATTAAAAAGTTGACCGTTCCCTCTTGTGTTTGTCCTTTAATAAAGATTTGGTTTTAGGCCTGTCACCTCTCTAGAATTAAGAAATGTTGGCTTCAAGAATACCCTGATCATATTGCTATTGTGAAATGCCTAACACTCTAAAAATCAGCTGGCATGCATAACAAGCTATGATTGGGAAGAGGACTGTGAAGCTAACATGTCCACCACTAAAAAAGTCCAAAGTCTGTCTTGATATGGTTCTGCTTGAACTTAATGTCGAGAGGTTATAGGCAACTAACAGAAGAACACATGTAATAAAGAAATTCAAATGTGGCACAATTTCCTGTTCAACTATTCGTTTGCATATTAATCTAGAGACTTGATGGCTTACGTAGCCCTGGCTAATATAGCAAAGGGATATTGATGACCAGGGGTGTTGATTCACTAAACTTCAAGCTATGGCAAAGTCCCAGCATCTATTATCATTTGCCACCATACCTGCTTATATTGACTCAATTTTTGGGGAAAACTGGAGCAATGATAAGATTATTTGGTTAAGGTACTAAATTATTAAACATACGTAGCAAACACACACAGTGTCAACATTTGTGAACAATTTTAAGATATGGATTTCAAATAGATATTGTCAATTTCTGCCTGCTCTTTGCTTTCCATTACATTGCTAGAAACTACAAGGTCAAATTTGGACTCACTTGGGCTAAGGTATTGTAAGCACCACACCTTGTCCTACCAGCTGTTTTCAGACTTTGAACTTCCTCATTCAGACAGGCAACAGGATTTCAACTTCAACTTATTTGTTCAGTGATAAACAAACAATAAAATAATCAAATTGTTGAGGTAATTTCTATTTACCACAAAATCCCTTCAAAAGGGACTTAGGATGAGTTGCTGTAAATAAAGACGTTTTTGAAAATTGACCAGTAAAGACACAAATATAAGTATTCTATATCATATAGGTTTCTAAATAATCCTATTACATTATAAAGGTATCAAACATTTAAAAAATGCTATCAGGGCACAATTGGGAGGATGAAGGCTTCAATCAACATTTTGTGTAAAAATACATAGAGACTTTTCACTAATTCTCAAATTATGTGCACCTTAAACCTGCAGCATTTTTGCTGGGCCGTGTTTAAGAAATGCCAACATAAAAGCGCACAAAAGCTCATTTATGGAGACTTCCAATAACAGTCACTGCATGGCTCGCTATTACTTGGTAAAATTTATCATCCTTGCCCTTTCATGAAAATATTATTTTTAATAGTTAGTCGAGAAATCCAATGGATAATAATATGGACTGGAACTAACTAGGTAATTCACGAAAAAGTGAAATGCAATAAAGTAAAGTTACCTCTGAGGTGACGCATAGTCGGCACTGGTGATGGCTCAAACTTCCTGTAACTTCCTGAAGCCTCTCCGCGCCAGTCGACATCAGAGTTTGAACTTTGACTTCCAATGGATGGACAAATTAAACACTTTTCATTTGTCCACGACTGCTGAAGCGTTCACAGGACATATAAGAGAATGAATCATACATGGTTTTAGAAATTTAACACATACACCAATCCCATTTTTCTCTGCGTGCATGTGTGGATCGGAGCGGAGGGAGGGGGCGGACGGACGGAGTTCCTATCAGCGTAAATTATTTTGCTACATTTTCCTTTCCTTTTCAGCGTCAGATATACATTCAATTCCATACAGAATAAATGTTAAACTGAGTCTACTGGTTAAGGGAAGCACATATCGATATTTTTATGTGAGGATCGATTCTCAAAAGGAAACAAAAGTATCCGCCCATCCCTAATACAAGGAAATGAATCATACTTGGCTTTCGAAATTTAAGAAATAATGTGCAGCTCTCTTTCTCTCTGTCTCTTTATTTGTAGCTGACTTCCTGACTGTGCGGCTTCGTAGCTGTTTTTCGTGTGAGCAAGTGGCCGCGGTAAATGTAGTTTTATATTGGATATTTGAACTTTGATGGATTTCTCTTAAATGGTACATGACAGGATTAAAACTGCTGCATATTCATGACCAGCTGATGGTGGAAAACAAGTTTCATTCCAACATTTCCTAGAACAACCTTATTAAACTCAAATTAACAGCAGAAATGAAATGGAATGTGTTTCCATTGTGGACAACTGCTTAAGGGACCGTCAACAAAATATACATTTACTAATTTTAAAATTTGAACAGATCCGTATTACAACAAATTAGAAATCCTGAATCAACTTAATTCTGTTCATGCACTCCCGCTCTACCATACACAGGGACTCATCCTTTTATTTTTTTACTTAAGTAACATTAATGACAGTAAAATGCTGAAAAATACACTTAAATGAGTAAAGGTACACAATTACATAAGATAGTGGCATGAAATTAACTTCATTCTGTTCAGACGCTTCCCCTCTAAGATGCAGGCCCTCATCTTTAAATGTTTTACTTAAGCGCTTTTTAATGACAGAGAAATGCACTTAAATGAGCAAAGGTACGCGATGACAGAAGATAGAGGTATGAGATCAGCTTCATTCTGTTCAGGCAATCCCCCAATACCATGCAGGGGCATTCATTTTGAATTTTGAGTAAATGAGTGCCATGCACAATATCTTATATTGTTGCATGCCTTTTCTTATTTAAGTGTATTTTTAAGAATTTTAAAGCCATTAAAAGGAACTTAACTAAATAATTGAAAAATTTGGGCCTGGGCATGCTAGAAGGGGAGTGCCTGAACACAATGAAGCTGGTCTCGTGCCTCTTTCTTATGTTGTTACGTACCTTTCCTCATTTAAGTGCATTTTTCTGCATTTTCCCGCCATACAAAAGCAATGAAGTCAATTTTTTTAGATGATTGTAAATTTGACATATTTGCTAACATATTTCCTCATAGAAATCAATGAAAAATCACTTTGCAACAACATAACGGATTTGCAGTCAATATACACTTACTTAATACATACTTAATCTACACGATCAGCTGAGTAAGAATATTTAGAGTTTAACAACTCTGTTCAGGGCGACAGACAGACACACAACACTTTTACTTTGAAAGTCACTTGAGTCCCTCCTGTCCAGAAATCAGAGCATGTCCTTTCCATGCCTCCGCAATATCTATTGCTTTTCTGTATCTATAAACCAGGAGCAAAACCGCACGTCTCTTTCATTTCTTGTGGTGTCAATTTAAGATTAAAAAAAACAGTGAAATTGCTTTTAGTTATTGCACTTAAATGAATAACGAATGTGCATGCATGTAATACAAAATAGGTGAAACTAGATGAGCATTAAAATAAAAAAAGTCATGATTTTCAAACAATGCATTACATTTTATGTGGCCTACAGACTTATTTGTGACTAAAATTATATCATATGAATAACACCAAATAGAGACAATCTCTTACTAGAGCAAAAAGGATTATTTTCTTTACAGGAAATCAATGAACACTCAATGAACACACAATGAATGTTAAAACACTTCTCACATTGGCACTTAAAGATATTTCTCATTCAGGTCCATAGATGGTGCTACAGGCCTTGTTCGCCCTGGAGTATCACACAAGGGATAGTAACATCTTATCCTGTGTATTGATTAATTAATTGGAGGCTCACTACGGGACATAGCAATAATAACAGTTAATAACAATTACATCAAAACTGGACATGTGATTTGTCTCTGACTGCATATTGGACTCTTGACTAATTTTTCGAAGTGCTTTGAGCCTCACTTAAAGTCATTGAGTCCAGACTCTTGAACTGGGACGCTGAGACTCCCCTCAAGGTTTGCTGACTTCATTACAACCCCGATGGTGGTGTCTTTGCTTTTAAACATATTTTTCAGGGTGGTCCTTGAATTCCAACCTTGTTTTTTGGCAAACTTGTAAACACATCCAAAGAGGTCAGGAATCACCAACATCAGGTCAACACTGGCTGCATCCTCAGCACTGCAAACAGAAAGAAGTTATTATAAGTTATCACCAATCCCTGACAATACACCCCAGCTGCATGGTTACCTTGTGTGTTGACCTACAGTGTTTGATGCATATACCTGACTCTCATTTCTTTTAAGTGGTGTGTGTCATCTATTGCTAAACCAATTATTATCATTATTATTATTATTATTATTATTAATATTATTATTATTATTACTACTACTACTACTACTACTAATGACAATAATAATAAATATAATAATATGTATATTTATTTTGTGTAGCACTTTTCTAAACCAAAACACACAAACAATAAAGAGGACAGTGATGAAAACTGGTATGGCCATGAAGATGGACGTGATATGGACCCTTGTTAGGGCAAGGGGTGGAGGAGGTAATGTTATACCAACAAACTAATGTATTGGAATAACAGTGGAAAGAAAAACATTAAATAAATGTGTGACCATGAAAACAGGTTTTAAGAAGTGATTTAATAGATGACACTGACTCCTGCCTGAGTTCCTCCAGGAAGCCATACCAAAGAGCAGGTCCTCTGATGACAAAGGCCTGGTGTCCTTCAGTCGTAAGTCTACATTTAGGAACAACCACAAGTCCCCTGCCCAGGAATATAAGGTTGCACTCAGGCTCATGAAGCAGTCAGAGATATAACTGGGGGTCCAACCTACTTGTCTGTGCTTTAAAAGTTAGGAGACTAGAAGGAGATGTTATGTCTATGTATAACGTTTGAAGCATTTGTTGCATTTATGAGGGAAAGCTCTAGCCTACCGAGCTAGACATCCCATCCAGCTGCATGGAAGGTGATGTCTAGAAACCTGAGACGGAGCTGAACAATGTTCTCCAGTTGTTTTATTGGTTGCCAGATATGTCACTCAACTTAGGGTAGCCAGTGTCATTAAGTTGCTAATTCTGCACCCAGAATTTACCTACCACACAACATGGAATGTTATGGAACTTAATATTGATGCCCATCATTAGAACAGAGCAGTCGGGCACAGTCGTAAGCAAACTTGAACTTGTTTTGAAAGCTGAGCAGGTTGTGTGTTAGTTTTGAAAAGAGGCAATCTTTGTGCTATATTGTTCTAAAACCAGACTGAAATGTATCAAAATGTCTTAATTGCAATTGATATGGCAAAAGAACAGAGCACCCACTTTTCTATAATGAAAGAAAATAGTATCATTTCTAGTTTTTAGTATTTACAGATTAATAAGGCTGGCTTTCCTGTGCCATTTTAAGGTCCTATCATGTTAAGCTCAGTGTAACTTACTAGTGCTCATGGAGGTTACGTATGAAGCGCAGTAATCCCAATGTGTTCTCAGGGTAGCACTTCTTCTTGCCATCCATCTTCTGGACCAACTCAGACGGCAACTGGAAAACCAACAAAATTACTGATAAAGTGGCTTTCTGGCATACAGGTGGATGTGCCACGACAGTTGTGTTTCAGGATGTCTCACTCACCTTGTCTTTCCACTGATTGAATCCATCCCCAGCATATTGGTCCAGTTCACGAATTAGTTCCTGGTCAGCTTTTCGACAGTTCTCCGCCTCCTTCTCATTACCAATCTGCCTCAAGTATTCTACTCTCCTGAATGATTTACAGAAAATACATCATTTAAAACAAATCAGTAGAATAAAAGTAACTTTTAGTCACTTCATACCCATTTCCAAATAAGCCATGAAAATACGTAGATAAGGAGATGTGAGTGGATGAAAAAAACACTGAAGCAGTGGAAAATGCTTTAAGCATGACTCATGATTTAACTTTTAATTTTCCATCATACTGATTGATTCTGACCAAACTCTTGACAACCGATTCACGATAGAGCGACTTACATCAATCCCAAAAACACCTAGAGCTGAATCCATGACCTGAGTCTACTACTTTACACAGTAGCACAAGCGGCTGACAAAGAGTAAACAAAGAAGTGCTAAAGCAATGACCAAGGCAACATCAAAATTGCACCAGAAATGCATGACTTGATCATTTTCATTCACATCTTTATTCACGTTTACATCTTATGTCCCATGCCGTGCATCCTGGCAAGCAAGACATAAGTGACTCTACAGTTCGGAATAGATCAGTATGATGGAATAAGATGGGAAAATAAGATCCAGATATAAAATGGCCAGAGTTTTGATGTAAGTGCTTCTACCTCACCTTTCATTTGACCAGAAGAAGGGATGAGCCAAACATTCTTCCACTGTAGGTCTTTTCTTTGGTTTTCCATCGATCATCCACTCAATGAGATCCTTTGCAACCACATCTTCAACATGTTCCAGACTGTACTTCCCTTCGTGAATGTTGTATTCACATTTCCAGCCTTTACCAAATGGATGTTGTCCTCCAGAGAGGATGTAATAGAGCAACATCCCAGCCACCTTAAGAATCAGTATAACAATTTAGTAGTTACAGAATGTCATTTGATCCACTCATCAATTAAATTGCTCTAAAACATAAAAACTAACCTGTATATCAGTGCTCCGCTTATATGGTATGTCAAGCGTCTTCTGTCAAAGTTTCCTTGGCCATCCAGCATTTGGTTCCTGCACTACTTGTGTGTAAAGTTGTTTTTCCTTTGGGTAATCGTCGGCTTATGCCAAAATCAGCTAATCTTGCTTTCCTCTTAACATCTGCAGGAAAAGTGGTGTAGACCAAGACAGTGAACATTTGATAAAAATATATTGTCGGTGTATGCTTTTTAAATTTCAGATACTAAACTGCATGTTTCCTCATTTCTGACTTGTCTTACCAATCAAGACATTCTGGGGTTTGAGATCCCGGTGGAGAATTTGAGGATTTTGACAATGAAGCACACTTAAACTCTGGAGAACCTGATGCACAAGTTCTCTCCTTAGTTCACTGTCCATTGGACTGTCTTTTTCACATCCGATGAATTCTTCCAGGGTGAATTCACATAGTTGAAGAAGAAGGTAACCAAAGTTCTCATCTTCTGCAAAGTCAATGTATCGTACAATGGATGGATGATTGAGCTCTGGAAGCCGTAAAAATCCCTCCTCAATCTTCAGAATCTGATAGTTGGATTTAGACATTCTCTTAACTGCGACTTCAGTGCCATTGGTTCTCAGCCCCAAGAAGACCTCAGTTCCATCACTTCCCTTTGCAATGCGAAATTCCTCATCTTTCACATACATAAGGCTTCCAACTCTGGTAACTTCACTTTCATCAGTGTTAGCAAGCTTCTCTAATTTTTCCCTCCATCTCTTGCTGATTTCAAGCCATTTCTGTGGTTTTGGTGATGTACCAGTGCTGGGTTGGAACGTCTTAACATTTGAACTTTGAACAGATTCTACAGCAGGAACTGCTGATGGGTCACTTGCAGCAGTACAAACTTCATCTTTTAACTCCTCTTGCTTTTCTGGCTTTCGCTTCTTTTTCTTCTTCTTTTTCTTGGATCCTGATGAATCTTTACTGGTTGATGTAGAATCTTCACATACTGAGTTTGGTTTGTTTAAATGACTTTCCAATCTTCTGAGCATTTCTTTCAGGTTGTCATTCATTTGCATGTCTGCAGATGCAAGAACATCTTCAGGCACTGAAGTTATCCCCATTGAGGTAAAGATGTTAGCCGCATGTTCCAATGAAAGCAAGTTTGCAAGTATGCCATATGTGTATTCTCCCACTCCAGAGGGGTGTTCTTTCTGCGCAAAGGGAACAATTGCTGTGCATAATTTCTCAATGAGATCCTGATTCCAGCCATTTTTAACTTTTGTTTTCTGTGAAATCACATAGAGCACTTGCAGAATATCTTTCTCTACATCTTTCTCTACTTTTTATTGAGGAAAGTAGTTCCAGTAGTTGGGGGATAATATCCAGTGATATCTCATTTGGTATCTCTTTAACTGTGCAGAAAACTGCATGTAGAGTTTTAACAACTGAAGCCTTTAAATGTTGCTGGGGAATTTGTGGAAAGCGTTTCACTGCATCCGCAATGTAGGAGTTCAGATTTCCTGTGTCCTTCATCCATTTAATACTTCCATGACGATATTCTTCAGCATTTGGCCCAGCAATGTTAAAGAATATGTCAGTCATGGTAAGATGGGTCCGAGGATGTTCGAGAAGCATGTTTCTTTCAAAAATCGCGAAAACTTCTTTGGGTGTTTTCTCTCGTACTGCAAATTCCAGATCAACAAAATATTTGACTTTGGAACATACGGCATCACCGTTTGATGCAAGTTTATGTATCATTCCAGCTATTTTTTTATTGTTAATGGACTCATAAGGTTCTGTTTTATGGCATAATCTTATTATTGCACCAGCACAGATTAGCTCTTTCATGATATCTTCTCTGTCCTGGATGGCAGCAGTTTGCAGCGGTGTCAACATATGTGGGATAATATCCCATCCATTTGGATCAGATCCTGCTTTAAGCAATCTGCTCACAAAAGCAAGTGGAGCTTTGGATAATGAGGCATAATGCAAAGGTGTCCAGAAATTTGTAGAAGGCTGGTGTGGGTTTGCATCGTTCTCCAGTAGGTAAGCACAAATATCCTCCTTGTGATATGCAACAGCAGCAATTAAAGGGGTTATATCATCATTCCACTCTATGCTTGGGTAACTTCCATCAATGTGATTGTCCTTTAATGATTTCTTGAGATTCTCGAGTTCGTTGTTAATTACACACTGTATTGTAGGATGTGTTTCCCTTTGGGTGAGCCTAACGAGTTGGAACTGTTCAAGGACATTCATTTCTTTACTTCAGGATAACTGTGGGGTGACAAATTTATTAGGTCAGTGTAACATCTGGTGCCTTTAAACTAGCTCAGTTATAGACCTATAGATAGAGAGTTTTGCCACTGTGGCTGCTACTATTTACTTCAATGGTGAAAGCTATTGTTCTATTCATTCTCTGTGATCACACAACAACAGGATGTCTGATGAACTTTAGCTTAGCATAAACAAATTTCTGTTTCAACTTTACTTTAACTGGAAGTCTCTAAAACCTCAGGTAGGTCTCAGGTTTGAGGGTACATGCTGCAACTCAGTTTTTATGTTCTCTCACCTACATAACTGGCATTAAAAGGTTGATCTCTTACTCTTATTTTTAAGACTTGGTTTTAATCCTATCACCTCTCTAGAATTAAGAAATGTTGGCTGCAAGAATACTTTGATCACATTGCCACTGGGAGTAGAAGCTATCATGTCCACCACAAAATCTGTCTTCAATGGTTCTGCTTGAACGTACTGCTATGCTAAAGGCAACAGATAGAAGGAAAAATGTAATTAAGTAATTCAAACATAGCACAATTCATTTTCATTTCAATTCATTGCATATCATTACTATAAAAAGTTAAAGGCCTTGTCTTAGCTCTCAATAGCATTAATCTAGAGACTTGAGGGCTTCAGTAGCCCTGGCTAATATAGCAATGAAATATTGATGACAGGGGTGTTGATTCACTAAACACACAGTTTAGTGTGAAGATTGGTCCTGAATGCTTCCCTGATGTGTTATTTTAATATATGTCTTTCAAATAGATTCTGTCAAATTCTGCTTTGCTTTCCATTATAATGCTAAAAACTACAAGGTCAAATTTGGACTCACTTGTGCTATGGTATTGTGAGTGCCACACCTTGTCCTAGGAGCTGTTTTCAGACTTTGAACTTCCTCATTCAGACTGGCAATAGGACTTCAACTTTCAATGTTAAGAGTAGTGAAATATCTAATAAAATACTCTTTTGTCTTACAAGATACAGTGATGAAATCCTGTGGTGGTAACTAGGTATTCATAAACATTTAAATATATTTGAAGGTATCACTGAAACCAACTTGTTTTACCTTAAAAGAATAACCATATTCTGCATTGGCTCTGAATGTTGTTTGTTGGTGGAATTACATAGAAATCAACATATTTACAAACATGAACTGAGGAGAAAAACTAAAAATTGATGGTGTCCTGCAGTGAATATTATTACGTGAGGACATGGGTTGCAGTAGCTCTTCGAGACATTTGGTAACCTTGTAATTAGCAGCTCAACGGTGCTTCTTGTAAAACACGTGACTTCCACCAGTGTTGGGCAAACAGAATATGTTTCAACCTGCCTTACTTATTTTATACATTGGCTTGGAAACCTGATCACAGGTTAGGACTAGTAGGATGACTAGAGCAAAACATAGCCTTTGATCAGTTATGAAAAATTAGATAATAAAACAAACTAAATAAGAATTCAATTACTGAGGTAAATTCTACTTAACATACAACTCAAAAAGGATTGAGGATGAATTGCTGTAAATTAAGACAATTTAATTTATCCTTTTAAATACACTGGAAAATTCACCAGTAAAGACACAAATGTAGGTATTATATATCATGTAGGATTATTCTGTCTAATAATAATAATTATTATTATAATCTGATCTAATAATTATTCTATTACATTATCAAGGAGTAGACATTTTAAAAAATAATATCAGATGACAAATTAGGGGATGGAGGCATCAACATTCTGTGTTTAACATCAGATTAACAATACTATATAACTGAAAGAGTCATATCCTTTGCATTCTATACATGATATCAAGAGATATTCAGGAAATTCTAAATTCACTGGAGGGGAAAGAAGCAGATATATTAAGAAGTAACCTATACAAATTGTTAAAGACACTTACAGTGTTGATGTATATTGTCCACTTTGAAAATGAATTGTCCCTGCCTTTTCGAGACTTAACACCTGTAGCTCCCTCTCCCTGTCTCTTTCTCTGTCTCTTTCTCTGTCTCTCTCTCTCTATTTATAACATTGTGTTCTATGTTGCAACGTTACCAGACAGGTTTGATGGGTTTGATAATTTCAAGTAGGGGTAGCAAGATTAAGGGTGAGTCATCTGCAAAAATATTTCAATGTGATGAATCACAACAGTACAACCACCAGCATATAACTAATTACAATGATTCTGTCATCTGTGCCTGTGTTGGTATAAAACTTAGATGGCATGTAAGGGCATACAGTCTTGGCAAAAGTGGGTTACTGAAGTGAAAAATAAAAACATTGATGGTGTCCTGCACTGAATATTTGTGTTAAGAGCTTAGCTAGAATTATATCTATGAGACATAATGAATATTGCATGAGGGATGCAATCTGCAAAGGTTTGTGCTGATATTTATCGAAAGGAACCTAATGGATTTGTGGATAACATTCAAATCATTGGCGAAAACTGATTTGTTAGGGTCTTAATGTTCTTTGTAAATAAAGTATTTCCAATTCCAATGGCACAGAATTCAAGGGTATGAGATACGAAACTCACTTTTGTAACAACACAATACTGAACTCTCTCATCAATCCCAACATGTGCCCCACCATGTGTTCCCTTACCCGGTCCCCTTCCCTCTCCTTCAATCTGTTTCACCCAAACTCCTTCCCTAACCCACCTCATCAACACATCTCTGGTGTCAGGATGCTTTCCCTCTGCTTTCAAAGCTGCCAGAGTCCCCCCCCCCCCCCCCCCCCCCCCCCTCCTTCTGAAAAAAACAACACTTGACCCTTGAGGTCAAAAACTACAGACCGGTCTCCCTTCTTCCCTTCCTATCCAAAACACTTGAACGTTCTGTCTTTAACCAACTGTTGTATCTCCACCACAACAACCTCTTGGACCCCTACCAGTTCAGGTTCGAGGTGGGTCACTCAACCGAGACGGCCCTCCTTGAGGTGACAGAGGCACCCCACACTGCTAGAGCGAACTCTCTCTCCTCTGTCCTTATATTCTTGGACCACCAGATCCTCCTCTCCAGCCTCGAGGGGCTGGGTGTCTCAGGCTCTGTACTTTTGGTCTCAATTATCTATTTTGATGCGTTTACAAATAATGTATGATCAAAGTTTGAATATCCAATAAGAAACTAAATTTATCGCGGTTTAACAACTCTGTTCAGGGCGACAGACAGACACACAACACTTTGAAAGTCACTTGAGTCCCTCCTGTCCAGAAATCAGAGCATGTCCTTTCCATGCCTCCACAACATCTACTGATTTTCTGTATCTATAAACCAGGAGCAAAACCGCACGTCTCTCTTACATTTCTTGTGGTGTCAACTTAAGATGAAAAAATATTGAAATTGCTTTTAGTTATTGCACTTAAATGAGTAACAAATCTGCATGCATGTAATCCAAAATGCATAGGTGAAACTAGATGAGCATTAAAATAAAAAAGTCAGGATTTTCACACAATGTTGTAGAGACTTTTGACCCCAATCACATTTTGCTGTTTAATCGAGTGAAATAACTCCAACCGTTTTCCTGTTTCTGCTCTGTGACAGAGCAGCAGTGGAGCGGAGCGGAGGGAGGGAGCGGAAAGAGTTCCTCTCATTTGTAAATGATTTTGCTACACTTTTCTCCCTTTCAGCATCAGATCTACATTCAATTTCATACAGAATGGTTAAGGGAAGCACGTATTGATATTTTTATGTGAGGATCGATTCTCAAAAGGAAACAAAAGTATCCGCCCATCCCTAATACAAGGAAATTAATCATACTTGGCTTTCGAAAATTAAGACATAATGTGCAGCTCTCTTTCTCTCTGTCTATTTATTTGTAGCTGACTTCCTGACTGTGCGGCTTCGTAGCTGTTTTTCGTGTGAGCAAGTGGCCACGGTAAATGTAGTTTTATATATATTTGAACTTTGATGGATTTTTCTTAAATGGTACATGACAGGATTACAACAGCTGCATATTCATGACCAGCTGATGGTGGGAAACAAGTTTCATTCCAACATTTCCTAGAACAACCTTATAAAACTCAAATTAACAGCAGAAATGAAATGGAATGTGTTTCCATTGTGGACAACTGCTTAAGGGACCGTCAACAAAATATACATTTACTAATTTTAAAATTTGAACAGATCCCTATTACAACAAATTAGAAATCCTGAATCAATTTAATTCTGTTCATGCACTCCCGCTCTACCATACACAGGCACTCATCTTTTTATTTTTTTACTTAAGTAACATTAATGACAGTAAAATGCTGAAAAATACACTTAAATGAGTAAAGGTACACAATTACATGAGATAGTGGCATTAAATGAACTTCATTCTGTTCAGACGCTTCCCCTCTAAGATGCAGGCCCTCATCTTTAAATGTTTTACTTAAGTGCTTTTTAATGACAGACAAATGCACTTAAATGAGCAAAGGTACGCAATGACAGAAGATAGAGGTATGAGATCAGCTTCATTCTGTTCAGGCAATCCCCCTCTACCATGCAGGGGCATTCATTTAGAATTTTGAATAAATGAGTGCCGTGCACAATATCTTATATTGTTGCATACCTTTTCTTATTTAAGTGTATTTTTAAGAATTGTAAAGCCATTAAAAGGAATTTAACTATATAATTGAAAAATTAGGGCCTGGGCTTGCTAGAAGGGGAGTGCCTGAACACAATGAAGCTGATCTCTTGCCTCTTTCTTATGTTGTTGCGTACCTTTCCTCATTTAAGTGCATTTTTCTGCCATACAAAAGCAATGAAGTCAATTTTTTTAAATTATTGTAAATTTAACATATTTAAGACAGACAGACACACAACACTTTTACTTTGAAAGTCCCTCCTGTCCAGAAATCAGACCATGTCCTTTCCATGTCTCCGCAATATCTATTGCTTTTCTGTATCTATAAACCAGGAGCAAAACCGCACGTCTCTCTTTCATTTCTTGCGGTGTCAACTTAAGATGAAAAAAATAGTGAAGAATAGTGAGAATTAAAATTTAAAAAAGTCATGCTTTTCAAACTATGCGCTACATTTCAAGATTCAAGATTCAAGATTCAAGAAGTTTAATTGTCACATACACACACGAGGTGTGCAGTGAAATGCAAAGTGGCAATGCTCAGCAGAAATGTGCAAAATAACAGGTTCACACTATTTACAATAACCAACACAATATTTACAATGTCACAGTTTTTAAGAGCTCTATATAAAAAACAACACAATATTTACAATAAGAGCACTTTATAAAAAAATATAGTAAAAAAGGGGAAATTGTATGTATAATATAATATAAATTATAAATTATGTGTAGTCTTTACCTAAGTGTGTGCATAAGAGGGGCAGTGTGTGTGTCTTGGTGGGGGCCCTGGTGAGGTCAGAGTTCACAGTCCTGATGGCCTGAGGAAAGAAACTCCGTCTCAGTCTCTCTGTTTTGGCAGCGTGACTACGGAGGCGCTTGCCTGACCGCAGCAGCTGAAACAGACCGTTGTTAGGGTGGTGAGGATCCTTCATATTATGTGGCCTACAGAATAAATGTGACTAAAATGACATCATATGAATAACACCAAATACAGACAATCTCTTACTAGAGCAAAAATGATAATTTTCTTTACAGGAAATCAATTAACACATTCATTCATTTACAACATTTTTCACATTGGCACTTAAAGATATTTCTAATTCAGGTCCATAGATGGTGCTACAGGCCATGTTCTCCTTGGAGTATCACACAATGGATAGTAACATCTTATCCTGTGTATTGATTAATTCATTGGAGCCTCACTACGGGACCTACCAATAATAACAATTAATAACAATCAATCAAAACTGGTCATGTGATTTGTCTCTGACTGCATATTGGACTCTTGACGTGAAGAGTGCTTTGAGTTTGCCTCACTTAAAGTCATTGAGTCCAGAATTTTGATCAGGGGCGCTGAGACTCCCCTCAAGGTTTGCTGACTTCATTACAACCCCGGTGGTGGTGTCTTTGCTTTTAAACATATTTTTCAGGGGGATCCTTGAATTCCAACCTTGTTTTTTGGCAAACTTGTAAACACATCCAAAGAGGTCAGGAAACACCAACATCAGGTAAATCTTGTCTGCATCTTCAGCACTGCAAACAGAAAGAAGTTATTGTTCACTAATAATGGACACTAAATTCACCAATCTGACAATGGTCTACTTTGTAGATGGTTGGCATGGTTACCGTGTGCTGACCTACTGTGTTTCAAGCATATATATGTCCTGATTCTTCTCTTTTAAGTGGGGGAAATTGTATCTGCTGCAAAACCAATGAATAAAAAATGAAAATAAAATTTAATAACTAAAATTTTATTATTTTTTTTTGTTAATTTTTAAATAAAATAAATAATAATAAAATAATAAATAAATATGAAATGTTTATGTAAATTTGTTGTAGTTTTTTTTAAACCCAAAAAATTAAACAAGAAAAAAAGAACAGGGGAAAAAAAACCTGGCATGGCCTTTTGAAGATGGGTGTGAAAATGGACCCTTGTTAGGGCAAGGGGTGGAGGGGGAAAAAATGATACCAAAAAAAAAACCAATATATTGGGAATAACGGGGGAAGGGGGAAAAAAATTTGTGTAAAATTTGAAAAAAAAACCAGGTTTAAGGGGAAGGGTGATTTAATAGTGACACTGCCCTGTAATTTTGGGGGAAGAATAAAAAAAGCGGGCCCTCTGATGACAAAGGCTTTTGGTCCTTCAGTCTTAAGTTACATGAAAGGAAAAAACCAAAAGGGCCCCCTCCCCAGGAATCTAAGGTTGCACCCCGGCTCATGAACATCAAGATAAAACGGGGGTAAAACCCTACTTGTCTGTGTTTTAAAAAAAAAAAGGAGACTAAAAGGGAGAGGGAGGGTCTTTTTATAACGTTGTTGCTTTTAAATAAAAGGGAAAAGCTCTAGCCTACCGGGGCTTGAAAACCCAAATCCAGTTTAAGGGAAGGTGATGTTTTAAAAACCTGGACGAAGCTGAACAATTTTTTTTTTTTCCCCAAATTGTTTCTTTTTGGTTTCCCCCAAAGTATGTCATTTAAAATTTGGGGTTTAGGCAGTGTCATTAAGTTGCTAACACCCAAAATTGACCTGCCTCAAAATGGGGTTGAACTTAATATTTATGCCCATATTAGAAAAAGAGCGGGGGCCAGTCGAAAAAGCAAACTTAAAATTGTTTTGAAAGCTGGGGGAGGTTGTGTTTTAAAGTTTTTTAAAAAAGGGGGCAAATCTAGTTTTTTATTTTGTTTTAAAACCAAAGACTGAAATGTATCAAAATGTCTTAATTGCGTTTTGGAAAGGGAAAAAATTAATGGCCCACCCACTTTTCTATAATGAAAAAAAATAGTATCATTTCTTTTTTTTCAGTATTTAAAAAATTAAAAAGGGCCCTGGTTTCCCTGTAAAATTTTTAAAGGGTTTCCTATATCATTTAAAGCTCAGTGTAACTTATAGGGGGTCTTTGGGGGTTGGGGTTAAACCCGCGTAACCCAATGTGTTTCGGGGAAGGCACTTCTTTTTTGCCTCCATTTTCTGGCCCAACTCAGATGGCAACGGAAAAACCAACAAAATTAGGGATAAGTGGTTTTTCTTTTTCATACAGGTGGATGTGCCCAGGACAGTTGTTTTTTCGGGGATGTCTAAAATAAACCTTGTCTTTCCATGTTTGATTCCTTTCCCCAGATATGGCCCAGTTCACAAATTATTCCCGGGTCAGCTTTTCGACAGTTCTCCACCTTTTTTCTATTACCAACCCGCCTTAATTTTTCTCTTTTTTTTCCGAAAGAGAGTAGTCCCTTTTTACTTTAAAATTTTTCCCAAAAAAGGTCAATCGAACCCCCCCGGGGGATCAAAAAGTAAAGTACCCAAATTTTAAAGTATCAAAAAACCAAATCATTTAAAATTTAAAATTTATAAACTTTTAGTCATTTTTATACCTTAAAAAAGGGGGGTGTTGAAAAAAAGGGGATGAAAATAATAGAAAAGGGAAAGATGTTATGAAAGAAAAGGCTATTTAAGGCCATTTTTTTTTTAAAAATTCATAATTGCCCATCATATTTAAAGAGCGTTTTTTTAAAAAAAAAAAAAAAAAATCAAATCTTTGACAAACTGTTCAGGATAGAGCGACTTACTCTGCTTGCCAGGTTTGCCCGCTCTCCAATTTGGTTTTTTTAAAAGGAGCCAATGGTTTAGTCCCCCCAAAAAAGGGTAATGAAAAAAACCCAAAAACATGACCCAAAAAACCCCCGCCCTTTTTTAACAAGTAAAAATTTTTAAAATTTTTGGGTTCAGGGCATGCCCCTGAAAACGTCACTATTTTTTTTTTTAATTTTACATGCACTCATGGACACAGGCACCCCAGCCAGCAGACAAAGACTAAAAAAGGGAAAAGGGGTTAATAAATGCCCAAGGTAAAAATCCAAAACGGGTCCCAAAAAAGGGCATGATTTTATCTTTTCCATTTCCATTTTTTTTACTGACATGTTCATTCCCAGAGTAGGGGATAAAATGTTTTAAAAAGGACCCTTTTGGGAATTTCCTTTTGGGCCCTATAGGGGGTATTGTAGACCAACCACCGGGTTTAAGGGCAAGACCCAATTAAAGGTCCGGGTTCAAAAAGGGCCCAAATTTTTTGTTTTAAAGTCCCTTTTACCCCCCACCTTTCATTTGACCGGGAAGAAGGGATGACCCCAAACATTCTTCCACTGTGGGGGTCTTTTCGGGGCCCATCGTCTTTCCATCAATGAGACCCTTTGCCACCATTTTTTTTCCTTCAACATGTTCCAGACTGTACTTTCATTCTGAATGTTGTACTCACTTTTTCCCCCCTTTCCCAAATGGATGTTGTCCCCCCCAAGAGAGGATGAAATAGGGGCAACATCCCCCCCCCTTAGAATCATTTTAACAATTTAGAAATTAAGGATTTCTTTTTGATAAATTTCATAAATTTAAATTGCTCCCCAAAACAAAAAAACAAAACCTGTTTATGAGTGCTCCGTTATATGGTATGACCGATTCATTTTTTTCAAGTCCCCTTTTGGCATCCACTTTTGGGTTTCCCTTTCATTGTTTGGGTGAAAAAGGGGGGTTTTTTTGGGTTAGGGGGCTTTTTTCCAAAAATCAGCTAATTTTTGCTTTTTCCCCAAAACTTTTGGCAAAAAAAGGGGTTAGACCAATACATGAAAAATTTGATAAAGGGTATATTGTCGGTGAAATTTCAGTTTTTAAACTACATTTTCCTCATTTTGACTTGTCTCCCAATAAAGGGGACATTCGGGGTTTGAGATCCCGGGGGAAAATTTGGGGTTTTTTGCCCAATGAAGAACATTTAAAACTCTGGAGAACCTGTTTCACAAGTTCTCTACGGGGGGACCGGGGGGGACTGCTTTTTCAATCGGATAAATTCTTCCAGGTGAATTCACTTATTGAAGAAAGAATACCCAAATTTCTCATCTTCTGCAAATCAATTTTTGGTACAAGGGAATTGGATGTTTCGGGGCTCTGGAAGCCTAAAAAATTTTTTCCCCTTTTTCCCTTCAGAATCCGATATTTGGTTTTAGACATTCTCTTAACTGCAAATTCAGTCCCAAATGGGGTTCTCAGCCCCAAAAAACCCTCGGGGCCATCATTCCCTTTTGCTATGAAAAATTTCCCTTCATTTTTACATAAATAAGGCTTCCAACTTGGTAACTTCATTTTTCATCGGTTAGCAAGCTTCTCTAATTTTTCCCCCCAAATTCTATTGTTGTTTTAAAAGCCATTTCTGGGGTTTTTTTTTTTGTTCCAGGCCGGGGTAAAGGGTTAACTTTTGGTTTTTGGGAACGGGACTCGCAGTACAAACTTCATTTTTTTAAATCTCGGTTTTTGGGGGGGGCCGGGGCCTTCCCCTTTTTCTTTTTTTGGGATCTAGGAACCTTTTGGGTTGGGGTAAAATATTTCACTTCCCAATTTTGGGGTTTGTTAAATGACTTTCCAATTTTCTGAGAAATTTTTTTCAGGTTGTAATTCATTTGTAGGGTTGCAGATGCAAAAACCCATCTTCACCTTTTTGGAGAAGTTTTTTTGGTAAAGATGTTGGGCCGCATTTTCCCAATGAAAGAAAATTTAAATTTTATGCCATATGTCCAATTTTCCATCTAAAAGGGGTTTTTTTTCGCGCAAAAGGAAACAATTGCGGGGGATAAATTTTTTAAATAAAAATCCGATTCCAGCCATTTTTAATTTTTTGTTTTCTGTGAAATGGGAAAAAGGGGCCTTTGGAGTTAAGTACTTCGGGACTTTTTTTTGGGGAAATTTCCCAGTATTTGGGGGGATATATCCGGTGATACCCAAATTTGGGTATCTCTTTCAATCCCAAAAAACTGCTTTCTAGATTTTAACAACGAACCCTTTTAAAAAGGGTTCCCGGGGGGGAATTTTTCTGTAAAGCGTTTCATTTGCACCCAAACAAGTAGGAGTTCAGATTTGCTGTGCCCTTTCAACCCAATTTATACGCCCATGACGATATTTTTTAAAGCTTTTGGCCCCAGCAAGTCAAAAATTTGTTTCAGTCATGGTCAGGGGGGGTTATGAGGAGCTCTCACAGCTTTGGGGACTGTCAAAAATCGAAAAAAACTTTGGGGGTGTTTTCTCTTGTACGGGCAATTTCCAGAAAACAAAATATTTGACTTGGAACAAAAGGGCAAAATCATTTGACACAAGTTTATGTATCATTCCGGGTTTATTTTTTTTTTTTTTTTGGGAAAGAACCATGAGGTTCGGGCAAGGAAAAATTGTTATAAATTAAAAAAAACCAGAAACAGATTGGGGTTTCTTTCACGATATCTTCTCTGTCTTTTGCAGCTTTTGGGCAGGGGGGCCCCACTTCGGTGGGGTTAAAATCGGATTTTTTTGGGGATTGGGCTCCTGTTTTTAAAAAATTCTGCCACAAAATAAAGGGGAAACCCTTTGGTTTAAAATGAGGCATAATGAAAAGGTTTCTCCAGTTACCTCCAAATTCTTTTTTGGGGTTTTTGCCCCGGGGTTCCCAAAGGTTTGGGGGGGTAAGCACAAATACCCTCCTTGTGATATCAAAAAGCAGCAAATTAAAGGGGTTATATCATCTTTAAACTTTTGGGCCCGGGGAAAAACCTCTTTAAGGGTCTTTGTTTTTTAAATTTTTCTTGACTCTCGAGTTTGTTTTTAAATTACACACTGTATTATAGGTGTTTTCCCCTTTGGGTGAGTTGAGCCATCTTTAAAACTTTTTTTTTTGATTTTTCCATTTTTTTTTTATTTCCGGGAATAAGTGGGGTGAAAAAAATGATTAATAATGAAAAAATTTTGGTCCCTTTTAAATTTCCTAAATTTATGGGCCCTTTATAAAAAAAAAATAGAGAGATTTTTGGGCCAACTGGGGTGCTACTTTTTTACTTAATGGGGAAAAGCTTTTGGGCCCTATTCACCCCCTTCTGTGATCAAACAAAACAGGATGTCTGATAAAACTTTGGGTTTGGGCAAAACAAAATTCGGTAAAAAACTTTACTTATTAAAATCTCTAAAAACCTTCGGGGTATGGGGGGTAGAGCTTACAATGTGCAACTCTGTATGTTCTCTCACCACATAAGGGTTTAAAAAATTTTGGATCCTTACCGGGTTTGGGGGCACCTTTTGTTCTGGTTTTGGGCCTATCACATGATTATTTTAAGATAGGATTTTAAAAATTTAATTCTTCAATTTTCTTGTTTCTTTTGCTTTCCAAAAAAAATATATAAAAAACAAAAAGGGTTTCATTTTTTGGGAACCCCATTTGGGGCTAGGTTTTTAAAACCCACTTCTTTTCTACACCTGTTTTAAAATTTTAAATTTCCCTGATTCAGATTCCCAACCCGGACTTTAAAGGGTTCATGGTTGGTTTTTTAAAAAATTTTTAAAAAAAAAGCTTTTTGCCCTTAAAAATAAAATTAAATTCCTATGGTGGTAACATCATAAACATTTAAATTTTTTTTAAAAAAATTTAAATTTGAAACCAATTTTTTTCACTTTTAAAAGAAAAACCCTATTCGAAATTGGTCTGAATGTTGTTGTTAGGGGGATTTCAGGGGCTGAAATTTTTTTTCCATTGCATAAAAATTGGTTTAAAAACCTTGAAAAAAACAAACTCAAAACCATATCCTTTTTGGGCTTTTCAGTGTTGTTTGAAACGAAAAAAAACTTTTCCCTTTTAAACGTTGACCCATTATAATGTAATTTAAAAATAAAAAAAAAAACTAATAAATAATCTAATTTTAAAAAAGGGTTCTATTTACCATGAAATCCTTTCAAAGGGGACTAAAGGTTTGTGTTGTTTGTAAAAAAAAAGACAATTTAATTTTTTTTAAAATTTTGGTAACGGGAAAGCAAAAAAATAAGTATTTTTTTTAAAAATTCTGTGGGGTTTTTAAAAAATTTCCTTTAATTACAAATATGGGGATTTATATAGTATTGGCTTAGGTCCCCAAAAGGGGCGGACCGCGGCCGGGAGGGGAAACCCAAAAGGGGCCCCCCCAAATACGGACCCGGGGACCTACAGCCAAAACAATGGGTTTATGTTTTAAAAAACCCTGAGGGGGGCGCTTCTATTTTAACCGGCGCAGTTTTTTAGTTTTTAGGGTATTTGGTTTTAAAGGGGTGAGGAAAGCAAACCAATTGCATGCGAGTTAAGCCACCCCACGTGATACTACTTCCCAATCAAGTTGTGCTTTAAAAGGGGGGAAAACTTTGGGGGACTATACAGGGGCAAAAACAAAATGAGGAGTTAGGGGCAAGTTAAAACTTTGAAAAGAGGGTTAGAAAAGAAAAAAAAGGATTGGCTACAGGTAAAAAGAAAAAAAGGGGGAAATATATACAGACGCTGCGCCGGGGGAAAGGGAGAAAATACGGGGACGACTGACGCCGGGACCCCAAGGGGGACGCGGGAAGGGCGCCAAAAAGGCCCCAAAATGGCACAAATTCCGAGGAAAATTCTTTCCGCCCCATTTTAAACCCAATGTGGCCGTGCACACCGGCCGCGGAAGGGGCGCCGAAGGGCCCCCAGCCCTGCAGGGGCCCCTTTCGGGTCGGGTCTAAGATTTTCTCGTTTCTGGGGCGAATTTTTGAAGCTGGGCGGGGGAAGTCAGCCCACGGGAAACGGTTTAGAGCACCCGGTAAAATTTCCAAAAAAATAACAAATTTCAAAATAAAACCCCCCGGGATTGATGGTATTTCGGGATTTTTGTCAAAACCTTTTCCCCGCCCTGTTCTAAACAAAGAGCGAGGGGGAGACGAGCGGGCCCACCCGCACACAAGCAGAAAGGGGAAAGATGTATATGTATTTTTGCATGTGCATTTAATAGCCAAAATATACTCAAGTATCATAATGCTTAAAATTTTTCATTCATTGCTGTTTTTTAACTTGTGTTCCCTGTTATTTGTGGATGTATTTTATATTGTTGAAAATTGTTGTTTTTTTTGTCTGTTTTTATTTTTTTGTTTTTGGCAATATAAGCACTGTTAAATTTTCTGGCAAAAAATTTAAAAATTGGAAAGGGAAGAAAACGGAGAGAAAAAGGAGGGGGCAGGCACACGCAAAAGAGAGGGGAGAGAGGGGGGAAAGGGAAGGGGAGAATGGGGAGGGGTAAAAAGGGAGAGTGGGGGAAAAGAAAGCAAGAGTTTAAGAGGAGAGAAAAAAAGAAGCCCAAACTCCTTTGGGTAAAATTGGGCGCGATCCGGCGTTCCCTTTTCTTTCCGCGTCCATTTTTTCCTCTGTCTCTCTTTTTGGGGTTTTATCTGTCTGTCTCAAATTTCACCTCTTTTCTCTCTCTCTCTCTCTTTTCTCTCTCTCTCTCTCTCCCCTCTTCTTCTCTTCTCTCTTTTGAGGGTCACCTGCTTAAAAGGGTAACTAGGGGAAAGCCAGAAACTTCAAACAGCAAAAACAAGGGGGCCGTATTGTCCAGGGAAAGACACAAATATAATTTCTATATCATGTAGGATGCCGGGATGCGGGCCCGAGGTTAAAAATTTTTGGGGCCCCCCCGGGGCCCACGGGTCAAAAATTTATATTTCATTTCAATGAAAAAACAAACCTTTTCTAAATTTTAAATTTTTTTAAGGGACCCCAAGATGGCGATCGGCATACTGGGGCTTATTTGGGAAATCGTGGGATCAAAAAAGGGAAGATAAACAAAACCATGTTTCGGGCGACAAAAACGGTTCGGGCCGGGCCTGCCTTTTCTTTTCCCTTTTTGGGCCCATGCTTTGCCGTTCGAGTTCAACTATATTTCAACTTTGACATTCGCGACGCTGATCTGTGCGGCTCGAACCAATCACAGCACAGTTTGATACATAACCGCGAAAAAAAAAACAAACAATGGAGGAAAAACTTGTTTTATGTGTGTCGGAGCATCCCGAGTTATACAACATGACGCTTAAATCATACCACGATCTAACTAAAAAGTTGGAAATGGAATGATGGTCGGTTTACAGACGGGACTACCAAGGTTGGTTGACAGTTTAGTACAGGTTCGTATATGCAGCCAGTCTATATTCACTTCTATGGCTTTGCTAGTATGATCATTTTGGGGGTGTGGTTAACTACGGCTGATGCGGGCTGTAGTCCCAAATTGAACTCCACTCTATTCTTCCTGATGCTGTTTTTTTAAAAACCGACAGTGTGAAAGTAATGATGTATGTAATTCTTCCTGACGCTGATCATGTGAAGGGGTCCGCTCAACCTGGACCGACGCTTGCATGGATCATGTGTTGTAACGTTAACTAGCGAGGTAGAGACATCGGGATACTAGCGATTTGTTGTTATGCTTGTTAAAAAGAAAAGGTCTATAATACATTGAAAAAGACATTAAACTAAAATAAAACCACTGTTAGAATATTTTTAAATCTTTAATTTAAAGAAGAAAATACTACATTACTAAACACTACAAAAACGCAACATTTCTGATGAACACAGGGTATTTCAAAAAGCAGGGGAGGAAGAATTCGCTTTTGTTGAGGTAAATAAACCAATGTCCCTTCTTTCCCAGAGAAAAATAGAGTAAAAAAACGGGAAAAACGTTCAGTCCCCATAGGGCTATCCATTGCTTGGAATTACAACCCCACTGGGGTAGAATACCAGCCCTATTTCAATTTAGATCCTATTTTTATTTTTTTAAACTTTTTGGTTTTTTGCAAAGCAATTAACACTTTTAATTTTTTAATGAAAAAAACCTTTTGTTTTTAAATCTTTTGTTCCTGTGTTTGAAAAAACCCATAAAAAAATATTTTATATGACAAGAAATTGGTTGCGGCCCGAACCGTGTATCTTGCGGGGGCCCCTTGAGCTATGTAAAGTTAGTAGCCCTGATATGGTATAAAGACAGGTATTGACATTTTAAAAATATCACACAATTAGGAGGATGGGGCTTCAATCAACATTGTGTAAATCATAAAGTTTCCTTAAATATTTCCCTGCAGCATTTTTCAAAAACCAAATAAAATCAAGGCATAAAACCATTTTTTGAATTTTAATAGATCATAATTGGGAGGGGAAAGAACTAGGGAATTCACAAAAAAAAAAAAATTAAAAAAAAGTAAAATTACCTTTTGAGATGACAAAAAAAAATTATTCATATGTCAATAAGATCTGATTGCCGACAGCAGAAATACACCCTCCTTTTTTTTTCGCCCTTCCGGTTTTTCCCTATTGGTTGATTTTTGGCGTGTGTAAAGAGGAATTTTAAGAACGCAAAATTTTTCCCATCGGTTTAATTTCTCCCACTTGCACGGGGGGAAAAATGACTCCCCTTAAAATCTTCCCTCCCCCTACTTGGAATTATAAAAACCTGTTTTGGTAACGTTTATATTTTTTTTTCTCTTATTTTTTTTTTATTTTAAGGGAAGAACATTATACATATCGCAGTCATACATTTTTGTTCGTTCTATGTTACGGGGAAAATTAAATATTGTAAAAAATTTTTTGAATCGACTGAATTCTTTTAAATTTGACAGTCAGGTATTGATTACATGAAAGGTTGATACAACAACTAGGCTATTAAATATTTTCACTTTTAAAATATTAAGAACTTATGATCTTCCGGACCTTTGCTTCAAAAAAATTTTTCCCCTTAATGGCCCCTTTTAGTTGGGTTTTCCCCCTTTGGGTTTTATGGTATAAAGAAGGTATTAGACTTTTTAAAAATACTACAGGGCAAAAATTAGGGGATGGGCTTTAAATTTAAAATTGGGTAAAAAACAAAAGTCTCAAACTTGTGCACCTTAAACCTTAAAATTGTTTTTTCCCTGCACCCTTTTACAAATCCAACATAAAATCGAAGGGCTTAACCATCTTCTGAAGGGGGGGGGGGGCAATTTTCTAGGGGGGTCTGGGCGTTCCCCCCAGAAATGGGGGGCCCTTTTAAAAAACTATAAAAAAAATTCCTGTTTTTCACAAAACCCTCACGGACTAGGGGGGCCTACCTCTACCAAAATAAAGACTACACATTTTGGTTTTCTTGTTTTAGATTTTTAATAAAAATTTAATGAGTTGAAAAAAGTTGGGTTTTAAAGAGAATGTCCCAAAAATTAACCTAATCCCTGAAAACCCAATCAAATAAAACACTGAAAAAGTGTCTTTCCTGCTCTATTTTTGTCATTCATGTCCCCCCCCCCAGTGGGTTTCCCCCATGAAAAAACCCCCAAAAACCCTCAGGGGGAAAACTTCCATTTAAATTAAAGCTGAACTCGAGGGCAAGGGTTTGGGCCCTGCACTAATACCAGTCTCCCACTGGTATTAAAAGGGGGCCTTAACAAGTGCAGCAACTTCGGGTGCTGGACTTTTGTTATATTTGCGTGGGGGCCCTTTGACACAGCGTATCTTGCTGTGTGGCCCTTGAGCTATGTAAAGTTGAGTAGCCCTGGCATTTGGCCTCCCGGGCAATTTCCCAAAAAATAAAAAATTTTTAAAATAAAACACCCTGATTGATGGGATTTTTTGAGTTGTGTCTAAACTTTTACCCCTCTGGGGTCTAAACAGAGGATGGAGAGAGGAGAAAAAGGCACAAAGCACACAACCCGAAAAAAGAGATTATTTATTATGCAGGGCATTTTTAAAAGACACCCTTCTAAAGTTTAAAAAAAACATAATGCTTAATAAAATTTTTTATTCAATTTTGTTCCTTTCTTGTGTTGGGCCCCGTTACTTTGGGGAGTACTTTTTATTTTTGTAAATTTTGTTTTTTTGGGTTTTTAATATACGTTTGCTTTGGCAATATAAGCCCCCTTTAAATTTTTTATGTCACTAAAGCTTCAAATTGAAATTGAAGAGAGCGAGAGAGAGGGGAGAACGAGAAGGGGACACGCAGAGGAGAAAAGGAGGGAGGAAGACAGAGGGGAATGGGGGAGGTAAAAAGGGAGAAGGGTTGGGGGGAAAAAAGCAAGAAAATAGAGAGAGAGGAGGAGACCCCAAAATTTCCCTTTCTCTTCGGCGCCGACGCGGCGTTCCCTTTTTTTTCCGCGTCCCGTGTTCCTCTGTCCCCTCTCCTTTGTTATCTGTCTGGGCTCTATTCACCTCTCTCTCTCTCCCCTCTCTTTCTCTCTCTCTCTTTCCCCTTTTTTCTCTCTCTCCCCTTTCTCTCCCCTCTCTCTCCCCTTTTTCTCTCTATTTTATGTCACCTGTTCTAAAAAGGTAACCCAGTGCAGCCAGCACTTCAAACAGACCCGATACAATGGGGGGGCCGTTTTCCAGGAAAGACACAAAAAATTTAAATATTCTATACCATGTAGGAAAGCCCCATGCGGCCCCAGGTTAAAAATTATTGCGGCCCCCGGGCCACAGGGTTTAAAAAAAAAATATTCTCATTTTTAATTTAACAACAAAACCCTTTCTAAAAAAAAATTCTTAATGACCAAAAGATGGCGATCGTGATAATTGCTTTTTTAGCAATCCCTGGGATCAACCAAAAAAGATAAACCCCAAACTATCAGGACAAAAAAGCTCGGCGCTGGCACTGCCAAATTTATTTCCTATTTGGCGGGGTTGCCCCTCGGTTCAACCCATATTCAACTTTTACATTCGCACGTGATTGTGCGGGTCGCAACCAATCACAGCACAGTTTGATATCATAACCGCAAAAATAAAAAAACAAACAATGGGGGGAAAAAACTTTTTTATTTGTCGGGCATCCCGATTATACAACATGACGCTTAAATATACACATCTGACAAAAAAGTTGGCATGGAAGATTGGGTTTACAGGGGGACTACCAGGTTGGGTTGACAGTTTAGAAAGGTTCGTATATCAGCCATTATATTCACTTCTATGGCTGTGCTAGTATGATCTTTGGCGGTGGGTTAATACGGCTGATCGGGCTGTATCCAAAATTTGAATCCATCTATTCTTTCCAAAATGCTGTTTTTTAAAAAAACTCGACAGTGTGAAAGTAATGAATAAAATTAATTCCCCCTACGCTGATCATGTAAGGGGTCGGCTCAACCTGGACCGACGTTTTTCATGGATCAGGGTTTTGTAACGTTAACTAGCGGGAAGACATCCATAAGCATTTGTTTTTATCTTGTTTAAAAAAAAAGGGTTTATAATACTTTGAAACGACTTAAATAAGATAATACCACTGTTAAAAATTTTTTAAATTTTTTATTAACAAAGAAAATACTACTTTTCAACTAAAAAAAAAACGCAAATTTCGATGAAAACGGGGTTTTTAAAAAAAAGCAGGGGGAAAAATTTCGCTTTTGTTGAGTAAATAAACCCAAATTTTTCCTTTTTTGCCAGAGAAAATACGTCCCAAAAACCCGGCAAACTTCACGTCCCCATGAGGCTATCAATTGACTTGGAAATTAAAAACCCCTTGGGGGGTAATTTATTACTCAGCCCTGTTTTCAATTTATATGCCTATATTTTTTTTTATTAAACATTTGGATTTAAATAAAGCTTAAATTTTACTTTTTAATAAATAAAGCCTTATTGTCATTTAATCATTTTTATATCCATTGGGTTGAAATAACACTACAAAATAGTTTTATTGACCAAGAAATTGCGTTGCGGGGCCCTTTACACAGGTATTTTTTCGTGGGCCCTTGGTATGTAATTGAGTACCCTGGGTTTTTGTATAAAAAAAGGTATTGACATTTTAAAAAAATACGGGGGACAAAATTTAAAGGAACTTCAATCAACATTGGGTTAAAAACATAAAGTCCTTAAATGATTTCCCCGCAGCATTTTTTCAAATACCAACTAAAATAAGGGCATTAAAACCCTCTTCTGATTCTAAAAGATCATAAAAGGGACGGGGAAAAACTAGGTAATTCACAAAAAAGTTAAATGTAATAAAAATAAAGTTTTCCTTAGAGATACGAAAAATAATTATTTATATGTCAACTGAAAAACTGTCTGCTCGACAGCAGAAATACATCCTCTTTTTCTTTGCCGTCCGGTATTTTATTGGTTGATGTAGCAGTGTGTAAAGAGAAGTTAGAACGCAAATTTTCCATTGTTTGTTCTACATTGCACGCAATGATCACCTTTAAACTTTACCCACTTGGGAATTATCAAACCTGTCTGGAACGTTTATTTTATTTTTCTTTATTTTTTTTTTTAGTTAATGAGAGAACTTATACATATTGCTTTATACTTATGTTCAGTTCTATTTACTGAAAATAAATATTGTCAAAAAGTTTTTTAAACGTACGAATTCATTTTTATTTGACAGTCAGATTGATTTCATGCAGATTTTAATAAAAAACTACTAGGTACTTAAATTAAAAATCACACTAAATAGTTAACATTATGATCTTCCGGACCTTTGCTTCAAAAATTTTCTCTAACTGGACCTTTTTTTTGAAACCCTTGGGATATGGTATAAAGACAGGTTTAGACATTTTAAAAAAAACTATCAGGGCCAATTAGGAGGATGGAGGCTTCAACAAATTGTGTAAATACTAAATTCAAAATGTGCACCTTTTAAAACCCTTAAATGATTTCCCTCGCATTTTACAAATCCAAAATAAAAAAGAAGGGCTAAAATCTTCGAAGGGGGGTGGGGGCGAATTCTAGGGGGGTTGGGCGTTCTCCCCCGAAAATGGGGGGGGCCCTTTAAACTTAAAACTAAAATTTCCGCATTTTTACACAAACCCCGGACAGGGGAAACCTACTCAAACCCGAAATGTGATACACATTTGGTGTTCATTTGTTAGAGTTTAATCAAAATGAATGATTGAAAAAGTTAGGTTAAGGAATGTGCAAAAATTTTCCTAACACTGACAAACCAATCAAAAAAACACTGTACAAAATGTCAGTCCTGTCTATTGTGTCATTATGTCCCCCCTCCCCAGTGTGGTTTCACCCCTGATAAAATGCCCAAAAACCCCCATGGGATTCCAGTTTGAATATAGTGAACTCGAGGGGGCAACGCTTGCCGCTGACTAAAAACCCGTCTGCACTGGGATTTAAAGGGGCCTTAACAAATCAGCAACTTCGCTGCTGGACTTTAGTTATATTTCGTTTCGGCCCCTTTGACACAATTTTCTTTTTGTTGGCCCTTGAGCTATGTAAAGTTGGTAGCCCGGCAAGAGCATCCGCAATTTCCAAAATATAAAAATTTCAAATAAAACCCTATTGTTGGGATTTCTGAGGTGTGTCTAAACTTTTACCCCGTTCTAAACAAAAACGGGGAACAGCGGACACGCACACAACAGAAAGAGGGGATGTATATGTTTATGCATGTCATTTTAAAAAACCCTT